>JAECXG010000805.1:14011508-15263016 GCA_018152135.1 Drosophila paulistorum | reverse complement strand
ATCTTGAATAGCTGTTATATAAAGGCTGGCGGCTATGACATTAAAAATGGCGGCTGTAGTATGGTTCCAGCAGCTTGTGGAGCTACTATATAAAGGCTGGCGGCTATGACACTCAAAATGGCGGCTGTAGGATGGTTCCAGCAGCTTGTAGAGCTGTTATATAAAGGCTGGCGGCTATGACACTCAAAATAACGGCTATAGAATGGTTCCAGCAGCTTGTAGAGCAACTATATAAAGGCTGGCGGCTATAACACTCAAAATAACGGCTGTAGAATGGTTCCAACATCTTGTAAAGCTATTATATAAAGGCTGGCGGCTATGACACTCAAAATAACGGCTGTAAAATGGTTCCAGCAGGTTGTAAAACTACTGTATAAAGGCTGCCGGCTATGACACTCAAAATAACGGCTGTAGAATGGTTCCAGCAGCTTGTAGAGCTACTATAGAAAGGCTGGCGGCTATAACACTCAAAATAACGGCTGTAGAATGTTTCCAGCATTTTGTATAGATTATATATAAAGGCTGGCGGCTATGACATTCAAAATAACGGCTGTAGAATGGTTCCAGCATCTTGAATAGCTGTTATATAAAGGCTGGCGGCTATGACACTCAAAATAACGGCTGTAGAATGGTTCCAGCAGCTTGTAGAGCTACTATATGAAGCCTGGCGGCTATGGCACTGAAAATAACGGCAGTAGAATGGTTCCAGCAGCTTTTGTAGCTGTTATATAATGGCTGGCGGCTATGAAACTCAAAATAACGGCTGTAGAGTGGTTCCAGCAGCTTGTGGAGCTACTATGTAAAGGCTGGCGGCTATGACACTCAAAATAACGGCTGTAGAATGGTTCCAGCAGTTTGTATAGCTGTTATATAAAGGCTGGCGGCTATGACACTCAAAATAACGTCTGTAGAATGGTTCCAGCAGCTTGTAGAGCTACTATATAAAGGCTGGCGGCTATGACACTCAAAATGGCGGCGGTAGAATGGTTCCAGCAGCTTGTATAGCTGTTATATAAAGGCTGGCGGCTATGACACTCAAAATAACGGCTGTAGAATGTTTCCAGCAGCTTGTAGAGCAACTATATAAAGGCTGGCGGCGAAGACATTAAAAATGGCGGCTGTAGATTGGTCCCAGCAGCTTGTGGAGCTACTATATAAAGGCTAGCGGCTATTGCACTCAAAATAACGGCTGTAGAATGGTTCCAGCAGCTTGTACAGCTACTATATAAAAGCCTGGCGGCTATGGCACTGAAAATAACGGCTGTAGAATGGTTCCAGCAGCTTGTATAGCTGTTATATAAAGGCTGGCGGCTATGACACTCAAAATAACGGCTGTAGAATGGTTCCAGCAGCTTGTAGAGCTACTATATAAGGGCTGGCGGCTATGGCACTGAAAATAACGGCTGTAAAATGGTTCCAGCAGTTTGTATAGCTGTTATATAAAGGCTGGCGGCTATGACATTCAAAATAACGGCTGTAGAATGGTTCCAGCATCTTGAATAGCTGTTATATAAAGGCTGGCGGCTATGACATTAAAAATGGCGGCTGTAAAATGGTTCCAGCAGATTGTGGAGCTACTATATAAAGGCTGGCGGCTATGACACTCAAAATAACGACTGTAGAATGGTTCCAGCAGCTTGTAAAACTACTGTATAAGGGCTGCCGGCTATGGCACTGAAAATAACGGCTGTAGAATGGTTCCAGCAGCTTGTATAGCTACTATATAAAGGCTGGCGGCTATGACACTCAAAATACCGACTGTAGAATGGTTCCAGCAGATTGTGGAGCTACTATATAAAGGCTGGCGGCTATGACACTCAAAATAACGGCTGTAGAATGGTTCCAGCTGTTTGTATAGCTGTTATATAAAGGCTGGCGGCTATAACACTCAAAATGGCGGCTGTAGAATGGTTCCGGCATCTTGTATAGCTGTTATATAAAGGCTGGCGGCTATGACACTCAAAATAACGGCTGTAGAATGGTTCCAGCAGATTGTGGAGCTACTATATAAAGGCTGGCGGCTATGACACTCAAAATAACGACTGTAGACTGGTTCCAGCAGATTGTGGAGCTACTATATAAAGGCTGGCGGCTATGACACTCAAAATAACGGCTGTAGAATGGTTCCAGCTGTTTGTATAGCTGTTATATAAAGGCTGGCGGCTATGACACTCAAAATGGCGGCTGTAGAATGGTTCCAGCATCTTGAATAGCTGTTATATAAAGGCTGGCGGCTATGACACTCAAAATAACGGCTGTAGAATGGTTCCAGCAGATTGTGGAGCTTCTATATAAAGGCTGGCGGCTATGACACTCATAATGTCGGCTGTAGAATAGTTCCAGCAGCTTTTAAAACTACTGTATAAAGGCTGGCGGCTGTGACACTCAAAATAACGGCTGTAGAATGGTTCCAGCAGCTTGTAGAGCTACTATATAAAGGCTGGCGGCTATGACACTCAAAATAACGACTGTAGAATGGTTCCAGCAGATTGTGGAGCTACTATATAAAGGCTGGCGGCTATGACACTCAAAATAACGGCTGTAGAATGGTTCCAGCTGTTTGTATAGCTGTTATATAAAGGCTGGCGGCTATGACACTCAAAATGGCGGCTGTAGAATGGTTCCGGCATCTTGTATAGCTGTTATATAAAGGCTGGCGGCTATGACACTCAAAATAACGGCTGTAGAATGGTTCCAGCAGATTGTGGAGCTACTATATAAAGGCTGGCGGCTATGACACTCAAAATAACGGCTGTAGAATGGTTCCAGCTGATTGTATAGCTGTTATATAAAGGCTGGCGGCTATGACACTCAAAATGGCGGCTGTAGAGCTGTTATATAAAGGCTGGCGGCTATGACACTCAAAATAACGGCTGTAGAATGGTTCCAGCAGCTTGTAGAGCTACTATATAAAGGCTGGCGGCTATGACACTCATAATGGTGGCTGTAGAATGGTTCCAGCACCTTGTAAAACTACTGTATAAAGGCTGGCGGCTATGACATTAAAAATGGCGGCTGTAGAATGGTTCCAGCAGCTTGTGGAGCTACTATATAAAGGCAAGCGACTATGACACTCAAAATAACGGCTGTAGAATGGTTCCAGCAGCTTGTAGAGCTACTATATAAAAGCCTGGCGGCTATGACACTCATAATGACGGCTGTAGAATGGTTCCAGCAGCTTGTAAAACTACTGTATAAAGGCTGGCGGCTATGACATTAAAAATGGCGGCTGTAGAATGGTTCCAGCAGCTTGTGGAGCTACTATATAAAGGCAAGCGGCTATGACACTCAAAATAACGGCTGTAGAATGGTTCCAGCAGCTTGTAGAGCTACTATATGAAGCCTGGCGGCTATGGCACTGAAAATAACGGCAGTAGAATGGTTCCAGCAGCTTTTGTAGCTGTTTTATAATGGCTGGCGGCTATGAAACTCAAAATAACGGCTGTAGAGTGGTTCCAGCAGCTTGTGGAGCTACTATGTAAAGGCTGGCGGCTATGACACTCAAAATAACGGCTGTAGAATGGTTCCAGCAGCTTGTAGAGCTACTATATAAAGGCTGGCGGCTATGACACTCAAAATAACGGCTGTAGAATGGTTCCAGCAGCTTGTATAGCTGTTATATAAAGGCTGGCGGCTATGACACTCAAAATAACGGCTGTAGAATGGTTCCAGCAGCTTGTAGAGCTACTATATAAAGGCTGGCGGCGAAGACATTAAAAATGGCGGCTGTAGATTGGTCCCAGCAGCTTGTGGAGCTACTATATAAAGGCTAGCGGCTATTGTACTCAAAATAACGGCTGTAGAATGGTTCCAGCAGCTTGTATAGCTGTTATATAAAGGCTGGCGGCTATGACACTCAAAATAACGGCTGTAGAATGGTTCCAGCAGCTTGTAGAGCTACTATATAAGGGCTGGCGGCTATGGCACTGAAAATAACGGCTGTAAAATGGTTCCAGCAGTTTGTATAGCTGTTATATAAAGGCTGGCGGCTATGACATTCAAAATAACGGCTGTAGAATGGTTCCAGCATCTTGAATAGCTGTTATATAAAAACTGGCGGCTATGACACTCAAAATAACGGCTGTAGAATGGTTCCAGCAGATTGTGGAGCTACTATATAAAGGCTGGCGGCTATGACACTCAAAATAACGACTGTAGAATGGTTCCAGCAGCTTGTAAAACTACTGTATAAGGGCTGCCGGCTATGGCACTGAAAATAACGGCTGTAGAATGGTTCCAGCAGCTTGTAGAGCTACTATATAAAGGCTGGCGGCTATGACACTCAAAATAACGACTGTAGAATGGTTCCAGCAGATTGTGGAGCTACTATATAAAGGCTGGCGGCTATGACACTCAAAATAACGGCTGTAGAATGGTTCCAGCTGTTTGTATAGCTGTTATATAAAGGCTGGCGGCTATGACACTCAAAATGGCGGCTGTAGAATGGTTCCGGCATCTTGTATAGCTGTTATATAAAGGCTGGCGGCTATGACACTCAAAATAACGGCTGTAGAATGGTTCCAGCAGATTGTGGAGCTACTATATAAAGGCTGGCGGCTATGACACTCAAAATAACGACTGTAGAATGGTTCCAGCAGATTGTGGAGCTACTATATAAAGGCTGGCGGCTATGACACTCAAAATAACGGCTGTAGAATGGTTCCAGCTGTTTGTATAGCTGTTATATAAAGGCTGGCGGCTATGACACTCAAAATGGCGGCTGTAGAATGGTTCCAGAATCTTGAATAGCTGTTATATAAAGGCTGTCGGCTATGACAATCAAAATAACGGCTGTAGAATGGTTCCAGCAGATTGTGGAGCTACTATATAAAGGCTGGCGGCTATGACACTCATAATGGCGGCTGTAGAATAGTTCCAGCAGCTTTTAAAACTACTGTATAAAGGCTGGCGGCTGTGACACTCAAAATAACGGCTGTAGAATGGTTCCAGCAGCTTGTAGAGCTACTATATAAAGGCTGGCGGCTATGACACTCAAAATAACGACTGTAGAATGGTTCCAGCAGATTGTGGAGCTACTATATAAAGGCTGGCGGCTATGACACTCAAAATAACGGCTGTAGAATGGTTCCAGCTGATTGTATAGCTGTTATATAAAGGCTGGCGGCTATGACACTCAAAATAACGGCTGTAGAATGGTTCCAGCTGTTTGTATAGCTGTTATATAAAGGCTGGCGGCTATGACACTCAAAATGGCGGCTGTAGAATGGTTCCGGCATCTTGTATAGCTGTTATATAAAGGCTGGCGGCTATGACACTCAAAATAACGGCTGTAGAATGGTTCCAGCAGATTGTGGAGCTACTATATAAAGGCTGGCGGCTATGACACTCAAAATAACGGCTGTAGAATGGTTCCAGCTGATTGTATAGCTGTTATATAAAGGCTGGCGGCTATGACACTCAAAATGGCGGCGGTAGAATGGTTCCAGCAGCTTGTATAGCTGTTATATAAAGGCTGGCGGCTATGACACTCAAAATAACGACTGTAGAATGGTTCCAGCAGCTTGTAAAACTACTGTATAAGGGCTGCCGGCTATGGCACTGAAAATAACGGCTGTAGAATGGTTCCAGCAGCTTGTATAGCTGTTATATAAAGGCTGGCAGCTATGACACTCAAAATAACGGCTGTAGAATGGTTCCAGCAGCTTTTGTAGCTGTTATATAAAGGCTGGCGGCTATGAAACTCAAAATAACGGCTGTAGAGTGGTTCCAGCAGCTTGTGGAGCCAATATATAGAGTCTGGCGGCTATGACACTCAAAATAACGGCTGTAGAATGGTTCCAGCAGCTTTTGTAGCTGTTATATAAAGGCTGGCGGCTATGAAACTCAAAATAACGGCTGTAGAATGGTTTCAGCAGCTTGTAGAGCTACTATATAAAGGCTGGCGGCTATGACACTCATAATGGCGGCTGTAGAATGGTTCCAGCAGCTTGTAAAACTACTGTATAAAGGCTGGCGGCTATGACATTAAAAATGGCGGCTGTAGAATGGTTCCAGCAGCTTGTGGAGCTACTATATAAAGGCAAGCGGCTATGACACTCAAAATAACGGCTGTAGAATGGTTCCAGCAGCTTGTAGAGCTACTATATAAAGCCTGGCGGCTATGGCACTCAAAATAGCGGCTGTAGAATGGTTCCAGCAGCTTGTATAGCTGTTATATAAAGGCTGGCGGCTATGACACTCAAAATTACGGCTGTAGAATGGTTCCAGCAGGTTGTAGAGCTACTATATAAGGGCTGGCGGCTATGACACTCAAAATAACGGCTGTAGAATGGTTCCAGTAGTTTGTATAGCTGTTATATAAAGGCTGGCGGCTATGACACTCAAAATGGCGGCTGTAGAATGGTTCCAGCAGCTTTTGTAGCTGTTATATAAAGGCTGGCGGCTATGAAACTCAAAATAACGGCTGTAGAATGGTTCCAGCAGCTTGTAGAGCTACTATATAAAGGCTGGCGGCTATGACACTTATAATGGCGGCTGTTGAATGTTTCCAGCAGCTTGTAAAACTACTGTATAAAGGCTGGCGGCTATGACATTAAAAATGGCGGCTGTAGAATGGTTCCAGCAGCTTGTGGAGCTACTATATAAAGGCAAGCGGCTATGACACTCAAACTAACGGCTGTAGAATGGTTCCAGCAGCTTGCAGAGCTACTATATAAAAGCCTGGCGGCTATGGCACTGAAAATAACGGCTGTAGAATGGTTCCAGCAGCTTGTATAGCTGTTATATAAAGGCTGGCGGCTATGACACTCAAAATTACGGCTGTAGAATGGATCCAGCAGCTTGTAGAGCTACTACATAAGGGCTGGCGGCTATGACACTCAAAATAACGGCTGTAGAATGGTTCCAGTAGTTTGTATAGCTGTTATATAAAGGCTGGCGGCTATGACACTCAAAATGGCGGCGGTAGAATGGTTCCAGCAGCTTGTATAGCTGTTAAATAAAGCCTGGAGGCAATGACACTCAAAATAACGGCTGTAGAATGGTTCCAGCAGCTTGTAGAGCTACTATATAAAGGCTGGCGGCTATAAAACTCAAAATAACGGCTGTAGAATGGTTCCAGCATCTTGTATAGCTGTTATATAAAGGCTGGCGGCTATGACATTCAAAATACCGGCTGTAGAATGGTTCCAGCATCTTGAATAGCTGTTATATAAAGGCTGGCGGCTATGACACTCATAATGGCGGCTGTAGAATGGTTCCAGCAGCTTGTAAAACTACTGTATAAAGGCTGGCGGCTATGACACTCAAAATAACGGCTGTAGAATGGTTCCAGCAGCTTGTAGAGCTACTATATAAAGGCTGGCGGCTATGACACTCAAAATAACGGCTGTAGAATGGTTCCAGCAGATTGTGGAGCTACTATATAAAGGCAAGCGGCTATGACACTCAAACTAACGGCTGTAGAATGGTTCCAGCAGCTTGCAGAGCTACTATATAAAGCCTGGCGGCTATGGCACTGAAAATAACGGCTGTAGAATGGTTCCAGCAGCTTGTATAGCTGTTATATAAAGGCTGGCGGCTATGACACTCAAAATTACGGCTGTAGAATGGTTCCAGCAGGTTGTAGAGCTACTATATAAGGGCTGTCGGCTATGACAATCAAAATAACGGCTGTAGAATGGTTCCAGCAGATTGTGGAGCTACTATATAAAGGCTGGCGGCTATGACACTCATAATGGCGGCTGTAGAATAGTTCCAGCAGCTTTTAAAACTACTGTATAAAGGCTGGCGGCTGTGACACTCAAAATAACGGCTGTAGAATGGTTCCAGCAGCTTGTAGAGCTACTATATAAAGGCTGGCGGCTATGACACTCAAAATAACGACTGTAGAATGGTTCCAGCAGATTGTGGAGCTACTATATAAAGGCTGGCGGCTATGACACTCAAAATAACGGCTGTAGAATGGTTCCAGCTGATTGTATAGCTGTTATATAAAGGCTGGCGGCTATGACACTCAAAATAACGGCTGTAGAATGGTTCCAGCTGTTTGTATAGCTGTTATATAAAGGCTGGCGGCTATGACACTCAAAATGGCGGCTGTAGAATGGTTCCGGCATCTTGTATAGCTGTTATATAAAGGCTGGCGGCTATGACACTCAAAATAACGGCTGTAGAATGGTTCCAGCAGATTGTGGAGCTACTATATAAAGGCTGGCGGCTATGACACTCAAAATAACGGCTGTAGAATGGTTCCAGCTGATTGTATAGCTGTTATATAAAGGCTGGCGGCTATGACACTCAAAATGGCGGCGGTAGAATGGTTCCAGCAGCTTGTATAGCTGTTATATAAAGGCTGGCGGCTATGACACTCAAAATAACGACTGTAGAATGGTTCCAGCAGCTTGTAAAACTACTGTATAAGGGCTGCCGGCTATGGCACTGAAAATAACGGCTGTAGAATGGTTCCAGCAGCTTGTAGAGCTGTTATATAAAGGCTGGCAGCTATGACACTCAAAATAACGGCTGTAGAATGGTTCCAGCAGCTTTTGTAGCTGTTATATAAAGGCTGGCGGCTATGAAACTCAAAATAACGGCTGTAGAGTGGTTCCAGCAGCTTGTGGAGCCAATATATAGAGTCTGGCGGCTATGACACTCAAAATAACGGCTGTAGAATGGTTCCAGCGGCTATGACACTCATAATGGCGGCTGTTGAATGTTTCCAGCAGCTTGTAAAACTACTGTATAAAGGCTGGCGGCTATGACATTAAAAATGGCGGCTGTAGAATGGTTCCAGCAGATTGTGGAGCTACTATATAAAGGCTGGCGGCTATGACACTCAAAATAACGGCTGTAGAATGGTTCCAGCTGTTTGTATAGCTGTTATATAAAGGCTGGCGGCTATGACACTCAAAATGGCGGCTGTAGAATGGTTCCAGCAGCTTGTAGAGCTACTATATAAGGGCTGGCGGCTATGACACTCAAAATAACGGCTGTAGAATGGTTCCAGCAGCTTGTATAGCTGTTATATAAAGGCTGGCGGCTATGACACTCAAAATAACGGCTGTAGAATGGTTCCAGCAGCTTGTAAAACTACTGTATAAGGGCTGGCGGCTATGGCACTGAAAATAACGGCTGTAGAATGGTTCCAGCAGATTGTATAGCTGTTATATAAAGGCTGGCGGCTATGACACTCAAAATTACGGCTGTAGAATGGTTCCAGCAGCTTGTAGAGCTACTATATAAGGGCTGGCGGCTATGACACTCAAAATAACGGCTGTAGAATGGTTCCAGTAGTTTGTATAGCTGTTATATAAAGGCTGGCGGCTATGACACTCAAAATGGCGGCGGTAGAATGGTTCCAGCAGCTTGTATAGCTGTTAAATAAAGCCTGGCGGCAATGACACTCAAAATAACGGCTGTAGAATGGTTCCAGCAGCTTGTAGAGCTACTATATAAAGGCTGGCGGCTATAAAACTCAAAATAACGGCTGTAGAATGGTTCCAGCATCTTGTATAGCTGTTATATAAAGGCTGGCGGCTATGACATTCAAAATAACGGCTGTAGAATGGTTCCAGCATCTTGAATAGCTGTTATATAAAGGCTGGCGGCTATGACACTCATAGTGGCGGCTGTAGAATGGTTCCAGCAGCTTGTAAAACTACTGTATAAAGGCTGGCGGCTATGACACTCAAAATAACGGCTGTAGAATGGTTCCAGCAGCTTGTAGAGCTACTATATAAAGGCTGGCGGCTATGACACTCAAAATAACGGCTGTAGAATGGTTCCAGCAGCTTGTGGAGCTACTATATAAAGGCTGGCGGCTATGACACTCAAAATAACGGCTGTAGAATGGTTCCAGCTGTTTGTATAGCTGTTATATAAAGGCTGGCGGCTATGACACTCAAAATGGCGGCTGTAGAATGGTTCCAGCAGCTTGTAGAGCTACTATATAAACGCTGGCGGCTATGACACTCAAAATAACGGCTGTAGAATGGTTCCAGCAGCTTGTAGAGCTGTTATATAAAGGCTGGCGGCTGTAGTATGTTTCCAGCAGCTTGTAGAGCTTCTATATAAAGGCTGGCTGCTATGGCACTGAAAATAACGGCTGTAGAATGGTTCCAGCAGCTTTTGTATCTGTTATTTAAAGGCTGGCGGCTATGAAACTCAAAATAACGGCTGTAGAGTGGTTCCAGCAGCTTGTGGAGCTACTATATAAAGGCTGGCGACTTTGACACTCAAAATAACGGCTGTAGAATGGTTCCAGCAGTTTGTATAGCTGTTATATATAGGCTGGCGGCTATGACACTCAAAATAGCGGCTGTAGAATGGTTCCAGCAGCTTTTAGAGCTACTATATAAAGGCTGGCGGCTATGACACTCAAAATAACGGCTGTAGAATGGTTCCAGCAGCTTGTAGAGCTACTATATAAAGGCTGGCGGCTATGACACTCAAAATGGCGGCGGTAGAATGGTTCCAGCAGCTTGTATAGCTGTTAAATAAAAGCCTGGCGGCAATGACACTCAAAATAACGGCTGTAGAATGGTTCCAGCAGCTTGTAGAGCTACTATATAAAGGCTGGCGGCTATAAAACTCAAAATAACGGCTGTAGAATGGTTCCAGCATCTTGTATAGCTGTTATATAAAGGCTGGCGGCTATGACATTCAAAATAACGGCTGTAGAATGGTTCCAGCATCTTGAATAGCTGTTATATAAAGGCTGGCGGCTATGACACTCATAATGGCGGCTGTAGAATGGTTCCAGCAGCTTGTAAAACTACTGTATAAAGGCTGGCGGCTATGACACTCAAAATAACGGCTGTAGAATGGTTCCAGCAGCTTGTAGAGCTACTATATAAAGGCTGGCGGCTATGACACTCAAAATAACGGCTGTAGAATGGTTCCAGCAGATTGTGGAGCTACTATATAAAGGCTGGCGGCTATGACACTCAAAATAACGGCTGTAGAATGGTTCCAGCTGTTTGTATAGCTGTTATATAAAGGCTGGCGGCTATGACACTCAAAATGGCGGCTGTAGAATGGTTCCAGCAGCTTGTAGAGCTACTATATAAACGCTGGCGGCTATGACACTCAAAATAACGGCTGTAGAATGGTTCCAGCAGCTTGTAGAGCTGTTATATAAAGGCTGGCGGCTGTAGTATGTTTCCAGCAGCTTGTAGAGCTTCTATATAAAGGCTGGCTTCTATGGCACTGAAAATAACGGCTGTAGAATGGTTCCAGCAGCTTTTGTATCTGTTATTTAAAGGCTGGCGGCTATGAAACTCAAAATAACGGCTGTAGAGTGGTTCCAGCAGCTTGTGGAGCTACTATATAAAGACTGGCGACTTTGACACTCAAAATAACGGCTGTAGAATGGTTCCAGCAGTTTGTATAGCTGTTATATATAGGCTGGCGGCTATGACACTCAAAATGGCGGCTGTAGAATGGTTCCAGCAGCTTGTAGAGCTACTATATAAAGGCTGGCGGCTATGACACTCAAAATAACGGCTGTAGAATGGTTCCAGCAGCTTGTATAGCTGTTATATAAAGGCTGGCGGCTATGACACTAAAAATGGCGGCTGTAGAATGGTTCCAGCAATGACACTCAAAATAACGGTTGTAGAATGGTTCCAGCAGCTTGTAGAGCTACTATATAAAGGCTGGCAGCTATGACACTCAAAATAACGGCTGTAGAATGGTTCCAGCAGATTGTGGAGCTACTATATAAAGGCAAGCGGCTATGACACTCAAACTAACGGCTGTAGAATGGTTCCAGCAGCTTGCAGAGCTACTATATAAAGCCTGGCGGCTATGGCACTGAAAATAACGGCTGTAGAATGGTTCCAGCAGCTTGTATAGCTGTTATATAAAGGCTGGCGGCTATGACACTCAAAATTACGGCTGTAGAATGGATCCAGCAGCTTGTAGAGCTACTACATAAGGGCTGGCGGCTATGACACTCAAAATAACGGCTGTAGAATGGTTCCAGTAGTTTGTATAGCTGTTATATAAAGGCTGGCGGCTATGACACTCATAATGGCGGCTGTAGAATGGTTCCAGCAGCTTGTAAAACTACTGTATAAAGGCTGGCGGCTATGACACTCAAAATAACGGCTGTAGAATGGTTCCAGCAGCTTGTAGAGCTACTATATAAAGGCTGGCGGCTATGACACTCAAAATAACGGCTGTAGAATGGTTCCAGCTGTTTGTATAGCTGTTATATAAAGGCTGGCGGCTATGACACTCAAAATGGCGGCTGTAGAATGGTTCCAGCAGCTTGTAGAGCTACTATATAAAGGCTGGCGGCTATGACACTCAAAATAACGGCTGTAGAATGGTTCCAGCAGCTTGTAGAGCTGTTATATAAAGGCTGGCGGCTGTAGTATGTTTCCAGCAGCTTGTAGAGCTTCTATATAAAGGCTGGCTGCTATGGCACTGAAAATAACGGCTGTAGAATGGTTCCAGCAGCTTTTGTATCTGTTATTTAAAGGCTGGCGGCTATGAAACTCAAAATAACGGCTGTAGAGTGGTTCCAGAAGCTTGTGGAGCTACTATATAAAGGCTGGCGGCTATGACACTCAAAATAACGGCTGTAGAATGGTTCCAGTAGTTTGTATAGCTGTTATATAAAGGCTGGCGGCAATGACACTCAAAATGGCGGCGGTAGAATGGTTCCAGCAGCTTGTATAGCTGTTATATAAAGGCTGGCGGCTATGACACTCAAAATAACGGCTGTAGAATGGTTCCAGCAGCTTGTAAAACTACTGTATAAGGGCTGGCGGCTATGGCACTGAAAATAACGGCTGTAGAATGGTTCCAGCAGCTTGTATAGCTGTTATATAAAGGCTGGCGGCTATGACACTCAAGATAACGGCTGTAGAATGGTTCCAGCAGCTTTTGTAGCTGTAGAATGGTTCCAGCAGCTTGTAGAGCTACTATATAAAGGCTGGCGGCTATGACACTCATAATGGCGGCTGTTGAATGTTTCCAGCAGCTTGTAAAACTACTGTATAAAGGCTGGCGGCTATGACATTAAAAATGGCGGCTGTAGAATGGTTCCAGCAGATTGTGGAGCTACTATATAAAGGCTGGCGGCTATGACACTCAAAATAACGGCTGTAGAATGGTTCCAGCTGTTTGTATAGCTGTTATATAAAGGCTGGCGGCTATGACACTCAAAATGGCGGCTGTAGAATGGTTCCAGCAGCTTGTAGAGCTACTATATAAGGGCTGGCGGCTATGACACTCAAAATAACGGCTGTAGAATGGTTCCAGCAGCTTGTATAGCTGTTATATAAAGGCTGGCGGCTATGACACTCAAAATAACGGCTGTAGAATGGTTCCAGCAGCTTGTAAAACTACTGTATAAGGGCTGGCGGCTATGGCACTGAAAATAACGGCTGTAGAATGGTTCCAGCAGCTTGTATAGCTGTTATATAAAGGCTGGCGGCTATGACACTCAAAATTACGGCTGTAGAATGGTTCCAGCAGCTTGTAGAGCTACTATATAAGGGCTGGCGGCTATGACACTCAAAATAACGGCTGTAGAATGGTTCCAGTAGTTTGTATAGCTGTTATATAAAGGCTGGCGGCTATGACACTCAAAATGGCGGCGGTAGAATGGTTCCAGCAGCTTGTATAGCTGTTAAATAAAGCCTGGCGGCAATGACACTCAAAATAACGGCTGTAGAATGGTTCCAGCAGCTTGTAGAGCTACTATATAAAGGCTGGCGGCTATAAAACTCAAAATAACGGCTGTAGAATGGTTCCAGCATCTTGTATAGCTGTTATATAAAGGCTGGCGGCTATGACATTCAAAATAACGGCTGTAGAATGGTTCCAGCATCTTGAATAGCTGTTATATAAAGGCTGGCGGCTATGACACTCAAAATAACGGCTGTAGAATGGTTCCAGCAGCTTGTAAAACTACTGTATAAAGGCTGGCGGCTATGACACTCAAAATAACGGCTGTAGAATGGTTCCAGCAGCTTGTAGAGCTACTATATAAAGGCTGGCGGCTATGACACTCAAAATAACGGCTGTAGAATGGTTCCAGCAGCTTGTGGAGCTACTATATAAAGGCTGGCGGCTATGACACTCAAAATAACGGCTGTAGAATGGTTCCAGCTGTTTGTATAGCTGTTATATAAAGGCTGGCGGCTATGACACTCAAAATGGCGGCTGTAGAATGGTTCCAGCAGCTTGTAGAGCTACTATATAAACGCTGGCGGCTATGACACTCAAAATAACGGCTGTAGAATGGTTCCAGCAGCTTGTAGAGCTGTTATATAAAGGCTGGCGGCTGTAGTATGTTTCCAGCAGCTTGTAGAGCTTCTATATAAAGGCTGGCTGCTATGGCACTGAAAATAACGGCTGTAGAATGGTTCCAGCAGCTTTTGTATCTGTTATTTAAAGGCTGGCGGCTATGAAACTCAAAATAACGGCTGTAGAGTGGTTCCAGCAGCTTGTGGAGCTACTATATAAAGGCTGGCGACTTTGACACTCAAAATAATGGCTGTAGAATGGTTCCAGCATCTTGTAGAGCTACTATATAAAGGCTGGCGGCTATGACACTCATAATGGCGGCTGTTGAATGTTTCCAGCAGCTTGTAAAACTACTGTATAAAGGCTGGCGGCTATGACATTAAAAATGGCGGCTGTAGAATGGTTCCAGCAGATTGTGGAGCTACTATATAAAGGCTGGCGGCTATGACACTCAAAATAACGGCTGTAGAATGGTTCCAGCTGTTTGTATAGCTGTTATATAAAGGCTGGCGGCTATGACACTCAAAATGGCGGCTGTAGAATGGTTCCAGCAGCTTGTAGAGCTACTATATAAGGGCTGGCGGCTATGACACTCAAAATAACGGCTGTAGAATGGTTCCAGCAGCTTGTATAGCTGTTATATAAAGGCTGGCGGCTATGACACTCAAAATAACGGCTGTAGAATGGTTCCAGCAGCTTGTAAAACTACTGTATAAGGGCTGGCGGCTATGGCACTGAAAATAACGGCTGTAGAATGGTTCCAGCAGCTTGTATAGCTGTTATATAAAGGCTGGCGGCTATGACACTCAAAATTACGGCTGTAGAATGGTTCCAGCAGCTTGTAGAGCTACTATATAAGGGCTGGCGGCTATGACACTCAAAATAACGGCTGTAGAATGGTTCCAGCAGCTTGTAGAGCTACTATATAAACGCTGGCGGCTATGACACTCAAAATAACGGCTGTAGAATGGTTCCAGCAGCTTGTAGAGCTGTTATATAAAGGCTGGCGGCTGTAGTATGTTTCCAGCAGCTTGTAGAGCTTCTATATAAAGGCTGGCTGCTATGGCACTGAAAATAACGGCTGTAGAATGGTTCCAGCAGCTTTTGTATCTGTTATTTAAAGGCTGGCGGCTATGAAACTCAAAATGACGGCTGTAGAGTGGTTCCAGCAGCTTGTGGAGCTACTATATAAAGGCTGGCGACTTTGACACTCAAAATAACGGCTGTAGAATGGTTCCAGCAGTTTGTATAGCTGTTATATATAGGCTGGCGGCTATGACACTCAAAATGGCGGCTGTAGAATGGTTCCAGCAGCTTTTAGAGCTACTATATAAAGGCTGGCGGCTATGACACTCAAAATAACGGCTGTAGAATGGTTCCAGCAGCTTGTAGAGCTACTATATAAAGGCTGGCGGCTATGACACTCAAAATGGCGGCGGTAGAATGGTTCCAGCAGCTTGTATAGCTGTTAAATAAAGCCTGGCGGCAATGACACTCAAAATAACGGCTGTAGAATGGTTCCAGCAGCTTGTAGAGCTACTATATAAAGGCTGGCGGCTATAAAACTCAAAATAACGGCTGTAGAATGGTTCCAGCATCTTGTATAGCTGTTATATAAAGGCTGGCGGCTATGACACTCAAAATGGCGGCTGTAGAATGGTTCCAGCATCTTGAATAGCTGTTATATAAAGGCTGGCGGCTATGACACTCATAATGGCGGCTGTAGAATGGTTCCAGCAGCTTGTAAAACTACTGTATAAAGGCTGGCGGCTATGACACTCAAAATAACGGCTGTAGAATGGTTCCAGAAGCTTGTAGAGCTACTATATAAAGGCTGGCGGCTATGACACTCAAAATAACGGCTGTAGAATGGTTCCAGCAGATTGTGGAGCTACTATATAAAGGCTGGCGGCTATGACACTCAAAATAACGGCTGTAGAATGGTTCCAGCTGTTTGTATAGCTGTTATATAAAGGCTGGCGGCTATGACACTCAAAATGGCGGCTGTAGAATGGTTCCAGCAGCTTGTAGAGCTACTATATAAACGCTGGCGGCTATGACACTCAAAATAACGGCTGTAGAATGGTTCCAGCAGCTTGTAGAGCTGTTATATAAAGGCTGGCGGCTGTAGCATGTTTCCAGCAGCTTGTAGAGCTTCTATATAAAGGCTGGCTGCTATGGCACTGAAAATAACGGCTGTAGAATGGTTCCAGCAGCTTTTGTATCTGTTATTTAAAGGCTGGCGGCTATGAAACTCAAAATAACGGCTGTAGAGTGGTTCCAGCAGCTTGTGGAGCTACTATATAAAGACTGGCGACTTTGACACTCAAAATAACGGCTGTAGAATGGTTCCAGCAGTTTGTATAGCTGTTATATATAGGCTGGCGGCTATGACACTCAAAATGGCGGCTGTAGAATGGTTCCAGCAGCTTGTAGAGCTACTATATAAAGGCTGGCGGCTATGACACTCAAAATAACGGCTGTAGAATGGTTCCAGCAGCTTGTATAGCTGTTATATAAAGGCTGGCGGCTATGACACTAAAAATGGCGGCTGTAGAATGGTTCCAGCAGCTTTTGTAGCTGTTACATAAAGGCTGGCGGCTATGAAACTCAAAATAACGGCTGTAGAGTGGTTCCAGCAGCTTGTGGAGCCAATATATAAAGTCTGGCGGCTATGACACTCAAAATAACGGCTGTAGAATGGTTCCAGCAGTTTGTATAGCTGTTATATAAAGGCTGGCGGCTATGACACTCAAAATAACGGCTGTAGAATGGTTCCAGCAGTTTGTATAGCTGTTATATAAAGGCTGGCGGCTTTGACACTCAAAATGGCGGCTGTAGAATGGTTCCAGCAGCTTGTAGAGCTACTATATAAAGGCTGGCGGCTATGACACTCAAAATAACGGCTGTAGAATGGTTCCAGCAGCTTGTATAGCTGTTATATAAAGGCTGGCGGCTGTAGAATGGTTCCAGCAGCTAGTAGAGCTACTATATAAAGCCTGGCGGCTATGGCACTGAAAATAACGGCTGTAGAATGGTTCCAGCAGCTTGTAGAGCTACTATATAAACGCTGGCGGCTATTAAACTCAAAATAACGGCTGTAGAATGGTTCCAGCATCTTGTATAGCTGTTATATAAAGGCTGGCGGCTATGACACTCAAAATGGCGGCTGTAGAATGGTTCCAGCATCTTGAATAGCTGTTATATAAAGGCTGGCGGCTATGACACTGAAAATGGCGGCTGTAGAATGGTTCCAGCAGCTTTTGTAGCTGTTATATAAAGGCTGGCGGCTATAACACTCAAAATAACGGCTGTAGAGTGGTTCTAGCAGCTTGTGGAGCCAATATATAAAGTCTGGCGGCTATGACACTCAAAATAACGGCTGTAGAATGGTTCCAGCAGTTTGTATAGCTGTTATATAAAGGCTGGCGGCTATGACATTCAAAATAACGGCTGTAGAATGGTTCCAGCAGCTTGTATAGCTGTTATATAAAGGCTGGCGGCTGTAGAATGGTTCCAGCAGCTAGTAGAGCTACTATATAAAGCCTGGCGGCTATGGCACTGAAAATAACGGCTGTAGAATGGTTCCAGCAGCTTATATACATGTTATATAAAGGCTGGCGGCTATGACACTCAAAATGGCGGCTGTAGAATGGTTCCAGCAGCTTGTGGAGCTACTATATAAAGGCAAGCGGCTATGACACTCAAAATAACGGCTGTAGAATGGTTCCAGCAGCTTGTAGAGCTACTATATAAAGCCTGGCGGCTATGGCACTGAAAATAACGGCAGTAGAATGGTTCCAGAAGCTTTTGTAGCTGTTATATAAAGGCTGGCGGCTATGAAACTCAAAATAACGGCTGTAGAGTGGTTCCAGCAGCTTGTGGAGCTACTATATAAAGGCTGGCGGCTATGACACTCAAAATAACGGCTGTAGAATGGTTCTAGCAGTTTGTATAGCTGTTATATAAAGGCTGGCGGCTATGACACTCAAAATAACGGCTGTAGAATGGTTCCAGCAGCTTGTAGAGCTACTATATGAAGGCTGGCGTCTATGACACTCAAAATGGCGGCGGTAGAATGGTTCCAGCAGCTTGTATAGCTGTTATATAAAGGCTGGCGGCTATAACACTCAAAATAACGGCTGTAGAATGGTTCCAGCAGCTTGTGGAGCAACTATATAAAGGCTGGCGGTTATGACATTAAAAATGGCGGCTGTAGAATGGTTCCAGCAGCTTGTGGAGCTACTATATTAAGGCTAGCGGCTATGACACTCAAAATAACGGCTGTAGAATGGTTCCAGCAGCTTGTAGAGCTACTATATAAAGCCTGGCGGCTATGGCACTCAAAATAACGGCTGTAGAATGGTTCCAGCAGCTTGTATAGCTGTTATATAAAGGCTGGCGGCTATGACACTCAAAATAACGGCTGTAGAATGGTTCCAGCAGCTTGTAGAGCTACTATATAAGGGCTGGCGGCTATGACACTCAAAATAACGGCTGTAGAATGGTTCCAGCAGTTTGTATCGCTGTTATATAAAGGCTGGCGGCTATGACATTCAAAATAACGGCTGTGGAATGGTTCCAGCATCTTGAATAGCTGTTATATAAAGGCTGGCGGCTATGACACTCATAATGGCGGCTGTAGAATGGTTCCAGCAGCTTGTAAAACTACTGTCTAAAGGCTGGCGGCTATGACACTCAAAATAACGGCTGTAGAATGGTTCCAGCAGCTTGTAGAGCTACTATATAAAGGCTGGCGGCTATGACACTCAAAATAACGGCTGTAGAATGGTTCCAGCAGATTGTGGAGCTACTATATAAAGGCTGGTGGCTATGACACTCAAAATAACGGCTGTAGAATAGTTCCAGCTGTTTGTATAGCTGTTATATAAAGGCTGGCGGCTATGACACTCAAAATGGCGGCTGTAGAGCTGTTATATAAAGGCTGGCGGCTATGACACTCAAAATAACGGCTGTAGAATGGTTCCAGCAGCTTGTAGAGCTACTATATAAAGGCTGGCGGCTATGACACTCATAATGGTGGCTGTAGAATGGTTCCAGCAGCTTGTAAAACTACTGTATAAAGGCTGGCGGCTATGACATTAAAAATGGCGGCTGTAGAATGGTTCCAGCAGCTTGTGGAGCTACTATATAAAGGCAAGCGGCTATGACACTCAAAATAACGGCTGTAGAATGGTTCCAGCAGCTTGTAGAGCTACTATATAAAGCCTGGCGGCTATGACACTCATAATGACGGCTGTAGAATGGTTCCAGCAGCTTGTAAAACTACTGTATAAAGGCTGGCGGCTATGACATTAAAAATGGCGGCTGTAGAATGGTTCCAGCAGCTTGTGGAGCTACTATATAAAGGCAAGCGGCTATGACACTCAAAATAACGGCTGTAGAATGGTTCCAGCAGCTTGTAGAGCTACTATATGAAGCCTGGCGGCTATGGCACTGAAAATAACGGCAGTAGAATGGTTCCAGCAGCTTTTGTAGCTGTTATATAATGGCTGGCGGCTATGAAACTCAAAATAACGGCTGTAGAGTGGTTCCAGCAGCTTGTGGAGCTACTATGTAAAGGCTGGCGGCTATGACACTCAAAATAACGGCTGTAGAATGGTTCCAGCAGTTTGTATAGCTGTTATATAAAGGCTGGCGGCTATGACACTCAAAATAACGGCTGTAGAATGGTTCCAGCAGCTTGTAGAGCTACTATATAAAGGCTGGCGGCTATGACACTCAAAATGGCGGCGGTAGAATGGTTCCAGCAGCTTGTATAGCTGTTATATAAAGGCTGGCGGCTATGACACTCAAAATAACGGCTGTAGAATGTTTCCAGCAGCTTGTAGAGCAACTATATAAAGGCTGGCGGCGAAGACATTAAAAATGGCGGCTGTAGATTGGTCCCAGCAGCTTGTGGAGCTACTATATAAAGGCTAGCGGCTATTGCACTCAAAATAACGGCTGTAGAATGGTTCCAGCAGCTTGTAGAGCTACTATATAAAAGCCTGGCGGCTATGGCACTGAAAATAACGGCTGTAGAATGGTTCCAGCAGCTTGTATAGCTGTTATATAAAGGCTGGCGGCTATGACACTCAAAATAACGGCTGTAGAATGGTTCCAGCAGCTTGTAGAGCTACTATATAAAGGCTAGCGGCTATTGCACTCAAAATAACGGCTGTAGAATGGTTCCAGCAGCTTGTAGAGCTACTATATAAAAGCCTGGCGGCTATGGCACTGAAAATAACGGCTGTAGAATGGTTCCAGCAGCTTGTATAGCTGTTATATAAAGGCTGGCGGCTATGACACTCAAAATAACGGCTGTAGAATGGTTCCAGCAGCTTGTAGAGCTACTATATAAGGGCTGGCGGCTATGGCACTGAAAATAACGGCTGTAAAATGGTTCCAGCAGTTTGTATAGCTGTTATATAAAGGCTGGCGGCTATGACATTCAAAATAACGGCTGTAGAATGGTTCCAGCATCTTGAATAGCTGTTATATAAAGGCTGGCGGCTATGACATTAAAAATGGCGGCTGTAGAATGGTTCCAGCAGATTGTGGAGCTACTATATAAAGGCTGGCGGCTATGACACTCAAAATAACGACTGTAGAATGGTTCCAGCAGCTTGTAAAACTACTGTATAAGGGCTGCCGGCTATGGCACTGAAAATAACGGCTGTAGAATGGTTCCAGCAGCTTGTAGAGCTACTATATAAAGGCTGGCGGCTATGACACTCAAAATAACGACTGTAGAATGGTTCCAGCAGATTGTGGAGCTACTATATAAAGGCTGGCGGCTATGACACTCAAAATAACGGCTGTAGAATGGTTCCAGCTGTTTGTATAGCTGTTATATAAAGGCTGGCGGCTATGACACTCAAAATGGCGGCTGTAGAATGGTTCCGGCATCTTGTATAGCTGTTATATAAAGGCTGGCGGCTATGACACTCAAAATAACGGCTGTAGAATGGTTCCAGCAGATTGTGGAGCTACTATATAAAGGCTGGCGGCTATGACACTCAAAATAACGACTGTAGAATGGTTCCAGCAGATTGTGGAGCTACTATATAAAGGCTGGCGGCTATGACACTCAAAATAACGGCTGTAGAATGGTTCCAGCTGTTTGTATAGCTGTTATATAAAGGCTGGCGGCTATGACACTCAAAATGGCGGCTGTAGAATGGTTCCAGCATCTTGAATAGCTGTTATATAAAGGCTGGCGGCTATGACACTCAAAATAACGGCTGTAGAATGGTTCCAGCAGATTGTGGAGCTACTATATAAAGGCTGGCGGCTATGACACTCATAATGGCGGCTGTAGAATAGTTCCAGCAGCTTTTAAAACTACTGTATAAAGGCTGGCGGCTGTGACACTCAAAATAACGGCTGTAGAATGGTTCCAGCAGCTTGTAGAGCTACTATATAAAGGCTGGCGGCTATGACACTCAAAATAACGACTGTAGAATGGTTCCAGCAGATTGTGGAGCTACTATATAAAGGCTGGCGGCTATGACACTCAAAATAACGGCTGTAGAATGGTTCCAGCTGTTTGTATAGCTGTTATATAAAGGCTGGCGGCTATGACACTCAAAATGGCGGCTGTAGAATGGTTCCGGCATCTTGTATAGCTGTTATATAAAGGCTGGCGGCTATGACACTCAAAATAACGGCTGTAGAATGGTTCCAGCAGATTGTGGAGCTACTATATAAAGGCTGGCGGCTATGACACTCAAAATAACGGCTGTAGAATGGTTCCAGCTGATTGTATAGCTGTTATATAAAGGCTGGCGGCTATGACACTCAAAATGGCGGCTGTAGAGCTGTTATATAAAGGCTGGCGGCTATGACACTCAAAATAACGGCTGTAGAATGGTTCCAGCAGCTTGTAGAGCTACTATATAAAGGCTGGCGGCTATGACACTCATAATGGTGGCTGTAGAATGGTTCCAGCACCTTGTAAAACTACTGTATAAAGGCTGGCGGCTATGACATTAAAAATGGCGGCTGTAGAATGGTTCCAGCAGCTTGTGGAGCTACTATATAAAGGCAAGCGGCTATGACACTCAAAATAACGGCTGTAGAATGGTTCCAGCAGCTTGTAGAGCTACTATATAAAGCCTGGCGGCTATGACACTCATAATGACGGCTGTAGAATGGTTCCAGCAGCTTGTAAAACTACTGTATAAAGGCTGGCGGCTATGACATTAAAAATGGCGGCTGTAGAATGGTTCCAGCAGCTTGTGGAGCTACTATATAAAGGCAAGCGGCTATGACACTCAAAATAACGGCTGTAGAATGGTTCCAGCAGCTTGTAGAGCTACTATATGAAGCCTGGCGGCTATGGCACTGAAAATAACGGCAGTAGAATGGTTCCAGCAGCTTTTGTAGCTGTTATATAATGGCTGGCGGCTATGAAACTCAAAATAACGGCTGTAGAGTGGTTCCAGCAGCTTGTGGAGCTACTATGTAAAGGCTGGCGGCTATGACACTCAAAATAACGGCTGTAGAATGGTTCCAGTAGTTTGTATAGCTGTTATATAAAGGCTGGCGGCTATGACACTCAAAATAACGGCTGTAGAATGGTTCCGGCATCTTGTATAGCTGTTATATAAAGGCTGGCGGCTATGACACTCAAAATAACGGCTGTAGAATGGTTCCAGCAGATTGTGGAGCTACTATATAAAGGCTGGCGGCTATGACACTCAAAAAAACGACTGTAGAATGGTTCCAGCAGATTGTGGAGCTACTATATAAAGCCTGGCGGCTATGGCACTGAAAATAACGGCTGTAGAATGGTTCCAGCAGCTTGTATAGCTGTTATATAAAGGCTGGCGGCTATGACACTCAAAATAACGGCTGTAGAATGGTTCCAGCAGCTTGTAGAGCTACTATATAAGGGCTGGCGGCTATGGCACTGAAAATAACGGCTGTAAAATGGTTCCAGCAGTTTGTATAGCTGTTATATAAAGGCTGGCGGCTATGACATTCAAAATAACGGCTGTAGAATGGTTCCAGCATCTTGAATAGCTGTTATATAAAGGCTGGCGGCTATGACATTAAAAATGGCGGCTGTAGAATGGTTCCAGCAGATTGTGGAGCTACTATATAAAGGCTGGCGGCTATGACACTCAAAATAACGACTGTAGAATGGTTCCAGCAGCTTGTAAAACTACTGTATAAGGGCTGCCGGCTATGGCACTGAAAATAACGGCTGTAGAATGGTTCCAGCAGCTTGTAGAGCTACTATATAAAGGCTGGCGGCTATGACACTCAAAATAACGACTGTAGAATGGTTCCAGCAGCTTGTAGAGCTACTACATAAGGGCTGGCGGCTATGACACTCAAAATAACGGCTGTAGAATGGTTCCAGTAGTTTGTATAGCTGTTATATAAAGGCTGGCGGCTATGACACTCATAATGGCGGCTGTAGAATGGTTCCAGCAGCTTGTAAAACTACTGTATAAAGGCTGGCGGCTATGACATTAAAAATGGCGGCTGTAGAATGGTTCCAGCAGCTTGTGGAGCTACTATATAAAGGCAAGCGGCTATGACACTCAAAATAACGGCTGTAGAATGGTTCCAGCAGCTTGTAGAGCTACTATATAAAGCCTGGCGGCTATGGCACTCAAAATAGCGGCTGTAGAATGGTTCCAGCAGCTTGTAGAGCTACTATATAAGGGCTGGCGGCTATGGCACTGAAAATAACGGCTGTAAAATGGTTCCAGCAGTTTGTATAGCTGTTATATAAAGGCTGGCGGCTATGACACTCATAATGACGGCTGTAGAATGGTTCCAGCAGCTTGTAAAACTACTGTATAAAGGCTGGCGGCTATGACATTAAAAATGGCGGCTGTAGAATGGTTCCAGCAGCTTGTGGAGCTACTATATAAAGGCAAGCGGCTATGACACTCAAAATAACGGCTGTAGAATGGTTCCAGCAGCTTGTAGAGCTACTATATAAAGCCTGGCGGCTATGACACTCATAATGACGGCTGTAGAATGGTTCCAGCAGCTTGTAAAACTACTGTATAAAGGCTGGCGGCTATGACATTAAAAATGGCGGCTGTAGAATGGTTCCAGCAGCTTGTGGAGCTACTATATAAAGGCAAGCGGCTATGACACTCAAAATAACGGCTGTAGAATGGTTCCAGCAGCTTGTAGAGCTACTATATGAAGCCTGGCGGCTATGGCACTGAAAATAACGGCAGTAGAATGGTTCCAGCAGCTTTTGTAGCTGTTATATAATGGCTGGCGGCTATGAAACTCAAAATAACGGCTGTAGAGTGGTTCCAGCAGCTTGTGGAGCTACTATGTAAAGGCTGGCGGCTATGACACTCAAAATAACGGCTGTAGAATGGTTCCAGCAGTTTGTATAGCTGTTATATAAAGGCTGGCGGCTATGACACTCAAAATAACGGCTGTAGAATGGTTCCAGCAGCTTGTAGAGCTACTATATAAAGGCTGGCGGCTATGACACTCAAAATGGCGGCGGTAGAATGGTTCCAGCAGCTTGTATAGCTGTTATATAAAGGCTGGCGGCTATGACACTCAAAATAACGGCTGTAGAATGTTTCCAGCAGCTTGTAGAGCAACTATATAAAGGCTGGCGGCGAAGACATTAAAAATGGCGGCTGTAGATTGGTCCCAGCAGCTTGTGGAGCTACTATATAAAGGCTAGCGGCTATTGCACTCAAAATAACGGCTGTAGAATGGTTCCAGCAGCTTGTAGAGCTACTATATAAAGCCTGGCGGCTATGGCACTGAAAATAACGGCTGTAGAATGGTTCCAGCAGCTTGTATAGCTGTTATATAAAGGCTGGCGGCTATGACACTCAAAATAACGGCTGTAGAATGGTTCCAGCAGCTTGTAGAGCTACTATATAAAGGCTAGCGGCTATTGCACTCAAAATAACGGCTGTAGAATGGTTCCAGCAGCTTGTAGAGCTACTATATAAAGCCTGGCGGCTATGGCACTGAAAATAACGGCTGTAGAATGGTTCCAGCAGCTTGTATAGCTGTTATATAAAGGCTGGCGGCTATGACACTCAAAATAACGGCTGTAGAATGGTTCCAGCAGCTTGTAGAGCTACTATATAAGGGCTGGCGGCTATGGCACTGAAAATAACGGCTGTAAAATGGTTCCAGCAGTTTGTATAGCTGTTATATAAAGGCTGGCGGCTATGACATTCAAAATAACGGCTGTAGAATGGTTCCAGCATCTTGAATAGCTGTTATATAAAGGCTGGCGGCTATGACATTAAAAATGGCGGCTGTAGAATGGTTCCAGCAGATTGTGGAGCTACTATATAAAGGCTGGCGGCTATGACACTCAAAATAACGACTGTAGAATGGTTCCAGCAGCTTGTAAAACTACTGTATAAGGGCTGCCGGCTATGGCACTGAAAATAACGGCTGTAGAATGGTTCCAGCAGCTTGTAGAGCTACTATATAAAGGCTGGCGGCTATGACACTCAAAATAACGACTGTAGAATGGTTCCAGCAGATTGTGGAGCTACTATATAAAGGCTGGCGGCTATGACACTCAAAATAACGGCTGTAGAATGGTTCCAGCTGTTTGTATAGCTGTTATATAAAGGCTGGCGGCTATGACACTCAAAATGGCGGCTGTAGAATGGTTCCGGCATCTTGTATAGCTGTTATATAAAGGCTGGCGGCTATGACACTCAAAATAACGGCTGTAGAATGGTTCCAGCAGATTGTGGAGCTACTATATAAAGGCTGGCGGCTATGACACTCAAAATAACGACTGTAGAATGGTTCCAGCAGATTGTGGAGCTACTATATAAAGGCTGGCGGCTATGACACTCAAAATAACGGCTGTAGAATGGTTCCAGCTGTTTGTATAGCTGTTATATAAAGGCTGGCGGCTATGACACTCAAAATGGCGGCTGTAGAATGGTTCCAGCATCTTGAATAGCTGTTATATAAAGGCTGGCGGCTATGACACTCAAAATAACGGCTGTAGAATGGTTCCAGCAGATTGTGGAGCTACTATATAAAGGCTGGCGGCTATGACACTCATAATGGCGGCTGTAGAATAGTTCCAGCAGCTTTTAAAACTACTGTATAAAGGCTGGCGGCTGTGACACTCAAAATAACGGCTGTAGAATGGTTCCAGCAGCTTGTAGAGCTACTATATAAAGGCTGGCGGCTATGACACTCAAAATAACGACTGTAGAATGGTTCCAGCAGATTGTGGAGCTACTATATAAAGGCTGGCGGCTATGACACTCAAAATAACGGCTGTAGAATGGTTCCAGCTGTTTGTATAGCTGTTATATAAAGGCTGGCGGCTATGACACTCAAAATGGCGGCTGTAGAATGGTTCCGGCATCTTGTATAGCTGTTATATAAAGGCTGGCGGCTATGACACTCAAAATAACGGCTGTAGAATGGTTCCAGCAGATTGTGGAGCTACTATATAAAGGCTGGCGGCTATGACACTCAAAATAACGGCTGTAGAATGGTTCCAGCTGATTGTATAGCTGTTATATAAAGGCTGGCGGCTATGACACTCAAAATGGCGGCTGTAGAGCTGTTATATAAAGGCTGGCGGCTATGACACTCAAAATAACGGCTGTAGAATGGTTCCAGCAGCTTGTAGAGCTACTATATAAAGGCTGGCGGCTATGACACTCATAATGGTGGCTGTAGAATGGTTCCAGCACCTTGTAAAACTACTGTATAAAGGCTGGCGGCTATGACATTAAAAATGGCGGCTGTAGAATGGTTCCAGCAGCTTGTGGAGCTACTATATAAAGGCAAGCGGCTATGACACTCAAAATAACGGCTGTAGAATGGTTCCAGCAGCTTGTAGAGCTACTATATAAAGCCTGGCGGCTATGACACTCATAATGACGGCTGTAGAATGGTTCCAGCAGCTTGTAAAACTACTGTATAAAGGCTGGCGGCTATGACATTAAAAATGGCGGCTGTAGAATGGTTCCAGCAGCTTGTGGAGCTACTATATAAAGGCAAGCGGCTATGACACTCAAAATAACGGCTGTAGAATGGTTCCAGCAGCTTGTAGAGCTACTATATGAAGCCTGGCGGCTATGGCACTGAAAATAACGGCAGTAGAATGGTTCCAGCAGCTTTTGTAGCTGTTATATAATGGCTGGCGGCTATGAAACTCAAAATAACGGCTGTAGAGTGGTTCCAGCAGCTTGTGGAGCTACTATGTAAAGGCTGGCGGCTATGACACTCAAAATAACGGCTGTAGAATGGTTCCAGCAGTTTGTATAGCTGTTATATAAAGGCTGGCGGCTATGACACTCAAAATAACGGCTGTAGAATGGTTCCGGCATCTTGTATAGCTGTTATATAAAGGCTGGCGGCTATGACACTCAAAATAACGGCTGTAGAATGGTTCCAGCAGATTGTGGAGCTACTATATAAAGGCTGGCGGCTATGACACTCAAAATAACGACTGTAGAATGGTTCCAGCAGATTGTGGAGCTACTATATAAAGCCTGGCGGCTATGGCACTGAAAATAACGGCTGTAGAATGGTTCCAGCAGCTTGTATAGCTGTTATATAAAGGCTGGCGGCTATGACACTCAAAATAACGGCTGTAGAATGGTTCCAGCAGCTTGTAGAGCTACTATATAAGGGCTGGCGGCTATGGCACTGAAAATAACGGCTGTAAAATGGTTCCAGCAGTTTGTATAGCTGTTATATAAAGGCTGGCGGCTATGACATTCAAAATAACGGCTGTAGAATGGTTCCAGCATCTTGAATAGCTGTTATATAAAGGCTGGCGGCTATGACATTAAAAATGGCGGCTGTAGAATGGTTCCAGCAGATTGTGGAGCTACTATATAAAGGCTGGCGGCTATGACACTCAAAATAACGACTGTAGAATGGTTCCAGCAGCTTGTAAAACTACTGTATAAGGGCTGCCGGCTATGGCACTGAAAATAACGGCTGTAGAATGGTTCCAGCAGCTTGTAGAGCTACTATATAAAGGCTGGCGGCTATGACACTCAAAATAACGACTGTAGAATGGTTCCAGCAGCTTGTAGAGCTACTACATAAGGGCTGGCGGCTATGACACTCAAAATAACGGCTGTAGAATGGTTCCAGTAGTTTGTATAGCTGTTATATAAAGGCTGGCGGCTATGACACTCATAATGGCGGCTGTAGAATGGTTCCAGCAGCTTGTAAAACTACTGTATAAAGGCTGGCGGCTATGACATTAAAAATGGCGGCTGTAGAATGGTTCCAGCAGCTTGTGGAGCTACTATATAAAGGCAAGCGGCTATGACACTCAAAATAACGGCTGTAGAATGGTTCCAGCAGCTTGTAGAGCTACTATATAAAGCCTGGCGGCTATGGCACTCAAAATAGCGGCTGTAGAATGGTTCCAGCAGCTTGTAGAGCTACTATATAAGGGCTGGCGGCTATGGCACTGAAAATAACGGCTGTAAAATGGTTCCAGCAGTTTGTATAGCTGTTATATAAAGGCTGGCGGCTATGACATTAAAAATGGCGGCTGTAGAATGGTTCCAGCAGATTGTGGAGCTACTATATAAAGGCTGGCGGCTATGACACTCAAAATAACGACTGTAGAATGGTTCCAGCAGCTTGTAAAACTACTGTATAAGGGCTGCCGGCTATGGCACTGAAAATAACGGCTGTAGAATGGTTCCAGCATCTTGAATAGCTGTTATATAAAGGCTGGCGGCTATGACATTCAAAATAACGGCTGTAGAATGGTTCCAGCATCTTGAATAGCTGTTATATAAAGGCTGGCGGCTATGACATTAAAAATGGCGGCTGTAGAATGGTTCCAGCAGATTGTGGAGCTACTATATAAAGGCTGGCGGCTATGGCACTCAAAATAACGACTGTAGAATGGTTCCAGCAGCTTGTAAAACTACTGTATAAGGGCTGCCGGCGATGGCACTGAAAATAACGGCTGTAGAATGGTTCCAGCAGCTTGTAGAGCTACTATATAAAGGCTGGCGGCTATGACACTCAAAATAACGACTGTAGAATGGTTCCAGCAGATTGTGGAGCTACTATATAAAGGCTGGCGGCTATGACACTCAAAATAACGGCTGTAGAATGGTTCCAGCTGTTTGTATAGCTGTTATATAAAGGCTGGCGGCTATGACACTCAAAATGGCGGCTGTAGAATGGTTCCGGCATCTTGTATAGCTGTTATATAAAGGCTGGCGGCTATGACACTCAAAATAACGGCTGTAGAATGGTTCCAGCAGATTGTGGAGCTACTATATAAAGGCTGGCGGCTATGACACTCAAAATAACGACTGTAGAATGGTTCCAGCAGATTGTGGAGCTACTATATAAAGGCTGGCGGCTATGACACTCAAAATAACGGCTGTAGAATGGTTCCAGCAGATTGTGGAGCTACTATATAAAGGCTGGCGGCTATGACACTCATAATGGCGGCTGTAGAATAGTTCCAGCAGCTTTTAAAACTACTGTATAAAGGCTGGCGGCTGTGACACTCAAAATAACGGCTGTAGAATGGTTCCAGCAGCTTGTAGAGCTATTATATAAAGGCTAGCGGCTATGACACTCAAAATAACGACTGTAGAATGGTTCCAGCAGATTGTGGAGCTACTATATAAAGGCTGGCGGCTATGACACTCAAAATAACGGCTGTAGAATGGTTCCAGCTGTTTGTATAGCTGTTATATAAAGGCTGGCGGCTATGACACTCAAAATGGCGGCTGTAGAATGGTTCCGGCATCTTGTATAGCTGTTATATAAAGGCTGGCGGCTATGACACTCAAAATAACGGCTGTAGAATGGTTCCAGCAGATTGTGGAGCTACTATATAAAGGCTGGCGGCTATGACACTCAAAATAACGGCTGTAGAATGGTTCCAGCTGATTGTATAGCTGTTATATAAAGGCTGGCGGCTATGACACTCAAAATGGCGGCTGTAGAGCTGTTATATAAAGGCTGGCGGCTATGACACTCAAAATAACGGCTGTAGAATGGTTCCAGCAGCTTGTAGAGCTACTATATAAAGGCTGGCGGCTATGACACTCATAATGGTGGCTGTAGAATGGTTCCAGCACCTTGTAAAACTACTGTATAAAGGCTGGCGGCTATGACATTAAAAATGGCGGCTGTAGAATGGTTCCAGCAGCTTGTAGAGCTACTATATAAAGGCTGGCGGCTATGACACTCAAAATAACGACTGTAGAATGGTTCCAGCAGCTTGTAAAACTACTGTATAAGGGCTGCCGGCTATGGCACTGAAAATAACGGCTGTAGAATGGTTCCAGCAGCTTGTAGAGCTACTATATAAAGGCTGGCGGCTATGACACTCAAAATAACGACTGTAGAATGGTTCCAGCAGATTGTGGAGCTACTATATAAAGGCTGGCGGCTATGACACTCAAAATAACGGCTGTAGAATGGTTCCAGCTGATTGTATAGCTGTTATATAAAGGCTGGCGGCTATGACACTCAAAATGGCGGCTGTAGAGCTGTTATATAAAGGCTGGCGGCTATGACACTCAAAATAACGGCTGTAGAATGGTTCCAGCAGCTTGTAGAGCTACTATATAAAGGCTGGCGGCTATGACACTCATAATGGTGGCTGTAGAATGGTTCCAGCACCTTGTAAAACTACTGTATAAAGGCTGGCGGCTATGACATTAAAAATGGCGGCTGTAGAATGGTTCCAGCAGCTTGTGGAGCTACTATATAAAGGCTGGCGGCTATGACACTCAAAATAACGACTGTAGAATGGTTCCAGCAGCTTGTAAAACTACTGTATAAGGGCTGCCGGCTATGGCACTGAAAATAACGGCTGTAGAATGGTTCCAGCAGCTTGTAGAGCTACTATATAAAGGCTGGCGGCTATGACACTCAAAATAACGACTGTAGAATGGTTCCAGCAGATTGTGGAGCTACTATATAAAGGCTGGCGGCTATGACACTCAAAATAACGGCTGTAGAATGGTTCCAGCTGATTGTATAGCTGTTATATAAAGGCTGGCGGCTATGACACTCAAAATGGCGGCTGTAGAGCTGTTATATAAAGGCTGGCGGCTATGACACTCAAAATAACGGCTGTAGAATGGTTCCAGCAGCTTGTAGAGCTACTATATAAAGGCTGGCAGCTATGACACTCATAATGGTGGCTGTAGAATGGTTCCAGCACCTTGTAAAACTACTGTATAAAGGCTGGCGGCTATGACATTAAAAATGGCGGCTGTAGAATGGTTCCAGCAGCTTGTGGAGCTACTATATAAAGGCAAGCGGCTATGACACTCAAAATAACGGCTGTAGAATGGTTCCAGCAGCTTGTAGAGCTACTATATAAAGCCTGGCGGCTATGACACTCATAATGACGGCTGTAGAATGGTTCCAGCAGCTTGTAAAACTACTGTATAAAGGCTGGCGGCTATGACATTAAAAATGGCGGCTGTAGAATGGTTCCAGCAGCTTGTGGAGCTACTATGTAAAGGCAAGCGGCTATGACACTCAAAATAACGGCTGTAGAATGGTTCCAGCAGCTTGTAGAGCTACTATATGAAGCCTGGCGGCTATGGCACTGAAAATAACGGCAGTAGAATGGTTCCAGCAGCTTTTGTAGCTGTTATATAATGGCTGGCGGCTATGAAACTCAAAATAACGGCTGTAGAGTGGTTCCAGCAGCTTGTGGAGCTACTATGTAAAGGCTGGCGGCTATGACACTCAAAATAACGGCTGTAGAATGGTTCCAGCAGTTTGTATAGCTGTTATATAAAGGCTGGCGGCTATGACACTCAAAATAACGGCTGTAGAATGGTTCCAGCAGCTTGTAGAGCTACTATATAAAGGCTGGCGGCTATGACACTCAAAATGGCGGCGGTAGAATGGTTCCAGCAGCTTGTATAGCTGTTATATAAAGGCTGGCGGCTATGACACTCAAAATAACGGCTGTAGAATGTTTCCAGCAGCTTGTAGAGCAACTATATAAAGGCTGGCGGCGAAGACATTAAAAATGGCGGCTGTAGATTGGTCCCAGCAGCTTGTGGAGCTACTATATAAAGGCTAGCGGCTATTGTACTCAAAATAACGGCTGTAGAATGGTTCCAGCAGCTTGTAGAGCTACTATATAAAGCCTGGCGGCTATGGCACTGAAAATAACGGCTGTAGAATGGTTCCAGCAGCTTGTATAGCTGTTATATAAAGGCTGGCGGCTATGACACTCAAAATAACGGCTGTAGAATGGTTCCAGCAGCTTGTAGAGCTACTATATAAGGGCTGGCGGCTATGGCACTGAAAATAACGGCTGTAAAATGGTTCCAGCAGTTTGTATAGCTGTTATATAAAGGCTGGCGGCTATGACATTCAAAATAACGGCTGTAGAATGGTTCCAGCATCTTGAATAGCTGTTATATAAAGGCTGGCGGCTATGACACTCAAAATAACGGCTGTAGAATGGTTCCAGCAGATTGTGGAGCTACTATATAAAGGCTGGCGGCTATGACACTCAAAATAACGACTGTAGAATGGTTCCAGCAGCTTGTAAAACTACTGTATAAGGGCTGCCGGCTATGGCACTGAAAATAACGGCTGTAGAATGGTTCCAGCAGCTTGTAGAGCTACTATATAAAGGCTGGCGGCTATGACACTCAAAATAACGACTGTAGAATGGTTCCAGCAGATTGTGGAGCTACTATATAAAGGCTGGCGGCTATGACACTCAAAATAACGGCTGTAGAATGGTTCCAGCTGTTTGTATAGCTGTTATATAAAGGCTGGCGGCTATGACACTCAAAATGGCGGCTGTAGAATGGTTCCGGCATCTTGTATAGCTGTTATATAAAGGCTGGCGGCTATGACACTCAAAATAACGGCTGTAGAATGGTTCCAGCAGATTGTGGAGCTACTATATAAAGGCTGGCGGCTATGACACTCAAAATAACTACTGTAGAATGGTTCCAGCAGATTGTGGAGCTACTATATAAAGGCTGGCGGCTATGACACTCAAAATAACGGCTGTAGAATGTTTCCAGCAGCTTGTAGAGCAACTATATAAAGGCTGGCGGCGAAGACATTAAAAATGGCGGCTGTAGATTGGTCCCAGCAGCTTGTGGAGCTACTATATAAAGGCTAGCGGCTATTGTACTCAAAATAACGGCTGTAGAATGGTTCCAGCAGCTTGTAGAGCTACTATATAAAGCCTGGCGGCTATGGCACTGAAAATAACGGCTGTAGAATGGTTCCAGCAGCTTGTATAGCTGTTATATAAAGGCTGGCGGCTATGACACTCAAAATAACGGCTGTAGAATGGTTCCAGCAGCTTGTAGAGCTACTATATAAGGGCTGGCGGCTATGGCACTGAAAATAACGGCTGTAAAATGGTTCCAGCAGTTTGTATAGCTGTTATATAAAGGCTGGCGGCTATGACATTCAAAATAACGGCTGTAGAATGGTTCCAGCATCTTGTATAGCTGTTATATAAAGGCTGGCGGCTATGACACTCAAAATAACGGCTGTAGAATGGTTCCAGCAGCTTGTAGAGCTACTATATGAAGCCTGGCGGCTATGGCACTGAAAATAACGGCAGTAGAATGGTTCCAGCAGCTTTTGTAGCTGTTATATAATGGCTGGCGGCTATGAAACTCAAAATAACGGCTGTAGAGTGGTTCCAGCAGCTTGTGGAGCTACTATGTAAAGGCTGGCGGCTATGACACTCAAAATAACGGCTGTAGAATGGTTCCAGCAGTTTGTATAGCTGTTATATAAAGGCTGGCGGCTATGACACTCAAAATAACGGCTGTAGAATGGTTCCAGCAGCTTGTAGAGCTACTATATAAAGGCTGGCGGCTATGACACTCAAAATGGCGGCGGTAGAATGGTTCCAGCAGCTTGTATAGCTGTTATATAAAGGCTGGCGGCTATGACACTCAAAATAACGGCTGTAGAATGTTTCCAGCAGCTTGTAGAGCAACTATATAAAGGCTGGCGGCGAAGACATTAAAAATGGCGGCTGTAGATTGGTCCCAGCAGCTTGTGGAGCTACTATATAAAGGCTAGCGGCTATTGTACTCAAAATAACGGCTGTAGAATGGTTCCAGCAGCTTGTAGAGCTACTATATAAAGCCTGGCGGCTATGGCACTGAAAATAACGGCTGTAGAATGGTTCCAGCAGCTTGTATAGCTGTTATATAAAGGCTGGCGGCTATGACACTCAAAATAACGGCTGTAGAATGGTTCCAGCAGCTTGTAGAGCTACTATATAAGGGCTGGCGGCTATGGCACTGAAAATAACGGCTGTAAAATGGTTCCAGCAGTTTGTATAGCTGTTATATAAAGGCTGGCGGCTATGACATTCAAAATAACGGCTGTAGAATGGTTCCAGCATCTTGAATAGCTGTTATATAAAGGCTGGCGGCTATGACACTCAAAATAACGGCTGTAGAATGGTTCCAGCAGATTGTGGAGCTACTATATAAAGGCTGGCGGCTATGACACTCAAAATAACGACTGTAGAATGGTTCCAGCAGCTTGTAAAACTACTGTATAAGGGCTGCCGGCTATGGCACTGAAAATAACGGCTGTAGAATGGTTCCAGCAGCTTGTAGAGCTACTATATAAAGGCTGGCGGCTATGACACTCAAAATAACGACTGTAGAATGGTTCCAGCAGATTGTGGAGCTACTATATAAAGGCTGGCGGCTATGACACTCAAAATAACGGCTGTAGAATGGTTCCAGCTGTTTGTATAGCTGTTATATAAAGGCTGGCGGCTATGACACTCAAAATGGCGGCTGTAGAATGGTTCCGGCATCTTGTATAGCTGTTATATAAAGGCTGGCGGCTATGACACTCAAAATAACGGCTGTAGAATGGTTCCAGCAGATTGTGGAGCTACTATATAAAGGCTGGCGGCTATGACACTCAAAATAACTACTGTAGAATGGTTCCAGCAGATTGTGGAGCTACTATATAAAGGCTGGCGGCTATGACACTCAAAATAACGGCTGTAGAATGTTTCCAGCAGCTTGTAGAGCAACTATATAAAGGCTGGCGGCGAAGACATTAAAAATGGCGGCTGTAGATTGGTCCCAGCAGCTTGTGGAGCTACTATATAAAGGCTAGCGGCTATTGTACTCAAAATAACGGCTGTAGAATGGTTCCAGCAGCTTGTAGAGCTACTATATAAAAGCCTGGCGGCTATGGCACTGAAAATAACGGCTGTAGAATGGTTCCAGCAGCTTGTATAGCTGTTATATAAAGGCTGGCGGCTATGACACTCAAAATAACGGCTGTAGAATGGTTCCAGCAGCTTGTAGAGCTACTATATAAGGGCTGGCGGCTATGGCACTGAAAATAACGGCTGTAAAATGGTTCCAGCAGTTTGTATAGCTGTTATATAAAGGCTGGCGGCTATGACATTCAAAATAACGGCTGTAGAATGGTTCCAGCATCTTGAATAGCTGTTATATAAAGGCTGGCGGCTATGACACTCAAAATAACGGCTGTAGAATGGTTCCAGCAGATTGTGGAGCTACTATATAAAGGCTGGCGGCTATGACACTCAAAATAACGACTGTAGAATGGTTCCAGCAGCTTGTAAAACTACTGTATAAGGGCTGCCGGCTATGGCACTGAAAATAACGGCTGTAGAATGGTTCCAGCAGCTTGTAGAGCTACTATATAAAGGCTGGCGGCTATGACACTCAAAATAACGACTGTAGAATGGTTCCAGCAGATTGTGGAGCTACTATATAAAGGCTGGCGGCTATGACACTCAAAATAACGGCTGTAGAATGGTTCCAGCTGTTTGTATAGCTGTTATATAAAGGCTGGCGGCTATGACACTCAAAATGGCGGCTGTAGAATGGTTCCGGCATCTTGTATAGCTGTTATATAAAGGCTGGCGGCTATGACACTCAAAATAACGGCTGTAGAATGGTTCCAGCAGATTGTGGAGCTACTATATAAAGGCTGGCGGCTATGACACTCAAAATAACTACTGTAGAATGGTTCCAGCAGATTGTGGAGCTACTATATAAAGGCTGGCGGCTATGACACTCAAAATAACGGCTGTAGAATGGTTCCAGCTGTTTGTATAGCTGTTATATAAAGGCTGGCGGCTATGACACTCAAAATGGCGGCTGTAGAATGGTTCCAGCATCTTGAATAGCTGTTATATAAAGGCTGGCGGCTATGACACTCAAAATTACGGCTGTAGAATGGTTCCAGCAGATTGTGGAGCTACTATATAAAGGCTGGCGGCTATGACACTCATAATGGCGGCTGTAGAATAGTTCCAGCAGCTTTTAAAACTACTGTATAAAGGCTGGCGGCTGTGACACTCAAAATAACGGCTGTAGAATGGTTCCAGCAGCTTGTAGAGCTACTATATAAAGGCTGGCGGCTATGACACTCAAAATAACGACTGTAGAATGGTTCCAGCAGATTGTGGAGCTACTATATAAAGGCTGGCGGCTATGACACTCAAAATAACGGCTGTAGAATGGTTCCAGCTGTTTGTATAGCTGTTATATAAAGGCTGGCGGCTATGACACTCAAAATGGCGGCGGTAGAATGGTTCCAGCAGCTGTTATATAAAGGCTGGCGGCTATGACACTCAAAATAACGACTGTAGAATGGTTCCAGCAGCTTGTAAAACTACTGTATAAGGGCTGCCGGCTATGGCACTGAAAATAACGGCTGTAGAATGGTTCCAGCAGCTTGTATAGCTGTTATATAAAGGCTGGCAGCTATGACACTCAAAATAACGGCTGTAGAATGGTTCCAGCAGCTTTTGTAGCTGTTATATAAAGGCTGGCGGCTATGAAACTCAAAATAACGGCTGTAGAGTGGTTCCAGCAGCTTGTGGAGCCAATATATAAAGTCTGGCGGCTATGACACTCAAAATAACGGCTGTAGAATGGTTCCAGCAGCTTTTGTAGCTGTTATATAAAGGCTGGCGGCTATGAAACTCAAAATAACGGCTGTAGAATGGTTTCAGCAGCTTGTAGAGCTACTATATAAAGGCTGGCGGCTATGACACTCATAATGGCGGCTGTAGAATGGTTCCAGCAGCTTGTAAAACTACTGTATAAAGGCTGGCGGCTATGACATTAAAAATGGCGGCTGTAGAATGGTTCCAGCAGCTTGTGGAGCTACTATATAAAGGCAAGCGGCTATGACACTCAAAATAACGGCTGTAGAATGGTTCCAGCAGCTTGTAGAGCTACTATATAAAGCCTGGCGGCTATGGCACTCAAAATAGCGGCTGTAGAATGGTTCCAGCAGCTTGTATAGCTGTTATTTAAAGGCTGGCGGCTATGACACTCAAAATTACGGCTGTAGAATGGTTCCAGCAGGTTGTAGAGCTACTATATAAGGGCTGGCGGCTATGACACTCAAAATAACGGCTGTATAATGGTTCCAGTAGTTTGTATAGCTGTTATATAAAGGCTGGCGGCTATGACACTCAAAATGGCGGCTGTAGAATGGTTCCAGCACCTTTTGTAGCTGTTATATAAAGGCTGGCGGCTATGAAACTCAAAATAACGGCTGTAGAATGGTTCCAGCAGCTTGTAGAGCTACTATATAAAGGCAGGCGGCTATGACACTTATAATGGCGGCTGTTGAATGTTTCCAGCAGCTTGTAAAACTACTGTATAAAGGCTGGCGGCTATGACATTAAAAATGGCGGCTGTAGAATGGTTCCAGCAGCTTGTGGAGCTACTATGTAAAGGCAAGCGGCTATGACACTCAAAATAACGGCTGTAGAATGGTTCCAGCAGCTTGTAGAGCTACTATATGAAGCCTGGCGGCTATGGCACTGAAAATAACGGCAGTAGAATGGTTCCAGCAGCTTTTGTAGCTGTTATATAATGGCTGGCGGCTATGAAACTCAAAATAACGGCTGTAGAGTGGTTCCAGCAGCTTGTGGAGCTACTATGTAAAGGCTGGCGGCTATGACACTCAAAATAACGGCTGTAGAATGGTTCCAGCAGTTTGTATAGCTGTTATATAAAGGCTGGCGGCTATGACACTCAAAATAACGGCTGTAGAATGTTTCCAGCAGCTTGTAGAGCAACTATATAAAGGCTGGCGGCGAAGACATTAAAAATGGCGGCTGTAGATTGGTCCCAGCAGCTTGTGGAGCTACTATATAAAGGCTAGCGGCTATTGTACTCAAAATAACGGCTGTAGAATGGTTCCAGCAGCTTGTAGAGCTACTATATAAAGCCTGGCGGCTATGGCACTGAAAATAACGGCTGTAGAATGGTTCCAGCAGCTTGTATAGCTGTTATATAAAGGCTGGCGGCTATGACACTCAAAATAACGGCTGTAGAATGGTTCCAGCAGCTTGTAGAGCTACTATATAAGGGCTGGCGGCTATGGCACTGAAAATAACGGCTGTAAAATGGTTCCAGCAGTTTGTATAGCTGTTATATAAAGGCTGGCGGCTATGACATTCAAAATAACGGCTGTAGAATGGTTCCAGCATCTTGAATAGCTGTTATATAAAGGCTGGCGGCTATGACACTCAAAATAACGGCTGTAGAATGGTTCCAGCAGATTGTGGAGCTACTATATAAAGGCTGGCGGCTATGACACTCAAAATAACGACTGTAGAATGGTTCCAGCAGCTTGTAAAACTACTGTATAAGGGCTGCCGGCTATGGCACTGAAAATAACGGCTGTAGAATGGTTCCAGCAGCTTGTAGAGCTACTATATAAAGGCTGGCGGCTATGACACTCAAAATAACGACTGTAGAATGGTTCCAGCAGATTGTGGAGCTACTATATAAAGGCTGGCGGCTATGACACTCAAAATAACGGCTGTAGAATGGTTCCAGCTGTTTGTATAGCTGTTATATAAAGGCTGGCGGCTATGACACTCAAAATGGCGGCTGTAGAATGGTTCCGGCATCTTGTATAGCTGTTATATAAAGGCTGGCGGCTATGACACTCAAAATAACGGCTGTAGAATGGTTCCAGCAGATTGTGGAGCTACTATATAAAGGCTGGCGGCTATGACACTCAAAATAACTACTGTAGAATGGTTCCAGCAGATTGTGGAGCTACTATATAAAGGCTGGCGGCTATGACACTCAAAATAACGGCTGTAGAATGGTTCCAGCTGTTTGTATAGCTGTTATATAAAGGCTGGCGGCTATGACACTCAAAATGGCGGCTGTAGAATGGTTCCAGCATCTTGAATAGCTGTTATATAAAGGCTGGCGGCTATGACACTCAAAATTACGGCTGTAGAATGGTTCCAGCAGATTGTGGAGCTACTATATAAAGGCTGGCGGCTATGACACTCATAATGGCGGCTGTAGAATAGTTCCAGCAGCTTTTAAAACTACTGTATAAAGGCTGGCGGCTGTGACACTCAAAATAACGGCTGTAGAATGGTTCCAGCAGCTTGTAGAGCTACTATATAAAGGCTGGCGGCTATGACACTCAAAATAACGACTGTAGAATGGTTCCAGCAGATTGTGGAGCTACTATATAAAGGCTGGCGGCTATGACACTCAAAATAACGGCTGTAGAATGGTTCCAGCTGTTTGTATAGCTGTTATATAAAGGCTGGCGGCTATGACACTCAAAATGGCGGCGGTAGAATGGTTCCAGCAGCTGTTATATAAAGGCTGGCGGCTATGACACTCAAAATAACGACTGTAGAATGGTTCCAGCAGCTTGTAAAACTACTGTATAAGGGCTGCCGGCTATGGCACTGAAAATAACGGCTGTAGAATGGTTCCAGCAGCTTGTATAGCTGTTATATAAAGGCTGGCAGCTATGACACTCAAAATAACGGCTGTAGAATGGTTCCAGCAGCTTTTGTAGCTGTTATATAAAGGCTGGCGGCTATGAAACTCAAAATAACGGCTGTAGAGTGGTTCCAGCAGCTTGTGGAGCCAATATATAAAGTCTGGCGGCTATGACACTCAAAATAACGGCTGTAGAATGGTTCCAGCAGCTTTTGTAGCTGTTATATAAAGGCTGGCGGCTATGAAACTCAAAATAACGGCTGTAGAATGGTTTCAGCAGCTTGTAGAGCTACTATATAAAGGCTGGCGGCTATGACACTCATAATGGCGGCTGTAGAATGGTTCCAGCAGCTTGTAAAACTACTGTATAAAGGCTGGCGGCTATGACATTAAAAATGGCGGCTGTAGAATGGTTCCAGCAGCTTGTGGAGCTACTATATAAAGGCAAGCGGCTATGACACTCAAAATAACGGCTGTAGAATGGTTCCAGCAGCTTGTAGAGCTACTATATAAAGCCTGGCGGCTATGGCACTCAAAATAGCGGCTGTAGAATGGTTCCAGCAGCTTGTATAGCTGTTATTTAAAGGCTGGCGGCTATGACACTCAAAATTACGGCTGTAGAATGGTTCCAGCAGGTTGTAGAGCTACTATATAAGGGCTGGCGGCTATGACACTCAAAATAACGGCTGTAGAATGGTTCCAGTAGTTTGTATAGCTGTTATATAAAGGCTGGCGGCTATGACACTCAAAATGGCGGCTGTAGAATGGTTCCAGCACCTTTTGTAGCTGTTATATAAAGGCTGGCGGCTATGAAACTCAAAATAACGGCTGTAGAATGGTTCCAGCAGCTTGTAGAGCTACTATATAAAGGCAGGCGGCTATGACACTTATAATGGCGGCTGTTGAATGTTTCCAGCAGCTTGTAAAACTACTGTATAAAGGCTGGCGGCTATGACATTAAAAATGGCGGCTGTAGAATGGTTCCAGCAGCTTGTGGAGCTACTATATAAAGGCAAGCGGCTATGACACTCAAACTAACGGCTGTAGAATGGTTCCAGCAGCTTGCAGAGCTACTATATAAAGCCTGGCGGCTATGGCACTGAAAATAACGGCTGTAGAATGGTTCCAGCAGCTTGTATAGCTGTTATATAAAGGCTGGCGGCTATGACACTCAAAATTACGGCTGTAGAATGGATCCAGCAGCTTGTAGAGCTACTACATAAGGGCTGGCGGCTATGACACTCAAAATAACGGCTGTAGAATGGTTCCAGTAGTTTGTATAGCTGTTATATAAAGGCTGGCGGCTATGACACTCAAAATGGCGGCGGTAGAATGGTTCCAGCAGCTTGTATAGCTGTTAAATAAAGCCTGGAGGCAATGACACTCAAAATAACGGCTGTAGAATGGTTCCAGCAGCTTGTAGAGCTACTATATAAAGGCTGGCGGCTATGACACTCAAAATAACGGCTGTAGAATGGTTCCAGCAGATTGTGGAGCTACTATATAAAGGCAAGCGGCTATGACACTCAAACTAACGGCTGTAGAATGGTTCCAGCAGCTTGCAGAGCTTCTATATAAAGCCTGGCGGCTATGGCACTGAAAATAACGGCTGTAGAATGGATCCAGCAGCTTGTAGAGCTACTACATAAGGGCTGGCGGCTATGACACTCAAAATAACGGCTGTAGAATGGTTCCAGTAGTTTGTATAGCTGTTATATAAAGGCTGGCGGCTATGACACTCATAATGGCGGCTGTAGAATGGTTCCAGCAGCTTGTAAAACAACTGTATAAAGGCTGGCGGCTATGACATTAAAAATGGCGGCTGTAGAATGGTTCCAGCAGCTTGTGGAGCTACTATATAAAGGCAAGCGGCTATGACACTCAAAATAACGGCTGTAGAATGGTTCCAGCAGATTGTGGAGCTACTATATAAAGGCAAGCGGCTATAACACTCAAACTAACGGCTGTAGAATGGTTCCAGCAGCTTGCAGAGCTACTATATAAAGCCTGGCGGCTATGGCACTGAAAATAACGGCTGTAGAATGGTTCCAGCAGCTTGTATAGCTGTTATATAAAGGCTGGCGGCTATGACACTCAAAATTACGGCTGTAGAATGGATCCAGCAGCTTGTAGAGCTACTACATAAGGGCTGGCGGCTATGACACTCAAAATAACGGCTGTAAAATGGTTCCAGTAGTTTGTACAGCTGTTATATAAAGGCTGGCGGCTATGACACTCAAAATGGCGGCGGTAGAATGGTTCCAGCAGCTTGTATAGCTGTTAAATAAAGCCTGGAGGCAATGACACTCAAAATAACGGCTGTAGAATGGTTCCAGCAGCTTGTAGAGCTACTATATAAAGGCTGGCGGCTATGACACTCAAAATAACGGCTGTAGAATGGTTCCAGCAGATTGTGGAGCTACTATATAAAGGCAAGCGGCTATGACACTCAAACTAACGGCTGTAGAATGGTTCCAGCAGCTTGCAGAGCTACTATATAAAGCCTGGCGGCTATGGCACTGAAAATAACGGCTGTAGAATGGTTCCAGCAGCTTGTATAGCTGTTATATAAAGGCTGGCGGCTATGACACTCAAAATTACGGCTGTAGAATGGATCCAGCAGCTTGTAGAGCTACTACATAAGGGCTGGCGGCTATGACACTCAAAATAACGGCTGTAGAATGGTTCCAGTAGTTTGTATAGCTGTTATATAAAGGCTGGCGGCTATGACACTCATAATGGCGGCTGTAGAATGGTTCCAGCAGCTTGTAAAACTACTGTATAAAGGCTGGCGGCTATGACATTAAAAATGGCGGCTGTAGAATGGTTCCAGCAGCTTGTGGAGCTACTATATAAAGGCAAGCGGCTATGACACTCAAAATAACGGCTGTAGAATGGTTCCAGCAGCTTGTAGAGCTACTATATAAAGCCTGGCGGCTATGGCACTCAAAATAGCGGCTGTAGAATGGTTCCAGCAGCTTGTATAGCTGTTATATAAAGGCTGGCGGCTATGACACTCAAAATTACGGCTGTAGAATGGTTCCAGCAGGTTGTAGAGCTACTATATAAGGGCTGGCGGCTATGACACTCAAAATAACGGCTGTAGAATGGTTCCAGTAGTTTGTATAGCTGTTATATAAAGGCTGGCGGCTATGACACTCAAAATGGCGGCTGTAGAATGGTTCCAGCAGCTTTTGTAGCAGTTATATAAAGGCTGGCGGCTATGAAACTCAAAATAACGGCTGTAGAATGGTTCCAGCAGCTTGTAGAGCTACTATATAAAGGCTGGCGGCTATGACACTTATAATGGCGGCTGTTGAATGTTTCCAGCAGCTTGTAAAACTACTGTATAAAGGCTGGCGGCTATGACATTAAAAATGGCGGCTGTAGAATGGTTCCAGCAGCTTGTGGAGCTACTATATAAAGGCAAGCGGCTATGACACTCAAACTAACGGCTGTAGAATGGTTCCAGCAGCTTGCAGAGCTACTATATAAAGCCTGGCGGCTATGGCACTGAAAATAACGGCTGTAGAATGGTTCCAGCAGCTTGTATAGCTGTTATATAAAGGCTGGCGGCTATGACACTCAAAATTACGGCTGTAGAATGGATCCAGCAGCTTGTAGAGCTACTACATAAGGGCTGGCGGCTATGACACTCAAAATAACGGCTGTAGAATGGTTCCAGTAGTTTGTATAGCTGTTATATAAAGGCTGGCGGCTATGACACTCAAAATGGCGGCGGTAGAATGGTTCCAGCAGCTTGTATAGCTGTTAAATAAAGCCTGGAGGCAATGACACTCAAAATAACGGCTGTAGAATGGTTCCAGCAGCTTGTAGAGCTACTATATAAAGGCTGGCGGCTATAAAACTCAAAATAACGGCTGTAGAATGGTTCCAGCATCTTGTATAGCTGTTATATAAAGGCTGGCGGCTATGACATTCAAAATACCGGCTGTAGAATGGTTCCAGCATCTTGAATAGCTGTTATATAAAGGCTGGCGGCTATGACACTCATAATGGCGTCTGTAGAATGGTTCCAGCAGCTTGTAAAACTACTGTATAAAGGCTGGCGGCTATGACACTCAAAATAACGGCTGTAGAATGGTTCCAGCAGCTTGTAGAGCTACTATATAAAGGCTGGCGGCTATGACACTCAAAATAACGGCTGTAGAATGGTTCCAGCAGATTGTGGAGCTACTATATAAAGGCAAGCGGCTATGACACTCAAACTAACGGCTGTAGAATGGTTCCAGCAGCTTGCAGAGCTACTATATAAAGCCTGGCGGCTATGGCACTGAAAATAACGGCTGTAGAATGGTTCCAGCAGCTTGTATAGCTGTTATATAAAGGCTGGCGGCTATGACACTCAAAATTACGGCTGTAGAATGGATCCAGCAGCTTGTAGAGCTACTACATAAGGGCTGGCGGCTATGACACTCAAAATAACGGCTGTAGAATGGTTCCAGTAGTTTGTATAGCTGTTATATTAAGGCTGGCGGCTATGACACTCAAAATGGCGGCGGTAGAATGGTTCCAGCAGCTTGTATAGCTGTTAAATAAAGCCTGGAGGCAATGACACTCAAAATAACGGCTGTAGAATGGTTCCAGCAGCTTGTAGAGCTACTATATAAAGGCTGGCGGCTATGACACTCAAAATAACGGCTGTAGAATGGTTCCAGCAGATTGTGGAGCTACTATATAAAGGCAAGCGGCTATGACACTCAAACTAACGGCTGTAGAATGGTTCCAGCAGCTTGCAGAGCTACTATATAAAGCCTGGCGGCTATGGCACTGAAAATAACGGCTGTAGAATGGTTCCAGCAGCTTGTATAGCTGTTATATAAAGGCTGGCGGCTATGACACTCAAAATTACGGCTGTAGAATGGATCCAGCAGCTTGTAGAGCTACTACATAAGGGCTGGCGGCTATGACACTCAAAATAACGGCTGTAGAATGGTTCCAGTAGTTTGTATAGCTGTTATATAAAGGCTGGCGGCTATGACACTCATAATGGCGGCTGTAGAATGGTTCCAGCAGCTTGTAAAACTACTGTATAAAGGCTGGCGGCTATGACACTCAAAATAACGGCTGTAGAATGGTTCCAGCTGTTTGTATAGCTGTTATATAAAGGCTGGCGGCTATGACACTCAAAATGGCGGCTGTAGAATGGTTCCAGCAGCTTGTAGAGCTACTATATAAAGGCTGGCGGCTATGACACTCCAAATAACGGCTGTAGAATGGTTCCAGCAGCTTGTAGAGCTGTTATATAAAGGCTGGCGGCTGTAGTATGTTTCCAGCAGCTTGTAGAGCTTCTATATAAAGGCTGGCTGCTATGGCACTGAAAATAACGGCTGTAGAATGGTTTCAGCAGCTTGTATAGCTGTTATATAAAGGCTGGCGGCTATGACACTCAAAATTACGGCTGTAGAATGGATCCAGCAGCTTGTAGAGCTACTACATAAGGGCTGGCGGCTATGACACTCAAAATAACGGCTGTAGAATGGTTCCAGTAGTTTGTATAGCTGTTATATAAAGGCTGGCGGCTATGACACTCATAATGGCGGCTGTAGAATGGTTCCAGCAGCTTGTAAAACTACTGTATAAAGGCTGGCGGCTATGACACTCAAAATAACGGCTGTAGAATGGTTCCAGCTGTTTGTATAGCTGTTATATAAAGGCTGGCGGCTATGACACTCAAAATGGCGGCTGTAGAATGGTTCCAGCAGCTTGTAGAGCTACTATATAAAGGCTGGCGGCTATGACACTCCAAATAACGGCTGTAGAATGGTTCCAGCAGCTTGTAGAGCTGTTATATAAAGGCTGGCGGCTGTAGTATGTTTCCAGCAGCTTGTAGAGCTTCTATATAAAGGCTGGCTGCTATGGCACTGAAAATAACGGCTGTAGAATGGTTCCAGCAGCTTGTATAGCTGTTATATAAAGGCTGGCGGCTATGACACTCAAAATTACGGCTGTAGAATGGATCCAGCAGCTTGTAGAGCTACTACATAAGGGCTGGCGGCTATGACACTCAAAATAACGGCTGTAGAATGGTTCCAGTAGTTTGTATAGCTGTTATATAAAGGCTGGCGGCTATGACACTCATAATGGCGGCTGTAGAATGGTTCCAGCAGCTTGTAAAACTACTGTATAAAGGCTGGCGGCTATGACACTCAAAATAACGGCTGTAGAATGGTTCCAGCTGTTTGTATAGCTGTTATATAAAGGCTGGCGGCTATGAAACTCAAAATAACGGCTGTAGAGTGGTTCCAGAAGCTTGTGGAGCTACTATATAAAGGCTGGCGGCTATGACACTCAAAATAACGGCTGTAGAATGGTTCCAGTAGTTTGTATAGCTGTTATATAAAGGCTGGCGGCTATGACACTCAAAATGGCGGCTGTAGAATGGTTCCAGCAGCTTGTAGAGCTACTATATAAGGGCTGGCGGCTATGACACTCAAAATAACGGCTGTAGAATGGTTCCAGCAGCTTGTATAGCTGTTATATAAAGGCTGGCGGCTATGACACTCAAAATAACGGCTGTAGAATGGTTCCAGCAGCTTGTAAAACAACTGTATAAGGGCTGGCGGCTATGGCACTGAAAATAACGGCTGTAGAATGGTTCCAGCAGCTTGTATAGCTGTTATATAAAGGCTGGCGGCTATGACACTCAAAATTACGGCTGTAGAATGGTTCCAGCAGCTTGTAGAGCTACTATATAAGGGCTGGCGGCTATGACACTCAAAATAACGGCTGTAGAATGGTTCCAGTAGTTTGTATAGCTGTTATATAAAGGCTGGCGGCTATGACACTCAAAATGGCGGCGGTAGAATGGTTCCAGCAGCTTGTATAGCTGTTAAATAAAAGCCTGGCGGCAATGACACTCAAAATAACGGCTGTAGAATGGTTCCAGCAGCTTGTAGAGCTACTATATAAAGGCTGGCGGCTATAAAACTCAAAATAACGGCTGTAGAATGGTTCCAGCATCTTGTATAGCTGTTGTATAAAGGCTGGCGGCTATGACATTCAAAATAACGGCTGTAGAATGGTTCCAGCATCTTGAATAGCTGTTATATAAAGGCTGGCGGCTATGACACTCATAATGGCGGCTGTAGAATGGTTCCAGCAGCTTGTAGAGCTACTATATAAAGGCTGGCGGCTATGACACTCAAAATAACGGCTGTAGAATGGTTCCAGCAGCTTGTGGAGCTACTATATAAAGGCTGGCGGCTATGACACTCAAAATAACGGCTGTAGAATGGTTCCAGCTGTTTGTATAACTGTTATATAAAGGCTGGCGGCTATGACACTCAAAATGGCGGCTGTAGAATGGTTCCAGCAGCTTGTAGAGCTACTATATAAACGCTGGCGGCTATGACACTCAAAATAACGGCTGTAGAATGGTTCCAGCAGCTTGTAGAGCTGTTATATAAAGGCTGGCGGCTGTAGTATGTTTCCAGCAGCTTGTAGAGCTTCTATATAAAGGCTGGCTGCTATGGCACTGAAAATAACGGCTGTAGAATGGTTCCAGCAGCTTTTGTATCTGTTATTTAAAGGCTGGCGGCTATGAAACTCAAAATAACGGCTGTAGAGTGGTTCCAGCAGCTTGTGGAGCTACTATATAAAGGCTGGCGACTTTGACACTCAAAATAACGGCTGTAGAATGGTTCCAGCAGCTTGTAGAGCTACTATATAAAGGCTGGCGGCTATGACACTCATAATGGCGGCTGTTGAATGTTTCCAGCAGCTTGTAAAACTACTGTATAAAGGCTGGCGGCTATGACATTAAAAATGGCGGCTGTAGAATGGTTCCAGCAGATTGTGGAGCTACTATATAAAGGCTGGCGGCTATGACACTCAAAATAACGGCTGTAGAATGGTTCCAGCTGTTTGTATAGCTGTTATATAAAGGCTGGCGGCTATGACACTCAAAATGGAGGCTGTAGAATGGTTTCAGCAGCTTGTAGAGCTACTATATAAGGGCTTGCGGCTATGACACTCAAAATAACGGCTGTAGAATGGTTCCAGCAGCTTGTATAGCTGTTATATAAAGGCTGGCGGCTATGACACTCAAAATAACGGCTGTAGAATGGTTCCAGCATCTTGAATAGCTGTTATATAAAGGCTGGCGGCTATGACACTCATAATGGCGGCTGTAGAATGGTTCCAGCAGCTTGTAAAACTACTGTATAAAGGCTGGCGGCTATGACATTAAAAATGGCGGCTGTAGAATGGTTCCAGCAGATTGTGGAGCTACTATATAAAGGCTGGCGGCTATGACACTCAAAATAACGGCTGTAGAATGGTTCCAGCTGTTTGTATAGCTGTTATATAAAGGCTGGCGGCTATGACACTCAAAATGGCGGCTGTAGAATGGTTCCAGCAGCTTGTAAAACTACTGTATAAAGGCTGGCGGCTATGACATTAAAAATGGCGGCTGTAGAATGGTTCCAGCAGATTGTGGAGCTACTATATAAAGGCTGGCGGCTATGACACTCAAAATAACGGCTGTAGAATGGTTCCAGCTGTTTGTATAGCTGTTATATAAAGGCTGGCGGCTATGACACTCAAAATGGCGGCTGTAGAATGGTTCCAGCAGCTTGTAGAGCTACTATATAAGGGCTGGCGGCTATGACACTCAAAATAACGGCTGTAGAATGGTTCCAGCAGCTTGTATAGCTGTTATATAAAGGCTGGCGGCTATGACACTCAAAATGGCGGCGGTAGAATGGTTCCAGCAGCTTGTATAGCTGTTAAATAAAGCCTGGCGGCAATGACACTCAAAATAACGGCTGTAGAATGGTTCCAGCAGCTTGTAGAGCTACTATATAAAGGCTGGCGGCTATAAAACTCAAAATAACGGCTGTAGAATGGTTCCAGCATCTTGTATAGCTGTTATATAAAGGCTGGCGGCTATGACATTCAAAATAACGGCTGTAGAATGGTTCCAGCATCTTGAATAGCTGTTATATAAAGGCTGGCGGCTATGACACTCATAATGGCGGCTGTAGAATGGTTCCAGCAGCTTGTAAAACTACTGTATAAAGGCTGGCGGCTATGACACTCAAAATAACGGCTGTAGAATGGTTCCAGCAGCTTGTAGAGCTACTATATAAAGGCTGGCGGCTATGACACTCAAAATAACGGCTGTAGAATGGTTCCAGCAGCTTGTGGAGCTACTATATAAAGGCTGGCGGCTATGACACTCAAAATAACGGCTGTAGAATGGTTCCAGCTGTTTGTATAGCTGTTATATAAAGGCTGGCGGCTATGACACTCAAAATGGCGGCTGTAGAATGGTTCCAGCAGCTTGTAGAGCTACTATATAAACGCTGGCGGCTATGAAACTGAAAATAACGGCTGTAGAATGGTTCCAGCAGCTTGTAGAGCTGTTATATAAAGGCTGGCGGCGGTAGTATGTTTCCAGCAGCTTGTACAGCTTCTATATAAAGGCTGGCTGCTATGGCACTCATAATGGCGGCTGTAGAATGGTTCCAGCAGCTTGTAAAACTACTGTATAAAGGCTGGCGGCTATGACACTCAAAATAACGGCTGTAGAATGGTTCCAGCTGTTTGTATAGCTGTTATATAAAGGCTGGCGGCTATGACACTCAAAATGGCGGCTGTAGAATGGTTCCAGCAGCTTGTAGAGCTACTATATAAAGGCTGGCGGCTATGACACTCCAAATAACGGCTGTAGAATGGTTCCAGCAGCTTGTAGAGCTGTTATATAAAGGCTGGCGGCTGTAGTATGTTTCCAGCAGCTTGTAGAGCTTCTATATAAAGGCTGGCTGCTATGGCACTGAAAATAACGGCTGTAGAATGGTTCCAGCAGCTTTTGTATCTGTTATTTAAAGGCTGGCGGCTATGAAACTCAAAATAACGGCTGTAGAGTGGTTCCAGAAGCTTGTGGAGCTACTATATAAAGGCTGGCGGCTATGACACTCAAAATAACGGCTGTAGAATGGTTCCAGCTCCTTGTATAGCTGTTATATAAAGGCTGGCGGCTATGACACTCATAATGGCGGCTGTAGAATGGTTCCAGCAGCTTGTAAAACTACTGTATAAAGGCTGGCGGCTATGACACTCAAAATAACGGCTGTAGAATGGTTCCAGCTGTTTGTATAGCTGTTATATAAAGGCTGGCGGCTATGACACTCAAAATGGCGGCTGTAGAATGGTTCCAGCAGCTTGTAGAGCTACTATATAAAGGCTGGCGGCTATGACACTCCAAATAACGGCTGTAGAATGGTTCCAGCAGCTTGTAGAGCTGTTATATAAAGGCTGGCGGCTGTAGTATGTTTCCAGCAGCTTGTAGAGCTTCTATATAAAGGCTGGCTGCTATGGCACTGAAAATAACGGCTGTAGAATGGTTCCAGCAGCTTTTGTATCTGTTATTTAAAGGCTGGCGGCTATGAAACTCAAAATAACGGCTGTAGAGTGGTTCCAGAAGCTTGTGGAGCTACTATATAAAGGCTGGCGGCTATGACACTCAAAATAACGGCTGTAGAATGGTTCCAGTAGTTTGTATAGCTGTTATATAAAGGCTGGCGGCTATGACACTCAAAATGGCGGCTGTAGAATGGTTCCAGCAGCTTGTAGAGCTACTATATAAGGGCTGGCGGCTATGACACTCAAAATAACGGCTGTAGAATGGTTCCAGCAGCTTGTATAGCTGTTATATAAAGGCTGGCGGCTATGACACTCAAAATAACGGCTGTAGAATGGTTCCAGCAGCTTGTAAAACAACTGTATAAGGGCTGGCGGCTATGGCACTGAAAATAACGGCTGTAGAATGGTTCCAGCAGCTTGTATAGCTGTTATATAAAGGCTGGCGGCTATGACACTCAAAATTACGGCTGTAGAATGGTTCCAGCAGCTTGTAGAGCTACTATATAAGGGCTGGCGGCTATGACACTCAAAATAACGGCTGTAGAATGGTTCCAGTAGTTTGTATAGCTGTTATATAAAGGCTGGCGGCTATGACACTCAAAATGGCGGCGGTAGAATGGTTCCAGCAGCTTGTATAGCTGTTAAATAAAGCCTGGCGGCAATGACACTCAAAATAACGGCTGTAGAATGGTTCCAGCAGCTTGTAGAGCTACTATATAAAGGCTGGCGGCTATAAAACTCAAAATAACGGCTGTAGAATGGTTCCAGCATCTTGTATAGCTGTTGTATAAAGGCTGGCGGCTATGACATTCAAAATAACGGCTGTAGAATGGTTCCAGCATCTTGAATAGCTGTTATATAAAGGCTGGCGGCTATGACACTCATAATGGCGGCTGTAGAATGGTTCCAGCAGCTTGTAGAGCTACTATATAAAGGCTGGCGGCTATGACACTCAAAATAACGGCTGTAGAATGGTTCCAGCAGCTTGTGGAGCTACTATATAAAGGCTGGCGGCTATGACACTCAAAATAACGGCTGTAGAATGGTTCCAGCTGTTTGTATAACTGTTATATAAAGGCTGGCGGCTATGACACTCAAAATGGCGGCTGTAGAATGGTTCCAGCAGCTTGTAGAGCTACTATATAAACGCTGGCGGCTATGACACTCAAAATAACGGCTGTAGAATGGTTCCAGCAGCTTGTAGAGCTGTTATATAAAGGCTGGCGGCTGTAGTATGTTTCCAGCAGCTTGTAGAGCTTCTATATAAAGGCTGGCTGCTATGGCACTGAAAATAACGGCTGTAGAATGGTTCCAGCAGCTTTTGTATCTGTTATTTAAAGGCTGGCGGCTATGAAACTCAAAATAACGGCTGTAGAGTGGTTCCAGCAGCTTGTGGAGCTACTATATAAAGGCTGGCGACTTTGACACTCAAAATAACGGCTGTAGAATGGTTCCAGCAGCTTGTAGAGCTACTATATAAAGGCTGGCGGCTATGACACTCATAATGGCGGCTGTTGAATGTTTCCAGCAGCTTGTAAAACTACTGTATAAAGGCTGGCGGCTATGACATTAAAAATGGCGGCTGTAGAATGGTTCCAGCAGATTGTGGAGCTACTATATAAAGGCTGGCGGCTATGACACTCAAAATAACGGCTGTAGAATGGTTCCAGCTGTTTGTATAGCTGTTATATAAAGGCTGGCGGCTATGACACTCAAAATGGAGGCTGTAGAATGGTTTCAGCAGCTTGTAGAGCTACTATATAAGGGCTTGCGGCTATGACACTCAAAATAACGGCTGTAGAATGGTTCCAGCAGCTTGTATAGCTGTTATATAAAGGCTGGCGGCTATGACACTCAAAATAACGGCTGTAGAATGGTTCCAGCATCTTGAATAGCTGTTATATAAAGGCTGGCGGCTATGACACTCATAATGGCGGCTGTAGAATGGTTCCAGCAGCTTGTAAAACTACTGTATAAAGGCTGGCGGCTATGACATTAAAAATGGCGGCTGTAGAATGGTTCCAGCAGATTGTGGAGCTACTATATAAAGGCTGGCGGCTATGACACTCAAAATAACGGCTGTAGAATGGTTCCAGCTGTTTGTATAGCTGTTATATAAAGGCTGGCGGCTATGACACTCAAAATGGCGGCTGTAGAATGGTTCCAGCAGCTTGTAAAACTACTGTATAAAGGCTGGCGGCTATGACATTAAAAATGGCGGCTGTAGAATGGTTCCAGCAGATTGTGGAGCTACTATATAAAGGCTGGCGGCTATGACACTCAAAATAACGGCTGTAGAATGGTTCCAGCTGTTTGTATAGCTGTTATATAAAGGCTGGCGGCTATGACACTCAAAATGGCGGCTGTAGAATGGTTCCAGCAGCTTGTAGAGCTACTATATAAGGGCTGGCGGCTATGACACTCAAAATAACGGCTGTAGAATGGTTCCAGCAGCTTGTATAGCTGTTATATAAAGGCTGGCGGCTATGACACTCAAAATGGCGGCGGTAGAATGGTTCCAGCAGCTTGTATAGCTGTTAAATAAAGCCTGGCGGCAATGACACTCAAAATAACGGCTGTAGAATGGTTCCAGCAGCTTGTAGAGCTACTATATAAAGGCTGGCGGCTATAAAACTCAAAATAACGGCTGTAGAATGGTTCCAGCATCTTGTATAGCTGTTATATAAAGGCTGGCGGCTATGACATTCAAAATAACGGCTGTAGAATGGTTCCAGCATCTTGAATAGCTGTTATATAAAGGCTGGCGGCTATGACACTCATAATGGCGGCTGTAGAATGGTTCCAGCAGCTTGTAAAACTACTGTATAAAGGCTGGCGGCTATGACACTCAAAATAACGGCTGTAGAATGGTTCCAGCAGCTTGTAGAGCTACTATATAAAGGCTGGCGGCTATGACACTCAAAATAACGGCTGTAGAATGGTTCCAGCAGCTTGTGGAGCTACTATATAAAGGCTGGCGGCTATGACACTCAAAATAACGGCTGTAGAATGGTTCCAGCTGTTTGTATAGCTGTTATATAAAGGCTGGCGGCTATGACACTCAAAATGGCGGCTGTAGAATGGTTCCAGCAGCTTGTAGAGCTACTATATAAACGCTGGCGGCTATGAAACTGAAAATAACGGCTGTAGAATGGTTCCAGCAGCTTGTAGAGCTGTTATATAAAGGCTGGCGGCGGTAGTATGTTTCCAGCAGCTTGTACAGCTTCTATATAAAGGCTGGCTGCTATGGCACTGAAAATAACGGCTGTAGAATGGTTCCAGCAGCTTTTGTATCTGTTATTTAAAGGCTGGCGGCTATGAAACTCAATATAACGGCTGTAGAGTGGTTCCAGCAGCTTGTGGAGCTACTATATAAAGGCTGGCGACTTTGACACTCAAAATAACGGCTGTAGAATGGTTCCAGCAGTTTGTATAGCTGTTATATATAGGCTGGCGGCTATGACACTCAAAATGGCGGCTGTAGAATGGTTTCAGCAGCTTTTAGAGCTACTATATAAAGGCTGGCGGCTATGACACTCAAAATAACGGCTGTAGAATGGTTCCAGCAGCTTGTAGAGCTACTATATAAAGGCTGGCGGCTATGACACTCAAAATGGCGGCGGTAGAATGGTTCCAGCAGCTTGTATAGCTGTTAAATAAAGCCTGGCGGCAATGACACTCAAAATAACGGCTGTAGAATGGTTCCAGCAGCTTGTCGAGCTACTATATAAAGGCTGGCGGCTATAAAACTCAAAATAACGGCGGTAGAATGGTTCCAGCATCTTGTATAGCTGTTATATAAAGGCTGGCGGCTATGACATTCAAAATAACGGCTGTAGAATGGTTCCAGCATCTTGAATAGCTGTTATATAAAGGCTGGCGGCTATGACACTCATAATGGCGGCTGTAGAATGGTTCCAGCAGCTTGTAAAACTACTGTATAAAGGCTGGCGGCTATGACACTCAAAATAACGGCTGTAGAATGGTTCCAGCAGCTTGTAGAGCTACTATATAAAGGCTGGCGGCTATGACACTCAAAATAACGGCTGTAGAATGGTTCCAGCTGTTTGTATAGCTGTTATATAAAGGCTGGCGGCTATGACACTCAAACTAACGGCTGTAGAATGGTTCCAGCAGCTTGCAGAGCTACTATATAAAGCCTGGCGGCTATGGCACTGAAAATAACGGCTGTAGAATGGTTCCAGCAGCTTGTATAGCTGTTATATAAAGGCTGGCGGCTATGACACTCAAAATTACGGCTGTAGAATGGATCCAGCAGCTTGTAGAGCTACTACATAAGGGCTGGCGGCTATGACACTCAAAATAACGGCTGTAGAATGGTTCCAGTAGTTTGTATAGCTGTTATATAAAGGCTGGCGGCTATGACACTCAAAATGGCGGCGGTAGAATGGTTCCAGCAGCTTGTATAGCTGTTAAATAAAGCCTGGAGGCAATGACACTCAAAATAACGGCTGTAGAATGGTTCCAGCAGCTTGTAGAGCTACTATATAAAGGCTGGCGGCTATGACACTCAAAATAACGGCTGTAGAATGGTTCCAGCAGATTGTGGAGCTACTATATAAAGGCAAGCGGCTATGACACTCAAACTAACGGCTGTAGAATGGTTCCAGCAGCTTGCAGAGCTACTATATAAAAGCCTGGCGGCTATGGCACTGAAAATAACGGCTGTAGAATGGTTCCAGCAGCTTGTATAGCTGTTATATAAAGGCTGGCGGCTATGACACTCAAAATTACGGCTGTAGAATGGATCCAGCAGCTTGTAGAGCTACTACATAAGGGCTGGCGGCTATGACACTCAAAATAACGGCTGTAGAATGGTTCCAGTAGTTTGTATAGCTGTTATATAAAGGCTGGCGGCTATGACACTCATAATGGCGGCTGTAGAATGGTTCCAGCAGCTTGTAAAACTACTGTATAAAGGCTGGCGGCTATGACACTCAAAATAACGGCTGTAGAATGGTTCCAGCAGCTTGTAGAGCTACTATATAAAGGCTGGCGGCTATGACACTCAAAATAACGGCTGTAGAATGGTTCCAGCTGTTTGTATAGCTGTTATATAAAGGCTGGCGGCTATGACACTCAAAATGGCGGCTGTAGAATGGTTCCAGCAGCTTGTAGAGCTACTATATAAAGGCTGGCGGCTATGACACTCAAAATAACGGCTGTAGAATGGTTCCAGCAGCTTGTAGAGCTGTTATATAAAGGCTGGCGGCTGTAGTATGTTTCCAGCAGCTTGTAGAGCTTCTATATAAAGGCTGGCTGCTATGGCACTGAAAATAACGGCTGTAGAATGGTTCCAGCAGCTTTTGTATCTGTTATTTAAAGGCTGGCGGCTATGAAACTCAAAATAACGGCTGTAGAGTGGTTCCAGAAGCTTGTGGAGCTACTATATAAAGGCTGGCGGCTATGACACTCAAAATAACGGCTGTAGAATGGTTCCAGTAGTTTGTATAGCTGTTATATAAAGGCTGGCGGCTATGACACTCAAAATGGCGGCGGTAGAATGGTTCCAGCAGCTTGTATAGCTGTTATATAAAGGCTGGCGGCTATGACACTCAAAATAACGGCTGTAGAATGGTTCCAGCAGCTTGTAAAACTACTGTATAAGGGCTGGCGGCTATGGCACTGAAAATAACGGCTGTACAATGGTTCCAGCAGCTTGTATAGCTGTTATATAAAGGCTGGCGGCTATGACACTCAAGATAACGGCTGTAGAATGGTTCCAGCAGCTTTTGTAGCTGTAGAATGGTTCCAGCAGCTTGTAGAGCTACTATATAAAGGCTGGCGGCTATGACACTCATAATGGCGGCTGTTGAATGGTTCCAGCAGCTTGCAGAGCTACTATATAAAGCCTGGCGGCTATGGCACTGAAAATAACGGCTGTAGAATGGTTCCAGCAGCTTGTATAGCTGTTATATAAAGGCTGGCGGCTATGACACTCAAAATTACGGCTGTAGAATGGATCCAGCAGCTTGTAGAGCTACTACATAAGGGCTGGCGGCTATGACACTCAAAATAACGGCTGTAGTATGTTTCCAGCAGCTTGTAGAGCTACTATATAAAGGCTGGCGGCTATGACACTCAAAATAACGGCTGTAGAATGGTTCCAGCAGCTTGTGGAGCTACTATATAAAGGCTGGCGGCTATGACACTCAAAATAACGGCTGTAGAATGGTTCCAGCTGTTTGTATAGCTGTTATATAAAGGCTGGCGGCTATGACACTCAAAATGGCGGCTGTAGAATGGTTCCAGCAGCTTGTAGAGCTACTATATAAACGCTGGCGGCTATGAAACTCAAAATAACGGCTGTAGAATGGTTCCAGCAGCTTGTAGAGCTGTTATATAAAGGCTGGCGGCTGTAGTATGTTTCCAGCAGCTTGTACAGCTTCTATATAAAGGCTGGCTGCTATGGCACTGAAAATAACGGCTGTAGAATGGTTCCAGCAGCTTTTGTATCTGTTATTTAATGGCTGGCGGCTATGAAACTCAATATAACGGCTGTAGAGTGGTTCCAGCAGCTTGTGGAGCTACTATATAAAGGCTGGCGACTTTGACACTCAAAATAACGGCTGTAGAATGGTTCCAGCAGTTTGTATAGCTGTTATATATAGGCTGGCGGCTATGACACTCAAAATGGCGGCTGTAGAATGGTTTCAGCAGCTTTTAGAGCTACTATATAAAGGCTGGCGGCTATGACACTCAAAATAACGGCTGTAGAATGGTTCCAGCAGCTTGTAGAGCTACTATATAAAGGCTGGCGGCTATGACACTCAAAATGGCGGCGGTAGAATGGTTCCAGCAGCTTGTATAGCTGTTAAATAAAGCCTGGCGGCAATGACACTCAAAATAACGGCTGTAGAATGGTTCCAGCAGCTTGTCGAGCTACTATATAAAGGCTGGCGGCTATAAAACTCAAAATAACGGCTGTAGAATGGTTCCAGCATCTTGTATAGCTGTTATATAAAGGCTGGCGGCTATGACATTCAAAATAACGGCTGTAGAATGGTTCCAGCATCTTGAATAGCTGTTATATAAAGGCTGGCGGCTATGACACTCATAATGGCGGCTGTAGAATGGTTCCAGCAGCTTGTAAAACTACTGTATAAAGGCTGGCGGCTATGACACTCAAAATAACGGCTGTAGAATGGTTCCAGCAGCTTGTAGAGCTACTATATAAAGGCTGGCGGCTATGACACTCAAAATAACGGCTGTAGAATGGTTCCAGCTGTTTGTATAGCTGTTATATAAAGGCTGGCGGCTATGACACTCAAACTAACGGCTGTAGAATGGTTCCAGCAGCTTGCAGAGCTACTATATAAAGCCTGGCGGCTATGGCACTGAAAATAACGGCTGTAGAATGGTTCCAGCAGCTTGTATAGCTGTTATATAAAGGCTGGCGGCTATGACACTCAAAATTACGGCTGTAGAATGGATCCAGCAGCTTGTAGAGCTACTACATAAGGGCTGGCGGCTATGACACTCAAAATAACGGCTGTAGAATGGTTCCAGTAGTTTGTATAGCTGTTATATAAAGGCTGGCGGCTATGACACTCAAAATGGCGGCGGTAGAATGGTTCCAGCAGCTTGTATAGCTGTTAAATAAAGCCTGGAGGCAATGACACTCAAAATAACGGCTGTAGAATGGTTCCAGCAGCTTGTAGAGCTACTATATAAAGGCTGGCGGCTATGACACTCAAAATAACGGCTGTAGAATGGTTCCAGCAGATTGTGGAGCTACTATATAAAGGCAAGCGGCTATGACACTCAAACTAACGGCTGTAGAATGGTTCCAGCAGCTTGCAGAGCTACTATATAAAGCCTGGCGGCTATGGCACTGAAAATAACGGCTGTAGAATGGTTCCAGCAGCTTGTATAGCTGTTATATAAAGGCTGGCGGCTATGACACTCAAAATTACGGCTGTAGAATGGATCCAGCAGCTTGTAGAGCTACTACATAAGGGCTGGCGGCTATGACACTCAAAATAACGGCTGTAGAATGGTTCCAGTAGTTTGTATAGCTGTTATATAAAGGCTGGCGGCTATGACACTCATAATGGCGGCTGTAGAATGGTTCCAGCAGCTTGTAAAACTACTGTATAAAGGCTGGCGGCTATGACACTCAAAATAACGGCTGTAGAATGGTTCCAGCAGCTTGTAGAGCTACTATATAAAGGCTGGCGGCTATGACACTCAAAATAACGGCTGTAGAATGGTTCCAGCTGTTTGTATAGCTGTTATATAAAGGCTGGCGGCTATGACACTCAAAATGGCGGCTGTAGAATGGTTCCAGCAGCTTGTAGAGCTACTATATAAAGGCTGGCGGCTATGACACTCAAAATAACGGCTGTAGAATGGTTCCAGCAGCTTGTAGAGCTGTTATATAAAGGCTGGCGGCTGTAGTATGTTTCCAGCAGCTTGTAGAGCTTCTATATAAAGGCTGGCTGCTATGGCACTGAAAATAACGGCTGTAGAATGGTTCCAGCAGCTTTTGTATCTGTTATTTAAAGGCTGGCGGCTATGAAACTCAAAATAACGGCTGTAGAGTGGTTCCAGAAGCTTGTGGAGCTACTATATAAAGGCTGGCGGCTATGACACTCAAAATAACGGCTGTAGAATGGTTCCAGTAGTTTGTATAGCTGTTATATAAAGGCTGGCGGCTATGACACTCAAAATGGCGGCGTAGAATGGTTCCAGCAGCTTGTATAGCTGTTATATAAAGGCTGGCGGCTATGACACTCAAAATAACGGCTGTAGAATGGTTCCAGCAGCTTGTAAAACTACTGTATAAGGGCTGGCGGCTATGGCACTGAAAATAACGGCTGTACAATGGTTCCAGCAGCTTGTATAGCTGTTATATAAAGGCTGGCGGCTATGACACTCAAGATAACGGCTGTAGAATGGTTCCAGCAGCTTTTGTAGCTGTAGAATGGTTCCAGCAGCTTGTAGAGCTACTATATAAAGGCTGGCGGCTATGACACTCATAATGGCGGCTGTTGAATGTTTCCAGCAGCTTGTAAAACTACTGTATAAAGGCTGGCGGCTATGACATTAAAAATGGCGGCTGTAGAATGGTTCCAGCAGATTGTGGAGCTACTATATAAAGGCTGGCGGCTATGACACTCAAAATAACGGCTGTAGAATGGTTCCAGCTGTTTGTATAGCTGTTATATAAAGGCTGGCGGCTATGACACTCAAAATGGCGGCTGTAGAATGGTTCCAGCAGCTTGTAGAGCTACTATATAAGGGCTGGCGGCTATGACACTCAAAATAACGGCTGTAGAATGGTTCCAGCAGCTTGTATAGCTGTTATATAAAGGCTGGCGGCTATGACACTCAAAATAACGGCTGTAGAATGGTTCCAGCAGCTTGTAAAACTACTGTATAAGGGCTGGCGGCTATGGCACTGAAAATAACGGCTGTAGAATGGTTCCAGCAGCTTGTATAGCTGTTATATAAAGGCTGGCGGCTATGACACTCAAAATTACGGCTGTAGAATGGTTCCAGCAGCTTGTAGAGCTACTATATAAGGGCTGGCGGCTATGACACTCAAAATAACGGCTGTAGAATGGTTCCAGTAGTTTGTATAGCTGTTATATAAAGGCTGGCGGCTATGACACTCAAAATGGCGGCGGTAGAATGGTTCCAGCAGCTTGTATAGCTGTTAAATAAAGCCTGGCGGCAATGACACTCAAAATAACGGCTGTAGAATGGTTCCAGCAGCTTGTAGAGCTACTATATAAAGGCTGGCGGCTATAAAACTCAAAATAACGGCTGTAGAATGGTTCCAGCATCTTGTATAGCTGTTATATAAAGGCTGGCGGCTATGACATTCAAAATAACGGCTGTAGAATGGTTCCAGCATCTTGAATAGCTGTTATATAAAGGCTGGCGGCTATGACACTCAGAATGGCGGCTGTAGAATGGTTCCAGCAGCTTGTAAAACTACTGTATAAAGGCTGGCGGCTATGACACTCAAAATAACGGCTGTAGAATGGTTCCAGCAGCTTGTAGAGCTACTATATAAAGGCTGGCGGCTATGACACTCAAAATAACGGCTGTAGAATGGTTCCAGCAGCTTGTGGAGCTACTATATAAAGGCTGGCGGCTATGACACTCAAAATAACGGCTGTAGAATGGTTCCAGTTGTTTGTATAGCTGTTATATAAAGGCTGGCGGCTATGACACTCAAAATGGCGGCTGTAGAATGGTTCCAGCAGCTTGTAGAGCTACTATATAAACGCTGGCGGCTATGACACTCAAAATAACGGCTGTAGAATGGTTCCAGCAGCTTGTAGAGCTGTTATATAAAGGCTGGCGGCTGTAGTATGTTTCCAGCAGCTTGTAGAGCTTCTATATAAAGGCTGGCTGCTATGGCACTGAAAATAACGGCTGTAGAATGGTTCCAGCAGCTTTTGTATTTGTTATTTAAAGGCTGGCGGCTATGAAACTCAAAATAACGGCTGTAGAGTGGTTCCAGCAGCTTGTGGAGCTACTATATAAAGGCTGGCGACTTTGACACTCAAAATAACGGCTGTAGAATGGTTCCAGCAGCTTGTAGAGCTACTATATAAAGGCTGGCGGCTATAAAACTCAAAATAACGGCTGTAGAATGGTTCCAGCATCTTGTATAGCTGTTATATAAAGGCTGGCGGCTATGACATTCAAAATAACGGCTGTAGAATGGTTCCAGCATCTTGAATAGCTGTTATATAAAGGCTGGCGGCTATGACACTCATAATGGCGGCTGTAGAATGGTTCCAGCAGCTTGTAAAACTACTGTATAAAGGCTGGCGGCTATGACACTCAAAATAACGGCTGTAGAATGGTTCCAGCAGCTTGTAGAGCTACTATATAAAGGCTGGCGGCTTTGACACTCAAAATAACGGCTGTAGAATGGTTCCAGCAGCTTGTGGAGCTACTATATAAAGGCTGGCGGCTATGACACTCAAAATAACGGCTGTAGAATGGTTCCAGCTGTTTGTATAGCTGTTATATAAAGGCTGGCGGCTATGACACTCAAAATGGCGGCTGTAGAATGGTTCCAGCAGCTTGTAGAGCTACTATATAAACGCTGGCGGCTATGACACTCAAAATAACGGCTGTAGAATGGTTCCAGCAGCTTGTAGAGCTGTTATATAAAGGCTGGCGGCTGTAGTATGTTTCCAGCAGCTTGTACAGCTTCTATATAAAGGCTGGCTGCTATGGCACTGAAAATAACGGCTGTAGAATGGTTCCAGCAGCTTTTGTATCTGTTATTTAAAGGCTGGCGGCTATGAAACTCAATATAACGGCTGTAGAGTGGTTCCAGCAGCTTGTGGAGCTACTATATAAAGGCTGGCGACTTTGACACTCAAAATAACGGCTGTAGAATGGTTCCAGCAGTTTGTATAGCTGTTATATATAGGCTGGCGGCTATGATACTCAAAATGGCGGCTGTAGAATGGTTTCAGCAGCTTTTAGAGCTACTATATAAAGGCTGGCGGCTATGACACTCAAAATAACGGCTGTAGAATGGTTCCAGCAGCTTGTAGAGCTACTATATAAAGGCTGGCGGCTATGACACTCAAAATGGCGGCGGTAGAATGGTTCCAGCAGCTTGTATAGCTGTTAAATAAAGCCTGGCGGCAATGACACTCAAAATAACGGCTGTAGAATGGTTCCAGCAGCTTGTAGAGCTACTATATAAAGGCTGGCGGCTATAAAACTCAAAATAACGGCTGTAGAATGGTTCCAGCATCTTGTATAGCTGTTATATAAAGGCTGGCGGCTATGACATTCAAAATAACGGCTGTAGAATGGTTCCAGCATCTTGAATAGCTGTTATATAAAGGCTGGCGGCTATGACACTCATAATGGCGGCTGTAGAATGGTTCCAGCAGCTTGTAAAACTACTGTATAAAGGCTGGCGGCTATGACACTCAAAATAACGGCTGTAGAATGGTTCCAGCAGCTTGTAGAGCTACTATATAAAGGCTGGCGGCTATGACACTCAAAATAACGGCTGTAGAATGGTTCCAGCAGATTGTGGAGCTACTATATAAAGGCTGGCGGCTATGACACTCAAAATAACGGCTGTAGAATGGTTTCAGCTGTTTGTATAGCTGTTATATAAAGGCTGGCGGCTATGACACTCAAAATGGCGGCTGTAGAATGGTTCCAGCAGCTTGTAGAGCTACTATATAAACGCTGGCGGCTATGACACTCAAAATAACGGCTGTAGAATGGTTCCAGCAGCTTGTAGAGCTGTTATATAAAGGCTGGCGGCTGTAGTATGTTTCCAGCAGCTTGTAGAGCTTCTATATAAAGGCTGGCTGCTATGGCACTGAAAATAACGGCTGTAGAATGGTTCCAGCAGCTTTTGTATCTGTTATTTAAAGGCTGGCGGCTATGAAACTCAAAATAACGGCTGTAGAGTGGTTCCAGCAGCTTGTGGAGCTACTATATAAAGACTGGCGACTTTGACACTCAAAATAACGGCTGTAGAATGGTTCCAGCAGTTTGTATAGCTGTTATATATAGGCTGGCGGCTATGACACTCAAAATGGCGGCTGTAGAATGGTTCCAGCAGCTTGTAGAGCTACTATATAAAGGCTGGCGGCTATGACACACAAAATAACGGCTGTAGAATGGTTCCAGCAGCTTGTATAGCTGTTATATAAAGGCTATGACACTAAAAATGGCGGCTGTAGAATGGTTCCAGCAGCTTTTGTAGCTGTTACATAAAGGCTGGCGGCTATGAATCTCAAAATAACGGCTGTAGAGTGGTTCCAGCAGCTTGTGGAGCCAATATATAAAGTCTGGCGGCTATGACACTCAAAATAACGGCTGTAGAATGGTTCCAGCAGTTTGTATAGCTGTTATATAAAGGCTGGCGGCTATGACACTCAAAATAACGGCTGTAGAATGGTTCCAGCTGTTTGTATAGCTGTTATATAAAGGCTGGCGGCTATGACACTCAAAATGGCGGCTGTAGAATGGTTCCAGCAGCTTGTAGAGCTACTATATAAACGCTGGCGGCTATGACACTCAAAATAACGGCTGTAGAATGGTTCCAGCAGCTTGTAGAGCTGTTATATAAAGGCTGGCGGCTGTAGTATGTTTCCAGCAGCTTGTACAGCTTCTATATAAAGGCTGGCTGCTATGGCACTGAAAATAACGGCTGTAGAATGGTTCCAGCAGCTTTTGTATCTGTTATTTAAAGGCTGGCGGCTATAACACTCAAAATAACGGCTGTAGAGTGGTTCTAGCAGCTTGTGGAGCCAATATATAAAGTCTGGCGGCTATGACACTCAAAATAACGGCTGTAGAATGGTTCCAGCAGTTTGTATAGCTGTTATATAAAGGCTGGCGGCTATGACACTCAAAATGGCGGCTGTAGAATGGTTCCAGCAGCTTGTAGAGCTACTATATAAAGGCTGGCGGCTATGACACTCAAAATGGCGGCGGTAGAATGGTTCCAGCAGCTTGTATAGCTGTTAAATAAAGCCTGGCGGCAATGACACTCAAAATAACGGCTGTAGAGTGGTTCCAGCAGCTTGTGGAGCCAATATATAAAGTCTGGCGGCTATGACACTCAAAATAACGGCTGTAGAATGGTTCCAGCAGTTTGTATAGCTGTTATATAAAGGCTGGCGGCTATGACACTCAAAATAACGGCTGTAGAATGGTTCCAGCTGTTTGTATAGCTGTTATATAAAGTCTGGCGGCTATGACACTCAAAATAACGGCTGTAGAATGGTTCCAGCAGTTTGTATAGCTGTTATATAAAGGCTGGCGGCTATGACACTCAAAATAACGGCTGTAGAATGGTTCCAGCTGTTTGTATAGCTGTTATATAAAGGCTGGCGGCTATGACACTCAAAATGGCGGCTGTAGAATGGTTCCAGCAGCTTGTAGAGCTACTATATAAAGGCTGGCGGCTATGACACTCAAAATAACGGCTGTAGAATGGTTCCAGCAGCTTGTATAGCTGTTATATAAAGGCTGGCGGCTATGACACTGAAAATGGCGGCTGTAGAATGGTTCCAGCAGCTTTTGTAGCTGTTATATAAAGGCTGGCGGCTATAACACTCAAAATAACGGCTGTAGAGTGGTTCTAGCAGCTTGTGGAGCCAATATATAAAGTCTGGCGGCTATGACACTCAAAATAACGGCTGTAGAATGGTTCCAGCAGTTTGTATAGCTGTTATATAAAGGCTGGCGGCTATGACACTCAAAATGGCGGCTGTAGAATGGTTCCAGCAGCTTGTAGAGCTACTATATAAAGGCTGGCGGCTATGGCACTCAAAATAACGGCTGTAGAATAGTTCCAGCAGCTTGTATAGCTGTTGTATAAAGGCTGGCGGCTATGACACTCAAAATGGCGTCTGTAGAATGGTTCCAGCAGCTTTATATACTGTATAAAGGCTGGCGGCTATGGCACTGAAAATAACGGCTGTAGAATGGTTCCAGCAGCTTGTATAGCTGTTATATAAAGGCTGGCGGCTGTGACACTCAAAATAACGGCTGTAGAATGGTTCCAGCAGCTTTTGTAGCTGTTATATAAAGGCTGGCGGCTATGAAACTCAAAATACCGGCTGTAGAGTGGTTCCAGCAGCTTGTGGAGCCAATATATAAAGTCTGGCGGCTATGACACTCAAAACAACGGCTGTAGTATGGTTCCAGCAGTTTGTATAGCTGTTATATAAAGGCTGGCGGCTATGACACTCAAAATGGCGGCTGTAGAATGGTTCCAGCAGCTTTTGTAGCTGTTATATAAAGGCTGGCGGCTATAACACTCAAAATAACGGCTGTAGAGTGGTTCTAGCAGCTTGTGGAGCCAATATATAAAGTCTGGCGGCTATGACACTCAAAATAACGGCTGTAGAATGGTTCCAGCAGTTTGTATAGCTGTTATATATAGGCTGGCGGCTATGACACTCAAAATAACGGCTGTAGAATGGTTCCAGCAGCTTGTATAGCTGTTATATAAAGGCTGGCGGCTTTGACACTCAAAATAACGGCTGTAGAATGGTTCCAGCAGTTTGTATAGCTGTTATATAAAGGCTGGCGGCTATGACACTCAAAATGGCTGCTGTAGAATGGTTCCAGCAGCTTGTATAGCTGTTATATAAAGGCTGGCGGCTATGACACTCAAAATAACGGCTGTAGAATGGTTCCAGCAGCTTGTAGAGCTACTATATAAAGGCTAGCGGCTATGACACTCATAATGGCGGCTGTAGAATGGTTCCAGCAGCTTGTAAAACTACTGTATAAGGGCTGGCGGCTATGACATTAAAAATGGCGGCTGTAGAATGGTTCCAGCAGCTTGTGGAGCTACTATATAAAGGCAAGCGGCTATGACAATCAAAATAACGGCTGTAGAATGGTTCCAGCAGCTTGTATAGCTGTTATATAAAGGCTGGCGGCTATGACACTCAAAATTACGGCTGTAGAATGGTTCCAGCAGCTTGTATAGCTGTTGTATAAAGGCTGGCGGCTATGACACTCAAAATGGCGTCTGTAGAATGGTTCCAGCAGCTTGTAAAACTACTGTATAAAGGCTGGCGGCTATGGCACTGAAAATAACGGCTGTAGAATGGTTCCAGCAGCTTGTAGAGCTACTATATAAAGGCTGGCGGCTATGACACTCACAGTGGCGACTGTAGAATGGTTCCAGCACCTTGTAAAACTACTAGCTTGTGGAGCTACTATATAAAGGCTGGCGGCTATGACACTCAAAATAACGGCTGTAGAATGGTTCCAGCAGTTTGTATAGCTGTTATATAAAGGCTGGCGGCTATGACACTCAAAATGGCGGCTGTAGAATGGTTCCAGCAGCTTGTATAGCTGTTATATAAAGGCTGGCGGCTATGACACTCAAAATAACGGCTGTAGAATGGTTCCAGCAGCTTGTAAAGCTACTATATAAAGGCTGGCGGCTATGACACTCAAAATAACGGATGTAGAATGGTTCCAGCATCTTGAATAGCTGTTATATAAAGGCTAGCGGCTATGACACTCATAATGGCGGCTGTAGAATGGTTCCAGCAGCTTGTAAAACTACTGTAAAAAGGCTGGCGGCTATGGCACTCAAAATAACGGCTGTAGAATGGTTCCAGCATCTTGTATAGCTGTTATATAAAGGCTGGCGGCTATGACATTCAAAATAACGGCTGTAGAATGGTTCCAGCATCTTGTATAGCTGTTATATAAAGGCTGGCGGCTATGACACTCAAAATAACGGCTGTAGAATGGTTCCAGCAGCTTGTAAAGCTACTATATAAAGGCTGGCGGCTATAACACTCACAATGGCGACTGTAGAATGGTTCCAGCAGCTTGTAAAACTACTGTATAAAGGCTGGCGGCTATGGCACTCAAAATAACGGCTGTAGAATGGTTCCAGCAGTTTGTATAGCTGTTATATAAATGAATGGTTCCAGCTGTTTGTATAGCTGTTATATAAAGGCTGGCGGCTATGACACTCAAAATGGCGGCTGTAGAATGGTTCCAGCAGCTTGTAAAACTACTGTATTCTACAGCTATGACACTCAAAATAACGGCTGTAGAATGGTTCCAGCAGCTTGTAGAGCTGTTATATAAAGGCTGGCGGCTGTTGTATGTTTCCAGCAGCTTGTAGAGCTACTATATAAAGGCTGGCTGCTATGGCACTGAAAATAACGGCTGTAGAATGGTTCCAGCAGCTTTTGTATCTGTTATTTAAAGGCTGGCGGCAATAAAACTCAAAATAACGGCTGTAGAGTGGTTCCAGCAGCTTGTGGAGCTACTATATAAAGGCTGGCGGCTATGACACTGAAAATAACGGCTGTAGAATGGTTCCAGCAGTTTATATAGCTGTTATATAAAGGCTGCCGGCTATGACACTCAAAATGGCGGCTGTAGAATGGTTCCAGCAGCTTGTAGAGCTGTTATATAAAGGCTGGCGGCTGTAGTATGTTTCCAGCAGCTTGTAGAGCTACTATATAAAGGCTGGCTGCTATGGCACTGAAAATAACGGCTGTAGAATGGTTCCAGCAGCTTTTGTATCTGTTATTTAAAGGCTGGCGGCAATAAAACTCAAAATAACGGCTGTAGAGTGGTTCCAGCAGCTTGTGGAGCTACTATATAAAGGCTGGCGGCTATGACACTGAAAATAACGGCTGTAGAATGGTTCCAGCAGTTTATATAGCTGTTATATAAAGGCTGCCGGCTATGACACTCAAAATGGCGGCTGTAGAATGGTTCCAGCAGCTTGTAGAGCTACTATATAAAGGCTGGCGGCTATGACACTCAAAATAACGACTGTAGAATGGTTCCAGCAGCTTGTATAGCTGTTATATAAAGGCTGGCGGCTATGACACTGAAAATAGCGGCTGTAGAATGGTTCCAGCAGCTTTTGTAGCTGTTATATAAAAACTGGCGGCTATAACACTCAAAATAACGGCTGTAGAGTGGTTCCAGCAGCTTGTGGAGCCAATATATAAAGTCTGGCGGCTATGACACTCAAAATAACGGCTGTAGAATGGTTCCAGCAGTTTGTATAGCTGTCATATAAAGGCTGCCGGCTATGACACTCAAAATGGCGGCTGTAGAATGGTTCCAGCAGCTTGTAGAGCTACTATATAAAGGCTGGCGGCTATGACACTCAAAAAAACGGCTGTAGAATGGTTCCAGCAGCTTGTATAGCTGTTATATAAAGGCTGGCGGCTATGACACTCAAAATGGCGGCTGTAGAATGGTTCCAGCAGCTTGTAGAGCTACTATATAAAGGCTGGCGGCTATGGCACTCAAAATAACGGCTGTAGAATAGTTCCAGCAGCTTGTATAGCTGTTTTATAAAGGCTGGCGGCTATGACACTCAAAATGGCGTCTGTAGAATGGTTCCAGCAGCTTGTAAAACTACTGTATAAAGGCTGGCGGCTATGGCACTGAAAATAACGGCTGTAGAATGGTTCCAGCAGCTTGTATAGCTGTTATATAAAGGCTGGCGGCTGTGACACTCAAAATAACGGCTGTAGAATGGTTCCAGCAGCTTTTGTAGCTGTTATATAAAGGCTGGCGGCTATGAAACTCAAAATAACGGCTGTAGAGTGGTTCCAGCAGCTTGTAGAGCTACTATATAAAGGCTGGCGGCTATGACACTCAAAATAACGGCTGTAGAATGGTTCAAGCAGTTTGTATAGCTGTCATATAAAGGCTGCCGGCTATGACACTCAAAATGGCGGCTGTAGAATGGTTCCAGCAGCTTGTAGAGCTACTATATAAAGGCTGGCGGCTATGACACTCAAAATAACGGCTGTAGAATGGTTCCAGCAGCTTGTAAAGCTACTATATAAAGGCTGGCGGCTATGACACTCAAAATAACGGCTGTAGAATGGTTCCAGCATCTTGTATAGATGTTATATAAAGGCTGGCGGCTATGACATTCAAAATAACGGCTGTAGAATGGTTCCAGCATCTTGAATAGCTGTTATATAAAGGCTGGCGGCTATGACACTCATAATGGCGGCTGTAGAATGGTTCCAGCAGCTTGTAAAACTACTGTATAAAGGCTGGCGGCTATGGCACTCAAAATAACGGCTGTAGAATGGTTCCCGCAGTTTGTATAGCTGTTATATAAATGAATGGTTCCAGCTGTTTGTATAGCTGTTATATAAAGGCTGGCGGCTATGACACTCAAAATGGCGGCTGTAGAATGGTTCCAGCAGCTTGTAAAACTACTGTATAAGGGCTGGCGGCTATGACATTAAAAATGGCGGCTGTAGAATGGTTCCAGCAGCTTGTGGAGCTACTATATAAAGGCAAGCGGCTATGACACTCATAATGGCGACTGTAGAATGGTTCCAGCATCTTGTAATACTACTAGCTTGTGGAGCTACTATATAAAGGCTGGCGGCTATGACACTCAAAATAACGGCTGTAGAATGGTTCCAGCAGTTTGTATAGCTGTTATATAAAGGCTGGCGGCTATGACACTCAAAATGGCGGCTGTAGAATGGTTCCAGCAGCTTGTATAGCTGTTATATAAAGTCTGGCGGCTATGACACTCAAAATAACGGCTGTAGAATGGTTCCAGCAGTTTGTATAGCTGGCATATAAAGGCTGCCGGCTATGACACTCAAAATGGCGGCTGTAGAATGGTTCCAGCAGCTTGTAGAGCTACTATATAAAGGCTGGCGGCTATGACACTCAAAAAAACGGCTGTAGAATGGTTCCAGCAGCTTGTATAGCTGTTATATAAAGGCTGGCGGCTATGACACTCAAAATGGCGGCTGTAGAATGGTTCCAGCAGCTTGTAGAGCTACTATATAAAGGCTGGCGGCTATGGCACTCAAAATAACGGCTGCAGAATAGTTCCAGCAGCTTGTATAGCTGTTTTATAAAGGCTGGCGGCTATGACACTCAAAATGGCGTCTGTAGAATGGTTCCAGCAGCTTGTAAAACTACTGTATAAAGGCTGGCGGCTATGGCACTGAAAATAACGGCTGTAGAATGGTTCCAGCAGCTTGTATAGCTGTTATATAAAGGCTGGCGGCTGTGACACTCAAAATAACGGCTGTAGAATGGTTCCAGCAGCTTTTGTAGCTGTTATATAAAGGCTGGCGGCTATGAAACTCAAAATAACGGCTGTAGAGTGGTTCCAGCAGCTTGTGGAGCCAATATATAAAGTCTGGCGGCTATGACACTCAAAATAACGGCTGTAGAATGGTTCCAGCAGTTTGTATAGCTGTCATATAAAGGCTGCCGGCTATGACACTCAAAATGGCGGCTGTAGAATGGTTCCAGCAGCTTGTAGAGCTACTATATAAAGGCTGGCGGCTATGACACTCAAAATAACGGCTGTAGAATGGTTCCAGCAGCTTGTAAAGCTACTATATAAAGGCTGGCGGCTATGACACTCAAAATAACGGCTGTAGAATGGTTCCAGCATCTTGTATAGATGTTATATAAAGGCTGGCGGCTATGACATTCAAAATAACGGCTGTAGAATGGTTCCAGCATCTTGAATAGCTGTTATATAAAGGCTGGCGGCTATGACACTCATAATGGCGGCTGTAGAATGGTTCCAGCAGCTTGTAAAACTACTGTATAAAGGCTGGCGGCTATGGCACTCAAAATAACGGCTGTAGAATGGTTCCAGCAGTTTGTATAGCTGTTATATAAATGAATGGTTCCAGCTGTTTGTATAGCTGTTATATAAAGGCTGGCGGCTATGACACTCAAAATGGCGGCTGTAGAATGGTTCCAGCAGCTTGTAAAACTACTGTATTCTACAGCTATGACACTCAAAATAACGGCTGTAGAATGGTTCCAGCAGCTTGTAGAGCTGTTATATAAAGGCTGGCGGCTGTTGTATGTTTCCAGCAGCTTGTAGAGCTACTATATAAAGGCTGGCTGCTATGGCACTGAAAATAACGGCTGTAGAATGGTTCCAGCAGCTTTTGTATCTGTTATTTAAAGGCTGGCGGCAATAAAACTCAAAATAACGGCTGTAGAGTGGTTCCAGCAGCTTGTGGAGCTACTATATAAAGGCTGGCGGCTATGACACTGAAAATAACGGCTGTAGAATGGTTCCAGCAGTTTATATAGCTGTTATATAAAGGCTGCCGGCTATGACACTCAAAATGGCGGCTGTAGAATGGTTCCAGCAGCTTGTAGAGCTACTATATAAAGGCTGGCGGCTATGACACTCAAAATAACGGCTGTAGAATGGTTCCAGCAGCTTGTTTAGCTGTTATATAAAGGCTGGCGGCTATGACACTCAAAATAACGGCTGTGGAATGGTTTCAGCATCTTGTATAGCTGTTATATAAAGGCTGGCGGCTATGACACTCAAAATGGCGGCTGTAGAATGGTTCCAGCAGCTTGTATTGCTGTTATATAAAGGCTGGCGGCTATGACACTCAAAATAACGGCTGTAGAATGGTTCCAGCAGCTTGTAGAGCTACTATATAAACGCTGGCGGCTATGACACTCATAATGGCGGCTGTAGAATGGTTCCAGCAGCTTGTAAAACTACTGTATAAGGGCTGGCGGCTATGACATTAAAAATGGCGACTGTAGAATGGTTCCAGCAGCTTGTGGAGCTACTATATAAAGGCAAGCGGCTATGACACTCATAATGGCGACTGTAGAATGGTTCCAGCATCTTGTAATACTACTAGCTTGTGGAGCTACTATATAAAGGCTGGCGGCTATGACACTCAAAATAACGGCTGTAGAATGGTTCCAGCAGTTTGTATAGCTGTTATATAAAGGCTGGCGGCTATGACACTCAAAATGGCGGCTGTAGAATGGTTCCAGCAGCTTGAATAGCTGTTATATAAAGGCTGGCGGCTATGACACTCAAAATTACGGCTGTAGAATGGTTCCAGCAGCTTGTATAGCTGTTGTATAAAGGCTGGCGGCTATGACACTCAAAATGGCGGCTGTAGAATGGTTCCAGCAGCTTGTAAAACTACTGTATAAAGGCTGGCGGCTATGGCACTGAAAATAACGGCTGTAGAATGGTTCCAGCAGCTTGTAGAGCTACTATATAAAGGCTGGCGGCTATGACACTCATAATGGCGACTGTAGAATGGTTCCAGCATCTTGTAATACTACTAGCTTGTGGAGCTACTATATAAAGGCTGGCGGCTATGACACTCAAAATAACGGCTGTAGAATGGTTCCAGCAGTTTGTATAGCTGTTATATAAAGGCTGGCGGCTATGACACTCAAAATGGCGGCTGTAGAATGGTTCCAGCAGCTTGTATAGCTGTTATATGAAGGCTGGCGGCTATGACACTCAAAATAACGGCTGTAGAATGGTTCCAGCAGATTGTAGAGCTACTATATAAAGGCTGGCGGCTATGACACTCAAAATAACGGCTGTAGAATGGTTCCAGCATCTTGTATAGATGTTTTATAAAGGCTGGCGGCTATGACATTCAAAATAACGGCTGTAGAATGGTTCCAGCATCTGGAATAGCTGTTATATAAAGGCTGGCGGCTATGACACTCATAATGGCGGCTGTAGAATGGTTCCAGCAGCTTGTAAAACTACTGTATAAAGGCTGGCGGCTATGACACTCAAAATAACGGCTGTAGAATGGTTCCAGCAGTTTGTATAGCTGTTATATAAAGGCTGACGGCTATGACACTCAAAATAACGGCTGTAAAATGGTTCCAGCAGCTTGTAAAACTACTGTATAAAGGCTGGCGGCTATGACACTCAAAATTACGGCTGTAGAATGGTTCCAGCAGCTTGTAGATATGTTATATAAAGGCTGGCGGCTATGACATTCAAAATAACGGCTGTAGAATGGTTCCAGCATCTTGAATAGCTGTTATATAAAGGCTGGCGGCTATGACACTCATAATGGCGGCTGTAGAATGGTTCCAGCAGCTTGTAAAACTACTGTATAAAGGCTGGCGGCTATGACACTCAAAATAACGGCTGTAGAATGGTTCCAGCAGCTTGTGGAGCTACTATATAAAGGCTGGCGGCTGTGACACTCAAAATAACGGCTGTAGAATGGTTCCAGCAGCTTTTGTAGCTGTTATATAAAGGCTGGCGGCTATGAAACTCAAAATAACGGCTGTAGAGTGGTTCCAGCAGCTTGTGGAGCCAATATATAGTCTGGCGGCTATGACACTCAAAATAACGGCTGTAGAATGGTTCCAGCAGGTTGTATAGCTGTTATATAAAGGCTGGCGGCTATGACACTCAAAATGGCGGCTGTAGAATGGTTCCAGCAGCTTGTAGAGCTACTATATAAAGGCTGGTTCCAGCAGCTTGTAAAACTACTGTATAAAGGCTGGCGGCTATGGCACTCAAAATAACGGCTGTAGAATGGTTCCAGCAGTTTGTATAGCTGTTATATAAATGAATGGTTCCAGCTGTTTGTATAGCTGTTATATAAAGGCTGGCGGCTATGACACTCAAAATGGCGGCTGTAGAATGGTTCCAGCAGCTTGTAAAACTACTGTATTCTACAGCTATGACACTCAAAATAACGGCTGTAGAATGGTTCCAGCAGCTTGTAGAGCTGTTATATAAAGGCTGGCGGCTGTAGTATGTTTCCAGCAGCTTGTAGAGCTACTATATAAAGGCTGGCTGCTATGGCACTGAAAATAACGGCTGTAGAATGGTTCCAGCAGCTTTTGTATCTGTTATTTAAAGGCTGGCGGCAATAAAACTCAAAATAACGGCTGTAGAGTGGTTCCAGCAGCTTGTGGAGCTGCTATATAAAGGCTGGCGGCTATGACACTGAAAATAACGGCTGTAGAATGGTTCCAGCAGTTTATATAGCTGTTATATAAAGGCTGCCGGCTATGACACTCAAAATGGCGGCTGTAGAATGGTTCCAGCAGCTTGTAGAGCTACTATATAAAGGCTGGCGCCTATGACACTCAAAATAACGGCTGTAGAATGGTTCCAGCAGCTTGTTTAGCTGTTATATAAAGACTGGCGGCTATGACACTCAAAATAACGGCTGTGGAATGGTTTCAGCATCTTGTATAGCTTTTATATAAAGGCTGGCGGCTATGACACTCAAAATGGCGGCTGTAGAATGGTTCCAGCAGCTTGTATTGCTGTTATATAAAGGCTGGCGGCTATGACACTCAAAATAACGGCTGTAGAATGGTTCCAGCAGCTTGTAGAGCTACTATATAAACGCTGGCGGCTATGACACTCATAATGGCGGCTGTAGAATGGTTCCAGCAGCTTGTAAAACTACTGTATAAGGGCTGGCGGCTATGACATTAAAAATGGCGGCTGTAGAATGGTTCCAGCAGCTTGTGGAGCTACTATATAAAGGCAAGTGGCTATGACACTCATAATGGCGACTGTAGAATGGTTCCAGCATCTTGTAATACTACTAGCTTGTGGAGCTACTATATAAAGGCTGGCGGCTATGACACTCAAAATAACGGCTGTAGAATGGTTCCAGCAGTTTGTATAGCTGTTATATAAAGGCTGGCGGCTATGACACTCAAAATGGCGGCTGTAGAATGGTTCCAGCAGCTTGAATAGCTGTTATATAAAGGCTGGCGGCTATGACACTCAAAATTACGGCTGTAGAATGGTTCCAGCAGCTTGTATAGCTGTTGTATAAAGGCTGGCGGCTATGACACTCAAAATGGCGGCTGTAGAATGGTTCCAGCAGCTTGTAAAACTACTGTATAAAGGCTGGCGGCTATGGCACTGAAAATAACGGCTGTAGAATGGTTCCAGCAGCTTGTAGAGCTACTATATAAAGGCTGGCGGCTATGACACTCATAATGGCGACTGTAGAATGGTTCCAGCATCTTGTAATACTACTAGCTTGTGGAGCTACTATATAAAGGCTGGCGGCTATGACACTCAAAATAACGGCTGTAGAATGGTTCCAGCAGTTTGTATAGCTGTTATATAAAGGCTGGCGGCTATGACACTCAAAATGGCGGCTGTAGAATGGTTCCAGCAGCTTGTATAGCTGTTATATAAAGGCTGGCGGCTATGACACTCAAAATAACGGCTGTAGAATGGTTCCAGCAGATTGTAGAGCTACTATATAAAGGCTGGCGGCTATGACACTCATAATGGCGACTGTAGAATGGTTCCAGCATCTTGTAATACTACTAGCTTGTGGAGCTACTATATAAAGGCTGGCGGCTATGACACTCAAAATAACGGCTGTAGAATGGTTCCAGCAGTTTGTATAGCTGTTATATAAAGGCTGGCGGCTATGACACTCAAAATGGCGGCTGTAGAATGGTTCCAGCAGCTTGTATAGCTGTTATATAAAGGCTGGCGGCTATGACACTCAAAATAACGGCTGTAGAATGGTTCCAGCATCTTGTATAGATGTTTTATAAAGGCTGGCGGCTATGACATTCAAAATAACGGCTGTAGAATGGTTCCAGCATCTTGAATAGCTGTTATATAAAGGCTGGCGGCTATGACACTCATAATGGCGGCTGTAGAATGGTTCCAGCAGCTTGTAAAACTACTGTATAAAGGCTGGCGGCTATGACACTCAAAATAACGGCTGTAGAATGGTTCCAGCAGTTTGTATAGCTGTTATAAAAAGGCTGACGGCTATGACACTCAAAATAACGGCTGTAAAATGGTTCCAGCAGCTTGTAAAACTACTGTATAAAGGCTGGCGGCTATGACACTCAAAATAACGGCTGTAGAATGGTTCCAGCATCTTGTAGATATGTTATATAAAGGCTGGCGGCTATGACATTCAAAATAACGGCTGTAGAATGGTTCCAGCATCTTGAATAGCTGTTATATAAAGGCTGGCGGCTATGACACTCATAATGGCGGCTGTAGAATGGTTCCAGCAGCTTGTAAAACTACTGTATAAAGGCTGGCGGCTATGACACTCAAAATAACGGCTGTAGAATGGTTCCAGCAGCTTGTAGAGCTACTATATAAAGGCTGGCGGCTATGACACTCATAATGGCGACTGTAGAATGGTTCCAGCAGCTTGTGGAGCTACTAAATAAAGGCAAGCGGCTATGACACTCAAACTAACGGCTGTAGAATGGTTCCAGCAGCTTGTTTAGCTGTTATATAAAGGCTGGCGGCTATGACACTCAAAATGGCGGCTGTAGAATGGTTCCAGCAGCTTGTGGAGCTACTATATAAAGGCAAGCGGCTATGACACTCAAAATAACGGCTGTAGAATGGTTCCAGCAGCTTGTAGAGCTACTATATAAAGCCTGGCGGCTATGGCACTGAAAATAACGGCAGTAGAATGGTTCCTGCAGCTTTTGTAGCTGTTATATAAAGGCTGGCGGCTATGAAACTCAAAATAACGGCTGTAGAGTGGTTCCAGCAGCTTGTGGAGCTACTATATAAAGGCTGGCGGCTATGACACTCAAAATAACGGCTGTAGAATGGTTCAAGCAGTTTGTATAGCTGTTATATAAAGGCTGGCGGCTATGACACTCAAAATAACGGCTGTAGAATGGTTCCAGCAGCTTGTAGAGCTACTATATAAAGGCTGGCGGCTATGACACTCAAAATGGCGGCGGTAGAATGGTTCCAGCAGCTTGTGTAGCTGTTATATAAAGGCTGGCGGCTATGACACTCAAAATAACGGCTGTAGAATGGTTCCAGCAGCTTGTAGAGCAACTATATAAAGGCTGGCGGCTATGACACTCAAAATAACAGCTGTAGAATGGTTCCAGCAGCTTGTATAGCTGTTATATAAAGGCTGGCGGCTATGACACTTAAAATAACGGCTGTAGAATGGTTCCAGCAGCTTGTAGAGCTACTATATAAGGGCTGGCGGCTATGACACTCAAAATAACGGCTGTAGAATGTTTCCAGCAGTTTGTATAGCTGTTATATAAAGGCTGGCGGCTATGACACTCAAAATGGCGGCTGTAGAATGGTTCCAGCAGCTTGTATAGCTGTTATATAAACGCTTGCGGCTATGACACTCAAAATGACGGCTGTAGAATGGTTCCAGCAGCTTTTGTAGCTGTTATATAAAGGCTAGCGGCTATGAAACTCAAAATAACGGCTGTAGAATGGTTCCAGCAGCTTGTAGAGCTACTATATAAAGGCTGGCGGCTATGACACTCATAATGGCGGCTGTAGAATGGTTCCAGCAGCTTGTAAAACTACTGTATAAAGGCTGGCGGCTATGACATTAAAAATGGCGGCTGTAGAATGGTTCCAGCAGCTTGTGGAGCTACTATATAAAGGCAAGCGGCTCTGACACTCAAAATAACGGCTGTAGAATGGTTCCAGCAGCTTGTAGAGCTACTATATAAAGCCTGGCGGCTATGGCACTGAAAATAACGGCTGTAGAATGGTTCCAGCAGCTTGTATAGCTGTTATAAAAAGGCTGGCGGCTATGACACTCAAAATTACGGCTGTAGAATGGTTCCAGCAGCTTGTAGATCTACTATATAAGGGCTGGCGGCTATGACACTCAAAATAACGGCTGTAGAATGGTTCCAGCAGCTTGTATAGCTGTTATATAAAGGCTGGCGGCTATGACACTCAAAATAACAGCTGTAGAATGGTTCCAGCAGCTTGTAGAGCCACTATATAAAGGCTGGCGGCTATAACACTCAAAATAGCGGCTGTAGAATGGTTCCAGCATCTTGTATAGCTGTTATATAAAGGCTGGCGGCTATGACATTCAAAATAACGGCTGTAGAATGGTTCCAGCATCTTGAATAGCTGTTATATAAAGGCTGGCGGCTATGACACTCATAATGGCGGCTGTAGAATGGTTCCAGCAGCTTGTAAAACTACTGTATAAAGGCTGGCGGCTATGACACTCAAAATAACGGCTGTAGAATGGTTCCAGCAGCTTGTAGTGCTACTATATAAAGCCTGGCGGCTATGGCACTGACAATAACGGCTGTAGAATGGTTCCAGCAGCTTGTATAGCTGTTATAAAAAGGCTGGCGGCTATGACACTCAAAATTACGGCTGTAGAATGGTTCCAGCAGCTTGTAGATCTACTATATAAGGGCTGGCGGCTATGACACTCAAAATAACGGCTGTAGAATGGTTCCAGCAGTTTGTATAGCTGTTATATAAAGGCTGGCGGCTATGACACTCAAAATAACGGCTGTAGAATGGTTCAAGCAGTTTGTATAGCTGTTATATAAAGGCTGGCGGCTATGACACTCAAAATAACGGCTGTAGAATGGTTCCAGCAGCTTGTAGAGCTACTATATAAAGGCTGGCGGCTATGACACTCAAAATGGCGGCGGTAGAATGGTTCCAGCAGCTTGTGTAGCTGTTATATAAAGGCTGGCGGCTATGACACTCAAAATAACGGCTGTAGAATGGTTCCAGCAGCTTGTAGAGCAACTATATAAAGGCTGGCGGCTATGACACTCAAAATAACAGCTGTAGAATGGTTCCAGCAGCTTGTATAGCTGTTATATAAAGGCTGGCGGCTATGACACTTAAAATAACGGCTGTAGAATGGTTCCAGCAGCTTGTAGAGCTACTATATAAGGGCTGGCGGCTATGACACTCAAAATAACGGCTGTAGAATGTTTCCAGCAGTTTGTATAGCTGTTATATAAAGGCTGGCGGCTATGACACTCAAAATGGCGGCTGTAGAATGGTTCCAGCAGCTTGTATAGCTGTTATATAAAGGCTTGCGGCTATGACACTCAAAATGACGGCTGTAGAATGGTTCCAGCAGCTTTTGTAGCTGTTATATAAAGGCTAGCGGCTATGAAACTCAAAATAACGGCTGTAGAATGGTTCCAGCAGCTTGTAGAGCTACTATATAAAGGCTGGCGGCTATGACACTCATAATGGCGGCTGCAGAATGGTTCCAGCAGCTTGTAAAACTACTGTATAAAGGCTGGCGGCTATGACATTAAAAATGGCGGCTGTAGAATGGTTCCAGCAGCTTGTGGAGCTACTATATAAAGGCAAGCGGCTCTGACACTCAAAATAACGGCTGTAGAATGGTTCCAGCAGCTTGTAGAGCTACTATATAAAGCCTGGCGGCTATGACACTCAAAATGACGGCTGTAGAATGGTTCCAGCAGCTTTTGTAGCTGTTATATAAAGGCTAGCGGCTATGAAACTCAAAATAACGGCTGTAGAATGGTTCCAGCAGTTTGTATAGCTGTTATATAAAGGCTGGCGGCTATGACACTCAAAATGGCGGCTGTAGAATGGTTCCAGCAGCTTGAATAGCTGTTATATAAAGGCTTGCGGCTATGACACTCAAAATGACGGCTGTAGAATGGTTCCAGCAGCTTTTGTAGCTGTTATATAAAGGCTAGCGGCTATGAAACTCAAAATAACGGCTGTAGAATGGTTCCAGCAGCTTGTAGAGCTACTATATAAAGGCTGGCGGCTATGACACTCATAATGGCGGCTGTAGAATGGTTCCAGCAGCTTGTAAAACTACTGTATAAAGGCTGGCGGCTATGACATTAAAAATGGCGGCTGTAGAATGGTTCCAGCAGCTTGTGGAGCTACTATATAAAGGCAAGCGGCTCTGACACTCAAAATAACGGCTGTAGAATGGTTCCAGCAGCTTGTAGAGCTACTATATAAAGCCTGGCGGCTATGACACTCAAAATGACGGCTGTAGAATGGTTCCAGCAGCTTTTGTAGCTGTTATATAAAGGCTAGCGGCTATGAAACTCAAAATAACGGCTGTAGAATGGTTCCAGCAGTTTGTATAGCTGTTATATAAAGGCTGGCGGCTATGACACTCATAATGGCGGCTGTAGAATGGTTCCAGCAGCTTGTAAAACTACTGTATAAAGGCTGGCGGCTATGACATTAAAAATGGCGGCTGTAGAATGGTTCCAGCAGCTTTTGTAGCTGTTATATAAAGGCTAGCGGCTATGACACTCAAAATGGCGGCTGTAGAATGGTTCCAGCAGCTTGTATAGCTGTTATATAAAGGCTTGCGGCTATGACACTCAAAATGACGGCTGTAGAATGGTTCCAGCAGCTTTTGTAGCTGTTATATAAAGGCTAGCGGCTATGAAACTCAAAATAACGGCTGTAGAATGGTTCCAGCAGTTTGTATAGCTGTTATATAAAGGCTGGCGGCTATGACACTCAAAATGGCGGCTGTAGAATGGTTCCAGCAGCTTGAATAGCTGTTATATAAAGGCTGGCGGCTATGACACTCAAAATTACGGCTGTAGAATGGTTCCAGCAGCTTGTATAGCTGTTGTATAAAGGCTGGCGGCTATGACACTCAAAATGGCGGCTGTAGAATGGTTCCAGCAGCTTGTAAAACTACTGTATAAAGGCTGGCGGCTATGGCACTGAAAATAACGGCTGTAGAATGGTTCCAGCAGCTTGTAGAGCTACTATATAAAGGCTGGCGGCTATGACACTCATAATGGCGACTGTAGAATGGTTCCAGCATCTTGTAATACTACTAGCTTGTGGAGCTACTATATAAAGGCTGGCGGCTATGACACTCAAAATAACGGCTGTAGAATGGTTCCAGCAGTTTGTATAGCTGTTATATAAAGGCTGGCGGCTATGACACTCAAAATGGCGGCTGTAGAATGGTTCCAGCAGCTTGTATAGCTGTTATATAAAGGCTGGCGGCTATGACACTCAAAATAACGGCTGTAGAATGGTTCCAGCAGATTGTAGAGCTACTATATAAAGGCTGGCGGCTATGACACTCAAAATAACGGCTGTAGAATGGTTCCAGCATCTTGTATAGATGTTTTATAAAGGCTGGCGGCTATGACATTCAAAATAACGGCTGTAGAATGGTTCCAGCATCTTGAATAGCTGTTATATAAAGGCTGGCGGCTATGACACTCAAAATAACGGCTGTAGAATGTTTCCAGCAGTTTGTATAGCTGTTATATAAAGGCTGGCGGCTATGACACTCAAAATAATGGCTGTAGAATGGTTCCAGCAGTTTGTATAGCTGTTATATAAAGGCTGACGGCTATGACACTCAAAATAACGGCTGTAAAATGGTTCCAGCAGCTTGTAAAACTACTGTATAAAGGCTGGCGGCTATGACACTCAAAATAACGGCTGTAGAATGGTTCCAGCATCTTGTAGATATGTTATATAAAGGCTGGCGGCTATGACATTCAAAATAACGGCTGTAGAATGGTTCCAGCATCTTGAATAGCTGTTATATAAAGGCTGGCGGCTATGACACTCATAATGGCGGCTGTAGAATGGTTCCAGCAGCTTGTAAAACTACTGTATAAAGGCTGGCGGCTATGACACTCAAAATAACGGCTGTAGAATGGTTCCAGCAGCTTGTAGAGCTACTATATAAAGGCTGGCGGCTATGACACTCATAATGGCGACTGTAGAATGGTTCCAGCAGCTTGTGGAGCTACTATATAAAGGCTGGCGGCTATGACACTCAAAATAACGGCTGTAGAATGGTTCCTGCAGTTTGTATAGCTGTTATATAAAGGCTGGCGGCTATGACACTCAAAATGGCGGCTGTAGAATATTTGCAGCAGCTTGTAGAGCTACTAAATAAAGGCTGGCGGCTATGACACTCAAAATAACGGCTGTAGAATGGTTCCAGCAGCTTGTGGAGCTACTATATAAAGGCTGGCGGCTATGACACTCAAAATAACGGCTGTAGAATGGTTCCAGCAGCTTGTGGAGCTACTATATAAAGGCTGGCGGCTATGATACTCAAAATAACGGCTGTAGAATGGTTCCAGCAGTTTGTATAGCTGTTATATAAAGGCTGGCGGCTATGACACTCAAAATGGCGGCTGTAGAATGGTTGCAGCAGCTTGTAGAGCTACTAAATAAAGGCTGGCGGCTATGACACTCAAAATAACGGCTGTAGAATGGTTCCAGCAGCTTGTGGAGCTACTATATAAAGGCTGGCGGCTATGACACTCAAAATAACGGCTGTAGAATGGTTCCAGCAGTTTGTATAGCTGTTATATAAAGGCTGGCGGCTATGTAGAATGGTTCCAGCAGCTTGTAGAGCTACTATATAAGGGCTGGCGGCTATGACACTCAAAATGGCGGCTGTAGAATGCTTCCAGCAGTTTGTATAGCTGTTATATAAAGGCTGGCGGCTATGACACTCAAATTGGCGGCTGTAGAATGGTTCCAGCAGCTTGTATAGATGTTATATAAAGGCTGGCGGCTATGACACTCAAAATGGCGGCTGTAGAATGGTTCTAGCAGCTTGTAGAGCTACTATGTAAAGGCTGGCGGCTATGACACTCATAATGGCGGCTGTAGAATGGTTCCAGCACCTTGTAAAACTACTGTATAAAGGCTGGCGGCTATGACATTAAAAATGGCAGCTGTAGAATGGTTCCAGCAGCTTGTGGAGCTACTAAATAAAGGCAAGCGGCTATGACACTCAAACTAACGGCTGTAGAATGGTTCCAGCAGCTTGTTTAGCTGTTATATAAAGGCTGGCGGCTATGACACTCAAACTAACGGCTGTAGAATGGTTCCAGCAGCTTGTTTAGCTGTTATATAAAGGCTGGCGGCTATGACACTCAAAATGGCGGCTGTAGAATGGTTCCAGCAGCTTGTGGAGCTACTATATAAAGGCAAGCGGCTATGGCACTGAAAATAACGGCAGTAGAATGGTTCCTGCAGCTTTTGTAGCTGTTATATAAAGGCTGGCGGCTATGAAACTCAAAATAACGGCTGTAGAGTGGTTCCAGCAGCTTGTGGAGCAACTATATAAAGGCTGGCGGCTATGACACTCAAAATAACGGCTGTAGAATGGTTCAAGCAGTTTGTATAGCTGTTATATAAAGGCTGGCGGCTATGACACTCAAAATAACGGCTGTAGAATGGTTCCAGCAGCTTGTAGAGCTACTATATAAAGGCTGGCGGCTATGACACTCAAAATGGCGGCGGTAGAATGGTTCCAGCAGCTTGTGTAGCTGTTATATAAAGGCTGGCGGCTATGACACTCAAAATAACGGCTGTAGAATGGTTCCAGCAGCTTGTAGAGCAACTATATAAAGGCTGGCGGCTATGACACTCAAAATAACAGCTGTAGAATGGTTCCAGCAGCTTGTATAGCTGTTATATAAAGGCTGGCGGCTATGACACTTAAAATAACGGCTGTAGAATGGTTCCAGCAGCTTGTAGAGCTACTATATAAGGGCTGGCGGCTATGACACTCAAAATAACGGCTGTAGAATGTTTCCAGCAGTTTGTATAGCTGTTATATAAAGGCTGGCGGCTATGACACTCAAAATGGCGGCTGTAGAATGGTTCCAGCAGCTTGTATAGCTGTTATATAAAGGCTTGCGGCTATGACACTCAAAATGACGGCTGTAGAATGGTTCCAGCAGCTTTTGTAGCTGTTATATAAAGGCTAGCGGCTATGAAACTCAAAATAACGGCTGTAGAATGGTTCCAGCAGCTTGTAGAGCTACTATATAAAGGCTGGCGGCTATGACACTCATAATGGCGGCTGTAGAATGGTTCCAGCAGCTTGTAAAACTACTGTATAAAGGCTGGCGGCTATGACATTAAAAATGGCGGCTGTAGAATGGTTCCAGCAGCTTGTAGAGCTGTTATATAAAGGCTGGCGGCTATGACACTCAAAATAACGGCTGTAGAATGGTTCCAGCAGCTTGTAGAGCAACTATATAAAGGCTGGCGGCTATGACACTCAAAATAACAGCTGTAGAATGGTTCCAGCAGCTTGTATAGCTGTTATATAAAGGCTGGCGGCTATGACACTTAAAATAACGGCTGTAGAATGGTTCCAGCAGCTTGTAGAGCTACTATATAAGGGCTGGCGGCTATGACACTCAAAATAACGGCTGTAGAATGTTTCCAGCAGTTTGTATAGCTGTTATATAAAGGCTGGCGGCTATGACACTCAAAATGGCGGCTGTAGAATGGTTCCAGCAGCTTGTATAGCTGTTATATAAAGGCTGGCGGCTATGACACTCAAAATAACAGCTGTAGAATGGTTCCAGCAGCTTGTAGAGCCACTATATAAAGGCTGGCGGCTATAACACTCAAAATAGCGGCTGTAGAATGGTTCCAGCATCTTGTATAGCTGTTATATAAAGGCTGGCGGCTATGACATTCAAAATAACGGCTGTAGAATGGTTCCAGCATCTTGAATAGCTGTTATATAAAGGCTGGCGGCTATGACACTCATAATGGCGGCTGTAGAATGGTTCCAGCAGCTTGTAAAACTACTGTATAAAGGCTGGCGGCTATGACACTCAAAATAACGGCTGTAGAATGGTTCCAGCAGCTTGTAGAGCTACTATATAAAGCCTGGCGGCTATGGCACTGAAAATAACGGCTGTAGAATGGTTCCAGCAGCTTGTATAGCTGTTATAAAAAGGCTGGCGGCTATGACACTCAAAATTACGGCTGTAGAATGGTTCCAGCAGCTTGTAGATCTACTATATAAGGGCTGGCGGCTATGACACTCAAAATAACGGCTGTAGAATGGTTCCAGCAGTTTGTATAGCTGTTATATAAAGGCTGGCGGCTATGACACTCAAAATAACGGCTGTAGAATGGTTCAAGCAGTTTGTATAGCTGTTATATAAAGGCTGGCGGCTATGACACTCAAAATAACGGCTGTAGAATGGTTCCAGCAGCTTGTAGAGCTGTTATATAAAGGCTGGCGGCTATGACACTCAAAATAACGGCTGTAGAATGGTTCCAGCAGCTTGTAGAGCAACTATATAAAGGCTGGCGGCTATGACACTCAAAATAACAGCTGTAGAATGGTTCCAGCAGCTTGTATAGCTGTTATATAAAGGCTGGCGGCTATGACACTTAAAATAACGGCTGTAGAATGGTTCCAGCAGCTTGTAGAGCTACTATATAAGGGCTGGCGGCTATGACACTCAAAATAACGGCTGTAGAATGTTTCCAGCAGTTTGTATAGCTGTTATATAAAGGCTGGCGGCTATGACACTCAAAATGGCGGCTGTAGAATGGTTCCAGCAGCTTGTATAGCTGTTATATAAAGGCTTGCGGCTATGACACTCAAAATGACGGCTGTAGAATGGTTCCAGCAGCTTTTGTAGCTGTTATATAAAGGCTAGCGGCTATGAAACTCAAAATAACGGCTGTAGAATGGTTCCAGCAGCTTGTAGAGCTACTATATAAAGGCTGGCGGCTATGACATTAAAAATGGCGGCTGTAGAATGGTTCCAGCAGCTTGTGGAGCTACTATATAAAGGCAAGCGGCTCTGACACTCAAAATAACGGCTGTAGAATGGTTCCAGCAGCTTGTAGAACTACTATATAAAGCCTGGCGGCTATGGCACTGAAAATAACGGCTGTAGAATGGTTCCAGCAGCTTGTATAGCTGTTATAAAAAGGCTGGCGGCTATGACACTCAAAATTACGGCTGTAGAATGGTTCCAGCAGCTTGTAGATCTACTATATAAGGGCTGGCGGCTATGACACTCAAAATAACGGCTGTAGAATGGTTCCAGCAGTTTGTATAGCTGTTATATAAAGGCTGGCGGCTACGACACTCAAAATGGCGGCTGTATAATGGTTCCAGCAGCTTGTATAGCTGTTATATAAAGGCTGGCGGCTATGACACTCAAAATAACAGCTGTAGAATGGGTCCAGCAGCTTGTAGAGCCACTATATAAAGGCTGGCGGCTATAACACTCAGCAGCTTGTATAGCTGTTATATAAAGGCTTGCGGCTATGACACTCAAAATGACGGCTGTAGAATGGTTCCAGCAGCTTTTGTAGCTGTTATATAAAGGCTAGCGGCTATGAAACTCAAAATAACGGCTGTAGAATGGTTCCAGCAGCTTGTAGAGCTACAATATAAAGGCTGGCGGCTATGACACTCATAATGGCGGCTGTAGAATGGTTCCAGCAGCTTGTAAAACTACTGTATAAAGGCTGGCGGCTATGACATTAAAAATTGCGGCTGTAGAATGGTTCCAGCAGCTTGTGGAGCTACTATATAAAGGCAAGCGGCTCTGACACTCAAAATAACGGCTGTAGAATGGTTCCAGCAGCTTGTAGAGCTACTATATAAAGCCTGGCGGCTATGGCACTGAAAATAACGGCTGTAGAATGGTTCCAGCAGCTTGTATAGCTGTTATAAAAAGGCTGGCGGCTATGACACTCAAAATTACGGCTGTAGAATGGTTCCAGCAGCTTGTAGATCTACTATATAAGGGCTGGCGGCTATGACACTCAAAATAACGGCTGTAGAATGGTTCCAGCAGTTTGTATAGCTGTTATATAAAGGCTGGCGGCTACGACACTCAAAATGGCGGCTGTAGAATGGTTCCAGCAGCTTGTATAGCTGTTATATAAAGGCTGGCGGCTATGACACTCAAAATAACAGCTGTAGAATGGTTCCAGCAGCTTGTAGAGCCACTATATAAAGGCTGGCGGCTATAACACTCAAAATAGCGGCTGTAGAATGGTTCCAGCATCTTGTATAGCTGTTATATAAAGGCTGGCGGCTATGACATTCAAAATAACGGCTGTAGAATGGTTCCAGCATCTTGAATAGCTGTTATATAAAGGCTGGCGGCTATGACACTCATAATGGCGGCTGTAGAATGGTTCCAGCAGCTTGTAAAACTACTGTATAAAGGCTGGCGGCTATGACACTCAAAATAACGGCTGTAGAATGGTTCCAGCAGCTTGTAGAGCTACTATATAAAGCCTGGCGGCTATGGCACTGAAAATAACGGCTGTAGAATGGTTCCAGCAGCTTGTATAGCTGTTATAAAAAGGCTGGCGGCTATGACACTCAAAATTACGGCTGTAGAATGGTTCCAGCAGCTTGTAGATCTACTATATAAGGGCTGGCGGCTATGACACTCAAAATAACGGCTGTAGAATGGTTCCAGCAGTTTGTATAGCTGTTATATAAAGGCTGGCGGCTACGACACTCAAAATGGCGGCTGTAGAATGGTTCCAGCAGCTTGTATAGCTGTTATATAAAGGCTGGCGGCTATGACACTCAAAATAACAGCTGTAGAATGGTTCCAGCAGCTTGTAGAGCCACTATATAAAGGCTGGCGGCTATAACACTCAAAATAGCGGCTGTAGAATGGTTCCAGCATCTTGTAGAGCTACTATATAAAGGCTGGCGGCTATGACACTCAAAATAACGGCTGTAGAATGGTTCCAGCAGATTGTGGAGCTACTATATAAAGGCTGGCGGCTATGACACTCAAAATAACGGCTGTAGAATGGTTCCAGCAGCTTGTATAGCTTTTATATAAAGGCCGGCGGCTATGACACTAAAAATGGCGGCTGTAGAATGGTTCCAGCAGCTTTTGTAGCTGTTATATAAAGGCTGGCGGCTATGAAACTCAAAATAACGGCTGTAGAGTGGTTCCAGCAGCTTGTGGAGCCAATATATAAAGTCTGGCGGCTATGACACTCAAAATAACGGCTGTAGAATGGTTCCAGCAGCTTGTATAGCTGTTGTATAAAGGCTGGCGGCTATGACACTCAAAATGGCGTCTGTAGAATGGTTCCAGCAGCTTGTAAAACTACTGTATAAAGCCTGGCGGCTATGGCACTGAAATAACGGCTGTAGAATGGTTCCAGCAGCTTGTATAGCTGTTATATAAAGGCTGGCGGCTATGACACTCAAAATAACGGCTGTAGAATGGTTCCAGCAGCTTTTGTAGCTGTTATATAAAGGCTGGCGGCTATGAAACTCAAAATAACGGCTGTAGAGTGGTTCCAGCAGCTTGTGGAGCCAATATATAAAGTCTGGCGGCTATGACACTCAAAATAACGGCTGTAGAATGGTTCCAGCAGTTTGTATAGCTGTTATATAAAGGCTGGCGGCTATGACACTCAAAATGGCGGCTGTAGAATGGTTCCAGCAGCTTGTAGAGCTACTATATAAAGGCTGGCGGCTATGACACTCAAAATGGCGGCTGTAGAATGGTTCCAGCAGTTTGTATAGCTGTTATATAAAGGCTGGCGGCTATGACACTCAAAATGGCGGCTGTAGAATGGTTCCAGCAGCTTGTATAGCTGTTATATAAAGGCTGGCGGCTATGACACTCAAAATAACGGCTGTAGAATGGTTCCAGCAGCTTGTAGAGCTACTATATAAAGGCTGGCGGCTATGACACTCATAATGGCGGCTGTAGAATGGTTCCAGCAGCTTGTAAAACTACTGTATAAGGGCTGGCGGCTATGACATTAAAAATGGCGGCTGTAGAATGGTTCCAGCAGCTTGTAGAGCTACTATATAAAGCCTGGCGGCTATGGCACTGAAAATAACGGCTGTAGAATGGTTCCAGCAGCTTGTATAGCTGTTATAAAAAGGCTGGCGGCTATGACACTCAAAATAACGGCAGTAGAATGGTTCCTGCAGCTTTTGTAGCTGTTATATAAAGGCTGGCGGCTATGAAACTCAAAATAACGGCTGTAGAGTGGTTCCAGCAGCTTGTGGAGCTACTATATAAAGGCTGGCGGCTATGACAATCAAAATAACGGCTGTAGAATGGTTCAAGCAGTTTGTATAGCTGTTATATAAAGGCTGGCGGCTATGACACTCAAAATAACGGCTGTAGAATGGTTCCAGCAGCTTGTAGAGCTACTATATAAAGGCTGGCGGCTATGACACTCAAAATGGCGGCGGTAGAATGGTTCCAGCAGCTTGCTTAGCTGTTATATAAAGGCTGGCGGCTATGACACTCAAAATGGCGGCTGTAGAATGGTTCCAGCAGCTTGTATAGCTGTTGTAAAAAGGCTGGCGGCTATGACACTCAAAATGGCGTCTGTAGAATGGTTCCAGCAGCTTGTAAAACTACTGTATAAAGGCTGGCGGCTATGGCACTGAAATAACGGCTGTAGAATGGTTCCAGCAGCTTGTATAGCTGTTATATAAAGGCTGGCGGCTATGACACTCAAAATAACGGCTGTAGAATGGTTCCAGCAGCTTTTGTAGCTGTTATATAAAGGCTGGCGGCTATGAAACTCAAAATAACGGCTGTAGAGTGGTTCCAGCAGCTTGTGGAGCCAATATATAAAGTCTGGCGGCTATGACACTCAAAATAACGGCTGTAGAATGGTTCCAGCAGTTTGTATAGCTGTTATATAAAGGATGGCGGCTATGACACTCAAAATGGCGGCTGTAGAATGGTTCCAGCAGCTTGTAGAGCTACTATATAAAGGCTGGCGGCTATGAAACTCAAAATAACGGCTGTAGAGTGGTTCCAGCAGCTTGTGGAGCCAATATATAAAGTCTGGCGGCTATGACACTCAAAATAACGGCTGTAGAATGGTTCCAGCAGTTTGTATAGCTGTTATATAAAGGCTGGCGGCTATGACACTCAAAATGGCGGCTGTAGAATGGTTCCAGCAGCTTGTAGAGCTACTATATATAGGCTGGCGGCTATGACACTCAAAATGGCGGCTGTAGAATGGTTCCAGCAGTTTGTATAGCTGTTATATAAAGGCTGGCGGCTATGACACTCAAAATGGCGGCTGTAGAATGGTTCCAGCAGCTTGTATAGCTGTTACATAAAGGCTGGCGGCTATGACACTCAAAATAAAGGCTGTAGAATGGTTCCAGCAGCTTGTAGAGCTACTATATAAAGGCTGGCGGCTATGACACTCAAAATAACGGCTGTAGAGTGGTTCCAGCAGCTTGTGGAGACAATATATAAAGTCTGGCGGCTCTGACACTCAAAATAACGGCTGTAGAATGGTTCCAGCAGCTTGTAGAGCTACTATATAAAGCCTGGCGGCTATGGCACTGAAAATAACGGCTGTAGAATGGTTCCAGCAGCTTGTATAGCTGTTATAAAAAGGCTGGCGGCTATGACACTCAAAATTACGGCTGTAGAATGGTTCCAGCAGCTTGTATATCTACTATATAAGGGCTGGCGGCTATGACACTCAAAATAACGGCTGTAGAATGGTTCCAGCAGTTTGTTTAGCTGTTATATAAAGGCTGGCGGCTACGACACTCAAAATGGCGGCTGTAGAATGGTTCCAGCAGCTTGTATAGCTGTTATATAAAGGCTGGCGGCTATGACACTCAAAATAACAGCTGTAGAATGGTTCCAGCAGCTTGTAGAGCTACTATATAAAGCCTGGCGGCTATGGCACTGAAAATAACGGCAGTAGAATGGTTCCTGCAGCTTTTGTAGCTGTTATATAAAGGCTGGCGGCTATGAAACTCAAAATAACGGCTGTAGAGTGGTTCCAGCAGCTTGTGGAGCTACTATATAAAGGCTGGCGGCTATGACACTCAAAATAACGGCTGTAGAATGGTTCAAGCAGTTTGTATAGCTGTTATATAAAGGCTGGCGGCTATGACACTCAAAATAACGGCTGTAGAATGGTTCCAGCAGCTTGTAGAGCTACTATATAAAGGCTGGCGGCTATGACACTCAAAATGGCGGCGGTAGAATGGTTCCAGCAGCTTGTGTAGCTGTTATATAAAGGCTGGCGGCTATGACACTCAAAATAACGGCTGTAGAATGGTTCCAGCAGCTTGTAGAGCAACTATATAAAGGCTGGCGGCTATGACACTCAAAATAACGGCTGTAGAATGGTTCCAGCAGCTTGTATAGCTGTTATATAAAGGCTGGCGGCTATGACACTTAAAATAACGGCTGTAGAATGGTTCCAGCAGCTTGTAGAGCTACTATATAAGTGCTGGCGGCTATGACACTCAAAATAACGGCTGTAGAATGGTTCCAGCAGTTTGTATAGCTGTTATATAAAGGCTGGCGGCTATGACACTCAAAATGGCGGCTGTAGAATGGTTCCAGCAGCTTGTATAGCTGTTATATAAAGGCTTGCGGCTATGAAACTCAAAATAACGGCTGTAGAGTGGTTCCAGCAGCTTGTGGAGCTACTATATAAAGGCTAGCGGCTATGAAACTCAAAATAACGGCTGTAGAATGGTTCCAGCAGTTTGTATAGCTGTTATATAAAGGCTGGCGGCTATGACACTCAAAATGGCGGCTGTAGAATGGTTCCAGCAGCTTGAATAGCTGTTATATAAAGGCTTGCGGCTATGAAACTCAAAATTACGGCTGTAGAATGGTTCCAGCAGCTTGTAGAGCTACTATATAAAGGCTGGCGGCTATGACACTCATAATGGCGGCTGTAGAATGGTTCCAGCAGCTTGTAAAACTACTGTGTAAAGGCTGGCGGCTATGACATTAAAAATAACGGCTGTAGAATGGTTCCAGCAGCTTGTAGAGCTACTATATAAAGCCTGGCGGCTATGGCACTGAAAATAACGGCTGTAGAATGGTTCCAGCAGCTTGTATAGCTGTTATAAAAAGGCTGCCGGCTATGACACTCAAAATTACGGTTGTAGAATGGTTCCAGCAGCTTGTAGATCTACTATATAAGGGCTGGCGGCTATGACACTCAAAATAACGGCTGTAGAATGGTTCCAGCAGTTTGTATAGCTGTTATATAAAGGCTGGCGGCTACGACACTCAAAATGGCGGCTGTAGAATGGTTCCAGCAGCTTGTATAGCTGTTATATAAAGGCTGGCGGCTATGACACTCAAAATAACAGCTGTAGAATGGTTCCAGCAGCTTGTAGAGCCACTATATAAAGGCTGGCGGCTATAACACTCAAAATAGCGGCTGTAGAATGGTTCCAGCATCTTGTATAGCTGTTATATAAAGGCTGGGAGCAATGACATTCAAAATAACGGCTGTAGAATGGTTCCAGCATCTTGAATAGCTGTTATATAAAGGCTATGACACTCATAATGGCGGCTGTAGAATGGTTCCAGCAGCTTGTAAAACTACTGTATAAAGGCTGGCGGCTATGACACTCAAAATAACGGCTGTAGAATGGTTCCAGCAGCTTGTAGAGCTACTATATAAAGGCTGGCGGCTATGACACTCAAAATAACGGCTGTAGAATGGTTCCAGCAGCTTGTGTAGCTGTTATATAAAGGCTGGCGGCTATGACACTCAAAATAACGGCTGTAGAATGGTTCCAGCAGCTTGTAGAGCAACTATATAAAGGCTGGCGGCTATGACACTCAAAATAACGGCTGTAGAATGGTTCCAGCAGCTTGTATAGCTGTTATATAAAGGCTGGCGGCTATGACACTTAAAATAACGGCTGTAGAATGGTTCCAGCAGCTTGTAGAGCTACTATATAAGTGCTGGCGGCTATGACACTCAAAATAACGGCTGTAGAATGGTTCCAGCAGTTTGTATAGCTGTTATATAAAGGCTGGCGGCTATGACACTCAAAATGGCGGCTGTAGAATGGTTCCAGCAGCTTGTATAGCTGTTATATAAAGGCTTGCGGCTATGACACTCAAAATGACGGCTGTAGAATGGTTCCAGCAGCTTTTGTAGCTGTTATATAAAGGCTGGCGGCTATGAAACTCAAAATAACGGCTGTAGAATGGTTCCAGCAGCTTGTAGAGCTACTATATAAAGGCTGGCGGCTATGACACTCATAATGGCGGCTGTAGAATGGTTCCAGCAGCTTGTAAAACTACTGTATAAAGGCTGGCGGCTATGACATTAAAAATAACGGCTGTAGAATGGTTCCAGCAGCTTGTAGAGCTACTATATAAAGCCTGGCGGCTATGGCACTGAAAATAACGGCTGTAGAATGGTTCCAGCAGCTTGTATAGCTGTTATAAAAAGGCTGCCGGCTATGACACTCAAAATTACGGCTGTAGAATGGTTCCAGCAGCTTGTAGATCTACTATATAAGGGCTGGCGGCTATGACACTCAAAATAACGGCTGTAGAATGGTTCCAGCAGTTTGTATAGCTGTTATATAAAGGCTGGCGGCTACGACACTCAAAATGGCGGCTGTAGAATGGTTCCAGCAGCTTGTATAGCTGTTATATAAAGGCTGGCGGCTATGACACTCAAAATAACAGCTGTAGAATGGTTCCAGCAGCTTGTAGAGCCACTATATAAAGGCTGGCGGCTATAACACTCAAAATAGCGGCTGTAGAATGGTTCCAGCATCTTGTATAGCTGTTATATAAAGGCTGGCAGCTATGACATTCAAAATAACGGCTGTAGAATGGTTCCAGCATCTTGAATAGCTGTTATATAAAGGCTATGACACTCATAATGGCGGCTGTAGAATGGTTCCAGCAGCTTGTTAAACTACTGTATAAACGCTGGCGGCTATGACACTCAAAATAACGGCTGTAGAATGGTTCCAGCAGCTTGTAGAGCTACTATATAAAGGCTGGCGGCTATGACAATAACGGCTGTAGAATGGTTCCAGCAGATTGTGGAGCTACTATATAAAGGCTGGCGGCTATGACACTCAAAATAACGGCTGTAGAATGGTTCCAGCTGTTTGTATAGCTGTTATATAAAGGCTGGCGGCTATGACACTCAAAATGGAGGCTGTAGAATGGTTCCAGCAGCTTGTATAGCTGTTATATAAAGGCTGGCGGCTATGACACTCAAAATAACAGCTGTAGAATGGTTCCAGCAGCTTGTAGAGCTACTATATAAAGCCTGGCGGCTATGGCACTGAAAATAACGGCAGTAGAATGGTTCCTGCAGCTTTTGTAGCTGTTATATAAAGGCTGGCGGCTATGAAACTCAAAATAACGGCTGTAGAGTGGTTCCAGCAGCTTGTGGAGCCAATATATAAAGTCTGGCGGCTATGACACTCAAAATAACGGCTGTAGAATGGTTCCAGCAGTTTGTATAGCTGTTATATAAAGGCTGGCGGCTATGACACTCAAAATGGCGGCTGTAGAATGGTTCCAGCAGCTTGTAGAGCTACTATATAAAGGCTGGCGGCTATGAAACTCAAAATAACGGCTGTAGAGTGGTTCCAGCAGCTTGTGGAGCCAATATATAAAGTCTGGCGGCTATGACACTCAAAATAACGGCTGTAGAATGGTTCCAGCAGTTTGTATAGCTGTTATATAAAGGCTGGCGGCTATGACACTCAAAATAATGGCTGTAGAATGGTTCCAGCAGCTTGTATAGCTGTTATATAAAGGCTGGCGGCTATGACACTCAAAACGGCGGCTGTAGAATGGTTCCAGCATCTTGTATAGCTTTTACACAACGGCTGGCGGCTATGACACTCAAAATGGGGGCTGTAGAATGGTTCCAGCAGCTTGTAGAGCTACTATATAAATGCTGGCGGCTATGACACTCAAAATAACGGCTGTAGAATGGTTCCAGCAGCTTGTAGAGCTACTATATAAAGGCTGGCGGCTATGACACTCAAAATAACGGCTGTAGAGTGGTTCCAGCAGCTTGTGGAGACAATATATAAAGTCTGGCGGCTCTGACACTCAAAATAACGGCTGTAGAATGGTTCCAGCAGCTTGTAGAGCTACTATATAAAGCCTGGCGGCTATGGCACTGAAAATAACGGCTGTAGAATGGTTCCAGCAGCTTGTATAGCTGTTATAAAAAGGCTGGCGGCTATGACACTCAAAATTACGGCTGTAGAATGGTTCCAGCAGCTTGTATATCTACTATATAAGGGCTGGCGGCTATGACACTCAAAATAACGGCTGTAGAATGGTTCCAGCAGTTTGTTTAGCTGTTATATAAAGGCTGGCGGCTACGACACTCAAAATGGCGGCTGTAGAATGGTTCCAGCAGCTTGTATAGCTGTTATATAAAGGCTGGCGGCTATGACACTCAAAATAACAGCTGTAGAATGGTTCCAGCAGCTTGTAGAGCTACTATATAAAGCCTGGCGGCTATGGCACTGAAAATAACGGCAGTAGAATGGTTCCTGCAGCTTTTGTAGCTGTTATATAAAGGCTGGCGGCTATGAAACTCAAAATAACGGCTGTAGAGTGGTTCCAGCAGCTTGTGGAGCTACTATATAAAGGCTGGCGGCTATGACACTCAAAATAACGGCTGTAGAATGGTTCAAGCAGTTTGTATAGCTGTTATATAAAGGCTGGCGGCTATGACACTCAAAATAACGGCTGTAGAATGGTTCCAGCAGCTTGTAGAGCTACTATATAAAGGCTGGCGGCTATGACACTCAAAATGGCGGCGGTAGAATGGTTCCAGCAGCTTGTGTAGCTGTTATATAAAGGCTGGCGGCTATGACACTCAAAATAACGGCTGTAGAATGGTTCCAGCAGCTTGTAGAGCAACTATATAAAGGCTGGCGGCTATGACACTCAAAATAACGGCTGTAGAATGGTTCCAGCAGCTTGTATAGCTGTTATATAAAGGCTGGCGGCTATGACACTTAAAATAACGGCTGTAGAATGGTTCCAGCAGCTTGTAGAGCTACTATATAAGTGCTGGCGGCTATGACACTCAAAATAACGGCTGTAGAATGGTTCCAGCAGTTTGTATAGCTGTTATATAAAGGCTGGCGGCTATGACACTCAAAATGGCGGCTGTAGAATGGTTCCAGCAGCTTGTATAGCTGTTATATAAAGGCTTGCGGCTATGAAACTCAAAATAACGGCTGTAGAGTGGTTCCAGCAGCTTGTGGAGCTACTATATAAAGGCTAGCGGCTATGAAACTCAAAATAACGGCTGTAGAATGGTTCCAGCAGTTTGTATAGCTGTTATATAAAGGCTGGCGGCTATGACACTCAAAATGGCGGCTGTAGAATGGTTCCAGCAGCTTGAATAGCTGTTATATAAAGGCTTGCGGCTATGAAACTCAAAATTACGGCTGTAGAATGGTTCCAGCAGCTTGTAGAGCTACTATATAAAGGCTGGCGGCTATGACACTCATAATGGCGGCTGTAGAATGGTTCCAGCAGCTTGTAAAACTACTGTGTAAAGCCTGGCGGCTATGGCACTGAAAATAACGGCTGTAGAATGGTTCCAGCAGCTTGTATAGCTGTTATAAAAAGGCTGCCGGCTATGACACTCAAAATTACGGCTGTAGAATGGTTCCAGCAGCTTGTAGATCTACTATATAAGGGCTGGCGGCTATGACACTCAAAATAACGGCTGTAGAATGGTTCCAGCAGTTTGTATAGCTGTTATATAAAGGCTGGCGGCTACGACACTCAAAATGGCGGCTGTAGAATGGTTCCAGCAGCTTGTATAGCTGTTATATAAAGGCTGGCGGCTATGACACTCAAAATAACAGCTGTAGAATGGTTCCAGCAGCTTGTAGAGCCACTATATAAAGGCTGGCGGCTATAACACTCAAAATAGCGGCTGTAGAATGGTTCCAGCATCTTGTATAGCTGTTATATAAAGGCTGGCAGCAATGACATTCAAAATAACGGCTGTAGAATGGTTCCAGCATCTTGAATAGCTGTTATATAAAGGCTATGACACTCATAATGGCGGCTGTAGAATGGTTCCAGCAGCTTGTAAAACTACTGTATAAAGGCTGGCGGCTATGACACTCAAAATAACGGCTGTAGAATGGTTCCAGCAGCTTGTAGAGCTACTATATAAAGGCTGGCGGCTATGACACTCAAAATAACGGCTGTAGAATGGTTCCAGCAGCTTGTGTAGCTGTTATATAAAGGCTGGCGGCTATGACACTCAAAATAACGGCTGTAGAATGGTTCCAGCAGCTTGTAGAGCAACTATATAAAGGCTGGCGGCTATGACACTCAAAATAACGGCTGTAGAATGGTTCCAGCAGCTTGTATAGCTGTTATATAAAGGCTGGCGGCTATGACACTTAAAATAACGGCTGTAGAATGGTTCCAGCAGCTTGTAGAGCTACTATATAAGTGCTGGCGGCTATGACACTCAAAATAACGGCTGTAGAATGGTTCCAGCAGTTTGTATAGCTGTTATATAAAGGCTGGCGGCTATGACACTCAAAATGGCGGCTGTAGAATGGTTCCAGCAGCTTGTATAGCTGTTATATAAAGGCTTGCGGCTATGACACTCAAAATGACGGCTGTAGAATGGTTCCAGCAGCTTTTGTAGCTGTTATATAAAGGCTGGCGGCTATGAAACTCAAAATAACGGCTGTAGAATGGTTCCAGCAGCTTGTAGAGCTACTATATAAAGGCTGGCGGCTATGACACTCATAATGGCGGCTGTAGAATGGTTCCAGCAGCTTGTAAAACTACTGTATAAAGGCTGGCGGCTATGACATTAAAAATAACGGCTGTAGAATGGTTCCAGCAGCTTGTAGAGCTACTATATAAAGCCTGGCGGCTATGGCACTGAAAATAACGGCTGTAGAATGGTTCCAGCAGCTTGTATAGCTGTTATAAAAAGGCTGCCGGCTATGACACTCAAAATTACGGCTGTAGAATGGTTCCAGCAGCTTGTAGATCTACTATATAAGGGCTGGCGGCTATGACACTCAAAATAACGGCTGTAGAATGGTTCCAGCAGTTTGTATAGCTGTTATATAAAGGCTGGCGGCTACGACACTCAAAATGGCGGCTGTAGAATGGTTCCAGCAGCTTGTATAGCTGTTATATAAAGGCTGGCGGCTATGACACTCAAAATAACAGCTGTAGAATGGTTCCAGCAGCTTGTAGAGCCACTATATAAAGGCTGGCGGCTATAACACTCAAAATAGCGGCTGTAGAATGGTTCCAGCATCTTGTATAGCTGTTATATAAAGGCTGGCAGCTATGACATTCAAAATAACGGCTGTAGAATGGTTCCAGCATCTTGAATAGCTGTTATATAAAGGCTATGACACTCATAATGGCGGCTGTAGAATGGTTCCAGCAGCTTGTTAAACTACTGTATAAACGCTGGCGGCTATGACACTCAAAATAACGGCTGTAGAATGGTTCCAGCAGCTTGTAGAGCTACTATATAAAGGCTGGCGGCTATGACACTCAAAATAACGGCTGTAGAATGGTTCCAGCAGATTGTGGAGCTACTACATAAAGGCTGGCGGCTATGACACTCAAAATAACGGCTGTAGAATGGTTCCAGCTGTTTGTATAGCTGTTATATAAAGGCTGGCGGCTATGACACTCAAAATGGAGGCTGTAGAATGGTTCCAGCAGCTTGTGGAGCTACTATATAAAGGCTGGCGGCTATGACACTCAAAATAACGGCTGTAGAATGGTTCCAGCAGCTTGTATAGCTTTTATATAAAGGCTGGCGGCTATGACACTAAAAATGGCGGCTGTAGAATGGTTCCAGCAGCTTGTAAAACTACTGTATAAGGGCTGGCGGCTATGACATTAAAAATGGCGGCTGTAGAATGGTTCCAGCAGCTTGTGGAGCTACTATATAAAGGCAAGCGGCTATGACACTCAAAATAACGGCTGTAGAATGGTTCCAGCAGCTTGTAGAGCTACTATATAAAGCCTGGCGGCTAGGGCACTGAAAATAACGGCTGTAGTATGGTTCCAGCAGTTTGTATAGCTGTTATATAAAGGCTGGCGGCTATGACACTCAAAATAATGGCTGTTAAATGGTTCCAGCAGCTTGTATAGCTGTTGTATAAAGGCTGGCGGCTATAACACTCAAAATAATGGCTGTTGAATGGTTCCAGCAGCTTGTAGAGCTACTATATAAAGGCTGGCGGCTATAACACTCAAAATAGCGGCTGTAGAATGGTTCCAGCATCTTGTATAGCTGTTATATAAAGGCTGGCGGCTATGACACTCAAAATTACGGCAGTAGAATGGTTCCAGCAGCTTGTAGAGCTACTATATAAGGACTGGCGGCTATGACACTCAAAATAACGGCTGTAGAATGGTTCCAGCAGTTTGTATAGCTGTTATATAAAGGCTGGCGGCTATGACACTCAAAATGGCGGCGGTAGAATTGTTCCAGCAGCTTGTATAGCTGTTATATAAAGGCTGGCGGCTATGACACTCAAAATAATGGCTGTAGAATGGTTCCAGCAGCTTGTAGAGCTACTATATAAAATGCTGGCGGCTATAACACTCAAAATAGCGGCTGTAGAATGGTTCCAGCATCTTGTATAGCTGTTATATAAAGGCTGGCGGCTATGACATTCAAAATAACGGCTGACGAATGGTTCCAGCATCTTGAATAGCTGTTATATAAAGGCTGGCGGCTATGACACTCATAATGGCGGCTGTAGAATGGTTCCAGCAGCTTGTAAAACTACTGTATAAAGGCTGGCGGCTATGACACTCAAAATAACGGCTGTGGAATGGTTCCTGCAGCTTGTAGAGCTACTATATAAAGGCTGGCGGCTATGACACTCAAAATAACGGCTGTAGAATGGTTCCAGCAGATTGTGGAGCTACTATATAAAGGCTGGCGACTATGACACTTAAAATAACGGCTGTAGAATGGTTCCAGCTGTTTGTATAGCTGTTATATAAAGGCTGGCGGCTATGACACTCAAAATGGCGGCTGCAGAATGGTTCCAGCAGCTTGTAGAGCTACTATATAAAGGCTGGCGGCTATGACACTCAAAATAACGGCTGTAGAATGGTTCCAGCAGCTTGTAGAGCTGTTATATAAAGGCTGGCGGATGTAGTATGGTTCCAGCAGCTTGTAGTGCTACTATATAAAGGCTGGCTGCTATGGCACTCAAAATAACGGCTGTAGAATGGTTCCAGCAGTTTTTGTATCTGTTATATAAAGGCTGGCGGCTATGAAACTCAAAATAACGGCTGTAGAGTGGTTCCAGCAGCTTGTGGAGCTACTATATAAAGGCTGGCGGCTATGACACTCAAAATAACGGCTGTAGAATTGTTCCAGCAGTTTATATAGCTGTTATATAAAGGCTGGCGGCTATGACACTCAAAATGGCGGCTGTAGAATGGTTCCAGCAGCTTGTAGAGCTACTATACAAAGGCTGGCGGCTATGACACTCAAAATAATGGCTGTAGAATGGTTCCAGCAGCTTGTATAGCTGTTGTATAAAGGCTGGCGGCTATGACACTCAAAATGGCGGCTGTAGAATGGTTCCAGCAGCTTGTAAAACTACTGTATAAAGGCTGGCGGCTATGACACTCAAAATAACGGCTGTAGAATGGTTCCAGCTTCTTGTAGAGCTGTTATATAAAGGCTGGCGGCTATGACACTCAAAATAGCGGCTGTAGAATGGTTCCAGCAGTTTGTATAACTACTATATAAAGCCTGGCGGCTATGGCACTGAAAATAACGGCTGTAGAGTGGTTCCAGCAGCTTGTATAGCTGTTGTATAAAGGCTGGCGGCTATGACACTCAAAATGGCGGCTGTAGAATGGTTCCAGCAGCTTGTGGAGCCAATATATAAAGTCTGGCGGCTATGACACTCAAAATAACGGCTGTAGAATGGTTCCAGCAGTTTGTATAGCTGTTATATATAGGCTGGCGGCTATGACACTCAAAATGGCGGCTGTAGAATGGTTCCAGAAGCTTGTAGAGCTACTGTTTGTGGCGGGGCGGAAGGATCCAAATTATAATACAAGGGGTTGGCGGGTGCCAATTTCTTCGGGTGGTGAGTGAGTGGTGAATTGATAACGCGCGATAACTTCGGTTACAAAAACTTATACTTTATTCATTAATATTCATAGGTTGCCCGACACACACGAAAATGTCTCGGGTTAAAATATATACAATTCGGAGGAAAAATTCAATGGAAAGAAAGAACGGGTGTTCGGGTTGAAATTTCGTACTGGAGTCATGATGGCGATTTACAGGAGAGCGCTTCGTCACCCTCCTCAGTATGACCGCATTCCGTTTTGGGAAAAACCCTACCCCTCACTCTCTGCTGTTCACCCGGTGGCGTGAACATACCGCCCCCCTTGCAACAAGTTGCAATTGCCTCGCTAGACATGTCTAAGGATGGGGGATGGCAGCGTTCTGGATCGCCAAGACACGGGTGGAGATGGAGGGGGAACTTTGAATGCAGGTGGAATAGGCGGTACGAGGGCTGATGACCTCTGGATAGAAGTCCGAATGAAAGGCTGGTGCCTTTCGGGTCTTTGCTCTTTGGGTTGGATGTACGCGACTGAGCTGTCGCTGTGTAAGAGCGTGTGGTGTTGTTTGCCACAACGATGGCATCCTGTTGTGCTCCTGCAGGAACCATTGGAATGCTCATGAGCCAAACAGTTCGGGCAGTATCCGTTGCTCAAGACTACCCGTAACCTGTCTTCAGCTCGTAGTCCTCGAAACTGTCGGCACTGACGGAGCGCGTGTGCCCCTTGACAAACGCGGCACCTGAAACAATTGGAACTGCATTCTAAATCGGACGGTGCTGCTGTCCTTGGAGACATCTTCGGACTGCCGGAGGAGGTGGACCGAGACCGACTGGATTTATCAGTAACGGATCCACAGAGAACCCATCCGAACATCGTCTCGATTCCCACGAAAGAATCACCAACATTCTTGATGATTCGTTCCCCAAGGATAGTGGGAAGGAGCTCGACTCCAAGCACCAAATCCACAGGAGCCCTTTGCTAAAATTGCGGATCAGCGAGCGGAAGGTCCAGCGCATCCTGCTTAACCTTATCCGGGACGGCGCGGGAGGGAAGTGCCTCTGCTACCCTAGGCAGCACAACGGCGACTGCTTGGAACTGTCGGAGCGGTTCGTCAGAAGGAGAAATCTGTAAGCGGCACACTTTGTCGCCGCTACCAGCATCGCATTGCCCAATGCCGCGAATGCTAGTTGATACTTTGCAGCTTGGAGGATTAATCAATTCAAACATTCTTTGGGAAATAAAGGACGCTTCGGATCCCATATCAATCAAAGCGCGGATTTGAAACTGCTTGCCACGATGATGAATAGTTACCCTCGCTGTACCCAGGAGGCCAGTGTTGCGAGTGGAGGCGAAGTAACTTCCCACGTTTACATGAGGGCTGCTGGAATAATCGGAGGACGCAGGATTCGGAATTATACAAGTATTAGGTGCTGAGCTCTCTTGCACTTGAGCGGGAAAGGCCTGAGCTCTTACAGTAGGTTTTCGGCTTACGGAAGGAAAGGTCTGACTGCTAGAGCTTGGTTGAAGGACATCTGTGGCCTCTAGTACACGGTGGCGATCAGTTAGGAATCGATTCAGGTCGTCCCAGGATGAGACTGCGGTCTTATTTGGAACGGACTGTTCCCACAACAGAAGGGTGGATTTGGGCATTTTACTCGTACAGATTGCTATGAGAAGGATATCCCAATTGTCTGTACGAGCCCCGGAACGCTCAAGACCGGTTAAGCAACCTTGAATTGACGTCTGCAGTTCTCTCAACGCTTTGCCAGACTCTTGGGATACAGCTGGGATCTGTAGAAGCTGCTTGGCTTGGCTCATAATCAATAATCGATTATTTTCGTACCGCGCAGTGAGGTTATCCCACGCGGACTGGAATCCTTCATTGGTCAAGGGTGACCTAGAAACAATGGCTCTGGCTTCACCGCGAGTTTTGCAACTTAAGTGGTAAAGTTTCTCCACTTGTGTTAGGCTTGGATTATGGATAAAAACCGCGGTAAACAAATCACGGAATGTAGGCCAAGCCAGGCTGTCTCCGTAGAAGTTTTCAACTTCGCACGGGGGAACTGTGTGGCTTTGATGGGTGGAATCGACGGAGAGCCTGACAGATGGGGGAGCCATTTTCGCGGACAACTGCTCGATTCGCTCTCCAAACGAGGTCCCGCCTCGCACATATACCATATAACAATATTCATGTTTAGCTTTAATTGCAGCTATGTGCTTCGGACTATCTTCGTTCTTTTGAGCCGTCAAGGCCTTATGGCATCGTGAAAACTCTGCCTCGACTTTTGCCCAAAGTGACTTAAGCTGGTCTAAGTGTATTTTGATGGAGACGAGTGGCACATCGTCAGCTAAAGCCTGGGCCTCGCGTGCCTCGAACGCCGTTAATGCCTTGCATACGGCAACAAAGTCGGAAAGAGGCATCGTAGAGTGTTCTCTGAGCTATTACGAATCGAATGGGAACGAATAACTTCGTGGAATTAGAGCTCTCAGGAGAGGAGATCGAAACGAAGCTGTAAGTGGACTGTATAATTTAAGGATAGAGGAGTGAGAAGCACAAGTGTCTCCTCTTTTAATGAACACAACGAATAATACTAGATAGCATAAATGAAATTAGAAGGATTTATAATTTTCCTCGCAGTTGTGTGAATAATTATAAGGATATATAATCACTTGGATATTAAAATTGATACAATGTGGAAATATGTTGAATTTTATTAGAGTATTTAAAGAATTTGATCGGGAGTCAGCTGTTCTGCCGTTGTTTATGTTTTGTGAATTTAATTAATTTTAAATTTTAAATCGAATATCGCGGTTTCCTGCTTTAATTATGTAGGTTTCAAATTTGGTTTGGGTGCAATTGAATTGTATGTGGACATATATATGTATGTACATACGTACGTATGAGTGTGCTTACCGCGGCCAAAATTATTACATATGTACATATGTATGTATGTATGTACAAATTATTTGGCATAAATAATTTATGCCGATGGACTAATGATCAGCCTGTGGAGTGTGCTTTACACGTTAAGTAAGGGTAAGTGGTACTTTATAAATTCGCGATTATTAAACACTTTACTTGCAGGTTAAAAACACAGCTGTTTTTACATGTATGTATGTATACATGCGTATATATATGTACATACATACAGATGTATTGCTACATATGCAATTGGACTTTTGGACAATCAGAATTTCGAAGAATGGAAAAAAAAATGCACTTCATAAACACAAAAATGATCGGGAAATACCAGGTAACGTTTGGAACAGGTCAGGTATGTACATAAAGTATACAAAAGTGTGTAGGTCGCTATGGAAGAACGGGAAACCTCACACTTTTTTAAGTATGTAATCGGATATAATGTGAATGGGATTTTTAATAAGAAATGTTGTACTTATCAGGAATTCCGCCGATGCATGCTGGAAGAGCGGAAGGATATCCGGCTCGAAGGACCAATGTTTGTGGCGGGGCGGAAGGATCCAAATTATAATACAAGGGGTTGGCGGGTGCCAATTTCTTCGGGTGGTGAGTGAGTGGTGAATTGATAAAGCGCGATAACTTCGGTTACAAAAACTTATACTTTATTCATTAATATTCATAGGTTGCCCGACACACACGAAAATGTCTCGGGTTAAAATATATACAATTCGGAGGAAAAATTCAATGGAAAGAAAGAACGGGTGTTCGGGTTGAAATTTCGTACTGGAGTCATGATGGCGATTTACAGGAGAGCGCTTCGTCACCCTCCTCAGTATGACCGCATTCCGTTTTGGGAAAAACCCTACCCCTCACTCTCTGCTGTTCACCCGGTGGCGTGAACATACCGCCCCCCTTGCAACAAGTTGCAATTGCCTCGCTAGACATGTCTAAGGATGGGGGATGGAGGGGGAACTTTGAATGCAGGTGGAATAGGCGGCACGAGGGCTGATGACCTCTGGATAGAAGTCCGAATGAAAGGCTGGTGCCTTTCGGGTCTTTGCTCTTTGGGTTGGATGTACGCGACTGAGCTGTCGCTGTGTAAGAGCGTGTGGTGTTGTTTGCCACAACGATGGCATCCTGTTGTGCTCCTGCAGGAACCATTGGAATGCTCATGAGCCAAACAGTTCGGGCAGTATCCGTTGCTCAAGACTACCCGTAACCTGTCTTCAGCTCGTAGTCCTCGAAACTGTCGGCACTGACGGAGCGCGTGTGCCCCTTGACAAACGCGGCACCTGAAACAATTGGAACTGCATTCTAAATCGGACGGTGCTGCTGTCCTTGGAGACATCTTCGGACTGCCGGAGGAGGTGGACCGAGACCGACTGGATTTATCAGTAACGGATCCACAGAGAACCCATCCGAACATCGTCTCGATTCCCACGAAAGAATCACCAACATTCTTGATGATTCGTTCCCCAAGGATAGTGGGAAGGAGCTCGACTCCAAGCACCAAATCCACAGGAGCCCTTTGCTAAAATTGCGGATCAGCGAGCGGAAGGTCCAGCGCATCCTGCTTAACCTTATCCGGGACGGCGCGGGAGGGAAGTGCCTCTGCTACCCTAGGCAGCACAACGGCGACTGCTTGGAACTGTCGGAGCGGTTCGTCAGGAGGAGAAATCTGTAAGCGGCACACTTTGTCGCCGCTACCAGCATCGCATTGCCCAATGCCGCGAATGCTAGTTGATACTTTGCAGCTTGGAGGATTAATCAATTCAAACATTCTTTGGGAAATAAAGGACGCTTCGGATCCCATATCAATCAAAGCGCGGATTTGAAACTGCTTGCCACGATGATGAATAGTTACCCTCGCTGTACCCAGGAGGCCAGTGTTGCGAGTGGAGGCGAAGTAACTTCCCACGTTTACATGAGGGCTGCTGGAATAATCGGAGGACGCAGGATTCGGAATTATACAAGTATTAGGAGCTGAGCTCTCTTGCACTTGAGCGGGAAAGGCCTGAGCTCTTACCGTAGGTTTTCGGCTTACGGAAGGAAAGGTCTGACTGCTAGAGCTTGGTTGAAGGACATCTGTGGCCTCTAGTACACGGTGGCGATCAGTTAGGAATCGATTCAGGTCGTCCCAGGATGAGACTGCGGTCTTATTTGGAACGGACTGTTCCCACAACAGAAGGGTGGATTTGGGCATTTTACTCGTACAGATTGCTATGAGAAGGATATCCCAATTGTCTGTACGAGCCCCGGAACGCTCAAGACCGGTTAAGCAACCTTGAATTGACGTCTGCAGTTCTCTCAACGCTTTGCCAGACTCTTGGGATACAGCTGGGATCTGTAGAAGCTGCTTGGCTTGGCTCATAATCAATAATCGATTATTTTCGTACCGCGCAGTGAGGTTATCCCACGCGGACTGGAATCCTTCATTGGTCAAGGGTGACCTAGAAACAATGGCTCTGGCTTCACCGCGAGTTTTGCAACTTAAGTGGTAAAGTTTCTCCACTTGTGTTAGGCTTGGATTATGGATAAAAACCGCGGTAAACAAATCACGGAATGTAGGCCAAGCCAGGCTGTCTCCGTAGAAGTTTTCAACTTCGCACGGGGGAACTGTGTGGCTTTGATGGGTGGAATCGACGGAGAGCCTGACAGATGGGGGAGCCATTTTCGCAGACAACTGCTCGATTCGCTCTCCAAACGAGGTCCCGCCTCGCACATATACCATATAACAATATTCATGTTTAGCTTTAATTGCAGCTATGTGCTTCGGACTATCTTCGTTCTTTTGAGCCGTCAAGGCCTTATGGCATCGTGAAAACTCTGCCTCGACTTTTGCCCAAAGTGACTTAAGCTGGTCTAAGTGTATTTTGATGGAGACGAGTGGCACATCGTCAGCTAAAGCCTGGGCCTCGCGGCCTCGAACGCCGTTAATGCCTCGCATACGGCAACAAAGTCGGAAAGAGGCATCGTAGAGTGTTCTCTGAGCTATTACGAATCGAATGGGAACGAATAACTTCGTGGAATTAGAGCTCTCAGGAGAGGAGATCGAAACGAAGCTGTAAGTGGACTGTATAATTTAAGGATAGAGGAGTGAGAAGCACAAGTGTCTCCTCTTTTAATGAACACAACGAATAATACTAGATAGCATAAATGAAATTAGAAGGATTTATAATTTTCCTCGCAGTTGTGTGAATAATTATAAGGATATATAATCACTTGGATATTAAAATTGATACAATGTGGAAATATGTTGAATTTTATTAGAGTATTTAAAGAATTTGATCGGGAGTCAGCTGTTCTGCCGTTGTTTATGTTTTGTGAATTTAATTAATTTTAAATTTTAAATCGAATATCGCGGTTTCCTGCTTTAATTATGTAGGTTTCAAATTTGGTTTGGGTGCAATTGAATTGTATGTGGACATATATATGTATGTACATACGTACGTATGAGTGTGCTTACCGCGGCCAAAATTATTACATATGTACATATGTATGTATGTATGTACAAATTATTTGGCATAAATAATTTATGCCGATGGACTAATGATCAGCCTGTGGAGTGTGCTTTACACGTTAAGTAAGGGTAAGTGGTACTTTATAAATTCGCGATTATTAAACACTTTACTTGCAGGTTAAAAACACAGCTGTTTTTACATGTATGTATGTATACATGCGTATATATATGTACATACATACAGATGTATTGCTACATATGCAATTGGACTTTTGGACAATCAGAATTTCGAAGAATGGAAAAAAAATGCACTTCATAAACACAAAAATGATCGGGAAATACCAGGTAACGTTTGGAACAGGTCAGGTATGTACATAAAGTATACAAAAGTGTGTAGGTCGCTATGGAAGAACGGGAAACCTCACACTTTTTTAAGTATGTAATCGGATATAATGTGAATGGGATTTTTAATAAGAAATGTTGTACTTATCAGGAATTCCGCCGATGCATGCTGGAAGAGCGGAAGGATATCCGGCTCGAAGGACCAATGTTTGTGGCGGGGCGGAAGGATCCAAATTATAATACAAGGGGTTGGCGGGTGCCAATTTCTTCGGGTGGTGAGTGAGTGGTGAATTGATAACGCGCGATAACTTCGGTTACAAAAACTTATACTTTATTCATTAATATTCATAGGTTGCCCGACACACACGAAAATGTCTCGGGTTAAAATATATACAATTCGGAGGAAAAATTCAATGGAAAGAAAGAACGGGTGTTCGGGTTGAAATTTCGTACTGGAGTCATGATGGCGATTTACAGGAGAGCGCTTCGTCACCCTCCTCAGTATGACCGCATTCCGTTTTGGGAAAAACCCTACCCCTCACTCTCTGCTGTTCACCCGGTGGCGTGAACATACCGCCCCCCTTGCAACAAGTTGCAATTGCCTCGCTAGACATGTCTAAGGATGGGGGATGGCAGCGTTCTGGATCGCCAAGACACGGGTGGAGATGGAGGGGGAACTTTGAATGCAGGTGGAATAGGCGGCACGAGGGCTGATGACCTCTGGATAGAAGTCCGAATGAAAGGCTGGTGCCTTTCGGGTCTTTGCTCTTTGGGTTGGATGTACGCGACTGAGCTGTCGCTGTGTAAGAGCGTGTGGTGTTGTTTGCCACAACGATGGCATCCTGTTGTGCTCCTGCAGGAACCATTGGAATGCTCATGAGCCAAACAGTTCGGGCAGTATCCGTTGCTCAAGACTACCCGTAACCTGTCTTCAGCTCGTAGTCCTCGAAACTGTCGGCACTGACGGAGCGCGTGTGCCCCTTGACAAACGCGGCACCTGAAACAATTGGAACTGCATTCTAAATCGGACGGTGCTGCTGTCCTTGGAGACATCTTCGGACTGCCGGAGGAGGTGGACCGAGACCGACTGGATTTATCAGTAACGGATCCACAGAGAACCCATCCGAACATCGTCTCGATTCCCACGAAAGAATCACCAACATTCTTGATGATTCGTTCCCCAAGGATAGTGGGAAGGAGCTCGACTCCAAGCACCAAATCCACAGGAGCCCTTTGCTAAAATTGCGGATCAGCGAGCGGAAGGTCCAGCGCATCCTGCTTAACCTTATCCGGGACGGCGCGGGAGGGAAGTGCCTCTGCTACCCTAGGCAGCACAACGGCGACTGCTTGGAACTGTCGGAGCGGTTCGTCAGGAGGAGAAATCTGTAAGCGGCACACTTTGTCGCCGCTACCAGCATCGCATTGCCCAATGCCGCGAATGCTAGTTGATACTTTGCAGCTTGGAGGATTAATCAATTCAAACATTCTTTGGGAAATAAAGGACGCTTCGGATCCCATATCAATCAAAGCGCGGATTTGAAACTGCTTGCCACGATGATGAATAGTTACCCTCGCTGTACCCAGGAGGCCAGTGTTGCGAGTGGAGGCGAAGTAACTTCCCACGTTTACATGAGGGCTGCTGGAATAATCGGAGGACGCAGGATTCGGAATTATACAAGTATTAGGAGCTGAGCTCTCTTGCACTTGAGCGGGAAAGGCCTGAGCTCTTACCGTAGGTTTTCGGCTTACGGAAGGAAAGGTCTGACTGCTAGAGCTTGGTTGAAGGACATCTGTGGCCTCTAGTACACGGTGGCGATCAGTTAGGAATCGATTCAGGTCGTCCCAGGATGAGACTGCGGTCTTATTTGGAACGGACTGTTCCCACAACAGAAGGGTGGATTTGGGCATTTTACTCGTACAGATTGCTATGAGAAGGATATCCCAATTGTCTGTACGAGCCCCGGAACGCTCAAGACCGGTTAAGCAACCTTGAATTGACGTCTGCAGTTCTCTCAACGCTTTGCCAGACTCTTGGGATACAGCTGGGATCTGTAGAAGCTGCTTGGCTTGGCTCATAATCAATAATCGATTATTTTCGTACCGCGCAGTGAGGTTATCCCACGCGGACTGGAATCCTTCATTGGTCAAGGGTGACCTAGAAACAATGGCTCTGGCTTCACCGCGAGTTTTGCAACTTAAGTGGTAAAGTTTCTCCACTTGTGTTAGGCTTGGATTATGGATAAAAACCGCGGTAAACAAATCACGGAATGTAGGCCAAGCCAGGCTGTCTCCGTAGAAGTTTTCAACTTCGCACGGGGGAACTGTGTGGCTTTGATGGGTGGAATCGACGGAGAGCCTGACAGATGGGGGAGCCATTTTCGCGGACAACTGCTCGATTCGCTCTCCAAACGAGGTCCCGCCTCGCACATATACCATATAACAATATTCATGTTTAGCTTTAATTGCAGCTATGTGCTTCGGACTATCTTCGTTCTTTTGAGCCGTCAAGGCCTTATGGCATCGTGAAAACTCTGCCTCGACTTTTGCCCAAAGTGACTTAAGCTGGTCTAAGTGTATTTTGATGGAGACGAGTGGCACATCGTCAGCTAAAGCCTGGGCCTCGCGGCCTCGAACGCCGTTAATGCCTCGCATACGGCAACAAAGTCGGAAAGAGGCATCGTAGAGTGTTCTCTGAGCTATTACGAATCGAATGGGAACGAATAACTTCGTGGAATTAGAGCTCTCAGGAGAGGAGATCGAAACGAAGCTGTAAGTGGACTGTATAATTTAAGGATAGAGGAGTGAGAAGCACAAGTGTCTCCTCTTTTAATGAACACAACGAATAATACTAGATAGCACAAATGAAATTAGAAGGATTTATAATTTTCCTCGCAGTTGTGTGAATAATTATAAGGATATATAATCACTTGGATATTAAAATTGATACAATGTGGAAATATGTTGAATTTTATTAGAGTATTTAAAGAATTTGATCGGGAGTCAGCTGTTCTGCCGTTGTTTATGTTTTGTGAATTTAATTAATTTTAAATTTTAAATCGAATATCGCGGTTTCCTGCTTTAATTATGTAGGTTTCAAATTTGGTTTGGGTGCAATTGAATTGTATGTGGACATATATATGTATGTACATACGTACGTATGAGTGTGCTTACCGCGGCCAAAATTATTACATATGTACATATGTATGTATGTATGTACAAATTATTTGGCATAAATAATTTATGCCGATGGACTAATGATCAGCCTGTGGAGTGTGCTTTACACGTTAAGTAAGGGTAAGTGGTACTTTATAAATTCGCGATTATTAAACACTTTACTTGCAGGTTAAAAACACAGCTGTTTTTACATGTATGTATGTATACATGCGTATATATATGTACATACATACAGATGTATTGCTACATATGCAATTGGACTTTTGGACAATCAGAATTTCGAAGAATGGAAAAAAAATGCACTTCATAAACACAAAAATGATCGGGAAATACCAGGTAACGTTTGGAACAGGTCAGGTATGTACATAAAGTATACAAAAGTGTGTAGGTCGCTATGGAAGAACGGGAAACCTCACACTTTTTTAAGTATGTAATCGGATATAATGTGAATGGGATTTTTAATAAGAAATGTTGTACTTATCAGGAATTCCGCCGATGCATGCTGGAAGAGCGGAAGGATATCCGGCTCGAAGGACCAATGTTTGTGGCGGGGCGGAAGGATCCAAATTATAATACAAGGGGTTGGCGGGTGCCAATTTCTTCGGGTGGTGAGTGAGTGGTGAATTGATAACGCGCGATAACTTCGGTTACAAAAACTTATACTTTATTCATTAATATTCATAGGTTGCCCGACACACACGAAAATGTCTCGGGTTAAAATATATACAATTCGGAGGAAAAATTCAATGGAAAGAAAGAACGGGTGTTCGGGTTGAAATTTCGTACTGGAGTCATGATGGCGATTTACAGGAGAGCGCTTCGTCACCCTCCTCAGTATGACCGCATTCCGTTTTGGGAAAAACCCTACCCCTCACTCTCTGCTGTTCACCCGGTGGCGTGAACAGCTACTATATAAAGGCTGGCGGCTATGGCACTCAAAATAACGGCTGTAGAATGGTTCCAGCAGCTTGTATAGCTGTTGTATAAAGGCTGGCGGCTATGACACTCAAAATGGCGGCTGTAGAATGGTTCCAGCAGCTTGTAAAACTACTGTATAAAGGCTGGCGGCTATGACACTCAAAATAACGGCTGTAGAATGGTTCCAGCTTCTTGTAGAGCTGTTATATAAAGGCTGGCGGCTATGACACTCAAAATGGCGGCTGTAGAATGGTTCCAGCAGTTTGTATAACTACTATACAAAGGCTGGCGGCTATGACACTCAAAATGGCGGCTGTAGAATGGTTCCAGCAGCTTGTAAAACTACTGTATAAAGGCTGGCGGCTATGACACTCAAAATAACGGCTGTAGAATGGTTCCAGCTTCTTGTAGAGCTGTTATATAAAGGCTGGCGGCTATGACACTCAAAATGGCGGCTGTAGAATGGTTCCAGCAGTTTGTATAACTACTATACAAAGGCTGGCGGCTATGACACTCAAAATGGCGGCTGCAGAATGGTTCCAGCAGCTTGTAGTGCTACTATATAAAGGCTGGCTGCTATGGCACTCAAAATAACGGCTGTAGAATGGTTCCAGCAGTTTTTGTATCTGTTATATAAAGGCTGGCGGCTATGAAACTCAAAATAACGGCTGTAGAGTGGTTCCAGCAGCTTGTAGAGCTACTATATAAAGGCTGGCGGCTATGGCACTCAAAATAACGGCTGTAGAATGGTTCCAGCAGCTTGTATAGCTGTTATATATAGGCTGGCGGCTATGACACTCAAAATGGCGGCTGCAGAATGGTTCCAGCAGCTTGTAGAGCTACTATATAAAGGCTGGCGGCTATGGCACTCAAAATAACGGCTGTACAATGGTTCCAGCAGCTTGTATAGCTGTTATATAAAGGCTGGCGGCTATGACTCCCAAAATAACGGTTCCAGCAGCTTGTATAGCTGTTTTATAAAGGCTGGCGGCTTGTGGCAGCTTGTAGAGCTACTATATAAAGGCTGGCGGCTATGACACTCATAATAACGGCTTTAGAATGGTTCCAGCAGTAGAGCTACTATATAAAGGCTGGCGGCTATGACACTCAAAATAACGGCTGTAGAATGGTTCCAGCATCTTGTAGAGCTGTTATATAAAGGCTGGCGGCTATGACATTCAAAATAAAGGCTGTAGAATGGTTCCAGCATCTTGTATAGCTGTTATATAAAGGCTGGCGGCTATGACACTCATAATTGCGGCTGTAGAATGGTTCCAGCAGCTTGTAAAACTACTGTATAAAGGCTGGCGGCTATGACACTCAAAATGGCGGCTGTAGAATGGTTCCAGCAGCTTGTAGAGCTACTATACAAAGGCTGGCGGCTATGACACTCAAAATAATGGCTGTAGAATGGTTCCAGCAGCTTGTATAGCTGTTATATAAAGGTTGGCGGCTATGACACTCAAAATGGCGGCTGTAGAATGGTTCCAGCAGCTTTTGTAGCTGTTATATAAAGGCTGGCGGCTATGAAACTCAAAATAACGGCTGTAGAGTGGTTCCAGCAGCTTGTGGAGCCAATATATAAAGTCTGGCGGCTATGACACTCAAAATAACGGCTGTAGAATGGTTCCAGCAGTTTGTATAGCTGTTATATATAGGCTGGCGGCTATGACACTCAAAATGGCGGCTGCAGAATGGTTCCAGCAGCTTGTAGAGCTACTATATAGAGGCTGGCGGCTATGGCACTCAAAATAACGGCTGTAGAATGGTTCCAGCACTTGTATAGCTGTTGTATAAAGGCTGGCGGCTATGACACTCAAAATGGCGGCTGTAGAATGGTTCCAGCAGCTTGTAAAACTACTGTATAAAGGCTGGCGGCTATGACACTCAAAATAACGGCTGTAGAATGGTTCCAGCTTCTTGTAGAGCTGTTATATAAAGGCTGGCGGCTATGACACTCAAAATGGCGGCTGTAGAATGGTTCCAGCAGTTTGTATAACTACTATATAAAGCCTGGCGGCTATGGCACTGAAAATAACGGCTGTAGAGTGGTTCCAGCAGCTTGTATAGCTGTTGTATAAAGGCTGGCGGCTATGACACTCAAAATGGCGGCTGTAGAATGGTTCCAGCAGCTTGTGGAGCCAATATATAAAGGCTGGCGGCTATGACACTCAAAATAACGGCTGTAGAATGGTTCCAGCAGTTTGTATAGCTGTTATATATAGGCTGGCGGCTATGACACTCAAAATGGCGGCTGTAGAATGGTTCCAGAAGCTTGTAGAGCTACTATATAAAGGCTGGCGGCTATGGCACTCAAAATAACGGCTGTAGAATGGTTCCAGCAGCTTGTATAGCTGTTGTATAAAGGCTGGCGGCTATGACACTCAAAATGGCGGCTGTAGAATGGTTCCAGCAGCTTGTAAAACTACTGTATAAAGGCTGGCGGCTATGACACTCAAAATAACGGCTGTAGAATGGTTCCAGCTTCTTGTAGAGCTGTTATATAAAGGCTGGCGGCTATGACACTCAAAATGGCGGCTGTAGAATGGTTCCAGCAGTTTGTATAACTACTATGTAAAGCCTGGCGGCTATGGCACTGAAAATAACGGCTGTAGAGTGGTTCCAGCAGCTTGTAAAACTACTGTATAAAGGCTGGCGGCTATGACACTCAAAATGGCGGCTGTAGAATGGTTCTAGCAGCTTGTAAAACTACTGTATAAAGGCTGGCGGCTATTACATTCAAAATAACGGCTGTAGAATGGTTCCAGCAGCTTGTATAGCTGTTATATAAAGGCTGGCGTCTCTGACACTCAAAATGGCGGCTGTAGAATGGTTCCAGCAGCTTTTGTAGCTGTTATATAAAGGCTGGCGGCTATGAAACTCAAAATAACGGCTGTAGAATGGTTTGTATAGCTGTTATATAAAGGCTGGGGGCTATGACACTCAAAATGGCGGCTGTAGTATGGTTCCAGCAGCTTGTAGAGCTACTATATAAAGGCTGGCTGCTATGGCACTGAAAATAACGGCTGTAGAATGGTTCCAGCAGCTTTTGTATCTGTTATATAAAGGCTGGCGTCTATGAAACTCAAAATAACGGCTGTAGAGTGGTTCCAGCAGCTTGTGGAGCTACTATATAAAGGCTGGCGGCTATGGCACTCAAAATAACGGCTGTAGAATGGTTCCAGCAGCTTGTATAGCTGTTATATATAGGCTGGCGGCTATGACACTCAAAATGGCGGCTGCAGAATGGTTCCAGCAGCTTGTAGAGCTACTATATAAAGGCTGGCGGCTATGGCACTCAAAATAACGGCTGTACAATGGTTCCAGCAGCTTGTATAGCTGTTATATAAAGGCTGGCGGCTATGACTCCCAAAATAACGGTTCCAGCAGCTTGTATAGCTGTTTTATAAAGGCTGGCGGCTTGTGGCAGCTTGTAGAGCTACTATATAAAGGCTGGCGGCTATGACACTCAAAATAACGGCTTTAGAATGCTTCCAGCAGTAGAGCTACTATATAAAGGCTGGCGGCTATGACACTCAAAATAACGGCTGTAGAATGGTTCCAGCATCTTGTAGAGCTGTTATATAAAGGCTGGCGGCTATGACATTCAAAATAAAGGCTGTAGAATGGTTCCAGCATCTTGTATAGCTGTTATATAAAGGCTGGCGGCTATGACACTCATAATTGCGGCTGTAGAATGGTTCCAGCAGCTTGTAAAACTACTGTATAAAGGCTGGCGGCTATGACACTCAAAATGGCGGCTGTAGAATGGTTCCAGCAGCTTGTAGAGCTACTATACAAAGGCTGGCGGCTATGACACTCAAAATAATGGCTGTAGAATGGTTCCAGCAGCTTGTATAGCTGTTATATAAAGGTTGGCGGCTATGACACTCAAAATGGCGGCTGTAGAATGGTTCCAGCAGCTTTTGTAGCTGTTATATAAAGGCTGGCGGCTATGAAACTCAAAATAACGGCTGTAGAGTGGTTCCAGCAGCTTGTGGAGCCAATATATAAAGTCTGGCGGCTATGACACTCAAAATAACGGCTGTAGAATGGTTCCAGCAGTTTGTATAGCTGTTATATATAGGCTGGCGGCTATGACACTCAAAATGGCGGCTGCAGAATGGTTCCAGCAGCTTGTAGAGCTACTATATAAAGGCTGGCGGCTATGGCACTCAAAATAACGGCTGTAGAATGGTTCCAGCACTTGTATAGCTGTTGTATAAAGGCTGGCGGCTATGACACTCAAAATGGCGGCTGTAGAATGGTTCCAGCAGCTTGTAAAACTACTGTATAAAGGCTGGCGGCTATGACACTCAAAATAACGGCTGTAGAATGGTTCCAGCTTCTTGTAGAGCTGTTATATAAAGGCTGGCGGCTATGACACTCAAAATGGCGGCTGTAGAATGGTTCCAGCAGTTTGTATAACTACTATATAAAGCCTGGCGGCTATGGCACTGAAAATAACGGCTGTAGAGTGGTTCCAGCAGCTTGTATAGCTGTTGTATAAAGGCTGGCGGCTATGACACTCAAAATGGCGGCTGTAGAATGGTTCCAGCAGCTTGTGGAGCCAATATATAAAGTCTGGCGGCTATGACACTCAAAATAACGGCTGTAGAATGGTTCCAGCAGTTTGTATAGCTGTTATATATAGGCTGGCGGCTATGACACTCAAAATGGCGGCTGTAGAATGGTTCCAGAAGCTTGTAGAGCTACTATATAAAGGCTGGCGGCTATGGCACTCAAAATAACGGCTGTAGAATGGTTCCAGCAGCTTGTATAGCTGTTGTATAAAGGCTGGCGGCTATGACACTCAAAATGGCGGCTGTAGAATGGTTCCAGCAGCTTGTAAAACTACTGTATAAAGGCTGGCGGCTATGACACTCAAAATAACGGCTGTAGAATGGTTCCAGCTTCTTGTAGAGCTGTTATATAAAGACTGGCGGCTATGACACTCAAAATGGCGGCTGTAGAATGGTTCCAGCAGTTTGTATAACTACTATATAAAGCCTGGCGGCTATGGCACTGAAAATAACGGCTGTAGAGTGGTTCCAGCAGCTTGTAAAACTACTGTATAAAGGCTGGCGGCTATGACACTCAAAATGGCGGCTGTAGAATGGTTCTAGCAGCTTGTAAAACTACTGTATAAAGGCTGGCGGCTATTACATTCAAAATAACGGCTGTAGAATGGTTCCAGCAGCTTGTATAGCTGTTATATAAAGGCTGGCGTCTCTGACACTCAAAATGGCGGCTGTAGAATGGTTCCAGCAGCTTTTGTAGCTGTTATATAAAGGCTGGCGGCTATGAAACTCAAAATAACGGCTGTAGAATGGTTTGTATAGCTGTTATATAAAGGCTGGGGGCTATGACACTCAAAATGGCGGCTGTAGTATGGTTCCAGCAGCTTGTAGAGCTACTATATAAAGGCTGGCTGCTATGGCACTGAAAATAAAGGCTGTAGAATGGTTCCAGCAGCTTTTGTATCTGTTATATAAAGGCTGGCGTCTATGACACTCAAAATAACGGCTGTAGAGTGGTTCCAGCAGCTTGTGGAGCTACTATATAAAGGCTTGCGGCTATGACACTCAAAATAACGGCTGTAGAATGGTTCCAGCAGTTTGTATAGCTGTTATATAAAGGCTGGCGGTTATGACACTCAAAATGGCGGCTGTAGAATGGTTCCAGCAGCTTGTAAAACTACTGTATAAAGGCTGGCGGCTATGGCACTGAAAATAACGGCTGTAGAATGGTTCCAGCAGCTTGTATAGCTGTTATATAAAGGCTGGCGGCTATGACACTCAAAATGGCGGCTGTAGAATGGTTCCAGCAGCTTTTGTAGCTGGTTTATAAAGGCTGGCGGCCACGAAACTCAAAATAACGGCTGTAGAGTGGTTCCAGCAGCTTGTAGAGCCAATATATAAAGTCTGGCGGCTATGACACTCAAAATAACGGCTGTAGAATGGTTCCAGCAGTTTGTATAGCTGTTATATAAAGGCTGGCGGCTATGACACTCAAAATGACGGCTGTAGAATGGTTCCAGAAGCTTGTAGAGCTACTATATAAAGGCTGGCAGCTATGGCACTCAAAATAACGGCTGTAGAATGGTTCCAGCAGCTTGTATAGCTGTTGTATAAAGGCTGGCGGCTATGACACTCAAAATGGCGGCTGTAGAATGGTTCCAGCAGCTTGTAAAACTACTGTATAAAGGCTGGCGGCTATGACACTCAAAATAACGGCTGTAGAATGGTTCCAGCAGTTTGTATAGCTGTTATATAAAGGCTGGCGGCTATGACACTCAAAATGGCGGCTGTAGAATGGTTCCAGCAGCTTGTAGAGCTGTTATATAAAGGCTGGCGGCTATGACACTCAAAATGGCGGCGGTAGAATGGTTCCAGCAGCTTGTATAGCTGTTATATAAAGGCTGGCGGCTATGACACTCAAAATAACGGCTGTAGAATGGTTCCAGCAGCTTGTAGAGCTACTATATAAAGGCTGGCGGCTGTGACACTCGAAATAACGGCTGTAGAATGGTTCCAGCAGCTTGTAGAGCTACTATATAAAGGCTGGCGGCTATGACACTCATAATGGCGGCTGTAGAATGGTTCCAGCAGGTTGTTAAACTACTGTATAAAGGCTAGCGGCTATGACACTCAAAATAACGGCTGTAGAATGGTTCCAGCAGCTTGTAGAGCTACTATATAACGGCTGGCGGCTATGACACTCAAAATGGCGGCGGTAGAATGGTTCCAGCAGCTTGTATAGCTGTTATATAAAGGCTGGCGGCTATGACATTCAAAATAACGGCTGTAGAATTGTTCCAGCAGCTTGTAAAACTACTGTATAAAGGCTGGCGGCTATGACACTCATAATGGCGGCTGTAGAATGGTTCCAGCAGCTTGTAGAGCTACTATATAAAGGCTGGCGGCTATGACACTCAAAATAACGGCTGTAGAATGGTTCCAGCAGCTTGTAGAGCTACTATATAAAGGCTGGCGGCTGTGACACTCGAAATAACGGCTGTAGAATGGTTCCAGCAGGTTGTTAAACTACTGTATAAAGGCTAGCGGCTATGACACTCAAAATAACGGCTGTAGAATGGTTCCAGCAGCTTGTAGAGCTACTATATAACGGCTGGCGGCTATGACACTCAAAAAAACGGCTGTAGAATGGTTCCAGCAGTTTGTATAGCTGTTATATAAAGGCTGGCGGCTATGACACTCAAAATGGCGGCTGTAGAATGGTTCCAGCACCTTGTAGAGCTGTTATATAAAGGCTGGCGGCTATGACACTCATAATGGCGGCTGTAGAATGGTTCCAGCAGCTTGTAGAGCTACTATATAAGGGCTGGCGGCTATGACACTCAAAATAACGGCTGTAGAATGGTTCCAGCAGCTTGTAGAGCTACTATATAAAGGCTGGCGGGTATGACACTCATAATGGCGGCTGTAGAATGGTTCCAGCAGGTTGTTAAACTACTGTATAAAGGCTAGCGGCTATGACACTCAAAATAACGGCTGTAGAATGGTTCCAGCAGCTTGTAGAGCTACTATATAACGGCTGGCGGCTATGACACTCAAAATGGCGGCGGTAGAATGGTTCCAGCAGCTTGTATAGCTGTTATATAAAGGCTGGCGGCTATGACACTCAAATTAACGGCTGTAGAATGGTTCCAGCAGCTTGTAGAGCTACTATATAAAGGCTGGCGGCTATTACACTCAAAATAACGGCTGTAGAATGGTTCCAGCATCTTGTATAGCTGTTATATAAAGGCTGGCGGCTATGACATTCAAAATAACGGCTGTAGAATGGTTCTAGCATCTTGTATAGCTGTTATATAAAGGCTGGCGGCTATGACACTCATAATGGCGGCTGTAGAATGGTTCCAGCAGCTTGTAAAACTACTGTATAAAGGCTGGCGGCAATGATACTCATAATGGCGGCTGTAGAATTGTTCCAGCAGCTTGTAAAACTACTGTATAAAGGCTGGCGGCTATGACACTCAAAATAACGGATTTGGAATGGTTCCAGCAGTAGAGCTACTATATAAAGGCTGGCGGCTATGACACTCAAAATAACGGCTGTAGAATGCTTCCAGCAGTTTGTATAGCTGTTATATAAAGGCTGGCGGCTATGATACTCAAAATGGCGGCTGTAGAATGGTTCCACCAGCTTGTAGAGCTACTATTTAAAGGCTGGCGGCTATGACACTCAAAATAACGGCAGTAGAATGGTTCCAGCAGCTTGTAGAGCTGTTATATAAAGGCTGGCGGCTATGACACTCAAAATGGCGGCTGTAGAACGGTTCCAGCAGCTTGTATAGCTGTTATATAAAGGCTGGCGACTATGACACTCAAAATGGCGGCTGTAGAATGGTTCCAGCAGCTTGTAAAGCTGTTATATAAAGCATGGCGGCTATGACACTCAAAATAACGGCTGTAGAATGGTTCCAGCACCTTGTGGAGCTACTATATAAAGGCTGGCGGCTATGACACTCAAAATAACGGCTGTAGAATGGTTCCAGCAGCTTGTAGAGCTACTATGTAAAGGCTGGCGGCTATGACACTCAAAATAACGGCTGTAGAATGGTTCCAGCAAGTTGTAGAGCCACTATATAAAGGCTGGCGGCTATGACACTTAAAATAACGGCTGTAGAATGATTCCAGCTGCTTGTAAATCTACTATATAAAGGCTGGCGGCTATGACACTCAAAATAACGGCTGTAGAATGGTTCCAGCAGCTTGTATAGCTGTTATATAAAGGCTGGCGGCTATGACTCCCAAAATAACGGCTGTAGAATGGTTCCAGCAGCTTGTATAGCTGTTATATAAAGGCTGGCGGCTATGACACTCAAAATGGCGACTGTAGAATGGTTCCAGCAGCTTGTAGAGCTACTATATAAAGGCTGGCGGCTATGACACTCAAAATAATGGCTGTAGAATGATTTCAGCTGCTTGTATAGCTATTATATAAAGGCTGGCGGCTATGACACTCAAAATGACGGCTGTAGAATGGTTCCAGTAGCTTGTAGAGCTACTATGTAAAGGCTGGCGGCTATGACACTCAAAATAACGGCTGTAGAATGGTTCCAGCAAGTTGTAGAGCCACTATATAAAGGCTGGCGGCTATGACACTCAAAATAACGGCTGTAGAATGATTCCAGCTGCTTGTAAATCTACTATATAAAGGCTGGCGGCTATGACACTCAAAACAACGGCTGTAGAATGGTTCCAGCAGCTTGTAGAGCTACTATGTAAAGGCTGGCGGCTATGACACTCAAAATAACGGCTGTAGAATGGTTCCAGCAAGTTGTAGAGCCACTATATAAAGGCTGGCGGCTATGACACTCAAAATAACGGCTGTAGATTGATTCCAGCTGCTTGTAAATCTACTATATAAAGGCTGGCGGCTATGACACTCAAAATAACGGCTGTAGAATGGTTCCAGCAGCTTGTATAGCTGTTATATAAAGGCTGGCGGCTATGACTCCCAAAATAACGGTTCCAGCAGCTTGTATAGCTGTTATATAAAGGCTGGCGGCTACGACACTCAAAATAACGGCTGTAGAATGGTTCCAGCATCTTGTATAGCTGTTATATAAAGGCTGGCAGCTATGACACTCAAAATGGCGTCTGGTAGAATGGTAGAATGGTTCCAGCAGCTTGTAGAGCTACTATATAAAGGCTGGCGGCTATGACACTCAAAATAACGGCTGTAGAATGGTTCCAGCAGCTTGTAGAGCTACTATGTAAAGGCTGGCGGCTATGACACTCAAAATAACGGCTGTAGAATGGTTCCAGCAAGTTGTAGAGCCACTATATAAAGGCTGGCGGCTATGACACTTAAAATAACGGCTGTAGAATGATTCCAGCTGCTTGCAAATCTACTATATAAAGGCTGGCGGCTATGACACTCAAAATAACGGCTGTAGAATGGTTCCAGCAGCTTGTATAGCTGTTATATAAAGGCTGGCGGCTATGACTCCCAAAATAACGGCTGTAGAATGGTTCCAGCAGCTTGTATAGCTGTTATATAAAGGCTGGCGGCTATGACACTCAAAATGGCGACTGTAGAATGGTTCCAGCAGCTTGTAGAGCTACTATATAAAGGCTGGCGGCTATGACACTCAAAATAATGGCTGTAGAATGATTTCAGCTGCTTGTATAGCTATTATATAAAGGCTGGCGGCTATGACACTCAAAATGATGGCTGTAGAATGGTTCCAGTAGCTTGTAGAGCTACTATGTAAAGGCTGGCGGCTATGACACTCAAAATAACGGCTGTAGAATGGTTCCAGCAAGTTGTAGAGCCACTATATAAAGGCTGGCGGCTATGACACTCAAAATAACGGCTGTAGAATGATTCCAGCTGCTTGTAAATCTACTATATAAAGGCTGGCGGCTATGACACTCAAAATAACGGCTGTAGAATGGTTCCAGCAGCTTGTAGAGCTACTATGTAAAGGCTGGCGGCTATGACACTCAAAATAACGGCTGTAGAATGGTTCCAGCAAGTTGTAGAGCCACTATATAAAGGCTGGCGGCTATGACACTCAAAATAACGGCTGTAGAATGATTCCAGCTGCTTGTAAATCCACTATATAAAGGCTGGCGGCTATGACACTCAAAATAACGGCTGTAGAATGGTTCCAGCAGCTTGTATAGCTGTTATATAAAGGCTGGCGGCTATGACTCCCAAAATAACGGTTCCAGCAGCTTGTATAGCTGTTTTATAAAGGCTGGCGGCTTGTGGCAGCTTGTAGAGCTACTATATAAAGGCTGGCAGCTATGACACTCAAAATAACGGCTTTAGAATGGTTCCAGCAGTAGAGCTACTATATAAAGGCTGGCGGCTATGACACTCAAAATAACGGCTGTAGAATGGTTCCAGCATCTTGTAGAGCTGTTATATAAAGGCTGGCGGCTATGACACTCAAAATGGCGGCGGTAGAATGGTTCCAGCAGCTTGTAGAGCTACTATATAAAGGCTGGCGGCTATTACACTCAAAATAACGGCTGTAGAATGGTTCCAGCATCTTGTATAGCTGTTATATAAAGGCTGGCGGCTATGACACTCATAATGGCGGCTGTAGAATGGTTCCAGCAGCTTGTAAAACTACTGTATAAAGGCTGGCGGCAATGATACTCATAATGGCGGCTGTAGAATGGTTCCAGCAGCTTGTAAAACTACTGTATAAAGGCTGGCGGCTATGACACTCAAAATAACGGCTTTAGAATGGTTCCAGCAGTAGAGCTACTATATAAAGGCTGGCGTCTATGACACTCAAAATAACGGCAGTAGAATGGTTCCAGCAGCTTGTATAGCTGTTATATAAAGGCTGGCGGCTATGACACTCAAAATGGCGGCTGTAGAATGGTTCCAGCAGCTTGTAAAACTACTGTATAAAGGCTGGCGGCTATGACACTCAAAATAACGGCTGTAGAATGGTTCCAGCAGCTTGTGGAGCTTCTATATAAAGGCTGGCGGCTATGACACTCAAAATAACGGCTGTAGAATGGTTTCAGCAGCTTGTATAGCTGTTATATAAAGGCTGGCGGCTATGACACTCAAAATGGCGGCTGTAGAATGGTTCCAGCATCTTGTAGAGCCACTATATAAAGGCTGGCGGCTATGACACTCAAAATAACGGCTGTAGAATGATTCCAGCTGCTTGTAAATCTACTATATAAAGGCTGGCGGCTATGACACTCAAAATAACGGCTGTAGAATGGTTCCAGCAGCTTGTATAGCTGTTATATAAAGGCTGGCGGCTATGACTCCCAAAATAACGGTTCCAGCAGCTTGTATAGCTATTTTATAAAGGCTGGCGGCTTGTGGCAGCTTGTTGAGCTACTATATAAAGGCTGGCGGCTATGACACTCAAAATGGCGGCTGTAGAATGGTTCCAGCAGCTTGTAAAACTACTGTATAAAGGCTGGCGGCTATGACACTCAAAATAACGGCTGTAGAATGGTTCCCGCAGCTTGTGGAGCTTCTATATAAAGGCTGGCGGCTATGACACTCAAAATAACGGCTGTAGAATGGTTTCAGCAGCTTGTGTAGCTGTTATATAAAGGCTGGCGGCTATGACACTCAAAATGGCGGCTGTAGAATGGTTCCAGCATCTTGTAGAGCTGTTATATAAAGGCTGGCGGCTATGACACTCAAAATGGCGGCTGTAGAATGGTTCCAGCAGCTTGTAGAGCTACTATATAAAGGTTGGCGTCTATGACACTCAAAATATTGGCTGTTGAATGGTTCCAGCATCTTGTATAGCTGTTATATAAAGGCTGGCGGCTACGACACTCAAAATAACGGCTGTAGAATGGTTCCAGCATCTTGTATAGCTGTTATTTAAAGGCTGGCAGCTATGACACTCAAAATGGCGTCTGGTAGAATGGTAGAATGGTTCCAGCAGCTTGTAGAGCTACTATATAAAGGCTGGCGGCTATGACACTCAAAATAACGGCTGTAGAATGGTTCCAGCAGCTTCTAGAGCTACTATGTAAAGGCTGGCGGCTATGACACTCAAAATAACGGCTGTAGAATGGTTCCAGCAAGTTGTAGAGCCACTATATAAAGGCTGGCGGCTATGACACTCAAAATAACGGCTGTAGAATGATTCCAGCTGCTTGTAAATCTACTATATAAAGGCTGGCGGCTATGACACTCAAAATAACGGCTGTAGAATGGTTCCAGCAGCTTGTATAGCTGTTATATAAAGGCTGGCGGCTATGACTCCCAAAATAACGGCTGTAGAATGGTTCCAGCAGCTTGTATAGCTGTTATATAAAGGCTGGCGGCTATGACACTCAAAATGGCGACTGTAGAATGGTTCCAGCAGCTTGTAGAGCTACTATATAAAGGCTGGCGGCTATGACACTCAAAATAATGGCTGTAGAATGATTTCAGCTGCTTGTATAGCTATTACATAAAGGCTGGCGGCTATGACACTCAAAATGACGGCTGTAGAATGGTTCCAGTAGCTTGTAGAGCTACTATGTAAAGGCTGGCGGCTATGACACTCAAAATAACGGCTGTAGAATGGTTCCAGCAAGTTGTAGAGCCACTATATAAAGGCTGGCGGCTATGACACTCAAAATAACGGCTGTAGAATGATTCCAGCTGCTTGTAAATCTACTATATAAAGGCTGGCGGCTATGACACTCAAAATAACGGCTGTAGAATGGTTCCAGCAGCTTGTAGATCTACTATGTAAAGGCTGGCGGCTATGACACTCAAAATAACGGCTGTAGAATGGTTCCAGCAAGTTGTAGAGCCACTAAATAAAGGCTGGCGGCTATGACACTCAAAATAACGGCTGTAGAATGATTCCAGCTGCTTGTAAATCTACTATATAAAGGCTGGCGGCTATGACACTCAAAATAACGGCTGTAGAATGGTTCCAGCAGCTTGTATAGCTGTTATATAAAGGCTGGCGGCTATGACTCCCAAAATAACGGTTCCAGCAGCTTGTATAGCTGTTTTATAAAGGCTGGCGGCTTGTGGCAGCTTGTAGAGCTACTATATAAAGGCTGGCGGCTATGACACTCAAAATAACGGCTTTAGAATGGTTCCAGCAGTAGAGCTACTATATAAAGGCTGGCGGCTATGACACTCAAAATAACGGCTGTAGAATGATTCCAGCTGCTTGTATAGCTGTTATATAAAGGCTGGCGGCTATGACACTCAAAATAACGGCTGTAGAATGGTTCCAGCAGCTTGTATAGCTGTTATATAAAGGCTGGCGGCTATGACTCCCAAAATAACGGTTCCAGCAGCTTGTATAGCTATTTTATAAAGGCTGGCGGCTTGTGGCAGCTTGTTGAGCTACTATATAAAGGCTGGCGGCTATGACACTCAAAATGGCGGCTGTAGAATGGTTCCAGCAGCTTGTAAAACTACTGTATAAAGGCTGGCGGCTATGACACTCAAAATAACGGCTGTAGAATGGTTCCCGCAGCTTGTGGAGCTTCTATATAAAGGCTGGCGGCTATGACACTCAAAATAACGGCTGTAGAATGGTTTCAGCAGCTTGTGTAGCTGTTATATAAAGGCTGGCGGCTATGACACTCAAAATGGCGGCTGTAGAATGGTTCCAGCATCTTGTAGAGCTGTTATATAAAGGCTGGCGGCTATGACACTCAAAATGGCGGCTGTAGAATGGTTCCAGCAGCTTGTAGAGCTACTATATAAAGGTTGGCGTCTATGACACTCAAAATATTGGCTGTTGAATGGTTCCAGCATCTTGTATAGCTGTTATATAAAGGCTGGCGGCTACGACACTCAAAATAACGGCTGTAGAATGGTTCCAGCATCTTGTATAGCTGTTATTTAAAGGCTGGCAGCTATGACACTCAAAATGGCGTCTGGTAGAATGGTAGAATGGTTCCAGCAGCTTGTAGAGCTACTATATAAAGGCTGGCGGCTATGACACTCAAAATAACGGCTGTAGAATGGTTCCAGCAGCTTCTAGAGCTACTATGTAAAGGCTGGCGGCTATGACACTCAAAATAACGGCTGTAGAATGGTTCCAGCAAGTTGTAGAGCCACTATATAAAGGCTGGCGGCTATGACACTCAAAATAACGGCTGTAGAATGATTCCAGCTGCTTGTAAATCTACTATATAAAGGCTGGCGGCTATGACACTCAAAATAACGGCTGTAGAATGGTTCCAGCAGCTTGTATAGCTGTTATATAAAGGCTGGCGGCTATGACTCCCAAAATAACGGCTGTAGAATGGTTCCAGCAGCTTGTATAGCTGTTATATAAAGGCTGGCGGCTATGACACTCAAAATGGCGACTGTAGAATGGTTCCAGCAGCTTGTAGAGCTACTATATAAAGGCTGGCGGCTATGACACTCAAAATAATGGCTGTAGAATGATTTCAGCTGCTTGTATAGCTATTACATAAAGGCTGGCGGCTATGACACTCAAAATGACGGCTGTAGAATGGTTCCAGTAGCTTGTAGAGCTACTATGTAAAGGCTGGCGGCTATGACACTCAAAATAACGGCTGTAGAATGGTTCCAGCAAGTTGTAGAGCCACTATATAAAGGCTGGCGGCTATGACACTCAAAATAACGGCTGTAGAATGATTCCAGCTGCTTGTAAATCTACTATATAAAGGCTGGCGGCTATGACACTCAAAATAACGGCTGTAGAATGGTTCCAGCAGCTTGTAGATCTACTATGTAAAGGCTGGCGGCTATGACACTCAAAATAACGGCTGTAGAATGGTTCCAGCAAGTTGTAGAGCCACTAAATAAAGGCTGGCGGCTATGACACTCAAAATAACGGCTGTAGAATGATTCCAGCTGCTTGTAAATCTACTATATAAAGGCTGGCGGCTATGACACTCAAAATAACGGCTGTAGAATGGTTCCAGCAGCTTGTATAGCTGTTATATAAAGGCTGGCGGCTATGACTCCCAAAATAACGGTTCCAGCAGCTTGTATAGCTGTTTTATAAAGGCTGGCGGCTTGTGGCAGCTTGTAGAGCTACTATATAAAGGCTGGCGGCTATGACACTCAAAATAACGGCTTTAGAATGGTTCCAGCAGTAGAGCTACTATATAAAGGCTGGCGGCTATGACACTCAAAATAACGGCTGTAGAATGATTCCAGCTGCTTGTATAGCTGTTATATAAAGGCTGGCGGCTATGACACTCAAAATAACGGCTGTAGAATGGTTCCAGCAGCTTGTATAGCTGTTATATAAAGGCTGGCGGCTACGACACTCAAAATGGCGGCTGTAGAATGGTTCCAGCATCTTGTATAGCTACTATGTAAAGGCTGGCGGCTATGACACTCAAAATAACGGTTGTAGAATGGTTCCAGCAGCTTGTAAAGCTGTTATATAAAGGCTGGCGGCTATGACACTCAAAATAACGGCTGTAGAATGGTTCCAGCACCTTGTGGAGCTACTATATAAAGGCTGGCGGCTATGACACTCAAAATAACGGCTGTAGAATGGTTCCAGCAGTTTGTATAGCTGTTATATAAAGGCTGGCGGCTATGACACTGAAAATAACGGCTGTAGAATGGTTCCAGCAGCTTGTAGAGCTACTATATAAAGGCTAGCGGCTATGACACTCAAAATAACGACTGTAGAATGGTTCCAGCAGCTTGTAGAGCTACTATATAAAGGCTGGCGGCTATGACACTCAAAATAACGGCTGTAGAAAGGTTCCAGCATCTGGTATAGCTGTTATATAAAGACTGGCGGCTATGGCACTGAAAATAACGGCTGTAGAATGGTTCCAGCAGTTTTTATAGCTGTTATATAAAGGCTGGCGGCTATGGCACTGAAAATAACGGCTGTAGAATGGTTCCAGCAGCTTGTAGAGCTACTATATAAAGGCTAGCGGCTATGACACTCAAAATAACGACTGTGGAATGGTTCCAGCAGCTTGTAGAGCTACTATATAAAGGCTGGCGGCTATGACACTCAAAATAACGGCTGTAGAATGATTCCAGCTGCTTGTATTGCTGTTATATAAAGGCTGGCGGCTATGACACTCAAAATAACGGCTGTAGAATGGTTCCAGCAGCTTGTGTAGCTGTTATATAAAGGCTGGCGGCTATGACTCTCAAAATAACGGCTGTAGAATGGTTCCAGCAGCTTGTATAGCTTTTATATAAAGGCTGGCGGCTATGACACTCAAAATAACGGCTGTAGAATGGTTCCAGCAGCTTGTATAGCGGTTTTATAAAGGCTGGCGGCTATGACACTCAAAATGGCGGCTGTAGAACAGTTCCAGCAGCTTGTATAGCTGTTATATAAAGGCTGGCGACTATGACACTCAAAATGGCGGCTGTAAAATGGTTCCAGCAGCTTGTATAGCGGTTATATAAAGGCTGGCGGCTATGACACTCAAAATAACGGCTGTGGATGGTTCCAGCAGCTTGTATAGCTGTCATATAAAGGTTGGCGGCTATGACACTCAAAATGGCGGCTGTAGAATGGTTCCAGCATCTTGTATAGCTGTTATATAAAGGATGGCGGCTATGGCACTGAAAATAACGGCTGTAGAATGGTTCCAGCAGTTTTTATAGCTGTTATATAAAGGCTGGCGGCTATGACACTCAAAATAACGGCTGTAGAATGGTTCCAGCAGCTCGTAGAGCTACTATATAAAGGCTGGCGGCTATGACACTCAAAATAATGTAGAATGATTCCAGCTGCTTGTATAGCTGTTATATAAAGGCTGGCGGCTATGACACTCAAAATAACGGCTGTAGAATGGTTCCAGCAGCTTGTATAGCTGTTATATAAAGGCTGACGGCTATGACTCTCAGAATAACGGCTGTAGAATGGTTCCAGCAGCTTGTATAGCTGTTATAAAAAGGCTGGCGGCTATGACACTCAAAATAATGGCTGTAGAATGGTTCCAGCACCTTGTGGAGCTACTATATAAAGGCTGGCGGCTATGACACTCAAAATAACGGCTGTAGAATGGTTCCAGCAGTTTGTATAGCTGTTATATAAAGGCTGGCGGCTATGACACTCAAAAAGGCGTCTGGTAGAATGGTAGAATGGTTCCAGCAGCTTGTAGAGCTACTATATAAAGGCTGGCGGCTATGACACTCAAAATAACGGCTGTAGAATGGTTCCAGCAGCTTGTATAGCTGTTATATAAAGGCTGGCGGCTATGACTCTCAAAATAACGGCTGTAGAATGGTTCCAGCAGCTTGTATAGCTTTTATATAAAGGCTGGCGGCTATGACACTCAAAATAACGGCTGTAGAATGGTTCCAGCAGCTTGTATAGCGGTTTTATAAAGGCTGGCGGCTATGACACTCAAAATGGCGGCTGTAGAACAGTTCCAGCAGCTTGTATAGCTGTTATATAAAGGCTGGCGACTATGACACTCAAAATGGCGGCTGTAAAATGGTTCCAGCAGCTTGTATAGCGGTTATATAAAGGCTGGCGGCTATGACACTCAAAATAACGGCTGTGGATGGTTCCAGCAGCTTATATAGCTGTTATATAAAGGTTGGCGGCTATGACACTCAAAATGGCGGCTGTAGAATGGTTCCAGCATCTTGTATAGCTGTTATATAAAGGATGGCGGCTATGGCACTGAAAATAACGGCTGTAGAATGGTTCCAGCAGTTTTTATAGCTGTTATATAAAGGCTGGCGGCTATGACACTCAAAATAACGGCTGTAGAATGGTTCCAGCAGCTCGTAGAGCTACTATATAAAGGCTGGCGTCTATGACACTCAAAATAATGTAGAATGATTCCAGCTGCTTGTATAGCTGTTATATAAAGGCTGGCGGCTATGACACTCAAAATAACGGCTGTAGAATGGTTCCAGCAGCTTGTATAGCTGTTATATAAAGGCTGACGGCTATGACTCTCAGAATAACGGCTGTAGAATGGTTCCAGCAGCTTGTATAGCTGTTATATAAAGGCTGGCGGCTATGACTCTCAAAATGGCGGCTGTAGAATGGTTCCAGCAACTTGTAGAGCTACTATATAAAGGCTGGCGGCTATGACACTCAAAATAACGGCTGTAGAATGGTTCCAGCAGTAGAGCTACTATATAAAGGCTGGCGGCTATGACACTCAAAATAACGGCTGTAGAATGCTTCCAGCAGTTTGTAGAGCTACTATATAAAGGCTGGCGGCTATGACACTCAAAATAACGGCTGTAGAATGATTCCAGCTGCTTGTATTGCTGTTATATAAAGGCTGGCGGCTATGACACTCAAAATAACGGCTGTAGAATGGTTCCAGCAGCTTGTAGAGCTACTATGTAAAGGCTGGCGGCTATGACACTCAAAATAACGGCTGTAGAATGGTTCCAGCAGCTTGTAAAGCTGTTATATAAAGGCTGGCGGCTATGACACTCAAAATAACGGCTGTAGAATGGTTCCAGCACCTTGTGGAGCTACTATATAAAGGCTGGCGGCTATGACACTCAAAATAACGGCTGTAGAATGGTTCCAGCAGCTTGTAGAGCTACTATGTAAAGGCTGGCGGCTATGACACTCAAAATAACGGCTGTAGAATGGTTCCAGCAGCTTGTAAAGCTGTTATATAAAGGCTGGCGGCTATGACACTCTAAATAACGGCTGTAGAATGGTTCCAGCACCTTGTGGAGCTACTATATAAAGGCTGGCGGCTATGACACTCAAAATAACGGCTGTAGAATGGTTCCAGCAGTTTGTATAGCTGTTATATAAAGGCTGGCGGCTATGACACTCAAAAAGGCGTCTGGTAGAATGGTAGAATGGTTCCAGCAGCTTGTAGAGCTACTATATAAAGGCTGGCGGCTATGACACTCAAAATAACGGCTGTAGAAAGGTTCCAGCATCTGGTATAGCTGTTATATAAAGACTGGCGGCTATGGCACTGAAAATAACGGCTGTAGAATGGTTCCAGCAGTTTTTATAGCTGTTATATAAAGGCTGGCGGCTATGGCACTGAAAATAACGGCTGTAGAATGGTTCCAGCAGCTTGTAGAGCTACTATATAAAGGCTGGCGGCTATGACACTCAAAATAACGACTGTAGAATAGTTCCAGCAGCTTGTAGAGCTACTATATAAAGGCTGGCGGCTATGACTCTCAAAATGGCGGCTGTAGAATGGTTCCAGCAACTTGTATAGCGGTTTTATAAAGGCTGGCGGCTATGACACTCAAAATGGCGGCTGTAGAACAGTTCCAGCAGCTTGTAGAGCTACTATGTAAAGGCTGGCGGCTATGACACTCAAAATAACGGCTGTAGAATGGTTCCAGCAGCTTGTAAAGCTGTTATATAAAGGCTGGCGGCTATGACACTCAAAATAACGGCTGTAGAATGGTTCCAGCAGCATGTATAGCTGTTATATAAAGGTTGACGGCTATGACTCTCAGAATAACGGCTGTAGAATGGTTCCAGCAGCTTGTATAGCTGTTATATAAAGGCTGGCGGCTATGACTCTCAAAATGGCGGCTGTAGAATGGTTCCAGCAACTTGTAGAGCTACTATATAAAGGTTGACGGCTATGACTCTCAGAATAACGGCTGTAGAATGGTTCCAGCAGCTTGTATAGCTGTTATATAAAGGCTGGCGGCTATGACTCTCAAAATGGCGGCTGTAGAATGGTTCCAGCTGCTTGTATAGCTGTTATATAAAGGCTGGCGGCTATGACACTCAAAATAACGGCTTTAGAATGGTTCCAGCAGTAGAGCTACTATATAAAGGCTGGCGGCTATGACACTCAAAATAACGGCTGTAGAATTCTTCCAGCAGTTTGTTTAGCTGTTATATAAAGGCTGGCGGCTATGACACTCAAAATGGCGGCTGTAGAACAGTTCCAGCAGCTTGTATAGCTGTTATATAAAGGCTGACGACTATGACACTCAAAATGGCGGCTGTAAAATGGTTCCAGAAGCTTGTAAAGCTGTTATATAAAGGCTGGCGGCTATGACACTCAAAATAACGGCTGTAGAATGGTTCCAGCACCTTGTGGAGCTACTATATAAAGGCTGGCGGCTATGACACTCAAAATAACGGCTGTGGAATGGTTCCAGCAGTTTGTATAGCTGTTATATAAAGGCTGGCGGCTATGACACTCAAAATAACGGCTGTAGAATGGTTCCAGCAGCTTGTATAGCTGTTATATAAAGGCTGGCGGCTATGACTCTCAAAATAACGGCTGTAGAATGGTTCCAGCAGCTTGTATAGCTGTTATATAAAGGCTGGCGGCTATGACACTCAAAATAACGGCTGTAGAAAGGTTCCAGCAGCTTGTATAGCGGTTATATAAAGGCTGGCGGCTATGACTCTCAAAATAACGGCTGTGGATGGTTCCAGCAGCTTGTATAGCTGTTATCTAAAGGTTGGCGGCTATGACACTCAAAATGGCGGCTGTAGAATGGTTCCAGCATCTTGTATAGCTGTTATATAAAGGATGGCGGCTATGGCACTGAAAATAACGGCTGTAGAATGGTTCCAGCAGTTTTTATAGCTGTTATATAAAGGCTGGCGGCTATGACACTCAAAATAACGGCTGTAGAATGGTTCCAGCAGCTCGTAGAGCTACTATATAAAGGCTGGCGGCTATGACACTCAAAATAACGGCTGTAGAATGATTCCAGCTGCTTGTATAGCTGTTATATAAAGGCTGGCGGCTATGACACTCAAAATAACGGCTGTAGAATGGTTCCAGCAGCTTGTATAGCTTTTATATAAAGGCTGGCGGCTATGACACTCAAAATAACGGCTGTAGAATGGTTCCAGCAGCTTGTATAGCGGTTTTATAAAGGCTGGCGGCTATGACACTCAAAATGGCGGCTGTAGAACAGTTCCAGCAGCTTGTAGAGCTACTATGTAAAGGCTGGCGGCTATGACACTCAAAATAACGGCTGTAGAATGGTTCCAGCAGCTTGTAAAGCTGTTATATAAAGGCTGGCGGCTATGACACTCAAAATAACGGCTGTAGAATGGTTCCAGCACCTTGTGGAGCTACTATATAAAGGCTGGCGGCTATGACACTCAAAATAACGGCTGTAGAATGGTTCCAGCAGCTTGTAGAGCTACTATGTAAAGGCTGGCGGCTATGACACTCAAAATAACGGCTGTAGAATGGTTCCAGCAGCTTGTAAAGCTGTTATATAAAGGCTGGCGGCTATGACACTCAAAATAACGGCTGTAGAATGGTTCCAGCACCTTGTGGAGCTACTATATAAAGGCTGGCGGCTATGACACTCAAAATAACGGCTGTAGAATGGTTCCAGCAGTTTGTATAGCTGTTATATAAAGGCTGGCGGCTATGACACTCAAAAAGGCGTCTGGTAGAATGGTAGAATGGTTCCAGCAGCTTGTAGAGCTACTATATAAAGGCTGGCGGCTATGACACTCAAAATAACGGCTGTAGAAAGGTTCCAGCATCTGGTATAGCTGTTATATAAAGACTGGCGGCTATGGCACTGAAAATAACGGCTGTAGAATGGTTCCAGCAGTTTTTATAGCTGTTATATAAAGGCTGGCGGCTATGGCACTGAAAATAACGGCTGTAGAATGGTTCCAGCAGCTTGTAGAGCTACTATATAAAGGCTGGCGGCTATGACACTCAAAATAACGACTGTAGAATAGTTCCAGCAGCTTGTAGAGCTACTATATAAAGGCTGGCGGCTATGACACTCAAAATAACGGCTGTAGAATGATTCCAGCTGCTTGTATTGCTGTTATATAAAGGCTGGCGGCTATGACACTCAAAATAACGGCTGTAGAATGGTTCAGCAGCTTGTATAGCTGTTATATAAAGGCTGGCGGCTATGACTCTCAAAATAACGGCTGTAGAATGGTTCCAGCAGCTTGTATAGCTTTTATATAAAGGCTGGCGGCTATGACACTCAAAATAACGGCTGTAGAATGGTTCCAGCAGCTTGTATAGCGGTTATATAAAGGCTGGCGGCTATGACACTCAAAATGGCGGCTGTAGAACAGTTCCAGCAGCTTGTATAGCTGTTATATAAAGGCTGGCGACTATGACACTCAAAATGGCGGCTTTAAAATGGTTCCAGCAGCTTGTATAGCGTTTATATAAAGGCTGGCGGCTATGACACTCAAAATAACGGCTGTGGATGGTTCCAGCAGCTTGTATAGCTGTTATATAAAGGTTGGCGGCTATGACACTCAAAATGGCGATTGTAGAATGGTTCCAGCATCTTGTATAGCTGTTATATAAAGGTTGGCGGCTATGACACTCAAAATGGCGGCTGTAGAATGGTTCCAGCAGTTTTTATAGCTGTTATATAAAGGCTGGCGGCTATGACACTCAAAATAACGGCTGTAGAATGGTTCCAGCAGCTCGTAGAGCTACTATATAAAGGCTGGCGGCTATGACACTCAAAATAATGTAGAATGATTCCAGCTGCTTGTATAGCTGTTATATAAAGGCTGGCGGCTATGACACTCAAAATAACGGCTGTAGAATGGTTCCAGCAGCTTGTATAGCTGTTATATAAAGGCTGACGGCTATGACTCTCAGAATAACGGCTGTAGAATGGTTCCAGCAGCTTGTATAGCTGTTATATAAAGGCTGGCGGCTATGACACTCAAAATGGCGGCTGTAGAATGGTTCCACCAGCTTGTAGAGCTACTATTTAAAGGCTGGCGGCTATGACACTCAAAATAACGGCTTTAGAATGGTTCCAGCAGTAGAGCTACTATATAAAGGCTGGCGGCTATGACACTCAAAATAACGGCTGTAGAATGCTTCCAGCAGTTTGTATAGCTGTTATATAAAGGCTGGCGGCTATGACACTCAAAATGGCGGCTGTAGAATGGTTCCACCAGCTTGTAGAGCTACTATTTAAAGGCTGGCGGCTATGACACTCAAAATAACGGCTGTAGAATGGTTCCAGCAGCTTGTAGAGCTGTTATATAAAGGCTGGCGGCTATGACACTCAAAATGGCGGCTGTAGAACAGTTCCAGCAGCTTGTATAGCTGTTATATAAAGGCTGACGACTATGACACTCAAAATGGCGGCTGTAAAATGGTTCCAGCAGCTTGTAAAGCTGTTATATAAAGGCTGGCGGCTATGACACTCAAAATAACGGCTGTAGAATGGTTCCAGCACCTTGTGGAGCTACTATATAAAGGCTGGCGGCTATGACACTCAAAATAACGGCTGTGGAATGGTTCCAGCAGTTTGTATAGCTGTTATATAAAGGCTGGCGGCTATGACACTCAAAATAACGGCTGTAGAATGGTTCCAGCAGCTTGTATAGCTGTTATATAAAGGCTGGCGGCTATGACTCTCAAAATAACGGCTGTAGAATGGTTCCAGCAGCTTGTATAGCTGTTATATAAAGGCTGGCGGCTATGACACTCAAAATAACGGCTGTAGAAAGGTTCCAGCAGCTTGTATAGCGGTTATATAAAGGCTGGCGGCTATGACTCTCAAAATAACGGCTGTGGATGGTTCCAGCAGCTTGTATAGCTGTTATCTAAAGGTTGGCGGCTATGACACTCAAAATGGCGGCTGTAGAATGGTTCCAGCATCTTGTATAGCTGTTATATAAAGGATGGCGGCTATGGCACTGAAAATAACGGCTGTAGAATGGTTCCAGCAGTTTTTATAGCTGTTATATAAAGGCTGGCGGCTATGACACTCAAAATAACGGCTGTAGAATGGTTCCAGCAGCTCGTAGAGCTACTATATAAAGGCTGGCGGCTATGACACTCAAAATAACGGCTGTAGAATGATTCCAGCTGCTTGTATAGCTGTTATATAAAGGCTGGCGGCTATGACACTCAAAATAACGGCTGTAGAATGGTTCCAGCAGCATGTATAGCTGTTATATAAAGGTTGACGGCTATGACTCTCAGAATAACGGCTGTAGAATGGTTCCAGCAGCTTGTATAGCTGTTATATAAAGGCTGGCGGCTATGACTCTCAAAATGGCGGCTGTAGAATGGTTCCAGCAACTTGTAGAGCTACTATATAAAGGCTGGCGGCTATGACACTCAAAATAACGGCTTTAGAATGGTTCCAGCAGTAGAGCTACTATATAAAGGCTGGCGGCTATGACACTCAAAATAACGGCTGTAGAATTCTTCCAGCAGTTTGTATAGCTGTTATATAAAGGCTGGCGGCTATGACACTCAAAATGGCGGCTGTAGAATGGTTCTACCAGTTTGTAGAGCTACTATTTAAAGGCTGGCGGCTATGACACTCAAAATAACGGCTGTAGAATGGTTCCAGCAGCTTGTAGAGCTGTTATATAAAGGCTGGCGGCTATGACACTCAAAATGGCGGCTGTAGAACAGTTCCAGCAGCTTGTATAGCTGTTATATAAAGGCTGGCGACTATGACACTCAAAATGGCGTCTGTAAAATGGTTCCAGCAGCTTGTAAAGCTGTTATATAAAGGCTGGCGGCTATGACACTCAAAATAACGGCTGTAGAATGGTACCAGCACCGGCTATGACACTCAAAATAACGGCTGTAGAATGGTTCCAGCAGTTTGTATAGCTGTTATATAAAGGCTGGCGGCTATGACTCTCAAAATGGCGGCTGTAGAATGGTTCCAGCAACTTGTAGAGCTACTATATAAAGGCTGGCGGCTATGACACTCAAAATAACAGCTGTAGAATAGTTCCAGCAGCTTGTATAGCTGTTATATAAAGGCTGGCGGCTATGACACTCAAAATGGCGGCTGTAGAATGGTTCCAGCAGCTTGTAAAACTACAGTATAAAGGCTGGCGGCTATGACACTCAAAATAACGGCTGTAGAATGGTTCCAGCAGCTTGTGGAGCTTCTATATAAAGGCTGGCGGCTATGACACTCAAAATAACGGCTGTAGAATGGTTTCAGCAGCTTGTATAGCCGTTATATAAAGGCTGGCGGCTATGACACTCAAAATGGCGGCTGTAGAATGGTTCCAGCATCTTGTAGAGCTGTTATATAAAGGCTGGCGGCTTGACACTCAAAATGGCGGCTGTAGAATAGTTCCAGCAGCTTGTAGAGCTACTATATAAAGGCTGGCGGCTATGACACTCAAAATAACGGCTGTAGAATGGTTCCAGCAGCTTGTAGAGCTACTATGTAAAGGCTGGCGGCTATGACACTCAAAATAACGGCTGTAGATTGGTTCCAGCGGGTTGTAGAGCCACTATTTAAAGGCTGGCGGCTATGACACTCAAAATAACGGCTGTAGAATGATTCCAGCTGCTTGTATAGCTGTTATTTAAAGGCTGGCGGCTATGACACTCAAAATTACGGCTGTAGAATGGTTCCAGTAGCTTGTAAATCTACTATATAAAGGCTGGCGGCTATGACACTCAAAATAACGGCTGTAGAATGGTTCCAGTAGCTTGTATAGCTGTTATATAAAGGCTGGCGGCTATGACACTCAAAATGGAGGCTGTAGAATGGTTCCAGCAGCTTGTAGAGCTACTATGTAAAAGCTGGCGGCTATGACACTCAAAATAACGGCTGTAGAATGGTTCCAGCAGCTTGTATAGCTGTTATATAAAGGCTGGCGGCTACGACACTCAAAATGGCGGCTGTAGAATGGTTCCAGCATCTTGTATAGCTGTTATTTAAAGGCTGGCAGCTATGACACTCAAAAAGGCGTCTGGTAGAATGGTAGAATGGTTCCAGCAGCTTGTAGAGCTACTATATAAAGGCTGGCGGCTATGACACTCAAAATAACGGCTGTAGAATGATTCCAGCTGCTTGTATAGCTGTTATATAAAGGCTGGCGGCTATGACACTCAAAATAACGGCTGTAGAAAGGTTCCAGCATCTGGTACAGCTGTTATATAAAGACTGGCGGCTATGGCACTGAAAATAACGGCTGTAAAATGGTTCCAGCAGTTTTTATAGCTGTTATATAAAGGCTGGCGGCTATGGCACTGAAAATAACGGCTGTAGAATGGTTCCAGCAGCTTGTAGAGCTACTATATAAAGGCTGGCGGCTATGACACTCAAAATAACGGCTGTAGAATGGTTCCAGCAGCTTGTAGAGCTACTATATAAAGGCTGGCGGCTATGACACTCAAAATAACGGCTGTAGAATGATTCCAGCTGCTTGTATAGCTGTTATATAAAGGCTGGCGGCTATGACACTCAAAATAACGGCTGTAGAATGGTTCCAGCAGCTTGTATAGCTGTTATATAAAGGCTGGCGGCTATGACTCTCAAAATAACGGCTGTAGAATGGTTCCAGCAGCTTGTATAGCTGTTATATAAAGGCTGGCGGCTATGACACTCAAAATAACGGCTGTAGAATGGTTCCAGCAGCTTGTATAGCGGTTATATAAAGGCTGGCGGCTATGACTCTCAAAATAACGGCTGTGGATGGTTCCAGCAGCTTGTATAGCTGTTATATAAAGGTTGGCGGCTATGACACTCAAAATGGCGGCTGTAGAATGGTTCCAGCATCTTGTATAGCTGTTATATAAAGGATGGCGGCTATGGCACTGAAAATAACGGCTGTAGAATGGTTCCAGCAGTTTTTATAGCTGTTATATAAAGGCTGGCGGCTATGACACTCAAAATAACGGCTGTAGAATGGTTCCAGCAGCTCGTAGAGCTACTATATAAAGGCTGGCGGCTATGACACTCGAAATAATGGCTGTAGAATGATTCCAGCTGCTTGTATAGCTGTTATATAAAGGCTGGCGGCTATGACACTCAAAATAACGGCTGTAGAATGGTTCCAGCAGCTCGTAGAGCTACTATATAAAGGCTGGCGGCTATGACACTCAAAATAACGGCTGTAGAATGATTCCAGCTGCTTGTATAGCTGTTATATAAAGGTTGACGGCTATGACTCTCAGAATAACGGCTGTAGAATGGTTCCAGCAGCTTGTATAGCTGTTATATAAAGGCTGGCGGCTATGACTCTCAAAATGGCGGCTGTAGAATGGTTCCAGCAACTTGTAGAGCTACTATATAAAGGCTGGCGGCTATGACACTCAAAATAACGGCTTTAGAATGGTTCCAGCAGTAGAGCTACTATATAAAGGCTGGCGGCTATGACACTCAAAATAACGGCTGTAGAATTCTTCCAGCAGTTTGTTTAGCTGTTATATAAAGGCTGGCGGCTATGACTCTCAAAATAACGGCTGTAGAATGGTTCCAGCAGCTTGTATAGCTGTTATATAAAGGCTGGCGGCTATGACACTCAAAATAACGGCTGTAGAATGGTTCCAGCAGCTTGTATAGCGGTTATATAAAGGCTGGCGGCTATGACTCTCAAAATAACGGCTGTGGATGGTTCCAGCAGCTTGTATAGCTGTTATATAAAGGTTGGCGGCTATGACACTCAAAATGGCGGCTGTAGAATGGTTCCAGCATCTTGTATAGCTGTTATATAAAGGATGGCGGCTATGGCACTGAAAATAACGGCTGTAGAATGGTTCCAGCAGTTTTTATAGCTGTTATATAAAGGCTGGCGGCTATGACACTCAAAATAACGGCTGTAGAATGGTTCCAGCAGCTCGTAGAGCTACTATATAAAGGCTGGCGGCTATGACACTCGAAATAACGGCTGTAGAATGATTCCAGCTGCTTGTATAGCTGTTATATAAAGGCTGGCGGCTATGACACTCAAAATAACGGCTGTAGAATGGTTCCAGCAGCTCGTAGAGCTACTATATAAAGGCTGGCGGCTATGACACTCAAAATAACGGCTGTAGAATGATTCCAGCTGCTTGTATAGCTGTTATATAAAGGTTGACGGCTATGACTCTCAGAATAACGGCTGTAGAATGGTTCCAGCAGCTTGTATAGCTGTTATATAAAGGCTGGCGGCTATGACTCTCAAAATGGCGGCTGTAGAATGGTTCCAGCAACTTGTAGAGCTACTATATAAAGGCTGGCGGCTATGACACTCAAAATAACGGCTTTAGAATGGTTCCAGCAGTAGAGCTACTATATAAAGGCTGGCGGCTATGACACTCAAAATAACGGCTGTAGAATTCTTCCAGCAGTTTGTTTAGCTGTTATATAAAGGCTGGCGGCTATGACACTCAAAATGGCGGCTGTAGAATGGTTCTACCAGTTTGTAGAGCTACTATTTAAAGGCTGGCGGCTATGACACTCAAAATAACGGCTGTAGAATGGTTCCAGCAGCTTGTAGAGCTGTTATATAAAGGCTGGCGGCTATGACACTCAAAATGGCGGCTGTAGAACAGTTCCAGCAGCTTGTATAGCTGTTATATAAAGGCTGGCGACTATGACACTCAAAATGGCGGCTGTAAAATGGTTCCAGCAGCTTGTAAAGCTGTTATATAAAGGCTGGCGGCTATGACATTCAAAATAACGGCTGTAGAATGGTACCAGCACCGGCTATGACACTCAAAATAACGGCTGTAGAATGGTTCCAGCAGTTTGTATAGCTGTTATATAAAGGCTGGCGGCTATGACTCTCAAAATGGCGGCTGTAGAATGGTTCCAGGAACTTGTAGAGCTACTATATAAAGGCTGGCGGCTATGACACTCAAAATAACAGCTGTAGAATGGTTCCAGCAGCTTGTATAGCTGTTATATAAAGGCTGGCGGCTATGACACTCAAAATGGCGGCTGTAGAATGGTTCCAGCAGCTTGTAAAACTACAGTATAAACGCTGGCGGCTATGACACTCAAAATAACGGCTGTAGAATGGTTCCAGCAGCTTGTGGAGCTTCTATATAAAGGCTGGCGGCTATGACACTCAAAATAACGGCTGTAGAATGGTTTCAGCAGCTTGTATAGCCGTTATATAAAGGCTGGCGACTATGACACTCAAAATGGCGGCTGTAAAATGGTTCCAGCAGCTTGTAAAGCTGTTATATAAAGGCTGGCGGCTATGACATTCAAAATAACGGCTGTAGAATGGTACCAGCACCGGCTATGACACTCAAAATAACGGCTGTAGAATGGTTCCAGCAGTTTGTATAGCTGTTATATAAAGGCTGGCGGCTATGACTCTCAAAATGGCGGCTGTAGAATGGTTCCAGGAACTTGTAGAGCTACTATATAAAGGCTGGCGGCTATGACACTCAAAATAACAGCTGTAGAATGGTTCCAGCAGCTTGTATAGCCGTTATATAAAGGCTGGCGGCTATGACACTCAAAATGGCGGCTGTAGAATGGTTCCAGCATCTTGTAGAGCTGTTATATAAAGGCTGGCGGCTTGACAGTCAAAATGGCGGCTGTAGAATGGTTCCAGCAGCTTGTAGAGCTACTATATAAAGGCTGGCGGCTATGACACTCAAAATAACGGCTGTAGAATGGTTCCAGCAGCTTGTAGAGCTACTATGTAAAGGCTGGCGGCTATGACACTCAAAATAACGGCTGTAGATTGGTTCCAGCGGGTTGTAGAGCCACTATTTAAAGGCTGGCGGCTATGACACTCAAAATAACGGCTGTAGAATGATTCCAGCTGCTTGTATAGCTGTTATATAAAGGCTGGCGGCTATGACACTCAAAATTACGGCTGTAGAATGGTTCCAGTAGCTTGTAAATCTACTATATAAAGGCTGGCGGCTATGACACTCAAAATAACGGCTGTAGAATGGTTCCAGTAGCTTGTATAGCTGTTATATAAAGGCTGGCGGCTATGACACTCAAAATGGAGGCTGTAGAATGGTTCCAGCAGCTTGTAGAGCTACTATGTAAAAGCTGGCGGCTATGACACTCAAAATAACGGCTGTAGAATGGTTCCAGCAGCTTGTATAGCTGTTATATAAAGGCTGGCGGCTACGACACTCAAAATGGCGGCTGTAGAATGGTTCCAGCATCTTGTATAGCTGTTATTTAAAGGCTGGCAGCTATGACACTCAAAAAGGCGTCTGGTAGAATGGTAGAATGGTTCCAGCAGCTTGTAGAGCTACTATATAAAGGCTGGCGGCTATGACACTCAAAATAACGGCTGTAGAATGATTCCAGCTGCTTGTATAGCTGTTATATAAAGGCTGGCGGCTATGACACTCAAAATAACGGCTGTAGAAAGGTTCCAGCATCTGGTATAGCTGTTATATAAAGACTGGCGGCTATGGCACTGAAAATAACGGCTGTAGAATGGTTCCAGCAGTTTTTATAGCTGTTATATAAAGGCTGGCGGCTATGGCACTGAAAATAACGGCTGTAGAATGGTTCCAGCAGCTTGTAGAGCTACTATATAAAGGCTGGCGGCTATGACACTCAAAATAACGGCTGTAGAATGGTTCCAGCAGCTTGTAGAGCTACTATATAAAGGCTGGCGGCTATGACACTCAAAATAACGGCTGTAGAATGATTCCAGCTGCTTGTATAGCTGTTATATAAAGGCTGGCGGCTATGACACTCAAAATAACGGCTGTAGAATGGTTCCAGCAGCTTGTATAGCTGTTATATAAAGGCTGGCGGCTATGACTCTCAAAATAACGGCTGTAGAATGGTTCCAGCAGCTTGTATAGCTGTTATATAAAGGCTGGCGGCTATGACACTCAAAATAACGGCTGTGGAATGGTTCCAGCAGCTTGTATAGCGGTTATATAAAGGCTGGCGGCTATGACTCTCAAAATAACGGCTGTGGATGGTTCCAGCAGCTTGTATAGCTGTTATATAAAGGTTGGCGGCTATGACACTCAAAATGGCGGCTGTAGAATGGTTCCAGCATCTTGTATAGCTGTTATATAAAGGATGGCGGCTATGGCACTGAAAATAACGGCTGTAGAATGGTTCCAGCAGTTTTTATAGCTGTTATATAAAGGCTGGCGGCCATGACACTCAAAATAACGGCTGTAGAATGGTTCCAGCAGCTCGTAGAGCTACTATATAAAGGCTGGCGGTTATGACACTCGAAATAACGGCTGTAGAATGGTTCCAGCAGCTTGTAGAGCTGTTATATAAAGGCTGGCGGCTATGACACTCAAAATGGCGGCTGTAGAACAGTTCCAGCAGCTTGTATAGCTGTTATATAAAGGCTGGCGACTATGACACTCAAAATGGCGGCTGTAAAATGGTTCCAGCAGCTTGTAAAGCTGTTATATAAAGGCTGGCGGCTATGACATTCAAAATAACGGCTGTAGAATGGTACCAGCACCGGCTATGACACTCAAAATAACGGCTGTAGAATGGTTCCAGCAGTTTGTATAGCTGTTATATAAAGGCTGGCGGCTATGACTCTCAAAATGGCGGCTGTAGAATGGTTCCAGGAACTTGTAGAGCTACTATATAAAGGCTGGCGGCTATGACACTCAAAATAACAGCTGTAGAATGGTTCCAGCAGCTTGTATAGCTGTTATATAAAGGCTGGCGGCTATGACACTCAAAATGGCGGCTGTAGAATGGTTCCAGCAGCTTGTAAAACTACAGTATAAACGCTGGCGGCTATGACACTCAAAATAACGGCTGTAGAATGGTTCCAGCAGCTTGTGGAGCTTCTATATAAAGGCTGGCGGCTATGACACTCAAAATAACGGCTGTAGAATGGTTTCAGCAGCTTGTATAGCCGTTATATAAAGGCTGGCGGCTATGACACTCAAAATGGCGGCTGTAGAATGGTTCCAGCATCTTGTAGAGCTTTTATATAAAGGCTGGCGGCTTGACAGTCAAAATGGCGGCTGTAGAATGGTTCCAGCAGCTTGTAGAGCTACTATATAAAGGCTGGCGGCTATGACACTCAAAATAACGGCTGTAGAATGGTTCCAGCAGCTTGTAGAGCTACTATGTAAAGGCTGGCGGCTATGACACTCAAAATAACGGCTGTAGATTGGTTCCAGCGGGTTGTAGAGCCACTATTTAAAGGCTGGCGGCTATGACACTCAAAATAACGGCTGTAGAATGATTCCAGCTGCTTGTATAGCTGTTATATAAAGGCTGGCGGCTATGACACTCAAAATTACGGCTGTAGAATGGTTCCAGTAGCTTGTAAATCTACTATATAAAGGCTGGCGGCTATGACACTCAAAATAACGGCTGTAGAATGGTTCCAGTAGCTTGTATAGCTGTTATATAAAGGCTGGCGGCTATGACACTCAAAATGGAGGCTGTAGAATGGTTCCAGCAGCTTGTAGAGCTACTATGTAAAAGCTGGCGGCTATGACACTCAAAATAACGGCTGTAGAATGGTTCCAGCAGCTTGTATAGCTGTTATATAAAGGCTGGCGGCTACGACACTCAAAATGGCGGCTGTAGAATGGTTCCAGCATCTTGTATAGCTGTTATTTAAAGGCTGGCAGCTATGACACTCAAAAAGGCGTCTGGTAGAATGGTAGAATGGTTCCAGCAGCTTGTAGAGCTACTATATAAAGGCTGGCGGCTATGACACTCAAAATAACGGCTGTAGAATGATTCCAGCTGCTTGTATAGCTGTTATATAAAGGCTGGCGGCTATGACACTCAAAATAACGGCTGTAGAAAGGTTCCAGCATCTGGTATAGCTGTTATATAAAGACTGGCGGCTATGGCACTGAAAATAACGGCTGTAGAATGGTTCCAGCAGTTTTTATAGCTGTTATATAAAGGCTGGCGGCTATGGCACTGAAAATAACGGCTGTAGAATGGTTCCAGCAGCTTGTAGAGCTACTATATAAAGGCTGGCGGCTATGACACTCAAAATAACGGCTGTAGAATGGTTCCAGCAGCTTGTAGAGCTACTATATAAAGGCTGGCGGCTATGACACTCAAAATAACGGCTGTAGAATGATTCCAGCTGCTTGTATAGCTGTTATATAAAGGCTGGCGGCTATGACACTCAAAATAACGGCTGTAGAATGGTTCCAGCAGCTTGTATAGCTGTTATATAAAGGCTGGCGACTATGACTCTCAAAATAACGGCTGTAGAATGGTTCCAGCAGCTTGTATAGCTGTTATATAAAGGCTGGCGGCTATGACACTCAAAATAACGGCTGTGGAATGGTTCCAGCAGCTTGTATAGCGGTTATATAAAGGCTGGCGGCTATGACTCTCAAAATAACGGCTGTGGATGGTTCCAGCAGCTTGTATAGCTGTTATATAAAGGTTGGCGGCTATGACACTCAAAATGGCGGCTGTAGAATGGTTCCAGCATCTTGTATAGCTGTTATATAAAGGATGTCGGCTATGGCACTGAAAATAACGGCTGTAGAATGGTTCCAGCAGTTTTTATAGCTGTTATATAAAGGCTGGCGGCCATGACACTCAAAATAACGGCTGTAGAATGGTTCCAGCAGCTCGTAGAGCTACTATATAAAGGCTGGCGGTTATGACACTCGAAATAACGGCTGTAGAATGATTCCAGCTGCTTGTATAGCTGTTATATAAAGGCTGGCGGCTATGACACTCAAAATAACGGCTGTAGAATGGTTCCAGCAGCTTGTATAGCTGTTATATAAAGGCTGACGGCTATGACACTCAAAATAACGGCTGTAGAATGATTCCAGCTGCTTGTTTAGCTGTTATATAAAGGCTGGCGGCTATGACACTCAAAATAACGGCTGTAGAATGGTTCCAGCAGCATGTATAGCTGTTATATAAAGGTTGACGGCTATGACTCTCAGAATAACGGCTGTAGAATGGTTCCAGCAGCTTGTATAGCTGTTATATAAAGGCTGGCGGCTATGACTCTCAAAATGGCGGCTGTAGAATGGTTCCAGCAACTTGTAGAGCTACTATATAAAGGCTGGCGGCTATGACACTCAAAATAACGGCTTTAGAATGGTTCCAGCAGTAGAGCTACTATATAAAGGCTGGCGGCTATGACACTCAAAATAACGGCTGTAGAATTCTTCCAGCAGTTTGTATAGCTGTTATATAAAGGCTGGCGGCTATGACACTCAAAATGGCGGCTGTAGAATGGTTCCACCAGTTTGTAGAGCTACTATTTAAAGGCTGGCGGCTATGACACTCAAAATAACGGCTGTAGAATGGTTCCAGAAGCTTGTAGAGCTGTTATATAAAGGCTGGCGGCTATGACACTCAAAATGGCGGCTGTAGAACAGTTCCAGCAGCTTGTATAGCTGTTATATAAAGGCTGGCGGCTTGACACTCAAAATGGCGGCTGTAGAATGGTTCCAGCAGCTTGTAGAGCTACTATATAAAGGCTGGCGGCTATGACACTCAAAATAACGGCTGTAGAATGGTCCCAGCGAGTTGTAGAGCCACTATATAAAGGCTGGCGGCTTTGACACTCATAATAACGGCTGTAGAATGATTCCAGCTGCTTGTATAGCTGTTATATAAAGGCTGGCGGCTATGACACTCAAAATTACGGCTGTAGAATGGTTCCAGTAGCTTGTAAATCTACTATATAAAGGCTGGCGGCTATGACACTCAAAATAACGGCTGTAGAATGGTTCCAGTAGCTTGTATAGCTGTTATATAAAGGCTGGCGGCTATGACACTCAAAATAACGGCTGTAGAATGGTTCCAGCAGCTTGTATAGCTGTTATATAAAGGCTGGCGGCTACGACACTCAAAATGGCGGCTGTAGAATGGTTCCAGCATCTTGTATAGCTGTTATTTAAAGGCTGGCAGCTATGACACTCAAAAAGGCGACTGTAGAATGGTTCCAGCAGCTTGTAGAGCTACTATATAAAGGCTGGCGGCTATGACACTCAAAATAATGGCTGTAGAAAGATTTCAGCTGCTTGTATAGCTATTATATAAAGGCTGGCGGCTATGACACTCAAAATAACGGCTGTAGAATGATTCCAGCTGCTTGTAAATCTACTATATAAAGGCTGGCGGCTATGACACTCAAAATAACGGCTGTAGAATGGTTCCAGCAGCTTGTATAGCTGTTATATAAAGGCTGGCGGCTATGACTCCCAAAATAACGGCTGTAGAATGGTTCCAGCAGCTTGTATAGCTGTTATATAAAGGCTGGCGGCTATGACACTCAAAATGGCGACTGTAGAATGGTTCCAGCAGCTTGTAGAGCTACTATATAAAGGCTGGCGGCTATGACACTCAAAATAATTGCTGTAGAATGATTTCAGCTGCTTGTATAGCTATTACATAAAGGCTGGCGGCTATGACACTCAAAATGACGGCTGTAGAATGGTTCCAGTAGCTTGTAGAGCTACTATGTAAAGGTTGGCGGCTATGACACTCAAAATAACGGCTGTAGAATGGTTCCAGCAAGTTGTAGAGCCACTATATAAAGGCTGGCGGCTATGACACTCAAAATAACGGCTGTAGAATGATTCCAGCTGCTTGTAAATCTACTATAAATCTATAAAGGCTGGCGGCTATGACACTCAAAATAACGGCTGTAGAATGGTTCCAGCAGCTTGTAGAGCTACTATGTAAAGGCTGGCGGCTATGACACTCAAAATAACGGCTGTAGAATGGTTCCAGCAAGTTGTAGAGCCACTATATAAAGGCTGGAGGCTATGACACTCAAAATAACGGCTGAAGAATGATTCCAGCTGCTTGTAAATCTACTATATAAAGGCTGGCGGCTATGACACTCAAAATAACGGCTGTAGAATGGTTCCAGCAGCTTGTATAGCTGTTATATAAAGGCTGGCGGCTATGACTCCCAAAATAACGGTTCCAGCAGCTTGTATAGCTGTTTTATAAAGGCTGGCGGCTTGTGGCAGCTTGTAGAGCTACTATATAAAGGCTGGCGGCTATGACACTCAAAATAACGGCTTTAGAATGGTTCCAGCAGTAGAGATACTATATAAAGGCTGGCGGCTATGACACTCAAAATAACGGCTGTAGAATGGTTCCAGCATCTTGTAGAGCTGTTATATAAAGGCTGGCGGCTATGACACTCAAAATGGCGGCGGTAGAATGGTTCCATCAGCTTGTAGAGCTACTATATAAAGGCTGGCGGCTATTACACTCAAAATAACGGCTGTAGAATGGTTCCAGCAGCTTGTAGAGCTACTATATAAAGGCTGGCGTCTATGACACTCAAAATAACGGCTGTTGAATGGTTCCAGCATCTTGTATAGCTGTTATATAAAGGCTGGCGGCTACGACACTCAAAATGGCGGCTGTAGAATGGTTCCAGCATCTTGTATAGCTCTTATTTAAAGGCTGGCAGCTATGACACTCAAAATGGCGTCTGGTAGAATGGTAGAATGGTTCCAGCAGCTTGTAGAGCTACTATATAAAGGCTGGCGGCTATGACACTCAAAATAACGGCTGTAGAATGGTTCCAGCAGCTTGTAGAGCTACTATGTAAGGGCTGGCGGCTATGACACTCAAAATAACGGCTGTAGAATGGTTCCAGCGAGTTGTAGAGCCACTATATAAAGGCTGGCGGCTATGACACTCAAAATAACGGCTGTAGAATGATTCCAGCTGCTTGTATAGCTGTTATATAAAGGCTGGCGGCTATGACACTCAAAATTACGGCTGTAGAATGGTTCCAGTAGCTTGTAAATCTACTATATAAAGGCTGGCGGCTATGACACTCAAAATAACGGCTGTAGAATGGTTCCAGTAGCTTGTATAGCTGTTATATAAAGGCTGGCGGCTATGACACTCAAAATGGAGGCTGTAGAATGGTTCCAGCAGCTTGTAGAGCTACTATGTAAAGGCTGGCGGCTATGACACTCAAAATAACGGCTGTAGAATGGTTCCAGCAGCTTGTATAGCTGTTATATAAAGGCTGGCGGCTACGACACTCAAAATGGCGGCTGTAGAATGGTTCCAGCATCTTGTATAGCTACTATGTAAAGGCTGGCGGCTATGACACTCAAAATAACGGTTTTAGAATGGTTCCAGCAGCTTGTAAAGCTGTTATATAAAGGCTGGCGGCTATGACACTCAAAATAACGGCTGTAGAATGGTTCCAGCAGTTTGTATAGCTGTTATATAAAGGCTGGCGGCTATGACACTCAAAAAGGCGTCTGGTAGAATGGTAGAATGGTTCCAGCAGCTTGTAGAGCTACTATATAAAGGCTGGCGGCTATGACACTCAAAATAACGGCTGTAGAAAGGTTCCAGCATCTGGTATAGCTGTTATATAAAGACTGGCGGCTATGGCACTGAAAATGGCGGCTGTAGAATGGTTCCAGCAGCTTGTAGAGCTACTATATAAAGGCTGGCGGCTATGACACTCAAAATAACGGCTGTAGAATGGTTCCAGCAGCTTGTAGAGCTACTATATAAAGGCTAGCGGCTATGACACTCAAAATAACGACTGTAGAATGGTTCCAGCAGCTTGTAGAGCTACTATATAAAGGCTGGCGGCTATGACACTCAAAATAACGGCTGTAGAATGATTCCAGCTGCTTGTATTGCTGTTATATAAAGGCTGGCGGCTATGACACTCAAAATAACGGCTGTAGAATGGTTCCAGCAGCTTGTATAGCTGTTATATAAAGGCTGGCGGCTATGACTCTCAAAATAACGGCTGTAGAATGGTTCCAGCAGCTTGTATAGCTTTTATATAAAGGCTGGCGGCTATGACACTCAAAATAACGGCTGTAGAATGGTTCCAGCAGCTTGTATAGCGGTTATATAAAGGCTGGCGGCTATGACACTCAAAATGGCGGCTGTAGAACAGTTCCAGCAGCTTGTATAGCTGTTATATAAAGGCTGGCGACTATGACACTCAAAATGGCGGCTGTAAAATGGTTCCAGCAGCTTGTATAGCGGTTATATAAAGGCTGGCGGCTATGACACTCAAAATAACGGCTGTGGATGGTTCCAGCAGCTTGTATAGCTGTTATATAAAGGTTGGCGGCTATGACACTCAAAATGGCGGCTGTAGAATGGTTCCAGCATCTTGTATAGCTGTTATATAAAGGATGGCGGCTATGGCACTGAAAATAACGGCTGTAGAATGGTTCCAGCAGTTTTTATAGCTGTTATATAAAGGCTGGCGGCTATGACACTCAAAATAACGGCTGTGGATGGTTCCAGCAGCTTGTATAGCTGTTATATAAAGGTTGGCGGCTATGACACTCAAAATGGCGGCTGTAGAATGGTTCCAGCATCTTGTATAGCTGTTATATAAAGGATGGCGGCTATGGCACTGAAAATAACGGCTGTAGAATGGTTCCAGCAGTTTTTATAGCTGTTATATAAAGGCTGGCGGCTATGACACTCAAAATAACGGCTGTAGAATGGTTCCAGCAGCTCGTAGAGCTACTATATAAAGGCTGGCGGCTATGACACTCAAAATAATGTAGAATGATTCCAGCTGCTTGTATAGCTGTTATATAAAGGCTGGCGGCTATGACACTCAAAATAACGGCTGTAGAATGGTTCCAGCAGCTTGTATAGCTGTTATATAAGGGCTGACGGCTATGACTCTCAGAATAACGGCTGTAGAATGGTTCCAGCAGCTTGTATAGCTGTTATATAAAGGCTGGCGGCTATGACTCTCAAAATGGCGGCTGTAGAATGGTTCCAGCAACTTGTAGAGCTACTATATAAAGGCTGGCGGCTATGACACTCAAAATAACGGCTGTAGAATGGTTCCAGCAGTAGAGCTACTATATAAAGGCTGGCGGCTATGACACTCAAAATAACGGCTGTAGAATGCTTCCAGCAGTTTGTAGAGCTACTATATAAAGGCTGGCGGCTATGACACTCAAAATAACGGCTTTAGAATGATTCCAGCTGCTTGTATTGCTGTTATATAAAGGCTGGCGGCTATGACACTCAAAATAACGGCTGTAGAATGGTTCCAGCAGCTTGTAGAGCTACTATGTAAAGGCTGGCGGCTATGACACTCAAAATAACGGCTGTAGAATGGTTCCAGCAGCTTGTAAAGCTGTTATATAAAGGCTGGCGGCTATGACACTCAAAATAACGGCTGTAGAATGGTTCCAGCACCTTGTGGAGCTACTATATAAAGGCTGGCGGCTATGACACTCAAAATAACGGCTGTAGAATGGTTCCAGCAGTTTGTATAGCTGTTATATAAAGGCTGGCGGCTATGACACTCAAAAAGGCGTCTGGTAGAATGGTAGAATGGTTCCAGCAGCTTGTAGAGCTACTATATAAAGGCTGGCGGCTATGACACTCAAAATAACGGCTGTAGAAAGGTTCCAGCATCTGGTATAGCTGTTATATAAAGACTGGCGGCTATGGCACTGAAAATAACGGCTGTAGAATGGTTCCAGCAGTTTTTATAGCTGTTATATAAAGGCTGGCGGCTATGGCACTGAAAATAACAGCTGTAGAATGGTTCCAGCAGCTTGTAGAGCTACTCTATAAAGGCTGGCGGCTATGACACTCAAAATAACGACTGTAGAATGGTTCCAGCAGCTTGTAGAGCTACTATATAAAGGCTGGCGGCTATGACACTCAAAATAACGGCTGTAGAATGATTCCAGCTGCTTGTATTGCTGTTATATAAAGGCTGGCGGCTATGACACTCAAAATAACGGCTGTAGAATGGTTCCAGCAGCTTGTATAGCTGTTATATAAAGGCTGGCGGCTATGACTCTCAAAATAACGGCTGTAGAATGGTTCCAGCAGCTTGTATAGCTTTTATATAAAGGCTGGCGGCTATGACACTCAAAATAACGGCTGTAGAATGGTTCCAGCAGCTTGTATAGCGGTTATATAAAGGCTGGCGGCTATGACACTCAAAATGGCGGCTGTAGAACAGTTCCAGCAGCTTGTATAGCTGTTATATAAAGGCTGGCGACTATGACACTAAAAATGGCGGCTGTAAAATGGTTCCAGCAGCTTGTATAGCGGTTATATAAAGGCTGGCGGCTATGACACTCAAAATAACGGCTGTGGATGGTTCCAGCAGCTTGTATAGCTGTTATATAAAGGTTGGCGGCTATGACACTCAAAATGGCGGCTGTAGAATGGTTCCAGCATCTTGTATAGCTGTTATATAAAGGATGGCGGCTATGGCACTGAAAATAACGGCTGTAGAATGGTTCCAGCAGTTTTTATAGCTGTTATATAAAGGCTGGCGGCTATGACACTCAAAATAACGGCTGTAGAATGGTTCCAGCAGCTTGTAGAGCTACTATATAAAGGATGGCGGCTATGACACTCAAAATAACGGCTGTAGATTGGTTCCAGCGGGTTGTAGAGCCACTATTTAAAGGCTGGCGGCTATGACACTCAAAATAACGGCTGTAGAATGATTCCAGCTGCTTGTGTAGCTGTTATATAAAGGCTGGCGGCTATGACACTCAAAATTACGGCTGTAGAATGGTTCCAGTAGCTTGTAAATCTACTATATAAAGGCTGGCGGCTATGACACTCAAAATAACGGCTGTAGAATGGTTCCAGTAGCTTGTATAGCTGTTATATAAAGGCTGGCGGCTATGACACTCAAAATGGAGGCTGTAGAATGGTTCCAGCAGCTTGTAGAGCTACTATGTAAAAGCTTGCGGCTATGACACTCAAAATAACGGCAGTAGAATGGTTCCAGCAGCTTGTATAGCTGTTATATAAAGGCTGGCGGCTACGACACTCAAAATGGCGGCTGTAGAATGGTTCCAGCATCTTGTATAGCTGTTATTTAAAGGCTGGCAGCTATGACACTCAAAAAGGCGTCTGGTAGAATGGTAGAATGGTTCCAGCAGCTTGTAGAGCTACTATATAAAGGCTGGCGGCTATGACACTCAAAATAACGGCTGTAGAATGATTCCAGCTGCTTGTATAGCTGTTATATAAAGGCTGGCGGCTATGACACTCAAAATAACGGCTGTAGAAAGGTTCCAGCATCTGGTATAGCTGTTATATAAAGACTGGCGGCTATGGCAATGAAAATAACGGCTGTAGAATGGTTCCAGCAGTTTTTATAGCTGTTATATAAAGGCTGGCGGCTATGGCACTGAAAATAACGGCTGTAGAATGGTTCCAGCAGCTTGTAGAGCTACTATATAAAGGCTGGCGGCTATGACACTCAAAATAACGGCTGTAGAATGGTTCCAGCAGCTTGTAGAGCTACTATATAAAGGCTGGCGGCTATGACACTCAAAATAACGGCTGTAGAATGATTCCAGCTGCTTGTATAGCTGTTATATAAAGGCTGGCGGCTATGACACTCAAAATAACGGCTGTAGAATGGTTCCAGCAGCTTGTATAGCTGTTATATAAAGGCTGGCGGCTATGACTCTCAAAATAACGGCTGTAGAATGGTTCCAGCAGCTTGTATAGCTGTTATATAAAGGCTGGCGGCTATGACACTCAAAATAACGGCTGTAGAATGGTTCCAGCAGCTTGTATAGCGGTTATATAAAGGCTGGCGGCTATGACTCTCAAAATAACGGCTGTAGAATGGTTCCAGCAGCTTGTATAGCTGTTATATAAAGGCTGGCGGCTATGACACTCAAAATAACGGCTGTAGAATGGTTCCAGCAGTTTGTATAGCTGTTATATAAAGGCTGGCGGCTATGACTCTCAAAATGGCGGCTGTAGAATGGTTCCAGCAACTTGTAGAGCTACTATATAAAGGCTGGCGGCTATGACACTCAAAATAACAGCTGTAGAATGGTTCCAGCAGCTTGTATAGCTGTTATATAAAGGCTGGCGGCTATGACACTCAAAATGGCGGCTGTAGAATGGTTCCAGCATCTTGTAGAGCTGTTATATAAAGGCTGGCGGCTTGACACTCAAAATGGCGGCTGTAGAATGGTTCCAGCAGCTTGTAGAGCTACTATATAAAGGCTGGCGGCTATGACACTCAAAATAACGGCTGTAGAATGGTTCCAGCAGCTTGTAGAGCTACTATATAAAGGCTGGCGGCTATGACACTCAAAATAACGGCTGTAGAATGATTCCAGCTGCTTGTATAGCTGTTATATAAAGGCTGGCGGCTATGACACTCAAAATAACGGCTGTAGAATGGTTCCAGCAGCTTGTATAGCTGTTATATAAAGGCTGGCGGCTATGACTCTCAAAATAACGGCTGTAGAATGGTTCTAGCAGCTTGTATAGCTGTTATATAAAGGCTGGCGGCTATGACACTCAAAATAACGGCTGTAGAATGGTTCCAGCAGCTTGTATAGCTGTTATATAAAGGCTGGCGGCTATGACTCTCAAAATAACGGCTGTAGAATGGTTCCAGCAGCTTGTATAGCTGTTATATAAAGGCTGGCGGCTATGACACTCAAAATAACGGCTGTAGAATGGTTCCAGCAGCTTGTAGAGCTACTATATAAAGGCTGGCGGCTATGACACTCAAAATAACGGCTGTAGAATGGTTCCAGCAGCTTGTATAGCTGTTATATAAAGGCTGGCGGCTATGACTCTCAAAATAACGGCTGTAGAATGGTTCCAGCAGCTTGTATAGCTGTTATATAAAGGCTGGCGGCTATGACACTCAAAATAACGGCTGTAGAATGGTTCCAGCAGCTTGTATAGCTGTTATATAAAGGCTGGCGGCTATGACACTCAAAATAACGGCTGTAGAATGGTTCCAGCAGCTTGTAGAGCTACTATATAAAGGCTGGCGGCTATGACACTCAAAATAACGGCTGTAGAATGATTCCAGCTGCTTGTATAGCTGTTATATAAAGGCTGGCGGCTATGACACTCAAAATAACGGCTGTAGAATGGTTCCAGCAGCTTGTATAGCTGTTATATAAAGGCTGGCGGCTATGACTCTCAAAATAACGGCTGTAGAATGGTTCCAGCAGCTTGTAGAGCTACTATATAAAGGCTGGCGGCTATGACACTCAAAATAACGGCTGTAGAATGATTCCAGCTGCTTGTATAGCTGTTATATAAAGGCTGGCGGCTATGACACTCAAAATAACGGCTGTAGAAAGGTTCCAGCATCTGGTATAGCTGTTATATAAAGACTGGCGGCTATGGCAATGAAAATAACGGCTGTAGAATGGTTCCAGCAGTTTTTATAGCTGTTATATAAAGGCTGGCGGCTATGGCACTGAAAATAACGGCTGTAGAATGGTTCCAGCAGCTTGTAGAGCTACTATATAAAGGCTGGCGGCTATGACACTCAAAATAACGGCTGTAGAATGGTTCCAGCAGCTTGTAGAGCTACTATATAAAGGCTGGCGGCTATGACACTCAAAATAACGGCTGTAGAATGATTCCAGCTGCTTGTATAGCTGTTATATAAAGGCTGGCGGCTATGACACTCAAAATAACGGCTGTAGAATGGTTCCAGCAGCTTGTATAGCTGTTATATAAAGGCTGGCGGCTATGACTCTCAAAATAACGGCTGTAGAATGGTTCCAGCAGCTTGTATAGCTGTTATATAAAGGCTGGCGGCTATGACACTCAAAATAACGGCTGTAGAATGGTTCCAGCAGCTTGTATAGCGGTTATATAAAGGCTGGCGGCTATGACTCTCAAAATAACGGCTGTAGAATGGTTCCAGCAGCTTGTATAGCTGTTATATAAAGGCTGGCGGCTATGACACTCAAAATAACGGCTGTAGAATGGTTCCAGCAGTTTGTATAGCTGTTATATAAAGGCTGGCGGCTATGACTCTCAAAATGGCGGCTGTAGAATGGTTCCAGCAACTTGTAGAGCTACTATATAAAGGCTGGCGGCTATGACACTCAAAATAACAGCTGTAGAATGGTTCCAGCAGCTTGTATAGCTGTTATATAAAGGCTGGCGGCTATGACACTCAAAATGGCGGCTGTAGAATGGTTCCAGCAGCTTGTAAAACTACAGTATAAAGGCTGGCGGCTATGACACTCAAAATAACGGCTGTAGAATGGTTCCAGCAGCTTGTGGAGCTTCTATATAAAGGCTGGCGGCTATGACACTCAAAATAACGGCTGTAGAATGGTTTCAGCAGCTTGTATAGCCGTTATATAAAGGCTGGCGGCTATGACAGTCAAAATGGCGGCTGTAGAATGGTTCCAGCATCTTGTAGAGCTGTTATATAAAGGCTGGCGGCTTGACACTCAAAATGGCGGCTGTAGAATGGTTCCAGCAGCTTGTAGAGCTACTATATAAAGGCTGGCGGCTATGACACTCAAAATAACGGCTGTAGAATGGTTCCAGCAGCTTGTAGAGCTACTATATAAAGGCTGGCGGCTATGACACTCAAAATAACGGCTGTAGAATGATTCCAGCTGCTTGTATAGCTATATATAAAGGCTGGCGGCTATGACACTCAAAATAACGGCTGTAGAATGGTTCCAGCAGCTTGTATAGCTGTTATATAAAGGCTGGCGGCTATGACTCTCAAAATAACGGCTGTAGAATGGTTCCAGCAGCTTGTATAGCTGTTATATAAAGGCTGGCGGCTATGACACTCAAAATAACGGCTGTAGAATGGTTCCAGCAGCTTGTATAGCGGTTATATAAAGGCTGGCGGCTATGACTCTCAAAATAACGGCTGTGGATGGTTCCAGCAGCTTGTATAGCTGTTATATAAAGGTTGGCGGCTATGACACTCAAAATGGCGGCTGTAGAATGGTTCCAGCATCTTGTATAGCTGTTATATAAAGGATGGCGGCTATGGCACTGAAAATAACGGCTGTAGAATGGTTCCAGCAGTTTTTATAGCTGTTATATAAAGGCTGGCGGCTATGACTCTCAAAATAACGGCTGTGGATGGTTCCAGCAGCTTGTATAGCTGTTATATAAAGGTTGGCGGCTATGACACTCAAAATGGCGGCTGTAGAATTGTTCCAGCATCTTGTATAGCTGTTATATAAAGGATGGCGGCTATGGCACTGAAAATAACGGCTGTAGAATGGTTCCAGCAGTTTGTATAGCTGTTATATAGGCTGGCGGCTATGACTCTCAAAATGGCGGCTGTAGAATGGTTCCAGCAACTTGTAGAGCTACTATTTAAAGGCTGGCGGCTATGACACTCAAAATAACAGCTGTAGAATGGTTCCAGCAGCTTGTATAGCTGTTATATAAAGGCTGGCGGCTATGACACTCAAAATGGCGGCTGTAGAATGGTTCCAGCAGCTTGTAAAACTACAGTATAAAGGCTGGCGGCTATGACACTCAAAATAACGGCTGTAGAATGGTTCCAGCAGCTTGTGGAGCTTCTATATAAAGGCTGGCGGCTATGACACTCAAAATAACGGCTGTAGAATGGTTTCAGCAGCTTGTATAGCCGTTATATAAAGGCTGGCGGCTATGACACTCAAAATGGCGGCTGTAGAATGGTTCCAGCATCTTGTAGAGCTGTTATATAAAGGCTGGCGGCTTGACACTCAAAATGGCGGCTGTAGAATGGTTCCAGCAGCTTGTAGAGCTACTATATAAAGGCTGGCGGCTATGACACTCAAAATAACGGCTGTAGAATGGTTCCAGCAGCTTGTATAGCTGTTATATAAAGGATGGCGGCTATGACACTGAAAATAACGGCTGTAGAATGGTTCCAGCAGCTTGTAGAGCTACTATATAAAGGCTGGCGGCTATGACACTCAAAATAACGGCTGTAGAATGGTTCCAGCAGCTTGTAGAGCTACTATATAAAGGCTGGCGGCTATGACACTCAAAATAACGGCTGTAGAATGATTCCAGCTGCTTGTATAGCTGTTATATAAAGGCTGGCGGCTATGACACTCAAAATAACGGCTGTAGAATGGTTCCAGCAGCTTGTATAGCTGTTATATAAAGGCTGGCGGCTATGACTCTCAAAATAACGGCTGTAGAATGGTTCCAGCAGTTTTTATAGCTGTTATATAAAGGCTGGCGGCTATGACTCTCAAAATAACGGCTGTGGATGGTTCCAGCAGCTTGTATAGCTGTTATATAAAGGTTGGCGGCTATGACACTCAAAATGGCGACTGTAGAATGGTTCCAGCATCTTGTATAGCTGTTATATAAAGGATGGCGGCTATGGCACTGAAAATAACGGCTGTAGAATGGTTCCAGCAGTTTTTATAGCTGTTATATAAAGGCTGGCGGCTATGACACTCAAAATAACGGCTGTAGAATGGTTCCAGCAGCTTGTAGAGCTACTATATAAAGGATGGCGGCTATGACACTCAAAATAACGGCTGTAGATTGGTTCCAGCGGGTTGTAGAGCCACTATTTAAAGGCTGGCGGCTATGACACTCAAAATAACGGCTGTAGAATGATTCCAGCTGCTTGTATAGCTGTTATATAAAGGCTGGCGGCTATGACACTCAAAATAACGGCTGTAGAATGGTTCCAGCAGCTTGTGGAGCTTCTATATAAAGGCTGGCGGCTATGACACTCAAAATAACGGCTGTAGAATGGTTTCAGCAGCTTGTATAGCCGTTATATAAAGGCTGGCGGCTATGACACTCAAAATGGCGGCTGTAGAATGGTTCCAGCATCTTGTAGAGCTGTTATATAAAGGCTGGCGGCTTGACACTCAAAATGGCGGCTGTAGAATGGTTCCAGCAGCTTGTAGAGCTACTATATAAAGGCTGGCGGCTATGACACTCAAAATAACGGCTGTAGAATGGTTCCAGCAGCTTGTATAGCTGTTATATAAAGGATGGCGGCTATGACACTGAAAATAACGGCTGTAGAATGGTTCCAGCAGCTTGTAGAGCTACTATATAAAGGCTGGCGGCTATGACACTCAAAATAACGGCTGTAGAATGGTTCCAGCAGCTTGTAGAGCTACTATATAAAGGCTGGCGGCTATGACACTCAAAATAACGGCTGTAGAATGATTCCAGCTGCTTGTATAGCTGTTATATAAAGGCTGGCGGCTATGACACTCAAAATAACGGCTGTAGAATGGTTCCAGCAGCTTGTATAGCTGTTATATAAAGGCTGGCGGCTATGACTCTCAAAATAACGGCTGTAGAATGGTTCCAGCAGTTTTTATAGCTGTTATATAAAGGCTGGCGGCTATGACTCTCAAAATAACGGCTGTGGATGGTTCCAGCAGCTTGTATAGCTGTTATATAAAGGTTGGCGGCTATGACACTCAAAATGGCGACTGTAGAATGGTTCCAGCATCTTGTATAGCTGTTATATAAAGGATGGCGGCTATGGCACTGAAAATAACGGCTGTAGAATGGTTCCAGCAGTTTTTATAGCTGTTATATAAAGGCTGGCGGCTATGACACTCAAAATAACGGCTGTAGAATGGTTCCAGCAGCTTGTAGAGCTACTATATAAAGGATGGCGGCTATGACACTCAAAATAACGGCTGTAGATTGGTTCCAGCGGGTTGTAGAGCCACTATTTAAAGGCTGGCGGCTATGACACTCAAAATAACGGCTGTAGAATGATTCCAGCTGCTTGTATAGCTGTTATATAAAGGCTGGCGGCTATGACACTCAAAATTACGGCTGTAGAATGGTTCCAGTAGCTTGTAAATCTACTATATAAAGGCTGGCGGCTATGACACTCAAAATAACGGCTGTAGAATGGTTCCAGTAGCTTGTATAGCTGTTATATAAAGGCTGGCGGCTATGACACTCAAAATGGAGGCTGTAGAATGGTTCCAGCAGCTTGTAGAGCTACTATGTAAAAGCTGGCGGCTATGACACTCAAAATAACGGCAGTAGAATGGTTCCAGCAGCTTGTATAGCTGTTATATAAAGGCTGGCGGCTACGACACTCAAAATGGCGGCTGTAGAATGGTTCCAGCATCTTGTATAGCTGTTATTTAAAGGCTGGCAGCTATGACACTCAAAAAGGCGTCTGGTAGAATGGTAGAATGGTTCCAGCAGCTTGTAGAGCTACTATATAAAGGCTGGCGGCTATGACACTCAAAATAACGGCTGTAGAATGATTCCAGCTGCTTGTATAGCTGTTATATAAAGGCTGGCGGCTATGACACTCAAAATAACGGCTGTAGAAAGGTTCCAGCATCTGGTATAGCTGTTATATAAAGACTGGCGGCTATGGCAATGAAAATAACGGCTGTAGAATGGTTCCAGCAGTTTTTATAGCTGTTATATAAAGGCTGGCGGCTATGGCACTGAAAATAACGGCTGTAGAATGGTTCCAGCAGCTTGTAGAGCTACTATATAAAGGCTGGCGGCTATGACACTCAAAATAACGGCTGTAGAATGGTTCCAGCAGCTTGTAGAGCTACTATATAAAGGCTGGCGGCTATGACACTCAAAATAACGGCTGTAGAATGATTCCAGCTGCTTGTATAGCTGTTATATAAAGGCTGGCGGCTATGACACTCAAAATAACGGCTGTAGAATGGTTCCAGCAGCTTGTATAGCTGTTATATAAAGGCTGGCGGCTATGACTCTCAAAATAACGGCTGTAGAATGGTTCCAGCAGCTTGTATAGCTGTTATATAAAGGCTGGCGGCTATGACACTCAAAATAACGGCTGTAGAATGGTTCCAGCAGCTTGTATAGCGGTTATATAAAGGCTGGCGGCTATGACTCTCAAAATAACGGCTGTAGAATGGTTCCAGCAGCTTGTATAGCTGTTATATAAAGGCTGGCGGCTATGACACTCAAAATAACGGCTGTAGAATGGTTCCAGCAGTTTGTATAGCTGTTATATAAAGGCTGGCGGCTATGACTCTCAAAATGGCGGCTGTAGAATGGTTCCAGCAACTTGTAGAGCTACTATATAAAGGCTGGCGGCTATGACACTCAAAATAACAGCTGTAGAATGGTTCCAGCAGCTTGTATAGCTGTTATATAAAGGCTGGCGGCTATGACACTCAAAATGGCGGCTGTAGAATGGTTCCAGCAGCTTGTAAAACTACAGTATAAAGGCTGGCGGCTATGACACTCAAAATAACGGCTGTAGAATGGTTCCAGCAGCTTGTGGAGCTTCTATATAAAGGCTGGCGGCTATGACACTCAAAATAACGGCTGTAGAATGGTTTCAGCAGCTTGTATAGCCGTTATATAAAGGCTGGCGGCTATGACAGTCAAAATGGCGGCTGTAGAATGGTTCCAGCATCTTGTAGAGCTGTTATATAAAGGCTGGCGGCTTGACACTCAAAATGGCGGCTGTAGAATGGTTCCAGCAGCTTGTAGAGCTACTATATAAAGGCTGGCGGCTATGACACTCAAAATAACGGCTGTAGAATGGTTCCAGCAGCTTGTAGAGCTACTATATAAAGGCTGGCGGCTATGACACTCAAAATAACGGCTGTAGAATGATTCCAGCTGCTTGTATAGCTGTTATATAAAGGCTGGCGGCTATGACACTCAAAATAACGGCTGTAGAATGGTTCCAGCAGCTTGTATAGCTGTTATATAAAGGCTGGCGGCTATGACTCTCAAAATAACGGCTGTAGAATGGTTCCAGCAGCTTGTATAGCTGTTATATAAAGGCTGGCGGCTATGACACTCAAAATAACGGCTGTAGAATGGTTCCAGCAGCTTGTATAGCGGTTATATAAAGGCTGGCGGCTATGACTCTCAAAATAACGGCTGTGAATGGTTCCAGCAGCTTGTATAGCTGTTATATAAAGGTTGGCGGCTATGACACTCAAAATGGCGGCTGTAGAATGGTTCCAGCATCTTGTATAGCTGTTATATAAAGGATGGCGGCTATGGCACTGAAAATAACGGCTGTAGAATGGTTCCAGCAGTTTTTATAGCTGTTATATAAAGGCTGGCGGCTATGACTCTCAAAATAACGGCTGTGGATGGTTCCAGCAGCTTGTATAGCTGTTATATAAAGGTTGGCGGCTATGACACTCAAAATGGCGGCTGTAGAATTGTTCCAGCATCTTGTATAGCTGTTATATAAAGGATGGCGGCTATGGCACTGAAAATAACGGCTGTAGAATGGTTCCAGCAGTTTGTATAGCTGTTATATAAAGGCTGGCGGCTATGACTCTCAAAATGGCGGCTGTAGAATGGTTCCAGCAACTTGTAGAGCTACTATTTAAAGGCTGGCGGCTATGACACTCAAAATAACAGCTGTAGAATGGTTCCAGCAGCTTGTATAGCTGTTATATAAAGGCTGGCGGCTATGACACTCAAAATGGCGGCTGTAGAATGGTTCCAGCAGCTTGTAAAACTACAGTATAAAGGCTGGCGGCTATGACACTCAAAATAACGGCTGTAGAATGGTTCCAGCAGCTTGTGGAGCTTCTATATAAAGGCTGGCGGCTATGACACTCAAAATAACGGCTGTAGAATGGTTTCAGCAGCTTGTATAGCCGTTATATAAAGGCTGGCGGCTATGACACTCAAAATGGCGGCTGTAGAATGGTTCCAGCATCTTGTAGAGCTGTTATATAAAGGCTGGCGGCTTGACACTCAAAATGGCGGCTGTAGAATGGTTCCAGCAGCTTGTAGAGCTACTATATAAAGGCTGGCGGCTATGACACTCAAAATAACGGCTGTAGAATGGTTCCAGCAGCTTGTATAGCTGTTATATAAAGGATGGCGGCTATGACACTGAAAATAACGGCTGTAGAATGGTTCCAGCAGCTTGTAGAGCTACTATATAAAGGCTGGCGGCTATGACACTCAAAATAACGGCTGTAGAATGGTTCCAGCAGCTTGTAGAGCTACTATATAAAGGCTGGCGGCTATGACACTCAAAATAACGGCTGTAGAATGATTCCAGCTGCTTGTATAGCTGTTATATAAAGGCTGGCGGCTATGACACTCAAAATAACGGCTGTAGAATGGTTCCAGCAGCTTGTATAGCTGTTATAAAAAGGCTGGCGGCTATGACTCTCAAAATAACGGCTGTAGAATGGTTCCAGCAGTTTTTATAGCTGTTATATAAAGGCTGGCGGCTATGACTCTCAAAATAACGGCTGTGGATGGTTCCAGCAGCTTGTATAGCTGTTATATAAAGGTTGGCGGCTATGACACTCAAAATGGCGGCTGTAGAATGGTTCCAGCATCTTGTATAGCTGTTATATAAAGGATGGCGGCTATGACACTCAAAATAACAGCTGTAGAATGGTTCCAGCAGCTTGTATAGCTGTTATATAAAGGCTGGCGGCTATGACACTCAAAATGGCGGCTGTAGAATGGTTCCAGCAGCTTGTAAAACTACAGTATAAAGGCTGGCGGCTATGACACTCAAAATAACGGCTGTAGAATGGTTCCAGCAGCTTGTGGAGCTTCTATATAAAGGCTGGCGGCTATGACACTCAAAATAACGGCTGTAGAATGGTTTTAGCAGCTTGTATAGCCGTTATATAAAGGCTGGCGGCTATGACACTCAAAATGGCGGCTGTAGAATGGTTCCAGCATCTTGTAGAGCTGTTATATAAAGGCTGGCGGCTTGACACTCAAAATGGCGGCTGTAGAATGGTTCCAGCAGCTTGTAGAGCTACTATATAAAGGCTGGCGGCTATGACACTCAAAATAACGGCTGTAGAATGGTTCCAGCAGCTTGTAGAGCTACTATATAAAGGCTGGCGGCTATGACACTCAAAATAACGGCTGTAGATTGGTTCCAGCGGGTTGTAGAGCCACTATTTAAAGGCTGGCGGCTATGACACTCAAAATAACGGCTGTAGAATGATTCCAGCTGCTTGTATAGCTGTTATATAAAGGCTGGCGGCTATGACACTCAAAATTACGGCTGTAGAATGGTTCCAGTAGCTTGTAAATCTACTATATAAAGGCTGGCGGCTATGACACTCAAAATAACGGCTGTAGAATGGTTCCAGTAGCTTGTATAGCTGTTATATAAAGGCTGGCGGCTATGACACTCAAAATGGAGGCTGTAGAATGGTTCCAGCAGCTTGTAGAGCTACTATGTAAAAGCTGGCGGCTATGACACTCAAAATAACGGCTGTAGAATGGTTCCAGCAGCTTGTATAGCTGTTATATAAAGGCTGGCGGCTACGACACTCAAAATGGCGGCTGTAGAATGGTTCCAGCATCTTGTATAGCTGTTATTTAAAGGCTGGCAGCTATGACACTCAAAAAGGCGTCTGGTAGAATGGTAGAATGGTTCCAGCAGCTTGTAGAGCTACTATATAAAGGCTGGCGGCTATGACACTCAAAATAACGGCTGTAGAATGATTCCAGCTGCTTGTATAGCTGTTATATAAAGGCTGGCGGCTATGACACTCAAAATAACGGCTGTAGAAAGGTTCCAGCATCTGGTATAGCTGTTATATAAAGACTGGCGGCTATGGCATTGAAAATAACGGCTGTAGAATGGTTCCAGCAGTTTTTATAGCTGTTATATAAAGGCTGGCGGCTATGGCACTGAAAATAACGGCTGTAGAATGGTTCCAGCAGCTTGTAGAGCTACTATATAAAGGCTGGCGGCTATGACACTCAAAATAACGGCTGTAGAATGGTTCCAGCAGCTTGTAGAGCTACTATATAAAGGCTGCCGGCTATGACACTCAAAATAACGGCTGTAGAATGATTCCAGCTGCTTGTATAGCTGTTATATAAAGGCTGGCGGCTATGACACTCAAAATAACGGCTGTAGAATGGTTCCAGCAGCTTGTATAGCTGTTATATAAAGGCTGGCGGCTATGACTCTCAAAATAACGGCTGTAGAATGGTTCCAGCAGCTTGTATAGCTGTTATATAAAGGCTGGCGGCTATGACACTCAAAATAACGGCTGTAGAATGGTTCCAGCAGCTTGTATAGCGGTTATATAAAGGCTGGCGGCTATGACTCTCAAAATAACGGCTGTGGATGGTTCCAGCAGCTTGTATAGCTGTTATATAAAGGTTGGCGGCTATGACACTCAAAATGGCGGCTGTAGAATGGTTCCAGCATCTTGTATAGCTGTTATATAAAGGATGGCGGCTATGGCACTGAAAATAACGGCTGTAGAATGGTTCCAGCAGTTTTTATAGCTTTTATATAAAGGCTGGCGGCTATGACACTCAAAATAACGGCTGTAGAATGGTTCCAGCAGCTCGTAGAGCTACTATATAAAGGCTGGCGGCTATGACACTCAAAATAACGGCTGTAGAATGATTCCAGCTGCTTGTATAGCTGTTATATAAAGGCTGGCGGCTATGACACTCAAAATAACGGCTGTAGAATGGTTCCAGCAGCTTGTATAGCTGTTATATAAAGGCTGACGGCTATGACACTCAAAATAACGGCTGTAGAATGATTCCAGCTGCTTGTATAGCTGTTATATAAAGGCTGGCGGCTATGACGCTCATAATAACGGCTGTAGAATGGTTCCAGCAGCATGTATAGCTGTTATATAAAGGTTGACGGCTATGACTCTCAGAATAACGGCTGTAGAATGGTTCCAGCAGCTTGTATAGCTGTTATATAAAGGCTGGCGGCTATGACTCTCAAAATGGCGGCTGTAGAATGGTTCCAGCAACTTGTAGAGCTACTATATAATGGCTGGCGGCTATGACACTCAAAATAACGGCTTTAGAATGGTTCCAGCAGTAGAGCTACTATATAAAGGCTGGCGGCTATGACACTCAAAATAACGGCTGTAGAATTCTTCCAGCAGTTTGTATAGCTGTTATATAAAGGCTGGCGGCTATGACACTCAAAATGGCGGCTGTAGAATGGTTCCACCAGTTTGTAGAGCTACTATTTAAAGGCTGGCGGCTATGACACTCAAAATAACGGCTGTAGAATGGTTCCAGCAGCTTGTAGAGCTGTTATATAAAGGCTGGCGGCTATGACACTCAAAATGGCGGCTGTAGAACAGTTCCAGCAGCTTGTATAGCTGTTATATAAAGGCTGGCGGCTTGACACTCAAAATGGCGGCTGTAGAATGGTTCCAGCAGCTTGTAGAGCTACTATATAAAGGCTGGCGGCTATGACACTCAAAATAACGGCTGTAGAATGGTCCCAGCGAGTTGTAGAGCCACTATATAAAAGCTGGCGGCTTTGACACTCAAAATAACGGCTGTAGAATGATTCCAGCTGCTTGTATAGCTGTTATATAAAGGCTGGCGGCTATGACACTCAAAATTACGGCTGTAGAATGGTTCCAGTAGCTTGTAAATCTACTATATAAAGGCTGGCGGCTATGACACTCAAAATAACGGCTGTAGAATGGTTCCAGTAGCTTGTATAGCTGTTATATAAAGGCTGGCGGCTATGACACTCAAAATAACGGCTGTAGAATGGTTCCAGCAGCTTGTATAGCTGTTATATAAAGGCTGGCGGCTACGACACTCAAAATGGCGGCTGTAGAATGGTTCCAGCATCTTGTATAGCTGTTATTTAAAGGCTGGCAGCTATGACACTCAAAAAGGCGTCTGGTAGAATGGTAGAATGGTTCCAGCAGCTTGTAGAGCTACTATATAAAGGCTGGCGGCTATGACACTCAAAATAACGGCTGTAGAATGATTCCAGCTGCTTGTATAGCTGTTATATAAAGGCTGGCGGCCATGACACTCAAAATACCGGCTGTAGAAAGGTTCCAGCATCTGGTATAGCTGTTATATAAAGACTGGCGGCTATGGCACTGAAAATAACGGCTGTAGAATGGTTCCAGCAGTTTTTATAGCTGTTATATAAAGGCTGGCGGCTATGGCACTCAAAATAACGGCTGTAGAATGGTTCCAGTAGCTTGTATAGCTGTTATATAAAGGCTGGCGGCTATGACACTCAAAATTACGGCTGTAGAATGGTTCCAGTAGCTTGTAAATCTACTATATAAAGGCTGGCGGCTATGACACTCAAAATAACGGCTGTAGAATGGTTCCAGTAGCTTGTATAGCTGTTATATAAAGGCTGGCGGCTATGACACTCAAAATAACGGCTGTAGAATGGTTCCAGCAGCTTGTATAGCTGTTATATAAAGGCTGGCGGCTACGACACTCAAAATGGCGGCTGTAGAATGGTTCCAGCATCTTGTATAGCTGTTATTTAAAGGCTGGCAGCTATGACACTCAAAAAGGCGTCTGGTAGAATGGTAGAATGGTTCCAGCAGCTTGTAGAGCTACTATATAAAGGCTGGCGGCTATGACACTCAAAATAACGGCTGTAGAATGATTCCAGCTGCTTGTATAGCTGTTATATAAAGGCTGGCGGCTATGACACTCAAAATACCGGCTGTAGAAAGGTTCCAGCATCTGGTATAGCTGTTATATAAAGACTGGCGGCTATGGCACTGAAAATAACGGCTGTAGAATGGTTCCAGCAGTTTTTATAGCTGTTATATAATGGCTGGCGGCTATGGCACTGAAAATAACGGCTGTAGAATGGTTCCAGCAGCTTGTAGAGCTACTATATAAAGGCTGGCGGCTATGACACTCAAAATAACGACTGTAGAATGGTTCCAGCAGCTTGTAGAGCTACTATATAAAGGCTGGCGGCTATGACACTCAAAATAACGGCTGTAGAATGGTTCCAGCAGCTTGTATAGCTGTTATATAAAGGCTGGCGGCTATGACTCTCAAAATAACGGCTGTAGAATGGTTCCAGCAGCTTGTATAGCTGTTATATAATGGCTGGCGGCTATGACACTCAAAAAGGCGTCTGGTAGAATGGTAGAATGGTTCCAGCAGCTTGTAGAGCTACTATATAAAGGCTGGCGGCTATGACACTCAAAATAACGGCTGTAGAATGATTCCAGCTGCTTGTATAGCTGTTATATAAAGGCTGGCGGCTATGACACTCAAAATAACGGCTGTAGAATGGTTCCAGCAGCTTGTATAGCTGTTATTTAAAGGCTGGCAGCTATGACACTCAAATAGGCGTCTGGTAGAATGGTAGAATGGTTCCAGCAGCTTGTAGAGCTACTATATAAAGGCTGGCGGCTATGACACTCAGAATAACGGCTGTAGAATGGTTCCAGCAGCTTTTATAGCTGTTATATAAAAGCTGGCGGCTATGACACTCAAAATAACGGCTGTAGAATGGTTCCAGCAGCTTGTATAGCTGTTATATAAAGGCTGGCGGCTATGACTCTCAAAATAACGGCTGTAGAATGGTTCCAGCAGCTTGTATAGCTGTTATATAAAGGCTGGCGGCTATGACACTCAAAATAACGGCTGTAGAATGGTTCCAGCAGCTTGTATAGCGGTTATATAAAGGCTGGCGGCTATGACTCTCAAAATAACGGCTGTGGATGGTTCCAGCAGCTTGTATAGCTGTTATATAAAGGCTGGCGGCTATGACACTCAAAATAACGGCTGTAGAATGGTTCCAGCAGCTTGTATAGCTGTTATATAAAGGCTGGCGGCTATGACTCTCAAAATAACGGCTGTAGAATGGTTCCAGCAGCTTGTATAGCTGTTATATAAAGGCTGGCGGCTATGACACTCAAAATAACGGCTGTAGAATGGTTCCAGCAGCTCGTAGAGCTACTATATAAAGGCTGGCGGCTATGACACTCAAAATAACGGCTGTAGAATGATTCCAGCTGCTTGTATAGCTGTTATATAAAGGCTGGCGGCTATGACACTCAAAATTACGGCTGTAGAATGGTTCCAGTAGCTTGTAAATCTACTATATAAAGGCTGGCGGCTATGACACTCAAAATAACGGCTGTAGAATGGTTCCAGTAGCTTGTATAGCTGTTATATAAAGGCTGGCGGCTATGACACTCAAAATGGAGGCTGTAGAATGGTTCCAGCAGCTTGTAGAGCTACTATGTAAAAGCTGGCGGCTATGACACTCAAAATAACGGCTGTAGAATGGTTCCAGCAGCTTGTATAGCTGTTATATAAAGGCTGGCGGCTACGACACTCAAAATGGCGGCTGTAGAATGGTTCCAGCATCTTGTATAGCTGTTATTTAAAGGCTGGCAGCTATGACACTCAAAAAGGCGTCTGGTAGAATGGTAGAATGGTTCCAGCAGCTTGTAGAGCTACTATATAAAGGCTGGCGGCTATGACACTCAAAATAACGGCTGTAGAATGATTCCAGCTGCTTGTATAGCTGTTATATAAAGGCTGGCGGCTATGACACTCAAAATAACGGCTGTAGAATGGTTCCAGCAGCTTGTATAGCTGTTATATAAAGGCTGACGGCTATGACACTCAAAATAACGGCTGTAGAATGATTCCAGCTGCTTGTATAGCTGTTATATAAAGGCTGGCGGCTATGACGCTCAAAATAACGGCTGTAGAATGGTTCCAGCAGCATGTATAGCTGTTATATAAAGGTTGACGGCTATGACTCTCAGAATAACGGCTGTAGAATGGTTCCAGCAGCTTGTATAGCTGTTATATAAAGGCTGGCGGCTATGACTCTCAAAATGGCGGCTGTAGAATGGTTCCAGCAACTTGTAGAGCTACTATATAAAGGCTGGCGGCTATGACACTCAAAATAACGGCTTTAGAATGGTTCCAGCAGTAGAGCTACTATATAAAGGCTGGCGGCTTTGACACTCAAAATAACGGCTGTAGAATGATTCCAGCTGCTTGTATAGCTGTTATATAAAGGCTGGCGGCTATGACACTCAAAATTACGGCTGTAGAATGGTTCCAGTAGCTTGTAAATCTACTATATAAAGGCTGGCGGCTATGACACTCAAAATAACGGCTGTAGAATGGTTCCAGTAGCTTGTATAGCTGTTATATAAAGGCTGGCGGCTATGACACTCAAAATAACGGCTGTAGAATGGTTCCAGCAGCTTGTATAGCTGTTATATAAAGGCTGGCGGCTACGACACTCAAAATGGCGGCTGTAGAATGGTTCCAGCATCTTGTATAGCTGTTATTTAAAGGCTGGCAGCTATGACACTCAAAAAGGCGTCTGGTAGAATGGTAGAATGGTTCCAGCAGCTTGTAGAGCTACTATATAAAGGCTGGCGGCTATGACACTCAAAATAACGGCTGTAGAATGATTCCAGCTGCTTGTATAGCTGTTATATAAAGGCTGGCGGCTATGACACTCAAAATACCGGCTGTAGAAAGGTTCCAGCATCTGGTATAGCTGTTATATAAAGACTGGCGGCTATGGCACTGAAAATAACGGCTGTAGAATGGTTCTAGCAGTTTTTATAGCTGTTATATAAAGGCTGGCGGCTATGGCACTCAAAATAACGGCTGTAGAATGGTTCCAGTAGCTTGTATAGCTGTTATATAAAGGCTGGCGGCTATGACACTCAAAATTACGGCTGTAGAATGGTTCCAGTAGCTAGTAAATCTACTATATAAAGGCTGGCGGCTATGACACTCAAAATAACGGCTGTAGAATGGTTCCAGTAGCTTGTATAGCTGTTATATAAAGGCTGGCGGCTATGACACTCAAAATAACGGCTGTAGAATGGTTCCAGCAGCTTGTATAGCTGTTATATAAAGGCTGGCGGCAACGACACTCAAAATGGCGGCTGTAGAATGGTTCCAGCATCTTGTATAGCTGTTATTTAAAGGCTGGCAGCTATGACACTCAAAAAGGCGTCTGGTAGAATGGTAGAATGGTTCCAGCAGCTTGTAGAGCTACTATATAAAGGCTGGCGGCTATGACACTCAAAATAACGGCTGTAGAATGATTCCAGCTGCTTGTATAGCTGTTATATAAAGGCTGGCGGCTATGACACTCAAAATACCGGCTGTAGAAAGGTTCCAGCATCTGGTATAGCTGTTATATAAAGACTGGCGGCTATGGCACTGAAAATAACGGCTGTAGAATGGTTCCAGCAGTTTTTATAGCTGTTATATAAAGGCTGGCGGCTATGGCACTGAAAATAACGGCTGTAGAATGGTTCCAGCAGCTTGTAGAGCTACTATATAAAGGCTGGCGGCTATGACACTCAAAATAACGACTGTAGAATGGTTCCAGCAGCTTGTAGAGCTACTATATAAAGGCTGGCGGCTATGACACTCAAAATAACGGCTGTAGAATGGTTCCAGCAGCTTGTATAGCTGTTATATAAAGGCTGGCGGCTATGACTCTCAAAATAACGGCTGTAGAATGGTTCCAGCAGCTTGTATAGCTGTTATATAAAGGCTGGCGGCTATGACACTCAAAAAGGCGTCTGGTAGAATGGTAGAATGGTTCCAGCAGCTTGTAGAGCTACTATATAAAGGCTGGCGGCTATGACACTCAAAATAACGGCTGTAGAATGATTCCAGCTGCTTGTATAGCTGTTATATAAAGGCTGGCGGCTATGACACTCAAAATAACGGCTGTAGAATGGTTCCAGCAGCTTGTATAGCTGTTATTTAAAGGCTGGCAGCTATGACACTCAAATAGGCGTCTGGTAGAATGGTAGAATGGTTCCAGCAGCTTGTAGAGCTACTATATAAAGGCTGGCGGCTATGACACTCAAAATAACGGCTGTAGAATGGTTCCAGCAGCTTTTATAGCTGTTATATAAAAGCTGGCGGCTATGACACTCAAAATAACGGCTGTAGAATGGTTCCAGCAGCTTGTATAGCTGTTATATAAAGGCTGGCGGCTATGACTCTCAAAATAACGGCTGTAGAATGGTTCCAGCAGCTTGTATAGCTGTTATATAAAGGCTGGCGGCTATGACACTCAAAATAACGGCTGTAGAATGGTTCCAGCAGCTCGTATAGCGGTTATATAAAGGCTGGCGGCTATGACTCTCAAAATAACGGCTGTGGATGGTTCCAGCAGCTTGTATAGCTGTTATATAAAGGTTGGCGGCTATGACACTCAAAATGGCGGCTGTAGAATGGTTCCAGCATCTTGTATAGCTGTTATATAAAGGATGGCGGCTACGGCACTGAAAATAACGGCTGTAGAATGGTTCCAGCAGTTTTTATAGCTGTTATATAAAGGCTGGCGGCTATGACACTCAAAATAACGGCTGTAGAATGGTTCCAGCAGCTCGTAGAGCTACTATATAAAGGCTGGCGGCTATGACACTCAAAATAACGGCTGTAGAATGATTCCAGCTGCTTGTATAGCTGTTATATAAAGGCTGGCGGCTATGACACTCAAAATAACGGCTGTAGAATGGTTCCAGCAGCTTGTATAGCTGTTATATAAAGGCTGACGGCTATGACTCTCAGAATAACGGCTGTAGAATGGTTCCAGCAGCTTGTATAGCTGTTATATAAAGGCTGGCGGCTATGACACTCAAAATGGCGGCTGTAGAATGGTTCCAGCAGCTTGTAGAGCTGTTATATAAAAGCTGGCGGCTATGACACTCAAAATGGCGGCTGTAGAATGGTTCCAGCAGCTTGTAGAGCTACTATATAAGGGCTGCCGGCTATGACACTCAAAATAACGGCTGTAGAATGGTTCCAGCAGTTTGTATAGCTGTTATATAAAGGCTGGCGGCTGTGACACTCAAAACGGCGGCTGTAGAATGGTGTCAGCAGCTTGTAGAGCTACTATATGAGGGCTGGCGGGTATGACACTCAAAATAACGGCTGTAGAATGCTTCCAGCAGTTTGTATAGCTGTTATATAAAGGCAGGCGGCTGTGACACTGAAAATGGCGGCTGTAGAATGGTTCCAGCAGCTTGTAGAGCTACTATATAAAGGCTGGCGGCTATGACACTCAAAATGGCGGCTGTAGAATGGTTCCAGCAGCATGTAGAGCTACTATATAAAGCCTGGCGGCTATGGCACTGAAAATAACGGCTGTAGAATGGTTCCAGCAGCTTTTATAGCTGTAATAAAAAAGCTGGCGGCTATGACACTCAAAATGGCGGCTGTAGAATGGTTCCAGAAGCTTGTAGAGCTACTATATAAGGGCTGGCGGCTATGGCACTCAAAATAACGGCTGTAGAATGGTTCCAGCAGTTTGTATAGCTGTTATATAAAGGCTGGCGGCTATGACACTCAAAATGGCGGCTGTAGAATGATTCCAGCAGCTTGTAAAGCTACTATATAAAGGCTGGCGGCTATGACACTCAAAATGGCGGCTGTAGAATGGTTCCAGCAGCTTGTAAAGCTACTATATAAAGGCTGGCGGATATGACACTCAAAATGGCGGCTGTAGAATTGTTCCAGCAGCTTGTAGAGCTACTATGTAAAGGCTGGCGGCTATGACACTCAAAATAACGGCTGTAGAATGGTTCCAGCAGCATGTATAGCTGTTATATAAAGGCTGGCGGCTACGACACTCAAAATGGCGGCTGTAGAATGGTTCCAGCATCTTGTATAGCTGTTATTTAAAGGCTGGCGGCTATTACACTCAAAATGGCGTCTGGTAGAATGGTAGAATAGTTCCAGCAGCTTGTAGAGCTACTATATAAAGGCTGGCGGCTATGACACTCAAAATAACGGCTGTAGAATGGTTCCAGCAGCTTTTATAGCTGTTATATAAAGGCTGGCGGCTATGACAGTCAAAATAACGGCTGTAGAATGGTTCCAGCAGCTTGTAGAGCTACTATATAAAGGCTGGCGGCTATGACACTCAAAATAACGGCTGTAGAATGGTTCCAGCAGCATGTATAGCTGTTATATAAAGGCTGGCGGCTACGACACTCAAAATGGCGGCTGTAGAATGGTTCCAGCATCTTGTATAGCTGTTATTTAAAGGCTGGCAGCTATGACACTCAAAATGGCGTCTGGTAGAATGGTAGAATAGTTCCAGCAGCTTGTAGAGCTACTATATAAAGGCTGGCGGCTATGACACTCAAAATAACGGCTGTAGAATGGTTCCAGCAGCATGTATAGCTGTTATATAAAGGCTGGCGGCTACGACACTCAAAATGGCGGCTGTAGAATGGTTCCAGCATCTTGTATAGCTGTTATTTAAAGGCTGGCGGCTATTACACTCAAAATGGCGTCTGGTAGAATGGTAGAATAGTTCCAGCAGCTTGTAGAGCTACTATATAAAGGCTGGCGGCTATGACACTCAAAATAACGGCTGTAGAATGGTTCCAGCAGCTTTTATAGCTGTTATATAAAGGCTGGCGGCTATGACAGTCAAAATAACGGCTGTAGAATGGTTCCAGCAGCTTGTAGAGCTACTATATAAAGGCTGGCGGCTATGACACTCAAAATAACGGCTGTAGAATGATTCCAGCTGCTTGTATAGCTGTTATATAAAGGCTGGCGGCTATGACACTCAAAATGACGGCTGTAGAATGGTTTCAGTAGCTTGTAAATCTACTATATAAAGGCTGGCGGCTATGACACTCAAAATAACGGCTGTAGAATGATTCCAGCTGCTTGTATAGCTATTATATAAAGGCTGGCGGCTATGACACTCAAAATGACGGCTGTAGAATGGTTCCAGCAGCTTTTATAGCTGTTATATAAAGGCTGGCGTCTATGACAGTCAAAATAACGGCTGTAGAATGGTTCCAGCAGCTTTTATAGCTGTTATATAAAGGCTGGCGGCTATGACAGTCAAAATAACGGCTGTAGAATGGTTCCAGCAGCTTGTAGAGCTACTATATAAAGGCTGGCGGCTATGACTCTCAAAATAACGGCTGTAGAATGGCTCCAGCAGCTTGTATAGCTGGTATATAAAGGCTGGCGGCTTTGACACTCAAAATGGCGGCTGTAGAATGGTTCCAGCAGCTTGTAGAGCTACTATATAAAGGCTGGCGGCTATGAAACTCAAAATAACGGCTGTAGAATGATTCCAGCTGCTTGTATAGCTATTATATAAAGGCTGGCGGCTATGACACTCAAAATTACGGCTGTAGAATGGTTCCAGTAGCTTGTAAATCTACTATATAAAGGCTGGCGGCTATGACACTCAAAATAACGGCTGTAGAATGGTTCCAGCAGCTTGTATAGCTGTTATATAAAGGCTGGCGGCTATGACTCTAAAAATGGCGGCTGTAGAATGATTCCAGCAGCTTGTAGAGCTGTTATATAAAAGCTGGCGGCTATGACACTCAAAATGGCGGCTGTAGAATGGTTCCAGCAACTTGTATAGCTGTTATGTAAAGGCTGGCGGCAATGACACTCAAAATAACGGCTGTAGAATGGTTCCAGCAGCTTGTATAGCTGTTATATAAAAGCTGGCGGCTATGACACTCAAAATGGCGGCTGTAGAATGGTTCCAGCAGCTTGTAGAGCTACTATATAAAGGCTGGCGTCTATGACACTCAAAATAACGGCTGTAGAATGGTTCCAGCAACTTGTATAGCTGTTATATGAAGGCTGGCGTCAATGACACTCAAAATAACGGCTGTAGAATGGTTCCAGCAGCTTGTAGAGCTACTATATAAAGGCTGGCGGCTATGACACTCAAAATAGCAGCTGTAGAATGGTTCCAGAAGTTTGTATAGCTGTTATATAAAGGCTGGCGGCTATGATACTCAATATGGCGGCTGTAGAACGGTTCCAGTAGCTTGTAAATCTACTATATAAAGGCGGCTATGACACTCAAAATAACGGCTGTAGAATGGTTCCAGCAGCTTGTATAGCTGTTATATAAAGGCTGGCGGCTATGACTCTCAAAATAACGGCTGTAGAATGGTTCCAGCATCTTGTATAGCTGTTATATAAAGGCTGGTGGCTATGACACTCAAAATGGCGGCTGTAGAATGGTTCCAGCAGCTTGTAGAGCAACTATATAAAGGCTGGCGCCTATGACACTCAAAATAACGGCTGTAGAATGGTTCCAGCAGCTTGTAGAGCTACTATGAAAAGGCTGGCGGCTATGACACTCAAAATAACGGCTGTAGAATGGTTCCAGCAGCTTGTAGAGCTACTATATAAATGCTGGCGGCTATGACACTCAAAATAACGGCTGTAGAATGGTTCCAGCAGCTTGTAGAGCTACTATATAATGGCTGGCGTCTATGACACTCAAAACAACGGCTGTAGAATGGTTCCAGCAGCTTGTAGAGCTACTATGTAAAGACTGGCGTCTATGACACTCAAAATAACGGCTGTAGAATGGTTCCAGCATATTGTATAGCTGTTATATAAAGGCTGGCGTCTATGACACTTAAAATGGCGCCTGGTAGAATGGTAGAATGGTTCCAGCATCTTGTATAGCATCTTATAGGCTGGCGGCTATGACACTCAAAATAACGGCTGTAGAATGGTTCCAGCAGCTTGTAGAGCTACTATATAAAAGCCTGGCGGCTATGGCACTGAAAATAACGGCTGTAGAATGGTTCCAGCAGCTTTTATAGCTGTTATATAAAAGCTGGCGGCTATGACACTCAAAATGGCGGCTGTAGAATGGTTCCAGCAGCTTGTAAAACTACTGTATAAAGGCTGGCGGCTATGACACTCAAAATAACGGCTGTAGAATGGTTCCAGCAGCTTGTAGAGCTGTTATATAAGGGCTGGCGGCTATGACACTCAAAATAACGGCTGTCGAATGGTTCCAGCAGCTTGTATAGCTGTTATTTAAAGGATGGCGGCTATGACACTCAAAATGGCGTCTGGTAGAATGGTAGAGTGGTTCCAGCAGCTTGTAGAGCTACTATATAAAGGCTGGCGGCTATGACACTCAAAATAACAGCTGTAGAATGATTCCAGCTGCTTGTATAGCTGTTATATAAAGGCTGGCGGCTATGACACTCAAAATAGCGGCTGTGGAATGGTTGCAGCAGCTTGTAGAACTACAATATAAAGGCTGGCGTCTATGACACTCAAAACAACGGCTGTAGAATGGTTCCAGCAGCTTGTAGAGCCACTATATAAAGGCTGGCGGCTATGACACTCAAAATAACGGCTGTGAAATGGTTCCAGCAGCTTGTAGAGCTACTATGTAAAGACTGGCGTCTATGACACTCAAAATAACGGCTGTAGAATGGTTCCAGCATATTGTATAGCTGTTATATAAAGGCTGGCGGCTATGACACTCAAAATAACGGCTGTCGAATGGTTCCAGCAGCTTGTAGAGCTACTATGTAAAGACTGGCGTCTATGACACTCAAAATAACGGCTGTCGAATGGTTCCAGCAGCTTGTATAGCTGTTATTTAAAGGATGGCGGCTATGACACTCAAAATGGCGTCTGGTAGAATGGTAGAGTGGTTCCAGCAGCTTGTAGAGCTACTATATAAAGGCTGGCGGCTATGACACTCAAAATAACGGCTGTAGAATGGTTCCAGCAGCTTGTAGAGCTACTATGTAAAGGCTGGCGGCTATGACACTCAAAATAACGGCTGTAGAATGGTTCCAGCAGCTTGTAGAGCTGTTATATAAAGGCTGGTGGCTATGACTCTCAAAATAACGGCTGTAGAATGGTTCCAGCATCTTGTATAGCTGTTATATAAAGGCTGGTGGCTATGACACTCAAAATGGCGGCTGTAGAATGGTTCCAGCAGCTTGTAGAGCTGTTATATAAAGGCTGGCGGCTATGACTCTCAAAATAACGGCTGTAGAATGGTTCCAGCATCTTGTATAGCTGTTATATAAAGGCTGGTAGCTATGACACTCAAAATGGCGGCTGTAGAATGGTTCCAGCAGCTTGTAGAGCAACTATATAAAGGCTGGCGCCTATGACACTCAAAATAACGGCTGTAGAATGGTTCCAGCAGCTTGTAGAGCTACTATATAAATGCTGGCGGCTATGACACTCAAAATAACGGCTGTAGAATGGTTCCAGCAGCTTGTAGAGCTGTTATATAAGGGCTGGCGGCTATGACACTCAAAATAACGGCTGTCGAATGGTTCCAGCAACTTGTATATCTGTTATGTAAAGGCTGGCGGCAATGACACTCAAAATAACGGCTGTAGAATGGTTCCAGCAGCTTGTATAGCTGTTATATAAAAGCTGGCGGCTATGACACTCAAAATGGCGGCTGTAGAATGGTTCCAGCAACTTGTATAGCTGTTATGTAAAGGCTGGCGGCAATGACACTCAAAATAACGGCTGTAGAATGGTTCCAGCAACTTGTATAGCTGTTATGTAAAGGCTGGCGGCAATGACACTCAAAATAACGGCTGTAGAATGGTTCCAGCAGCTTGTATAGCTGTTATATAAAAGCTGGCGGCTATGACACTCAAAATGGCGGCTGTAGAATGGTTCCAGCAGCTTGTAGAGCTACTATATAAAGGCTGGCGTCTATGACACTCAAAATAACGGCTGTAGAATGGTTCCAGCAACTTGTATAGCTGTTATGTAAAGGCTGGCGGCAATGACACTCAAAATAACGGCTGTAGAATGGTTCCAGCAGCTTGTATAGCTGTTATATAAAAGCTGGCGGCTATGACACTCAAAATGGCGGCTGTAGAATGGTTCCAGCAACTTGTATAGCTGTTATGTAAAGGCTGGCGGCAATGACACTCAAAATAACGGCTGTAGAATGGTTCCAGCAGCTTGTATAGCTGTTATATAAAAGCTGGCGGCTATGACACTCAAAATGGCGGCTGTAGAATGGTTCCAGCAGCTTGTAGAGCTACTATATAAAGACTGGCGGCTATGACACTCAAAATAACAGCTGTAGAATGATTCCAGCTGCTTGTATAGCTGTTATATAAGGGCTGGCGGCTATGACACTCAAAATAACGGCTGTCGAATGGTTCCAGCAGCTTGTATAGCTGTTATTTAAAGGATGGCGGCTATGACACTCAAAATGGCGTCTGGTAGAATGGTTCCAGCAGCTTGTATAGCTGTTATATAAAAGCTGGCGGCTATGACACTCAAAATGGCGGCTGTAGAATGGTTCCAGCAACTTGTATAGCTGTTATGTAAAGGCTGGCGGCAATGACACTCAAAATAACGGCTGTAGAATGGTTCCAGCAGCTTGTATAGCTGTTATATAAAAGCTGGCGGCTATGACACTCAAAATGGCGGCTGTAGAATGGTTCCAGCAGCTTGTAGAGCTACTATATAAAGGCTGGCGGCTATGACACTCAAAATAGCAGCTGTAGAATGGTTCCAGCAGCATGTAGAGCTACTATATAAAGCCTGGCGGCTATGGCACTGAAAATAACGGCTGTAGAATGGTTCCAGCAGCTTTTATAGCTGTAATAAAAAAGCTGGCGGCTATGACACTCAAAATAACGGCTGTAGAATGGTTCCAGCAGCTTGTAGAGCTACTATATAAATGCTGGCGGCTATGACACTCAAAATAACGGCTGTAGAATGGTTCCAGCAGCTTGTAGAGCTACTATATAATGGCTGGCGTCTATGACACTCAAAACAACGGCTGTAGAATGGTTCCAGCAGCTTGTAGAGCTACTATGTAAAGACTGGCGTCTATGACACTCAAAATAACGGCTGTAGAATGGTTCCAGCATATTGTATAGCTGTTATATAAAGGCTGGCGGCTATGACACTTAAAATGGCGCCTAGTAGAATGGTAGAATGGTTCCAGCATCTTGTATAGCATCTTATAGGCTGGCGGCTATGACACTCAAAATAACGGCTGTAGAATGGTTCCAGCAGCTTGTAGAGCTACTATATAAAGCCTGGCGGCTATGGCACTGAAAATAACGGCTGTAGAATGGTTCCAGCAGCTTTTATAGCTGTTATATAAAAGCTGGCGGCTATGACACTCAAAATGGCGGCTGTAGAATGGTTCCAGCAGCTTGTAAAACTACTGTATAAAGGCTGGCGGCTATGACACTCAAAATAACGGCTGTAGAATGGTTCCAGCAGCTTGTAGAGCTGTTATATAAGGGCTGGCGGCTATGACACTCAAAATAACGGCTGTCGAATGATTCCAGCAGCTTGTATAGCTGTTATTTAAAGGATGGCGGCTATGACACTCAAAATGGCGTCTGGTAGAATGGTAGAGTGGTTCCAGCAGCTTGTAGAGCTACTATATAAAGGCTGGCGGCTATGACACTCAAAATAACAGCTGTAGAATGATTCCAGCTGCTTGTATAGCTGTTATATAAAGGCTGGCGGCTATGACACTCAAAATAGCGGCTGTGGAATGGTTGCAGCAGCTTGTAGAACTACCATATAAAGGCTGGCGTCTATGACACTCAAAACAACGGCTGTAGAATGGTTCCAGCAGCTTGTAGAGCTACTATATAAAGGCTGGCGGCTATGACACTCAAAATAACGGCTGTGAAATGGTTCCAGCAGCTTGTAGAGCTACTATGTAAAGGCTGGCGGCTATGACACTCAAAATAACGGCTGTAGAATGGTTCCAGCAGCTTGTATAGCTGTTATATAAAGGCTGGCGTCTATGACACTCAAAATGGCGGCTGTAGAATGGTTCCAGCAGCTTGTAAAACTACTGTATAAAGGCTGGCGGCTATGACACTCAAAATAACGGCTGTAGAATGGTTCCAGCAGCTTGTAGAGCTACTATATAAATGCTGGCGGCTATGACACTCAAAATAACGGCTGTAGAATGGTTCCAGCAGCTTGTAGAGCTACTATATAAATGCTGGCGGCTATGACACTCAAAATAACGGCTGTAGAATGGTTCCAGCAGCTTGTAGAGCTACTATATAATGGCTGGCGTCTATGACACTCAAAACAACGGCTGTAGAATGGTTCCAGCAGCTTGTAGAGCTACTATGTAAAGACTGGCGTCTATGACACTCAAAATAACGGCTGTAGAATGGTTCCAGCATATTGTATAGCTGTTATATAAAGGCTGGCGGCTATGACACTTAAAATGGCGCCTGGTAGAATGGTAGAATGGTTCCAGCATCTTGTATAGCATCTTATAGGCTGGCGGCTATGACACTCAAAATAACGGCTGTAGAATGGTTCCAGCAGCTTGTAGAGCTACTATATAAAGCCTGGCGGCTATGGCACTGAAAATAACGGCTGTAGAATGGTTCCAGCAGCTTTTATAGCTGTTATATAAAAGCTGGCGGCTATGACACTCAAAATGGCGGCTGTAGAATGGTTCCAGCAGCTTGTAAAACTACTGTATAAAGGCTGGCGGCTATGACACTCAAAATAACGGCTGTAGAATGGTTCCAGCAGCTTGTAGAGCTGTTATATAAGGGCTGGCGGCTATGACACTCAAAATAACGGCTGTCGAATGGTTCCAGCAGCTTGTATAGCTGTTATTTAAAGGATGGCGGCTATGACACTCAAAATGGCGTCTGGTAGAATGGTAGAGTGGTTCCAGCAGCTTGTAGAGCTACTATATAAAGGCTGGCGGCTATGACACTCAAAATAACAGCTGTAGAATGATTCCAGCTGCTTGTATAGCTGTTATATAAAGGCTGGCGGCTATGACACTCAAAATAGCGGCTGTGGAATGGTTGCATCAGCTTGTAGAACTACCATATAAAGGCTGGCGTCTATGACACTCAAAACAACGGCTGTAGAATGGTTCCAGCAGCTTGTAGAGCTACTATATAAAGGCTGGCGGCTATGACACTCAAAATAACGGCTGTGAAATGCTTCCAGCAGCTTGTAGAGCTACTATGTAAAGGCTGGCGGCTATGACACTCAAAATAACGGCTGTAGAATGGTTCCAGCAGCTTGTATAGCTGTTATATAAAGGCTGGCGTCTATGACACTCAAAATGGCGGCTGTAGAATGGTTCCAGCAGCTTGTAAAACTACTGTATAAAGGCTGGCGGCTATGACACTCAAAATAACGGCTGTAGAATGGTTCCAGCAGCTTGTAGAGCTACTATATAAATGCTGGCGGCTATGACACTCAAAATAACGGCTGTAGAATGGTTCCAGCAGCTTGTAGAGCTACTATATAATGGCTGGCGTCTATGACAATCAAAACAACGGCTGTAGAATGGTTCCAGCAGCTTGTAGAGCTACTATGTAAAGACTGGCGTCTATGACACTCAAAATAACGGCTGTAGAATGGTTCCAGCATATTGTATAGCTGTTATATAAAGGTAGCTTGTAAATCTACTATATAAAGGCTGGCGGCTATGACACTCAAAATAACGGCTGTAGAATGGTTCCAGCAGCTTGTATAGCTGTTATATAAAGGCTGGCGGCTATGACTCTCAAAATAACGGCTGTGGAATGGTTCCAGCATCTTGTATAGCTGTTATATAAAGGCTGGTGGCTATGACACTCAAAATGGCGTCTGGTAGAATGGTAGAATGGTTCCAGCAGCTTGTAGAGCAACTATATAAAGGCTGGCGGCTATGACACTCAAAGTAACGGCTGTAGAATGGTTCCAGCAGCTTGTAGAGCTACTATATAAAGCCTGGCGGCTATGGCACTGAAAATAACGGCTGTAGAATGGTTCCATCAGCTTTTATAGCTGTTATATAAAAGCTGGCGGCTATGACACTCAAAATGGCGGCTGTAGAATGGTTTCAGCAGCTTGTAAAACTACTGTATAAAGGCTGGCGGCTATGACACTCAAAATAACGGCTGTAGAATGGTTCCAGCAGCGTGTAGAGCTACTATGTAAAGGCTGGCCTCTATGACACTCAAAACAACGGCTGTAGAATGGTTCCAGCAGCTTGTAGAGCTACTATATAAAGGCTGGCGGCTATGACACTTAAAATAACGGCTGTGAAATGGTTCCAGCAGCTTGTAGAGCTACTATGTAAAGGCTGGCGGCTATGACACTCAAAATAACGGGTGGAGAATGGTTCCAGCAGCTTGTAGAGCTACTATATAAAGGCTGGCGGCTATGACACTCAAAATAACGGCTGTGGAATGGTTGCAGCAGCTTGTAGAACTACCATATAAAGGCTGGCGTCTATGACACTCAAAACAACGGCTGTAGAATGGTTCCAGCAGCTTGTAGAGCTACTATATAAAGGCTGGCGGCTATGACACTCAAAATAACGGCTGTGAAATGGTTCCAGCAGCTTGTAGAGCTACTATGTAAAGGCTGGCGGCTATGACACTCAAAATAACGGCTGTAGAATGGTTCCAGCAGCTTGTATAGCTGTTATATAAAGGCTGGCGTCTATGACACTCAAAATGGCGGCTGTAGAATGGTTCCAGCAGCTTGTAAAACTACTGTATAAAGGCTGGCGGCTATGACACTCAAAATAACGGCTGTAGAATGGTTCCAGCAGCTTGTAGAGCTACTATATAAATGCTGGCGGCTATGACACTCAAAATAACGGCTGTAGAATGGTTCCAGCAGCTTGTAGAGCTACTATATAAAGGCTGGCGTCTATGACACTCAAAACAACGGCTGTAGAATGGTTCCAGCAGCTTTTAGAGCTACTATGTAAAGACTGGCGTCTATGACACTCAAAATAACGGCTGTAGAATGGTTCCAGCATACTGTATAGCTGTTATATAAAGGCTGGCGGCTATGACACTCAAAATGGCGTCTGGTAGAATGGTAGAATGGTTCCAGCATCTTGTATAGCATCTTATAGGCTGGCGGCTATGACACTCAAAATAACGGCTGTAGAATGGTTCCAGCAGCTTGTAGAGCTACTATATAAAGCCTGGCGGCTATGGCACTGAAAATAACGGCTGTAGAATGGTTCCAGCAGCTTTTATAGCTGTTATATAAAAGCTGGCGGCTATGACACTCAAAATGGCGGCTGTAGAATGGTTCCAGCAGCTTGTAAAACTACTGTATAAAGGCTGGCGGCTATGACACTCAAAATAACGGCTGTAGAATGGTTCCAGCAGCTTGTAGAGCTACTATGTAAAGGCTGGCCTCTATGACACTCAAAACAACGGCTGTAGAATGGTTCCAGCAGCTTGTAGAGCTACTATATAAAGGCTGGCGGCTATGACACTCAAAATAACGGCTGTGAAATGGTTCCAGCAGCTTGTAGAGCTACTATGTAAAGGCTGGCGGCTATGACACTCAAAATAACGGCTGTGAAATAGTTGCAGCAGCTTGTAGAACTACCATATAAAGGCTGGCGTCTATGACACTCAAAACAACGGCTGTAGAATGGTTCCAGCAGCTTGTAGAGCTACTATATAAAGGCTGGTGGCTATGACACTCAAAATAACGGCTGTGAAATGGTTCCAGCAGCTTGTAGAGCTAGTATGTAAAGGCTGGCGGCTATGACACTCAAAATAACGGCTGTAGAATGGTTCCAGCAGCTTGTATAGCTGTTATATAAAGGCTGGCGTCTATGACACTCAAAATGGCGGCTGTAGAATGGTTCCAGCAGCTTGTAAAACTACTGTATAAAGGCTGGCGGCTATGACACTCAAAATAACGGCTGTAGAATGGTTCCAGCAGCTTGTAGAGCTACTATATAAATGCTGGCGGCTATGACACTCAAAATAACGGCTGTAGAATGGTTCCAGCAGCTTGTAGAGCTACTATATAAAGGCTGGCGTCTATGACACTCAAAACAACGGCTGTAGAATGGTTCCAGCAGCTTGTAGAGCTACTATATAAAGGCTGGCGGCTATGACACTCAAAATAACGGCTGTAGAATGGTTCCAGCAGCTTGTATAGCTGTTATATAAAGGCTGGCGGCTATGACACTCAAAATGGCGGCTGTAGAATGGTTCCAGCAGCTTGTAAAACTACTGTATAAAGGCTGGCGGCTATGACACTCAAAATAACGGCTGTAGAATGGTTCCAGCAGCTTGTAGAGCTACTATGTAAAGACTGGCGTCTATGACACTCAAAATAACGGCTGTAGAATGGTTCCAGCATCTTGTATAGCTGTTATATAAAGGCTGGCGGCTATGACACTCAAAATGGCGTCTGGTAGAATGGTTTCAGCATCTTGTATAGCTGTTATTTAAAGGCTGGCGGCTATGACACTCAAAATGGCGTCTGGTAGAATGGTAGAATGGTTCCAGCATCTTGTATAGCTGTTATATAAAGGCTGGCGGCTATGACACTCAAAATAACGGCTGTAGAATGGTTCCAGCATCTTGTATAGCTGTTGTATAAAGGCTGGCGGCTTTGGCACTGAAAATAACGGCTGTCGAATGGTTCCAGCAGCTTTTGTAGCTGTTATATAAAGGCTGGCGGCTATGAAACTCAATATAACGGCTGTAGAATGGTTGCAGCACCTTGTAAAACTACTGTATAAAGGCTGGCGGCTATGACACTCAAAATAACGGCTGTAGAATGGTTCCAGCATCTTGTATAGCTGTTATATAAAGGCTGGCGGCTATGACACTCAAAATGGCGTCGGGTAGAACGGTAGAATGGTTCCAGCATCTTGTATAGCTGTTATATAAAGGCTGGCGGCTATGACACTCAAAATAACGGCTGTAGAATGGTTTCAGCAGTTTGTATAGCTGTTATATAAAGGCTGGCGGCTATGACACTCAAAATGGCGGCTGTAGAATGGTTCCAGCAGCTTGTTGAACTACTGTATAAAGGCTGGCGACTATGACACTCAAAATAACGGCTGTAGATTGGTTCCAGCATGTTGTATAGCTGTTATATAAAGGCTACCATTCTACCAAACGCCATTTTGAGTGTCATAGCCGCCAGCCTTTAAGGCTATGACACTCAAAATGGCGTTTGGTAGAATGGTAGAATGGTTCCAGCATCTTGTATAGCTGTTATATAAAGGCTGGCGGCTCTGACACTCAAAATAACGGCTGTAGAATGGTTTCAGCAGTTTGTATAGCTGTTATATAAAGGCTGGCGGCTTTGGCACTGAAAATAACGGCTGTAGAATGGTTCCAGCAGCTTTTGTAGCTGTTATATAAAGGCTGGCGGCTATGAAACTCAATATAACGGCTGTAGAATGGTTGCAGCACCTTGTAAAACTACTGTATAAAGGCTGGCGGCTATGACACTCAAAGCAACGGCTGTAGAATGGTTCCAGCAGTTTGTATAGCTGTTATATAAAGGCTGGCGGCTATGACACTCAAAATGGCGGCTGTAGAATGGTTTCAGCAGCTTGTTGAACTACTGTATAAAGGCTGGCGACTATGACACTCAAAATAACGGCTGTAGATTGGTTCCAGCATGTTGTATAGCTGTTATATAAAGGCTAGCGGCTATGACATTAAAAATGGCAGCTGTAGAATGGTTCCAGCAGCTTGTAGAGCTACTATATAAAGGCTGGCGTCTATGACACTCAAAATAACGGCTGTAGAATGGTTCCAGCTTCTTGTATAGCTGTTATATAGGCTGGCGGCTATGACACTCAAAATGGCGGCTGTAGAATGGTTCCAGCAGCTTGTAAAACTACTGTTTAAAGGCTGGCGGCTATGACACTCAAAATAACGGCTGTAGAATGGTTCCAGCAGCTTGTAGAACTACTATATAAAGGCTGGCGGCTATTACACTCAAAATAACGGCTGTAGAATGATTCCAGCTGCTTGTATAGCTGTTATATAAAGGCTGGCGGCTATGACACTCAAAATGACGGCTGTAGAATGGTTCCAGTAGCTTGTAAATCTACTATATAAAGGCTGGCGGCTATGACACTCAAAATAACGGCTGTAGAATGATTCCAGCTGCTTGTATAGCTGTTATATAAAGGCTGGCGGCTATGACACTCAAAATGACGGCTGTAGAATGGTTCCAGTAGCTTGTAAATCTACTATATAAAGTCTGGCGGCTATGACACTCAAAATAACGGCTGTAGAATGGTTCCAGCAGCTTGTATAGCTGTTATATAAAGGCTGGCGGCTATGACTCTCAAATTAACGGCTGTAGAATGGTTCCAGCAGCTTGTATAGCTGTTATATAAAGGCTGGCGGCTATGACACTCAAAATGGCGGCTGTAGAATGGTTCCAGCAGCTTGTAGAGCTACTATATAAAGGCTGGCGGCTATGACACTCAAAATAACGGCTGTAGAATGGTTCCAGCAGCTTGTAGAGCTACTACATAAAACCTGGCGGCTATGGCACTGAAAATAACGGCTGTAGAATGGTTCCAGAAACTTTTATAGCTGTTATATAAAAGCTGGGCGCTAAGACACTCAAAATAACGGTTAAAAAATGGTTCCAGCAGTTTGTATAGCTGTTATATAAAGGCTGGCGGCTATGACACTCAAAATGGCGGGTGTAGAATGATTGCAGCAGCTTGTAGAGCTACTATATAAAGGCTGGCGGCTATGACACTCAAAATAACGGCTGTAGAATGGTTCCAGCAGCTTGTATAGCTGTTATATAAAGGCTGGCGGCTATGACACTCAAAATGGCGGCTGTAGAATGGTTCCAGCATTGTGTATAGCTGTTATTTAAAGGCTGGCGGCTATGACACTCAAAATGGCGTCTGGTAGAATGGTAGAATGGTTCCAGCAGCTTGTAGAGCTACTATATAAAGGCTGGCGTCTATGACACTCAAAATAACGGCTGTAAAATGGTTCCAGCATCTTGTATAGCTGTTATATAAAGGCTGGCGGCTATGACACTCAAAATGGCGGCTGTAGAATGGTTCCAGCAGCTTGTAGAGCTACTATATAAATGCTGGCGGCTATGACACTCAAAATAACGGCTGTAGAATGGTTGCAGCAGCTTGTAGAGCTACTATATAAAGGCTGGCGTCTATGACACTCAAAACAACGGCTGTAGAATGGTTCCAGCAGCTTGTAGAGCTACTATATAAAGGCTGGCGGCTATGACATTCAAAATAACGGCTGTAGAATGGTTCCAGCAGCTTGTAGAGATACTATATAAGGGCTGGCGACTATGACACTCAAAATGGCGGCTGTAGAATGGTTCCAGCATCTTGTAGAGCTGTTTTATAAAGGCTGGCGGCTATGACACTCAAAAGGGCGGCTGTAGAATGGTTCCAGCAGCTTGTAAAACTACTGTATAAAGGCTTGCGGCTATGACACTCAAAATAACGGCTGTAGAATGGTTCCAGCAGCTTGTAGAGCTACTATGTAAAGGCTGGCGTCTATGACACTCAAAATAACGGCTGTAGAATGGTTCCAGCATCTTGTATAGCTGTTATATAAAGGCTGGCGGCTATGACACTCAAAATGGCGTCTGGTAGAATGGTAGAATGGTTCCAGCATCTTGTATAGCTGTTATATAAAGGCTGGCGGCTATGACACTCAAAATAAAAGCTGTAGAATGGTTCCAGCATCTTGTATAGCTGTTATATAAAGGCTGGCGGCTTTGGCACTGAAAATAACGGCTGTAGATTGGTTCCAGCAGCTTTTGTAGCTGTTATATAAAGGCTGGCGGCTATGAAACTCAATATAACGGCTGTAGAATGGTTCCAGCACCTTGTAAAACTACTGTATAAAGGCTGCCGGCTATGACACTCAAAATAACGGCTGTAGAATGGTTCCAGCATCTTGTATAGCTGTTATATAAAGGCTGGCGGCTATGACACTCAAAATGGCGTCTGGTAGAATGGTAGAATGGTTCCAGCATCTTGTATAGCTGTTATTTAAAGGCTGGCGGCTATGACACTCAAAATGGCGTCTGGTAGAATGGTAGAATGGTTCCAGCATCTTGTATAGCTGTTATATAAAGGCTGGCGTCTATGACACTCAAAATGGCGGCTGTAGAATGGTTGCAGCACCTTGTAAAACTACTGTATAAAGGCTGGCGGCTATGACACTCAAAGCAACGGCTGTAGAATGGTTCCAGCAGCTTGTATAGCAGTTATATAAAGGCTGGCGTCTATGACACTCAAAATGGCGGCTGTAGAATGGTTCCAGCAGCTTGTAAAACTACTGTATAAAGGCTGGCGGCTATGACACTCAAAATAACGGCTGTAGAATGGTTCCAGCAGCTTGTAGAGCTACTATATAAATGCTGGCGGCTATGACACTCAAAATAACGGCTGTAGAATGGTTCCAGCAGCTTGTAGAGCTACTATATAAAGGCTGGCGTCTATGACACTCAAAACAACGGCTGTAGAATGGTTCCAGCAGCTTGTAGAGCTACTATATAAAGGCTGGCGGCTATGACACTCAAAATAACGGCTGTAGAATGGTTCCAGCAGCTTGTATAGCTGTTATATAAAGGCTGGCGGCTATGACACTCAAAATGGCGGCTGTAGAATGGTTCCAGCAGCTTGTAAAACTACTGTATAAAGGCTGGCGGCTATGACACTCAAAATAACGGCTGTAGAATGGTTCCAGCAGCTTGTAGAGCTACTATGTAAAGACTGGCGTCTATGACACTCAAAATAACGGCTGTAGAATGGTTCCAGCATCTTGTATAGCTGTTATATAAAGGCTGGCGGCTATGACACTCAAAATGGCGTCTGGTAGAATGGTTTCAGCATCTTGTATAGCTGTTATTTAAAGGCTGGCGGCTATGACACTCAAAATGGCGTCTGGTAGAATGGTAGAATGGTTCCAGCATCTTGTATAGCTGTTATATAAAGGCTGGCGGCTATGACACTCAAAATAACGGCTGTAGAATGGTTCCAGCATCTTGTATAGCTGTTGTATAAAGGCTGGCGGCTTTGGCACTGAAAATAACGGCTGTCGAATGGTTCCAGCAGCTTTTGTAGCTGTTATATAAAGGCTGGCGGCTATGAAACTCAATATAACGGCTGTAGAATGGTTGCAGCACCTTGTAAAACTACTGTATAAAGGCTGGCGGCTATGACACTCAAAATAACGGCTGTAGAATGGTTCCAGCATCTTGTATAGCTGTTATATAAAGGCTGGCGGCTATGACACTCAAAATGGCGTCGGGTAGAACGGTAGAATGGTTCCAGCATCTTGTATAGCTGTTATATAAAGGCTGGCGGCTATGACACTCAAAATAACGGCTGTAGAATGGTTTCAGCAGTTTGTATAGCTGTTATATAAAGGCTGGCGGCTATGACACTCAAAATGGCGGCTGTAGAATGGTTCCAGCAGCTTGTTGAACTACTGTATAAAGGCTGGCGACTATGACACTCAAAATAACGGCTGTAGATTGGTTCCAGCATGTTGTATAGCTGTTATATAAAGGCTACCATTCTACCAAACGCCATTTTGAGTGTCATAGCCGCCAGCCTTTAAGGCTATGACACTCAAAATGGCGTTTGGTAGAATGGTAGAATGGTTCCAGCATCTTGTATAGCTGTTATATAAAGGCTGGCGGCTCTGACACTCAAAATAACGGCTGTAGAATGGTTTCAGCAGTTTGTATAGCTGTTATATAAAGGCTGGCGGCTTTGGCACTGAAAATAACGGCTGTAGAATGGTTCCAGCAGCTTTTGTAGCTGTTATATAAAGGCTGGCGGCTATGAAACTCAATATAACGGCTGTAGAATGGTTGCAGCACCTTGTAAAACTACTGTATAAAGGCTGGCGGCTATGACACTCAAAGCAACGGCTGTAGAATGGTTCCAGCAGTTTGTATAGCTGTTATATAAAGGCTGGCGGCTATGACACTCAAAATGGCGGCTGTAGAATGGTTTCAGCAGCTTGTTGAACTACTGTATAAAGGCTGGCGACTATGACACTCAAAATAACGGCTGTAGATTGGTTCCAGCATGTTGTATAGCTGTTATATAAAGGCTAGCGGCTATGACATTAAAAATGGCAGCTGTAGAATGGTTCCAGCAGCTTGTAGAGCTACTATATAAAGGCTGGCGTCTATGACACTCAAAATAACGGCTGTAGAATGGTTCCAGCTTCTTGTATAGCTGTTATATAGGCTGGCGGCTATGACACTTAAAATGGCGGCTGTAGAATGGTTCCAGCAGCTTGTAAAACTACTGTTTAAAGGCTGGCGGCTATGACACTCAAAATAACGGCTGTAGAATGGTTCCAGCAGCTTGTAGAACTACTATATAAAGGCTGGCGGCTATTACACTCAAAATAACGGCTGTAGAATGATTCCAGCTGCTTGTATAGCTGTTATATAAAGGCTGGCGGCTATGACACTCAAAATGACGGCTGTAGAATGGTTCCAGTAGCTTGTAAATCTACTATATAAAGGCTGGCGGCTATGACACTCAAAATAACGGCTGTAGAATGATTCCAGCTGCTTGTATAGCTGTTATATAAAGGCTGGCGGCTATGACACTCAAAATGACGGCTGTAGAATGGTTCCAGTAGCTTGTAAATCTACTATATAAAGTCTGGCGGCTATGACACTCAAAATAACGGCTGTAGAATGGTTCCAGCAGCTTGTATAGCTGTTATATAAAGGCTGGCGGCTATGACTCTCAAATTAACGGCTGTAGAATGGTTCCAGCAGCTTGTATAGCTGTTATATAAAGGCTGGCGGCTATGACACTCAAAATGGCGGCTGTAGAATGGTTCCAGCAGCTTGTAGAGCTACTATATAAAGGCTGGCGGCTATGACACTCAAAATAACGGCTGTAGAATGGTTCCAGCAGCTTGTAGAGCTACTACATAAAACCTGGCGGCTATGGCACTGAAAATAACGGCTGTAGAATGGTTCCAGAAACTTTTATAGCTGTTATATAAAAGCTGGGCGCTAAGACACTCAAAATAACGGTTAAAAAATGGTTCCAGCAGTTTGTATAGCTGTTATATAAAGGCTGGCGGCTATGACACTCAAAATGGCGGGTGTAGAATGATTGCAGCAGCTTGTAGAGCTACTATATAAAGGCTGGCGGCTATGACACTCAAAATGGCGGCTGTAGAATGGTTCCAGCAGCTTGTATAGCTGTTATATAAAGGCTGGCGGCTATGACACTCAAAATGGCGGCTGTAGAATGGTTCCAGCATTGTGTATAGCTGTTATTTAAAGGCTGGCGGCTATGACACTCAAAATGGCGTCTGGTAGAATGGTAGAATGGTTCCAGCAGCTTGTAGAGCTACTATATAAAGGCTGGCGTCTATGACACTCAAAATAACGGCTGTAAAATGGTTCCAGCATCTTGTATAGCTGTTATATAAAGGCTGGCGGCTATGACACTCAAAATGGCGGCTGTAGAATGGTTCCAGCAGCTTGTAGAGCTACTATATAAATGCTGGCGGCTATGACACTCAAAATAACGGCTGTAGAATGGTTGCAGCAGCTTGTAGAGCTACTATATAAAGGCTGGCGTCTATGACACTCAAAACAACGGCTGTAGAATGGTTCCAGCAGCTTGTAGAGCTACTATATAAAGGCTGGCGGCTATGACATTCAAAATAACGGCTGTAGAATGGTTCCAGCAGCTTGTAGAGATACTATATAAGGGCTGGCGACTATGACACTCAAAATGGCGGCTGTAGAATGGTTCCAGCATCTTGTAGAGCTGTTTTATAAAGGCTGGCGGCTATGACACTCAAAAGGGCGGCTGTAGAATGGTTCCAGCAGCTTGTAAAACTACTGTATAAAGGCTTGCGGCTATGACACTCAAAATAACGGCTGTAGAATGGTTCCAGCAGCTTGTAGAGCTACTATGTAAAGGCTGGCGTCTATGACACTCAAAATAACGGCTGTAGAATGGTTCCAGCATCTTGTATAGCTGTTATATAAAGGCTGGCGGCTATGACACTCAAAATGGCGTCTGGTAGAATGGTAGAATGGTTCCAGCATCTTGTATAGCTGTTATATAAAGGCTGGCGGCTATGACACTCAAAATAAAAGCTGTAGAATGGTTCCAGCATCTTGTATAGCTGTTATATAAAGGCTGGCGGCTTTGGCACTGAAAATAACGGCTGTAGATTGGTTCCAGCAGCTTTTGTAGCTGTTATATAAAGGCTGGCGGCTATGAAACTCAATATAACGGCTGTAGAATGGTTCCAGCACCTTGTAAAACTACTGTATAAAGGCTGCCGGCTATGACACTCAAAATAACGGCTGTAGAATGGTTCCAGCATCTTGTATAGCTGTTATATAAAGGCTGGCGGCTATGACACTCAAAATGGCGTCTGGTAGAATGGTAGAATGGTTCCAGCATCTTGTATAGCTGTTATTTAAAGGCTGGCGGCTATGACACTCAAAATGGCGTCTGGTAGAATGGTAGAATGGTTCCAGCATCTTGTATAGCTGTTATATAAAGGCTGGCGGCTATGACACTCAAAATGGCGTCTGGTAGAACGGTAGAATGGTTCCAGCATCTTGTAAAGCTGTTATTTAAAGGCTGGCGGCTATGACACTCAAAATGGCGTCTGGTAGAATGGTTCCAGCATCTTGTATAGCTGTTATATAAAGGCTGGCGGCTATGACACTCAAAATAACGGCTGTAGAATGGTTCCAGCAGTTTGTATAGCTGTTATATAAAGGCTGGCGGCTATGACACTCAAAATGGCGGCTGTAGAATGGTTCCAGCAGCTTGTAGAGCTGTTATTTAAAGGCTGGCGGCTATGACACTCAAAATGGCGTCTGGTAGAATGGTAGAATGGTTCCAGCATCTTGTATAGCTGTTATATAAAGGCTGGCGGCTGTGAAACTCAAAGTAACGGCTGTAGAATGGTTCCAGCAGCTTGTATAGCTGTTATATAAAGGCTGGCGGCTATGACACTCAAAATGGCGGCTGTAGAATGGTTGCAGCAGCTTGTTAAACTACTGTATAAAGGCTGGCGACTATGACACTCAAAATAAAAGCTGTAGATTGGTTCCAGCAGTTTGTATAGCTGTTATATAAAGGCTGGCGGCTATGACACTCAAAATGGCGGCTGTAGAATGATTGCAGCAGCTTGTAGAGCTACTATGTAAAGGCTGGCGGCTATGACACTCAAAATAACGGCTGTAGAATGGTTCCAGCAGCTTGTATAGCTGTTATATAAAGGCTGGCGGCTATGACACTCAAAATGGCGGCTGTAGAATGGTTCCAGCAATTTGTATAGCTGTTATTTAAAGGCTGGCAGCTATGACACTCAAAATGGCGTCTGGTAGAACGGTAGAATGGTTCCAGCAGCTTGTAGAGCTACTATGTAAAGGCTGGCGTCTATGACACTCAAAATAACAGCTGTAGAATGGTTCCAGCATCTTGTATAGCTGTTATATAAAGGCTGGCGGCTATGACACTCAAAATAACGGCTGTAGAATGGTTTCAGCAGTTTGTATAGCTGTTATATAAAGGCTGGCGGCTTTGGCACTGAAAATAACGGCTGTAGAATGGTTCCAGCAGCTTTTGTAGCTGTTATATAAAGGCTGGCGGCTATGAAACTCAATATAACGGCTGTAGAATGGTTGCAGCACCTTGTAAAACTACTGTATAAAGGCTGGCGGCTATGACACTCAAAGCAACGGCTGTAGAATGGTTCCAGCAGTTTGTATAGCTGTTATATAAAGGCTGGCGGCTATGACACTCAAAATGGCGGCTGTAGAATGGTTTCAGCAGCTTGTTGAACTACTGTATAAAGGCTGGCGACTATGACACTCAAAATAACGGCTGTAGATTGGTTCCAGCATGTTGTATAGCTGTTATATAAAGGCTAGCGGCTATGACATTAAAAATGGCAGCTGTAGAATGGTTCCAGCAGCTTGTAGAGCTACTATATAAAGGCTGGCGTCTATGACACTCAAAATAACGGCTGTAGAATGGTTCCAGCTTCTTGTATAGCTGTTATATAGGCTGGCGGCTATGACACTCAAAATGGCGGCTGTAGAATGGTTCCAGCAGCTTGTAAAACTACTGTTTAAAGGCTGGCGGCTATGACACTCAAAATAACGGCTGTAGAATGGTTCCAGCAGCTTGTAGAACTACTATATAAAGGCTGGCGGCTATTACACTCAAAATAACGGCTGTAGAATGATTCCAGCTGCTTGTATAGCTGTTATATAAAGGCTGGCGGCTATGACACTCAAAATGACGGCTGTAGAATGGTTCCAGTAGCTTGTAAATCTACTATATAAAGGCTGGCGGCTATGACACTCAAAATAACGGCTGTAGAATGATTCCAGCTGCTTGTATAGCTGTTATATAAAGGCTGGCGGCTATGACACTCAAAATGACGGCTGTAGAATGGTTCCAGTAGCTTGTAAATCTACTATATAAAGTCTGGCGGCTATGACACTCAAAATAACGGCTGTAGAATGGTTCCAGCAGCTTGTATAGCTGTTATATAAAGGCTGGCGGCTATGACTCTCAAATTAACGGCTGTAGAATGGTTCCAGCAGCTTGTATAGCTGTTATATAAAGGCTGGCGGCTATGACACTCAAAATGGCGGCTGTAGAATGGTTCCAGCAGCTTGTAGAGCTACTATATAAAGGCTGGCGGCTATGACACTCAAAATAACGGCTGTAGAATGGTTCCAGCAGCTTGTAGAGCTACTACATAAAACCTGGCGGCTATGGCACTGAAAATAACGGCTGTAGAATGGTTCCAGAAACTTTTATAGCTGTTATATAAAAGCTGGGCGCTAAGACACTCAAAATAACGGTTAAAAAATGGTTCCAGCAGTTTGTATAGCTGTTATATAAAGGCTGGCGGCTATGACACTCAAAATAACGGCTGTAGAATGGTTCCAGCAGCTTGTAGAGATACTATATAAGGGCTGGCGACTATGACACTCAAAATGGCGGCTGTAGAATGGTTCCAGCAGCTTGTAGAGCTACTATATAAAGCCTGGCGGCTATGGCACTGAAAATAACGGCTGTAGAATGGTTCCAGCAGCTTTTATAGCTGTTATATAAAAGCTGGCGGCTATGACACTCAAAATGGCGGCTGTAGAATGGTTCCAGCAGCTTGTAAAACTACTGTATAAAGGCTGGCGGCTATGACACTCAAAATAACGGCTGTAGAATGGTTCCAGCAGCTTGTAGAGCTACTATGTAAAGGCTGGCCTCTATGACACTCAAAACAACGGCTGTAGAATGGTTCCAGCAGCTTGTAGAGCTACTATATAAAGGCTGGCGGCTATGACACTCAAAATAACGGCTGTGAAATGGTTCCAGCAGCTTGTAGAGCTACTATGTAAAGGCTGGCGGCTATGACACTCAAAATAACGGCTGTGAAATAGTTGCAGCAGCTTGTAGAACTACCATATAAAGGCTGGCGTCTATGACACTCAAAACAACGGCTGTAGAATGGTTCCAGCAGCTTGTAGAGCTACTATATAAAGGCTGGTGGCTATGACAATCAAAATAACGGCTGTGAAATGGTTCCAGCAGCTTGTAGAGCTAGTATGTAAAGGCTGGCGGCTATGACACTCAAAATAACGGCTGTAGAATGGTTCCAGCAGCTTGTATAGCTGTTATATAAAGGTTGGCGGCTATGACACTCAAAATGGCGGCTGTAGAATGGTTCCAGCAGCTTGTAAAACTACTGTATAAAGGCTGGCGGCTATGACACTCAAAATAACGGCTGTAGAATGGTTCCAGCAGCTTGTAGAGCTACTATATAAATGCTGGCGGCTATGACACTCAAAATAACGGCTGTAGAATGGTTCCAGCAGCTTGTAGAGCTACTATATAAAGGCTGGCGTCTATGACACTCAAAACAACGGCTGTAGAATGGTTCCAGCAGCTTGTAGAGCTACTATATAAAGGCTGGCGGCTATGACACTCAAAATAACGGCTGTAGAATGGTTCCAGCAGCTTGTATAGCTGTTATATAAAGGCTGGCGGCTATGACACTCAAAATGGCGGCTGTAGAATGGTTCCAGCAGCTTGTAAAACTACTGTATAAAGGCTGGCGGCTATGACACTCAAAATAACGGCTGTAGAATGGTTCCAGCAGCTTGTAGAGCTACTATGTAAAGACTGGCGTCTATGACACTCAAAATAACGGCTGTAGAATGGTTCCAGCATCTTGTATAGCTGTTATATAAAGGCTGGCGGCTATGACACTCAAAATGGCGTCTGGTAGAATGGTTTCAGCATCTTGTATAGCTGTTATTTAAAGGCTGGCGGCTATGACACTCAAAATGGCGTCTGGTAGAATGGTAGAATGGTTCCAGCATCTTGTATAGCTGTTATATAAAGGCTGGCGGCTATGACACTCAAAATAACGGCTGTAGAATGGTTCCAGCATCTTGTATAGCTGTTGTATAAAGGCTGGCGGCTTTGGCACTGAAAATAACGGCTGTCGAATGGTTCCAGCAGCTTTTGTAGCTGTTATATAAAGGCTGGCGGCTATGAAACTCAATATAACGGCTGTAGAATGGTTGCAGCACCTTGTAAAACTACTGTATAAAGGCTGGCGGCTATGACACTCAAAATAACGGCTGTAGAATGGTTCCAGCATCTTGTATAGCTGTTATATAAAGGCTGGCGGCTATGACACTCAAAATGGCGTCGGGTAGAACGGTAGAATGGTTCCAGCATCTTGTATAGCTGTTATATAAAGGCTGGCGGCTATGACACTCAAAATAACGGCTGTAGAATGGTTTCAGCAGTTTGTATAGCTGTTATATAAAGGCTGGCGGCTATGACACTCAAAATGGCGGCTGTAGAATGGTTCCAGCAGCTTGTTGAACTACTGTATAAAGGCTGGCGACTATGACACTCAAAATAACGGCTGTAGATTGGTTCCAGCATGTTGTATAGCTGTTATATAAAGGCTACCATTCTACCAAACGCCATTTTGAGTGTCATAGCCGCCAGCCTTTAAGGCTATGACACTCAAAATGGCGTTTGGTAGAATGGTAGAATGGTTCCAGCATCTTGTATAGCTGTTATATAAAGGCTGGCGGCTCTGACACTCAAAATAACGGCTGTAGAATGGTTTCAGCAGTTTGTATAGCTGTTATATAAAGGCTGGCGGCTTTGGCACTGAAAATAACGGCTGTAGAATGGTTCCAGCAGCTTTTGTAGCTGTTATATAAAGGCTGGCGGCTATGAAACTCAATATAACGGCTGTAGAATGGTTGCAGCACCTTGTAAAACTACTGTATAAAGGCTGGCGGCTATGACACTCAAAGCAAGGGCTGTAGAATGGTTCCAGCAGTTTGTATAGCTGTTATATAAAGGCTGGCGGCTATGACACTCAAAATGGCGGCTGTAGAATGGTTTCAGCAGCTTGTTGAACTACTGTATAAAGGCTGGCGACTATGACACTCAAAATAACGGCTGTAGATTGGTTCCAGCATGTTGTATAGCTGTTATATAAAGGCTAGCGGCTATGACATTAAAAATGGCAGCTGTAGAATGGTTCCAGCAGCTTGTAGAGCTACTATATAAAGGCTGGCGTCTATGACACTCAAAATAACGGCTGTAGAATGGTTCCAGCTTCTTGTATAGCTGTTATATAGGCTGGCGGCTATGACACTCAAAATGGCGGCTGTAGAATGGTTCCAGCAGCTTGTAAAACTACTGTTTAAAGGCTGGCGGCTATGACACTCAAAATAACGGCTGTAGAATGGTTCCAGCAGCTTGTAGAACTACTATATAAAGGCTGGCGGCTATTACACTCAAAATAACGGCTGTAGAATGATTCCAGCTGCTTGTATAGCTGTTATATAAAGGCTGGCGGCTATGACACTCAAAATGACGGCTGTAGAATGGTTCCAGTAGCTTGTAAATCTACTATATAAAGGCTGGCGGCTATGACACTCAAAATAACGGCTGTAGAATGATTCCAGCTGCTTGTATAGCTGTTATATAAAGGCTGGCGGCTATGACACTCAAAATGACGGCTGTAGAATGGTTCCAGTAGCTTGTAAATCTACTATATAAAGTCTGGCGGCTATGACACTCAAAATAACGGCTGTAGAATGGTTCCAGCAGCTTGTATAGCTGTTATATAAAGGCTGGCGGCTATGACTCTCAAATTAACGGCTGTAGAATGGTTCCAGCAGCTTGTATAGCTGTTATATAAAGGCTGGCGGCTATGACACTCAAAATGGCGGCTGTAGAATGGTTCCAGCAGCTTGTAGAGCTACTATATAAAGGCTGGCGGCTATGACACTCAAAATAACGGCTGTAGAATGGTTCCAGCAGCTTGTAGAGCTACTACATAAAACCTGGCGGCTATGGCACTGAAAATAACGGCTGTAGAATGGTTCCAGAAACTTTTATAGCTGTTATATAAAAGCTGGGCGCTAAGACACTCAAAATAACGGTTAAAAAATGGTTCCAGCAGTTTGTATAGCTGTTATATAAAGGCTGGCGGCTATGACACTCAAAATGGCGGGTGTAGAATGATTGCAGCAGCTTGTAGAGCTACTATATAAAGGCTGGCGGCTATGACACTCAAAATAACGGCTGTAGAATGGTTCCAGCAGCTTGTATAGCTGTTATATAAAGGCTGGCGGCTATGACACTCAAAATGGCGGCTGTAGAATGGTTCCAGCATTGTGTATAGCTGTTATTTAAAGGCTGGCGGCTATGACACTCAAAATGGCGTCTGGTAGAATGGTAGAATGGTTCCAGCAGCTTGTAGAGCTACTATATAAAGGCTGGCGTCTATGACACTCAAAATAACGGCTGTAAAATGGTTCCAGCATCTTGTATAGCTGTTATATAAAGGCTGGCGGCTATGACACTCAAAATGGCGGCTGTAGAATGGTTCCAGCAGCTTGTAGAGCTACTATATAAATGCTGGCGGCTATGACACTCAAAATAACGGCTGTAGAATGGTTGCAGCAGCTTGTAGAGCTACTATATAAAGGCTGGCGTCTATGACACTCAAAACAACGGCTGTAGAATGGTTCCAGCAGCTTGTAGAGCTACTATATAAAGGCTGGCGGCTATGACATTCAAAATAACGGCTGTAGAATGGTTCCAGCAGCTTGTAGAGATACTATATAAGGGCTGGCGACTATGACACTCAAAATGGCGGCTGTAGAATGGTTCCAGCATCTTGTAGAGCTGTTTTATAAAGGCTGGCGGCTATGACACTCAAAAGGGCGGCTGTAGAATGGTTCCAGCAGCTTGTAAAACTACTGTATAAAGGCTTGCGGCTATGACACTCAAAATAACGGCTGTAGAATGGTTCCAGCAGCTTGTAGAGCTACTATGTAAAGGCTGGCGTCTATGACACTCAAAATAACGGCTGTAGAATGGTTCCAGCATCTTGTATAGCTGTTATATAAAGGCTGGCGGCTATGACACTCAAAATGGCGTCTGGTAGAATGGTAGAATGGTTCCAGCATCTTGTATAGCTGTTATATAAAGGCTGGCGGCTATGACACTCAAAATAAAAGCTGTAGAATGGTTCCAGCATCTTGTATAGCTGTTATATAAAGGCTGGCGGCTTTGGCACTGAAAATAACGGCTGTAGATTGGTTCCAGCAGCTTTTGTAGCTGTTATATAAAGGCTGGCGGCTATGAAACTCAATATAACGGCTGTAGAATGGTTCCAGCACCTTGTAAAACTACTGTATAAAGGCTGCCGGCTATGACACTCAAAATAACGGCTGTAGAATGGTTCCAGCATCTTGTATAGCTGTTATATAAAGGCTGGCGGCTATGACACTCAAAATGGCGTCTGGTAGAATGGTAGAATGGTTCCAGCATCTTGTATAGCTGTTATTTAAAGGCTGGCGGCTATGACACTCAAAATGGCGTCTGGTAGAATGGTAGAATGGTTCCAGCATCTTGTATAGCTGTTATATAAAGGCTGGCGGCTATGACACTCAAAATGGCGTCTGGTAGAACGGTAGAATGGTTCCAGCATCTTGTAAAGCTGTTATTTAAAGGCTGGCGGCTATGACACTCAAAATGGCGTCTGGTAGAATGGTTCCAGCATCTTGTATAGCTGTTATATAAAGGCTGGCGGCTATGACACTCAAAATAACGGCTGTAGAATGGTTCCAGCAGTTTGTATAGCTGTTATATAAAGGCTGGCGGCTATGACACTCAAAATGGCGGCTGTAGAATGGTTCCAGCAGCTTGTAGAGCTGTTATTTAAAGGCTGGCGGCTATGACACTCAAAATGGCGTCTGGTAGAATGGTAGAATGGTTCCAGCATCTTGTATAGCTGTTATATAAAGGCTGGCGGCTGTGAAACTCAAAGTAACGGCTGTAGAATGGTTCCAGCAGCTTGTATAGCTGTTATATAAAGGCTGGCGGCTATGACACTCAAAATGGCGGCTGTAGAATGGTTGCAGCAGCTTGTTAAACTACTGTATAAAGGCTGGCGACTATGACACTCAAAATAAAAGCTGTAGATTGGTTCCAGCAGTTTGTATAGCTGTTATATAAAGGCTGGCGGCTATGACACTCAAAATGGCGGCTGTAGAATGATTGCAGCAGCTTGTAGAGCTACTATGTAAAGGCTGGCGGCTATGACACTCAAAATAACGGCTGTAGAATGGTTCCAGCAGCTTGTATAGCTGTTATATAAAGGCTGGCGGCTATGACACTCAAAATGGCGGCTGTAGAATGGTTCCAGCAATTTGTATAGCTGTTATTTAAAGGCTGGCAGCTATGACACTCAAAATGGCGTCTGGTAGAACGGTAGAATGGTTCCAGCAGCTTGTAGAGCTACTATGTAAAGGCTGGCGTCTATGACACTCAAAATAACAGCTGTAGAATGGTTCCAGCATCTTGTATAGCTGTTATATAAAGGCTGGCGGCTATGACACTCAAAATAACGGCTGTAGAATGGTTTCAGCAGTTTGTATAGCTGTTATATAAAGGCTGGCGGCTTTGGCACTGAAAATAACGGCTGTAGAATGGTTCCAGCAGCTTTTGTAGCTGTTATATAAAGGCTGGCGGCTATGAAACTCAATATAACGGCTGTAGAATGGTTGCAGCACCTTGTAAAACTACTGTATAAAGGCTGGCGGCTATGACACTCAAAGCAACGGCTGTAGAATGGTTCCAGCAGTTTGTATAGCTGTTATATAAAGGCTGGCGGCTATGACACTCAAAATGGCGGCTGTAGAATGGTTTCAGCAGCTTGTTGAACTACTGTATAAAGGCTGGCGACTATGACACTCAAAATAACGGCTGTAGATTGGTTCCAGCATGTTGTATAGCTGTTATATAAAGGCTAGCGGCTATGACATTAAAAATGGCAGCTGTAGAATGGTTCCAGCAGCTTGTAGAGCTACTATATAAAGGCTGGCGTCTATGACACTCAAAATAACGGCTGTAGAATGGTTCCAGCTTCTTGTATAGCTGTTATATAGGCTGGCGGCTATGACACTCAAAATGGCGGCTGTAGAATGGTTCCAGCAGCTTGTAAAACTACTGTTTAAAGGCTGGCGGCTATGACACTCAAAATAACGGCTGTAGAATGGTTCCAGCAGCTTGTAGAACTACTATATAAAGGCTGGCGGCTATTACACTCAAAATAACGGCTGTAGAATGATTCCAGCTGCTTGTATAGCTGTTATATAAAGGCTGGCGGCTATGACACTCAAAATGACGGCTGTAGAATGGTTCCAGTAGCTTGTAAATCTACTATATAAAGGCTGGCGGCTATGACACTCAAAATAACGGCTGTAGAATGATTCCAGCTGCTTGTATAGCTGTTATATAAAGGCTGGCGGCTATGACACTCAAAATGACGGCTGTAGAATGGTTCCAGTAGCTTGTAAATCTACTATATAAAGTCTGGCGGCTATGACACTCAAAATAACGGCTGTAGAATGGTTCCAGCAGCTTGTATAGCTGTTATATAAAGGCTGGCGGCTATGACTCTCAAATTAACGGCTGTAGAATGGTTCCAGCAGCTTGTATAGCTGTTATATAAAGGCTGGCGGCTATGACACTCAAAATGGCGGCTGTAGAATGGTTCCAGCAGCTTGTAGAGCTACTATATAAAGGCTGGCGGCTATGACACTCAAAATAACGGCTGTAGAATGGTTCCAGCAGCTTGTAGAGCTACTACATAAAACCTGGCGGCTATGGCACTGAAAATAACGGCTGTAGAATGGTTCCAGAAACTTTTATAGCTGTTATATAAAAGCTGGGCGCTAAGACACTCAAAATAACGGTTAAAAAATGGTTCCAGCAGTTTGTATAGCTGTTATATAAAGGCTGGCGGCTATGACACTCAAAATGGCGGGTGTAGAATGATTGCAGCAGCTTGTAGAGCTACTATATAAAGGCTGGCGGCTATGACACTCAAAATAACGGCTGTAGAATGGTTCCAGCAGCTTGTATAGCTGTTATATAAAGGCTGGCGGCTATGACACTCAAAATGGCGGCTGTAGAATGGTTCCAGCATTGTGTATAGCTGTTATTTAAAGGCTGGCGGCTATGACACTCAAAATGGCGTCTGGTAGAATGGTAGAATGGTTCCAGCAGCTTTTAGAGCTACTATATAAAGGCTGGCGTCTATGACACTCAAAATAACGGCTGTAAAATGGTTCCAGCATCTTGTATAGCTGTTATATAAAGGCTGGCGGCTTTGACACTCAAAATGGCGGCTGTAGAATGGTTCCAGCAGCTTGTAGAGCTACTATATAAATGCTGGCGGCTATGACACTCAAAATAACGGCTGTAGAATGGTTGCAGCAGCTTGTAGAGCTACTATATAAAGGCTGGCGGCTATGACACTCAAAATGACGGCTGTAGAATGGTTCCAGTAGCTTGTAAATCTACTATATAAAGTCTGGCGGCTATGACACTCAAAATAACGGCTGTAGAATGGTTCCAGCAGCTTGTATAGCTGTTATATAAAGGCTGGCGGCTATGACTCTCAAATTAACGGCTGTAGAATGGTTCCAGCAGCTTGTATAGCTGTTATATAAAGGCTGGCGGCTATGACACTCAAAATGGCGGCTGTAGAATGGTTCCAGCAGCTTGTAGAGCTACTATATAAAGGCTGGCGGCTATGACACTCAAAATAACGGCTGTAGAATGGTTCCAGCAGCTTGTAGAGCTACTACATAAAACCTGGCGGCTATGGCACTGAAAATAACGGCTGTAGAATGGTTCCAGAAACTTTTATAGCTGTTATATAAAAGCTGGGCGCTAAGACACTCAAAATAACGGTTAAAAAATGGTTCCAGCAGTTTGTATAGCTGTTATATAAAGGCTGGCGGCTATGACACTCAAAATGGCGGGTGTAGAATGATTGCAGCAGCTTGTAGAGCTACTATATAAAGGCTGGCGGCTATGACACTCAAAATAACGGCTGTAGAATGGTTCCAGCAGCTTGTATAGCTGTTATATAAAGGCTGGCGGCTATGACACTCAAAATGGCGGCTGTAGAATGGTTCCAGCATTGTGTATAGCTGTTATTTAAAGGCTGGCGGCTATGACACTCAAAATGGCGTCTGGTAGAATGGTAGAATGGTTCCAGCAGCTTTTAGAGCTACTATATAAAGGCTGGCGTCTATGACACTCAAAATAACGGCTGTAAAATGGTTCCAGCATCTTGTATAGCTGTTATATAAAGGCTGGCGGCTTTGACACTCAAAATGGCGGCTGTAGAATGGTTCCAGCAGCTTGTAGAGCTACTATATAAATGCTGGCGGCTATGACACTCAAAATAACGGCTGTAGAATGGTTGCAGCAGCTTGTAGAGCTACTATATAAAGGCTGGCGTCTATGACACTCAAAACAACGGCTGTAGAATGGTTCCAGCAGCTTGTAGAGCTACTATATAAAGGCTGGCGGCTATGACATTCAAAATAACGGCTGTAGAATGGTTCCAGCAGCTTGTAGAGATACTATATAAGGGCTGGCGACTATGACACTCAAAATGGCGGCTGTAGAATGGTTCCAGCATCTTGTAGAGCTGTTATATAAAGGCTAGCGGCTATGACATTAAAAATGGCAGCTGTAGAATGGTTCCAGCAGCTTGTAGAGCTACTATATAAAGGCTGGCGTCTATGACACTCAAAATAACGGCTGTAGAATGGTTCCAGCTTCTTGTATAGCTGTTATATAGGCTGGCGGCTATGACACTCAAAATGGCGGCTGTAGAATGGTTCCAGCAGCTTGTAAAACTACTGTTTAAAGGCTGGCGGCTATGACACTCAAAATAACGGCTGTAGAATGGTTCCAGCAGCTTGTAGAACTACTATATAAAGGCTGGCGGCTATTACACTCAAAATAACGGCTGTAGAATGATTCCAGCTGCTTGTATAGCTGTTATATAAAGGCTGGCGGCTATGACACTCAAAATGACGGCTGTAGAATGGTTCCAGTAGCTTGTAAATCTACTATATAAAGGCTGGCGGCTATGACACTCAAAATAACGGCTGTAGAATGATTCCAGCTGCTTGTATAGCTGTTATATAAAGGCTGGCGGCTATGACACTCAAAATGACGGCTGTAGAATGGTTCCAGTAGCTTGTAAATCTACTATATAAAGTCTGGCGGCTATGACACTCAAAATAACGGCTGTAGAATGGTTCCAGCAGCTTGTATAGCTGTTATATAAAGGCTGGCGGCTATGACTCTCAAATTAACGGCTGTAGAATGGTTCCAGCAGCTTGTATAGCTGTTATATAAAGGCTGGCGGCTATGACACTCAAAATGGCGGCTGTAGAATGGTTCCAGCAGCTTGTAGAGCTACTATATAAAGGCTGGCGGCTATGACACTCAAAATAACGGCTGTAGAATGGTTCCAGCAGCTTGTAGAGCTACTACATAAAACCTGGCGGCTATGGCACTGAAAATAACGGCTGTAGAATGGTTCCAGAAACTTTTATAGCTGTTATATAAAAGCTGGGCGCTAAGACACTCAAAATAACGGTTAAAAAATGGTTCCAGCAGTTTGTATAGCTGTTATATAAAGGCTGGCGGCTATGACACTCAAAATGGCGGGTGTAGAATGATTGCAGCAGCTTGTAGAGCTACTATATAAAGGCTGGCGGCTATGACACTCAAAATAACGGCTGTAGAATGGTTCCAGCAGCTTGTATAGCTGTTATATAAAGGCTGGCGGCTATGACACTCAAAATGGCGGCTGTAGAATGGTTCCAGCATTGTGTATAGCTGTTATTTAAAGGCTGGCGGCTATGACACTCAAAATGGCGTCTGGTAGAATGGTAGAATGGTTCCAGCAGCTTTTAGAGCTACTATATAAAGGCTGGCGTCTATGACACTCAAAATAACGGCTGTAAAATGGTTCCAGCATCTTGTATAGCTGTTATATAAAGGCTGGCGGCTTTGACACTCAAAATGGCGGCTGTAGAATGGTTCCAGCAGCTTGTAGAGCTACTATATAAATGCTGGCGGCTATGACACTCAAAATAACGGCTGTAGAATGGTTGCAGCAGCTTGTAGAGCTACTATATAAAGGCTGGCGGCTATGACACTCAAAATGACGGCTGTAGAATGGTTCCAGTAGCTTGTAAATCTACTATATAAAGTCTGGCGGCTATGACACTCAAAATAACGGCTGTAGAATGGTTCCAGCAGCTTGTATAGCTGTTATATAAAGGCTGGCGGCTATGACTCTCAAATTAACGGCTGTAGAATGGTTCCAGCAGCTTGTATAGCTGTTATATAAAGGCTGGCGGCTATGACACTCAAAATGGCGGCTGTAGAATGGTTCCAGCAGCTTGTAGAGCTACTATATAAAGGCTGGCGGCTATGACACTCAAAATAACGGCTGTAGAATGGTTCCAGCAGCTTGTAGAGCTACTACATAAAACCTGGCGGCTATGGCACTGAAAATAACGGCTGTAGAATGGTTCCAGAAACTTTTATAGCTGTTATATAAAAGCTGGGCGCTAAGACACTCAAAATAACGGTTAAAAAATGGTTCCAGCAGTTTGTATAGCTGTTATATAAAGGCTGGCGGCTATGACACTCAAAATGGCGGGTGTAGAATGATTGCAGCAGCTTGTAGAGCTACTATATAAAGGCTGGCGGCTATGACACTCAAAATAACGGCTGTAGAATGGTTCCAGCAGCTTGTATAGCTGTTATATAAAGGCTGGCGGCTATGACACTCAAAATGGCGGCTGTAGAATGGTTCCAGCATTGTGTATAGCTGTTATTTAAAGGCTGGCGGCTATGACACTCAAAATGGCGTCTGGTAGAATGGTAGAATGGTTCCAGCAGCTTTTAGAGCTACTATATAAAGGCTGGCGTCTATGACACTCAAAATAACGGCTGTAAAATGGTTCCAGCATCTTGTATAGCTGTTATATAAAGGCTGGCGGCTTTGACACTCAAAATGGCGGCTGTAGAATGGTTCCAGCAGCTTGTAGAGCTACTATATAAATGCTGGCGGCTATGACACTCAAAATAACGGCTGTAGAATGGTTGCAGCAGCTTGTAGAGCTACTATATAAAGGCTGGCGTCTATGACACTCAAAACAACGGCTGTAGAATGGTTCCAGCAGCTTGTAGAGCTACTATATAAAGGCTGGCGGCTATGACATTCAAAATAACGGCTGTAGAATGGTTCCAGCAGCTTGTAGAGATACTATATAAGGGCTGGCGACTATGACACTCAAAATGGCGGCTGTAGAATGGTTCCAGCATCTTGTAGAGCTGTTTTATAAAGGCTGGCGGCTATGACACTCAAAAGGGCGGCTGTAGAATGGTTCCAGCAGCTTGTAAAACTACTGTATAAAGGCTTGCGGCTATGACACTCAAAATAACGGCTGTAGAATGGTTCCAGCAGCTTGTAGAGCTACTATGTAAAGGCTGGCGTCTATGACACTCAAAATAACGGCTGTAGAATGGTTCCAGCATCTTGTATAGCTGTTATATAAAGGCTGGCGGCTATGACACTCAAAATGGCGTCTGGTAGAATGGTAGAATGGTTCCAGCATCTTGTATAGCTGTTATATAAAGGCTGGCGGCTATGACACTCAAAATAAAAGCTGTAGAATGGTTCCAGCATCTTGTATAGCTGTTATATAAAGGCTGGCGGCTTTGGCACTGAAAATAACGGCTGTAGATTGGTTCCAGCAGCTTTTGTAGCTGTTATATAAAGGCTGGCGGCTATGAAACTCAATATAACGGCTGTAGAATGGTTCCAGCACCTTGTAAAACTACTGTATAAAGGCTGCCGGCTATGACACTCAAAATAACGGCTGTAGAATGGTTCCAGCATCTTGTATAGCTGTTATATAAAGGCTGGCGGCTATGACACTCAAAATGGCGTCTGGTAGAATGGTAGAATGGTTCCAGCATCTTGTATAGCTGTTATTTAAAGGCTGGCGGCTATGACACTCAAAATGGCGTCTGGTAGAATGGTAGAATGGTTCCAGCATCTTGTATAGCTGTTATATAAAGGCTGGCGGCTATGACACTCAAAATGGCGTCTGGTAGAACGGTAGAATGGTTCCAGCATCTTGTAAAGCTGTTATTTAAAGGCTGGCGGCTATGACACTCAAAATGGCGTCTGGTAGAATGGTTCCAGCATCTTGTATAGCTGTTATATAAAGGCTGGCGGCTATGACACTCAAAATAACGGCTGTAGAATGGTTCCAGCAGTTTGTATAGCTGTTATATAAAGGCTGGCGGCTATGACACTCAAAATGGCGGCTGTAGAATGGTTCCAGCAGCTTGTAGAGCTGTTATTTAAAGGCTGGCGGCTATGACACTCAAAATGGCGTCTGGTAGAATGGTAGAATGGTTCCAGCATCTTGTATAGCTGTTATATAAAGGCTGGCGGCTGTGAAACTCAAAGTAACGGCTGTAGAATGGTTCCAGCAGCTTGTATAGCTGTTATATAAAGGCTGGCGGCTATGACACTCAAAATGGCGGCTGTAGAATGGTTCCAGCAGCTTGTTAAACTACTGTATAAAGGCTGGCGACTATGACACTCAAAATAAAAGCTGTAGATTGGTTCCAGCAGTTTGTATAGCTGTTATATAAAGGCTGGCGGCTATGACACTCAAAATGGCGGCTGTAGAATGATTGCAGCAGCTTGTAGAGCTACTATGTAAAGGCTGGCGGCTATGACACTCAAAATAACGGCTGTAGAATGGTTCCAGCAGCTTGTATAGCTGTTATATAAAGGCTGGCGGCTATGACACTCAAAATGGCGGCTGTAGAATGGTTCCAGCAATTTGTATAGCTGTTATTTAAAGGCTGGCAGCTATGACACTCAAAATGGCGTCTGGTAGAATGGTAGAATGGTTCCAGCAGCTTGTAGAGCTACTATGTAAAGGCTGGCGTCTATGACACTCAAAATAACGGCTGTAGAATGGTTCCAGCAACTTGTATAGCTGTTATATAAAGGCTGGCGTCAATGACACTCAAAATAACGGCTGTAGAATGGTTCCAGCAGCTTGTAGAGCTACTATATAAAGGCTGGCGGCTATGACACTCAAAATAACGGCTGTAGAATGGTTCCAGCAGCTTGTATAGCTGTTATATAAAGGCTGGCGGCTATGACTCTCAAAATAACGGCTGTAGAATGGTTCCAGCAGCTTGTATAGCTGTTATATAAAGGCTGGCGGATATGACACTCAAAATGGCGGCTGTAGAATGGTTCCAGCAGCTTGTAGAGCAACTATATAAAGGCTGGCGCCTATGACACTCAAAATAACGGCTGAAGAATGGTTCCAGCAGCTTGTAGAGCTACTATGTAAAGGCTGGCGGCTATGACACTCAAAATAACGGCTGTAGAATGGTTCCAGCAGCTTTTATAGCTGTTATATAAAAGCTGGCGGCTATGACACTCAAAATAACGGCTGTAGAATGGTTCCAGCAGCTTGTAGAGCTACTATATAAGGGCTGGCGGCTATGACACTCAAAATAACGGCTGTAGAATGGTTCCAGCAGTTTGTATAGCTGTTATATAAAGGCTGGCGGCTGTGACACTCAAAATGGCGGCTGTAGAATGATTGCAGCACCTTGTAGAGCTACTATATAAAGGCTGGCGGCTATGACACTCAAAATAACGGCTGTAGAATGGTTCCAGCAGCTTGTAGAGATACTATATAAAGCCTGGCGGCTATGGCACTGAAAATAACGGCTGTAGAATGGTTCCAGCAGCTTGTAGAGCTACTATATAAGGGCTGGCGGTTATGACACTCAAAATAACGGCTGTAGAATGGTTCCAGCAGTTTGTTTAGCTGTTATATAAAGGCTGGCGGCTGTGACACTCAAAATTGGGGCTGTAGAATGGTTCCAGCAGCTTGTAGAGCTACTATATAAAGGCTGTAGAATGGTGCCAGCAGCTTGTATAGCTGTTATATAAAGGCTGGCGGATATGACACTCAAAATGGCGGCTGTAGAATGGTTCCAGCAGCTTCTAGAGCAACTATATAAAGGCTGGCGCCTATGAGACTCAAACGGCTATGACACTCAAAATAACGGCTGTAGAATGGTTCCAGCAGCTTTTATAGCTGTTATATAAAAGCTGGCGGCTATGACACTAAAAATAACGGCTGTAGAATGGTTCCAGCAGCTTGTAGAGCTACTATATTAGGGCTGGCGGCTATGACACTCAAAATAACGGCTGTAGAATGGTTCCAGCAGTTTGTATAGCTGTTATATAAAGGCTGGCGGCTGTGACACTCAAAATGGCGGCTGTAGAATGGTTCCAGCACCTTGTAGAGCTACTATATAAAGGCTGGCGGATATGACACTCAAAATAACGGCTGTAGAATGGTTCCAGTAGCTTGTAAATCTACTATATAAAGCCTGGCTGTGGCACTGAAAATAACGGCTGTAGAATGGTTCCAGCAGCTTTTATTGCTGTTATATAAAGGCTGGCGGCTATGACACTCAAAATAACGGCTGTAGAATGGTTCCAGCAGCTTGTAGAGATACTATATAAGGGCTGGCGGCTATGACACTCAAAATAACGGCTGTAGAATGGTTCCAGCAGCTTGTAGAGATACTATATAAGGGCTGGCGGCTATGACACTCAAAATAACGGCTGTGGAATGGTTCCAGCAGCTTGTAGAGATACTATATAAAGCCTGGCGGCTATGGCACTGAAAATAACGGCTGTAGAATGGTTCCAGCAGCTTTTATAGCTGTTATATAAAGGCTGGCGGCTATGACACTCAAAATAACGGCTGTAGAATGGTTCCAGCAGCTTGTAGAGCTACTATATAAGGGCTGGCGGTTATGACACTCAAAATAACGGCTGTAGAATGGTTCCAGCAGTTTGTATAACTGTTATATAAAGGCTGGCGGCTATGACACTCAAAATGGGGGCTGTAGAATGGTTCCAGCAGCTTGTAGAGCTACTATATAAAGGCTGTAGAATGGTTCCAGCAGCTTGTATAGCTGTTATATAAAGGCTGGCGGATATGACACTCAAAATGGCGGCTGTAGAATGGTTCCAGCAGCTTGTAGAGCAACTATATAAAGGCTGGCGCCTATGACACTCAAAATAACGGCTGAAGAATGGATCCAGCAGATTGTAGAGCTACTATGTAAAGGCTGGCGGCTATGACACTCAAAATAACGGCTGTAGAATGGTTCCAGCAGCTTTTATAGCTGTTATTTAAAAGCTGGCGGCTATGACACTCAAAATAACGGCTGTAGAATGGTTCCAGCATAAGGGCTGGCGGCTATGACACTCAAAATAACGGCTGTAGAATGGTTTCAGCAGTTTGTATAGCTGTTATGTAAAGGCTGGCGGCTGTGACACTCAAAATGGCGGCTGTAGAATGGTTCCAGCACCTTGTAGAGCTACTATATAAAGGCTGGCGGCTATGACACTCAAAATAACGGCTGTAGAATGGTTCCAGCAGCTTGTAGAGATACTATATAAAGCCTGGCGGCTATGGCACTGAAAATAACGGCTGTAGAATGGTTCCAGCAGCTTTTATAGCTGTTATATAAAGGCTGGCGCCTATGACACTCAAAATAACGGCTGAAGAATGGTTCCAGCAGCTTGTAGAGCAACAATGTAAAGGCTGGCGGCTATGACACTCAAAATAACGGCTGTAGAATGGTTCCAGCACCTTTTATAGCTGTTATATAAAAGCTGGCGGCTATGACACTCAAAATAACGGCTGTAGAATGGTTCCAGCAGCTTGTAGAGCTACTATATTAGGGCTGGCGGCTATGACACTCAAAATAACGGCTGTAGAATGGTTCCAGCAGTTTGTATAGCTGTTATATAAAGGCTGGCGGCTGTGACACTCAAAATGGCGGCTGTAGAATGGTTCCAGCACCTTGTAGAGCTACTATATAAAGGCTGTAGAATGGTTCCAGCAGCTTGTAGAGATACTATATAAAGCCTGGCGGCTATGGCACTGAAAATAACGGCTGTAGAATGGTTCCAGCAGCTTTTATAGCTGTTATATAAAGGCTGGCGGCTATGACACTCAAAATAACGGCTGTAGAATGGTTCCAGCAGCTTGTAGAGCTACTATATAAGGGCTGGCGGTTATGACACTCAAAATAACGGCTGTAGAATGGTTCCAGCAGTTTGTATAACTGTTATATAAAGGCTGGCGGCTGTGACACTCAAAATGGGGGCTGTAGAATGGTTCCAGCAGCTTGTAGAGCTACTATATAAAGGCTGTAGAATGGTTGCAGCAGCTTGTATAGGTGTTATATAAAGGCTGGCGTCTATGACACTCAAAATAACGGCTGTAGAATGGTTCCAGCAGCTTGTGGAGCTACGATATAAAGGCTGGCGGCTATGACACTCAAAATGGCGGCTGTAGAATGGTTCCAGCAGCTTGTAGAGCAACTATATAAAGGCTGGCGCCTATGACACTCAAAATAACGGCTGAAGAATGGTTCCAGCAGATTGTAGAGCTACTATGTAAAGGCTGGCGGCTATGACACTCAAAATAACGGCTGTAGAATGGTTCCAGCAGCTTTTATAGCTGTTATATAAAAGCTGGCGGCTATGACACTCAAAATAACGGCTGTAGAATGGTTCCAGCATAAGGGCTGGCGGCTATGACACTCAAAATAACGGCTGTAGAATGGTTCCAGCAGTTTGTATAGCTGTTATATAAAGGCTGGCGGCTGTGACACTCAAAATGGCGGCTGTAGAATGGTTCCAGCACCTTGTAGAGCTACTATATAAAGGCTGGCGGCTATGACACTCAAAATAACGGCTGTAGAATGGTTCCAGCAGCTTGTAGAGATACTATATAAAGCCTGGCGGCTATGGCACTGAAAATAACGGCTGTAGAATGGTTCCAGCAGCTTTTATAGCTGTTATATAAAGGCTGGCGGCTATGACACTCAAAATGGGGGCTGTAGAATGGTTCCAGCAGCTTGTAGAGCTACTATATAAGGGCTGGCGGCTATGACACTCAAAATAACGGCTGTAGAATGGTTCCAGCAGTTTGTATAGCTGTTATATAAAGGCTGGCGGCTGTGACACTCAAAATGCGGGCTGTAGAATGGTTCCAGCAGCTTGTAGAGCTACTATATAAAGGCTGGCGGCTATGACACTCAAAATGGGGGCTGTAGAATGGTTCCAGCAGCTTGTAAATCTACTATATAAAGGCTGGCGGCTATGACACTCAAAATAACGGCTGTAGAATGGTTCCAGCAGCTTGTATAGCTGTTATATAAAGGCTGGCGGCTATGACTCTCAAAATAACGGCTGTAGAATGGTTCCAGCAGCTTGTATAGCTGTTATATAAAGGCTGGCGGCTATGACACTCAAAATGGCGGCTGTAGAATGGTTCCAGCAACTTGTAGAGCTACTATATAAAGGCTGGCGGCTATGACACTCAAAATAACGGCTGTAGAATGGTTGCAGCAGCTTGTAGAGCTACTATATAAAGGCTGGCGTCTATGACACTCAAAACAACGGCTGTAGAATGGTTCCAGCAGCTTGTAGAGTTACTATATAAAGGCTGGCGGCTATGACACTCAAAATAACGGCTGTAGAATGATTCCAGCAGCTTGTATAGCTGTTATATAAAGGCTGGCGACTATGACACTCAAAATGGCAGCTGTAGAATGATTCCAGCTGCTTGTATAGCTGTTATATAAAGGCTGGCGGCTATGACACTCAAAATGGCGGCTGTAGAATGGTTCCAGTAGCTTGTAAATCTACTATATAAAGGCTGGCGGCTATGACACTCAAAATAACGGCTGTAGAATGGTTCCAGCAGCTTGTAAAGCTGTTATATAAAATCTAGCGGCTATGACATTAAAAATGGCGGCTGTAGAATGGTTCCAGCAGCTTGTAAAGCTACTATATAAAGGCTGGCGGCTATGACACTCAAAATGGCGGCTGTAGAATGGTTCCAGCATTTTGTATAGCTGTTATTTAAAGGCTGGCGGCTATGACACTCAAAATGGCGTCTGGTAGAATGGTAGAATGGTTCCAGCAGCTTGTGGAGCTACAATGTAAAGGCTGGCGTCAATGACACTCAAAATAACGGCTGTAGAATGGTTCCAGCAGTTTGTATAGCTGTTATATAAGGCCTGGCGGCTATGACACTCAAAATAACGGCTGTAGAATGGTTCCAGCAACTTGTATAGCAGTTATATAAAGGCTGACGTCAATGACACTCAAAATAACGGCTGTAGAATGATTCCAGCTGCTTGTAGAGCTACTATATAAAGGCTGGCGTCTATGACACTCAAAACAACGGCTGTAGAATGGTTCCAGTAGCTTGTATAGCTGTTATATAAAGGCTGGCGGCTATGACTCTCAAAATAACGGCTGTAGAATGGTTCCAGCAGCTTGTATAGCTGTTATATAAAGGCTGGCGGATATGACACTCAAAATAACGGCTGTAGAATGGTTCCAGCAGCTTGTCGAGCTACTATATAGGGGCTGGCGGCTATGACAATCAAAATAACGGCTGTAGAATGGTTCCAGCAGTTTGTAAAGCTGTTATATAAAATCTAGCGGCTATGACATTAAAAATGGCGGCTGTAGAATGGTTCCAGCAGCTTGTAAAGCTACTATATAAAGGCTGGCGGCTATGACACTCAAAATGGCGGCTGTAGAATGGTTCCAGCATTTTGTATAGCTGTTATTTAAAGGCTGGCGGCTATGACACTCAAAATGGCGTCTGGTAGAATGGTAGAATGGTTCCAGCAGCTTGTGGAGCTACAATGTAAAGGCTGGCGTCAATGACACTCAAAATAACGGCTGTAGAATGGTTCCAGCAGTTTGTATAGCTGTTATATAAGGCCTGGCGGCTATGACACTCAAAATAACGGCTGTAGAATGGTTCCAGCAACTTGTATAGCTGTTATATAAAGGCTGACGTCAATGACACTCAAAATAACGGCTGTAGAATGATTCCAGCTGCTTGTAGAGCTACTATATAAAGGCTGGCGTCTATGACACTCAAAACAACGGCTGTAGAATGGTTCCAGTAGCTTGTAAATCTACTATATAAAGGCTGGCGGCTATGACTCTCAAAATAACGGCTGTAGAATGGTTCCAGCAGCTTGTATAGCTGTTATATAAAGGATGGTTAAAGAATGGTTCCAGCAGCTTGTATAGCTGTTATATAAAGGCTGGCGGCTATGACTCTCAAAATAACGGCTGTAGAATGGTTCCAGCAGCTTGTATAGCTGTTATATAAAGGCTGGCGGATATGACACTCAAAATAACGGCTGTAGAATGGTTCCAGCAGCTTGTCGAGCTACTATATAGGGGCTGGCGGCTATGACAATCAAAATAACGGCTGTAGAATGGTTCCAGCAGTTTGTATAGCTGTTATATAAAGGCTAGCGTCTGTGACACTCAAAATGGGGGCTGTAGAATGGTTCCAGCAGCTTGTAGAGCTACTATATAAAGGCTGGCGGCTATGACACTCAAAATGGGGGCTGTAGAATGGTTCCAGCAGCTTGTAAATCTACTATATAAAGGCTGGCGGCTATGACACTCAAAATGGCGGCTGTAGAATGGTTCCAGCAGCTTGTATAGCTGTTATATAAAGGCTGGCGGCTATGACTGTCAAAATAACATCTGTAGAATGGTTCCAGCAGCTTGTATAGCTATTATATAAAGGCTGGCGGCTATGACACTCAAAATGGCGGCTGCAGAATGGTTCCAGCAGCTTGTAGAGCTACTATATAAAGGCTGGCGCCTATGACACTCAAAATAACGGCTGTAGAATGGTTCCAGCAGCTTGTAAAGCTGTTATATAAAGGCTAGCGGCTATGACATTAAAAATGGCGGCTGTAGAATGGTTCCAGCAGCTTGTAGAGCTACTATATAAAGGCTGGCGTCTATGACACTCAAAATAACGGCTGTATAATGGTTCCAGCATCTTGTATAGCTGTTATATAAAGGCTGGCGGCTATGACACTCAAAATGGCGGCTGTAGAATGGTTCCAGCATTTTGTATAGCTGTTATTTAAAGGCTGGCGGCTATGACACTCAAAATGGCGTCTGGTGGAATGGTAGAATGGTTCCAGCAGCTTGTAGAGCTACTATGTAAAGGCTGGCGGCTATGACACGCAAAATAACGGCTGTAGAATGATTCCAGCTGCTTGTATAGCTGTTATATAAAGGCTGGCGGCTATGACACTCAAAATGGCGGCTGTAGAATGGTTCCAGTAGCTTGTAAATCTACTATGTAAAGGCTGGCGGCTATGACACTCAAAATAACGGCTGTAGAATGGTTCCAGCAGCTTGTATAGCTGTTATATAAAGGCTGACGTCAATGACACTCAAAAAAACGGCTGTAGAATGGTTCCAGCAGCTTGTAGAGCTACTATATAAAGGCTGGCGTCTATGACACTCAAAATAACGGCTGTATAATGGTTCCAGCATCTTGTATAGCTGTTATATAAAGGCTGGCGGCTATGACACTCAAAATGGCGGCTGTAGAATGGTTCCAGCATTTTGTATAGCTGTTATTTAAAGGCTGGCGGCTATGACACTCAAAATGGCGTCTGGTGGAATGGTAGAATGGTTCCAGCAGCTTGTAGAGCTACTATGTAAAGGCTGGCGGCTATGACACTCAAAATAACGGCTGTATAATGGTTCCAGCATCTTGTATAGCTGTTATATAAAGGCTGGCGGCTATGACACTCAAAATGGCGGCTGTAGAATGGTTCCAGCATTTTGTATAGCTGTTATTTAAAGGCTGGCGGCTATGACACTCAAAATGGCGGCTGTAGAATGGTTCCAGTAGCTTGTAAATCTACTATGTAAAGGCTGGCGGCTATGACACTCAAAATAACGGCTGTAGAATGGTTCCAGCAGCTTGTATAGCTGTTATATAAAGGCTGACGTCAATGACACTCAAAAAAACGGCTGTAGAATGGTTCCAGCAGCTTGTAGAGCTACTATATAAAGGCTGGCGGCTATGACACTCAAAATAACGGCTGTAGAATGATTCCAGCTGCTTGTATAGCTGTTATATAAAGGCTGGCGGCTATGACACTCAAAATGGCGGCTGTAGAATGGTTCCAGTAGCTTGTAAATCTACTATATAAAGGCTGGCGGCTATGACACTCAAAATAACGGCTGTAGAATGGTTCCAGCAACTTGTATAGCTGTTATATAAAGGCTGTCGTCAATGACACTCAAAAAAGCGGCTGTAGAATGGTTCCAGCAGCTTGTAGAGCTACTATATAAAGGCTGGCGGCTATGACACTCAAAATAACGGCTGTAGAATGATTCCAGCAGCTTGTATAGCTGTTATATAAAGGCTGGCGACTATGACACTCAAAATGGCAGCTGTAGAATGATTCCAGCTGCTTGTATAGCTGTTATATAAAGGCTGGCGGCTATGACACTCAAAATGGCGGCTGTAGAATGGTTCCAGTAGCTTGTAAATCTACTATATAAAGGCTGGCGGCTATGACACTCAAAATAACGGCTGTAGAATGGTTCCAGCAGCTTGTAAAGCTGTTATATAAAATCTAGCGGCTATGACATTAAAAATGGCGGCTGTAGAATGGTTCCAGCAGCTTGTAAAGCTACTATATAAAGGCTGGCGGCTATGACACTCAAAATGGCGGCTGTAGAATGGTTCCAGCATTTTGTATAGCTGTTATTTAAAGGCTGGCGGCTATGACACTCAAAATGGCGTCTGGTAGAATGGTAGAATGGTTCCAGCAGCTTGTGGAGCTACAATGTAAAGGCTGGCGTCAATGACACTCAAAATAACGGCTGTAGAATGGTTCCAGCAGTTTGTATAGCTGTTATATAAGGCCTGGCGGCTATGACACTCAAAATAACGGCTGTAGAATGGTTCCAGCAACTTGTATAGCAGTTATATAAAGGCTGACGTCAATGACACTCAAAATAACGGCTGTAGAATGATTCCAGCTGCTTGTAGAGCTACTATATAAAGGCTGGCGTCTATGACACTCAAAACAACGGCTGTAGAATGGTTCCAGTAGCTTGTATAGCTGTTATATAAAGGCTGGCGGCTATGACTCTCAAAATAACGGCTGTAGAATGGTTCCAGCATCTTGTATAGCTGTTATATAAAGGCTGGCGGCTATGACACTCAAAATGGCGGCTGTAGAATGGTTCCAGCATTTTGTATAGCTGTTATTTAAAGGCTGGCGGCTATGACACTCAAAATGGCGGCTGTAGAATGGTTCCAGTAGCTTGTAAATCTACTATGTAAAGGCTGGCGGCTATGACACTCAAAATAACGGCTGTAGAATGGTTCCAGCAGCTTGTATAGCTGTTATATAAAGGCTGACGTCAATGACACTCAAAAAAACGGCTGTAGAATGGTTCCAGCAGCTTGTAGAGCTACTATATAAAGGCTGGCGGCTATGACACTCAAAATAACGGCTGTAGAATGATTCCAGCTGCTTGTATAGCTGTTATATAAAGGCTGGCGGCTATGACACTCAAAATGGCGGCTGTAGAATGGTTCCAGTAGCTTGTAAATCTACTATATAAAGGCTGGCGGCTATGACACTCAAAATAACGGCTGTAGAATGGTTCCAGCAACTTGTATAGCTGTTATATAAAGGCTGTCGTCAATGACACTCAAAAAAGCGGCTGTAGAATGGTTCCAGCAGCTTGTAGAGCTACTATATAAAGGCTGGCGGCTATGACACTCAAAATAACGGCTGTAGAATGATTCCAGCTGCTTGTATAGCTGTTATATAAAGGCTGGCGGCTATGACACTCAAAATGGCGGCTGTAGAATGGTTCCAGTAGCTTGTAAATCTACTATATAAAGGCTGGCGGCTATGACACTCAAAATAACGGCTGTAGAATGGTTCCAGCAACTTGTATAGCTGTTATATAAAGGCTGTCGTCAATGACACTCAAAAAAGCGGCTGTAGAATGGTTCCAGCAGCTTGTAGAGCTACTATATAAAGGCTGGCGGCTATGACACTCAAAATAATGGCTTTAGAATGATTCCAGCTGCTTGTATAGCTGTTATATAAAGGCTGGCGGCTATGACACTCAAAATGGCGGCTGTAGAATGGTTCCAGTAGCTTGTAAATCTACTATATAAAGGCTGGCGGCTATGACACTCAAAATAACGGCTGTAGAATGGTTCCAGCAGCTTGTATAGCTGTTATATAAAGGCTGGCGGCTATGACTCTCAAAATAACGGCTGTAGAATGGTTCCAGCAGCTTGTATAGCTGTTATATAAAGGCTGGCGGATATGACACTCAAAATGGCGTTTGTAGAATGGTTCCAGCAGCTTGTAGAGCAACTATATAAAGGCTGGCGGCTATGACACTCAAAATAACGGCTGTAGAATGGTTCCAGCAGCTTGTGGAGATACTATATAAGGGCTGGCGGCTACGACACTCAAAATAACGGCTGTAGAATGATTCCAGCTGCTTGTATAGCTGTTATATAGAGGCCGGCGGCTATGACACTCAAAATAACGGCTGTAGAATGGTTCCAGTAGCTTGTAAATCTACTATATAAAGGCTGGCGGCTATGACACTCAAAATAACGGCTGTAGAATGGTTCCAGCAGCTTGTATAGCTGTTATATAAAGGCTGGCGGCTATGACTCTCAAAATAACGGCTGTAGAATGGTTCCAGCAAAATAACGGCTGTAGAATGGTGCCAGCAGTTTGTATAGCTGTTATATAAACGCTGGCGGCTGTGACACTCAAAATGGGGGCTGTAGAATTGTTCCAGCAGCTTGTAGAGCTACTATATAAAAGCTGGCGGCTATGACACTCAAAATGGGGGCTGTAGAATGGTTCCAGCAGCTTGTAAATCTACTATATAAAGGCTGGCGGCTATGACACTCAAAATAACGGCTGTAGAATGGTTCCAGCAGCTTGTATAGCTGTTATATAAAGGCTGGCGGCTATGACTCTCAAAATAACGGCTGTAGAATGGTTCCAGCAGCTTGTATAGCTGTTATATAAAGGCTGGCGGCTATGACACTTAAAATGGCGGCTGTAGAATGGTTCCAGCAGCTAGTAGAGCTACTATATAAGGGCTGGCGGCTATGACACTCAAAATAACGGCAGTAGAATGGTTCCAGCAGTTTGTATAGCTGTTATATAAAGGCTGGCGGCTATGTCACTCGAAATGGAGGCTGTAGAATGGTTTCAGCAGTTTGTATAGTTGTTATATAAAGGCTGGCGGCTATGACACTCAAAATGGGGGCTGTAGAATGGTTCCAGCAGCTTGTAGAGCTACTATATAAAGGCTGGCGGCTATGACACTCAAAATAACGGCTGTAGAATGGTTCCAGCAGTTTGTATAGATGTTATATAAAGGCTGGCGGCTGTGACACTCAAAATGGCGGCTGTAGAATGGTTCCAGCACCTTATAGAGCTACTATATAAAGGCTGGCGGCTATGACACTCAAAATAACGGCTGTAGAATGGTTCCAGCACCTTGTAGAGCTACTATATAAAGGCTGGCGGCTATGACACTCAAAATAACGGCTGTAGAATGGTTCCAGCAGCTTTTATAGCTGTTATATAAAAGCTGGCGGCTATGACACTCAAAATAACGGCTGTAGAATGGTTCCAGCAGCTTATATAGCTGTTATATAAAGGCTGGCGGCTATGACTCTCAAAATAACGGCTGTAGAATGGTTCCAGCAGCTTGTATAGCTGTTATATAAAGGCTGGCGGCTATGACACTTAAAATGGCGGCTGTAGAATGGTTCCAGCAGCTAGTAGAGCTACTATATAAGGGCTGGCGGCTATGACACTCAAAATAACGGCAGTAAAATGGTTCCAGCAGTTTGTATAGCTGGTTTATAAAGGCTGGCGGCTATGTCACTCAAAATGGAGGCTGTAGAATGGTTTCAGCAGTTTGTATAGTTGTTATATAAAGGCTGGCGGCTATGACACTCAAAATGGGGGCTGTAGAATGGTTCCAGCAGCTTGTAGAGCTACTATATAAAGGCTGGCGGCTATGACACTCAAAATAACGGCTGTAGAATGGTTCCAGCAGTTTGTATAGCTGTTATATAAAGGCTGGCGGCTGTGACACTCAAAATGGCGGCTGTAGAATGGTTCCAGCACCTTGTAGAGCTACTATATAAAGGCTGGCGGCTATGACACTCAAAATAACGGCTGTAGAATGGTTCCAGCAGCTTTTATAGCTGTTATATAAAGGCTGGCGGCTATGACACTCAAAATAACGGCTGTAGAATGGTTCCAGCAGCTTTTAGAGCTACTATATAAGGGCTGGCGGCTATGACACTCAAAATAACGGCTGTAGAATGGTTCCAGCAGTTTGTATAGCTGTTATATAAAGGCTGGCGGCTGTGACACTCAAAATGGCGGCTGTAGAATGGTTCCAGCACCTTGTAGAGCTACTGTATAAAAGCTGGCGGCTATGACACTCAAAATAACGGCTGTAGAATGGTTCCAGCAGCTTGTAGAGCTACTATATAAAGCCTGGCGGCTATGGCACTGAAAATAACGGTTGTAGAATGGTTCCAGCAGCTTTTATAGCTGTTATATAAAAGCTGGCGGCTATGACACTCAAAATAACGGCTGTAGAATGGTTCCAGCAGCTTGTAGAGCTACTATATAAGGGCTGGCGGCTATGATACTCAAAATAACGGCTGTAGAATGGTTCCAGCAGCTTGTATAGCTGTTATATAAAGGCAAGCGGCTATGACAGTAAAATTGGCGGCTGTAGAATGGTTCCAGCAGCTTGTAGAGCTACTATATAAAGGCTGGCGTCTATGACACTCAAAATAACGGCTGTAGAATGGTTCCAGCAGCTTTTATAGCTGTTATATAAAGGCTGGCGGCTATGACACTCAAAATAACGGCTGTAGAATGGTTCCAGCAGCTTTTAGAGCTACTATATAAGGGCTGGCGGCTATGACACTCAAAATAACGGCAGTAGAATGGTTCCAGCAGTTTGTATAGCTGTTATATAAAGGCTGGCGGCTATGTCACTTAAAATGGAGGCTGTAGAATGGTTTCAGCAGTTTTTATAGCTGTTATATAAAGGCTGGCGGCTATGACACTCAAAATAACGGCTGTAGAATGGTTCCAGCAGCTTGTAGAGCTACTATATAAAGGCTGGCGGCTATGACACTCAAAATAACGGCTGTAGAATGGTTCCAGCAGTTTGTATAGCTGTTATATAAAGGCTGGCCGCTGTGACACTCAAATTGCGGCTGTAGAATGGTTCCAGCACCTTGTAGAGCTACTATATAAAGGCTGGCGGCTATGACACTCAAAATAACGGCTGTAGAATGGTTCCAGCAGTTTGTATAGCTGTTATATAAAAGCTGGCGGCTATGACACTCAAAATAACGGCTGTAGAATGGTTCCAGCAGCTTTTAGAGCTACAATATAAGGGCTGGCGGCTATGACACTCAAAATAACGGCTGTAGAATGGTTCCAGCAGTTTGTATAGCTGTTATATAAAAGCTGGCGGCTATGAAACTCAAAATGGCGGCTGTAGAATGGTTCCAGAACCTTGTAGAGCTACTGTATAAAGGCTGGCGGCTATGACACTCAAAATAACGGCTGTAGAATGGTTCCAGCAGCTTGTAGAGCTACTTAATAAAGCCTGGCGGCTATGGCACTGAAAATAACGGCTGTAGAATGGTTCCAGCAGCTTTTATAGCTGTTATATAAAAGCTGGCGGCTATGACACTCAAAATAACGGCTGTAGAATGGTTCCAGCAGCTTGTAGAGCTACTATATAAGGGCTGGCGGCTATGACACTCAAAATAACGGCTGTAGAATGGTTCCAGCAGCTTGTAGAGATACTATATAAGGGCTGGCGGCTATGACACTCAAAATAACGGCTGTAGAATGGTTCCAGCAGCTTGTAGAGCTACTATATAAAGGCTGGCGGCTATGACACTCAAAATGGGGGCTGTATAACGGTTCCAGCAGCTTTTATAGCTGTTATATAAAAGCTGGCGGCTATGACACTCAAAATAACGGCTGTAGAATGGTTCCAGCAGCTTGTAGAGCTACTATATAAGGGCTGGCGGCTATGACACTCAAAATAACGGCTGTAGAATGGTTCCAGCAGCTTGTATAGCTGTTATATAAAGGCTAGCGGCTATGACAGTAAAAATGGCGGCTGTAGAATGGTTCCAGCAGCTTGTAGAGCTACTATATAAAGGCTGGCATCTATGACACTCAAAATAACGGCTGTAGAATGGTTCCAGCATCTTGTATAGCTGTTATATAAAGGCTGGCGACTATGACACTCAAAATGACGGCTGTAGAATGGTTCCAGCATTTTGTATAGCTGTTATTTAAAGGCTTGCGGCTTTGACACTCACAATAGCGTCTGGTAGAATGGTAGAATGGTTCCAGCAATTTGTAGAGCTACTATGTAAAGGCTGGCGTCTATGACACTCAAAATAACGGCTGTAGAATGGTTCCAGCAGCCTTTATAGCTGTTATATAAAAGCTGGCGGCTATGACACTCAAAATAACGGCTGTAGAATGGTTCCAGCAGCTTGTAGAGCTACTATATAAGGGCTGGCGGCTATGACACTCAAAATAACGGCTGTAGAATTGTGCCAGCAGTTTGTAAATCTTATATATGAAGGCTGGCGACTGTGACACTCAAAATGGCGGCTGTAGAATGGTTCCAGCAGCTTGTAGAGCTACTATATAAGGGCTTGCGGCTATGACACTCAAAATAACGGCTGTAGAATTCTTCCAGCAGCTTGTAGAGCTACTATATAAGGGCTGGCGGCTATGACACTCAAAATAACGGCTGTAGAATGGTTCCAGCAGTTTGTATAGCTGTTATATAAAGGCTGGCGGCTATGACACTCAAAATAACGGCTGTAGAATGGTTACAGCAGCTTGTAGAGCTACTATATAAAGGCTGGCGGCTATGACACTCAAAATAACGGCTGTAGAATGGTTCCAGCAGTTTGTATAGCTGTTATATAAAGGCTGGCGGCTATGACACTCAAAATAACGGCTGTAGAATGGTTACAGCAGCTTGTAGAGCTACTATATAAGGGCTGGCGGCTATGACACTCAAAATAACGGTTGTAGAATGGTTCCAGCAGCTTGTATAGCTGTTATATAAAGGCTGGCGGCTATGACACTCAAAATGGGGGCTGTAGAATGGTTCCAGCAGTTTGTATAGCTGTTATATAAAGGCTGGCGGCTATGACACTCAAAATGGGGGCTGTAGAATGGTTCTAGCAGCTTGTAGAGCTACTATATAAAGGCTGGCGCTATGACACTCAAAATAACGGCTGTAGAATGGTTCCAGCAGTTTGTATAGCTGTTATATAAAGGCTGGCGGCTGTGACACTCAAAATGGCGGCTGTAGAATGGTTCCAGCACCTTGTAGAGCTACTTTATAAAGGCTGGCGGCTATGACACTCAAAATAACGGCTGTAGAATAGTTACACCAGCTTGTAGAGCTACTATATAAAGGCTGGCGGCTATGACACTCAAAATAACAGCTGTAGAATGGTTGCAGAAGCTTTTATAGTTGTTATATAATGACACTCAAAATAACGGCTGTAGAATGGTTCCAGCAGCTTGTAGAGCTACTATATAAGGGCTGGCGGCTATGACACTCAAAATAACGGCTGTAGAATGGTTCCAGCAGTTTGTATAGCTGTTATATAAAGGCTGGCGGCTTTGACACTCAAAATGGCGGCTGTAGAATGGTTCCAGCATCTTGTAGAGCTGTTAATTAAAGGCTGGCGGCTATGACACTCAAAATGGCGTCTGGTAGAATGGTAGAATGGTTCCAGCAGCTTGTAGAGCTACTATACAAACGCTGGCGTCTATGACTCTCAAAATAACGGCTGTAGAATGGTTCCAGCAGCTTGTATAGCTGTTATATAAAGGCTGGCTATGACACTCAAAATGGCGGCTGTAGAATGGTTCCAGCAGCTTGTATAGCTGTTATATAAAGCCTGGCGGCTATGGCACTGAAAATAACGGCTGTAGAATGGTTCCAGCAGCTTGTATAGCTGTTATATAAAGGCTGGCGGCTATGACACTCAAAATGGCGGCAGTAGAATGGTTCCAGCAGCTTGTAGAGCTACTATATAAGGGCTGGCGGCTATGACACTCAAAATAACGGCTGTAGAATGGTTCCAGCAGTTTGTATAGCTGTTATATAAAGGCTGGCGGCTATGACACTCAAAATGGGGGCTGTAGAATGGTTCCAGCAGTTTGTATAGCTGTTATATAAAGGCTGGCGGCTATGACACTCAAAATGGGGGCTGTAGAATGGTTCCAGCAGCTTGTAGAGCTACTATATAAAGGCTGGCGGCTATGACACTCAAAATAACGGCTGTAGAATGGTTCCAGCAGTTTGTATAGCTGTTATATAAGGGCTGGCGGCTTTGACACTCAAAATGGCGGCTGTAGAATGGTTCCAGCATCTTGTAGAGCTGTTAATTAAAGGCTGGCGGCTATGACACTCAAAATAGGGGCTGTAGAATGGTTCCAGCAGTTTGTATAGCTGTTATATAAAAGCTGGCGGCTATGACACTCAAAATGGGGGCTGTAGAATGGTTCCAGCAGCTTGTAAAGCTACTATATAAAGGCTGGCGGCTATGACACTCAAAATAACGGCTGTAGAATGGTTCCAGCAGTTTGTATAGCTACTATATAAAGGCTGGCGTCTATGACACTCAAAACAACGGCTGTAGAATGGTTCCAGCAGCTTGTAGAGCTACTATATAAAGGCTGGCGGCTATGACACTCAAAATAACGGCTGTAGAATGGTTCCAGCATCTTGTATAGCTGTTATATAAGGGCTGGCGGCTTTGACACTAAAAATGGCGGCTGTAGAATGGTTCCAGCATCTTGTATAGCTGTTAATTAAAGGCTGGCGGCATTGACACTCAAAATGGCGGCTGTAGAATGGTTCCAGCAGCTTGTAGAGCTACTATATAAAGGCTGGCGGCTATGACACTCAAAATAACGGCTGTAGAATGGTTCCAGCAGCTTGTAGAGCTACTATATAAAGCCTGGCGGCTATGGCACTGAAAATAACGGCTGTAGAATGGTTCCAGCAGCTTTTATAGCTGTTATATAATAGCTGGCGGCTATGACACTCAAAATAACGGCTGTAGAATGGTTCCAGCAGTTTGTATAGCTGTTATATAAAGGCTGGCGTCTATGACACTCAAATTGGGGGCTGTAGAATGGTTCCAGCAGCTTGTGGAGCTACTATATAAAGGCTGGCGGCTATGACACTCAAAACAACGGCTGTAGAATGGTTCCAGCATCTTGTATAGCTGTTATATAAAGGCTGGCGGCTATGACACTCAAAATGGCGGCTGTAGAATGGTTCCAGCAGCTTGTAGAGCTACTATATAAAGCCTGGCGGCTATGGCACTGAAAATAACGGCTGTAGAATGGTTCCAGCAGCTTTTATAGCTGTTATATAATAGCTGGCGGCTATGACACTCAAAACAACGGCTGTAGAATGGTTCCAGCAGCTTGTAGAGCTACTATATAAGGGCTGGCGCCTATGACACTCAAAATAACGGCTGTAGAATGGTTCCAGCATCTTGTACAGCTGTTATTTAAAGGCTGGCGGCTATGACACTCAAAATGGCGTCTGGTAGAGTGGTTGCAGCAGCTTGTAGAGCTACTATACAAAGGCTGGCGTCTATGACTCTCAAAATAACGGCTGTAGAATGGTTCCAGCAGCTTGTATAGCTGTTATATAAAGGCTGGCGGCTATGACACTCAAAATGGCGGCTGTAGAATGGTTCCAGCAGCTTGTAGAGCGACTATATAAAGGCTGGCGGCTATGACACTCAAAATATCGGCTGTAGAATGGTTCCAGCAGCTTGTAGAGCTACTATATAAAGCCTGGCGACTATGGCACTGAAAATAACGGCTTTAGAATGGTTCCAGCAGCTTTTATAGCTGTTATATAAAAGCTGGTGGCTATGACACTCAAAATAACGGCTGTAGAATGGTTCCAGCAGCTTGTAGAGCTACTATATAAGGGCTGGCGGCTATGACACTCAAAATAACGGCTGTAGAATGGTTCCAGCAGTTTGTATAGCTGTTATATAAAGGCTGGCGGCTATGACAATCAAAATGGGGGCTGTAGAATGGTTCCAGCAGCTTGTAGAGCTGCTATATAAAGGCTGGCTATAAACGCATCAGCTTGTATAGCTGTTATATAAAGGCTGGCGGCTATGACACTCAAAATAACGGTTGTAGAATGGTTCCAGCAGCTTGTATAGCTGTTATATAAGGCTGGCGGCTGTGACACTCAAAATAACGGCTGTAGAATGGTTGCAGCAGCTTGTAGAGCTACTATATAAAGGCTGGCGGCTATGACACTCAAAATAACGGCTGTAGAATGGTTCCAGCAGCTTGTAGAGCTACTATATAAAGGCTGGCGGCTATGACACTCAAAATGGCGTCTGGTAGAGTGGTTCCAGCAGCTTGTAGAGCTACTATACAAAGGCTGGCGTCTATGACTCTCAAAATAACGGCTGTAGAATGGTTCCAGCAGCTTGTATAGCTGTTATATAAAGGCTGGCGGCTATGACACTCAAAATGGCGGCTGTAGAATGGTTCCAGCAGCTTGTAGAGCTACTATATAAAGCCTGGCGACTATGGCACTGAAAATAACGGCTGTAGAATGGTTCCAGCAGCTTGTAGAGCTACTATATAAAGCCTGGCGACTATGGCACTGAAAATAACGGCTGTAGAATGGTTCCAGCAGCTTTTATAGCTGTTATATAAAAGCTGGCGGCTATGACACTCAAAATAACGGCTGTAGAATGGTTCCAGCAGCTTGTAGAGCTACTATATAAGGGCTGGCGGCTATGACACTCAAAATAACGGCTGTAGAATGGTTCCAGCAGTTTGTATAGCTGTTATATAAAGGCTGGCGGCTATGACAATCAAAATGGGGGCTGTAGAATGGTTCCAGCAGCTTGTAGAGCTACTATATAAAGGCTGGCTATAAACGCAGCAGCTTGTATAGCTGTTATATAAAGGCTGGCGGCTATGACACTCAAAATAACGGTTGTAGAATGGTTCCAGCAGCTTGTATAGCTGTTATATAAGGCTGGCGGCTATGACACTCAAAATAACGGCTGTAGAATGGTTCCAGCACCTTGTAGAGCTACTATATAAAGGCTGGCGGCTATGACACTCAAAACAACGGCTGTAGAATGGTTCCAGCATCTTGTATAGCTGTTATATAAAGGCTGGCGGCTATGACACTCAAAATGGCGGCTGTAGAATGGTTCCAGCAGCTTGTAGAGCTACTATATAAAGGCTGGCGGCTATGACACTCAAAATAACGGCTGTAGAATGGTTCCAGCAGCTTGTAGAGCTGCTATATAAAGCCTGGCGACTATGGCACTGAAAATAACGGCTGTAGAATGGTTCCAGCAGCTTTTATAGCTGTTATATAAAAGCTGGCGGCTATGACACTCAAAATAACGGCTGTAGAATGGTTCCAGCAGTTTGTATAGCTGTTATATAAAGGCTGGCGGCTGTGACACTCAAAATGGCGGCTGTAGAATGGTTCCAGCACCTTGTAGAGCTACTATATATAAAGCCTGGCGGCTATGGCACTGAAAATAACGGCTGTAGAATGGTTCCAGCAGCTTGTAGAGCTACTATATAAAGCCTGGCGGCTATGGCACTGAAAATAACGGCTGTAGAATGGTTCTAGCAGCTTTTATAGCTGTTATATAAAAGCTGGCGGCTATGACACTCAAAATAACGGCTGTAGAATGGTTCCAGCAGTTTGTATAGCTGTTATATAAAGGCTGGCGGCTATGACACTCAAATTGGGGGCTGTAAAATGGTTCCAGCAGCTTGTGGAGCTACTATATAAAGGCTGGCGGCTATGACACTCAAAATAACGGCTGTAGAATGGTTGCAGCAGCTTGTAGAGCTACTATTTAAAGGCTGGCGTCAATGACACTCAAAACAACGGCTGTAGAATGGTTCCAGCAGCTTGTAGAGCTACTATATAAAGCCTGGCGGCTATGGCACTGAAAATAACGGCTGTAGAATGGTTCCAGCAGCTTGTAGAGCTACTATATAAAGCCTGGCGGCTATGGCACTGAAAATAACGGCTGTAGAATGGTTCCAGCAGCTTTTATAGCTGTTATATAAAAGCTGGCGGCTATGACACTCAAAATAACGGCTGTAGAATGGTTCCAGCAGTTTGTATAGCTGTTATATAAAGGCTGGCGGCTATGACACTCAAATTGGGGGCTGTAGAATGGTTCCAGCAGCTTGTGGAGCTACTATATAAGGGCTGGCGCCTATGACACTCAAAATAACGGCTGTAGAATGGTTCCAGCATCTTGTACAGCTGTTATATAAAGGCTGGCGGCTTTGACACTCAAAATGGCGGCTGTAGAATGGTTCCAGCATCTTGTATAGCTGTTATTTAAAGGCTGGCGGCTATGACACTCAAAATGGCGTCTGGTAGAGTGGTTCCAGCATCTTGTAGAGCTTTTAATTAAAGGCTGGCGGCTATGACACTCAAAATGGCGTCTGGTAGAATGGTAGAATGGTTCCAGCAGCTTGTAGAGCTACTATACAAAGGCTGGCGTCTATGACTCTCAAAATAACGGCTGTAGAATGGTTCCAGCAGTTTGTATAGCTATTATATAAACGCTGGCGGCTATGACACTCAAAATGGCGGCTGTAGAATGGTTCCAGCAGCTTGTAAAGCTACTATATAAAGGCTGGCGGCTATGACACTCAAAATAACGGCTGTAGAATGGTTGCAGCAGCTTGTAGAGCTACTATATAAAGGCTGGCGTCTATGACACTCAAAACAACGGCTGTAGAATGGTTCCAGCTGCTTGTAGAGCAACTATATAAAAGCTGGCGGCTATGACACTCAAAATAACGGCTGTAGAATGGTTCCAGCATCTTGTAGAGCTACTATATAAGGGCTGGCGGCTATGACACTCAAAATAACGGCTGTAGAATGGTTCCAGCAGTTTGTTTAGCTGTTATATAAAGGCTGGCGGCTATGACACTCAAAATGGGGGCTGTAGAATGGTTCCAGCAGCGGCTGTTATATAAGGGCTGGCGGCTTTGACACTCAAAATGGCGGCTGTAGAATGGTTCCAGCATCTTGTATAGCTGTTAATTAAAGGCTGGCGGCTATGACACTCAAAATGGCGTCTGGTAGAATGGTAGAATGGTTCCAGCAGCTTGTAGAGCTACTATACAAAGGCTGGCGTCTATGACTCTCAAAATAACGGCTGTAGAATGGTTCCAGCAGCTTGAATAGCGGTTATATAAAGGCTGGCGGTTATGACACTCAAAATGGCGGCTGTAGAATGGTTCCAGCAGCTTGTAGAGCTACTATATAAGGGCTGGCGCCTATGACACTCAAAATAACGGCTGTAGAATGGTTCCAGCATCTTGTACAGCTGTTATATAAAGGCTGGCGGCTTTGACACTCAAAATGGCGGCTGTAGAATGGTTCCAGCATCTTGTATAGCTGTTATTTAAAGGCTGGCGGCTATGACACTCAAAATGGCGTCTGGTAGAGTGGTTCCAGCAGCTTGTAGAGCTACTATACAAAGGCTGGCGTCTATGACTCTCAAAATAACGGCTGTAGAATGGTTCCAGCAGCTTGTATATGTGTTATATAAAGGCTGGCGGCTATGACACTCAAAATAACGGTTGTAGAATGGTTCCAGCAGCTTGTATAGCTGTTATATAAGGCTGGCGGCTATGACACTCAAAATAACGGCTGTAGAATGGTTGCAGCAGCTTGTAGAGCTACTATATAAGGCTGGCGTCTATGACACTTAAAACAACGGCTGTAGAATGGTTCCAGCAGCTTGTAGTGCTACTATATAAAGGCTGGCGGCTAGGACACTCAAAATAACGGCTGTAGAATGGTTCCAGCAGCTTGTAGAGCTACTATATAAAGCCTGGCGGCTATGGCACTGAAAATAACGGCTGTAGAATGGTTCCAGCAGCTTTTATAGCTGTTATATAAAAGCTGGCGGCTATGACACTGAAAATAACGGCTGTAGAATGGTTCCAGCAGCTTGTAGAGCTACTATATAAGGGCTGGCGGCTATGACACTCAAAATAACGGCTGTAGAATGGTTCCAGCAGTTTGTATAGCTGCTATATAAAGGCTGGCGGCTATGACACTCAAAATGGGGGCTGTAGAATGGTTCCAGCAGCTTGTAGAGCTACTATATAAAGGCTGGCTATAAAGGCAGCAGCTTGTATAGCTGTTATATAAAGGCTGGCGGCTATGACACTCAAAATAACGGTTGTAGAATGGTTCCAGCAGCTTGTATAGCTGTTATATAAGGCTGGCGGCTATGACACTCAAAATAACGGCTGTAGAATGGTTGCAGCAGCTTGTAGAGCTACTATATAAAGGCTGGCGTCTATGACACTTAAAACAACGGCTGTAGAATGGTTCCAGCAGCTTGTAGAGCTACTATATAAAGGCTGGCGGCTATGACACTCAAAATAACGGCTGTAGAATGGTTCCAGCAGCTTGTAGAGCTACTATATAAAGCCTGGCGGCTATGGCACTGAAAATAACGGCTGTAGAATGGTTTCAGCAGCTTTTATAGCTGTTATATAAAGGCTGGCGGCTATGACACTCAAAATAACGGCTGTAGAATGGTTGCAGCAGTTTGTATAGCTGTTATATAAACGCTGGCGGCTATGACACTCAAAATGGGGGCTATAGAATGGTTCCAGCAGCTTGTAGAGCTACTATATAAAGGCTGGCGGCTATGACACTCAAAATAACGGCTGTAGAATGGTTGCAGCAGCTTGTAGAGCTACTATATAAAGGCTGGCGTCTATGACACTCAAATCAACGGCTGTAGAATGGTTCCAGCAGCTTGTAGAGCTACTATATAAGGGCTGGCGCCTATGACACTCAAAATAACGGCTGTAGAATGGTTCCAGCAGCTTGTATAGCTGTTATATAAAGGCTGGCGGCTATGACACTAAAAATGGCGGCTGTAGAATGGTTCCAGCAGCTTGTAGAGCTACTATATAAAGGCTGGCGGCTATGACACTCAAAATGGCGTCTGGTAGAATGGTAGAATGGTTCCAGCAGCTTGTAGAGCTACTATATAAAGGCTGGCGGCTATGACACTCAAAATGGCGTCTGGTAGAATGGTAGAATGGTTCCAGCAGCTTGTAGAGCTACTATACAAAGGCTGGCGTCTATGACTCTCAAAATAACGGCTGTAGAATGGTTCCAGCAGCTTGTATAGCTGTTATATAAAGGCTGGCGGCTATGACACTAAAAATGGCGGCTGTAGAATGGTTCCAGCAGCTTGTAGAGCTACTATATAAAGGCTGGCGGCTATGACACTCAAAATGGCGTCTGGTAGAATGGTAGAATGGTTCCAGCAGCTTGTAGAGCTACTATACAAAGGCTGGCGTCTATGACTCTCAAAATAACGGCTGTAGAATGGTTCCAGCAGCTTGTAGAGCTACTATACAAAGGCTGGCGTCTATGACCCTCAAAATAACGGCTGTAGAATGGTTCCAGCAGCTTGTAGAGCTACTATATAAAGGCTGGCGGCTATGACACTCAAAATGGCGTCTGGTAGAATAGTAGAATGGTTCCAGCAGCTTGTAGAGCTACTATATAAAGGCTGGCGGCTATGACACTCAAAATGGCGTCTGGTAGAATGGTAGAATGGTTCCAGCAGCTTGTAGAGCTACTATACAAAGGCTGGCGTCTATGACTCTCAAAATAACGGCTGTAGAATGGTTCCAGCAGCTTGTATAGCTGTTATATAAAGGCTGGCGGCTATGACACTAAAAATGGCGACTGTAGAATGGTTCCAGCAGCTTGTAGAGCTACTATATAAAGGCTAGCGGCTATGACTCTCAAAATAACGGCTGTAGAATGGTTCCAGCAGCTTGTAGAGCTACTATATAAAGCCTGGCGGCTATGGCACTGAAAATAACGGCTGTAGAATGGTTCCAGCAGCTTTTGTAGCTGTTATATAAAAGCTGGCGGCTATCACACTCAAAATAACGGCTGTAGAATGGTTCCAGCAGCTTGTAGAGCTGTTATATAAAGGCTGGCGGCTATGACACTCAAAATGGGGGCTGTAGAATGGTTTCAGCAGCTTGTAGAGCTACTATATAAAGGCAGCAGCTTGTATAGCTGTTATATAAAGGCTGGCGGCTATGGCACTCAAAATAACGGTTGTAGAATGGTTCCAGCAGTTTGTATAGCTGTTATATAAGGCTGGCGGCTATGACACTCAAAATAACGGCTGTAGAATGGTTGCAGCAGCTTGTAGAGCTACTATATAAAGGCTGGCGTCTATGACACTCAAAACAACGGCTGTAGAATGGTTCCAGCAGCTTGTAGAGCTACTATATAAAGGCTGTCGGCTATGACACTCAAAATAACGGCTGTAGAATGGTTCCAGCAGCTTGTATAGCTGTTATATAAAGGCTGGCGGCTATGACACTAAAAATGGCGGCTGTAGAATGGTTCCAGCAGCTTGTAGAGCTACTATATAAAGGCTGGCGGCTATGACACTCAAAATAACGGCTGTAGAATGGTTCCAGCAGCTTGTAGAGCTACTATATAAAGCCTGGCGGCTATGGCACTGAAAATAACGGCTGTAGAATGGTTCCAGCAGCTTTTATAGCTGTTATATAAAAGCTGGCGGCTATGACACTCAAAATAATGGCTGTAGAATTGTTCCAGCAGTTTGTATAGCTGTTATATAAAGGCTGGCGGCTATGACACTCAAAATGGGGGCTGTAGAATGGTTTCAGCAGCTTGTAGAGCTACTATATAAAGGCTGGCTATAAAGGCAGCAGCTTGTATAGCTGTTATATAAAGGCTGGCGGCTATGACACTCAAAATAACGGTTGTAGAATGGTTCCAGCAGATTGTATAGCTGTTATATAAGGCTGGCGGCTATGACACTCAAAATAACGGCTGTAGAATGGTTGCAGCAGCTTGTAGAGCTACTATATAAAGGCTGGCGTCTATGACACTCAAAACAACGGCTGTAGAATGGTTCCAGCAGTTTGTATAGCTGTTATATAAACACTGGCGGCTGTAACACTCAAAATGGCGGCTGTAGAATGGTTCCAGCAGCTTGTAAAGCTGTTATATAAGAGCTAGCCGCTATGACATTAAAAATGGCGGCTGTAGAATGGTTCCAGCAGCTTGTAGAGCTACTATATAAAGGCTGGCGTCTATGACACTCAAAACAACGGCTGTAGAATGGTTCCAGCAGCTTGTAGAGCTACTAAATAAAGGCTGGCGGCTATGACACTCAAAATAACGGCTGTAGAATGGTTCCAGCAGCTTGTATAGCTGTTATATAAAGGCTGGCGGCTATGACACTCAAAATGGCGTCTGTAGAATGGTTCCAGCAGCTTGTAGAGCAACTATATAAAGGCTGGCGCCTACGACACTCAAAATAACGGCTGTAGAATGGTTCCAGCAGCTTGTAGAGCTACTATATAAAGGCTGGCGTCTATGACACTCAAAACAACGGCTGTAGAATGGTTTCAGCAGTTTTTATAGCTGTTATATAAACACTGGCGGCTGTAACACTCAAAATGGCGGCTGTAGAATGGTTCCAGCAGCTTGTAGAACAACTATATAAAGGCTGGCGCCTATGACACTCAAAATAACGGCTGAAGAATGGTTCCAGCAGTTTGTATAGCTGCTATATAAAGGCTGGCGGCTATGACACTCAAAATGGGGGCTGTAGAATGGTTCCAGCAGCTTGTAGAGCTACTATATAAAGGCTGGCTATAAAGGCAGCAGCTTGTATAGCTGTTATATAAAGGCTGGCGGCTATGACACTCAAAATAACGGTTGTAGAATGGTTCCAGCAGCTTGTATAGCTGTTATATAAGGCTGGCGGCTATGACACTCAAAATAACGGCTGTAGAATGGTTGCAGCAGCTTGTAGAGCTACTATATAAAGGCTGGCGTCTATGACACTTAAAACAACGGCTGTAGAATGGTTCCAGCAGCTTGTAGAGCTACTATATAAAGGCTGGCGGCTATGACACTCAAAATAACGGCTGTAGAATGGTTCCAGCAGCTTGTAGAGCTACTATATAAAGCCTGGCGGCTATGGCACTGAAAATAACGGCTGTAGAATGGTTTCAGCAGCTTTTATAGCTGTTATATAAAGGCTGGCGGCTATGACACTCAAAATAACGGCTGTAGAATGGTTCCAGCAGTTTGTATAGCTGTTATATAAACGCTGGCGGCTATGACACTCAAAATGGGGGCTATAGAATGGTTCCAGCAGCTTGTAGAGCTACTATATAAAGGCTGGCGGCTATGACACTCAAAATAACGGCTGTAGAATGGTTGCAGCAGCTTGTAGAGCTACTATATAAAGGCTGGCGTCTATGACACTCAAATCAACGGCTGTAGAATGGTTCCAGCAGCTTGTAGAGCTACTATATAAGGGCTGGCGCCTATGACACTCAAAATAACGGCTGTAGAATGGTTCCAGCAGCTTGTATAGCTGTTATATAAAGGCTGGCGGCTATGACACTAAAAATGGCGGCTGTAGAATGGTTCCAGCAGCTTGTAGAGCTACTATATAAAGGCTGGCGGCTATGACACTCAAAATGGCGTCTGGTAGAATGGTAGAATGGTTCCAGCAGCTTGTAGAGCTACTATATAAAGGCTGGCGGCTATGACACTCAAAATGGCGTCTGGTAGAATGGTAGAATGGTTCCAGCAGCTTGTAGAGCTACTATACAAAGGCTGGCGTCTATGACTCTCAAAATAACGGCTGTAGAATGGTTCCAGCAGCTTGTATAGCTGTTATATAAAGGCTGGCGGCTATGACACTAAAAATGGCGGCTGTAGAATGGTTCCAGCAGCTTGTAGAGCTACTATATAAAGGCTGGCGGCTATGACACTCAAAATGGCGTCTGGTAGAATGGTAGAATGGTTCCAGCAGCTTGTAGAGCTACTATACAAAGGCTGGCGTCTATGACTCTCAAAATAACGGCTGTAGAATGGTTCCAGCAGCTTGTAGAGCTACTATACAAAGGCTGGCGTCTATGACCCTCAAAATAACGGCTGTAGAATGGTTCCAGCAGCTTGTAGAGCTACTATATAAAGGCTGGCGGCTATGACACTCAAAATGGCGTCTGGTAGAATAGTAGAATGGTTCCAGCAGCTTGTAGAGCTACTATATAAAGGCTGGCGGCTATGACACTCAAAATGGCGTCTGGTAGAATGGTAGAATGGTTCCAGCAGCTTGTAGAGCTACTATACAAAGGCTGGCGTCTATGACTCTCAAAATAACGGCTGTAGAATGGTTCCAGCAGCTTGTATAGCTGTTATATAAAGGCTGGCGGCTATGACACTAAAAATGGCGACTGTAGAATGGTTCCAGCAGCTTGTAGAGCTACTATATAAAGGCTAGCGGCTATGACTCTCAAAATAACGGCTGTAGAATGGTTCCAGCAGCTTGTAGAGCTACTATATAAAAGCCTGGCGGCTATGGCACTGAAAATAACGGCTGTAGAATGGTTCCAGCAGCTTTTGTAGCTGTTATATAAAAGCTGGCGGCTATCACACTCAAAATAACGGCTGTAGAATGGTTCCAGCAGCTTGTAGAGCTGTTATATAAAGGCTGGCGGCTATGACACTCAAAATGGGGGCTGTAGAATGGTTTCAGCAGCTTGTAGAGCTACTATATAAAGGCAGCAGCTTGTATAGCTGTTATATAAAGGCTGGCGGCTATGGCACTCAAAATAACGGTTGTAGAATGGTTCCAGCAGTTTGTATAGCTGTTATATAAGGCTGGCGGCTATGACACTCAAAATAACGGCTGTAGAATGGTTGCAGCAGCTTGTAGAGCTACTATATAAAGGCTGGCGTCTATGACACTCAAAACAACGGCTGTAGAATGGTTCCAGCAGCTTGTAGAGCTACTATATAAAGGCTGTCGGCTATGACACTCAAAATAACGGCTGTAGAATGGTTCCAGCAGCTTGTATAGCTGTTATATAAAGGCTGGCGGCTATGACACTAAAAATGGCGGCTGTAGAATGGTTCCAGCAGCTTGTAGAGCTACTATATAAAGGCTGGCGGCTATGACACTCAAAATAACGGCTGTAGAATGGTTCCAGCAGCTTGTAGAGCTACTATATAAAGCCTGGCGGCTATGGCACTGAAAATAACGGCTGTAGAATGGTTCCAGCAGCTTTTATAGCTGTTATATAAAAGCTGGCGGCTATGACACTCAAAATAATGGCTGTAGAATTGTTCCAGCAGTTTGTATAGCTGTTATATAAAGGCTGGCGGCTATGACACTCAAAATGGGGGCTGTAGAATGGTTTCAGCAGCTTGTAGAGCTACTATATAAAGGCTGGCTATAAAGGCAGCAGCTTGTATAGCTGTTATATAAAGGCTGGCGGCTATGACACTCAAAATAACGGTTGTAGAATGGTTCCAGCAGATTGTATAGCTGTTATATAAGGCTGGCGGCTATGACACTCAAAATAACGGCTGTAGAATGGTTGCAGCAGCTTGTAGAGCTACTATATAAAGGCTGGCGTCTATGACACTCAAAACAACGGCTGTAGAATGGTTCCAGCAGTTTGTATAGCTGTTATATAAACACTGGCGGCTGTAACACTCAAAATGGCGGCTGTAGAATGGTTCCAGCAGCTTGTAAAGCTGTTATATAAGAGCTAGCCGCTATGACATTAAAAATGGCGGCTGTAGAATGGTTCCAGCAGCTTGTAGAGCTACTATATAAAGGCTGGCGTCTATGACACTCAAAACAACGGCTGTAGAATGGTTCCAGCAGCTTGTAGAGCTACTAAATAAAGGCTGGCGGCTATGACACTCAAAATAACGGCTGTAGAATGGTTCCAGCAGCTTGTATAGCTGTTATATAAAGGCTGGCGGCTATGACACTCAAAATGGCGTCTGTAGAATGGTTCCAGCAGCTTGTAGAGCAACTATATAAAGGCTGGCGCCTACGACACTCAAAATAACGGCTGTAGAATGGTTCCAGCAGCTTGTAGAGCTACTATATAAAGGCTGGCGTCTATGACACTCAAAACAACGGCTGTAGAATGGTTTCAGCAGTTTTTATAGCTGTTATATAAACACTGGCGGCTGTAACACTCAAAATGGCGGCTGTAGAATGGTTCCAGCAGCTTGTAGAACAACTATATAAAGGCTGGCGCCTATGACACTCAAAATAACGGCTGAAGAATGGTTCCAGCAGCTTGTAGAGCTACTATGTAAAGGCTGGCGGCTATGACACTCACAATAACGGCTGTAGAATGGTTCCAGCAGTTTGTATAGCTGTTATATAAACACTGGCGGCTGTAACACTCAAAATGGCGGCTGTAGAATGGTTCCAGCAGCTTGTAAAGCTGTTATATAAGAGCTAGCCGCTATGACATTAAAAATGGCGGCTGTAGAATGGTTCCAGCAGCTTGTAGAGCTACTATATAAAGGCTGGCGTCTATGACACTCAAAATAACGGCTGTAGAATGGTTCCAGCATCTTGTATAGCTGTTATGTAAAGGCTGGCGGCTATGACACTCAAAATAACGGCTGTAGAATGGTTCCAGCAACGTGTATAGCTGTTATATAAAGGCTGGCGTCAATGACACTCAAAATAACGGCTGTAGAATGGTTCCAGCAGCTTGTAGAGCTACTATATAAAGGCTGGCGGCTATGACACTCAAAATAACGGCTGTAGAATGATTCCAGCTACTTGTATAGCTGTTATATAAAGGCTGGCGGCTATGACACTCAAAATGGCGGCTGTAGAATGGTTCCAGTAGCTTGTAAATCTACTATATAAAGGCTGGCGGCTATGACACCCAAAATAACGGCTATAGAATGGTTCCAGCAGCTTGTATAGCTGTTATATAAAGGCTGGCGGCTATGACTCTCAAAATAACGGCTGTAGAATGGTTCCAGCAGCTTGTAGAGCAACTATATAAAGGCTGGCGCCTACGACACTCAAAATAACGGCTGTAGAATGGTTCCAGCAGCTTGTAGAGCTACTATGTAAAGGCTGGCGGCTATGACTCTCAAAATAACGGCTGTAGAATGGTTCCAGCTGCTTGTATAGCTGTTATATAAACACTGGCGGCTATGACACTCAAAAGGGCGGCTGTAGAATGGTTCCAGTAGCTTGTAAATCTACTATATAAAGGCTGGCGGCTATGACTCTCAAAATAACGGCTGTAGAATGGTTCCAGCATCTTGTATAGCTGTTATATAAATGCTGGCGGCTATGACACTCAAAATGGCGGCTGTAGAATGGTTCCAGCAGCTTGTAGAACAACTATATAAAGGCTGGCGCCTATGACACTCAAAATAACGGCTGAAGAATGGTTCCAGCAGCTTGTAGAGCTACTATGTAAAGGCTGGCGGCTATGACACTCACAATAACGGCTGTAGAATGGTTCCAGCAGCTTTTATAACTGTTATATAAAAGCTGGCGGCTATGACACTCAAAATAACGGCTGTAGAATGGTTCCAGCAGCTTGTAGAGCTACTATATAAAGCCTGGCGGCTATGGCACTGAAAATAACGGCTGTAGAATGGTTCCAGCAGCTTTTATAGATGTTATATAAAAGCTGGCGGCTATGACACTCAAAATAACGGCTGTAGAATGGTTCCAACAGCTTGTAGAGCTACTATATAAGGGCTGGCGGCTATGACACTCAAAATAACGGCTGTAGAATGGTTCCAGCAGTTTGTATAGCTGTTATATAAAGGCTGGCGGCTATGACACTCAAAATGGGGGCTGTAGAATGGTTCCAGCAGCTTGTAGAGCTACTATATAAAGACTGGCGGCTATGACACTCAAAATAACGGCTGTAGAATGGTTCCAGCATCTTGTATAGCTGTTATTTAAAGGCTGGCGGCTATGACACTCAAAACTAGCCCAAAATGGCGTCTGGTAGAATGGTTCCAGCAGCTTGTATAGATGTTATATAAAAGCTGGCGGCTATGACACTCAAAATAACGGCTGTAGAATGGTTCCAGCAGCTTTTAGAGGTACTATATAAAGCCTGGCGGCTATGTCACTGAAAATAACGGCTGTAGAATGGTTCCAGCAGCTTTTATAGCTGTTATATAAAAGCTGGCGGCTATGACACTCAAAATAACGGCTGTAGAATGGTTCCAGCAGCTTGTAGAGCTACTACATAAGGGCTGGCGGCTATGAAACTCAAAATAACGGCTGTAGAATGGTTCCAGCAGTTTGTATACCTGTTATATAAAGGCTGGCGGCTATGACACTCAAAATGGGGGCTGTAGAATGGTTTCAGCAGCTTGTAGAGCTACTATATAAAGGGTGGCGTCTATGACACTCAAAACAACGGCTGTAGAATGGTTCCAGCAGCTTGTAGAGCTACTATATAAAGGCTGGCGGCTATGACACTCAAAATAACGGCTGTAGAATGGTTCCATCATCTTGTAGAGCTGTTATATAAAGGCTGGCGGCTATGACATTAAAAATGGCGGCTGTAGAATGGTTCCAGCAGCTTGTAGAGCTACTATATAAACGCTGCAGTCTATGACACTCAAAATAACGGCTGTAGAATGGTTCCAGCATCTTGTATAGCTGTTACATAAAGGCTGGCTGCTATGACACTCAAAATGGCGGCTGTAGAATGGTTCCAGTAGCTTGTAAATCTACTATATAAAGGCTGGCGGCTATGACACTCAAAATAACGGCTATAGAATGGTTCCAGCAGCTTGTATAGCTGTTATATAAAGGCTGGCGGCTATGACTCTCAAAATAACGGCTGTAGAATGGTTCCAGCAGCTTGTAGAGCAACTATATAAAGGCTGGCGCCTACGACACTCAAAATAACGGCTGTAGAATGGTTCCAGCAGCTTGTAGAGCTACTATGTAAAGGCTGGCGGCTATGACACTCACAATAACGGCTGTAGAATGGTTCCAGCAGCTTTAAAAACTGTTATATAAAAGCTGGCGGCTATGACACTCAAAATAACGGCTGTAGAATGGTTCCAGCAGCTTGTAGAGCTACTATATAAAGCCTGGCGGCTATGGCACTGAAAATAACGGCTGTAGAATGGTTCCAGCAGCTGTTATAGATGTTATATAAAAGCTGGCGGCTATGACACTCAAAATAACGGCTGTAGAATGGTTCCAGCTGCTTGTATAGCTGTTATATAAAGGCTGGCGGCTATTACACTCAAAATGGCGGCTGTAGAATGGTTCCAGTAGCTTGTAAATCTACTATATAAAGGCTGGCGGCTATGACACTCAAAATAACGGCTATAGAATGGTTCCAGCAGCTTGTATAGCTGTTATATAAAGGCTGGCGGCTATGACTCTCAAAATAACGGCTGTAGAATGGTTCCAGCAGCTTGTATAGCTGTTATATAAAGGCTGGCGGCTATGACACTAAAAATGGCGGCTGTAGAATGGTTCCAGTAGCTTGTAAATCTACTATGTAAAGGCTGGCGGCTATGACACTCACAATAACGGCTGTAGAATGGTTCCAGCAGCTTTTATAGCTGTTATATAAAAGCTGGCGGCTATGACACTCAAAATAACGGCTGTAGAATGGTTCCAGTAGCTTGTAGAGCTACTACATAAGGGCTGGCGGCTATGACACTCAAAATAACGGCTGTAGAATGGTTCCAGCAGTTTGTATACCTGTTATATAAAGGCTGGCGGCTATGACACTCAAAATGGGGGCTGTAGAATGGTTTCAGCAGCTTGTAGAGCTACTATATAAAGGGTGGCGTCTATGACACTCAAAACAACGGCTGTAGAATGGTTCCAGCAGCTTGTAGAGCTACTATATAAAGGCTGGCGGCTATGACACTCAAAATAACGGCTGTAGAATGGTTCCATCATCTTGTAGAGCTGTTATATAAAGGCTGGCGGCTATGACATTAAAAATGGCGGCTGTAGAATGGTTCCAGCAGCTTGTAGAGCTACTATATAAACGCTGCAGTCTATGACACTCAAAATAACGGCTGTAGAATGGTTCCAGCATCTTGTATAGCTGTTACATAAAGGCTGGCTGCTATGACACTCAAAATGGCGGCTGTAGAATGGTTCCAGTAGCTTGTAAATCTACTATATAAAGGCTGGCGGCTATGACACTCAAAATAACGGCTATAGAATGGTTCCAGCAGCTTGTATAGCTGTTATATAAAGGCTGGCGGCTATGACTCTCAAAATAACGGCTGTAGAATGGTTCCAGCAGCTTGTAGAGCAACTATATAAAGGCTGGCGCCTACGACACTCAAAATAACGGCTGTAGAATGGTTCCAGCAGCTTGTAGAGCTACTATGTAAAGGCTGGCGGCTATGACACTCACAATAACGGCTGTAGAATGGTTCCAGCAGCTTTAAAAACTGTTATATAAAAGCTGGCGGCTATGACACTCAAAATAACGGCTGTAGAATGGTTCCAGCAGCTTGTAGAGCTACTATATAAAGCCTGGCGGCTATGGCACTGAAAATAACGGCTGTAGAATGGTTCCAGCAGCTGTTATAGATGTTATATAAAAGCTGGCGGCTATGACACTCAAAATAACGGCTGTAGAATGGTTCCAGCTGCTTGTATAGCTGTTATATAAAGGCTGGCGGCTATTACACTCAAAATGGCGGCTGTAGAATGGTTCCAGTAGCTTGTAAATCTACTATATAAAGGCTGGCGGCTATGACACTCAAAATAACGGCTATAGAATGGTTCCAGCAGCTTGTATAGCTGTTATATAAAGGCTGGCGGCTATGACTCTCAAAATAACGGCTGTAGAATGGTTCCAGCAGCTTGTATAGCTGTTATATAAAGGCTGGCGGCTATGACACTCAAAATGGCGGCTGTAGAATGGTTCCAGTAGCTTGTAAATCTACTATATAAAGGCTGGCGGCTATGACACTCAAAATAACGGCTATAGAATGGTTCCAGCAGCTTGTATAGCTGTTATATAAAGGCTGGCGGCTATGACTCTCAAAATAACGGCTGTAGAATGGTTCCAGCAGCTTGTATAGCTGTTATATAAAGGCTGGCGGCTATGACACTCAAAATGGCGGCTGTAGAATGGTTCCAGCAGCTTGTAGAACAACTATATAAAGGCTGGCGCCTACGACACTCAAAATAACGGCTGTAGAATGGTTCCAGCAGCTTGTAGAGCTACTATGTAAAGGCTGGCGGCTATGACACTCACAATAACGGCTGTAGAATGGTTCCAGCAGCTTTAAAAACTGTTATATAAAAGCTGGCGGCTATGACACTCAAAATAACGGCTGTAGAATGGTTCCAGCAGCTTGTAGAGCTACTATATAAAGCCTGGCGGCTATGGCACTGAAAATAACGGCTGTAGAATGGTTCCAGCAGCTGTTATAGATGTTATATAAAAGCTGGCGGCTATGACACTCAAAATAACGGCTGTAGAATGGTTCCAGCTGCTTGTATAGCTGTTATATAAAGGCTGGCGGCTATTACACTCAAAATGGCGGCTGTAGAATGGTTCCAGTAGCTTGTAAATCTACTATATAAAGGCTGGCGGCTATGACACTCAAAATAACGGCTATAGAATGGTTCCAGCAGCTTGTATAGCTGTTATATAAAGGCTGGCGGCTATGACTCTCAAAATAACGGCTGAAGAATGGTTCCAGCAGCTTGTAGAGCTACTATGTAAAGGCTGGCGGCTATGACACTCACAATAACGGCTGTAGAATGGTTCCAGCAGCTTTAAAAACTGTTATATAAAAGCTGGCGGCTATGACACTCAAAATAACGGCTGTAGAATGGTTCCAGCAGCTTGTAGAGCTACTATATAAAGCCTGGCGGCTATGGCACTGAAAATAACGGCTGTAGAATGGTTCCAGCAGCTGTTATAGATGTTATATAAAAGCTGGCGGCTATGACACTCAAAATAACGGCTGTAGAATGGTTCCAACAGCTTGTAGAGCTACTATATAAGGGCTGGCGGCTATGACACTCAAAATAACGGCTGTAGAATGGTTCCAGCAGTTTGTATAGCTGTTATATAAAGGCTGGCGGCTATGACACTCAAAATGGGGGCTGTAGAATGGTTCCAGCAGCTTGTAGAGCTACTATATAAAGACTGGCGGCTATGACACTCAAAACAACGGCTGTAGAATGGTTCCAGCAGCTTGTATAGCTGTTATATAAAGGCTGGCGGCTATGACACTCAAAATGGGGGCTGTAGAATGGTTCCAGCATCTTGTATAGCTGTTATCAAAAGGCTGGCGGCTATGACACTAAAAATGGGGGCTGTAGAATGGTTCCAGCAGCTTGTATAGCTGTTATATAAAGGCTGGCGGCTATGACTCTCAAAATAACGGCTGTAGAATGGTTCCAGCAGCTTGTATAGCTGTTATATAAAGGCTGGCGGCTATGACACTCAAAATGGCGGCTGTAGAATGGTTCCAGCATCTTGTATAGCTGTTATATAAAGGCTGGCGGCTATGCCACTCAAAATGGCGGCTGTAGAATGGTTCCAGCAGCTTGTAGAGCTACTATATAAAGGCTGGCGTCTATGACACTCAAAACAACGGCTGTAGAATGGTTCCAGCAGCTTGTAGAGCTACTATATAAAGGCTGGCGTCTTTGACACTCAAAACAACGGCTGTAGAATGGTTCCAGCAGCTTGTAAATCTACTATATAAAGGCTGGCGGCTATGACATTAAAAATGGCGGCTGTAGAATGGTTCCAGCAGCTTGTAGAGCTACTATATAAAGCCTGGCGGCTATGGCACTGAAAATAACGGCTGTAGAATGGTTCCAGCAGCTTTTATAGCTGTTATATAATAGCTGGCGGCTATGACACTCAAAATAACGGCTGTAGAATGGTTCCAGCAGTTTGTATAGCTGTTATATAAAGGCTGGCGGCTATGACACTCACAATAACGGCTGTAGAATGGTTCCAGCAGCTTTAAAAACTGTTATATAAAAGCTGGCGGCTATGACACTCAAAATAACGGCTGTAGAATGGTTCCAGCAGCTTGTAGAGCTACTATATAAAGCCTGGCGGCTATGGCACTGAAAATAACGGCTGTAGAATGGTTTCAGCAGCTTTTATAGATGTTATATAAAAGCTGGCGGCTATGACACTCAAAATAACGGCTGTAGAATGGTTCCAACAGCTTGTAGAGCTACTATATAAGGGCTGGCGGCTATGACACTCAAAATAACGGCTGTAGAATGGTTCCAGCAGTTTGTATAGCTGTTATATAAAGGCTGGCGGCTATGACACTCAAAATGGGGGCTGTAGAATGGTTCCAGCAGCTTGTAGAGCTACTATATAAAGACTGGCGGCTATGACACTCAAAATAACGGCTGTAGAATGGTTCCAGCAGTTTGTATAGCTGTTATATAAAGGCTGGCGGCTATGACACTCAAAATGGGGGCTGTAGAATGGTTCCAGCAGCTTGTATGGCTGTTATCAAAAGGCTGGCGGCTATGACACTCAAAATGGGGGCTGTAGAATGGTTCCAGCAGCTTGTAGAGCTACTATATAAAGACTGGCGGCTATGACACTCAAAATAACGGCTGTAGAATGGTTCCAGCAGTTTGTATAGCTGTTATATAAAGGCTGGCGGCTATGACACTCAAAATGGAGGCTGTAGAATGGTTCCAGCAGCTTGTAGAGCTACTATATAAAGACTGGCGGCTATGACACTCAAAATAACGGCTGTAGAATGGTTCCAGCAGTTTGTATAGCTGTTATATAAAGGCTGGCGGCTATGACACTCAAAATGGGGGCTGTAGAATGGTTCCAGCAGCTTGTATAGCTGTTATCAAAAGGCTGGCGGCTATGACACTCAAAATGGCGGCTGTAGAATGGTTCCAGTAGCTTGTAGAGCTACTATATAAAGGCTGGCGGCTATGACACTCAAAATAACGGCTGTAGAATGGTTCCAGCAGCTTGTAGAGCTACTATATAAGGGCTGGCGGCTATGACACTCAAAATAACGGCTGTAGAATGGTTCCAGCAGTTTGTATACCTGTTATATAAAGGCTGGCGGCTATGACACTCAAAATAACGGTTGTAGAATGGTTCCAGCAGCTTGTATATCTGTTATATAAAGGCTGGCGGCTATGACACTCAAAATAACAGCTGTAGAATGGTTCCAGCAGTTTGTATACCTGTTATATAAAGGCTGGCGGCTATGTCACTGAAAATAACGGCTGTAGAATGGTTCCAGCAGCTTTTATAGCTGTTATATAAAAGCTGGCGGCTATGACACTCAAAATAACGGCTGTAGAATGGTTCCAGCAGCTTGTAGAGCTACTATATAAGGGCTGGCGGCTATGACACTCAAAATAACGGCTGTAGAATGGTTCCAGCAGTTTGTATACCTGTTATATAAAGGCTGGCGGCTATGACACTCAAAATAACGGCTGTAGAATGGTTGCAGCAGCTTGTAGAGCTAGTATATAAAGGCTGGCGTCTATGACACTCAAAACAACGGCTGTAGAATGGTTCCAGCAGCTTGAAGAGCTACTATATAAAGGCTGGCGTCTTTGACACTCAAAACAACGGCTGTAGAATGGTTCCAGCAGCTTGTAAATCTACTATATAAAGGCTGGCGGCTATGACATTAAAAATGGCGGCTGTAGAATGGTTCCAGCAGCTTGTAGAGCTACTATATAAAGCCTGGCGGCTATGGCACTGAAAATAACGGCTGTAGAATGGTTCCAGCAGCTTTTATAGCTGTTATATAATAGCTGGCGGCTATGACACTCAAAATAACGGCTGTAGAATGGTTCCAGCAGTTTGTATAGCTGTTATATAAAGGCTGGCGTCTATGACACTCAAATTGGGGGCTGTAGAATGGTTCCAGCAGCTTTAAAAACTGTTATATAAAAGCTGGCGGCTATGACACTCAAAATAACGGCTGTAGAATGGTTCCAGCAGCTTGTAGAGCTACTATATAAAGGCTGGCGTCTTTGACACTCAAAACAACGGCTGTAGAATGGTTCCAGCAGCTTGTAAATCTACTATATAAAGGCTGGCGGCTATGACATTAAAAATGGCGGCTGTAGAATGGTTCCAGCAGCTTGTAGAGCTACTATATAAAGCCTGGCGGCTATGGCACTGAAAATAACGGCTGTAGAATGGTTCCAGCAGCTTTTATAGCTGTTATATAAAGGCTGGCGTCTATGACACTCAAAACAACGGCTGTAGAATGGTTCCAGCAGCTTGTAGAGCTACTATATAAAGGCTGGCGGCTATGACACTCAAAATAACGGCTGTAGAATGGTTCCAGCAGCTTGTATAGCTGTTATATAAGGCTGGCGGCTATGACACTCAAAATAACGGCTGTAGAATGGTTGCAGCAGCTTGTAGAGCTACTATATAAAGGCTGGCGGATATGACACTCAAAATAACGGCTGTAGAATGGTTGCAGCAGCTTGTAGAGCTACTATATAAAGGCTGGCGTCTATGACACTCAAAACAACGGCTGTAGAATGGTTGCAGCAGCTTGTAGAGCTACTATATAAAGGCTGGCGTCTATGACACTCAAAACAACGGCTGTAGAATGGTTGCAGCAGCTTGTAGAGCTACTATATAAATGCTGGCGGGTATGACACTCAAAATAACGGCTGTAGAATGGTTGCAGCAGCTTGTAGAGCTACTATATAAAGGCTGGCGTCTATGACACTCAAAACAACGGCTGTAGAATGGTTCCAGCAGCTTGTAGAGCTACTATATAAAGGCTGGCGTCTATGACACTCAAAACAACGGCTGTAGAATGGTTCCAGCAGCTTGTATAGCTACTATATAAAGGCTGCAGTCTATGACACTCAAAATAACGGCTGTAGAATGGTTCCAGCAGCTTGTAGAGGTACTATATAAAGCCTGGCGGCTATGTCACTGAAAATAACGGCTGTAGAATGGTTCCAGCAGCTTTTATAGCTGTTATATAAAAGCTGGCGGCTATGACATTAAAAATGGCGGCTGTAGAATGGTTTCAGCAGCTTGTAGAGCTACTATATAAAGGCTGGCTATAAAGGCAGCAGCTTGTATAGCTATTATATAAAGGCTGGCGGCTATGACACTCAAAATAACGGTTGTAGAATGGTTCCAGCAGCTTGTATAGCTGTTATATAAGGCTGGCGGCTATGACACTCAAAATAACGGCTGTAGAATGGTTGCAGCAGCTTGTAGAGCTACTATATTAAGGCTGGCGGGTATGACACTCAAAATAACGGCTGTAGAATGGTTGCAGCAGCTTGTAGAGCTACTATATAAAGGCTGGCGTCTATGACACTCAAAACAACGGCTGTAGAATGGTTCCAGCAGCTCGTAGAGCTACTATATAAAGGCTGGCGTCTATGACACTCAAAACAACGGCTGTAGAATGGTTCCAGCAGCTTGTAGAGCTACTATATAAAGGCTGGCGGCTATGACACTCAAAATAACGGCTGTAGAATGGTTCCAGCATCTTGTAGAGCTGTTATATAAAGGCTGGCGGCTATGACATTAAAAATGGCGGCTGTAGAATGGTTCCAGCAGCTTGTAGAGCTACTATATAAAGCCTGGCGGCTATGGCACTGAAAATAACGGCTGTAGAATGGTTCCAGCAGCTTTTATAGCTGTTATATAAAAGCTGGCGGCTATGACACTCAAAATGGCGGCTGTAGAATGGTTCCAGCAGCGTGTAGAACAACTATATAAAGGCTGGCGCCTATGACACTCAAAATAACGGCTGAAGAATGGTTCCAGCAGCTTGTAGAGCTACTACGTAAAGGCTGGCGGCTATGACACTCACAATAACGGCTGTAGAATGGTTCCAGCAGCTTTTATAACTGTTATATAAAAGCTGGCGGCTATGACACTCAAAATAACGGCTGTAGAATGGTGACAGCAGCTTGTATAGCTGTTATATAAAGGCTGGCGGCTATGACACTCAAAATAACGGCTGTAGAATGGTTCCAGTAGCTTGTAGAGCTACTATATAAAGGCTGGCGGCTATGACACTCAAAATAACGGCTGTAGAATGGTTCCAGCAGCTTGTAGAGGTACTATATAAAGCCTGGCGGCTATGTCACTGAAAATAACGGCTGTAGAATGGTTCCAGCAGCTTTTATAGCTGTTATATAAAAGCTGGCGGCTATGACACTCAAAATAACGGCTGTAGAATGGTTCCAGCAGCTTGTATAGCTGTTATCAAAAGGCTGGCGGCTATGACACTCAAAATGGCGGCTGTAGAATGGTTCCAGTAGCTTGTAGAGCTACTATATAAAGGCTGGCGGCTATGACACTCAAAATAACGGCTGTAGAATGGTTCCAGCAGCTTGTAGAGGTACTATATAAAGCCTGGCGGCTATGTCACTGAAAATAACGGCTGTAGAATGGTTCCAGCAGCTTTTATAGCTGTTATATAAAAGCTGGCGGCTATGACACTCAAAATAACGGCTGTAGAATGGTTCCAGCAGCTTGTAGAGCTACTATATAAGGGCTGGCGGCTATGACACTCAAAATAACGGCTGTAGAATGGTTCCAGCAGCTTGTAGAGCTACTCTATAAGGGCTGGCGGCTATGACACTCAAAATAACGGCTGTAGAATGGTTCCAGCAGTTTGTATACCTGTTATATAAAGGCTGGCGGCTATGACACTCAAAATAACGGCTGTAGAATGGTTCCAGCAGCTTGTATAGCTGTTATATAAAGGCTGGCGGCTATGACACTCAAAATAATGGCTGTAGAATGGTTGCAGCAGCTTGTAGAGCTACTATATAAAGGCTGGCGTCTATGACACTCAAAACAACGGCTGTAGAATGGTTCCAGCAGCTTGTATAGCTGTTATATAAGGCTGGCGGCTATGACACTCAAAATAACGGCTGTAGAATGGTTGCAGCAGTTTGTAGAGCTACTATATAAAGGCTGGCGGGTATGACACTCAAAATAACGGCTGTAGAATGGTTGCAGCAGCTTGTAGAGCTACTATATAAAGGCTGGCGTCTATGACACTCAAAACAACGGCTGTAGAATAGTTCCAGCAGCTTGTAGAGCTACTATATAAAGGCTGGCGTCTATGACACTCAAAACAACGGCTGTAGAATGGTTCCAGCAGCTTGTAGAGCTACTATATAAAGGCTGGCGGCTATGACACTCAAAATAACGGCTGTAGAATGGTTCCAGCATCTTGTAGAGCTGTTATATAAAGGCTGGCGGCTATGACATTAAAAATGGCGGCTGTAGTATGGTTCCAGCAGCTTGTAGAGCTACTATATAAAGCCTGGCGGCTATGGCACTGAAAATAACGGCTGTAGAATGGTTCCAGCAGCTTTTATAGCTGTTATATAAAAGCTGGCGGCTATGACACTCAAAATGGCGGCTGTAGAATGGTTCCAGCAGCTTGTAGAACAACTATATAAAGGCTGGCGCCTATGACACTCAAAATAACGGCTGAAGAATGGTTCCAGCAGCTTGTAGAGCTACTATGTAAAGGCTGGCGGCTATGACACTCACAATAACGGCTGTAGAATGGTTCCAGCAGCTTTTATAACTGTTATATAAAAGCTGGCGGCTATGACACTCAAAATAACGGCTGTAGAATGGTGACAGCAGCTTGTATAGCTGTTATATAAAGGCTGGCGGCTATGACACTCAAAATAACGGCTGTAGAATGGTTCCAGTAGCTTGTAGAGCTACTATATAAAGGCTGGCGGCTATGACACTCAAAATAACGGCTGTAGAATGGTTCCAGCAGCTTGTAGAGGTACTATATAAAGCCTGGCGGCTATGTCACTGAAAATAACGGCTGTAGAATGGTTCCAGCAGCTTTTATAGCTGTTATATAAAAGCTGGCGGTTATGACACTCAAAATAACGGCTGTAGAATGGTTCCAGCAGCTTGTAGAGCTACTATATAAAGGCTGGCGGCTATGACACTCAAAATAACGGCTGTAGAATGGTTCCAGCAGCTTGTAGAGGTACTATATAAAGCCTGGCGGCTATGTCACTGAAAATAACGGCTGTAGAATGGTTCCAGCAGCTTTTATAGCTGTTATATAAAAGCTGGCGGCTATGACACTCAAAATAACGGCTGTAGAATGGTTCCAGCAGCTTGTATAGCTGTTATCAAAAGGCTGGCGGCTATGACACTCAAAATGGCGGCTGTAGAATGGTTCCAGTAGCTTGTAGAGCTACTATATAAAGGCTGGCGGCTATGACACTCAAAATAACGGCTGTAGAATGGTTCCAGCAGCTTGTAGAGGTACTATATAAAGCCTGGCGGCTATGTCACTGAAAATAACGGCTGTAGAATGGTTCCAGCAGCTTTTATAGCTGTTATATAAAAGCTGGCGGCTATGACTCTCAAAATAACGGCTGTAGAATGGTTCCAGCAGCTTGTAGAGCTACTATATAAGGGCTGGCGGCTATGACACTCAAAATAACGGCTGTAGAATGGTTCCAGCAGTTTGTATACCTGTTATATAAAGGCTGGCGGCTATGACACTCAAAATAGCGGTTGTAGAATGGTTCCAGCAGCTTGTATAGCTGTTAAATAAAGGCTGGCGGCTATGACACTCAAAATAACGGCTGTAGAATGGTTGCAGCAGCTTGTAGAGCTACTATATAAAGGCTGGCGGCTATGACACTCAAAACAACGGCTGTAGAATGGTTCCAGCAGCTTGTAGAGCTACTATATTAAGGCTGGCGTCTATGACACTCAAAACAACGGATGTAGAATGGTTCCAGCAGCTTGTAGAGCTACTATATAAAGGCTGGCGGCTATGACACTCAAAATAACGGCTGTAGAATGGTTCCAGCATCTTGTAGAGCTGTTATATAAAGGCTGGCGGCTATGACATTAAAAATGGCGGCTGTAGAATGGTTCCAGCAGCTTGTAGAGCTACTATATAAAGCCTGGCGGCTATGGCACTGAAAATAACGGCTGTAGAATGGTTCCAGCAGCTTTTATAGCTGTTATATAAAAGCTGGCGGCTATGACACTCAAAATAACGGCTGTAGAATGGTTCCAGCAGCTTGTAGAGCTACTATATAAGGGCTGGCGGCTATGACACTCAAAATAACGGCTGTAGAATGGTTCCAGCAGTTTGTATAGCTGTTATATAAAGGCTGGCGGCTATGACACTCAAAATGGCGGCTGTAGAATGGTTCCAGTAGCTTATAGAGCTACTATATAAAGGCTGGCGGCTATGACACTCAAAATAACGGATGTAGAATGGTTCCAGCAGCTTGTAGAGGTACTATATAAAGCCTGGCGGCTATGTCACTGAAAATAACGGCTGTAGAATGGTTCCAGCAGCTTTTATAGCTGTTATATAAAAGCTGGCGGCTATGACACTCAAAATAACGGCTGTAGAATGGTTCCAGCAGCTTGTAGAGCTACTATATAAGGGCTGGCGGCTATGACACTCAAAATAACGGCTGTAGAATGGTTCCAGCAGTTTGTATACCTGTTATATAAAGGCTGGCGGCTATGACACTCAAAATAACGGTTGTAGAATGGTTCCAGCAGCTTGTATAGCTGTTATATAAAGGCTGGCGGCTATGACACTCAAAATAACGGCTGTAGAATGGTTGCAGCAGCTTGTAGAGCTACTATATAAAGGTTGGCGTCTATGACACTCAAAACAACGGCTGTAGAATGGTTCCAGCAGCTTGTAGAGCTACTATATAAAGGCTGGCGTCTATGACACTCAAAACAACGGCTGTAGAATGGTTCCAGCAGCTTGTAGAGCTACTATATAAGGGCTGGCGCCTATGACACTCAAAATAACGGCTGTAAAATGGTTCCAGCAGTTTGTATACCTGTTATATAAAGGCTGGCGGCTATGCCACTCAAAATAACGGTTGTAGAATGGTTCCAGCAGCTTGTATAGCTGTTATATAAAGGCTGGCGGCTATGACACTCAAAATAACGGCTGTAGAATGGTTGCAGCAGCTTGTAGAGCTACTATATAAAGGCTGGCGTCTATGACACTCAAAACAACGGCTGTAGAATGGTTCCAGCAGCTTGTAGAGCTACTATATAAAGGCTGGCGTCTATGACACTCAAAACAACGGCTGTAGAATGGTTCCAGCAGCTTGTAGAGCTACTATGTAAAGGCTGGCGGCTATGACACTCAAAATAACGGCTGTAGAATGGTTCCAGCATCTTGTAGAGCTGTTATATAAAGGCTGGCGGCTATGACATTAAAAATGGCGGCTGTAGAATGGTTCCAGCAGCTTGTAGAGCTACTATATAAAGCCTGGCGGCTATGGCACTGAAAATAACGGCTGTAGAATGGTTCCAGCAGCTTTTATAGCTGTTATATAAAAGCTGGCGGCTATGACACTCAAAATAACGGCTGTAGAATGGTTCCAGCAGCTTGTAGAGCTACTATATAAGGGCTGGCGGCTATGACACTCAAAATAACGGCTGTAGAATGGTTCCAGCAGTTTGTATAGCTGTTATATTAAGACTGGCGGCTATGACACTCAAAATAACGGTTGTAGAATGGTTCCAGCAGCTTGTATAGCTGTTATATAAGGCTGGCGGCTATGACACTCAAAATAACGGCTGTAGAATGGTTCCAGCAGCTTGTAGAGCTACTATATAAAGGCTGGCGTCTATGACACTCAAAACAACGGTTGTAGAATGGTTCCAGCAGTTTGTATAGCTGTTATATAAAGGCTGGCGGCTATGACACTCAAAATAACGGTTGTAGAATGGTTCCAGCAGCTTGTATAGCTGTTATATAAGGCTGGCGGCTATGACACTCAAAATAACGGCTGTAGAATGGTTCCAGCAGCTTGTAGAGCTACTATATAAAGGCTGGCGGCTATGACACTCAAAATAAGGGCTGTAGAATGGTTCCAGCATCTTGTAGAGCTGTTATATAAAGGCTGGCGGCTATGACATTAAAAATGGCGGCTGTAGAATGGTTCCAGCAGCTTGTAGAGCTACTTTATAAAGGCTGCAGTCTATGACACTCAAAATAGCGGCTGTAGAATGGTTCCAGCATCTTGTATAGCTGTTACATAAGGGCTGGCTGCTATGACACTCAAAATGGCGGCTGTAGAATGGTTCCAGTAGCTTGTAAATCTACTATATAAATAACGGCTGTAGAATGGTTCCAGCAGCTTGTATAGATGTTATATAAAGGCTGGCGGCTATGACACTCAAAATGGCGGCTGTAGAATGGTTCCAGCAGCTTGTAGAGCAACTATATAAAGGCTGGCGCCTACGACACTCAAAATAACGGCTGTAGAATGGTTCCAGCAGCTTGTAGAGCTACTATGTAAAGGCTGGCGGCTATGACACTCAAAATAACGGCTGTAGAATGGTTCCAGCAGCTTTTATAGCTGTTATATAAAAGCTGGCGGCTATGACACTCAAAATAACGGCTGTAGAATGGTTCCAGCAGCTTGTAGAGCTACTATATAAGGGCTGGCGGCTATGACACTCAAAATAACGGCTGTAGAATGGTTCCAGCAGTTTGTATAGCTGTTATATAAACACTGGCGGCTGTAACACTCAAAATGGCGGCTGTAGAATGGTTCCAGCAGCTTGTAAAGCTGTTATATAAGAGCTAGCCGCTATGACATTAAAAATGGCGGCTGTAGAATGGTTCCAGCAGCTTGTAGAGCTACTATATAAAGGCTGGCGTCTATGACACTCAAAATAACGGCTGTAGAATGGTTCCAGCATCTTGTATAGCTGTTATGTAAAGGCTGGCGTCTATGACACTCAAAATAACGGCTGTAGAATGGTTCCAGCAACGTGTATAGCTGTTATATAAAGGCGTCTATGACACTCAAAATGGCGGCTGTAGAATGGTTCCAGCAGCTTGTAGAGCTACTATATAAAGGCTGGCGGCTATGACACTCAAAATAACGGCTGTAGAATGATTCCAGCTGCTTGTATAGCTGTTATATAAAGGCTGGCGGCTATGACACTCAAAATGGCGGCTGTAGAATGGTTCCAGTAGCTTGTAAATCTACTATATAAAGGCTGGCGGCTATGACACTCAAAATAACGGCTATAGAATGGTTCCAGCAGCTTGTATAGCTGTTATATAAAGGCTGGCGGCTATGACTCTCAAAATAACGGCTGTAGAATGGTTCCAGCAGCTTGAATAGCTGTTATATAAAGGCTGGCGGCTATGACACTCAAAATGGCGGCTGTAGAATGGTTCCAGCAGCTTGTAGAACAACTATATAAAGGCTGGCGCCTATGACACTCAAAATAACGGCTGAAGAATGGTTCCAGCAGCTTGTAGAGCTACTATGTAAAGGCTGGCGGCTATGACACTCACAATAACGGCTGTAGAATGGTTCCAGCAGCTTTTATAACTGTTATATAAAGCCTGGCGGCTATGGCACTGAAAATAACGGCTGTAGAATGGTTCCAGCAGCTTTTATAGATGTTGTATAAAAGCTGGCGGCTATGACACTCAAAATAACGGCTGTAGAATGGTTCCAACAGCTTGTAGAGCTACTATATAAGGGCTGGCGGCTATGACACTCAAAATAACGGCTGTAGAATGGTTCCAGCAGTTTGTATAGCTGTTATATAAAGGCTGGCGGCTATGACACTCAAAATGGGGGCTGTAGAATGGTTCCAGCAGCTTGTAGAGCTACTATGTAAAGACTGGCGGCTATGACACTCAAAATAACGGCTGTAGAATGGTTCCAGCATCTTGTATAGCTGTTATTTAAAGGCTGGCGGCTATGACACTCAAAACTAGCCCAAAATGGCGTCTGGTAGAATGGTTCCAGCAGCTTGTATAGCTGTTATCAAAAGGCTGGCGGCTATGACACTCAAAATGGCGGCTGTAGAATGGTTCCAGTAGCTTGTAGAGCTACTATATAAAGGCTGGCGGCTATGACACTCAAAATAACGGCTGTAGAATGGTTCCAGCAGCTTGTAGAGGTACTATATAAAGCCTGGCGGCTATGTCACTGAAAATAACGGTTGTAGAATGGTTCCAGCAGCTTTAATAGTTGTTATATAAAAGCTGGCGGCTATGACACTCAAAATAACGGCTGTAGAATGGTTCCAGCAGCTTGTAGAGCTACTATATAAGGGCTGGCGGCTATGACACTCAAAATAACGGCTGTAGAATGGTTCCAGCAGTTTGTATACCTGTTATATAAAGGCTGGCGGCTATGACACTCAAAATAACGGCTGTAGAATGGTTCCAGCAGCTTGTATAGCTGTTATATAAACGCTGGCGGCTATGACACTCAAAATAACGGCTGTAGAATGGTTGCAGCAGCTTGTAGAGCTACTATATAAAGGCTGGCGTCTATGACACTCAAAACAACGGCTGTAGAATGGTTTCAGCAGCTTGTAGAGCTACTATATAAAGGTTGGCGTCTATGACACTCAAAATAACGGCTGTAGAATGGTTCCAGCAACTTGTATAGCTGTCATATAAAGGCTGGCGTCAATGACACTCTAAATTACAGCTGTAAAATGGTTCCAGCAGCTTGTAGAGCAACTACATAGAGGCTGGCGGCTATGACACTCAAAATAACGGCTGTAGAATGATTCCAGCTGCTTGTATAGCTGTTATATAAAGGCTGGCGGCTATGAAACTCAAAATGGCGGCTGTAGAATGGTTCCAACAGCTTGTTAATCTACTATATAAAGGCTGGCGGCTATGACACTCAAAATGGCGGCTGTATAATGGTTCCAGCAGCTTGTAGAGCTACTATATAAAGGCTGGCGCCTATGACACTCAAAATAATGGCTGTAGAATGGTTCCAGCAGCTTGTAGAGCTACTATTTAAAGGCTGGCGGCTATGACACTCAAAATAACGGCTGTAGAATGGTTCCAGCAGCTTTTATAGCTGTTATATAAAAGCTGGCGGATATGACACTCAAAATAACGGCTTTAGAATGGTTCCAGCAGCTTGTAGAGCTACTATATAAGGGCTGGCGGCTATGACACTCAAAATAACGGCTGTAGAATGGTTCCAGCAGCTTGTAGAGCTACTATATAAAGGCTGGCGGCTGTGACACTCAAAATGGCGGTTGTAGAATGGTTCCAGCAGCTTGTAGAGCTTGTGACACTCAAAATGGCGGCTGTAGAATGGTTCCAGCAGCTTGTAGAGCTACTATATAAAGGCTGGCGGCTATGACACTCAAAATAACGGCTGTAGAATGGTTCCAGCAGCTTGTAGAGGTACTATATAAAGCCTGGCGGCTATTTCACTGAAAATTACGGCTGTAGAATGGTTCCAGCAGCTTTTATAGCTGTTATATAAAAGCTGGCGGCTATGACACTCAAAATAACGGCTGTAGAATGCTTCCAGCAGCTTGTAGAGCTACTATATAAGGGCTGGCGGCTATGACACTCAAAATAACGGCTGTAGAATGGTTCCAGCAGTTTGTATACCTGTTATATAAAGGCTGGCGGCTATGACACTCAAAATAACGGTTGTTGAATGGTTCCAGCAGCTTGTATAGCTGTTATACAAAGGCTGGCGGCTATGACACTCAAAATGGCGGCTGTAGAATGGTTGCAGCAGCTTGTAGAGCTACTATATAAAGGCTGGCGTCTTTGACACTCAAAACAACGGCTGTAGAATGGTTCCAGCAGCTTGTAGAGCTACTATATAAAGGTTGGCGTCTATGACACTCAAAATAACGGCTGTGGAATGGTTCCAGCAACTTGTATAGCTGTTATATAAAGGCTGGCGTCAATGACACTCTAAATTACGGCTGTAAAATGGTTCCAGCAGCTTGTAGAGCAACTACATAGAGGCTGGCGGCTATGACACTCAAAATAACGGCTGTAGAATGATTCCAGCTACTTGTATAGCTGTTATATAAAGGCTGGCGGCTATGAAACTCAAAATGGCGGCTGTAGAATGGTTCCAGCAGCTTGTTAATCTACTATATAAAGGCTGGCGGCTATGACACTCAAAATGGCGGCTGTAGAATGGTTCCATCTGCTTGTAGAGCTACTATATAAAGGCTGGCGCCTATGACACTCAAAATAATGGCTGTAGAATGGTTCCAGCAGCTTGAAGTGCTACTATTTAAAGGCCGGCGGCTTGTACACTCAAAATAACGGCTGTAGAATGGTTCCAGCAGCTTTTATAGCTGTTATATGAAAGCTGGCGGATATGACACTCAAAATAACGGCTGTAGAATGGTTGCAGCAGCTTGAAGAGCTACTATATAAGGGCTGGCGGCTATGACACTCAAAATAACGGCTGTAGAATGGTTCCAGCAGCTTGTAGAGCTTCTATATAAAGGCTGGCGGCTGTGACACTCAAAATGGCGGCTGTAGAATGGTTCCAGCAGCTTGTAGAGCTACTATATAAAGGCTGGCGCCTATGACACTCAAAATAATGGCTGTAGATTGGTTCCAGCATCTTGTAGAGCTACTATTTAAAGGCTGGCGGCTATGACACTCAAAATAACGGCTGTAGAATGGTTCCAGCAGCTTTTATAGCTGTTATATAAAAGCTGGCGGATATGACACTCAAAATAACGGCTGTAGAATGGTTCCAGCAGCTTGTAGAGCTACTATATAAGGGCTGGCGGCTATGACACTCAAAATAACGGCTGTAGAATGGTTCCAGCAGCATGTAGAGCTACTATATAAAGGCTGGCGGCTATGACACTCAAAATAACGGCTGAAGAATGGTTCCAGCAGCTTGTATAGCTGTTATATAAAGGCTGGCGGCTATGACACTCAAAATGGCGGCTGTAGAATGGTTTCAGCAGCTTGTAGAGCTACTATATAAAGGCTGGCGGCTATGACACTCAAAATAACGGCTGTAGAATGGTTCCAGCAGCTTGTATAGCTACTATGTAAAGGCTGGCGGCTATGACACTCAAAATAACGGCTGTAGAATGGTTCCAGCAGCTTGTATAGCTGTTATATAAAGGCTGGCGGCTATGACACTCAAAATGGCGAATGTAGAATGGTTCCAGCAGCTTGTATAGCTGTTATTTAAAGGCTGGCGGCTATGACACTCAAAATGGCGTCTAGTAAAATGGTTCCAGCAGCTTGTAGAGCTACTATATAAAGGCTGGCGGCTATGACACTCAAAATAAAGGCTGTAGAATGGTTCCAGCAGCTTGTATAGCTGTTATATAAAGGCTGGCGGCTATGACACTCAAAATGGTGGCTGTAGAATGGTTCCAGCATCTTGTATAGCTGTTATATAAAGGCTGGCGGCTACGACACTCAAAATGGCGGCTGTAGAATGGTTCCAGCAGCTTGTGGAGCTACTATATAAAGGCTGGCGGCTATGACACTCAAAATAACGGCTGTAGAATGATTCCAGCTGATTGTATAGCTGTTATATAAAGGCTGGCGGCTATGACACTCAAAATGGCGGCTGTAGAATGGTTCCAGCACCTGGTATAGCTGTTATATAAAGGCTGGAGACTATGAAACTCAAAATAACGGCTGTAGAATGGTTCCAGCAGCTTGTATAGCTGTTATATAAAGGCTGGCGTCAATGACACTCAAAATAACGGCTGTAGAATGGTTCCAGCAGCTTGTAGAGCTACTATATAAAGGCTGGCGGCTATGACACTCAAAATAACGGCTGAAGAATGGTTCCAGCAGCTTGTATAGCTGTTATATAAAGGCTGGCGGCTATGACACTCAAAATGGCGGCTGTAGAATGGTTTCAGCAGCTTGTAGAGCTACTATATAAAGGCTGGCGGCTATGACACTCAAAATAACAGCTGTAGAATGGTTCCAGCAGCTTGTAGAGCTACTATGTAATGGCTGGCGGCTATGACACTCAAAATAACGGCTGTAGAATGGTTCCAGCAGCTTGTAGAGCTACTATTTAAAGGCTGGCGGCTATGACACTCAAAATAACGGCTGTAGAATGGTTCCAGCAGCTTTTATAGCTGTTATATAAAAGCTGGCGGATATGACACTCAAAATAACGGCTGTAGAATGGTTCCAGCAGCTTGTAGAGCTACTATATAAGGGCTGGCGGCTATGGCACTCAAAATAACGGCTGTAGAATGGTTCCAGCAACTTGTATAGCTGTTATATAAAGGCTGGCGTCAATGACACTCTAAATTACGGCTGTAAAATGGTTCCAGCAGCTTGTAGAGCAACTACATAGAGGCTGGCGGCTATGACACTCAAAATAACGGCTGTAGAATGATTCCAGCTGCTTGTATAGCTGTTATATAAAGGCTGGCGGCTATGAAACTCAAAATGGCGGCTGTAGAATGGTTCCAGCAGCTTGTTAATCTACTATATAAAGGCTGGCGGCTATGACACTCAAAATGGCGGCTGTATAATGGTTCCAGCAGCTTGTAGAGCTACTATATAAAGGCTGTCGCCTATGACACTCAAAATAATGGCTGTAGAATGGTTCCAGCAGCTTGTAGAGCTACTATTTAAAGGCTGGCGGCTATGACAGTCAAAATAACGGCTGTAGAACGGTTCCAGCAGCTTTTATAGCTGTTATATAAAAGCTGGCGGATATGACACTCAAAATAACGGCTGTAGAATGGTTCCAGCAGCTTGTAGAGCTACTATATAAGGGCTGGCGGCTATGACACTCAAAATAACGGCTGTAGAATGGTTCCAGCAGCTTGTAGAGCTACTATATAAAGGCTGGCGGCTGTGACACTCAAAATGGCGGCTGTAGAATGGTTCCAGCAGCTTGTAGAGCTTGTGACACTCAAAATGGCGGCTGTAGAATGGTTCCAGCAGCTTGTAGAGCTACTATATAAAGGCTGGCGGTTATGACACTCAAAATAACGGCTGTAGAATGGTTCCAGCAGCTTGTAGAGGTACTATATAAAGCCTGGCGGCTATGTCACTGAAAATTACGGCTGTAGAATGGTTCCAGCAGCTTTTATAGCTGTTATATAAAAGCTGGCGGCTATGACACTCAAAATAACGGCTGTAGAATGGTTCCAGCAGCTTGTAGAGCTACTATATAAGGGCTGGCGGCTATGACACTCAAAATAACGGCTGTAGAATGGTTCCAGCAGTTTGTATACCTATTATATAAAGGCTGGCGGCTATGACACTCAAAATAACGGTTGTAGAATGGTTCCAGCAGCTTGTATAGCTGTTATATAAAGGCTGGCGGCTATGACACTCAAAATAACGGCTGTAGAATGGTTGCAGCAGCTTGTAGAGCTACTATATAAAGGCTGGCGTCTATGACACTCAAAACAACGGCTGTAGAATGGTTCCAGCAGCTTGTAGAGCTACTATATAAAGGCATGCGTCTATGACACTCAAAATAACGGCTGTAGAATGGTTCCAGCAACTTGTATAGCTGTTATATAAAGGCTGGCGTCAATGACACTCTAAATTACGGCTGTAAAATGGTTCCAGCAGCTTGTAGAGCAACTACATAGAGGCTGGCGGCTATGACACTCAAAATAACGGCTGTAAAATGATTCCAGCTGCTTGTATAGCTGTTATATAAAGGCTGGCGGCTATGAAACTCAAAATGGCGGCTGTAGAATGGTTCCAGCAGCTTGTTAATCTACTATATAAAGGCTGGCGGCTATGACACTCAAAATGGCGGCTGTATAATGGTTCCAGCAGCTTGTAGAGCTACTATATAAAGGCTGGCGCCTATGACACTCAAAAAATGACTTTATAATGGTTCCAGCAGCTTGGAGAGCTACTATTTAAAGGCTGGCGGCTATGACATCCAAAAAAACGGCTGTAGAATGGTTCCAGCAGCTTTTATAGCTGTTATATAAAAGCTGGCGGATATGACACTCAAAATAACGGCTGTAGAATGGTTCCAGCAGCTTGTAGAGCTACTATATAAGGGTTGGCGGCTATGACACTCAAAATAACGGCTGTAGAATGGTTCCAGCAGTTTGTATAGCTGTTATATAAACGCTGGCGGCTGTGACACTCAAAATGGCGGCTGTAGAATGGTTCCAGCAGCTTGTAGAGCTACTATATAAAGGCTGGCGGTTATGACACTCAAAATTACGGCTGTAGAATGGTTCCAGCAGCTTGTAGAGCTACTATATAAAGGCTGGCGTCTATGACACTCAAAACAACGGCTGTAGAATGGTTCCAGCAGCTTGTAGAGCTACTATATAAAGGCATGCGTCTATGACACTCAAAATAACGGCTGTAGAATGGTTCCAGCAACTTGTATAGCTGTTATATAAAGGCTGGCGTCAATGACACTCTAAATTACGGCTGTAAAATGGTTCCAGCAGCTTGTAGAGCAACTACATAGAGGCTGGCGGCTATGACACTCAAAATAACGGCTGTAGAATGGTTCCAGCAGCTTTTATAGCTGTTATATAAAAGCTGGCGGCTATGACACTCAAAATAACGGCTGTAGAATGGTTCCAGCAGCTTGTAGAGCTACTATATAAGGGCTGGCGGCTATGACACTCAAAATAACGGCTGTAGAATGGTTCCAGCAGTTTGTATACCTGTTATATAAAGGCTGGCGGCTATGACACTCAAAATAACGGTTGTAGAATGGTTCCAGCAGCTTGTATAGCTGTTATATAAAGGCTGGCGGCTATGACACTCAAAATAACGGCTGTAGAATGGTTGCAGCAGCTTGTAGAGCTACTATATAAAGGCTGGCGTCTATGACACTCAAAACAACGGCTGTAGAATGGTTCCAGCAGCTTGTAGAGCTACTATATAAAGGCATGCGTCTATGACACTCAAAATAACGGCTGTAGAATGGTTCCAGCAACTTGTATAGCTGTTATATAAAGGCTGGCGTCAATGACACTCTAAATTACGGCTGTAAAATGGTTCCAGCAGCTTGTAGAGCAACTACATAGAGGCTGGCGGCTATGACACTCAAAATAACGGCTGTAGAATGATTCCAGCTGCTTGTATAGCTGTTATATAAAGGCTGGCGGCTATGAAACTCAAAATGGCGGCTGTAGAATGGTTCCAGCAGCTTGTTAATCTACTATATAAAGGCTGGCGGCTATGACACTCAAAATGGCGGCTGTATAATGGTTCCAGCAGCTTGTAGAGCTACTATATAAAGGCTGGCGCCTATGACACTCAAAATAATGACTTTAGAATGGTTCCAGCAGCTTGGAGAGCTACTATTTAAAGGCTGGCGGCTATGACATCCAAAATAACGGCTGTAGAATGGTTCCAGCAGCTTTTATAGCTGTTATATAAAAGCTGGCGGATATGACACTCAAAATAACGGCTGTAGAATGGTTCCAGCAGCTTGTAGAGCTACTATATAAGGGCTGGCGGCTATGACACTCAAAATAACGGCTGTAGAATGGTTCCAGCAGTTTTTATAGCTGTTATATAAACGCTGGCGGCTGTGACACTCAAAATGGCGGCTGTAGAATGGTTTCAGCAGCTTGTAGAGCTACTATATAAAGGCTGGCGGCTATGACACTCAAAATAACGGCTGTAGAATGGTCCCAGCAGCTTGTAGAGCTACTATGTAAAGGCTGGCGGCTATGACACTCAAAATAACGGCTGTAGAATGGTTGCAGCAGTTTGTATCCCTGTTATATAAAGGCTGGCGGCTATGACACTCAAAATAACGGTTGTAGAATGGTTCCAGCAGCTTGTATAGCTGTTATATAAAGGCTGGCGGCTATGACACTCAAAATAACGGCTGTAGAATGGTTCCAGCAGCTTGTAGAGCTACTATATAAAGGCTGGCGGCTGTGACACTCAAAATGGCGGTTGTAGAATGGTTCCAGCAGCTTGTAGAGCTTGTGACACTCAAAATGGCGGCTGTAGAATGGTTCCAGCAGCTTGTAGAGCTACTATATAAAGGCTGGCGGCTATGACACTCAAAATAACGGCTGTAGAATGGTTCCAGCAGCTTGTAGAGGTACTATATAAAGCCTGGCGGCTATTTCACTGAAAATTACGGCTGTAGAATGGTTCCAGCAGCTTTTATAGCTGTTATATAAAAGCTGGCGGCTATGACACTCAAAATAACGGCTGTAGAATGCTTCCAGCAGCTTGTAGAGCTACTATATAAGGGCTGGCGGCTATGACACTCAAAATAACGGCTGTAGAATGGTTCCAGCAGTTTGTATACCTGTTATATAAAGGCTGGCGGCTATGACACTCAAAATAACGGTTGTTGAATGGTTCCAGCAGCTTGTATAGCTGTTATATAAAGGCTGGCGGCTATGACACTCAAAATGGCGGCTGTAGAATGGTTGCAGCAGCTTGTAGAGCTACTATATAAAGGCTGGCGTCTTTGACACTCAAAACAACGGCTGTAGAATGGTTCCAGCAGCTTGTAGAGCTACTATATAAAGGCTGGCGTCTATGACACTCAAAATAACGGCTGTGGAATGGTTCCAGCAACTTGTATAGCTGTTATATAAAGGCTGGCGTCAATGACACTCTAAATTACGGCTGTAAAATGGTTCCAGCAGCTTGTAGAGCAACTACATAGAGGCTGGCGGCTATGACACTCAAAATAACGGCTGTAGAATGATTCCAGCTACTTGTATAGCTGTTATATAAAGCCTGGCGGCTATGAAACTCAAAATGGCGGCTGTAGAATGGTTCCAGCAGCTTGTTAATCTACTATATAAAGGCTGGCGGCTATGACACTCAAAATGGCGGCTGTAGAATGGTTCCATCTGCTTGTAGAGCTACTATATAAAGGCTGGCGCCTATGACACTCAAAATAATGGCTGTAGAATGGTTCCAGCAGCTTGAAGTGCTACTATTTAAAGGCCGGCGGCTTGTACACTCAAAATAACGGCTGTAGAATGGTTCCAGCAGCTTTTATAGCTGTTATATGAAAGCTGGCGGATATGACACTCAAAATAACGGCTGTAGAATGGTTGCAGCAGCTTGAAGAGCTACTATATAAGGGCTGGCGGCTATGACACTCAAAATAACGGCTGTAGAATGGTTCCAGCAGCTTGTAGAGCTTCTATATAAAGGCTGGCGGCTGTGACACTCAAAATGGCGGCTGTAGAATGGTTCCAGCAGCTTGTAGAGCTACTATATAAAGGCTGGCGCCTATGACACTCAAAATAATGGCTGTAGATTGGTTCCAGCATCTTGTAGAGCTACTATTTAAAGGCTGGCGGCTATGACACTCAAAATAACGGCTGTAGAATGGTTCCAGCAGCTTTTATAGCTGTTATATAAAAGCTGGCGGATATGACACTCAAAATAACGGCTGTAGAATGGTTCCAGCAGCTTGTAGAGCTACTATATAAGGGCTGGCGGCTATGACACTCAAAATAACGGCTGTAGAATGGTTCCAGCAGCATGTAGAGCTACTATATAAAGGCTGGCGGCTATGACACTCAAAATAACGGCTGAAGAATGGTTCCAGCAGCTTGTATAGCTGTTATATAAAGGCTGGCGGCTATGACACTCAAAATGGCGGCTGTAGAATGGTTTCAGCAGCTTGTAGAGCTACTATATAAAGGCTGGCGGCTATGACACTCAAAATAACGGCTGTAGAATGGTTCCAGCAGCTTGTATAGCTACTATGTAAAGGCTGGCGGCTATGACACTCAAAATAACGGCTGTAGAATGGTTCCAGCAGCTTGTATAGCTGTTATATAAAGGCTGGCGGCTATGACACTCAAAATGGCGAATGTAGAATGGTTCCAGCAGCTTGTATAGCTGTTATTTAAAGGCTGGCGGCTATGACACTCAAAATGGCGTCTAGTAAAATGGTTCCAGCAGCTTGTAGAGCTACTATATAAAGGCTGGCGGCTATGACACTCAAAATAAAGGCTGTAGAATGGTTCCAGCAGCTTGTATAGCTGTTATATAAAGGCTGGCGGCTACGACACTCAAAATGGCGGCTGTAGAATGGTTCCAGCAGCTTGTGGAGCTACTATATAAAGGCTGGCGGCTATGACACTCAAAATAACGGCTGTAGAATGATTCCAGCTGATTGTATAGCTGTTATATAAAGGCTGGCGGCTATGACACTCAAAATGGCGGCTGTAGAATGGTTCCAGCACCTGGTATAGCTGTTATATAAAGGCTGGAGACTATGAAACTCAAAATAACGGCTGTAGAATGGTTCCAGCAGCTTGTATAGCTGTTATATAAAGGCTGGCGTCAATGACACTCAAAATAACGGCTGTAGAATGGTTCCAGCAGCTTGTAGAGCTACTATATAAAGGCTGGCGGCTATGACACTCAAAATAACGGCTGAAGAATGGTTCCAGCAGCTTGTATAGCTGTTATATAAAGGCTGGCGGCTATGACACTCAAAATGGCGGCTGTAGAATGGTTTCAGCAGCTTGTAGAGCTACTATATAAAGGCTGGCGGCTATGACACTCAAAATAACAGCTGTAGAATGGTTCCAGCAGCTTGTAGAGCTACTATGTAATGGCTGGCGGCTATGACACTCAAAATAACGGCTGTAGAATGGTTCCAGCAGCTTGTAGAGCTACTATTTAAAGGCTGGCGGCTATGACACTCAAAATAACGGCTGTAGAATGGTTCCAGCAGCTTTTATAGCTGTTATATAAAAGCTGGCGGATATGACACTCAAAATAACGGCTGTAGAATGGTTCCAGCAGCTTGTAGAGCTACTATATAAGGGCTGGCGGCTATGGCACTCAAAATAACGGCTGTAGAATGGTTCCAGCAGCTTGTAGAGCTACTATATAAAGGCTGGCGGCTATGACACTCAAAATAACGGCTGAAGAATGGTTCCAGCAGCTTGTATAGCTGTTATATAAAGGCTGGCGGCTATGACACTCAAAATGGCGGCTGTAGAATGGTTTCAGCAGCTTGTAGAGCTACTATATAAAGGCTGGCGGCTATGACACTCAAAATAACGGCTGTAGAATGGTCCCAGCAGCTTGTAGAGCTACTATGTAAAGGCTGGCGGCTATGACACTCAAAATAACGGCTGTAGAATGGTTGCAGCAGTTTGTATCCCTGTTATATAAAGGCTGGCGGCTATGACACTCAAAATAACGGTTGTAGAATGGTTCCAGCAGCTTGTATAGCTGTTATATAAAGGCTGGCGGCTATGACACTCAAAATAACGGCTGTAGAATGGTTGCAGCAGCTTGTAGAGCTACTATATAAAGGCTGGCGTCTATGACACTCAAAACAACGGCTGTAGAATGGTTCCAGCAGCTTGTAGAGCTACTATATAAAGGCTGGCGTCTATGACACTCAAAATAACGGCTGTAGAATGGTTCCAGCAACTTGTATAGCTGTTATATAAAGGCTGGCGTCAATGACACTCTAAATTACGGCTGTAAAATGGTTCCAGCAGCTTGTAGAGCAACTACATAGAGGCTGGCGGCTATGACACTCAAAATAACGGCTGTAGAATGATTCCAGCTGCTTGTATAGCTGTTATATAAAGGCTGGCGGCTATGAAACTCAAAATGGCGGCTGTAGAATGGTTCCAGCAGCTTGTTAATCTACTATATAAAGGCTGGCGGCTATGACACTCAAAATGGCTGCTGTATAATGGTTCCAGCAGCTTGTAGAGCTACTATATAAAGGCTGGCGCCTATGACACTCAAAATAATGGCTGTAGAATGGTTCCAGCAGCTTGTAGAGCTACTATTTAAAGGCTGGCGGCTATGACAGTCAAAATAACGGCTGTAGAACGGTTCCAGCAGCTTTTATAGCTGTTATATAAAAGCTGGCGGATATGACACTCAAAATAACGGCTGTAGAATGGTTCCAGCAGCTTGTAGAGCTACTATATAAGGGCTGGCGGCTATGGCACTCAAAATAACGGCTGTAGAATGGTTCCAGCAGCTTGTAGAGCTACTATATAAAGGCTGGCGGCTATGACACTCAAAATAACGGCTGAAGAATGGTTCCAGCAGCTTGTATAGCTGTTATATAAAGGCTGGCGGCTATGACACTCAAAATGGCGGCTGTAGAATGGTTTCAGCAGCTTGTAGAGCTACTATATAAAGGCTGGCGGCTATGACACTCAAAATAACGGCTGTAGAATGGTCCCAGCAGCTTGTAGAGCTACTATGTAAAGGCTGGCGGCTATGACACTCAAAATAACGGCTGTAGAATGGTTGCAGCAGTTTGTATCCCTGTTATATAAAGGCTGGCGGCTATGACACTCAAAATAACGGTTGTAGAATGGTTCCAGCAGCTTGTATAGCTGTTATATAAAGGCTGGCGGCTATGACACTCAAAATAACGGCTGTAGAATGGTTGCAGCAGCTTGTAGAGCTACTATATAAAGGCTGGCGTCTATGACACTCAAAACAACGGCTGTAGAATGGTTCCAGCAGCTTGTAGAGCTACTATATAAAGGCTGGCGTCTATGACACTCAAAATAACGGCTGTAGAATGGTTCCAGCAACTTGTATAGCTGTTATATAAAGGCTGGCGTCAATGACACTCTAAATTACGGCTGTAAAATGGTTCCAGCAGCTTGTAGAGCAACTACATAGAGGCTGGCGGCTATGACACTCAAAATAACGGCTGTAGAATGATTCCAGCTGCTTGTATAGCTGTTATATAAAGGCTGGCGGCTATGAAACTCAAAATGGCGGCTGTAGAATGGTTCCAGCAGCTTGTTAATCTACTATATAAAGGCTGGCGGCTATGACACTCAAAATGGCTGCTGTATAATGGTTCCAGCAGCTTGTAGAGCTACTATATAAAGGCTGGCGCCTATGACACTCAAAATAACGGCTGTAGAATGGTTCCAGCAGCTTGTAGAGCTACTATATAAGGGCTGGCGGCTATGACACTCAAAATAACGGCTGTAGAATGGTTCCAGCAGCTTGTAGAGCTACTATATAAAGGCTGGCGGCTGTGACACTCAAAATGGCGGCTGTAGAATGGTTCCAGCAGCTTGTAGAGCTTGTGACACTCAAAATGGCGGCTGTAGAATGGTTCCAGCAGCTTGTAGAGCTACTATATAAAGGCTGGCGGTTATGACACTCAAAATAACGGCTGTAGAATGGTTCCAGCAGCTTGTAGAGGTACTATATAAAGCCTGGCGGCTATGTCACTGAAAATTACGGCTGTAGAATGGTTCCAGCAGCTTTTATAGCTGTTATATAAAAGCTGGCGGCTATGACACTCAAAATAACGGCTGTAGAATGGTTCCAGCAGCTTGTAGAGCTACTATATAAGGGCTGGCGGCTATGACACTCAAAATAACGGCTGTAGAATGGTTCCAGCAGTTTGTATACCTGTTATATAAAGGCTGGCGGCTAGGACACTCAAAATAACGGTTGTAGAATGGTTCCAGCAGCTTGTATAGCTGTTATATAAAGGCTGGCGGCTCTGACACTCAAAATAACGGCTGTAGAATGGTTGCAGCAGCTTGTAGAGCTACTATATAAAGGCTGGCGTCTATGACACTCAAAACAACGGCTGTAGAATGGTTCCAGCAGCTTGTAGAGCTACTATATAAAGGCATGCGTCTATGACACTCAAAATAACGGCTGTAGAATGGTTCCAGCAACTTGTATAGCTGTTATATAAAGGCTGGCGTCAATGACACTCTAAATTACGGCTGTAAAATGGTTCCAGCAGCTTGTAGAGCAACTACATAGAGGCTGGCGGCTATGACACTCAAAATAACGGCTGTAAAATGATTCCAGCTGCTTGTATAGCTGTTATATAAAGGCTGGCGGCTATGAAACTCAAAATGGCGGCTGTAGAATGGTTCCAGCAGCTTGTTAATCTACTATATAAAGGCTGGCGGCTATGACACTCAAAATGGCGGCTGTATAATGGTTCCAGCAGCTTGTAGAGCTACTATATAAAGGCTGGCGCCTATGACACTCAAAAAATGACTTTATAATGGTTCCAGCAGCTTGGAGAGCTACTATTTAAAGGCTGGCGGCTATGACATCCAAAATAACGGCTGTAGAATGGTTCCAGCAGCTTTTATAGCTGTTATATAAAAGCTGGCGGATATGACACTCAAAATAACGGCTGTAGAATGGTTCCAGCAGCTTGTAGAGCTACTATATAAGGGCTGGCGGCTATGACACTCAAAATAACGGCTGTAGAATGGTTCCAGCAGTTTGTATAGCTGTTATATAAACGCTGGCGGCTGTGACACTCAAAATGGCGGCTGTAGAATGGTTCCAGCAGCTTGTAGAGCTACTATATAAAGGCTGGCGGTTATGACACTCAAAATTACGGCTGTAGAATGGTTCCAGCAGCTTGTAGAGCTACTATATAAAGGCTGGCGTCTATGACACTCAAAACAACGGCTGTAGAATGGTTCCAGCAGCTTGTAGAGCTACTATATAAAGGCATGCGTCTATGACACTCAAAATAACGGCTGTAGAATGGTTCCAGACACTTGTATAGCTGTTATATAAAGGCTGGCGTCAATGACACTCTAAATTACGGCTGTAAAATGGTTCCAGCAGCTTGTAGAGCAACTACATAGAGGCTGGCGGCTATGACACTCAAAATAACGGCTGTAGAATGGTTCCAGCAGCTTTTATAGCTGTTATATAAAAGCTGGCGGCTATGACACTCAAAATAACGGCTGTAGAATGGTTCCAGCAGCTTGTAGAGCTACTATATAAGGGCTGGCGGCTATGACACTCAAAATAACGGCTGTAGAATGGTTCCAGCAGTTTGTATACTTGTTATATAAAGGCTGGCGGCTATGACACTCAAAATAACGGTTGTAGAATGGTTCCAGCAGCTTGTATAGCTGTTATATAAAGGCTGGCGGCTATGACACTCAAAATAACGGCTGTAGAATGGTTGCAGCAGCTTGTAGAGCTACTATATAAAGGCTGGCGTCTATGACAGTCAAAACAACGGCTGTAGAATGGTTCCAGCAGCTTGTAGAGCTACTATATAAAGGCATGCGTCTATGACACTCAAAATAACGGCTGTAGAATGGTTCCAGCAACTTGTATAGCTGTTATATAAAGGCTGGCGTCAATGACACTCTAAATTACGGCTGTAAAATGGTTCCAGCAGCTTGTAGAGCAACTACATAGAGGCTGGCGGCTATGACACTCAAAATAACGGCTGTAGAATGATTCCAGCTGCTTGTATAGCTGTTATATAAAGGCTGGCGGCTATGAAACTCAAAATGGCGGCTGTAGAATGGTTCCAGCAGCTTGTTAATCTACTATATAAAGGCTGGCGGCTATGACACTCAAAATGGCGGCTGTATAATGGTTCCAGCAGCTTGTAGAGCTACTATATAAAGGCTGGCGCCTATGACACTCAAAATAATGACTTTAGAATGGTTCCAGCAGCTTGGAGAGCTACTATTTAAAGGCTGGCGGCTATGACATCCAAAATAACGGCTGTAGAATGGTTCCAGCAGCTTTTATAGCTGTTATATAAAAGCTGGCGGATATGACACTCAAAATAACGGCTGTAGAATGGTTCCAGCAGCTTGTAGAGCTACTATATAAGGGCTGGCGGCTATGACACTCAAAATAACGGCTGTAGAATGGTTCCAGCAGTTTTTATAGCTGTTATATAAACGCTGGCGGCTGTGACACTCAAAATGGCGGCTGTAGAATGGTTCCAGCAGCTTGTAGAGCTACTATATAAAGGCTGGCGGTTATGACACTCAAAATTACGGCTGTAGAATGGTTCCAGCAGCTTGTAGAGCTACTATATAAAGGCTGGCGGCTATGACACTCAAAATAACGGCTGTAGAATGGTTCCAGCAGCTTGTAGAGCTACTATATAAACGCTGGCGCCTATGACACTCAAAATAATGGCTGTAGAATGGTTCCAGCATCTTGTAGAGCTACTATTTAAAGGCTGGCGGCTATGACAGTCAAAATAACGGCTGTAGAATGGTTCCAGCAGCTTTTATAGCTGTTATATAAAAGCTGGCGGATATGACACTCAAAATAACGGCTGTAGAATGGTTCCAGCAGCTTGTAGAGCTACTATATAAGGGCTGGCGGCTATGACACTCAAAATAACGGCTGTAGAATGGTTCCAGCAGCTTGTAGAGCTACTATATAAAGGCTGGCGGCTGTGACACTCAAAATGGCGGCTGTAGAATGGTTCCAGCAGCTTGTAGAGCTTGTGACACTCAAAATGGCGGCTGTAGAATGGTTCCAGCAGCTTGTAGAGCTACTACATAAAGGCTGGCGGCTATGACACTCAAAATAACGGCTGTAGAATGGTTCCAGCAGCTTGTAGAGGTACTATATAAAGCCTGGCGGCTATGTCACTGAAAATTACGGCTGTAGAATGGTTCCAGCAGCTTTTATAGCTGTTATATAAAAGCTGGCGGCTATGACACTCAAAATAACGGCTGTAGAATGGTTCCAGCAGCTTGTAGAGCTACTATATAAGGGCTGGCGGCTATGACACTCAAAATAACGGCTGTAGAATGGTTCCAGCAGTTTGTATACCTGTTATATAAAGGCTGGCGGCTATGACACTCAAAATAACGGTTGTAGAATGGTTCCAGCAGCTTGTATAGCTGTTATATAAAGGCTGGCGGCTATGACACTCAAAATAACGGCTGTAGAATGGTTGCAGCAGCTTGTAGAGCTACTATATAAAGGCTGGCGTCTATGACACTCAAAACAACGGCTGTAGAATGGTTCCAGCAGCTTGTAGAGCTACTATATAAAGGCATGCGTCTATGACACTCAAAATAACGGCTGTAGAATGGTTCCAGCAACTTGTATAGCTGTTATATAAAGGCTGGCGTCAATGACACTCTAAATTACGGCTGTAAAATGGTTCCAGCAGCTTGTAGAGCAACTACATAGAGGCTGGCGGCTATGACACTCAAAATAACGGCTGTAGAATGATTCCAGCTGCTTGTATAGCTGTTATATAAAGGCTGGCGGCTATGAAACTCAAAATGGCGGCTGTAGAATGGTTCCAGCAGCTTGTTAATCTACTATATAAAGGCTGGCGGCTATGACACTCAAAATAACGGCTGTAGAATGGTTCCAGCAGCTTGTAGAGCTACTATATAAAGGCTGGCGCCTATGACACTCAAAATAATGACTTTAGAATGGTTCCAGCAGCTTGTAGAGCTACTATTTAAAGGCTGGCGGCTATGACACTCAAAATAACGGCTGTAGAATGGTTCCAGCAGCTTTTATAGCTGTTATATAAAAGCTGGCGGATATGACACTCAAAATAACGGCTGTAGAATGGTTCCAGCAGCTTGTAGAGCAACTACATAGAGGCTGGCGGCTATGACACTCAAAATAACGGCTGTAGAATGATTCCAGCTGCTTGTATAGCTGTTATATAAAGGCTGGCGGCTATGAAACTCAAAATGGCGGCTGTAGAATGGTTCCAGCAGCTTGTTAATCTACTATATAAAGGCTGGCGGCTATGACACTCAAAATGGCGGCTGTATAATGGTTCCAGCAGCTTGTAGAGCTACTATATAAAGGCTGGCGCCTATGACACTCAAAATAATGACTTTAGAATGGTTCCAGCAGCTTGGAGAGCTACTATTTAAAGGCTGGCGGCTATGACATCCAAAATAACGGCTGTAGAATGGTTCCAGCAGCTTTTATAGCTGTTATATAAAAGCTGGCGGATATGACACTCAAAATAACGGCTGTAGAATGGTTCCAGCAGCTTGTAGAGCTACTATATAAGGGCTGGCGGCTATGACACTCAAAATAACGGCTGTAGAATGGTTCCAGCAGTTTTTATAGCTGTTATATAAACGCTGGCGGCTGTGACACTCAAAATGGCGGCTGTAGAATGGTTCCAGCAGCTTGTAGAGCTACTATATAAAGGCTGGCGGTTATGACACTCAAAATTACGGCTGTAGAATGTTTCCAGCAGCTTGTAGAGCTACTATATAAAGGCTGGCGGCTATGACACTCAAAATAACGGCTGTAGAATGGTTCCAGCAGCTTGTAGAGCTACTATATAAACGCTGGCGCCTGTGACACTCAAAATAATGGCTGTAGAATGGTTCCAGCATCTTGTAGAGCTACTATTTAAAGGCTGGCGGCTATGACAGTCAAAATAACGGCTGTAGAATGGTTCCAGCAGCTTTTATAGCTGTTATATAAAAGCTGGCGGATATGACACTCAAAATAACGGCTGTAGAATGGTTCCAGCAGCTTGTAGAGCTACTATATAAGGGCTGGCGGCTATGACACTCAAAATAACGGCTGTAGAATGGTTCCAGCAGCTTGTAGAGCTACTATATAAAGGCTGGCGGCTGTGACACTCAAAATGGCGGCTGTAGAATGGTTCCAGCAGCTTGTAGAGCTTGTGACACTCAAAATGGCGGCTGTAGAATGGTTCCAGCAGCTTGTAGAGCTACTACATAAAGGCTGGCGGCTATGACACTCAAAATAACGGCTGTAGAATGGTTCCAGCAGCTTGTAGAGGTACTATATAAAGCCTGGCGGCTATGTCACTGAAAATTACGGCTGTAGAATGGTTCCAGCAGCTTTTATAGCTGTTATATAAAAGCTGGCGGCTATGACACCCAAAATAACGGCTGTAGAATGGTTCCAGCAGCTTGTAGAGCTACTATATAAGGGCTGGCGGCTATGACACTCAAAATAACGGCTGTAGAATGGTTCCAGCAGTTTGTATACCTGTTATATAAAGGCTGGCGGCTATGACACTCAAAATAACGGTTGTAGAATGGTTCCAGCAGCTTGTATAGCTGTTATATAAAGGCTGGCGGCTATGACACTCAAAATAACGGCTGTAGAATGGTTGCAGCAGCTTGTAGAGCTACTATATAAAGGCTGGCGTCTATGACACTCAAAACAACGGCTGTAGAATGGTTCCAGCAGCTTGTAGAGCTACTATATAAAGGCATGCGTCTATGACACTCAAAATAACGGCTGTAGAATGGTTCCAGCAACTTGTATAGCTGTTATATAAAGGCTGGCGTCAATGACACTCTAAATTACGGCTGTAAAATGGTTCCAGCAGCTTGTAGAGCAACTACATAGAGGCTGGCGGCTATGACACTCAAAATAACGGCTGTAGAATGATTCCAGCTGCTTGTATAGCTGTTATATAAAGGCTGGCGGCTATGAAACTCAAAATGGCGGCTGTAGAATGGTTCCAGCAGCTTGTTAATCTACTATATAAAGGCTGGCGGCTATGACACTCAAAATAACGGCTGTAGAATGGTTCCAGCAGCTTGTAGAGCTACTATATAAAGGCTGGCGCCTATGACACTCAAAATAATGACTTTAGAATGGTTCCAGCAGCTTGTAGAGCTACTATTTAAAGGCTGGCGGCTATGACACTCAAAATAACGGCTGTAGAATGGTTCCAGCAGCTTTTATAGCTGTTATATAAAAGCTGGCGGATATGACACTCAAAATAACGGCTGTAGAATGGTTCCAGCAGCTTGTAGAGCTACTATATAAGGGCTGGCGGCTATGACACTCAAAATAACGGCTGTAGAATGGTTCCAGCAGTTTGTATAGCTGTTATATAAACGCTGGCGGCTGTGACACTCAAAATGGCGGCTGTAGAATGGTTCCAGCAGCTTGTAGAGCTACTATATAAAGGCTGGCGGTTATGACACTCAAAATTACGGCTGTAGAATGGTTCCAGCAGCTTGTAGAGCTACTATATAAAGGCTGGCGGCTATGACACTCAAAATAACGGCTGTAGAATGGTTCCAGCAGCTTGTAGAGCTACTATATAAACGCTGGCGCCTATGACACTCAAAATAATGGCTGTAGAATGGTTCCAGCATCTTGTAGAGCTACTATTTAAAGGCTGGCGGCTATGACACTCAAAATAACGGCTGTAGAATGGTTCCAGCAGCTTTTATAGCTGTTATATAAAAGCTGGCGGCTGTGACACTCAAAATGGCGGCTGTAGAATGGTTCCAGCAGCTTGTAGAGCTACTATATAAAGGCTGGCGGCTATGACACTCAAAATTACGGCTGTAGAATGGTTCCAGCAGCTTGTAGAGCTACTATATAAAGGCTGGCGGCTATGACACTCAAAATAACGGCTGTAGAATGGTTCCAGCAGCTTGTAGAGCTACTATATAAGGGCTGGCGGCTATGACACTCAAAATAACGGCTGTAGAATGGTTCCAGCAGTTTGTATAGCTGTTATATAAAGGCTGGCGGCTATGACACTCAAAATAACGGCTGTAGAATGGTTCCAGCAGCTTTTATAGCTGTTATATAAAAGCTGGCGGCTATGACACTCAAAATAACGGCTGTAGAATGGTTCCAGCAGCTTGTAGAGCTACTATATAAGGGCTGGCGGCTATGACACTCAAAATAACGGCTGTAGAATGGTTCCAGCAGTTTGTATAGCTGTCATATAAAGGCTGGCGGCTATGACACTCAAAATAACGGTTGTAGAATGGTTCCAGCAGCTTGTATAGCTGTTATATAAAGGCTGGCGGCTATGACACTCAAAATAACGGCTGTAGAATGGTTGCAGCAGCTTGTAGAGCTACTATATAAAGGCTGGCGTCTATGACACTCAAAACAACGGCTGTAGAATGGTTCCAGCAGCTTGTAGAGCTACTATATAAAGGCTGGCGGCTATGACACTTAAAATAACGGCTGTAGAATGGTTCCAGCATCTTCTAGAGCTGTTATATAAAGGCTGGCGGATATGACATTAAAAATGGCGGCTGTAGAATGGTTCCAGCAGCTTGTAGAGCTACTATATAAAGGCTGGCGTCTATGACACTCAAAATAACGGCTGTAGAATGGTTCCAGCATCTTGTATAGCTGTTATATAAAGGCTGGCTGCTATGACACTCAAAATGGCGGCTGTAGAATGCTTCCAGCATCTTGTATAGCTGTTATTTAAAGGCTGGCAGCTATGACACTCAAAATGGCGTCTGGTAGAATGGTAGAATGGTTCCAGCAGCTTTTATAGCTGTTATATAAAAGCTGGCGGATATGACACTCAAAATAACGGCTGTAGAATGGTTCCAGCAGCTTGTAGAGCTACTATATAAGGGCTGGCGGCTATGACACTCAAAATAACGGCTGTAGAATGGTTCCAGCAGCTTGTAGAGCTACTATATAAAGGCTGGCGGCTGTGACACTCAAAATGGCGGCTGTAGAATGGTTCCAGCAGCTTGTAGAGCTTGTGACACTCAAAATGGCGGCTGTAGAATGGTTCCAGCAGCTTGTAGAGCTACTACATAAAGGCTGGCGGCTATGACACTCAAAATAACGGCTGTAGAATGGTTCCAGCAGCTTGTAGAGGTACTATATAAAGCCTGGCGGCTATGTCACTGAAAATTACGGCTGTAGAATGGTTCCAGCAGCTTTTATAGCTGTTATATAAAAGCTGGCGGCTATGACACTCAAAATAACGGCTGTAGAATGGTTCCAGCAGCTTGTAGAGCTACTATATAAGGGCTGGCGGCTATGACACTCAAAATAACGGCTGTAGAATGGTTCCAGCAGTTTGTATACCTGTTATATAAAGGCTGGCGGCTATGACACTCAAAATAACGGTTGTAGAATGGTTCCAGCAGCTTGTATAGCTGTTATATAAAGGCTGGCGGCTATGACACTCAAAATAACGGCTGTAGAATGGTTGCAGCAGCTTGTAGAGCTACTATATAAAGGCTGGCGTCTATGACACTCAAAACAACGGCTGTAGAATGGTCCCAGCAGCTTGTAGAGCTACTATATAAAGGCATGCGTCTATGACACTCAAAATAACGGCTGTAGAATGGTTCCAGCAACTTGTATAGCTGTTATATAAAGGCTGGCGTCAATGATACTCTAAATTACGGCTGTAAAATGGTTCCAGCAGCTTGTAGAGCAACTACATAGAGGCTGGCGGCTATGACACTCAAAATAACGGCTGTAGAATGATTCCAGCTGCTTGTATAGCTGTTATATAAAGGCTGGCGGCTATGAAACTCAAAATGGCGGCTGTAGAATGGTTCCAGCAGCTTGTTAATCTACTATATAAAGGCTGGCGGCTATGACACTCAAAATAACGGCTGTAGAATGGTTCCAGCAGCTTGTAGAGCTACTATATAAAGGCTGGCGCCTATGACACTCAAAATAATGACTTTAGAATGGTTCCAGCAGCTTGTAGAGCTACTATTTAAAGGCTGGCGGCTATGACACTCAAAATAACGGCTGTAGAATGGTTCCAGCAGCTTTTATAGCTGTTATATAAAAGCTGGCGGATATGACACTCAAAATTACGGCTGTAGAATGGTTCCAGCAGCTTGTAGAGCTACTATATAAAGGCTGGCGGCTATGACACTCAAAATAACGGCTGTAGAATGGTTCCAGCAGCTTGTAGAGCTACTATATAAACGCTGGCGCCTATGACACTCAAAATAATGGCTGTAGAATGGTTCCAGCATCTTGTAGAGCTACTATTTAAAGGCTGGCGGCTATGACACTCAAAATAACGGCTGTAGAATGGTTCCAGCAGCTTTTATAGCTGTTATATAAAAGCTGGCGGCTGTGACACTCAAAATGGCGGCTGTAGAATGGTTCCAGCAGCTTGTAGAGCTACTATATAAAGGCTGGCGGCTATGACACTCAAAATTACGGCTGTAGAATGGTTCCAGCAGCTTGTAGAGCTACTATATAAAGGCTGGCGGCTATGACACTCAAAATAACGGCTGTAGAATGGTTCCAGCAGCTTGTAGAGCTACTATATAAGGGCTGGCGGCTATGACACTCAAAATAACGGCTGTAGAATGGTTCCAGCAGTTTGTATAGCTGTTATATAAAGGCTGGCGGCTATGACACTCAAAATAACGGCTGTAGAATGGTTCCAGCAGCTTTTATATCTGTTATATAAAAGCTGGCGGCTATGACACTCAAAATAACGGCTGTAGAATGGTTCCAGCAGCTTGTAGAGCTACTATATAAGGGCTGGCGGCTATGACACTCAAAATAACGGCTGTAGAATGGTTCCAGCAGTTTGTATAGCTGTCATATAAAGGCTGGCGGCTATGACACTCAAAATAACGGTTGTAGAATGGTTCCAGCAGCTTGTATAGCTGTTATATAAAGGCTGGCGGCTATGACACTCAAAATAACGGCTGTAGAATGGTTGCAGCAGCTTGTAGAGCTACTATATAAAGGCTGGCGTCTATGACACTCAAAACAACGGCTGTAGAATGGTTCCAGCAGCTTGTAGAGCTACTATATAAAGGCTGGCGGCTATGACACTTAAAATAACGGCTGTAGAATGGTTCCAGCATCTTCTAGAGCTGTTATATAAAGGCTGGCGGATATGACATTAAAAATGGCGGCTGTAGAATGGTTCCAGCAGCTTGTAGAGCTACTATATAAAGGCTGGCGTCTATGACACTCAAAATAACGGCTGTAGAATGGTTCCAGCATCTTGTATAGCTGTTATATAAAGGCTGGCTGCTATGACACTCAAAATGGCGGCTGTAGAATGCTTCCAGCATCTTGTATAGCTGTTATTTAAAGGCTGGCAGCTATGACACTCAAAATGGCGTCTGGTAGAATGGTAGAATGGTTCCAGCAGCTTTTATAGCTGTTATATAAAAGCTGGCGGATATGACACTCAAAATAACGGCTGTAGAATGGTTCCAGCAGCTTGTAGAGCTACTATATAAGGGCTGGCGGCTATGACACTCAAAATAACGGCTGTAGAATGGTTCCAGCAGCTTGTAGAGCTACTATATAAAGGCTGGCGGCTGTGACACTCAAAATGGCGGCTGTAGAATGGTTCCAGCAGCTTGTAGAGCTTGTGACACTCAAAATGGCGGCTGTAGAATGGTTCCAGCAGCTTGTAGAGCTACTACATAAAGGCTGGCGGCTATGACACTCAAAATAACGGCTGTAGAATGGTTCCAGCAGCTTGTAGAGGTACTATATAAAGCCTGGCGGCTATGTCACTGAAAATTACGGCTGTAGAATGGTTCCAGCAGCTTTTATAGCTGTTATATAAAAGCTGGCGGCTATGACACTCAAAATAACGGCTGTAGAATGGTTCCAGCAGCTTGTAGAGCTACTATATAAGGGCTGGCGGCTATGACACTCAAAATAACGGCTGTAGAATGGTTCCAGCAGTTTGTATACCTGTTATATAAAGGCTGGCGGCTATGACACTCAAAATAACGGTTGTAGAATGGTTCCAGCAGCTTGTATAGCTGTTATATAAAGGCTGGCGGCTATGACACTCAAAATAACGGCTGTAGAATGGTTGCAGCAGCTTGTAGAGCTACTATATAAAGGCTGGCGTCTATGACACTCAAAACAACGGCTGTAGAATGGTCCCAGCAGCTTGTAGAGCTACTATATAAAGGCATGCGTCTATGACACTCAAAATAACGGCTGTAGAATGGTTCCAGCAACTTGTATAGCTGTTATATAAAGGCTGGCGTCAATGACACTCTAAATTACGGCTGTAAAATGGTTCCAGCAGCTTGTAGAGCAACTACATAGAGGCTGGCGGCTATGACACTCAAAATAACGGCTGTAGAATGATTCCAGCTGCTTGTATAGCTGTTATATAAAGGCTGGCGGCTATGAAACTCAAAATGGCGGCTGTAGAATGGTTCCAGCAGCTTGTTAATCTACTATATAAAGGCTGGCGGCTATGACACTCAAAATAACGGCTGTAGAATGGTTCCAGCAGCTTGTAGAGCTACTATATAAAGGCTGGCGCCTATGACACTCAAAATAATGACTTTAGAATGGTTCCAGCAGCTTGTAGAGCTACTATTTAAAGGCTGGCGGCTATGACACTCAAAATAACGGCTGTAGAATGGTTCCAGCAGCTTTTATAGCTGTTATATAAAAGCTGGCGGATATGACACTCAAAATAACGGCTGTAGAATGGTTCCAGCAGCTTGTAGAGCTACTATATAAGGGCTGGCGGCTATGACACTCAAAATAACGGCTGTAGAATGGTTCCAGCAGTTTGTATAGCTGTTATATAAACGCTGGCGGCTGTGACACTCAAAATGGCGGCTGTAGAATGGTTCCAGCAGCTTGTAGAGCTACTATATAAAGGCTGGCGGTTATGACACTCAAAATTACGGCTGTAGAATGGTTCCAGCAGCTTGTAGAGCTACTATATAAAGGCTGGCGGCTATGACACTCAAAATAACGGCTGTAGAATGGTTCCAGCAGCTTGTGGAGCTACTATATAAACGCTGGCGCCTATGACACTCAAAATAATGGCTGTAGAATGGTTCCAGCATCTTGTAGAGCTACTATTTAAAGGCTGGCGGCTATGACACTCAAAATAACGGCTGTAGAATGGTTCCAGCAGCTTTTATAGCTGTTATATAAAAGCTGGCGGCTGTGACACTCAAAATGGCGGCTGTAGAATGGTTCCAGCAGCTTGTAGAGCTACTATATAAAGGCTGGCGGCTATGACACTCAAAATTACGGCTGTAGAATGGTTCCAGCAGCTTGTAGAGCTACTATATAAAGGCTGGCGGCTATGACACTCAAAATAACGGCTGTAGAATGGTTCCAGCAGCTTGTAGAGCTACTATATAAGGGCTGGCGGCTATGACACTCAAAATAACGGCTGTAGAATGGTTCCAGCAGTTTGTATAGCTGTTATATAAAGGCTGGCGGCTATGACACTCAAAATAACGGCTGTAGAATGGTTCCAGCAGCTTTTATAGCTGTTATATAAAAGCTGGCGGCTATGACACTCAAAATAACGGCTGTAGAATGGTTCCAGCAGCTTGTAGAGCTACTATATAAGGGCTGGCGGCTATGACACTCAAAATAACGGCTGTAGAATGGTTCCAGCAGTTTGTATAGCTGTCATATAAAGGCTGGCGGCTATGACACTCAAAATAACGGTTGTAGAATGGTTCCAGCAGCTTGTATAGCTGTTATATAAAGGCTGGCGGCTATGACACTCAAAATAACGGCTGTAGAATGGTTGCAGCAGCTTGTAGAGCTACTATATAAAGGCTGGCGTCTATGACACTCAAAACAACGGCTGTAGAATGGTTCCAGCAGCTTGTAGAGCTACTATATAAAGGCTGGCGGCTATGACACTTAAAATAACGGCTGTAGAATGGTTCCAGCATCTTCTAGAGCTGTTATATAAAGGCTGGCGGATATGACATTAAAAATGGCGGCTGTAGAATGGTTCCAGCAGCTTGTAGAGCTACTATATAAAGGCTGGCGTCTATGACACTCAAAATAACGGCTGTAGAATGGTTCCAGCATCTTGTATAGCTGTTATATAAAGGCTGGCTGCTATGACACTCAAAATGGCGGCTGTAGAATGCTTCCAGCATCTTGTATAGCTGTTATTTAAAGGCTGGCAGCTATGACACTCAAAATGGCGTCTGGTAGAATGGTAGAATGGTTCCAGCAGCTTGTAGAGCTACTATATAAAGGCTGGCGTCTATGACGCTCAAAATAACGGCTGTAGAATGGTTCCAGCAACTTGTATAGCTGTTATATAAAGGCTGGCGTCAATGACACTCAAAATAACGGCTGTAAAATGGTTCCAGCAGCTTGTAGAGCAACTACATAAAGGCTGGCGGCTATGACACTCAAAATAACGGCTGTAGAATGATTCCAGCTGCTTGTATAGCTGTTATATAAAGGCTGGCGGCTATGAAACTCCAAATGGCGGCTGTAGAATGGTTCCAGCAGCTTGTTAATCTACTATATAAAGGCTGGCGGCTATGACACTCAAAATAGCGGCTGTAGAATGGTTCCATCAGCTTGTAGAGCTACTATATAAAGGCTGGCGCATATGACACTCAAAATAATGGCTGTAGAATGGTTCCAGCAGCTTGTAGAGCTACTATTTAAAGGCTGGCGGCTATGACACTCAAAATAACGGCTGTAGAATGGTTCCAGCAGCTTTTATAGCTGTTATATGAAAGCTGGCGGATATGACACTCAAAATAACGGCTGTAGAATGGTTCCAGCAGCTTGTAGAGCTACTATATAAGGGCTGGCGGCAATGACACTCAAAATAACGGCTGTAGAATGGTTCCAGCAGCTTGTAGAGCTACTATATAAAGGCTGGCGGCTGTGACACTCAAAATGGCGGCTGTAGAATGGTTCCAGCAGCTTGTAGAGCTACTATATAAAGGCTGGCGCCTATGACACTCAAAACAACGGCTGTAGAATGGTTCCAGCAGCTTGTAGAACTACTATATAAAGGCTGGCGGCTATGACACTCAAAATAACGGCTGTAGAATGGTTCCAGCAGCTTTTATAGCTGTTATATAAAAGCTGGCGGATATGACACTCAAAATAACGGCTGTAGAATGGTTCCAGCAGCTTGTAGAGCTACTATATAAGGGCTGGCGACTATGACACTCAAAATAACGGCTGTAGAATGGTTCCAGCAGCATGTAGAGCTACTATATAAAGGCTGGCGGCTATGACACTCAAAATAACGGCTGAAGAATGGTTCCAGCAGCTTGTATAGCTGTTATATAAAGGCTGGCGGCTATGACACTCAAAATGGCGGCTGTAGAATGGTTCCAGCAGCTTGTATAGCTGTTATTTAAAGGCTGGCGGCTATGACACTCAAAATGGCGTCTGGTAGAATGGTTCCAGCAGCTTGTAGAGCTACTATATAAGGGCTGGCGACTATGACACTCAAAATAACGGCTGTAGAATGGTTCCAGCAGCATGTAGAGCTACTATATAAAGGCTGGCGGCTATGACACTCAAAATAACGGCTGAAGAATGGTTCCAGCAGCTTGTATAGCTGTTATATAAAGGCTGGCGGCTATGACACTCAAAATGGCGGCTGTAGAATGGTTCCAGCAGCTTGTATAGCTGTTATTTAAAGGCTGGCGGCTATGACACTCAAAATGGCGTCTGGTAGAATGGTTCCAGCAGCTTGTAGAGCTACTATATAAAAGCTGGCGGCTATAACACTCAAAATAGCGGATGTAGAATGGTTCCAGCAGCTTTTAGATCGGATATATGAAAGCTGTCGTCTATAACACTCAAAATGGCGGGTGTAGAATGGTTCCAGCAGCTTGTAGAGCTGTTATATGAAAGCTGGCGGCTATAACACTCAAAATGGCGGATGTAGAATGGTTCCAGCAGTAGAGTAGTACAGTACAGTAGCTTGTAGAGGTCCTATATAAATGCTGACGGCTATAACACTCAAAATGGCGGCTGTAGAATGGTTCCAGCAGCTTGTAGAGGTCCCATATAAATGCTGGCTGCTACAACACTCAAAATAACGGCTGTAGAATGGTTCCAGCAGCTTTTAGATCGGATATATGAAAGCTGTCGTCTATAACACTCAAAATGGCGGGTGTAGAATGGTTCCAGCAGCTTGTAGAGCTGTTATATGAAAGCTGGCGGCTATAACACTCAAAATGGCGGATGTAGAATGGTTCCAGCAGTAGAGTAGTACAGTACAGTAGCTTGTAGAGGTCCTATATAAATGCTGACGGCTATAACACTCAAAATGGCGGCTGTAGAATGGTTCCAGCAGCTTGTAGAGGTCCCATATAAATGCTGGCTGCTACAACACTCAAAATGGCGGCTGTAACATGGTTCCAGCAGCTTGCAGAGCTACTATTTAAAGGCTGGCGGCTATAACACTCAAAATGGTGGCTGTGGGATGGTTCCAGCAGCTTGTATAGCTGTTACAAAAAGGCTGGCGGCTATGACACTCAAAATGGTGGCTGTAGAATAGTTCCAGCATCTTGTATAGCTGTTATATAAAGGCTGGCGGCTATGACATTAAAAATGGCGGCTGTAGAATGGTTCCAGCAGCTTGTGGAGCTACTATATAAAGGCTGGCGGCTATGACACTCAAAATAACGGCTGTAGAATGATTCCAGCTGCTTGTATAGCTGTTATATAAAGGCTGGCGGCTATAAAACTCAAAATGGCGGCTGTAGAATGGTTCCAGCCGCTTGTAGAGCTACTATATAAAGGCTGGCGGCTATGACACTCAAAATGGCGGCTGTAGAATGATTCCAGCAGCTTATAGAGCTACTATATAAAGGCTGGCGCCTATGACACTCAAAATAACGGCTGTAGAATGGTTCCAGCAGCTTGTAGAGCTGTTATATAAAGGCTGGCGATTATGAAACTCAAAATAACGGCTGTAGAGTGGTTCCAGCAGCTTGTATAGCTGTTATATATAGGCTGGCGTCAATGACACTCAAAATAACGGCTGTAAAATGGTTCCAGCAGCTTGTAGAGCAACTACATAAAGGCTGGCGGCTATGACACTCAAAATAACGGCTGTAGAATGATTCCAGCTGCTTGTATAGCTGTTATATAAAGGCTGGCGGCTATGAAACTCAAAATGGCGGCTGTAGAATGGTTCCAGCAGCTTGTTAATCTACTATATAAAGGCTGGCGGCTATGACACTCAAAATGGCGGCTGTAGAATGGTTCCAGCAGCTTGTAGAGCTACTATATAAAGGCTGGCGCCTATGACACTCAAAATAATGGCTGTAGAATGGTTCCAGCAGCTTGTAGAGCTACTATTTAAAGGCTGGCGGCTATGACACTCAAAATAACGGCTGTAGAATGGTTCCAGCAGCTTTTATAGCTGTTATATAAAAGCTGGCGGATATGACACTCAAAATAACGACTGTAGAATGGTTCCAGCAGCTTGTAGAGCTACTATATAAGGGCTGGCGGCTATGACACTCAAAATAACGGCTGTAGAATGGTTCCAGCAGCTTGTAGAGCTACTATATAAAGGCTGGCGGCTATGACACTCAAAATGGCGGCTGTAGAATGGTTCCAGCAGCTTGTAGAGCTACTATATAAAGGCTGGCGCCTATGACACTCAAAATAATGGCTGTAGAATGGTTCCAGCATCTTGTAGAGCTACTATTTAAAGGCTGGCGGCTATGTCACTCAAAATAACGGCTGTAGAATGGTTCTAGCAGCTTTTATAGCTGTTATATAAAAGCTGGCGGATATGACACTCAACATAACGGCTGTAGAATGGTTCCAGCAGCTTGTAGAGCTACTATATAAGGGCTGGCGGCTATGACACTCAAAATAACGGCTGTAGAATGGTGCCAGCAGCTTGTAGAGCTACTATATAAAGGCTGGCGGCTATGACACTCAAAATAACGGCTGTAGAATGTTTCCAGCAGCTTGTATAGCTGTTATATAAAGGCTGGCGGCTATGACACTCAAAATGGCGGCTGTAGAGTGGTTTCAGCAGCTTGTAGAGCTACTATATAAAGGCTGGCGGCTATGACACTCAAAATAACGGCTGTAGAATGGTTCCAGCAGCTTGTAGAGTTACTATGTAAAGGCTGGCGGCTATGACACTCAAAATGGCGTCTGGTAGAATGGTTCCAGCAGCTTGTAGAGCTACTATATAAAGGCTGGCGGCTATGACACTCAAAATAACGGCTGTAGAATGGTTCCAGCAGCTTGTATAGCTGTTATATAAAGGCTGGCGGCTATGACACTCAAAATGGCGGCTGTAGAATGGTTCCAGCATCTTGTATAGCTGTTATATAAAGGCTGGCGGCTATGACACTCAAAATAACGGCTGTAGAATGGTTCCAGCAGCTTGTAGAGCTACTATATAAAGCCTGGCGGCTATGACACTCAAAATAACGGCTTTAGAATGGTTCCAGCAACTTGTATAGCTGTTATATAAAGGCTGGCGCCTATGACACTCAAAATAACGTCTGTAAAATGGTTCCAGCAGCTTGTAGAGCAACTACATAAAGGCTGGCGGCTATGACACTCAAAATAACGGCTGTAGAATGGTTCCAGCAGCTTGTAGAGCTACTATATAAAGCCTGGCGGCTATGGCACTGAAAATAACGGCTGTAGAACGGTGCCAGCAGCTTTTATAGCTGTTATATAAAGGCTGGCGGCTATGAAACTCAAAATAACGGCTGTAGAATGGTTCCAGCAGCTTTTATAGCTGTTATATAAAGGCTTGCGTCAATGACACTCAAAATAACGGCTTTAAAATGGTTCCAGCAGCTTGTAGAGCAACTACATAAAGGCTGGCGGCTATGACACTCAAAATAACGGCTGTAGAATGATTCCAGCTGCTTGTATAGCTGTTATATAAAGGCTGGCGGCTATGAAACTCAAAATGGCGGCTGTAGAATGGTTCCAGCAGCTTGTTAATCTACTATATAAAGGCTGGCGGCTATGACACTCAAAATGGCGGCTGTAGAATGGTTCCAGCAGCTTGTAGAGCTACTATATAAAGGCTGGCGGCTATGACACTCAAAATAACGGCTTTAGAATGGTTCCAGCAACTTGTATAGCTGTTATATAAAGGCTGGCGCCTATGACACTCAAAATAACGTCTGTAAAATGGTTCCAGCAGCTTGTGGAGCTACTATATAAAGGCTGGCGGCTATGACACTCAAAATAACGGCTGTAGAATGGTTCCAGCATCTTGTATAGCTGTTATATAAAGGCTGGCGGCTATGACACTCAAAATAACGGCTGTAGAATGGTTCCAGCAGCTTGTAGAGCTACTATATAAAGCCTGGCGGCTATGACACTCAAAATAACGGCTTTAGAATGGTTCCAGCAACTTGTATAGCTGTTATATAAAGGCTGGCGCCTATGACACTCAAAATAACGTCTGTAAAATGGTTCCAGCAGCTTGTGGAGCTACTATATAAAGGCTGGCGGCTATGACACTCAAAATAACGGCTGTAGAATGGTTCCAGCAGCTTGTAGAGCTACTATATAAAGCCTGGCGGCTATGGCACTGAAAATAACGGCTGTAGAACGGTGCCAGCAGCTTTTATAGCTGTTATATAAAGGCTGGCGGCTATGAAACTCAAAATAACGGCTGTAGAATGGTTCCAGCAGCTTTTATAGCTGTTATATAAAGGCTTGCGTCAATGACACTCAAAATAACGGCTTTAAAATGGTTCCAGCAGCTTGTAGAGCAACTACATAAAGGCTGGCGGCTATGACACTCAAAATAACGGCTGTAGAATGATTCCAGCTGCTTGTATAGCTGTTATATAAAGGCTGGCGGCTATGAAACTCAAAATGGCGGCTGTAGAATGGTTCCAGCAGCTTGTTAACCTACTATATAAAGGCTGGCGGCTATGACACTCAAAATGGCGGCTGTAGAATGGTTCCAGCAGCTTGTAGAGCTACTATATAAAGGCTGGCGGCTATGACACTCAAAATAACGGCTTTAGAATGGTTCCAGCAACTTGTATAGCTGTTATATAAAGGCTGGCGCCTATGACACTCAAAATAACGTCTGTAAAATGGTTCCAGCAGCTTGTAGAGCAACTACATAAAGGCTGGCGGCTATGACACTCAAAATAACGGCTGTAGAATGATTCCAGCTGCTTGTATAGCTGTTATATAAAGGCTGGCGGCTATGAAACTCAAAATGGCGGCTGTAGAATGGTTCCAGCAGCTTGTTAATCTACTATATAAAGGCTGGCGGATATGACACTCAAAATGGCGGCTGTAGAATGGTTCCAGCAGCTTGTAGAGCTACTATATAAAGGCTGGCGGCTATGACACTCAAAATAACGGCTGTAGAATGGTTCCAGCAACTTGTATAGCTGTTATATAAAGGCTGGCGCCTATGACACTCAAAATAACGTCTGTAAAATGGTTCCAGCAGCTTGTAGAGCAACTACATAAAGGCTGGCGGCTATGACACTCAAAATAACGGCTGTAGAATGATTCCAGCTGCTTGTACAGCTGTTATATAAAGGCTGGCGGCTATGAAACTCAAAATGGCGGCTGTAGAATGGTTCCAGCAGCTTGTTAATCTACTATATAAAGGCTGGCGGCTATGACACTCAAAATGGCGGCTGTAGAATGGTTCCAGCAGCTTGTAGAGCTACTATATAAAGGCTGGCGCCTATGACACTCAAAATAACGGCTGTAGAATGGTTCCAGCAGCTTTTAAAGCTGTTATATAAAAGCTGGCGGATATGACACTCAAAATAACGGCTGTGGAATGGTTCCAGCAGCTTGTAGAGCTACTATATAAGGGCTGGCGCCTATGGAACTCAAAATAACGTTTGTAGAATGGTTCCAGCAGCTTGTAGAGCTACTATATAAAGGCTGGCGGCTGTGACACTCAAAATGGCGGCTGTAGAATGGTTCCAGCAGCTTGTAGAGCTACTATATAAAGGCTGGCGCCTATGACACTCAAAATAATGGCTGTAGAATGGTTCCAGCAGCTTGTAGAGCTACTATTTAAAGGCTGGCGGCTATGACACTCAAAACAACGGCTGTAGAATGGTTCCAGCAGCTTTTATAGCTGTTATATAAAAGCTGGCGGATATGACACTCAAAATAACGGCTGTAGAATGGTTCCAGTAGCTTGTAGAGCTACCATATAAAGGCTGGCGGCTGTGACGCTCAAAATGGCGGCTGTAGAATGGTTCCAGCAGCTTGTAGAGCTACTATATAAAGCCTGGCGGCTATGGCACTGAAAATAACGGCTGTAGAATGGTTCCAGCAGCTTGTATAGCTGTTATATAAATGCTGGCGGCTATGGCACTGAAAATAACGGCTATAGAATGGTTCCAGCAGCTTTTATAGCTGTTATATAAAGGCTGGCGGCTATGACACTCAAAATAACGGCTGTAGAATGGTTCCAGCAGCTTGTAGAGCCGCTATATAAAGTTTGGCGGCTATGACACTCAAAATAACGGCTGTAGAATGGTTCCAGCAGTTTGTATAGCTGTTATATAAAGGCTGGCGGCTATGACACTCAAAATGGCGGCTGTAGAATGGTTTCAGCAGCTTGTAGAGCTACTATATAAAGGCTGGCGGCTATGACACTCAAAATAACGGCTGTAGAATGGTTCCAGCAGCTTGTAGAGCTGTTATATAAAGGCTGGCGGCTATGACACTCAAAATAACGGCTGTAGAATGGTTCCAGCAGCTTGTAAAACTACTGTATAAAGGCTGGCGGCTATGACACTCACAATAACGGCTGTAGAATGGTTCCAGCAGCTTTTATAGCTGTTATATAAAGGCTGGCGGCTATGACACTCAAAATGGCGGCTGTAGAATGGTTTCAGCAGCTTGTAGAGCTACTATTTAAAGGCTGGCGGCTATGACACTTAAAATAACGGCTGTAGAATGGTTCCAGCAGTTTGTATAGCTGTTATATAAAGGCTGGCGGCTATGACACTCAAAATAACGGCTGTAGAATGGTTCCAGCAGCTTGTAGAGCTACTATATAAAGGCTGGCGGCTATGACACTCAAAATAATGGCTTTAGAATGGTTCCAGCAACTTGTATAGCTGTTATATAAAGGCTGGCGCCTATGACACTCAAAATAACGTCTGTAAAATGGTTCCAGCAGCTTGTAGAGCAACTACATAAAGGCTGGCGGCTATGACACTCAAAATAACGGCTGTAGAATGTTTCCAGCAGCTTGTAGAGCTACTATATAAAGGCTGGCGCGTATGACACTCAAAATAATGGCTGTAGAATGGTTCCAGCATCTTGTAGAGCTACTATTTAAAGGCTGGCGGCTATGACACTCAAAATAACGGCTGTAGAATGGTTCCAGCAGCTTTTATAGCTGTTATATAAAAGCTGGCGGATATGACACTCAACATAACGGCTGTAGAATGGTTCCAGCAGCTTGTAGAGCTACTATATAAGGGCTGGCGGCTATGACACTCAAAATAACGGCTGTAGAATGGTGCCAGCAGCTTGTAGAGCTACTATATAAAGGCTGGCGGCTATGACACTCAAAATAACGGCTGTAGAATGTTTCCAGCAGCTTGTATAGCTGTTATATAAAGGCTGGCGGCTATGACACTCAAAATGGCGGCTGTAGAGTGGTTTCAGCAGCTTGTAGAGCTACTATATAAAGGCTGGCGGCTATGACACTCAAAATAACGGCTGTAGAATGGTTCCAGCAGCTTGTAGAGCTACTATGTAAAGGCTGGCGGCTATGACACTCAAAATGGCGTCTGGTAGAATGGTTCCAGCAGCTTGTAGAGCTACTATATAAAGGCTGGCGGCTATGACACTCAAAATAACGGCTGTAGAATGGTTCCAGCAGCTTGTATAGCTGTTATATAAAGGCTGGCGGCTATGACACTCAAAATGGCGGCTGTAGAATGGTTCCAGCATCTTGTATAGCTGTTATATAAAGGCTGGCGGCTATGACACTCAAAATAACGGCTGTAGAATGGTTCCAGCAGCTTGTGGAGCTACTATATAAAGGCTGGCGGCTATGACACTCAAAATAACGGCTGTAGAATGGTTCCAGCAGCTTGTAGAGCTACTATATAAAGCCTGGCGGCTATGGCACTGAAAATAACGGCTGTAGAATGGTGCCAGCAGCTTTTATAGCTGTTATATAAAGGCTGGCGGCTATGAAACTCAAAATAACGGCTGTAGAATGGTTCCAGCAGCTTTTATAGCTGTTATATAAAGGCTTGCGTCAATGACACTCAAAATAACGGCTTTAAAATGGTTCCAGCAGCTTGTAGAGCAACTACATAAAGGCTGGCGGCTATGACACTCAAAATAACGGCTGTAGAATGATTCCAGCTGCTTGTATAGCTGTTATATAAAGGCTGGCGGCTATGAAACTCAAAATGGCGGCTGTAGAATGGTTCCAGCAGCTTGTTAATCTACTATATAAAGGCTGGCGGCTATGACACTCAAAATGGCGGCTGTAGAATGGTTCCAGCAGCTTGTAGAGCTACTATATAAAGGCTGGCGGCTATGACACTCAAAATAACGGCTGTAGAATGGTTCCAGCAGCTTGTATAGCTGTTATATAAAGGCTGGCGGCTATGACACTCAAAATGGCGGCTGTAGAATGGTTCCAGCATCTTGTATAGCTGTTATATAAAGGCTGGCGGCTATGACACTCAAAATAACGGCTGTAGAATGGTTCCAGCAGCTTGTAGAGCTACTATATAAAGCCTGGCGGCTATGACACTCAAAATAACGGCTTTAGAATGGTTCCAGCAACTTGTATAGCTGTTATATAAAGGCTGGCGCCTATGACACTCAAAATAACGTCTGTAAAATGGTTCCAGCAGCTTGTAGAGCAACTACATAAAGGCTGGCGGCTATGACACTCAAAATAACGGCTGTAGAATGGTTCCAGCAGCTTGTAGAGCTACTATATAAAGCCTGGCGGCTATGGCACTGAAAATAACGGCTGTAGAACGGTGCCAGCAGCTTTTATAGCTGTTATATAAAGGCTGGCGGCTATGAAACTCAAAATAACGGCTGTAGAATGGTTCCAGCAGCTTTTATAGCTGTTATATAAAGGCTTGCGTCAATGACACTCAAAATAACGGCTTTAAAATGGTTCCAGCAGCTTGTAGAGCAACTACATAAAGGCTGGCGGCTATGACACTCAAAATAACGGCTGTAGAATGATTCCAGCTGCTTGTATAGCTGTTATATAAAGGCTGGCGGCTATGAAACTCAAAATGGCGGCTGTAGAATGGTTCCAGCAGCTTGTTAATCTACTATATAAAGGCTGGCGGCTATGACACTCAAAATGGCGGCTGTAGAATGGTTCCAGCAGCTTGTAGAGCTACTATATAAAGGCTGGCGGCTATGACACTCAAAATAACGGCTTTAGAATGGTTCCAGCAACTTGTATAGCTGTTATATAAAGGCTGGCGCCTATGACACTCAAAATAACGTCTGTAAAATGGTTCCAGCAGCTTGTGGAGCTACTATATAAAGGCTGGCGGCTATGACACTCAAAATAACGGCTGTAGAATGGTTCCAGCATCTTGTATAGCTGTTATATAAAGGCTGGCGGCTATGACACTCAAAATAACGGCTGTAGAATGGTTCCAGCAGCTTGTAGAGCTACTATATAAAAGCCTGGCGGCTATGACACTCAAAATAACGGCTTTAGAATGGTTCCAGCAACTTGTATAGCTGTTATATAAAGGCTGGCGCCTATGACACTCAAAATAACGTCTGTAAAATGGTTCCAGCAGCTTGTGGAGCTACTATATAAAGGCTGGCGGCTATGACACTCAAAATAACGGCTGTAGAATGGTTCCAGCAGCTTGTAGAGCTACTATATAAAGCCTGGCGGCTATGGCACTGAAAATAACGGCTGTAGAACGGTGCCAGCAGCTTTTATAGCTGTTATATAAAGGCTGGCGGCTATGAAACTCAAAATAACGGCTGTAGAATGGTTCCAGCAGCTTTTATAGCTGTTATATAAAGGCTTGCGTCAATGACACTCAAAATAACGGCTTTAAAATGGTTCCAGCAGCTTGTAGAGCAACTACATAAAGGCTGGCGGCTATGACACTCAAAATAACGGCTGTAGAATGATTCCAGCTGCTTGTATAGCTGTTATATAAAGGCTGGCGGCTATGAAACTCAAAATGGCGGCTGTAGAATGGTTCCAGCAGCTTGTTAATCTACTATATAAAGGCTGGCGGCTATGACACTCAAAATGGCGGCTGTAGAATGGTTCCAGCAGCTTGTAGAGCTACTATATAAAGGCTGGCGGCTATGACACTCAAAATAACGGCTTTAGAATGGTTCCAGCAACTTGTATAGCTGTTATATAAAGGCTGGCGCCTATGACACTCAAAATAACGTCTGTAAAATGGTTCCAGCAGCTTGTAGAGCAACTACATAAAGGCTGGCGGCTATGACACTCAAAATAACGGCTGTAGAATGATTCCAGCTGCTTGTATAGCTGTTATATAAAGGCTGGCGGCTATGAAACTCAAAATGGCGGCTGTAGAATGGTTCCAGCAGCTTGTTAATCTACTATATAAAGGCTGGCGGCTATGACACTCAAAATGGCGGCTGTAGAATGGTTCCAGCAGCTTGTAGAGCTACTATATAAAGGCTGGCGGCTATGACACTCAAAATAACGGCTGTAGAATGGTTCCAGCAACTTGTATAGCTGTTATATAAAGGCTGGCGCCTATGACACTCAAAATAACGTCTGTAAAATGGTTCCAGCAGCTTGTAGAGCAACTACATAAAGGCTGGCGGCTATGACACTCAAAATAACGGCTGTAGAATGATTCCAGCTGCTTGTACAGCTGTTATATAAAGGCTGGCGGCTATGAAACTCAAAATGGCGGCTGTAGAATGGTTCCAGCAGCTTGTTAATCTACTATATAAAGGCTGGCGGCTATGACACTCAAAATGGCGGCTGTAGAATGGTTCCAGCAGCTTGTAGAGCTACTATATAAAGGCTGGCGCCTATGACACTCAAAATAACGGCTGTAGAATGGTTCCAGCAGCTTTTAAAGCTGTTATATAAAAGCTGGCGGATATGACACTCAAAATAACGGCTGTGGAATGGTTCCAGCAGCTTGTAGAGCTACTATATAAGGGCTGGCGCCTATGGAACTCAAAATAACGTCTGTAGAATGGTTCCAGCAGCTTGTAGAGCTACTATATAAAGGCTGGCGGCTGTGACACTCAAAATGGCGGCTGTAGAATGGTTCCAGCAGCTTGTAGAGCTACTATATAAAGGCTGGCGCCTATGACACTCAAAATAATGGCTGTAGAATGGTTCCAGCAGCTTGTAGAGCTACTATTTAAAGGCTGGCGGCTATGACACTCAAAACAACGGCTGTAGAATGGTTCCAGCAGCTTTTATAGCTGTTATATAAAAGCTGGCGGATATGACACTCAAAATAACGGCTGTAGAATGGTTCCAGTAGCTTGTAGAGCTACCATATAAAGGCTGGCGGCTGTGACGCTCAAAATGGCGGCTGTAGAATGGTTCCAGCAGCTTGTAGAGCTACTATATAAAAGCCTGGCGGCTATGGCACTGAAAATAACGGCTGTAGAATGGTTCCAGCAGCTTGTATAGCTGTTATATAAATGCTGGCGGCTATGGCACTGAAAATAACGGCTATAGAATGGTTCCAGCAGCTTTTATAGCTGTTATATAAAGGCTGGCGGCTATGAAACTCAAAATAACGGCTGTAGAATGGTTCCAGCAGCTTGTAGAGCCGCTATATAAAGTTTGGCGGCTATGACACTCAAAATAACGGCTGTAGAATGGTTCCAGCAGCTTGTAGAGCTACTATATAAAGGCTGGCGGCTATGACACTCAAAATAACGGCTGTAGAATGGTTCCAGCAGCTTGTAGAGCTGTTATATAAAGGCTGGCGGCTATGACACTCAAAATAACGGCTGTAGAATGGTTCCAGCAGCTTGTAAAACTACTGTATAAAGGCTGGCGGCTATGACACTCACAATAACGGCTGTAGAATGGTTCCAGCAGCTTTTATAGCTGTTTTATAAAGGCTGGCGGCTATGACACTCAAAATGGCGGCTGTAGAATGGTTTCAGCAGCTTGTAGAGCTACTATTTAAAGGCTGGCGGCTATGACACTTAAAATAACGGCTGTAGAATGGTTCCAGCAGTTTGTATAGCTGTTATATAAAGGCTGGCGGCTATGACACTCAAAATAACGGCTGTAGAATGGTTCCAGCAGCTTGTAGAGCTACTATATAAAGGCTGGCGGCTATGACACTCAAAATAATGGCTTTAGAATGGTTCCAGCAACTTGTATAGCTGTTATATAAAGGCTGGCGCCTATGACACTCAAAATAACGTCTGTAAAATGGTTCCAGCAGCTTGTAGAGCAACTACATAAAGGCTGGCGGCTATGACACTCAAAATAACGGCTGTAGAATGTTTCCAGCAGCTTGTAGAGCTACTATATAAAGGCTGGCGCCTATGACACTCAAAATAATGGCTGTAGAATGGTTCCAGCATCTTGTAGAGCTACTATTTAAAGGCTGGCGGCTATGACACTCAAAATAACGGCTGTAGAATGGTTCCAGCAGCTTTTATAGCTGTTATATAAAAGCTGGCGGATATGACACTCAACATAACGGCTGTAGAATGGTTCCAGCAGCTTGTAGAGCTACTATATAAGGGCTGGCGGCTATGACACTCAAAATAACGGCTGTAGAATGGTGCCAGCAGCTTGTAGAGCTACTATATAAAGGCTGGCGGCTATGACACTCAAAATAACGGCTGTAGAATGTTTCCAGCAGCTTGTATAGCTGTTATATAAAGGCTGGCGGCTATGACACTCAAAATGGCGGCTGTAGAGTGGTTTCAGCAGCTTGTAGAGCTACTATATAAAGGCTGGCGGCTATGACACTCAAAATAACGGCTGTAGAATGGTTCCAGCAGCTTGTAGAGCTACTATGTAAAGGCTGGCGGCTATGACACTCAAAATGGCGTCTGGTAGAATGGTTCCAGCAGCTTGTAGAGCTACTATATAAAGGCTGGCGGCTATGACACTCAAAATAACGGCTGTAGAATGGTTCCAGCAGCTTGTATAGCTGTTATATAAAGGCTGGCGGCTATGACACTCAAAATGGCGGCTGTAGAATGGTTCCAGCATCTTGTATAGCTGTTATATAAAGGCTGGCGGCTATGACACTCAAAATAACGGCTGTAGAATGGTTCCAGCAGCTTGTGGAGCTACTATATAAAGGCTGGCGGCTATGACACTCAAAATAACGGCTGTAGAATGGTTCCAGCAGCTTGTAGAGCTACTATATAAAGCCTGGCGGCTATGGCACTGAAAATAACGGCTGTAGAATGGTGCCAGCAGCTTTTATAGCTGTTATATAAAGGCTGGCGGCTATGAAACTCAAAATAACGGCTGTAGAATGGTTCCAGCAGCTTTTATAGCTGTTATATAAAGGCTTGCGTCAATGACACTCAAAATAACGGCTTTAAAATGGTTCCAGCAGCTTGTAGAGCAACTACATAAAGGCTGGCGGCTATGACACTCAAAATAACGGCTGTAGAATGATTCCAGCTGCTTGTATAGCTGTTATATAAAGGCTGGCGGCTATGAAACTCAAAATGGCGGCTGTAGAATGGTTCCAGCAGCTTGTAGAGCTACTATATAAGGGCTGGCGGCTATGACACTCAAAATAACGGCTGTAGAATGGTGCCAGCAGCTTGTAGAGCTACTATATAAAGGCTGGCGGCTATGACACTCAAAATAACGGCTTTAGAATGGTTCCAGCAACTTGTATAGCTGTTATATAAAGGCTGGCGCCTATGACACTCAAAATAACGTCTGTAAAATGGTTCCAGCAGCTTGTAGAGCAACTACATAAAGGCTGGCGGCTATGACACTCAAAATAACGGCTGTAGAATGATTCCAGCAGCTTGTATAGCTGTTATATAAAGGCTGGCGGCTATGAAACTCAAAATGGCGGCTGTAAAATGGTTCCAGCAGCTTGTTAAACTACTATATAAAGGCTGGCGGCTATGACACTCAAAATGGCGGCTGTAGAATGGTTCCAGCAGCTTGTAGAGCTACTATATAAAGGGTGGCGGCTATGACACTCAAAATAACGGCTGTAGAATGGTTCCAGCAACTTGTATAGCTGTTATATAAAGGCTGGCGCCTATGACACTCAAAATAACGTCTGTAAAATGGTTCCAGCAGCTTGTAGAGCAACTACATAAAGGCTGGCGGCTATGACACTCAAAATAACGGCTGTAGAATGATTCCAGCTGCTTGTACAGCTGTTATATAAAGGCTGGCGGCTATGAAACTCAAAATGGCGGCTGTAGAATGGTTCCAGCAGCTTGTTAATCTACTATATAAAGGCTGGCGGCTATGACACTCAAAATGGCGGCTGTAGAATGGTTCCAGCAGCTTGTAGAGCTACTATATAAAGGCTGGCGCCTATGACACTCAAAATAACGGCTGTAGAATGGTTCCAGCAGCTTTTAAAGCTGTTATATAAAAGCTGGCGGATATGACACTCAAAATAAACGCTGTGGAATGGTTCCAGCAGCTTGTAGAGCTACTATATAAGGGCTGGCGCCTATGACACTCAAAATAACGTCTGTAGAATGGTTCCAGCAGCTTGTAGAGCTACTATATAAAGGCTGGCGGCTGTGACACTCAAAATGGCGGCTGTAGAATGGTTCCAGCAGCTTGTAGAGCTACTATATAAAGGCTGGCGCCTATGACACTCAAAATAATGGCTGTAGAATGGTTCCAGCAGCTTGTAGAGCTACTATTTAAAGGCTGGCGGCTATGACACTCAAAACAACGGCTGTAGAATGGTTCCAGCAGCTTTTATAGCTGTTATATAAAAGCTGGCGGATATGACACTCAAAATAACGGCTGTAGAATGGTTCCAGTAGCTTGTAGAGCTACCATATAAAGGCTGGCGGCTGTGACGCTCAAAATGGCGGCTGTAGAATGGTTCCAGCAGCTTGTAGAGCTACTATATAAAGCCTGGCGGCTATGGCACTGAAAATAACGGCTGTAGAATGATTCCAGCTGCTTGTATAGCTGTTATATAAATGCTGGCGGCTATGGCACTGAAAATAACGGCTATAGAATGGTTCCAGCAGCTTTTATAGCTGTTATATAAAGGCTGGCGGCTATGAAACTCAAAATAACGGCTGTAGAATGGTTCCAGCAGCTTGTAGAGCTGCTATATAAAGTTTGGCGGCTATGACACTCAAAATAACGGCTGTAGAATGGTTCCAGCAGTTTGTATAGCTGTTATATAAAGGCTGGCGGCTATGACACTCAAAATGGCGGCTGTAGAATGGTTTCAGCAGCTTGTAGAGCTACTATATAAAGGCTGGCGGCTATGACACTCAAAATAACGGCTGTAGAATGGTTCCAGCAGCTTGTAGAGCTGTTATATAAAGGCTGGCGGCTATGACACTCAAAATAACGGCTGTAGAATGGTTCCAGCAGCTTGTAAAACTACTGTATAAAGGCTGGCGGCTATGACACTCACAATAACGGCTGTAGAATGGTTCCAGCAGCTTTTATAGCTGTTATATAAAGGCTGGCGGCTATGACACTCAAAATGGCGGCTGTAGAATGGTTTCAGCAGCTTGTAGAGCTACTATTTAAAGGCTGGCGTCTATGACACTTAAAATAACGGCTGTAGAATGGTTCCAGCAGTTTGTATAGCTGTTATATAAAGGCTGGCGGCTATGACACTCAAAATAACGGCTGTAGAATGGTTCCAGCAGCTTGTATAGCTGTTATATAAAGGCTGGCGGCTATGACACTCAAATTGGCGGCTGTAGAATGGTTCCAGCAGCTTGTAGAGCTACTATATAAGGGCTGGCGGCTATGACACTCAAAATGGCGGCTGTAGAATGGTTCCAGCAGCTTGTATAGCTGTTATATAAGGGCTGGCGGCTATGACACTCAAAATAACGGCTGTAGAATGGTTCCAGCAGCTTGTATAGCTGTTATATAAAGGCTGGCGGCTAAGACACTCAAATTGGCGGCTGTAGAATGGTTCCAGCAGCTTGTAGAGCTACTATATAAAGGCTGGCGGCTATGACACTCAAAATGGCGGCTGTAGAATGGTTTCAGCAGCTTGTAGAGCTACTATATAAAGGCTGGCGGCTATGACACTTAAAATAACGGCTGTAGAATGGTTCCAGCAGTTTGTATAGCTGTTATATAAAGGCTGGCGGCTATGACACTCAAAATGGCGGCTGTAGAATGGTTCCAGCAGCTTGTATAGCTGTTATATAAAGGCTGGCGAATATGACACTTAAAATAACGGCTGTAGAATGGTTCCAGCAGCTTGTAGAGCTACTATATAAGGGCTGGCGGCTATGATACTCAAAATGGCGGCTGTAGAATGGTTCCAGCAGCTTGTAGAGCTACTATATAAAGGCTGGCGCCTATGACACTCAAAATAACGGCTGTAGAATGGTTCCAGCAGCTTTTAAAGCTGTTATATAAAAGCTGGCGGATATGACACTCAAAATAAACGCTGTGGAATGGTTCCAGCAGCTTGTAGAGCTACTATATAAGGGCTGGCGCCTATGACACTCAAAATGGCGGCTGTAGAATGGTTTCAGCAGCTTGTAGAGCTACTATATAAAGGCTGGCGGCTATGACACTCAAAATAACGGCTGTAGAATGGTTCCAGCAGCTTGTAGAGCTGTTATATAAAGGCTGGCGGCTATGACACTCAAAATAACGGCTGTAGAATGGTTCCAGCAGCTTGTAAAACTACTGTATAAAGGCTGGCGGCTATGACACTCACAATAACGGCTGTAGAATGGTTCCAGCAGCTTTTATAGCTGTTATATAAAGGCTGGCGGCTATGACACTCAAAATGGCGGCTGTAGAATGGTTTCAGCAGCTTGTAGAGCTACTATTTAAAGGCTGGCGTCTATGACACTTAAAATAACGGCTGTAGAATGGTTCCAGCAGTTTGTATAGCTGTTATATAAAGGCTGGCGGCTATGACACTCAAAATAACGGCTGTAGAATGGTTCCAGCAGCTTGTATAGCTGTTATATAAAGGCTGGCGGCTATGACACTCAAATTGGCGGCTGTAGAATGGTTCCAGCAGCTTGTAGAGCTACTATATAAGGGCTGGCGGCTATGACACTCAAAATGGCGGCTGTAGAATGGTTCCAGCAGCTTGTATAGCTGTTATATAAGGGCTGGCGGCTATGACACTCAAAATAACGGCTGTAGAATGGTTCCAGCAGCTTGTATAGCTGTTATATAAAGGCTGGCGGCTAAGACACTCAAATTGGCGGCTGTAGAATGGTTCCAGCAGCTTGTAGAGCTACTATATAAAGGCTGGCGGCTATGACACTCAAAATGGCGGCTGTAGAATGGTTTCAGCAGCTTGTAGAGCTACTATATAAAGGCTGGCGGCTATGACACTTAAAATAACGGCTGTAGAATGGTTCCAGCAGTTTGTATAGCTGTTATATAAAGGCTGGCGGCTATGACACTCAAAATGGCGGCTGTAGAATGGTTCCAGCAGCTTGTATAGCTGTTATATAAAGGCTGGCGAATATGACACTTAAAATAACGGCTGTAGAATGGTTCCAGCAGCTTGTTAATCTACTATATAAAGGCTGGCGGCTATGACACTCAAAATGGCGGCTGTAGAATGGTTCCAGCAGCTTGTAGAGCTACTATATAAAGGCTGGCGCCTATGACACTCAAAATAACGGCTGTAGAATGGTTCCAGCAGCTTTTAAAGCTGTTATATAAAAGCTGGCGGATATGACACTCAAAATAAACGCTGTGGAATGGTTCCAGCAGCTTGTAGAGCTACTATATAAGGGCTGGCGCCTATGACACTCAAAATAACGTCTGTAGAATGGTTCCAGCAGCTTGTAGAGCTACTATATAAAGGCTGGCGGCTGTGACACTCAAAATGGCGGCTGTAGAATGGTTCCAGCAGTTTGTATAGCTGTTATATAAAGGCTGGCGGCTATGACACTCAAAATGGCGGCTGTAGAATGGTTTCAGCAGCTTGTAGAGCTACTATATAAAGGCTGGCGGCTATGACACTCAAAATAACGGCTGTAGAATGGTTCCAGCAGCTTGTATAGCTGTTATATAAATGCTGGCGGCTATGGCACTGAAAATAACGGCTATAGAATGGTTCCAGCAGCTTTTATAGCTGTTATATAAAGGCTGGCGGCTATGAAACTCAAAATAACGGCTGTAGAATGGTTCCAGCAGCTTGTAGAGCTGCTATATAAAGTTTGGCGGCTATGACACTCAAAATAACGGCTGTAGAATGGTTCCAGCAGCTTGTATAGCTGTTATATAAGGGCTGGCGGCTATGACACTCAAAATAACGGCTGTAGAATGGTTCCAGCAGCTTGTATAGCTGTTATATAAAGGCTGGCGGCTAAGACACTCAAATTGGCGGCTGTAGAATGGTTCCAGCAGCTTGTAGAGCTACTATTTAAAGGCTGGCGGCTATGCCACTCAAAATAACGGCTGTAGAATGGTTCAAGCAGCTTGTATAGCTGTTATATAAAAGCTGGCGGCTATGAAACTCAAAATAACGGCTGTAGAATGATTCCAGCTGCTTGTAGAGCTACTATATAAGGGCTGGCGGCTATGACACTCAAAATAACGGCTGTAGAATGGATCCAGCAGTTTGTACAGCTGTTACATAAAGGCTGGCGGCTATGACACTCAAAATAACGGCTGTAGAATGGTTCCAGCAGCTTTTATAGCTGTTATATAAAGGCTGGCGGCTATGACACTCAAAATGGCGGCTGTAGAATGGTTTCAGCAGCTTGTAGAGCTACTATATAAAGGCTGGCGGCTATGACACTTAAAATAACGGCTGTAGAATGGTTCCAGCAGTTTGTATAGCTGTTATATAAAGGCTGGCGGCTATGACACTCAAAATGGCGGCTGTAGAATGGTTCCAGCAGCTTGTATAGCTGTTATATAAAGGCTGGCGAATATGACACTTAAAATAACGGCTGTAGAATGGTTCCAGCAGCTTGTAGAGCTACTATATAAGGGCTGGCGGCTATGATACTCAAAATGGCGGTTGTAGAATGGTTCCAGCAGTTTGTATAGCTGTTATATAAACGCTGGCGGCTATGACACCCAAAATAACGGATGTAGATAGTTCCAGCAGCTTGTAAAACTACTGTATAAAGGCTGGCGGCTATGACACTCAAAATAACGGCTGTAGAATGGTTCCAGCAGCTTTTATAGCTGTTATATAAAGGCTGGCGGCTATGAAACTCAAAATAACGGCTGTAGAATGATTCCAGCTGCTTGTATAGCTGTTATATAAAGGCTGGCGGCTATGACACTCAAAATGGCGGCTGTAGAATGGTTCCAGCAGCTTGTAGAGCTACTATATAAAGGCTAGCGGCTATGACACTCAAAATAACGGCTGTAGAATGGTTCCAGCAGCTTGTAGAGCTACTATGAAAAGGCTGGCGGCTATGACACTCAAAATAACGGCTGTAGAATGGTTCCAGCAGCTTGTATAGCTGTTATATAAGGGCTGGCGGCTATGACACTCAAAATAACGGCTGTAGAATGGTTCCAGCAGTTTGTATAGCTGTTATATAAAGGCTGGCGGCTATGACACTCAAAATGGCGGCTGTAGAATGGTTCCAGCAGCTTGTAGAGCTACTATATAAAGGCTGGCGGCTATGACACTCAAAATAACGGCTGTAGAATGGTTCCAGCAGCTTGTAGAGCTACTATGTAAAGGCTGGCGGCTATGACACTCAAAATAACGGCTGTAGAATGGTTCCAGCAGCTTGTATAGCTGTTATCTAAAGGCTGGCGGCTATGACACTCAAAATGGCGGCTGTAGAATGGTTTCAGCAGCTTGTAGAGCTACTATATAAAGGCTGGCGGCTATGACACTCAAAATAACGGCTGTAGAATTGTTCCAGCAGCTTGTAGAGCTACTATGTAAAGGCTGGCGGCTATGACACTCAAAATAACGGCTGTAGAATGGTTCCAGCAGCTTGTATAGCTGTTATATAAAGGCTGGCGGCTATGACACTTAAAATGGCGACTGTAGAATGGTTCCAGCAGTTTGTATAGCTGTTATTTAAAGGCTGGCGGCTATGACACTCAAAATGGCGTCTGGTAGAATGGTTTCAGCAGCTTGTAGAGCTACTATATAAAGGCTGGCGGCTATGACACTCAAAATAACGGCTGTAGAATGGTTCCAGCAGCTTGTATAGCTGTGATATAAAAGCTGGCGGCTATGACACTCAAAATGGCGGCTGTAGAATGGTTCCAGCATCTTGTATAGCTGTTATATATAGAGGGTGGCGGCTATGACATTAAAAATGGCGGCTGTAGAATGGTTCCAGCAGCTTGTAGAGCTACTATATAAAGGCTGGCGGCTTTGACACTAAAAATTACGGATGTAGAGTGGTTCCAGCAGCTTGTAAAACTACTGTATAAAGGCTGGCGGCTATGCCACTCAAAATAACGGCTGTAGAATGGTTCCAGCAGCTTGTTTAGCTGTTATATAAAAGCTGGCGGCTATGAAACTTAAAATAACGGCTGTAGAATGATTCCAGCTGCTTGTAGAGCTACTATATAAGGGCTGGCGGCTATGACACTCAAAATAACATCTATAGAATGGCTCCAGCAGCTTCTAAAACTACTGTATAAAGGCTGGCGGCTATGACACTCGAAATGGCGGCTATAGAATGGTTCCACTACTATATAAAGGCTGGCGGCTATGACATTCGAAATAACGGCTGTAGAATGGTTCCAGCAGCTTGTATAGCTGTTATATAAAGGCTGGCGTCAATGACACTCAAAATAACGGCTGTAAAATGGTTCCAGCAGCTTGTAGAGCAACTACATAAAGGCTGGCGGCTATGACACTCAAAGTAACGGCTGTAGAATGATTCCAGCAGCTTGTAGAGCTACTATATAAAGGCTGGCGTCTATGACACTCAAAATAACGGCTGTAGAATGGTTCCAGCAGCTTGTATAGCTGTTATATAAAGGCTGGCGTCAATGACACTCAAAATAACGGCTGTAAAATGGTTCCAGCAGCTTGTAGAGCAACTACATAAAGGCTGGCGGCTATGACACTCAAAATAACGGCTGTAGAATGGATCCAGCAGTTTGTACAGATGTTATATAAAGGCTGGCGTCAATGACACTCAAAATAACGGCTGTAAAATGGTTCCAGCAGCTTGTAGAGCAACTACATAAAGGCTGGCGGCTATGACACTCAAAATAACGGCTGTAGAATGATTCCAGCTGCTTGTATAGCTGTTATATAAAGGCTGGCGTCAATGACACTCAAAATGGCGGCTGTAGAATGGTTCCAGCAGCTTGTAGAGCTACTATATAAAGGCTGGCGTCTATGACACTCAAAATAACGGCTGTAGAATGGTTCCAGCAACTTGTATAGCTGTTATATAAAGGCTGGCGTCAATGACACTCAAAATAACGGCTGTAAAATGGTTCCAGCAGCTTGTAGAGCAACTACATAAAGGCTGGCGGCTATGACACTCAAAGTAACGGCTGTAGAATGATTCCAGCAGCTTGTAGAGCTACTATATAAAGGCTGGCGTCTATGACACTCAAAATAACGGCTGTAGAATGGTTCCAGCAGCTTGTATAGCTGTTATATAAAGGCTGGCGTCAATGACACTCAAAATAACGGCTGTAAAATGGTTCCAGCAGCTTGTAGAGCAACTACATAAAGGCTCGCGGCTATGACACTCAAAATAACGGCTGTAGAATGGATCCAGCAGTTTGTACAGATGTTATATAAAGGCTGGCGTCAATGACACTCAAAATAACGGCTGTAAAATGGTTCCAGCAGCTTGTAGAGCAACTACATAAAGGCTGGCGGCTATGACACTCAAAATAACGGCTGTAGAATGATTCCAGCTGCTTGTATAGCTGTTATATAAAGGCTGGCGGCTATGAAACTCAAAATGGCGGCTGTAGAATGGTTCCAGCAGCTTGTTAATCTACTATATAAAGGCTGGAGGCTATGACACTCAAAATGGCGCTGTAGAATGGTTCCAGCAGCTTGTAGAGCTACTATATAAAGGCTGGCGCCTATGACACCCAAAATAACGGCTATAGAATGGTTCCAGCAGCTTCTAAAACTACTGTATAAAGGCTGGCGGCTATGACACTCAAAATGGCGGCTATAGAATGGTTCCACTACTATATAAAGGCTGGCGGCTATGACACTCGAAATAACGGCTGTAGAATGATTCCAGCTGCTTGTATAGCTGTTATATAAAGGCTGGCGGCTATGAAACTCAAAATGGCGGCTGTAGAATGGTTCCAGCAGCTTGTAGAGCTACTATATAAAGGCTGGCGTCTATGACACTCAAAATAACGGCTGTAGAATGGTTCCAGCAACTTGTATAGCTGTTATATAAAGGCTGGCGTCAATGACACTCAAAATAACGGCTGTAAAATGGTTCCAGCAGCTTGTAGAGCAACTACATAAAGGCTGGCGGCTATGACACTCAAAGTAACGGCTGTAGAATGATTCCAGCAGCTTGTAGAGCTACTATATAAAGGCTGGCGTCTATGACACTCAAAATAACGGCTGTAGAATGGTTCCAGCAGCTTGTATAGCTGTTATATAAAGGCTGGCGTCAATGACACTCAAAATAACGGCTGTAAAATGGTTCCAGCAGCTTGTAGAGCAACTACATAAAGGCTCGCGGCTATGACACTCAAAATAACGGCTGTAGAATGGATCCAGCAGTTTGTACAGATGTTATATAAAGGCTGGCGTCAATGACACTCAAAATAACGGCTGTAAAATGGTTCCAGCAGCTTGTAGAGCAACTACATAAAGGCTGGCGGCTATGACACTCAAAATAACGGCTGTAGAATGATTCCAGCTGCTTGTATAGCTGTTATATAAAGGCTGGCGGCTATGAAACTCAAAATGGCGGCTGTAGAATGGTTCCAGCAGCTTGTTAATCTACTATATAAAGGCTGGCGGCTATGACACTCAAAATGGCGCTGTAGAATGGTTCCAGCAGCTTGTAGAGCTACTATATAAAGGCTGGCGCCTATGACTTCCAAAATAACGGCTATAGAATGGTTCCAGCAGCTTCTAAAACTACTGTATAAAGGCTGGCGGCTATGACACTCAAAATGGCGGCTATAGAATGGTTCCACTACTATATAAAGGCTGGCGGCTATGACACTCGAAATAAAGGCTGTAGAATGATTCCAGCTGCTTGTATAGCTGTTATATAAAGGCTGGCGGCTATGAAACTCAAAATGGCGGCTGTAGAATGGTTCCAGCAGCTTGTAGAGCTACTATATAAAGGCTGGCGTCTATGACACTCAAAATAACGGCTGTAGAATGGTTCCAGCAACTTGTATAGCTGTTATATAAAGGCTGGCGTCAATGACACTCAAAATAACGGCTGTAAAATGGTTCCAGCAGCTTGTAGAGCAACTACATAAAGGCTGGCGGCTATGACACTCAAAATAACGGCTGTAGAATGATTCCAGCTGCTTGTATAGCTGTTATATAAGGGCTGGCGGCTATGACACTCAAAATAACGGCTGTAGAATTGTTCCAGCAGCTTGTAGAGCTACTATATAAGGGCTGGCGGCTATGACACTCAAAATAACGGCTGTAGAATGGTTCCAGCAGCTTGTAGAGCTACTATATAAAGGCTGGCGGCTGTGACACTCAAAATGGCGGCTGTAGAATGGTTCCAGCAGATTGTAGAGCTACTATATAAAGGCTGGCGCCTATGACACTCAAAATAATGGCTGTAGAATGGTTCCAGCAGCTTGTAGAGCTACTATTTAAAGGCTGGCGGCTATGACACTCAAAATAACGGCTGTAGAATGGTTCCAGCAGCTTTTATAGCTGTTATATAAAGGCTGGCGGCTATGACACTCAAAATAACGGCTGTAGAATGGTTCCAGCAGCTTTTATAGCTGTTATATAAAAGCTGACGGATATGACACTCAAAATAACGGCTGTAGAATGGTTCCAGCAGCTTGTAGAGCTACTATATAAGGGCTGGCGGCTATGACACTCAAAATAACGGCTGTAGAATGGTTCCAGCAGCTTGTAGAGCTACTATATAAAGGCTGGCGGCTATGACACTCAAAATAACGGCTGTAGAATGTTTCCAGCAGCTTGTATAGCTGTTATATAAAGGCTGGCGGCTATGACACTCAAAATGGCGGCTGTAGAATGGTTTCAGCAGCTTGTAGAGCTACTATATAAAGGCTGGCGGCTATGACACTCAAAATAACGGCTGTAGAATGGTTCCAGCAGCTTGTAGAGCTACTATGTAAAGGCTGGCGGCTATGACGCTCAAAATAACGGCTGTAGAATGGTTCCAGCAGCTTGTATAGCTGTTATATAAAGGCTGGCGGCTATGACACTCAAAATGGCGAATGTAGAATGGTTCCAGCAGCTTGTATAGCTGTTATTTAAAGGCTGGCGGCTATGACACTCAAAATGGCCGCTGTAGAATGGTTCCAGCAGCTTGTAGAGCAACTACATAAAGGCTGGCGGCTATGACATTAAAAATGGCGGCTGTAGAATGGTTCCAGCAGCTTGTGGAGCTACTATTTAAAGGCTGGCGGCTATGACACTCAAAATAACGGCTGTAGAATGGTTCCAGCAGCTTGTAGAGCTACTACATAAAGGCTGGCGGCTATGACACTCAAAATAACGGCTGTAGAATGGTTTCAGCAGCTTTTATAGCTGTTATATAAAGGCTGGCGGCTATGAAACTCAAAATGGCGGCTATAAAATGGTTCCACTACTATATAAAGGCTGGCGGCTATGACACTCGAAATAACGGCTGTAGAATGGTTCCAGCAGCTTGTATAGCTGTTATATAAAGGCTGGCGTCAATGACACTCAAAATAACGGCTGTAAAATGATTCCAGCTGCTTGTATAGCTGTTATATAAAGGCTGGCGGCTATGAAACTCAAAATGGCGGCTGTATAATGGTTCCAGCAGCTTGTTAATCTACTATATAAAATCTGGCGGCTATGACACTCAAAATGGCGGCTGTAGAAGGGTTCCAGCAGCTTGTAGAGTACTATATAAAGGCTGGCGCCTATGACACCCAAAATAACGGCTATAGAATGGTTCCAGCAGCTTCTAAAACTACTGTATAAAGGCTGGCGGCTATGAGATTCAAAATGGCGGCTATAGAATGGTTCCACTACTATATAAAGGCTGGCGGCTATGACACTCGAAATAACGGCTGTAGAATGATTCTAGCTGCTTGTATAGCTGTTATATAAAGGCTTGTAGAGCTACTATATAAAGGCTGGCGCCTATGACACTCAAAATAATGGCTGTAGAATGTTCCAGCAGCTTGTACAGCTGTTATATAAAGGCTGGCGGCTATGACACTCAAAATGGCGGCTGTAGAATGGTTCCAGCAGCTTGTAGAGCTACTATATAAAGGCTGGCGCCTATGACACTCAAAATAATGGCTGTAGAATGGTTCCAGCAGCTTGTAGAGCTACTATTTAAAGGCTGGCGGCTATGACACTCAAAATAACGGCTGTAGAACGGTTCCAGCAGCTTTTATAGCTGTTATATAAAGGCTGGCGGCTATGAAACTCAAAATAACGGCTGTAGAATGGTTCCAGCAGCTTGTAGAGCTGCTATATAAAGTTTGGCGGCTATGACACTCAAAATGGCGGCTGTAGAATGGTTCCAGCAGCTTGTAGCTTGTAGCGGCTATGAAACTCAAAATAACGGCTGTAAAATGGTTCCAGCAGCTTGTAGAGCAACTACATAAAGGCTGGCGGCTATGACACTCAAAATAACGGCTGTAGAATGATTCCAGCTGCTTGTATAGCTGTTATATAAAGGCTGGCGGCTATGAAACTCAAAATGGCGGCTGTAGAATGGTTCCAGCAGCTTGTTAGTCTACTATATAAAGGCTGGCGGCTATGACACTCAAAATGGCGGCTGTAGAATGGTTCCAGCAGCTTGTAGAGCTACTATATAAAGGCTGGCGCCTATGACACTCAAAATAATGGCTGTAGAATGGTTCCAGCAGCTTGTAGAGCTACTATTTAAAGGCTGGCGGCTATGACACTCAAAATAACGGCTGTAGAATGGTTCCAGCAGCTTTTATAGCTGTTATATAAAAGCTGGCGGCTATGAAACTCAAAATAACGGCTGTAGAATGGTTCCAGCAGCTTGTAGAGCTGCTATATAAAGTTTGGCGGCTATGACACTCAAAATGGCGGCTGTAGAATGGTTTCAGCAGCTTGTAGAGCTACTATATAAAGGCTGGCGGCTATGACACTCAAAATAACGGCTGTAGAATGGTTCCAGCAGCTTGTAGAGCTGCTATATAAAGTCTGGCGGCTATGACACTCAAAATAACGGCTGTAGAATGGTTCCAGCAGCTTGTAAAACTACTGTATAAAGGCTGGCGGCTATGACACTCAAAATAACGGCTGTAGAATGGTTTCAGCAGCTTTTATAGCTGTTATATAAAGGCTGGCGGCTATGACACTCAAAATGGCGGCTGTAGAATGGTTTCAGCAGCTTGTAGAGCTACTATATAAAGGCTGGCGGCTATGACACTTAAAATAACGGCTGTAGAATGGTTCCAGCAGTTTGTATAGCTGTTATATAAAGGCTGGCGGCTATGACACTCAAAATGGCGGCTGTAGAATGGTTCCAGCAGCTTGTATAGCTGTTATATAAAGGCTGGCGCCTATGACACTCAAAATAATGGCTGTAGAATGCTTGCAACAGCTTGTAGAGCTACTATTTAAAGGCTGGCGGCTATGACACTCAAAATAACGGCTGTAGAATGGTTCCAGCAGCTTTTATAGCTGTTATATAAAAGCTGGCGGCTATGACTCTCAAAATAACGGCTGTAGAATGGTTCCAGCAGCTTGTATAGCTGTTATATAAAGGCTGGCGGCTATGACACCAAAAAAAACGGATGTAGATAGTTCCAGCAGCTTGTAAAACTACTGTATAAAGGCTGGCGGCTATGACACTCAAAATAACGGCTGTAGAATGGTTCCAGCAGCTTGTATAGCTGTTATATAAAGGCTGGCGGCTATGAAACTCAAAATAACGGCTGTAGAATGATTCCAGCTGCTTGTATAGCTACTATATAAAGGCTGGCGGCTATGACACCCAAAATGGCGGCTATAGAATGGTTCCACTACTATATAAAGGCTGGCGGCTATGACACTCAAAATAACGGCTGTAGAATGGTTCCAGCAGCTTGTAAAGCTACTATATAAAGGCTGGCGGCTATGAAACTCAAAATAACGGCTGTAGAATGTTTCCAGCAGCTTGTAGAGCTACTATATAAAGGCTGGTGGCTATGACACTCAAAATAACGGCTGTAGAATGGTTCCAGCAGCTTGTAGAGCTACTATGTAAAGGCTGGCGGCTATGACACTCAAAATAACGGCTGTAGAATGGTTCCAGCAGCTTGTATAGCTACTATATAAAGGCTGGCGGCTATGACACTCAAAATGGCGGCTATAGAATGGTTCCACTACTATATAAAGCCTGGCGGCTATGACACTCAAAATAACGGCTGTAGAATGGTTCCAGCAGCTTGTAAAGCTACTATATAAAGGCTGGCGGCTATGAAACTCAAAATAACGGCTGTAGAATGTTTCCAGCAGCTTGTATAGCTGTTATATAAAGGCTGGCGGCTATGACACTCAAAATGGCGGCTGTAGAATGGTTTCAGCAGCTTGTAGAGCTACTATATAAAGGCTGGCGGCTATGACACTCAAAATAACGGCTGTAGAATGGTTCCAGCAGCTTGTAGAGCTACTATGTAAAGGTTGGCGGCTATGACACTCAAAATAACGGCTGTAGAATGGTTCCAGCAGCTTGTATAGCTGTTATATAAAGGCTGGCGGCTATGACACTCAAAATGGCGACTGTAGAATGGTTCCAGCAGTTTGTATAGCTGTTATTTAAAGGCTGGCGGCTATGACACTCAAAATGGCGTCTGGTAGAATGGTTCCAGCAGCTTGTAGAGCTACTATATAAAGGCTGGCGGCTATGACACTCAAAATAACGGCTGTAGAATGGTTCCAGCAGCTTGTATAGCTGTTATATAAAAGCTGGCGGCTATGACACTCAAAATGGCGGCTGTAGAATGGTTCCAGCATCTTGTATAGCTGTTATATATAGAGGCTGGCAGCTATGACATTAAAAATGGCGGCTGTAGAATGGTTCCAGCAGCTTGTGCAGCTACTATATAAAGGCTGGCGGCTATGACACTCAAAATAACGGCTGTAGAATGGTTCCAGCAGCTTGTATAGCTGTTATATAAAGGCTGGCGGCTATGGCACTGAAAATAACGGCTATAGAATGGTTCCAGCAGCTTTTATAGCTGTTATATTAAGGCTGGCGGCTATGAAACTCAAAATAACAGCTGTAGAATTATTCCAGCAGCTTGTAAAACTACTGTATAAAGGCTGGCGGCTTGACACTCAAAATAACGGCTGTAGAATGGTTCCAGCAGCTTTTAAAGCTGTTATATAAAGGCTGGCGGCTATGACACTCAAAATGGCGGCTGTAGAATGGTTCCAGCAGCTTGTATAGCTGTTATATAAAGGCTGGCGCCTATGACACTGAAAATAATGGCTGTAGAATGCTTGCAACAGCTTGTAGAGCTACTATTTAAAGGCTGGCGGCTATGACACTCAAAATGGCGGCTATAGAATGGTTCCACTACTATATAAAGCCTGGCGGCTATGACACTCATAATAACGGCTGTAGAATGGTTCCAGCAGCTTTTATAGCTGTTATATAAAAGCTGACTCTCAAAATAACGGCTGTAGAATGGTTCCAGCAGCTTGTATAGCTGTTATATAAAGGCTGGCGGCTATGACACCCAAAAAAACGGATGTAGATAGTTCCAGCAGCTTGTAAAACTACTGTATAAAGGCTGGCGGCTATGACACTCAAAATAACGGCTGTAGAATGGTTCCAGCAGCTTGTATAGCTGTTATATAAAGGCTGGCGGCTATGAAACTCAAAATAACGGCTGTAGAATGATTCCAGCTGCTTGTATAGCTACTATATAAAGGCTGGCGGCTATGACACCCAAAATGGCGGCTATAGAATGGTTCCACTACTATATAAAGGCTGGCGGCTATGACACTGAAAATAACGGCTGTAGAATGGTTCCAGCAGCTTGTAAAGCTACTATATAAAGGCTGGCGGCTATGAAACTCAAAATAACGGCTGTAGAATGTTTCCAGCAGCTTGTATAGCTGTTATATAAAGGCTGGCGGCTATGACACCCAAAATGGCGGCTGTAGAATGGTTTCAGCAGCTTGTAGAGCTACTATGTAAAGGCTGGCGGCTATGACACCCAAAATAACGGCTGTAGAATGGTTCCAGCAGCTTGTATAGCTGTTATATAAAAGCTGGCGGCTATGACACTCAAAATAACGGCTGTAGAATGGTTCCAGCAGCTTGTAGAGCTACTATGTAAAGGCTGGCGGCTATGACACTCAAAATAACGGCTGTAGAATGGTTCCAGCAGCTTCTAAAACTACTGTATAAAGGCTGGCGGCTATGACACTCAAAATGGCGGCTATAGAATGGTTCCACTACTATATAAAGGCTGGCGGCTATGACATTCGAAATAACGGCTGTAGAATGGTTCCAGCAGCTTGTATAGCTGTTATATAAAGGCTGGCGGCTATGAAACTCAAAATAACGGCTGTAGAATGTTTCCAGCAGCTTGTATAGCTGTTATATAAAGGCTGGCGGCTATGACACTTAAAATGGCGGCTGTAGAATGGTTTCAGCAGCTTGTAGAGCTACTATATAAAGGCTGGCGGCTATGACACTCAAAATAACGGCAGTAGAATGGTTCCAGCAGCTTGTAGAGCTACTATGTAAAGGCTGGCGGCTATGACACTCAAAATAACGGCTGTAGAATGGTTCCAGCAGCTTGTATAGCTGTTATATAAAAGCTGGCGGCTATGACACTCAAAATGGCGGCTGTAGAATGGTTCCAGCATCTTGTATAGCTGTTATATATAGAGGCTAGCGGCTATGACATTAAAAATGGCGGCTGTAGAATGGTACCAGCAGCTTGTGCAGCTACTATATAAAGGCTGGCGGCTATGACACTCAAAATAACGGCTGTAGAATTGTTCCAGCAGCTTGTATAGCTGTTATATAAAGGCTGGCGGCTATGGCACTGAAAATAACGGCTATAGAATGGTTCCAGCAGCTTTTATAGCTGTTATATTAAGGCTGGCGGCTATGACACTCAAAATAACGGCTGTAGAATGGTTCCAGCAGCTTGTAGAGCTACTATGTAAAGGCTGGCGGCTATGACACTCAAAATAACGGCTGTAGAATGGTTCCAGCAGCTTGCATAGCTGTTATATAAAGGCTGGCGGCTATGACACTCAAAATGGCGACTGTAGAATGGTTCCAGCAGTTTGTATAGCTGTTATTTAAAGGCTGGCGGCTATGACACTCAAAATGGCTTCTGGTAGAATGGTTCCAGCAGCTTGTAGAGCTACTATATAAAGGCTGGCGGCTATGACACTCAAAATAACGGCTGTAGAATGGTTCCAGCAGCTTGTATAGCTGTTATATAAAAGCTGGCGGCTATGACACTCAAAATGGCGGCTGTAGAATGATTCCAGCATCTTGTATAGCTGTTATATATAGAGGCTGGCGGCTATGACATTAAAAATGGCGGCTGTAGAATGGTTCCAGCAGCTTGTATAGCTGTTATATAAAGGCTGGCGGCTATGGCACTGAAAATAACGGCTATAGAATGGTTCCAGCAGCTTTTATAGCTGTTATATTAAGGATGGCGGCTATGAAACTCAAAATAACGGCTGTAGAATGGTTCCAGCAGCTTGTAGAGCTGCTATATAAAGTTTGGCGGCTATGAAACTAAAAATAACGGCTGTAGAATAGTTCCAGCAGCTTGTAGAGCTACTATATAAAGGCTGGCGGCTATGACACTCAAAATAACGGCTGTAGAATGGTTCCAGCAGTTTGTATAGCTGTTATATAAAGGCTGGCGGCTATGACACTCAAAATGGCGGCTGTAGAATGGTTCCAGCAGCTTGTAGAGCTACTATATAAAGGCTGGCGGCTTTGACACCCAAAATAACGGATGTTGAATGGTTCCAGCAGCTTGTAAAACTACTGTATAAAGGCTGGCGGCTATGCCACTCAAAATAACGGCTGTAGAATGGTTCCAGCAGCTTGTATAGCTGTTATATAAAGGCTGGCGGCTATGAAACTCAAAATAACGGCTGTAGAATGATTCTAGCTGCTTGTAGAGCTACTGTATAAGGGCTGGCGGCTATTACACTCAAAATAACGGCTGTAGAATGGATCCAGCAGTTTGTACAGCTGTTATATAAAGGCTGGCGGCTATGACACTCAAAATGGCGGCTGTAAAATGGTTCCAGCAGCTTGTAGAGCTACTATATAAAGGCTGGCGGCTATGACACCCAAAATAACGGCTATAGAATGGTTCCAGCAGCTTGTATAGGTGTTATATAAGGCTGGCGGCTATGACACTCAAAATGGCGGCTATAGAATGGTTCCACTACTATATAAAGGCTGGCGGCTATGACACTCGAAATAACGGTTGTAGAATGGTTCCAGCAGCTTGTAAAGCTACTATATAAAGGCTGGCGGCTATGAAACTCAAAATAACGGCTGTAGAATGGTTCCAGCAGCTTGTATAGCTGTTATATAAAAGCTGGCGGCTATGCCACTCAAAATGGCGGCTGTAGAATGGTTCCAGCATCTTGTATAGCTGTTATATAAAGGCTGGCGGCTATGACACTCAAAATGGCGGCTATAGAATGGTTCCACTACTATATAAAGGCTGGCGGCTATGACACTCGAAATAACGGTTGTAGAATGGTTCCAGCAGCTTGTAAAGCTACTATATAAAGGCTGGCGGCTATGAAACTCAAAATAACGGCTGTAGAATGGTTCCAGCAGCTTGTAGAGCTACTATATAAAAGCTGGCGGCTATGATACTCAAAATAACGGCTGTAGAATGGTTCCAGCAGCTTGTATAGCTGTTATATAAAAGCTGGCGGCTATGCCACTCAAAATGGCGGCTGTAGAATGGTTCCAGCATCTTGTATAGCTGTTATATAAAGGCTGGCGGCTATGACATTAAAAATGGCGGCTGTAGAATGGTTCCACTACTTTATAAAGGCTGGCGGCTATGACACTCAAAATAACGGCTGTAGAATGGTTCCAGCAGCTTGTATAGCTGTTGTATAAAGGCTGGCGGCTATGCCACTCAAAATGGCGGCTGTAGAATGGTTCCAGCAGCTTGTAGAGCTACTATATAAAGGCTGGCGGCTATGACACTCAAAATGGCCGCTGTAGAATGGTTCCAGCACCTTGTATAGCTGTTATATAAAGGCTGGCGGCTATGACATTAAAAATGGCGGCTGTAGAATGGTTACAGCAGCTTGTAGAGCTACTATATAAAGGCTGGCGTCTATGACACTCAAAATAACGGCTGTAAAATAGTTCCAGCATCTTGTATAGCTGTTATATAAAGGCTGGCGGCTATGACACTCAAAATGGCGGCTGTAGAATGGTTCCAGCATCTTGTATAGCTGTTATATAAAGGCTGGCGGCTATGACATTAAAATGGCGGCTGTAGAATGGTTCCAGCAGCTTGTAGAGCTACTATATAAAGGCTGGCGGTTATAACACTCAAAATAACGGCTGTAGAATGGTTCCAGCAGCTTGTATAGCTGTTGTATAAAGGCTGGCGGCTATGCCACCCAAAATGGCGGCTGTAGAATGGTTCCAGCAGCTTGTAGAGCTACTATATAAAGGCTGGCGGCTATGACACTCAAAATAACGGCTGTAGAATGGTTCCAGCTGCTTGTAGAGCTACTATATAAAGGCTGGCGGCTATGACACTCAAAATGGCGGCTGTAGAATGGTTTTAGCAGCTTGCATAGCTGTTATATGAAGGCTGGCGGCTATGACACTCAAAATAACGGCTGTAGAATGGTTCCAGCAGTTTGTATAGCTGTTATATAAAGGCTGGCGGCTATGACACTCAAAATGGCGGCTGTAGAATGGTTCCAGCAGCTTGTAGAGCTACTATATAAAGGCTGGCGGCTTTGACACCCAAAATAACGGATGTTGAATGGTTCCAGCAGCTTGTAAAACTACTGTATAAAGGCTGGCGGCTATGCCACTCAAAATAACGGCTGTAGAATGGTTCCAGCAGCTTGTATAGCTGTTATATAAAGGCTGGCGGCTATGAAACTCAAAATAACGGCTGTAGAATGATTCTAGCTGCTTGTAGAGCTACTGTATAAGGGCTGGCGGCTATTACACTCAAAATAACGGCTGTAGAATGGATCCAGCAGTTTGTACAGCTGTTATATAAAGGCTGGCGGCTATGACACTCAAAATGGCGGCTGTAAAATGGTTCCAGCAGCTTTTGCAGCTGTTATATAAAGGATGGCGGCTATGACACTCAAAATAACGGCTGTAGAATGATTCCAGCTGCTTGTATAGCTGTTATATAAAGGCAGGCGGCTATGACACTCAAAATAACAGCTGTAGAATGGTTCCAGCAGCTTGTAGAGCTACTATATAAAGGCTGGCGGCTATGACACTCAAAATAACGGCTGTAGAATGATTCCAGCTGCTTGTATAGCTGTTATATAAAGGCTGGCGGCTATGACACTCAAAATGGCCGCTGTAGAATGGTTCCAGCACCTTGTATAGCTGTTATATAAACGCTGGCGGCTATGACATTAAAAATGGCGGCTGTAGAATGGTTCCACTACTATATAAAGGCTGGCGGCTATGACACTCAAAATAACGGCTGTAGAATGATTCCAGCTGCTTGTATAGCTGTTATATAAAGGCTGGCGGCTATGACACTCAAAATAACGGATGTAGAATGGTTCCAGCAGCTTGTAGAGCTACTATATAAAGGCTGGCGGCTGTGACACTCAAAATAACGGCTGTAGAATGATTCTAGCTGCTTGTATAGCTGTTATATAAAGGCTGGCGGCTATGACACTCAAAATGGCCGCTGTAGAATGGTTCCAGCACCTTGTATAGCTGTTATATAAAGGCTGGCGGCTATGACATTCAAAATGGCGGCTGTAGAATGGTTCCACTACTATATAAAGGCTGGCGGCTATGACACTCAAAATAACGGCTGTAGAATGGTTCCAGCTGCTTGTACAGCTGTTATATAAAGGCTGGCGGCTATGACACTCAAAATAACGGCTGTAGAATGTTCCCAGCAGCTGGTAGAGCTACCATATAAAGGCTGGCGGCTATGACACTCAAAATAACGGCTGTAGAATAGTTCCAGCATCTTGTATAGCTGTTATATAAAGGCTGGCGGCTATGACACTCAAAATGGCGGCTGTAGAATGGTTCCAGCAGCTTGTAGAGCTGTTATATAAAGGCTGGCGGCTATGATACTCAAAATAACGGCTGTAGAATGGTTCCAGCAGCTTGTATAGCTGTTATATAAAAGCTGGCGGCTATGCCACTCAAAATGGCGGCTGTAGAATGGTTTCAGCATCTTGTATAGCTGTTATATAAAGGCTGGCGGCTATGACATTAAAAATGGTGGCTGTAGAATGGTTCCACTACTTTATAAAGGCTGGCGGCTATGACACTCAAAATAACGGCTGTAGAATGGTTCCAGCAGCTTGTATAGCTGTTGTATAAAGGCTGGCGGCTATGCCACTCAAAATGGCGGCTGTAGAATGGTTCCAGCAGCTTGTAGAGCTACTATATAAAGGCTGGCGGCTATGACACTCAAAATGGCCGCTGTAGAATGGTTCCAGCACCTTGTATAGCTGTTATATAAAGGCTGGCGGCTATGACATTAAAAATGGCGGCTGTAGAATGGTTACAGCAGCTTGTAGAGCTACTGTATAAAGGCTGGCGGCTATGACACTCAAAATAACGGCTGTAGAATTCTTCCAGCAGCTTGTAGAGCTACTATATAAAGGCTGGCGGCTATGACACTCAAAATAACGGCTGTAGAATGATTCCAGTTGCTTGTTTAGCTGTTATATAAAGGCTGGCGGCTATGACACTCAAAATAACGGCTGTAGAATGGTTCCAGCAGCTTGTAGAGCTCTATATAAAGGCTGGCGGCTATGACACTCAAAATAACGGCTGTAAAGTGATTCCAGCTGCTTGTATAGCTGCTATATAAAGGCTGGCGGCTATGACACTCAAAATGGCTGCTGTAGAATGGTTCCAGCACCTTGTATAGCTGTTATATAAAGGCTGGCGGCTATGACATTAAAATTGGCGGCTGTAGAATGGTTCCACTACTACATAAAGGCTGGCGGCTATGACACTCAAAATAACGGCTGTAGAATGGTTCCAGCATCTTGTATAGCTGTTATATAAAGGCTGGCGGCTATGACACTCAAAATAACCGCTGTAGAATGGTTCCAGCAGCTTGTAGAGCTACTATATAAAGGCTGGCGGCTATGATACTCAAAATAACGGCTGTAGAATGGTTCCAGCAGCTTGTATAGCTACTATATAAAGGCTGGCGGCTATGGCACTGAAAATAACGGCTATAGAATAGTTCCAGCAGCTTTTGCAGCTGTTATATAAAGGATGGCGGCTATGACACTCAAAATAACGGCTGTAGAATGATTCCAGCTGCTTGTATAGCTGTTATATAAAGGCTGGCGGCTATGACACTCAAAATAACGGCTGTAGAATGGTTCCAGCAGCTTGTAGAGCTACTATATAAAGGCTGGCGGCTATGACACTCAAAATAACGGCTGTAGAATGATTTCAGCTGCTTGTATAGCTGTTATATAAAGGCTGGCGGCTATGACACTCAAAATGGCCGCTGTAGAATGGTTCCAGCACCTTGTATAGCTGTTATATAAAGGCTGGCGGCTATGACATTAAAAATGGCGGCTGTAGAATGGTTCCACTACTATATAAAGGCTGGCGGCTATGACACTCAAAATAACGGCTGTAGAATGATTCCAGCTGCTTGTATAGCTGTTATATAAAGGCTGGCGGCTATGACACTCAAAATAACGGCTGTAGAATGGTTCCAGCAGCTTGTAGAGCTACTATATAAAGGCTGGCGGCTGTGACACTCAAAATAACGGCTGTAGAATGATTCTAGCTGCTTGTATAGCTGTTATATAAAGGCTGGCGGCTATGACACTCAAAATGGCCGCTGTAGAATGGTTCCAGCACCTTGTATAGCTGTTATATAAAGGCTGGCGGCTATGACATTAAAAATGGCGGCTGTAGAATGGTTCCACTACTATATAAAGGCTGGCGGCTATGACACTCAAAATAACGGCTGTAGAATGGTTCCAGCTGCTTGTATAGCTGTTATATAAAGGCTGGCGGCTATGACACTCAAAATAACGGCTGTAGAATGTTTCCAGCAGCTGGTAGAGCTACCATATAAAGGCTGGCGGCTATGACACTCAAAATAACGGCTGTAGAATAGTTCCAGCATCTTGTATAGCTGTTATATAAAGGCTGGCGGCTATGACACTCAAAATGGCGGCCGTAGAATGGTTCCAGCATCTTGTATAGCTGTTATTTAAAGGCTGGCGGCTATGTCACTCAAAATGGCGGCTGTAGAATGGTTCCAGCATCTTGTATAGCTTTTATATAAAGGCTGGCGGCTATGACACTCAAAATGGCGGCTGTAGAATGGTTCCAGCAGCTTGTAGAGCTACTATATAAAGGCTGGCGGCTATGACACTCAAAATGGCGGCCGTAGAATGGTTCCAGCAGCTTGCATAGCTGTTATATAAAACCTGGCGGCTATGACACTCAAAATAACGGCTGTAGAATGGTTCCAGCAGCTTGTAGAGCTGTTATTTAAAGGCTGGCGGCTATGTCACTCAAAATGGCGGCTGTAGAATGGTTCCAGCATCTTGTATAGCTTTTATATAAAGGCTGTAGAATGGTTCCAGCTGCTTGTATAGCTTTTATATAAAGGCTGGCGGCTATGACACTCAAAATTACGGCTGTAGAATGTTTCCAGCAGCTGGTAGAGCTACTATATAAAGGCTGGCGGCTATGACACTCAAAATAACGGCTGTAGAATGATTCCAGCTGCTTGTATAGCTATTATATAAAGGCTGGCGGCTATGACATTCAAAATGGCGGCTGTAGAATGGTTCCAGCATCTTGTATAGCTGTTATATAAAGGCTGGCGGCTATGACATTAAAAATGGCGGCTGTAGAATGGTTACAGCAGCTTGTAGAGCTACTATATAAAGGCTGGCGTCTATGACACTCAAAATAACGGCTGTAGAATAGTTCCAGCATCTTGTATAGCTGTTATATAAAGGCTGGCGGCTATGACACTCAAAATGGCGGCTGTAGAATGGTTCCAGCATCTTGTATAGCTGTTATTTAAAGGCTGGTGGCTATGTCACTCAAAATGGCGGCTGTAGAATGGTTCCAGCATCTTGTATAGCTTTTATATAAAGGCTGGCGGCTATGACACTCAAAATGGCGGCTGTAGAATGGTTCCAGCAGCTTGTAGAGCTACTATATAAAGGCTGGCGGCTATGACACTCAAAATGGCGGCCGTAGAATGGTTCCAGCAGCTTGCATAGCTGTTATATAAAACCTGGCGGCTATGACACTCAAAATGGCGGCTGTAGAATGGTTCCAGCAGCTTGTAGAGCTACTATATAAAGGCTGGCGGCTATGACACTCAAAATAACGGCTGTAGAATGATTCCAGCTGCTTGTATAGCTGTTACATAAAGGCTGGCGGCTATGACACTCAAAATAACGGCTGTAGAATGGTTCCAGCAGCTTGTAGAGCTACTATATAAAGGCTGGCGGCTATGACACTCAAAATAACGGCTGTAGAATGGTTCCAGCAGCTTGTAGAGCTACTATATAAAGGCTGGCGGCTATCACACTCAAAATGGCCGCTGTAGAATGGTTCCAGCACCTTGTATAGCTGTTATATAAAGGCTGGCGGCTATGACATTAAAAATGGCGGCTGTAGAATGGTTCCACTACTATATAAAGGCTGGCGGCTATGACACTCAAAATAACGGCTGTAAAATGGTTCCAGCATCTTGTATAGCTGTTATATAAAGGCTGGCGGCTATGACACTCAAAATAACGGCTGTAGAATGGTTCCAGCAGCTTGTAGAGCTACTATATAAAGGCTGGCGGCTATGACACTCAAAATAACGGCTGTAGAATGATTCCAGCTGCTTGTATAGCTGTTATATAAAGGCTGGCGGCTATGACACTCAAAATAACGGCTGTAGAATGGTTCCAGCAGCTTGTAGAGCTACTATATAAAGGCTGGCGGCTATGACACTCAAAATAACGGCTGTAGAATGATTCCAGCTGCTTGTATAGCTGTTATATAAAGGCTGGCGGCTATGACACTCAAAATAACGGCTGTAGAATGGTTCCAGCAGCTTGTAGAGGTACTATATAAAGGCTGGCGGCTATGACACTCAAAATAACGGCTGTAGAATGGTTCCAGCACCTTGTATAGCTACTATATAAAGCCTGGCGGCTATGGCACTGAAAATAACGGCTATAGAATGGTTCCAGCAGCTTTTATAGCTGTTATATAAAGGCTGGCGGCTATGAAACTCAAAATAACGGCTGTAGAATGATTTCAGCAGCTTGTAGAGCTGCTATATAAAGTTTGGCGGCTATGACACTCAAAATAACGGCTGTAGAGTGGTTCCAGCAGCTTGTAGAGCTACTATATAAAGGCTGGCGGCTATGACACTCAAAATAACGGCTGTAGAATGGTTCCAGCAGTTTGTATAGCTGTTATATAAGGCCTGGCGGCTATGGCACTGAAAATAACGGCTGTAGAACGGTTCCAGCAGCTTGTAGAGCTGCTATATAAAGGCTGGCGGCTATGACACCTAAAATAACGGCTGTAGAATGGTTCCAGCAGCTTGTAAAACTACTGTATAAAGGCTGGCGGCTATGACACTCAAAATAACGGCTGTAGAATGGTTCCAGCAGCTTGTAGAGCTACTATATAAAGCCTGGCGGCTATGGCACTGAAAATAACGGCTGTAGAATGGTTACAGCATCTTGTATAGCTGTTATATAAAGGCTGGCGGCTATGACATTAAAAATGGCGGCTGTAGAATGGTTCCAGCAGCTTGTGGAGCTAATTTATAAAGGCTGGCGGCTATGAAAATAACGGCTGCAGAATGGTTCCAGCAGCTTGTATAGCTGTTATATAAAGGCTGGCGGCTATGGCACTGATAGTAACGGCTATAGAATGGTTCCAGCAGCTTTTATAGCTGTTATATAAAGGCTGGCGACTATGACACTCAAAATAACGGCTGTAGAATGCTTCCAGCAGCTTGTAGAGCTGCTATATAAAGTTTGGCGGCTATGACACTCAAAATAACGGCTGTAGAATGGTTCCAGCAGCTTGTAGAGCTACTATATAAAGGCTGGCGGCTATGACACTCAAAATAACGGCTGTAGAATGGTTCCAGCAGTTTGTATAGCTGTTATATAAGGCCTGGCGGCTATGGCACTGTAAATAACGGCTGTAGAATGGTTCCAGCAGCTTGTAGAGCTGCTATATAAAGGCTGGCGGCTATGACACCCAAAATAACGGTTGTAGAATGGTTCCAGCAGCTTGTAAAACTACTGTATAAAGGCTGGCGGCTATGACACTCAAAATAACGGCTGTAGAATGGTTCCAGCAGTTTGTATAGCTGTTATATAAGGCCTGGCGGCTATGGCACTGAAAATAACGGCTGTAGAATGGTTCCAGCAGCTTGTAGAGCTACTATATAAAGGCTGGCGGCTATGACACCCAAAATAACGGCTGTAGAATGGTTCCAGCAGCTTGTAAAACTACTGTATAAAGGCTGGCGGCTATGACACTCAAAATAACGGCTGTAGAATGGTTCCAGCAGCTTGTATAGCTGTTATATAAGGCCTGGCGGCTATGGCACTGAAAATAACGGCTATAGAATGGTTCAGCAGCTTTTATAGCTGTTATATAAAGGCTGGCGGCTATGAAACTCAAAATAACGGCTGTAGAATGGTTCCAGCAGCTTGTAGAGCTACTATATAAAGCCTGGCGGCTAATTGATAAGGCTGGCGGCTAATTGATAAATTGATAAAGGCTGGCGGCTATGACACTCAAAATAACGGCTGTAGAATGGTTCCAGCAGCTTGTAGAGCTACTATATAAAGCCTGGCGGCTATGGCACTGAAAATAACGGCTGTAGAATGGTTCCAGCATCTTGTATAGCTGTTATATAAAAGCTGGCGGCTATGACACTCAAAATGGCATCTTGTATAGCTGTTATATAAAGGCTGGCGGCTATGACACTCAAAATAACGGCTGTAGAATGGTTCCAGCAGCATGTAGAGCTACTATATAAAGGCTGGCGGCTATGACACTCAAAATAACGGCTGTAGAATGATTCCAGCTGCTTGTATAGCTATTATATAAAGGCTGGCGGCTATGACACTCAAAATGGCCGCTGTAGAATGGTTCCAGCACCTTGTATAGCTGTTATATAAAGGCTGGCGGCTATTACATTAAAAATGGCGGCTGTAGAATGGTTCCACTACTATATAAAGGCTGGCGGCTATGACACTCAAAATAACGGCTGTAGAATGGTTCCAGCAGCTTGTAGAGCTACTATATAAAGTTTGGCGGCTATGACACTCAAAATAACGGCTGTAGAGTGGTTCCAGCAGCTTGTTGAGCTACTATATAAAGGCTGGCGGCTATGACACTCAAAATAACGGCTGTAGAATGGTTCCAGCAGTTTGTATAGCTGTTATATAAGGCCTGGCGGCTATGGCACTGAAAATAACGGCTGTAGAATGGTTCCAGCAGCTTGTGGAGCTAATTTATAAAGGCTGGCGGCTATGAAACTCAAAATAACGGCTGTAGATTGGTTTCAGCAGCTTGTAGAGCTGCTATATAAAGTTTTGCGGCTATGGCACTCAAAATAACGGCTGTAGAATGTTTCCAGCAGCTGGTAGAGCTACTATATAAAGGCTGGCGGCTATGACACTCAAAATAACGGCTGTAGAATGGTTCCAGCAGCTTGTATAGCTTTTATATAAAGGCTGGCGGCTATGCCACTCAAAATGGCGGCTGTAGAATGTTTCCAGCATCTTGTATAGCTGTTATATAAAGGCTGGCGGCTATGACATTAAAAGTGGCGGCTGTAGAATGGTTACAGCAGCTTGTAGAGCTACTATATAAAGGCTGGCGTCTATGACACTCAAAATAACGGCTGTAGAATAGTTCCAGCATCTTGTATAGCTGTTATATAAAGGCTGGCGGCTATGACACCTAAAATAACGGCTGTAGAATGGTTCCAGCAGCTTGTAAAACTACTGTATAAAGGCTGGCGGCTATGACACTCAAAATAACGGCTGTAGAATGGTTCCAGCAGCTTGTAGAGCTACTATATAAAGGCTGGCGGCTATGACACTCAAAAGAACGGCTGTAGAATGATTCCAGCTGCTTGTATAGCTGTTATATAAAGGCTGGCGGCTATGACACTCAAAATGGCCGCTGTAGAATGGTTCCAGCACCTTGTATAGCTGTTATATAAAGGCTGGCGGCTATGACACTCAAAATAACGGCTGTAGAATGGTTCCAGCAGCTGGTAGAGCTACTCAAAATGGCCGCTGTAGAATGGTTCCAGCACCTTGTATAGCTGTTATATAAAGGCTGGCGGCTATGACACTCAAAATAACGGCTGTAGAATGGTTCCAGCAGCTTGTAGAGCTACTATATAAAGGCTGGCGGCTATGACACTCAAAATAATGGCTGTAGAATGATTGCAGCTGCTTGTATTGCTGTTATATAAAGGCTGGCGGCTATGACACTCAAAATGACCGCTGTAGAATGGTTCCAGCACCTTCTATAGCTGTTATATAAAGGCTGGCGGCTATGACACTCAAAATAACGGCTGTAGAATGATTCCAGCTGCTTGTATAGCTGTCATATAAAGGCTGGCGCCTATAACACTCAAAATAACGGCTGTAGAATGGTTCCAGCAGCTTGTAGAGCTACTATATAAAGGCTGACGGCTATGACACTCAAAATAACGGCTGTAGAATGATTTCAGCTGATTGTATAGCTGTTATATAAAGGCTGGCGGCTATGACACTCAAAATAACGGCTGTAGAATGGTTCCAGCAGCTTGTAGAGCTACTATATAAACGCTGGCGGCTATGACACTCAAAATAACGGCTGTAGAATGATTCAAGCTGCTTGTATAGCTGTTATATAAAGGCTGGCGGCTATGACACTCAAAATGGCCGCTGTAGAATGGTTCCAGCACCTTGTATAGCAGCTATGACACTCAAAATAACGGCTGTAGAATGATTCCAGCTGCTTGTATAGCTGTTATATGAAGGCTGGCGGTTATGACACTTAAAATGGCGGCTGTAGAATGGTTCCAGCAGCTTGCATAGCTGTTATATAAAGGCTAGCGGCTATGACACTCAAAATAACGGCTGTAGAATGATTCCAGCTGCTTGTATAGCTGTTATATAAGGGCTGGCGGCTATGACACTCAAAATAACGGCTGTAGAATGGTTCCAGCAGCTTGTAGAGCTACTATATAAAGGCTGGCGGCTATGACACTCAAAATAACGGCTGTAGAATGATTCCAGCACCTTGTATAGCTGTTATATAAAGGCTGGCGGCTATGACACTCAAAATAACGGCTGTAGAATGGTTCCAGCAGCTGGTAGAGCTACTCAAAATGGCCGCTGTAGAATGGTTCCAGCACCTTGTATAGCTGTTATAAAAAGGCTGGCGGCTATGACACTCAAAATAACGGCTGTAGAATGGTTCCAGCAGCTTGTAGAGCTACTATATAAAGACTGGCGGCTATGACACTCAAAATAACGGCTGTAGAATGATTCCAGCTGCTTGTATAGCTGTTATATAAAGGCTGGCGGCTATGACACTCAAAATGGCCGCTGTAGAATGGTTCCAGCACCTTGTATAGCTGTTATATAAAGGCTGGCGGTTATGACACTCAAAATAACGGCTGTAGAATGATTCCAGCTGCTTGTATAGCTGTTATATAAGGGCTGGCAGCTATGACACTCAAAATAACGGCTGTAGAATGGTTCCAGCAGCTTGTAGAGCTACTATATAAAGGCTGACGGCTATGACATTCAAAATAACGGCTGTAGAATGATTCCAGCTGCTTGTATAGCTGTTATATAAAGGCTGGCGGCTATGACACTCAAAATGGCCGCTGTAGAATGGTTCCCGCACCTTGTATAGCTGCTATGACACTCAAAATAACGGCTGTAGAATGATTCCAGCTGCTTGTATAGCTGTTATATAAAGGCTGGCGGTTATGACACTTAAAATGGCGGCTGTAGAATGGTTCCAGCAGCTTGCATAGCTGTTATATAAAGGCTGGCGGCTATGACACTCAAAATAACGGCTGTAGAATGATTCCAGCTGCTTGTATAGCTGTTATATAAAGGCTGGCGGCTATGACACCCAAAAAAATGGCTGTAGAATGATTCCAGCTGCTTGTATAGCTGTTATATAAAGGCTGGCGGCTATGACACTCAAAATAACGGCTGTAGAATGGTTCCAGCAGCTTGTAGAGCTACTATATAAAGGCTGGCGGCTATGACACTCAAAATAACGGCTGTAGAATGATTCCAGCTGCTTGTATAGCTGTTATATAAAGGCTGGCGGCTATGACACTCAAAATAACGGCTGTAGAATGGTTCCAGCAGCTTGTAGAGCTACTATATAAAGGCTGGCGGCTATGACACTCAAAATAACGGCTGTAGAATGATTCCAGCTGCTTGTATAGCTGTTATATAAAGGCTGGCGGCTATGACACTCAAAATGGCCGCTGTAGAATGGTTCCAGCACCTTGTATAGCTGTTATATAAAGGCTGGCGGCTATGACACTCAAAATAACGGCTGTAGAATGGTTCCAGCAGCTGGTAGAGCTACTCAAAATGGCCGCTGTAGAATGGTTCCAGCACCTTGTATAGCTGTTATATAAAGGCTGGCGGCTATGACACTCAAAATAACGGCTGTAGAATGGTTCCAGCAGCTTGTAGAGCTACTATATAAAGGCTGGCGGCTATGACACTCAAAATAACGGCTGTAGAATGATTGCAGCTGCTTGTATTGCTGTTATATAAAGGCTGGCGGCTATGACACTCAAAATGACCGCTGTAGAATGGTTCCAGCACCTTCTATAGCTGTTATATAAAGGCTGGCGGCTATGACACTCAAAATAACGGCTGTAGAATGATTCCAGCTGCTTGTATAGCTGTTATATAAAGGCTGGCGGCTATAACACTCAAAATAACGGCTGTAGAATGGTTCCAGCAGCTTGTAGAGCTACTATATAAAGGCTGACGGCTATGACACTCAAAATAACGGCTGTAGAATGATTTCAGCTGATTGTATAGCTGTTATATAAAGGCTGGCGGCTATGACACTCAAAATAACGGCTGTAGAATGGTTCCAGCAGCTTGTAGAGCTACTATATAAAGGCTGGCGGCTATGACACTCAAAATAACGGCTGTAGAATGATTCAAGCTGCTTGTATAGCTGTTATATAAAGGCTGGCGGCTATGACACTCAAAATGGCCGCTGTAGAATGGTTCCAGCACCTTGTATAGCTGCTATGACACTCAAAATAACGGCTGTAGAATGATTCCAGCTGCTTGTATAGCTGTTATATGAAGGCTGGCGGTTATGACACTTAAAATAACGGCTGTAGAATGGTTCCAGCAGCTTGTAGAGCTACTATATAAAGGCTGGCGACTATGACACTCAAAATAACGGCTGTAGAATGATTCCAGCTGCTTGTATAGCTGTTATATAAAGGCTGACGGCTATGACACTCAAAATAACGGCTGTAGAATGGTTCCAGCAGCTTGTAGAGCTACTATATAAAGGCTGGCGACTATGACACTCAAAATAACGGCTGTAGAATGATTCCAGCTGCTTGTATAGCTGTTATATAAAGGCTGGCGGCTATGACACTCAAAATAACGGCTGTAGAATGGTTCCAGCAGCTTGTAGAGCTACTATATAAAGGCTGGCGGCTATGACACTCAAAATAACGGATGTAGAATGATTCCAGCTGCTTGTATAGCTGTTATATAAAGGCTGGCGGCTATGACACTCAAAATGGCCGCTGTAGAATGGTTCCAGCACCTTGTATAGCTGTTATGTAAAGGCTGGCGGCGATGACACTCAAAATAACGGCTGTAGAATGGTTCCAGCAGCTGGTAGAGCTACTCAAAATGGCCGCTGTAGAATGGTTCCAGCACCTTGTATAGCTGTTATATAAAGGCTGGTGGGTATGACACTCAAAATAACGGCTGTAGAATGGTTCTAGCAGCTTGTAGAGCTACTATATAAAGGCTGGCGGCTATGACACTTAAAATAACGGCTGTAGAATGATTCCAGCTGCTTGTATTGCTGTTATATAAAGGCTGGCGGCTATGACACTCAAAATGGCCGCTGTAGAATGGTTCCAGCACCTTCTATAGCTGTTATATAAAGGCTGGCGGCTATGACACTCAAAATAACGGCTGTAGAATGATTCCAGCTGCTTGTATAGCTGTTATATAAAGGCTGGCGGCTATGACACTCAAAATAACGGCTGTAGAATGGTTCCAGCAGCTTGTAGAGCTACTATATAAAGGCTGACGGCTATGACACTCAAAATAACGGCTGTAGAATGATTCCAGCTGATTGTATAGCTGTTATATAAAGGCTGGCGGCTATGACACTCAAAATAACGGCTGTAGAATGGTTCCAGCAGCTTGTAGAGCTACTATATAAAGGCTGGCGGCTATGACACTCAAAATAACGGCTGTAGAATGATTCAAGCTGCTTGTATAGCTGTTATATAAAGGCTGGCGGCTATGACACTCAAAATGGCCGCTGTAGAATGGTTCCAGCACCTTGTATAGCTGCTATGACACTCAATATAACGGCTGTAGAATGATTCCAGCTGCTTGTATAGCTGTTATATAAAGGCTGGCGGTTATGACACTTAAAATGGCGGCTGTAGAATGGTTCCAGCAGCTTGCATAGCTGTTATATAAAGGCTGGCGGCTATGACACTCAAAATAACGGCTGTAGAATGATTCCAGCTGCTTGTATAGCTGTTATATAAAGGCTGGCGGCTATGACACTCAAAATAACGGCTGTAGAATGGTTCCAGCAGCTTGTAGAGCTACTATATAAAGGCTGGCGGCTATGACACTCAAAATAACGGCTGTAGAATGATTCCAGCTGCTTGTATACCTGTTATATAAAGGATGGCGGGTATGACACTCAAAATAACGGCTGTAGAATGGTTCCAGCAGCTTGTAGAGCTACTACATAAAGGCTGGCGGCTATGACACTCAAAAATAACGGCTGTAGAATGATTCCAACTGCTTGTATAGCTGTTATATAAAGGCTGGCGGCTATGACACTCAAAATAACGGCTGTAGAATGGTTCCAGCAGCTTTTAGAGCTACTATGTAAAGACTGGCGGCTATGACACTCAAAATAACGGCTGTAGAATGATTCCAGCTGCTTGTATAGCTGTTATATAAAGGCTGGCGGCTATGACACTCAAAATAACGGCTGTAGAATGGTTCCAGCAGCTTTTATAGCTGTTATATAAAGGCTGGCGGCTATGCCACTTTTTTAAGTTTTTTTTTTTAAGTTTTTTTTTTTTGGCGGCTGTAGAATGGTTCCAGCATCTTGTATAGCTGTTATATAAAGGCTGGCGGCTATGACATTAAAAATGGCGGCTGTAGAATGGGTACAGCAGCTTGTAGAGCTACTATATAAAGGCTGGCGTCTATGACACTCAAAATAACGGCTGTAGAATAGTTCCAGCATCTTGTATAGCTTTTATATAAAGGCTGGCGGCTATGACACTCAAAATGGCGGCTGTAGAATGGTTCCAGCATATTGTATAGCTGTTATTTAAAGGCTGGCGGCTGTAGAATGGTTCCAGCATCTTGTATAGCTTTTATATAAAGGCTGGCGGCTATGACACTCAAAATGGCGGCTGTAGAATGGTTCCAGCGGCTTGTAGAGCTGTTATATAAATGCTGGCGGCTATGACACTCAAAATGGCGACTGTAGAATGGTTCCAACAGCTTGCATAGCTGTTATATAAAGGCTGGCGGCTATGACACTCAAAATAACGGCTGTAGAATGGTTCCAGCATCTTGTATAGCTTTTATATAAAGGCTGGCGGCTATGACACTCAAAATGGCGGCTGTAGAATGGTTCCAGCAGCTTGCATAGCTGTTATATAAAGGCTGGCGGCTATGACACTCAAAATGGCGGCTGTAGAATGGTTCCAGCAGCTTGCATAGCTGTTATATAAAGACTGGCGGCTATGACACTCAAAATAACGGCTGTAGAATGGTTCCAGCAGCTTGTAGAGCTACTATATAAAGGCTGGCGGCTATGACACTCAAAATAACGGCTGTAGAATGATTCCAGCTGCTTGTATAGCTGTTATATAAAGGCTGGCGGCTATGACACTCAAAATAACGGCTGTAGAATGGTTCCAGCAGCTTGCATAGCTGTTATATAAAGGCTGGCGGCTATGCCACTCAAAATGGCGGCTGTAGAATGGTTCCAGCATCTTGTATAGCTGTTATATAAAGGCTGGCGGCTATGACACTCAAAATGGCGGCTGTAGAATGGTTCCAGCAGCTTGCATAGCTGTTATATAAAGGCTGGCGGCTATGACACTCAAAATAACGGCTGTAGAATGGTTCCAACAGCTTGTAGAGCTACTATATAAAGGCTGGCGGCTATGGCACTCAAAATAACGGCTGTAGAATGATTCCAGCTGCTTGTATAGCTGTTATATAAAGGCTGGCGGCTATGACACTCAAAATAACGGCTGTAGAATGGTTCCAGCAGCTTGTAGTGCTACTATATAAAGGCTGGCGGCTATGACACTCAAAATAACGGCTGTAGAATGATTCCAGCTGCTTGTATAGCTGTTATATAAAGGCTGGCGGCTATGACACTCAAAATGGCGGCTGTAGAATGGTTCCAGCACCTTGTATAGCTGTTATATAAAGGCTGGCGGCTATGACATTAGAAATGGCGGCTGTAGAATGGTTCCACTACTATATAAAGGCTGGCGGCTATGACACTCAAAATAACGGCTGTAGAATGGTTCCAGCATCTTGTATAGCTGTTATATAAAGGCTGGCGGCTATGACACTCAAAATAACGGCTGTAGAATGGTTCCAGCAGCTTGTAGAGCTAGTATATAAAGGCTGGCGGCTATGACACTCAAAATAACGGCTGTAGAATGATTCCAGCTGCTTGTATAGCTGTTATATAAAGGCTGGCGGCTATGACACTCAAAATAACGGCTGTAGAATGGTTCCAGCAGCTTTTAGAGCTACTATGTAAAGGCTGGCGGCTATGACACTCAAAATAACGGCTGTAGAATGATTCCAGCTGCTTGTATAGCTGTTATATAAAGGCTGGCGGCTATGACACTCAAAATAACGGCTGTAGAATGGTTCCAGCAGCTGGTAGAGCTACTGTATAAAGGCTGGCGGCTATGACACTCAAAATAACGGCTGTAGAATGGTTCCAGCAGCTTTTATAGCTGTTATATAAAGGCTGGCGGCTATGCCACTTAAAATGGCGGCTGTAGAATGGTTCCAGCATCTTGTATAGCTGTTATATAAAGGCTGGCGGCTATGACATTAAAAATGGCGGCTGTAGAATGGGTACAGCAGCTTGTAGAGCTACTATATAAAGGCTGGCGTCTATGACACTCAAAATAACGGCTGTAGAATAGTTCCAGCATCTTGTATAGCTTTTATATAAAGGCTGGCGGCTATGACACTCAAAATGGCGGCTGTAGAATGGTTCCAGCATATTGTATAGCTGTTATTTAAAGGCTGGCGGCTATGCCACTCAAAATGGCGGCTGTAGAATGGTTCCAGCATCTTGTATAGCTTTTATATAAAGGCTGGCGGCTATGACACTCAAAATGGCGGCTGTAGAATGGTTCCAGCGGCTTGTAGAGCTACTATATAAATGCTGGCGGCTATGACACTCAAAATGGCGACTGTAGAATGGTTCCAACAGCTTGCATAGCTGTTATATAAAGGCTGGCGGCTATGACACTCAAAATAACGGCTGTAGAATGGTTCCAGCATCTTGTATAGCTTTTATATAAAGGCTGGCGGCTATGACACTCAAAATGGCGGCTGTAGAATGGTTCCAGCAGCTTGCATAGCTGTTATATAAAGGCTGGCGGCTATGACACTCAAAATGGCGGCTGTAGAATGGTTCCAGCAGCTTGCATAGCTGTTATATAAAGACTGGCGGCTATGACACTCAAAATAACGGCTGTAGAATGGTTCCAGCAGCTTGTAGAGCTACTATATAAAGGCTGGCGGCTATGACACTCAAAATAACGGCTGTAGAATGATTCCAGCTGCTTGTATAGCTGTTATATAAAGGCTGGCGGCTATGACACTCAAAATAACGGCTGTAGAATGGTTCCAGCAGCTTGCATAGCTGTTATATAAAGGCTGGCGGCTATGCCACTCAAAATGGCGGCTGTAGAATGGTTCCAGCATCTTGTATAGCTGTTATATAAAGGCTGGCGGCTATGACACTCAAAATGGCGGCTGTAGAATGGTTCCAGCAGCTTGCATAGCTGTTATATAAAGGCTGGCGGCTATGACACTCAAAATAACGGCTGTAGAATGGTTCCAACAGCTTGTAGAGCTACTATATAAAGGCTGGCGGCTATGGCACTCAAAATAACGGCTGTAGAATGATTCCAGCTGCTTGTATAGCTGTTATATAAAGGCTGGCGGCTATGACACTCAAAATAACGGCTGTAGAATGGTTCCAGCAGCTTGTAGTGCTACTATATAAAGGCTGGCGGCTATGACACTCAAAATAACGGCTGTAGAATGATTCCAGCTGCTTGTATAGCTGTTATATAAAGGCTGGCGGCTATGACACTCAAAATGGCGGCTGTAGAATGGTTCCAGCACCTTGTATAGCTGTTATATAAAGGCTGGCGGCTATGACATTAGAAATGGCGGCTGTAGAATGGTTCCACTACTATATAAAGGCTGGCGGCTATGACACTCAAAATAACGGCTGTAGAATGGTTCCAGAATCTTGTATAGCTGTTATATAAAGGCTGGCGGCTATGACACTCAAAATAACGGCTGTAGAATGGTTCCAGCAGCTTGTAGAGCTAGTATATAAAGGCTGGCGGCTATGACACTCAAAATAACGGCTGTAGAATGATTCCAGCATCTTGTATAGCTGTTATATAAAGGCTGGCGGCTATGACACTCAAAATGGCCGCCGTAGAATGGTTCCAGCACCTTGTATAGCTTTTATATAAAGGCTGGCGGCTATGACATTAAAAATGGCGGCTGTAGAATGGGTACAGCAGCTTATAGAGCTACTATATAAAGGCTGGCGTCTATGACACTCAAAATAACGGCTGTAGAATGATTCCAGCTGCTTGTATAGCTGTTATATAAAGGCTGGCGGCTATGACACTCAAAATAACGGCTGTAGAATGGTTCCAGCAGCTTGTAGAGCTACTATATAAAGGCTGGCGGCTATGACACTCAAAATAACGGCTGTAGAATGATTCCAGCTGCTTGTATAGCTGTTATATAAAGGCTGGCGGCTATGACACTCAAAATAACGGCTGTAGAATGGTTCCAGCAGCTTTTAGAGCTACTATGTAAAGGCTGGCGGCTATGACACTCAAAATAACGGCTGTAGAATGATTCCAGCTGCTTGTATAGCTGTTATATAAAGGCTGGCGGCTATGACACTCAAAGTAACGGCTGTAGAATGGTTCCAGCAGCTGGTAGAGCTACTGTATAAAGGCTGGCGGCTATGACACTCAAAATAACGGCTGTAGAATGGTTCCAGCAGCTTTAATAGCTGTTATATAAAGGCTGGCGGCTATGCCACTTAAAATGGCGGCTGTAGAATGGTTCCAGCATCTTGTATAGCTGTTATATAAAGGCTGGCGGCTATGACATTAAAAATGGCGGCTGTAGAATGGGTACAGCAGCTTGTAGAGCTACTATATAAAGGCTGGCGTCTATGACACTCAAAATAACGGCTGTAGAATAGTTCCAGCATCTTGTATAGCTTTTATATAAAGGCTGGCGGCTATGACACTCAAAATGGCGGCTGTAGAATGGTTCCAGCATATTGTATAGCTGTTATTTAAAGGCTGGCGGCTATGCCACTCAAAATGGCGGCTGTAGAATGGTTCCAGCATCTTGTATAGCTTTTATATAAAGGCTGGCGGCTATGACACTCAAAATGGCGGCTGTAGAATGGTTCCAGCGGCTTGTAGAGCTACTATATAAATGCTGGCGGCTATGACACTCAAAATGGCGACTGTAGAATGGTTCCAACAGCTTGCATAGCTGTTATATAAAGGCTGGCGGCTATGACACTCAAAATAACGGCTGTAGAATGGTTCCAGCATCTTGTATAGCTTTTATATAAAGGCTGGCGGCTATGACACTCAAAATGGCGGCTGTAGAATGGTTCCAGCAGCTTGCATAGCTGTTATATAAAGGCTGGCGGCTATGACACTCAAAATGGCGGCTGTAGAATGGTTCCAGCAGCTTGCATAGCTGTTATATAAAGACTGGCGGCTATGACACTCAAAATAACGGCTGTAGAATGGTTCCAGCAGCTTGTAGAGCTACTATATAAAGGCTGGCGGCTATGACACTCAAAATAACGGCTGTAGAATGATTCCAGCTGCTTGTATAGCTGTTATATAAAGGCTGGCGGCTATGACACTCAAAATAACGGCTGTAGAATGGTTCCAGCAGCTTGCATAGCTGTTATATAAAGGCTGGCGGCTATGCCACTCAAAATGGCGGCTGTAGAATGGTTCCAGCATCTTGTATAGCTGTTATATAAAGGCTGGCGGCTATGACACTCAAAATGGCGGCTGTAGAATGGTTCCAGCAGCTTGCATAGCTGTTATATAAAGGCTGGCGGCTATGACACTCAAAATAACGGCTGTAGAATGGTTCCAGCAGCTTGTAGTGCTACTATATAAAGGCTGGCGGCTATGACACTCAAAATAACGGCTGTAGAATGATTCCAGCTGCTTGTATAGCTGTTATATAAAGGCTGGCGGCTATGACACTCAAAATGGCGGCTGTAGAATGGTTCCAGCACCTTGTATAGCTGTTATATAAAGGCTGGCGGCTATGACATTAGAAATGGCGGCTGTAGAATGGTTCCACTACTATATAAAGGCTGGCGGCTATGACACTCAAAATAACGGCTGTAGAATGGTTCCAGCATCTTGTATAGCTGTTATATAAAGGCTGGCGGCTATGACACTCAAAATAACGGCTGTAGAATGGTTCCAGCAGCTTGTAGAGCTAGTATATAAAGGCTGGCGGCTATGACACTCAAAATAACGGCTGTAGAATGGTTCCAGCATCTTGTATAGCTGTTATATAAAGGCTGGCGGCTATGACACTCAAAATGGCCGCTGTAGAATGGTTCCAGCACCTTGTATAGCTGTTATATAAAGGCTGGCGGCTATGACATTAAAAATGGCGGCTGTAGAATGGTTCCAGCAGCTTGTAGAGCTACTATATAAAGGCTGGCGTCTATGACACTCAAAATAACGGCCGTAGAATGATTCCAGCTGCTTGTATAGCTGTTATATAAAGGCTGGCGGCTATGACATTAAAAATGGCGGCTGTAGAATGGTTCCAGCAGCTTGTAGAGCTACTATATAAAGGCTGGCGTCTATGACACTCAAAATAACGGCCGTAGAATGATTCCAGCTGCTTGTATAGCTGTTATATAAAGGCTGGCGGCTATGACACTCAAAATGGCGGCTGTAGAATGGTTCCAGCAGCTTGCATAGCTGTTATATAAAGGCTGGCGGCTATGACACTCAAAATAACGGCTGTAGAATGGTTCCAGCAGCTTGTAGAGCTACTATATAAAGGCTGGCGGCTATGACACTCAAAATAACGGCTGTAGAATGATTCCAGCTGCTTGTATAGCTGTTATATAAAGGCTGGCGGCTATGACACTCAAAATGGCGGCTGTAGAATGGTTCCAGTACCTTGTATAGCTGTTATATAAAGGCTGGCGGCTATGACATTAAAAATGGCGGCTGTAGAATGGTTCCAGCATCTTGTGTAGCTGTTATTTAAAGTCTGGCGGCTATGCCACTCAAAATGGCGGCTGTAGAATGGTTCCAGCATCTTGTATAGCTTTTATATAAAGGCTGGCGGCTACGACACTCAAAATGGCGGCTGTAGAATGGTTCCAGCATCTTGTATAGCTGTTATATAAAGGCTGGCGGCTATGACATTAAAAATGGCGGCTGTAGAATGGTTCCACTACTATATAAAGGCTGGCGGCTATGACACTCAAAATAACGGCTGTAGAATTGTTCCAGCAGCTTGTAGAGCTACTATATAAAGGCTGGCGGCTATGACACTCAAAATAACGGCTGTAGAATGGTTCCAGCAGCTTGTATAGCTGTTGTATAAAGGCTGGCGGCTATGCCTCTCAAAATGGCGGCTGTAGAATGGTTCCAGTACCTTGTATAGCTGTTATATAAAGGCTGGCGGCTATGACATTAAAAATGGCGGCTGTAGAATGGTTTCAGCATCTTGTGTAGCTGTTATTTAAAGGCTGGCGGCTATGACATTAAAAATGGCGGCTGTAGAATGGTTCCAGCATCTTGTGTAGCTGTTATTTAAAGTCTGGCGGCTATGCCACTCAAAATGGCGGCTGTAGAATGGTTCCAGCATCTTGTATAGCTTTTATATAAAGGCTGGCGGCTATGACACTCAAAAGAACGACTGTAGAATGGTTCCAGCAGCTTGTAGAGCTACTATATAAAGGCTGGCGGCTATGACACTCAAAATAACGGCTGTAGAATAGTTCCAGCATATTGTATAGCTGTTATATAAAGGCTGGCGGCTATGACACTCAAAATGGCGGCTGTAGAATGGTTCCAGCATCTTGTATAGCTGTTATTTAAAGGCTGGCGGCTATGCCACTCAAAATGGCGGCTGTAGAATGGTTTCAGCAGCTTGTAGAGCTACTATATAAAGGCTGGCGTCTATGACACTCAAAATAACGGCTGTAGAATAGTTCCAGCATCTTGTATAGCTGTTATATAAAGGCTGGCGGCTATGACACTCAAAATGGCGGCTGTAGAATGGTTCCAGCATCTTGTATAGCTGTTATTTAAAGGCTGGCGGCTATGCCACTCAAAATGGCGGCTGTAGAATGGTTCCAGCAGCTTGTAGAGCTACTATATAAAGGCTGGCGTCTATGACACTCAAAATAACGGCTGTAGAATGATTCCAGCTGCTTGTATAGCTGTTATATAAAGGCTGGCGGCTATGACACTCAAAATGGCGGCTGTAGAATGGTTCCAGCAGCTTGCATAGCTGTTATATAAAGGCTGGCGGCTATGAAACTCAACATAACGGCTGTAGAATGGTTCCAGCAGCTTGTAGAGCTACTATATAAAGGCTGGCGGCTATGACACTCAAAATAACGGCTGTTGAATGATTCCAGCTGCTTGTATAGCTGTTATATAAAGGCTGGCGGCTATGACACTCAAAATGGCGGCTGTAGAATGGTTCCAGTACCTTGTATAGCTGTTATATAAAGGCTGGCGGCTATGACATTAAAAATGGCGGCTGTAGAATGGTTCCAGCATCTTGTGTAGCTGTTATTTAAAGTCTGGCGGCTATGCCACTCAAAATGGCGGCTGTAGAATGGTTCCAGCATCTTGTATAGCTTTTATATAAAGGCTGGCGGCTATGACACTCAAAAGAACGGCTGTAGAATGGTTCCAGCATCTTGTATAGCTGTTATATAAAGGTAGAATGTAGAATGATTCCAGCTGCTTGTATAGCTGTTATATAAAGTCTGGCGGCTATGCCACTCAAAATGGCGGCTGTAGAATGGTTCCAGCATCTTGTATAGCTTTTATATAAAGGCTGGCGGCTATGACACTCAAAAGAACGGCTGTAGAATGGTTCCAGCATCTTGTATAGCTGTTATATAAAGGTAGAATGTAGAATGATTCCAGCTGCTTGTATAGCTGTTATATAAAGGCTGGCGGCTATGACACTCAAAATGGCCGCTGTAGAATGGTTCCAGTACCTTGTATAGCTTTTATATAAAGGCTGGCGGCTATGACATTAAAAATGGCGGCTGTAGAATGGTTCCAGCATCTTGTGTAGCTGTTATTTAAAGTCTGGCGGCTATGCCACTCAAAATGGCGGCTGTAGAATGGTTCCAGCATCTTGTATAGCTTTTATATAAAGGCTGGCGGCTATGACACTCAAAAGAACGACTGTAGAATGGTTCCAGCAGCTTGTATAGCTGTTATATAAAAGCTGGCGGCTATGCCACTCAAAATGGCGGCTGTAGAATGGTTCCAGCATCTTGTATAGCTGTTATATAAAGGCTGGCGGCTATGACATTAAACATGGCGGCTGTAGAATGGTTCCACTACTATATAAAGGCTGGCGGCTATGACACTCAAAATAACGGCTGTAGAATGGTTCCTGCAGCTTGTATAGCTGTTATATAAAGGCTGGCGGCTATGACACTCAAAATAACGGCTGTAGAATTGTTCCAGCAGCTTGTAGAGCTACTATATAAAGGCTGGCGGCTATGACACTCAAAATAACGGCTGTAGAATGGTTCCAGCAGCTTGTATAGCTATTGTATAAAGGCTGGCGGCTATGCCTCTCAAAATGGCGGCTGTAGAATGGTTCCAGCAGCTTGTAGAGCTACTATATAAAGGCTGGCGGCTATGACACTTTAAATAACGGCTGTAGAATAGTTCCAGCATATTGTATAGCTGTTATATAAAGGCTGGCGGCTATGACACTCAAAATGGCGGCTGTAGAATGGTTCCAGCATATTGTATAGCTGTTATTTAAAGGCTGGCGGCTATGCCACTCAAAATGGCGGCTGTAGAATGGTTCCAGCAGCTTGTAGAGCTACTATATAAAGGCTGGCGTCTATGACACTCAAAATAACGGCTGTAGAATGGTTCCAGCAGCTTGTAGAGCTACTATATAAAGGCTGGCGGCTATGACACTCAAAATAACGGCTGTAGAATGATTCCAGCTGCTTGTATAGCTGTTATATAAAGGCTGGCGGCTATGACACTCAAAATGGCGGCTGTAGAATGGTTCCAGCAGCTTGCATAGCTGTTATATAAAGGCTGGCGGCTATGACACTCAAAATAACGGCTGTAGAATGGTTCCAGCAGCTTGTAGAGCTACTATATAAAGGCTGGCGGCTATGACACTCAAAATAACGGCTGTAGAATGATTCCAGCTGCTTGTATAGCTGTTATATAAAGGCTGGCGGCTATGACACTCAAAATGGCGGCTGTAGAATGGTTCCAGTACCTTGTATAGCTGTTATATAAAGGCTGGCGGCTATGACATTAAAAATGGCGGCTGTAGAATGGTTCCAGCATCTTGTGTAGCTGTTATTTAAAGTCTGGCGGCTATGCCACTCAAAATGGCGGCTGTAGAATGGTTCCAGCATCTTGTATAGCTTTTATATAAAGGCTGGCGGCTATGACACTCAAAAGAACGGCTGTAGAATGGTTCCAGCATCTTGTATAGCTGTTATATAAAGGTAGAATGTAGAATGATTCCAGCTGCTTGTATAGCTGTTATATAAAGTCTGGCGGCTATGCCACTCAAAATGGCGGCTGTAGAATGGTTCCAGCATCTTGTATAGCTTTTATATAAAGGCTGGCGGCTATGACACTCAAAAGAACGGCTGTAGAATAGTTCCAGCATCTTGTATAGCTGTTATATAAAGGTAGAATGTAGAATGATTCCAGCTGCTTGTATAGCTGATATATAAAGTCTGGCGGCTATGCCACTCAAAATGGCGGCTGTAGAATGGTTCCAGCATCTTGTATAGCTTTTATATAAAGGCTGGCGGCTATGACACTCAAAAGAACGACTGTAGAATGGTTCCAGCAGCTTGTATAGCTGTTATATAAAAGCTGGCGGCTATGCCACTCAAAATGGCGGCTGTAGAATGGTTCCAGCATCTTGTATAGCTGTTATATAAAGGCTGGCGGCTATGACATTAAAAATGGCGGCTGTAGAATGGTTCCACTACTATATAAAGGCTGGCGGCTATGACACTCAAAATAACGGCTGTAGAATGGTTCCTGCAGCTTGTATAGCTGTTATATAAAGGCTGGCGGCTATGACACTCAAAATAACGGCTGTAGAATTGTTCCAGCAGCTTGTAGAGCTACTATATAAAGGCTGGCGGCTATGACACTCAAAATAACGGCTGTAGAATGGTTCCAGCAGCTTGTAGAGCTACTATATAAAGGCTGGCGTCTATGACACTCAAAATAACGGCTGTAGAATGGTTCCAGCAGCTTGTAGAGCTACTATATAAAGGCTGGCGGCTATGACACTCAAAATAACGGCTGTAGAATGATTCCAGCTGCTTGTATAGCTGTTATATAAAGGCTGGCGGCTATGACACTCAAAATGGCGGCTGTAGAATGGTTCCAGCAGCTTGCATAGCTGTTATATAAAGGCTGGCGGCTATGACACTCAAAATAACGGCTGTAGAATGATTCCAGCAGCTTGTAGAGCTACTATATAAAGGCTGGCGGCTATGACACTCAAAATAACGGCTGTAGAATGATTCCAGCTGCTTGTATAGCTGTTATATAAAGGCTGGCGGCTATGACACTCAAAATGGCGGCTGTAGAATGGTTCCAGTACCTTGTATAGCTGTTATATAAAGGCTGGCGGCTATGACATTAAAAATGGCGGCTGTAGAATGGTTCCAGCATCTTGTGTAGCTGTTATTTAAAGTCTGGCGGCTATGCCACTCAAAATGGCGGCTGTAGAATGGTTCCAGCATCTTGTATAGCTTTTATATAAAGGCTGGCGGCTATGACACTCAAAAGAACGGCTGTAGAATGGTTCCAGCATCTTGTATAGCTGTTATATAAAGGTAGAATGTAGAATGATTCCAGCTGCTTGTATAGCTGTTATATAAAGTCTGGCGGCTATGCCACTCAAAATGGCGGCTGTAGAATGGTTCCAGCATCTTGTATAGCTTTTATATAAAGGCTGGCGGCTATGACACTCAAAAGAACGGCTGTAGAATGGTTCCAGCATCTTGTATAGCTGTTATATAAAGGTAGAATGTAGAATGATTCCAGCTGCTTGTATAGCTGTTATATAAAGGCTGGCGGCTATGACACTCAAAATGGCCGCTGTAGAATGGTTCCAGTACCTTGTATAGCTGTTATATAAAGGCTGGCGGCTATGACACTCAAAATAACGGCTGTAGAATGGTTCCAGCATCTTGTATAGCTTTTATATAAAGGCTGGCGGCTATGACACTCAAAAGAACGGCTGTAGAATGGTTCCAGCATCTTGTATAGCTGTTATATAAAGGTAGAATGTAGAATGATTCCAGCTGCTTGTATAGCTGTTATATAAAGTCTGGCGGCTATGCCACTCAAAATGGCGGCTGTAGAATGGTTCCAGCATCTTGTATAGCTTTTATATAAAGGCTGGCGGCTATGACACTCAAAAGAACGGCTGTAGAATGGTTCCAGCATCTTGTATAGCTGTTATATAAAGGTAGAATGTAGAATGATTCCAGCTGCTTGTATAGCTGTTATATAAAGGCTGGCGGCTATGACACTCAAAATGGCCGCTGTAGAATGGTTCCAGTACCTTGTATAGCTGTTATATAAAGGCTGGCGGCTATGACACTCAAAAGAACGGGTGTAGAATGGTTCCAGCATCTTGTATAGCTGTTATATAAAGGTAGAATGTAGAATGATTCCAGCTGCTTGTATAGCTGTTATATAAAGGCTGGCGGCTATGACACTCAAAATGGCCGCTGTAGAATGGTTCCAGTACCTTGTATAGCTGTTATATAAAGGCTGGCGGCTATGACACTCAAAAGAACGGCTGTAGAATGGTTCCAGCATCTTGTATAGCTGTTATATAAAGGTAGAATGTAGAATGATTCCAGCTGCTTGTATAGCTGTTATATAAAGTCTGGCGGCTATGCCACTCAAAATGGCGGCTGTAGAATGGTTCCAGCATCTTGTATAGCTTTTATATAAAGGCTGGCGGCTATGACACTCAAAAGAACGGCTGTAGAATGGTTCCAGCATCTTGTATAGCTGTTATATAAAGGTAGAATGTAGAATGATTCCAGCTGCTTGTATAGCTGTTATATAAAAGCTGGCGGCTATGCCACTCAACATGGCGGCTGTAGAATGGTTCCAGCATCTTGTATAGCTGTTATATAAAGGCTGGCGGCTATGACATTAAAAATGGCGGCTGTAGAATGGTTCCACTACTATATAAAGGCTGGCGGCTATGACACTCAAAATAACGGCTGTAGAATGGTTCCTGCAGCTTGTATAGCTGTTATATAAAGGCTGGCGGCTATGACACTCAAAATAACGGCTGTAGAATTGTTCCAGCAGCTTGTAGAGCTACTATATAAAGGCTGGCGGCTATGACACTCAAAATAACGGCTGTAGAATGGTTCCAGCAGCTTGTATAGCTATTGTATAAAGGATGGCGGCTATGCCTCTCAAAATGGCGGCTGTAGAATGGTTCCAGCAGCTTGTAGAGCTACTATATAAAGGCTGGCGGCTATGACACTCAAAATAACGGCTGTAGAATAGTTCCAGCATATTGTATAGCTGTTATATAAAGGCTGGCGGCTATGACACTCAAAATGGCGGCTGTAGAATGGTTCCAGCATCTTGTATAGCTGTTATTTAAAGGCTGGCGGCTATGCCACTCAAAATGGCGGCTGTAGAATAGTTCCAGCAGCTTGTAGAGCTACTATATAAAGGCTGGCGTCTATGACACTCAAAATAACGGCTGTAGAATAGTTCCCGCATCTTGTATAGCTGTTATATAAAGGCTGGCGGCTATGACACTCAAAATGGCGGCTGTAGAATGGTTCCAGCATCTTGTATAGCTGTTATTTAAAGGCTGGCGGCTATGCCACTCAAAATGGCGGCTGTAGAATGGTTCCAGCAGCTTGTAGAGCTACTATATAAAGGCTGCCGTCTATGACACTCAAAATAACGGCTGTAGAATAGTTCCAGCATCTTGTATAGCTGTTGTATAAAGGCTGGCGGCTATGACACTCAAAATGGCGGCTGTAGAATGGTTCCAGCAGCTTGCATAGCTGTTATATAAAGGCTGGCGGCTATGACACTCAAAATAACGGCTGTAGAATGGTTCCAGCATCTTGTATAGCTTTTATATAAAGGCTGGCGGCTATGACACTCAAAATGGCGGCTGTAGAATGGTTCCAGCAGCTTGCATAGCTGTTATATAAAGGCTGGCGGCTATGACACTCAAAATGGCGGCTGTAGAATGGTTCCAGCAGCTTGCATAGCTGTTATATAAAGGCTGGCGGCTATGACATTAAAAATGGCGGCTGTAGAATGGGTACAGCAGCTTGTAGAGCTACTATATAAAGGCTGGCGTCTATGACACTCAAAATAACGGCTGTAGAATAGTTCCAGCATCTTGTATAGCTTTTATATAAAGGCTGGCGGCTATGACACTCAAAATGGCGGCTGTAGAATGGTTCCAGCATATTGTATAGCTGTTATTTAAAGGCTGGCGGCTATGCCACTCAAAATGGCGGCTGTAGAATGGTTCCAGCATCTTGTATAGCTTTTATATAAAGGCTGGCGGCTATGACACTCAAAATGGCGGCTGTAGAATGGTTCCAGCGGCTTGTAGAGCTACTATATAAATGCTGGCGGCTATGACACTCAAAATGGCGGCTGTAGAATGGTTCCAACAGCTTGCATAGCTGTTATATAAAGGCTGGCGGCTATGACACTCAAAATAACGGCTGTAGAATGGTTCCAGCATCTTGTATAGCTTTTATATAAAGGCTGGCGGCTATGACACTCAAAATGGCGGCTGTAGAATGGTTCCAGCAGCTTGCATAGCTGTTATATAAAGGCTGGCGGCTATGACACTCAAAATGGCGGCTGTAGAATGGTTCCAGCAGCTTGCATAGCTGTTATATAAAGGCTGGCGGCGATGACACTCAAAATAACGGCTGTAGAATGGTTCCAGCAGCTGGTAGAGCTACTCAAAAGGGCGGCTATAACACTCAAAATGGCCGCTGTAGAATGGTTCCAGCACCTTCTATAGCTGTTATATAAAAGCTGGCGGCTATGACACTCAAAATAACGGCTGTAGAATGATTCCAGCTGCTTGTATAGCTGTTATATAAAGGCTGGCGGCTATGACACTCAAAATAACGGCTGTAGAATGGTTCCAGCAGCTTGTAGAGCTACTATATAAAGGCTGACGGCTATGACACTCAAAATAACGGCTGTAGAATGATTCCAGCTGATTGTATAGCTGTTATAAAAAGGCTGGCGGCTATGACACTCAAAATAACGGCTGTAGAATGGTTCCAGCAGCTTGTAGAGCTACTATATAAAGGCTGGCGGCTATGACACTCAAAATAACGGCTGTAGAATGATTCAAGCTGCTTGTATAGCTGTTATATAAAGGCTGGCGGCTATGACACTCAAAATCGCCGCTGTAGAATGGTTCCAGCACCTTGTATAGCTGCTATGACATTCAAAATAACGGCTGTAGAATGATTCCAGCTGCTTGTATAGCTGTTATATAAAGGCTGGCGGTTATGACACTTAAAATGGCGCCTGTAGAATGGTTCCAGCAGCTTGCATAGCTGTTATATAAAGGCTGGCGGCTATGACACTCAAAATAATGGCTGTAGAATGATTCCAGCTGCTTGTATAGCTGTTATATAGAGGCTGGCGGCTATGACACTCAAAATAACGGCTGTAGAATGGTTCCAGCAGCTTGTAGAGTTACTATATAAAGGCTGGCGGCTATGACACTCAAAATAACGGCTGTAGAATGATTCCAGCTGCTTGTATACCTGTTATATAAAGGATGGCGGGTATGACACTCAAAATAACGGCTGTAGAATGGTTCCAGCAGCTTGTAGAGCTACTACATAAAGGCTGGCGGCTATGACACTCAAAAATAACGGCTGTAGAATGATTCCAACTGCTTGTATAGCTGTTATATAAAGGCTGGCGGCTATGCCACTTAAAATGGCGGCTGTAGAATGGTTCCAGCATCTTGTATAGCTGTTATATAAAGGCTGGCGGCTATGACATTAAAAATGGCGGCTGTAGAATGGGTACAGCAGCTTGTAGAGCTACTATATAAAGGCTGGCGGCTATGACACTCAAAATAACGGCTGTAGAATGGTTCCAGCAGCTTTTATAGCTGTTATATAAAGGCTGGCGGCTATGCCACTTAAAATGGCGGCTGTAGAATGGTTCCAGCATCTTGTATAGCTGTTATATAAAGGCTGGCGGCTATGACATTAAAAATGGCGGCTGTAGAATGGGTACAGCAGCTTGTAGAGCTACTATATAAAGGCTGGCGTCTATGACACTCAAAATAACGGCTGTAGAATAGTTCCAGCATCTTGTATAGCTTTTATATAAAGGCTGGCGGCTATGACACTCAAAATGGCGGCTGTAGAATGGTTCCAGCATATTGTATAGCTGTTATTTAAAGGCTGGCGGCTATGCCACTCAAAATGGCGGCTGTAGAATGGTTCCAGCATCTTGTATAGCTTTTATATAAAGGCTGGCGGCTATGACACTCAAAATGGCGGCTGTAGAATGGTTCCAGCGGCTTGTAGAGCTACTATATAAATGCTGGCGGCTATGACACTCAAAATGGCGGCTGTAGAATGGTTCCAACAGCTTGCATAGCTGTTATATAAAGGCTGGCGGCTATGACACTATGACAGTCAAAATAACGGCTGTAGAATGGTTCCAGCAGCTTGTAGAGCTACTATATAAAGGCTGGCGGCTATGACACTCAAAATAACGGCTGTAGAATGATTCCAGCTGCTTGTATAGCTGTTATATAAAGGCTGGCGGCTATGACACTCAAAATAACGGCTGTAGAATGGTTCCAGCAGCTTGCATAGCTGTTATATAAAGGCTGGCGGCTATGCCACTCAAAATGGCGGCTGTAGAATGGTTCCAGCATCTTGTATAGCTGTTATATAAAGGTTGGCGGCTATGACACTCAAAATGGCGGCTGTAGAATGGTTCCAGCAGCTTGCATAGCTGTTATATAAAGGCTGGCGGCTATGACACTCAAAATAACGGCTGTAGAATGGTTCCAACAGCTTGTAGAGCTACTATATAAAGACTGGCGGCTATGGCACTCAAAATAACGGCTGTAGAATGATTCCAGCTGCTTGTATAGCTGTTATATAAAGGCTGGCGGCTATGACACTCAAAATTACGGCTGTAGAATGGTTCCAGCAGCTTGTAGTGCTACTATATAAAGGCTGGCGGCTATGGCACTCAAAATAACGGCTGTAAATGATACCAGCTGCTTGTATAGCTGTTATATAAAGGCTGGCGGCTATGACACTCAAAATGGCGGCTGTAGAATGGTTCCAGCACCTTGTATAGCTGTTATATAAAGGCTGGCGGCTATGACATTAGAAATGGCGGCTGTAGAATGGTTCCACTACTATATAAAGGCTGGCGGCTATGACACTCAAAATAACGGCTGTAGAATGGTTCCAGCATCTTGTATAGCTGTTATATAAAGGCTGGCGGCTATGACACTCAAAATAACGGCTGTAGAATGGTTCCAGCAGCTTGTAGAGCTAGTATATAAAGGCTGGCGGCTATGACACTCAAAATAACGGCTGTAGAATGGTTCCAGCATCTTGTATAGCTGTTATATAAAGGCTGGCGGCTATGACACTCAAAATGGCCGCCGTAGAATGGTTCCAGCACCTTGTATAGCTGTTATATAAAGGCTGGCGGCTATGACATTAAAAATGGCGGCTGTAGAATGGGTACAGCAGCTTATAGAGCTACTATATAAAGGCTGGCGTCTATGACACTCAAAATAACGGCTGTAGAATGATTACAGCTGCTTGTATAGCTGTTATATAAAGGCTGGCGGCTATGACACTCAAAATAACGGCTGTAGAATGGTTCCAGCAGCTTGTAGAGCTACTATATAAAGGCTGGCGGCTATGACACTCAAAATAACGGCTGTAGAATTATTCCAGCTGCTTGTATAGCTGTTATATAAAGGCTGGCGGCTATGACACTCAAAATGGCCGCTGTAGAATGGTTCCAGCACCTTGTATAGCTGTTATATAAAGGCTGGCGGCTATGACATTAAAAATGGCGGCTGTAGAATGGTTCCAGCAGCTTGTAGAGCTACTATATAAAGGCTGGCGTCTATGACACTCAAAATAACGGCTGTAGAATGATTCCAGCTGCTTGTATAGCTGTTATATAAAGGCTGGCGGCTATGACACTCAAAATGGCGGCTGTAGAATGGTTCCAGCAGCTTGCATAGCTGTTATATAAAGGCTGGCGGCTATGACACTCAAAATAACGGCTGTAGAATGGTTCCAGCAGCTTGTAGAGCTACTATATAAAGGCTGGCGGCTATTACACTCAAAATAACGGCTGTAGAATGATTCCAGCTGCTTGTATAGCTGTTATATAAAGGCTGGCGGCTATGCCACTCAAAATGGCGGCTGTAGAATGGTTCCAGTACCTTGTATAGCTGTTATATAAAGGCTGGCGGCTATGACATTAAAAATGGCGGCTGTAGAATGGTTCCAGCATTTTGTGTAGCTGTTATTTAAAGTCTGGCGGCTATGCCACTCAAAATGGCGGCTGTAGAATGGTTCCAGCATCTTGTATAGCTTTTATATAAAGGCTGGCGGCTATGACACTCAAAAGAACGGCTGTAGAATGGTTCCAGCATCTTGTATAGCTGTTATATAAAGGTAGAATGTAGAATGATTCCAGCTGCTTGTATAGCTGTTATATAAAGGCTGGCGGCTATGACACTCAAAATGGCCGCTGTAGAATGGTTCCAGTACCTTGTATAGCTGTTATATAAAGGCTGGCGGCTATGACATTAAAAATGGCGGCTGTAGAATGGTTCCAGCATCTTGTGTAGCTGTTATTTAAAGTCTGGCGGCTATGCCACTCAAAATGGCGGCTGTAGAATGGTTCCAGCATCTTGTATAGCTTTTATATAAAGGCTGGCGGCTATGACACTCAAAAGAACGGCTGTAGAATGGTTCCAGCAGCTTGTATAGCTGTTATATAAAAGCTGGCGGCTATGCCACTCAAAATGGCGGCTGTAGAATGGTTCCAGCATCTTGTATAGCTGTTATATAAAGGCTGGCGGCTATGACATTAAAAATGGCGGCTGTAGAATGGTTCCACTACTATATAAAGGCTGGCGGCTATGACACTCAAAATAACGGCTGTAGAATGGTTCCTGCAGCTTGTATAGCTGTTATATAAAGGCTGGCGGCTATGACACTCAAAATAACGGCTGTAGAATTGTTCCAGCAGCTTGTAGAGCTACTATATAAAGGCTGGCGGCTATGACACTCAAAATAACGGCTGTAGAATGGTTCCAGCAGCTTGTATAGCTGTTGTATAAAGGCTGGCGGCTATGCCTCTCAAAATGGCGGCTGTAGAATGGTTCCAGCAGCTTGTAGAGCTACTATATAAAGGCTGGCGGCTATGACACTCAAAATAACGGCTGTAGAATAGTTCCAGCATATTGTATAGCTGTTATATAAAGGCTGGCGGCTATGACACTCAAAATAACGGCTGTAGAATTATTCCAGCTGCTTGTATAGCTGTTATTTAAAGGCTGGCGGCTATGCCACTCAAAATGGCGGCTGTAGAATGGTTCCAGCAGCTTGTAGAGCTACTATATAAAGGCTGGCGTCTATGACACTCAAAATAACGGCTGTAGAATAGTTCCAGCATCTTGTATAGCTGTTATATAAAGGCTGGCGGCTATGACACTCAAAATGGCGGCTGTAGAATGGTTCCAGCATCTTGTATAGCTGTTATTTAAAGGCTGGCGGCTATGCCACTCAAAATGGCGGCTGTAGAATGGTTCCAGCAGCTTGTAGAGCTACTATATAAAGGCTGGCGTCTATGACACTCAAAATAACGGCTGTAGAATAGTTCCAGCATCTTGTATAGCTGTTGTATAAAGGCTGGCGGCTATGACACTCAAAATGGCGGCTGTAGAATGGTTCCAGCAGCTTGCATAGCTGTTATATAAAGGCTGGCGGCTATGACACTCAAAATAACGGCTGTAGAATGGTTTTAGCAGCTTGTAGAGCTACTATATAAAGGCTGGCGGATATGACTCTCAAAATAACGGCTGTAGAATGATTCCAGCTGCTTGTATAGCTGTTATATAAAGGCTGGCGGCTATGACACTCAAAATAACGGCTATAGAATGGTTCCAGCAGCTTGTAGAGCTACTATATAAAGGCTGGCGGCTATGACACTCAAAATAACGGCTGTAGAATGATTCCAGCTGCTTGTATAGCTGTTATATAAAGGCTGGCGGCTATGACACTCAAAATGGCGGCTGTAGAATGGTTCCAGCACCTTGTGTAGCTGTTATATAAAGGCTGGCGGCTATGACATTAAAAATGGCGACTGTAGAATGGTTCCACTACTATATAAAGGCTGGCGGCTATGACACTCAAAATAACGGCTGTAGAATGGTTTCAGCATCTTGTATAGCTGTTATATAAAGGCTGGCGGCTATGACACTCAAAATAACGGCTGTAGAATGGTTCCAGCAGCTGGTAGAGCTTCTATATAAAGGCTGGCGGCTATGACACTCAAAATAACGGCTGTAGAATGGTTCCAGCATCTTGTATAGCTGTTATATAAAGGCTGGCGGCTGTAGAATGGTTCCACTACTATATTTAGGCTGGCGGCTACGACACTCAAAATAACGGCTGTAGAATGGTTCCAGCATCTTGTATAGCTGTTATTTAAAGGCTGGCGGCTATGCCACTCAAAATAACGGCTGTAGAATGGTTCCAGCTGCTGGTAGAGCTACTATATAAAGGCTGGCGGCTATGACACTCAAAATAACGGCTGTAGAATGGTTCCAGCATCTTGTATAGCTGTTATATAAAGGCTAGCGGCTGTAGAATGGTTCCACTACTATATTTAGGCTGGCGGCTACGACACTCAAAATAACGGCTGTAGAATGGTTCCAGCATCTTGTATAGCTTTTATATAAAGGCTGGCGGCTATGACTCTCAAAATGGCGGCTGTAGAATGGTTCCAGCAGCTTGTAGAGCTACTATATAATGGCTGGCGTCTATGACACTCAAAATAACGGCTTTAGAATAGTTCCAGCATCTTGTATAGCTGTTATATAAAGGCTGGCGGCTATGACACTCAAAATGGCTGCTGTAGAATGGTTCCAGCAGCTTACATAGCTGTTATATAAAGGCTGGCGGCTATGACACTCAAAATAACGGCTGTAGAATGGTCCCCGCAGCTTGTAGAGTTACTATATAAAGGTTGGCGGCTATGACACTCAAAATAACGGCTGTAGAATGATTCCAGCTCCTTGTATAGCTGTTATATAAAGGCTGGCGGCAATGACACTCAAAATGGCGGCTGTAGAATGGTTTCAGTAGCTTGTAAAACTACTATATAAGGGCTGGCGGCTATGAAACTCAAAATAACGGCTGTCGAATGGTTCCAGCTGCTTGTATAGCTGTTATATAAAGGCTGGCGGCTATGACACTCAAAATAACGGCTGTAGAATGGTTCCAGCAGCTTGTATAGCTGTTGTATAAAGGCTGGCGGCTATGCCTCTCAAAATGGCGGCTGTAGAATGGTTCCAGCAGCTTGTAGAGCTACTATATAAAGGCTGGCGGCTATGACACTCAAAATAACGGCTGTAGAATAGTTCCAGCATATTGTATAGCTGTTATATAAAGGCTGGCGGCTATGACACTCAAAATAACGGCTGTAGAATTATTCCAGCTGCTTGTATAGCTGTTATTTAAAGGCTGGCGGCTATGCCACTCAAAATGGCGGCTGTAGAATGGTTCCAGCAGCTTGTAGAGCTACTATATAAAGGCTGGCGTCTATGACACTCAAAATAACGGCTGTAGAATAGTTCCAGCATCTTGTATAGCTGTTATATAAAGGCTGGCGGCTATGACACTCAAAATGGCGGCTGTAGAATGGTTCCAGCATCTTGTATAGCTGTTATTTAAAGGCTGGCGGCTATGCCACTCAAAATGGCGGCTGTAGAATGGTTCCAGCAGCTTGTAGAGCTACTATATAAAGGCTGGCGTCTATGACACTCAAAATAACGGCTGTAGAATAGTTCCAGCATCTTGTATAGCTGTTGTATAAAGGCTGGCGGCTATGACACTCAAAATGGCGGCTGTAGAATGGTTCCAGCAGCTTGCATAGCTGTTATATAAAGGCTGGCGGCTATGACACTCAAAATAACGGCTGTAGAATGGTTTTAGCAGCTTGTAGAGCTACTATATAAAGGCTGGCGGATATGACTCTCAAAATAACGGCTGTAGAATGATTCCAGCTGCTTGTATAGCTGTTATATAAAGGCTGGCGGCTATGACACTCAAAATAACGGCTATAGAATGGTTCCAGCAGCTTGTAGAGCTACTATATAAAGGCTGGCGGCTATGACACTCAAAATAACGGCTGTAGAATGATTCCAGCTGCTTGTATAGCTGTTATATAAAGGCTGGCGGCTATGACACTCAAAATGGCGGCTGTAGAATGGTTCCAGCACCTTGTGTAGCTGTTATATAAAGGCTGGCGGCTATGACATTAAAAATGGCGACTGTAGAATGGTTCCACTACTATATAAAGGCTGGCGGCTATGACACTCAAAATAACGGCTGTAGAATGGTTTCAGCATCTGGTAGAGCTACTATATAAAGGCTGGCGGCTATGACACTCAAAATAACGGCTGTAGAATGGTTCCAGCATCTTGTATAGCTGTTATATAAAGGCTAGCGGCTGTAGAATGGTTCCACTACTATATTTAGGCTGGCGGCTACGACACTCAAAATAACGGCTGTAGAATGGTTCCAGCATCTTGTATAGCTTTTATATAAAGGCTGGCGGCTATGACTCTCAAAATGGCGGCTGTAGAATGGTTCCAGCAGCTTGTAGAGCTACTATATAATGGCTGGCGTCTATGACACTCAAAATAACGGCTTTAGAATAGTTCCAGCATCTTGTATAGCTGTTATATAAAGGCTGGCGGCTATGACACTCAAAATGGCTGCTGTAGAATGGTTCCAGCAGCTTACATAGCTGTTATATAAAGGCTGGCGGCTATGACACTCAAAATAACGGCTGTAGAATGGTCCCCGCAGCTTGTAGAGTTACTATATAAAGGTTGGCGGCTATGACACTCAAAATAACGGCTGTAGAATGATTCCAGCTCCTTGTATAGCTGTTATATAAAGGCTGGCGGCAATGACACTCAAAATGGCGGCTGTAGAATGGTTTCAGTAGCTTGTAAAACTACTATATAAGGGCTGGCGGCTATGAAACTCAAAATAACGGCTGTCGAATGGTTCCAGCTGCTTGTATAGCTGTTATATAAAGGCTGGCGGCTATGATTCTCAAAATAACGGCTGTAGAATGGTTCCAGCTGCTTGTATAGCTGTTATATAAAGGCTGGCGGCTATGATTCTCAAAATAACGGCTGTAGAATGGTTCCAGCAGCTTGTATAGCTGTTATATAAAGGCTGGCGGCTATGACACTCAAAATGGCGGCCGTAGAATCATTCCAGCAGCTTGTAGAGCTACTATATAAAGGCTGGCGGCTATGACACTCAAAATAACGGCTGTAGAATGGTTCCAGCAGCTTGCATAGCTGTTGTATAAAGGCTGGCGGCCATGCCACTCAAAATGTCGGCTGTAGAATGGTTCCAGTATCTTGTATAGCTGTTATATAAAGGTAGAATGTAGAATGATTCCAGCTGCTTGTATAGCTGTAATATAAAGGCTGGCGGCTATGACACTCAAAATGGCCGCTGTAGAATGGTTCCAGCATCTTGTATAGCTTTTATATAAAGGCTGGCGGCTATGACACTCAAAATAACGGCTGTAGAATGGTTCCAGCAGCTTGTATAGCTGTTATTTAAAGGCTGGCGGCTATGCCACTCAAAATGGCGGCTGTAGAATGGTTTCAGCATCTTGTATAGCTTTTATACAAAGGCTGGCGGCTATGACTCTCAAAATGGCGGCTGTAGAATGGTTCCAGCAGGTTGTAGAGCTACTATATAAAGGCTGGCGTCTATGACACTCAAAATAACGGTTGTAGAATAGTTCCAGCATCTTGTATAGCTGTTATATAAAGGCTGGCGGCTATGACACTCAAAATGGCGGCTGTAGAATGGTTCCAGCATCTTGTACCAGCAGCTTGTATAGCTGTTATATAAAGGCTGGCGGCTATGACACTCAAAATAACGGCTGTAGAATGGTTCCAGCATCTTGTATAGCTGTTATTTAAAGGCTGGCGGCTATGCCACTCAAAATGGAGGCTGTAGAATGGTTCCAGCATCTTGTATAGCTTTTATATAAAGGCTGGCGGCTATGACACTCAAAATAACGGCTGTAGAATGGTTCCAGCAGCTTGTATAGCTGTTATTTAAAGGCTGGCGGCTATGCCACTCAAAATGGCGGCTGTAGAATGGTTTCAGCATCTTGTATAGCTTTTATACAAAGGCTGGCGGCTATGACTCTCAAAATGGCGGCTGTAGAATGGTTCCAGCAGCTTGTAGAGCTACTATATAAAGGCTGGCGTCTATGACACTCAAAATAACGGTTGTAGAATAGTTCCAGCATCTTGTATAGCTGTTATATAAAGGCTGGCGGCTATGACACTCAAAATGGCGGCTGTAGAATGGTTCCAGCATCTTGTACCAGCAGCTTGTATAGCTGTTATATAAAGGCTGGCGGCTATGACACTCAAAATAACGGCTGTAGAATGGTTCCAGCATCTTGTATAGCTGTTATTTAAAGGCTGGCGGCTATGCCACTCAAAATGGCGGCTGTAGAATGGTTTCAGCATCTTGTATAGCTTTTATACAAAGGCTGGCGGCTATGACTCTCAAAATGGCGGCTGTAGAATGGTTCCAGCAGCTTGTAGAGCTACTATATAAAGGCTGGCGTCTATGACACTCAAAATAACGGTTGTAAAATAGTTCCAGCATCTTGTATAGCTGTTATATTAAGGCTGGCGGCTATGACACTCAAAATGGCGGCTGTAGAATGGTTCCAGCAGCTTACATAGCTGTTATATAAAGGCTGGCGGCTATGACACTCACAATAACGGCTGTAGAATGGTTCCAGCAGCTTGTAGAGTTACTATATAAAGGCTGGCGGCTATGACACTCAAAATAACGGCTGTAGAATGATTCCAGCTCCTTGTATAGCTGTTATATAAAGGCTGGCGGCTATGACACTCAAAATGGCGGCTATAGAATGGTTTCAGTAGCTTGTAAAACTACTATATAAGGGCTGGCGGCTATGAAACTCAAAATAACGGCTGTAGAATGGTTCCAGCAGCTTGTATAGCTGTTGTATAAAGGCTGGCGGCTATGCCTCTCAAAATGGCGGCTGTAGAATGGTTCCAGCAGCTTGTAGAGCTACTATATAAAGGCTGGCGGCTATGACACTCAAAATAACGGCTGTAGAATAGTTCCAGCATATTGTATAGCTGTTATATAAAGGCTGGCGGCTATGACACTCAAAATGGCGGCTGTAGAATGGTTCCAGCATCTTGTATAGCTGTTATTTAAAGGCTGGCGGCTATGTCACTCAAAATGGCGGCTGTAGAATGGTTCCAGCAGCTTGTAGAGCTACTATATAAAGGCTGGCGTCTATGACACTCAAAATAACGGCTGTAGAATAGATCCAGCATCTTGTATAGCTGTTGTATAAAGGCTGGCGGCTATGACACTCAAAATGGCGGCTGTACAATGGTTCCAGCAGCTTGCATAGCTGTTATATAAAGGCTGGCAGCTATGACACTCAAAATAACGGCTGTAGAATGGTTTTAGCAGCTTGTAGAGCTACTATATAAAGGCTGGCGGATATGACTCTCAAAATAACGGCTGTAGAATGATTCCAGCTGCTTGTATAGCTGTTATATAAAGGCTGGCGGCTATGACCCTCAAAATACCGGCTATAGAATGGTTCCAGCAGCTTGTAGAGCTACTATGTAAAGGCTGGCGGCTATGACACTCAAAATAACGGCTGTAGAATGATTCCAGCTGCTTGTATAGCTGTTATATAAAGGCTGGCGGCTATGACACTCAAAATGGCGGCTGTAGAATGGTTCCAGCACCTTGTGTAGCTGTTATATAAAGGCTGGCGGCTATGACATTAAAAATGGCGGCTGTAGAATGGTTCCACTACTATATAAAGGCTGGCGGCTATGACACTCAAAATAACGGCTGTAGAATGGTTTCAGCATCTTGTATAGCTGTTATATAAAGGCTGGCGGCTATGACACTCAAAATAACGGCTGTAGAATGGTTCCAGCAGCTTGTATAGCTGTTATATAAAGGCTGGCGGCTATGCCACTCAAAATGGCGGCTGTAGAATGGTTCCAGCAGCTTGTATAGCTGTTGTATAAAGGCTGGCGGCTATGCCACTCAAAATGGCGGCTGTAGAATGGTTCCAGCATCTTGTATAGCTGTTAAATAGAGGCTGGCGGCTATGACATTAAAAATGGCGGCTGTAGAATGGTTCCACTACTATATAAAGGCTGGCGGCTACGACACTCAAAATAACGGCTGTAGAATGGTTCCAGCATCTTGTATAGATATTATATAAAGGCTGGCGGCTATGACACTCAAAATAACGGCTGTAGAATGGTTCCAGCAGCTGGTAGAGCTACTATATAAAGGCTGGCGGCTATGACACTCAAAATAACGGCTGTAGAATGGTTCCAGCATCTTGTATAGCTGTTATATAAAGGCTGGCGGCTGTAGAATGGTTCCACTACTATATTTAGGCTGGCGGCTACGACACTCAAAATAACGGCTGTAGAATGGTTCCAGCATCTTGTATAGCTGTTATTTAAAGGCTGGCTGCTATGCCACTCAAAATGGCGGCTGTAGAATGGTTCCAGCATCTTGTATAGCTTTTATATAAAGGCTGGCGGCTATGACTCTCAAAATGGCGGCTGTAGAATGGTTCCAGCAGCTTGTAGAGCTACTATATAAAGGCTGGCGTCTATGACACTCAAAATAACGGCTGTAGAATAGTTCCAGCATCTTGTATAGCTGTTATATAAAGGCTGGCGGCTATGACACTCAAAATGGCTTCTGTAGAATGGTTCCAGCAGCTTACATAGCTGTTATATAAAGGCTGGCGGCTATGACACTCAAAATAACGGCTGTAGAATGGTTCCAGCAGCTTGTAGAGTTACTATATAAAGGTTGGCGGCTATGACACTCAAAATAACGGCTGTAGAATGATTCCAGCTCCTTGTATAGCTGTTATATAAAGGCTGGCGGCTATGACATTAAAAATGGCGGCTGTAGAATGGTTCCACTACAATATAAAGGCTGGCGGCTATGACACTCAAAATAACGGCTGTAGAATGGTACCAGCAGCTTGTATAGCTGTTATATAAAGGCTGGCGGCTATGACACTCAAAATAACGGCTGTAGAATGGTTCCAGCAGCTTGCAGAGCTACTATATAAAGGCTGGCGGCTATGACACTCAAAATAACGGCTGTAGAATGGTTCCAGCAGCTTGTATAGCTGTTGTATAAAGGCTGGCGGCTATGCCACTCAAAATGGCGGCTGTAGAATGGTTCCAGCAGCTTGTAGAGCTACTATATAAAGGCTGGCGGCTATGACACTCAAAATAACGGCTGTAGAATAGTTCCAGCATATTGTATAGCTGTTATATAAAGGCTGGCGGCTACGACACTCAAAATGGCGGCTGTAGAATGGTTCCAGCATCTTGTATAGCTGTTATTTAAAGGCTGGCGGCTATGCCACTCAAAATGGCGGCTGTAGAATGGTTCCAGCAGCTTGTAGAGCTACTATATAAAGGCTGGCGGGTATGACACTCAAAATAACTGCTGTAGAATAGTTCCAGCATCTTGTATAGCTGTTATATAAAGGCTGGCGGCTATGACATTCAAAATGGCGGCTGTAGAATGGTTCCAGCATCTTGTATAGCTGTTATTTAAAGGCTGGCGGCTATGCCACTCAAAATGGCGGCTGTAGAATGGTTCCAGCATCTTGTATAGCTGTTATATAAAGGCTGGCGGCTATGACTCAAAATAACGGCTGTAGAATGGTTCCAGCAGCTGGTAGAGCTACTATATAAAGGCTGGCTGCTATGACACTCAAAATAACGGCTGTAGAATGGTTCCAGCATATTGTATAGCTGTTATTTAAAGGCTGGCGGCTATGCCACTCAAAATGGCGGGTGTAGAATGGTTCCAGCATCTTGTATAGCTTTTATATAAAGGTTGGCGGCTATGACACTCAAAATGGCGGCTGTAGAATGGTTCCAGCAGCTTGTAGAGCTACTATATAAAGGCTGGCGTCTAAATAACGGCTGTAGAATAGTTCCAGCATCTTGTATAGCTGTTATATAAAGGCTGGCGGCTATGACACTCAAAATGGCGGCTGTAGAATGGTTCCAGCAGCTGGTAGAGCTACTATATAAAGGCTGGCGGCTATGACACTCAAAATAACGGCTGTAGAATGGTTCCAGCATCTTGTATAGCTGTTATATAAAGGCTGGCGGCTGTAGAATGGTTCCACTACTATATTTAGGCTGGCGGCTACGACACTCAAAATAACGGCTGTAGAATGGTTCCAGCATCTTGTATAGCTTTTATATAAAGGCTGGCGGCTATGACTCTCAAAATGGCGGCTGTAGAATGGTTCCAGCAGCTTGTAGAGCTACTATATAAAGGCTGGCGTCTATGACACTCAAAATAACGGCTGTAGAATAGTTCCAGCATCTTGTATAGCTGTTATATAAAGGCTGGCGGCTATGACACTCAAAATGGCTTCTGTAGAATGGTTCCAGCAGCTTACATAGCTGTTATATAAAGGCTGGCGGCTATGACACTCAAAATAACGGCTGAAGAATGGTTCCAGCAGCTTGTAGAGTTACTATATAAAGGTTGGCGGCTATGACACTCAAAATAACGGCTGTAAAATGATTCCAGCTCCTTGTATAGCTGTTATATAAAGGCTGGCGGCTATGACACTCAAAATGGCGGCTGTAGAATGGTTTCAGTAGCTTGTAAAACTACTATATAAGGGCTGGCGGCTATGAAACTCAAAATAACGGCTGTAGAATGGTTCCAGCTGCTTGTATAGCTGTTATATAAAGGCTGGCGGCTATGATTCTCAAAATAACGGCTGTAGAATGGTTCCAGCAGCTTGTATAGCTGTTATATAAAGGCTGGCGGCTATGACACTCAAAATGGCGGCCGTAGAATCATTCCAGCAGCTTGTAGAGCTACTATATAAAGGCTGGCGGCTATGACACTCAAAATAACGGCTGTAGAATGGTTCCAGCAGCTTGCATAGCTGTTGTATAAAGGCTGGCGGCCATGCCACTCAAAATGTCGGCTGTAGAATGGTTCCAGCATCTTGTATAGCTGTTATATAAAGGTAGAATGTAGAATGATTTCAGCTGCTTGTATAGCTGTTATATAAAGGCTGGCGGCTATGACACTCAAAATGGCCGCTGTAGAATGGTCCAGCACCTTGTATAGCTGTTATATAAAGGCTGGCGGCTATGACATTAAAAATGGCGGCTGTAGAATGGTTCCAGCATCTTGTATAGGTGTTATTTAAAGGCTGGCGGCTATGCCACTCAAAATGGCGGCTGTAGAATGGTTCCAGCATCTTGTATAGCTTTTATATAAAGGCTGGCGGCTACGACACTCAAAATAACGGCTGTAGAATGGTTCCAGCAGCTTGTATAGCTGTTATATAAAAGCTGGCGGCTATGCCACTCAAAATGGCGGCTGTAGAATGGTTCCAGTATTTTGTATAGCTGTTATAATAAGGCTGGCGGCTATGACATTAAAAATGGCGGCTGTAGAATGGTTCCACTACAATATAAAGGCTGGCGGCTATGACACTCAAAATAACGGCTGTAGAATGGTACCAGCAGCTTGTATAGCTGTTATATAAAGGCTGGCGGCTATGACACTCAAAATAACGGCTGTAGAATGGTTCCAGCAGCTTGCAGAGCTACTATATAAAGGCTGGCGGCTATGACACTCAAAATAACGGCTGTAGAATGGTTCCAGCAGCTTGTATAGCTGTTGTATAAAGGCTGGCGGCTATGCCACTCAAAATAAAGGCTGTAGAATGGTTCCAGCAGCTTGTAGAGCTACTATATAAAGGCTGGCGGCTATGACACTCAAAATAACGGCTGTAGAATAGTTCCAGCATATTGTATAGCTGTTATATAAAGGCTGGCGGCTATGACACTCAAAATGGCGGCTGTAGAATGGTTCCAGCATCTTGTATAGCTGTTATTTAAAGGCTGGCGGCTATGCCACTCAAAATGGCGGCTGTAGAATGGTTCCAGCAGCTTGTAGAGCTACTATATAAAGGCTGGCGTCTATGACACTCAAAATAACTGCTGTAGAATAGTTTCAGCATCTTGTATAGCTGTTATAGAAAGGCTGGCGGCTATGACATTCAAAATGGCGGCTGTAGAATGGTTTCAGCATCTTGTATAGCTGTTATTTAAAGGCTGGCGGCTATGCCACTCAAAATGGCGGCTGTAGAATGGTTCCAGCAGCTTGCATAGCTGTTATATAAAGGCTGGCGGCTATGACACTCAAAATAACGGCTGTAGAATAGTTCCAGCAGCTTGTAGAGCTACTATATAAAGACTGGCGGATATGACACTCAAAATAACGGCTGTAGAATGGTTCCAGCATCTTGTATAGCTGTTATATAAAGGCTGGCGGCTATGACACTCAAAATAACGGCTGTAGAATGGTTCCAGCAGCTGGTAGAGCTACTATATAAAGGCTGGCGGCTATGACACTCAAAATAACGGCTGTAGAATGGTTCCAGCATATTGTATAGCTGTTATATAAAGGCTGGCGGCTATGACACTCAAAATGGCGGCTGTAGAATGGTTCCAGCATCTTGTATAGCTGTTATTTAAAGGCTGGCGGCTATGCCACTCAAAATGGCGGCTGTAGAATCGTTCCAGCAGCTTGCATAGCTGTTATATAAAGGCTGGCGTCTATGACACTCAAAATAACGGCTGTAGAATAGTTCCAGCAGCTTGTAGAGCTACTGTATAAAGGCTGGCGGCTATGCCACTCAAAATGGCGGCTGTAGAATGGTTCCAGCAGCTTGCATAGCTGTTATATAAAGGCTGGCGGCTATGACACTCAAAATAACGGCTGTAGAATAGTTCCAGCAGCTTGTAGAGCTACTATATAAAGACTGGCGGATATGACACTCAAAATAACGGCTGTAGAATGGTTCCAGCATCTTGTATAGCTGTTATATAAAGGCTGGCGGCTATGACACTCAAAATAACGGCTGTAGAATGGTTCCAGCTGCTTGTATAGCTGTTATATAAAGGCTGGCGGCTATGATTCTCAAAATAACGGCTGTAGAATGGTTCCAGCAGCTTGTATAGCTGTTATATAAAGGCTGGCGGCTATGACACTCAAAATGGCGGCCGTAGAATCATTCCAGCAGCTTGTAGAGCTACTATATAAAGGCTGGCGGCTATGACACTCAAAATAACGGCTGTAGAATGGTTCCAGCAGCTTGCATAGCTGTTGTATAAAGGCTGGCGGCCATGCCACTCAAAATGTCGGCTGTAGAATGGTTCCAGCATCTTGTATAGCTGTTATATAAAGGTAGAATGTAAAATGATTTCAGCTGCTTGTATAGCTGTTATATAAAGGCTGGCGGCTATGACACTCAAAATGGCGGCTGTAGAATGGTTCCAGCATCTTGTATAGCTGTTATTTAAAGGCTGGCGGCTATGCCACTCAAAATGGCGGCTGTAGAATCGTTCCAGCAGCTTGTAGAGCTACTATATAAAGGCTGGCGTCTATGACACTCAAAATAACGGCTGTAGAATAGTTCCAGCAGCTTGTAGAGCTACTATATAAAGGCTGGCGGCTATGCCACTCAAAATGGCGGCTGTAGAATGGTTCCAGCAGCTTGCATAGCTGTTATATAAAGGCTGGCGGCTATGACACTCAAAATAACGGCTGTAGAATAGTTCCAGCAGCTTGTAGAGCTACTATATAAAGACTGGCGGATATGACACTCAAAATAACGGCTGTAGAATGGTTCCAGCATCTTGTATAGCTGTTATATAAAGGCTGGCGGCTATGACACTCAAAATAACGGCTGTAGAATGGTTCCAGCAGCTGGTAGAGCTACTATATAAAGGCTGGCGGCTATGACACTCAAAATAACGGCTGTAGAATGGTTCCAGCATATTGTATAGCTGTTATATAAAGGCTGGCGGCTATGACACTCAAAATGGCGGCTGTAGAATGGTTCCAGCATCTTGTATAGCTGTTGTATAAAGGCTGGCGGCTATGACACTCAAAATGGCGACTGTAGAATGGTTCCAGCAGCTTGCATAGCTGTTATATAAAGGCTGGCGGCTATGACACTCAAAATAACGGCTGTAGAATAGTTCCAGCATCTTGTATAGCTGTTGTATAAAGGCTGGCGGCTATGACACTCAAAATGGCGGCTGTAGAATGGTTCCAGCAGCTTGCATAGCTGTTATATAAAGGCTGGCGGCTATGACACTCAAAATAACGGCTGTAGAATGGTTTAAGCAGCTTGTAGAGCTACTATATAAAGGCTGGCGGATATGACTCTCAAAATAACGGCTGTAGAATGATTCCAGCTGCTTGTATAGCTGTTATATAAAGGCTGGCGGCTATGACACTCAAAATAACGGCTATAGAATGGTTCCAGCAGCTTGTAGAGCTACTATATAAAGGCTGGCGGCTATGACACTCAAAATAACGGCTATAGAATGGTTCCAGCAGCTTGTAGAGCTACTATATAAAGGCTGGCGGCTATGACACTCAAAATAACGGCTGTAGAATGATTCCAGCTGCTTGTATAGCTGTTATATAAAGGCTGGCGGCTATGACACTCAAAATGGCGGCTGTAGAATGGTTCCAGCACCTTGTGTAGCTGTTATATAAAGGCTGGCGGCTATGACATTAAAAATGGCGACTGTAGAATGGTTCCACTACTATATAAAGGCTGGCGGCTATGACACTCAAAATAACGGCTGTAGAATGGTTTCAGCATCTTGTATAGCTGTTATATAAAGGCTGGCGGCTATGACACTCAAAATAACGGCTGTAGAATGGTTCCAGCAGCTGGTAGAGCTACTATATAAAGGCTGGCGGCTATGACACTCAAAATAACGGCTGTAGAATGGTTCCAGCATCTTGTATAGCTGTTATATAAAGGCTGGCGGCTGTAGAATGGTTCCACTACTATATTTAGGCTGGCGGCTACGACACTCAAAATAACGGCTGTAGAATGGTTCCAGCATCTTGTATAGCTGTTATTTAAAGGCTGGCGGCTATGCCACTCAAAATGGCGGCTGTAGAATGGTTCCAGCATCTTGTATAGCTTTTATATAAAGGCTGGCGGCTATGACTCTCAAAATGGCGGCTGTAGAATGGTTCCAGCAGCTTGTAGAGCTACTATATAAAGGCTGGCGTCTATGACACTCAAAATAACGGCTTTAGAATAGTTCCAGCATCTTGTATAGCTGTTATATAAAGGCTGGCGGCTATGACACTCAAAATGGCTGCTGTAGAATGGTTCCAGCAGCTTACATAGCTGTTATATAAAGGCTGGCGGCTATGACACTCAAAATAACGGCTGTAGAATGGTTCCCGCAGCTTGTAGAGTTACTATATAAAGGTTGGCGGCTATGACACTCAAAATAACGGCTGTAGAATGATTCCAGCTCCTTGTATAGCTGTTATATAAAGGCTGGCGGCAATGACACTCAAAATGGCGGCTGTAGAATGGTTTCAGTAGCTTGTAAAACTACTATATAAGGGCTGGCGGCTATGAAACTCAAAATAACGGCTGTAGAATGGTTCCAGCTGCTTGTATAGCTGTTATATAAAGGCTGGCGGCTATGATTCTCAAAATAACGGCTGTAGAATGGTTTCAGCTGCTTGTATAGCTGTAATATAAAGGCTGGCGGCTATAATTCTCAAAAGAACGGCTGTAGAATGGTTCCAGCTGCTTGTATAGCTGTTATATAAAGGCTGGCGGCTATGACACTCAAAATGGCGGCCGTAGAATCATTCCAGCAGCTTGTAGAGCTACTATATAAAGGCTGGCGGCTATGACACTCAAAATAACGGCTGTAGAATGGTTCCAGCAGCTTGCATAGCTGTTGTATAAAGGCTGGCGGCCATGCCACTCAAAATGTCGGCTGTAGAATGGTTCCAGCATCTTGTATAGCTGTTATATAAAGGTAGAATGTAGAATGATTCCAGCTGCTTGTATAGCTGTTATATAAAGGCTGGCGGCTATGACACTCAAAATGGCCGCTGTGGAATGGTCCAGCACCTTGTATAGCTGTTATATAAAGGCTGGCGGCTATGACAATAAAAATGGCGGCTGTAGAATGGTTCCAGCATCTTGTATAGCTGTTATTTAAAGGCTGGCGGCTATGCCACTCAAAATGGCGGCTGTAGAATGGTTCCAGCATCTTGTATAGCTTTTATATAAAGGCTGGCGGCTATGACACTCAAAATAACGGCTGTAGAATGGTTCCAGCAGCTTGTATAGCTGTTATTTAAAGGCTGGCGGCTATGCCACTCAAAATGGCGGCTGTAGAATGGTTTCAGCATCTTGTATAGCTTTTATACAAAGGCTGGCGGCTATGACTCTCAAAATGGCGGCTGTAGAATGGTTCCAGCAGCTTGTAGAGCTACTATATAAAGGCTGGCGTCTATGACACTCAAAATAACGGTTGTAGAATAGTTCCAGCATCTTGTATAGCTGTTATATAAAGGCTGGCGGCTATGACACTCAAAATGGCGGCTGTTGAATGGTTCCAGCATCTTGTACCAGCAGCTTGTATAGCTGTTATATAAAGGCTGGCGGCTATGACACTCAAAATAACGGCTGTAGAATGGTTCCAGCATCTTGTATAGCTGTTATTTAAAGGCTGGCGGCTATGCCACTCAAAATGGCGGCTGTAGAATGGTTTCAGCATCTTGTATAGCTTTTATACAAAGGCTGGCGGCTATGACTCTCAAAATGGCGGCTGTAGAATGGTTCCAGCAGCTTGTAGAGCTACTATATAAAGGCTGGCGTCTATGACACTCAAAATAACGGTTGTAGAATAGTTCCAGCATCTTGTATAGCTGTTATATAAAGGCTGGCGGCTATGACACTCAAAATGGCGGCTGTAGAATGGTTCCAGCAGCTTACATAGCTGTTATATAAAGGCTGGCGGCTATGACACTCACAATAACGGCTGTAGAATGGTTCCAGCAGCTTGTAGAGTTACTATATAAAGGCTGGCGGCTATGACACTCAAAATAACGGCTGTAGAATGATTCCAGCTCCTTGTATAGCTGTTATATAAAGGCTGGCGGCTATGACACTCAAAATGGCGGCTGTAGAATGGTTTCAGTAGCTTGTAAAACTACTATATAAGGGCTGGCGGCTATGAAACTCAAAATAACGGCTGTAGAATGGTTCCAGCAGCTTGTATAGCTGTTATATAAAGGCTGGCGGCTATGACACTCAGAATGGCTGCTGTAGAATGGTTCCAGCAGCTTACATAGCTGTTATATAAAGGCTGGCGGCTATGACACTCAAAATAACGGCTGTAGAATGGTTCCCGCAGCTTGTAGAGTTACTATATAAAGGTTGGCGGCTATGACATTCAAAATAACGGCTGTAGAATGATTCCAGCTCCTTGTATAGCTGTTATATAAAGGCTGGCGGCAATGACACTCAAAATGGCGGCTGTAGAATGGTTTCAGTAGCTTGTAAAACTACTATATAAGGGCTGGCGGCTATGAAACTCAAAATAACGGCTGTAGAATGGTTCCAGCTGCTTGTATAGCTGTTATATAAAGGCTGGCGGCTAAGATTCTCAAAATAACGGCTGTAGAATGGTTCCAGCTGCTTGTATAGCTGTTATATAAAGGCTGGCGGCTATGATTCTCAAAAGAACGGCTGTAGAATGGTTCCAGCAGCTTGTATAGCTGTTATATAAAGGCTGGCGGCTATGACACTCAAAATGGCGGCCGTAGAATCATTCCAGCAGCTTGTAGAGCTACTATATAAAGGCTGGCGGCTATGACACTCAAAATAACGGCTGTAGAATGGTTCCAGCAGCTTGCATAGCTGTTGTATAAAGGCTGGCGGCCATGCCACTCAAAATGTCGGCTGTAGAGTGGTTCCAGCATCTTGTATAGCTGTTATATAAAGGTAGAATGTAGAATGATTCCAGCTGCTTGTATAGCTGTTATATAAAGGCTGGCGGCTATGGCACTCAAAATGGCCGCTGTAGAATGGTCCAGCACCTTGTATAGCTGTTATATAAAGGCTGGCGGCTATGACAATAAAAATGGCGGCTGTAGAATGGTTCCAGCATTTTGTATAGCTGTTATTTAAAGGCTGGCGGCTATGCCACTCAAAATGGCGGCTGTAGAATGATTCCAGCATCTTGTATAGCTTTTACATAAAGGCTGGCGGCTATGACACTCAAAATAACGGCTGTAGAATGGTTCCAGCAGCTTGTATAGCTGTTATTTAAAGGCTGGCGGCTATGCCACTCAAAATGGCGGCTGTAGAATGGTTTTAGCATCTTGTATAGCTTTTATACAAAGGCTGGCGGCTATGACTCTCAAAATGGCGGCTGTAGAATGGTTCCAGCAGCTTGTAGAGCTACTATATAAAGGCTGGCGTCTATGACACTCAAAATAACGGTTGTAGAATAGTTCCAGCATCTTGTATAGCTGTTATATAAAGGCTGGCGGCTATGACACTCAAAATGGCGGCTGTAGAATGGTTCCAGCATCTTGTACCAGCAGCTTGTATAGCTGTTATATAAAGGCTGGCGGCTATGACACTCAAAATAACGGCTGTAGAATGGTTCCAGCATCTTGTATAGCTGTTATTTTAAGGCTGGCGGCTATGCCACTCAAAATGGCGGCTGTAGAATGGTTTCAGCATCTTGTATAGCTTTTATACAAAGGCTGGCGGCTATGACTCTCAAAATGGCGGCTGTAGAATGGTTCCAGCAGCTTGTAGAGCTACTATATAAAGGCTGGCGTCTATGACACTCAAAATAACGGTTGTAGAATAGTTCCAGCATCTTGTATAGCTGTTATATAAAGGCTGGCGGCTATGACACTCAAAATGGCGGCTGTAGAATGGTTCCAGCATCTTGTATAGCTGTTATTTAAAGGCTGGCGGCTATGCCACTCAAAATGGCGGCTGTAGAATGGTTCCAGCAGCTTGTAGAGCTACTATATAAAGGCTGGCGTCTATGACACTCAAAATAACGGCTGTAGAATAGTTCCAGCATCTTGTATAGCTGTTGTATAAAGGCTGGCGGCTATGACACTCAAAATGGCGGCTGTAGAATTATTCCAGCTCCTTGTATAGCTGTTATATAAAGGCAGCAGCTTGTAGAGCTACTATATAAAGGCTGGCGGCTATGACACTCAAAGTAACGGCTGTAGAATGATTCCAGCTGCTTGTATAGCTGTTATATAAAGGCTGGCGGCTATGACACTCAAAATGGCGGCTGTAGAATGGTTCCAGCACCTTGTGTAGCTGTTATATAAAGGCTGGCGGCTATGACATTAAAAATGGCGGCTGTAGAATGGTTCCACTACTATATAAAGGCTGGCGGCTATGACACTCAAAATAACGGCTGTAGAATGGTTTCAGCATCTTGTATAGCTGTTATATAAAGGCTGGCGGCTATGACACTCAAAATAACGGCTGTAGAATGGTTCCAGCAGCTTGTATAGCTGTTATATAAAGGCTGGCGGCTATGCCACTCAAAATGGCGGCTGTAGAATGGTTCCAGCAGCTTGTATAGCTGTTGTATAAAGGCTGGCGGCTATGCCACTCAAAATGGCGGCTGTAGAATGGTTCCAGCATCTTGTATAGCTGTTAAATAGAGGCTGGCGGCTATGACATTAAAAATGGCGGCAGTAGAATGGTTCCACTACTATATAAAGGCTGGCGGCTACGACACTCAAAATAACGGCTGTAGAATGGTTCCAGCATCTTGTATAGATGTTATATAAAGGCTGGCGGCTATGACACTCAAAATAACGGCTGTAGAATGGTTCCAGCAGCTGGTAGAGCTACTATATAAAGGCTGGCGGCTATGACACTCAAAATAACGGCTGTAGAATGGTTCCAGCATCTTGTATAGCTGTTATATAAAGGCTGGCGGCTGTAGAATGGTTCCACTACTATATTTAGGCTGGCGGCTACGACACTCAAAATAACGGCTGTAGAATGGTTCCAGCATCTTGTATAGCTGTTATTTAAAGGCTGGCGGCTATGCCACTCAAAATGGCGGCTGTAGAATGGTTCCAGCATCTTGTATAGCTTTTATATAAAGGCTGGCGGCTATGACTCTCAAATTGGCGGCTGTAGAATGGTTCCAGCAGCTTGTAGAGCTACTATATAAAGGCTGGCGTCTATGACACTCAAAATAACGGCTGTAGAATAGTTCCAGCATCTTGTATAGCTGTTATATAAAGGCTGGCGGCTATGACACTCAAAATGGCTTCTGTAGAATGGTTCCAGCAGCTTACATAGCTGTTATATAAAGGCTGGCGGCTATGACACTCAAAATAACGGCTGTAGAATGGTTCCAGCAGCTTGTAGAGTTACTATATAAAGGTTGGCGGCTATGACACTCAAAATAACGGCTGTAGAATGAATTCAGCTCCTTGTATAGCTGTTATATAAAGGCTGGCGGCTATGACACTCAAAATGGCGGCTGTAGAATGGTTCCAGCAGCTTGTATAGCTGTTATATAAAGGCTGGCGGCTATGACACTCAAAATGGCGGCCGTAGAATCATTCCAGCGGCTTGTAGAGCTACTATATAAAGGCTGGCGGCTATGACACTCAAAATAACGGCTGTAGAATGGTTCCAGCTGCTTGCATAGCTGTTGTATAAAGGCTGGCGGCCATGCCACTCAAAATGTCGGCTGTAGAATGGTTCCAGCATCTTGTATAGCTGTTATATAAAGGTAGAATGTAGAATGATTCCAGCTGCTTGTATAGCTGTTATATAAAGGCTGGCGGCTATGACACTCAAAATAACGGCTGTAGAATGGTTCCAGCAGCTTGTATAGCTGTTATATAAAAGCTGGCGGCTATGCCACTCAAAATGGCGGCTGTAGAATGGTTCCAGCATCTTGTATAGCTGTTATAATAAGGCTGGCGGCTATGATTCTCAAAATAACGGCTGTAGAATGGTTCCAGCAGCTTGTATAGCTGTTATATAAAGGCTGGCGGCTATGACACTCAAAATGGCGGCCGTAGAATCATTCCAGCAGCTTGTAGAGCTACTATATAAAGGCTGGCGGCTATGACACTCAAAATAACGGCTGTAGAATGGTTCCAGCTGCTTGCATAGCTGTTATATAAAGGCTGGCGGCTATGATTCTCAAAATAACGGCTGTAGAATGGTTCCAGCAGCTTGTATAGCTGTTATATAAAGGCTGGCGGCTATGACACTCAAAATGGCGGCCGTAGAATCATTCCAGCAGCTTGTAGAGCTACTATATAAAGGCTGGCGGCTATGACACTCAAAATAACGGCTGTAGAATGGTTCCAGCTGCTTGCATAGCTGTTGTATAAAGGCTGGCGGCCATGCCACTCAAAATGTCGGCTGTAGAATGGTTCCAGCATCTTGTATAGCTGTTATATAAAGGTAGAATGTAGAATGATTCCAGCTGCTTGTATAGCTGTTATATAAAGGCTGGCGGCTATGACACTCAAAATAACGGCTGTAGAATGGTTCCAGCAGCTTGTATAGCTGTTATATAAAAGCTGGCGGCTATGCCACTCAAAATGGCGGCTGTAGAATGGTTCCAGCATCTTGTATAGCTGTTATAATAAGGCTGGCGGCTATGACATTAAAAATGGCGGCTGTAGAATGGTTCCACTACAATATAAAGGCTGGCGGCTATGACACTCAAAATAACGGCTGTAGAATGGTACCAGCAGCTTGTATAGCTGTTATATAAAGGCTGGCGGCTATGACACTCAAAATAACGGCTGTAGAATGGTTCCAGCAGCTTGCAGAGCTACTATATAAAGGCTGGCGGCTATGACACTCAAAATAACGGCTGTAGAATGGTTCCAGCAGCTTGTATAGCTGTTGTATAAAGGCTGGCGGCTATGCCACTCAAAATGGCGGCTGTAGAATGGTTCCAGCAGCTTGTAGAGCTACTATATAAAGGCTGGCGGCTATGACACTCAAAATAACGGCTGTAGAATAGTTCCAGCATATTGTATAGCTGTTATATAAAGGCTGGCGGCTACGCCACTCAAAATGGCGGCTGTAGAATGGTTCCAGCATCTTGTATAGCTGTTATTTAAAGGCTGGCGGCTATGCCACTCAAAATGGCGGCTGTAGAATGGTTCCAGCAGCTTGTAGAGCTACTATATAAAGGCTGGCGTCTATGACACTCAAAATAACTGCTGTAGAATAGTTCCAGCATCTTGTATAGCTGTTATATAAAGGCTGGCGGCTATGACATTCAAAATGGCGGCTGTAGAATGGTTCCAGCATCTTGTATAGCTGTTATTTAAAGGCTGGCGGCTATGCCACTCAAAATGGCGGCTGTAGAATGGTTCCAGCATCTTGTATAGCTGTTATATAAAGGCTGGCGGCTATGACACTCAAAATAACGGCTGTAGAATGGTTCCAGCAGCTGGTAGAGCTACTATATAAAGGCTGGCGGCTATGACACTCAAAATAACGGCTGTAGAATGGTTCCAGCATATTGTATAGCTGTTATTTAAAGGCTGGCGGCTATGCCACTCAAAATGGCGGGTGTAGAATGGTTCCAGCATCTTGTATAGCTGTTATATAAAGGTAGAATGTAGAATGATTCCAGCTGCTTGTATAGCTGTTATATAAAGGCTGGCGGCTATGACACTCAAAATAACGGCTGTAGAATGGTTCCAGCAGCTTGTATAGCTGTTATATAAAAGCTGGCGGCTATGCCACTCAAAATGGCGGCTGTAGAATGGTTCCAGCATCTTGTATAGCTGTTATAATAAGGCTGGCGGCTATGACATTAAAAATGGCGGCTGTAGAATGGTTCCACTACAATATAAAGGCTGGCGGCTATGACACTCAAAATAACGGCTGTAGAATGGTTCCAGCATCTTGTATAGCTGTTATATAAAGGCTGGCGGCTGTAGAATGGTTCCACTACTATATTTAGGCTGGCGGCTACGACACTCAAAATAACGGCTGTAGAATGGTTCCAGCATCTTGTATAGCTGTTATTTAAAGGCTGGCGGCTATGCCACTCAAAATGGCGGCTGTAGAATGGTTCCAGCATCTTGTATAGCTTTTATATAAAGGCTGGCGGCTATGACTCTCAAAATGGCGGCTGTAGAATGGTTCTAGCAGCTTGTAGAGCTACTATATAAAGGCTGGCGTCTATGACACTCAAAATAACGGCTGTAGAATAGTTCCAGCATCTTGTATAGCTGTTATATAAAGGCTGGCGGCTATGACACTCAAAATGGCTTCTGTAGAATGGTTCCAGCAGCTTACATAGCTGTTATATAAAGGCTGGCGGCTATGACACTCAAAATAACGGCTGCAGAATGGTTCCAGCAGCTTGTAGAGTTACTATATAAAGGTTGGCGGCTATGACACTCAAAATAACGGCTGTAAAATGATTCCAGCTCCTTGTATAGCTGTTATATAAAGGCTGGCGGCTATGACACTCAAAATGGCGGCTGTAGAATGGTTTCAGTAGCTTGTAAAACTACTATATAAGGGCTGGCGGCTATGAAACTCAAAATAACGGCTGTAGAATGGTTCCAGCTGCTTGTATAGCTGTTATATAAAGGCTGGCGGCTATGATTCTCAAAATAACGGCTGTAGAATGGTTCCAGCAGCTTGTATAGCTGTTATATAAAGGCTGGCGGCTATGACACTCAAAATGGCGGGCGTAGAATCATTCCAGCAGCTTGTAGAGCTACTATATAAAGGCTGGCGGCTATGACACTCAAAATAACGGCTGTAGAATGGTTCCAGCAGCTTGCATAGCTGTTGTATAAAGGCTGGCGGCCATGCCACTCAAAATGTCGGCTGTAGAATGGTTCCAGCATCTTGTATAGCTGTTATATAAAGGTAGAATGTAGAATGATTCCAGCTGCTTGTATAGCTGTTATATAAAGGCTGGCGGCTATGACACTCAAAATGGCCGCTGTAGAATGGTCCAGCTTCTTGTATAGCTGTTATATAAAGGCTGGCGGCTATGACATTAAAAATGGCGGCTGTAGAATGGTTCCAGCATCTTGTATAGGTGTTATTTAAAGGCTGGCGGCTATGCCACTCAAAATGGCGGCTGTAGAATGGTTCCAGCATCTTGTATAGCTTTTATATAAAGGCTGGCGGCTATGACACTCAAAATAACGGCTGTAGAATGGTTCCAGCAGCTTGTATAGCTGTTATATAAAAGCTGGCGGCTATGCCACTCAAAATGGCGGCTGTAGAATGGTTCCAGCATCTTGTATAGCTGTTATAATAAGGCTGGCGGCTATGACATTAAAAATGGCGGCTGTAGAATGGTTCCACTACAATATAAAGGCTGGCGGCTATGACACTCAAAATAACGGCTGTAGAATGGTACCAGCAGCTTGTATAGCTGTTATATAAAGGCTGGCGGCTATGACACTCAAAATGGCGGCTGTAGAATGGTTCCAGCATCTTGTATAGCTGTTATTTAAAGGCTGGCGGCTATGCCACTCAAAATGGCGGCTGTAGAATGGTTCCAGCAGCTTGTAGAGCTACTATATAAAGGCTGGCGTCTATGACACGCAAAATAACTGCTGTAGAATAGTTCCAGCATCTTGTATAGCTGTTATAGAAAGGCTGGCGGCTATGACATTCAAAATGGCGGCTGTAGAATGGTTCCAGCATCTTGTATAGCTGTTATTTAAAGGCTGGCGGCTATGCCACTCAAAATAACTCAAAATAACGGCTGTAGAATGGTTCCAGCAGCTTGCATAGCTGTTATATAAAGGCTGGCGGCTATGACACTCAAAATAACGGCTGTAGAATAGTTCCAGCAGCTTGTAGAGCTACTATATAAAGACTGGCGGATATGACACTCAAAATAACGGCTGTAGAATGGTTCCAGCATCTTGTATAGCTGTTATATAAAGGCTGGCGGCTATGACATTCAAAATAACGGCTGTAGAATGGTTCCAGCAGCTGGTAGAGCTACTATATAAAGGCTGGCGGCTATGACACTCAAAATAACGGCTGTAGAATGGTTCCAGCATCTTGTATAGCTGTTATTTAAAGGCTGGCGGCTATGCCACTCAAAATGGCGGGTGTAGAATGGTTCCAGCATCTTGTATAGCTTTTATATAAAGGCTGGCGGCTATGACACTCAAAATGGCGGCTGTAGAATGGTTCCAGCAGCTTGTAGAGCTACTATATAAAGGCTGGCGTCTAAATAACGGCTGTAGAATAGTTCCAGCATCTTGTATAGCTGTTATATAAAGGCTGGCGGCTATGACACTCAAAATGGCGGCTGTAGAATGGTTCCAGCATCTTGTATAGCTGTTATATAAAGGCTGGCGGCTATGACACTCAAAATAACGGCTGTAGAATGGTTCCAGCAGCTTGTATAGCTGTTGTATAAAGGCTGCCGGCTATGCCACTCAAAATGGCGTCTGTAGAATGGTACCAGCAGCTTGTATAGCTGTTATATAAAGGCCGGCGGCTATGACACTCAAAATAACGGCTGTGGAATGGTTCCAGCAGCTTGCAGAGCTACTATATAAAGGCTGGCGGCTATGACACTCAAAATAACAGCTGTAGAATGGTTCCAGCAGCTTGTATAGCTGTTGTATAAAGGCTGGCGGCTATGCCACTCAAAATGGCGGCTGTAGAATGGTTCCAGCAGCTTGTAGAGCTACTATATAAAGGCTGGCGGCTATGACACTCAAAATAACGGCTGTAGAATAGTTCCAGCATATTGTATAGCTGTTATATAAAGGCTGGCGGCTATGACACTCAAAATGGCGGCTGTAGAATGGTTCCAGCATCTTGTATAGCTGTTATTTAAAGGCTGGCGGCTATGCCACTCAAAATGGCGGCTGTAGAATGGTTCCAGCAGCTTGCATAGCTGTTATATAAAGGCTGGCGGCTATGCCACTCAAAATGGCGGCTGTAGAATGGTTCCAGCAGCTTGTAGAGCTACTAAATAAAGGCTGGCGTCTATGACACTCAAAATAACTGCTGTAGAATAGTTCCAGCATCTTGTATAGCTGTTATATAAAGGCTGGCGGCTATGACATTCAAAATGGCGGCTGTAGAATGGTTCCAGCATCTTGTATAGCTGTTATTTAAAGGCTGGCGGCTATGCCACTCAAAATGGCGGCTGTAGAATGGTTCCAGCAGCTTGCATAGCTGTTATATAAAGGCTGGCGGCTATGACACTCAAAATAACGGCTGTAGAATAGTTCCAGCAGCTTGTAGAGCTACTATATAAAGGCTGGCGGATATGACACTCAAAATAACGGCTGTAGAATGGTTCCAGCATCTTGTATAGCTGTTATATAAAGGCTGGCGGCTATGACACTCAAAATAACGGCTGTAGAATGGTTCCAGCAGCTGGTAGAGCTACTATATAAAGGCTGGCGGCTATGACACTCAAAATAACGGCTGTAGAATGGTTCCAGCATCTTGTATAGCTGTTATTTAAAGGCTGGCGGCTATGCCACTCAAAATGGCGGCTGTAGAATGGTTCCAGCATCTTGTATAGCTTTTATATAAAGGCTGGCGGCTATGACACTCAAAATGGCGGCTGTAGAATGGTTCCAGCAGCTTGTAGAGCTACTATATAAAGGCTGGCGTCTAAATAACGGCTGTAGAATAGTTCCAGCATCTTGTATAGCTGTTATATAAAGGCTGGCGGCTATGACACTCAAAATGGCGGCTGTAGAATGGTTCCAGCAGCTTACATAGCTGTTATATAAGGGCTGGCGGCTATGACACTCAAAATAACGGCTGTAGAATGGTTCCAACAGCTTGTAGAGCTACTATATAAAGGCTGGCGGCTATGACACTCAAAATAACGGCTGTAGAATGATTCCAGCTGCTTGTATAGCTGTTATATAAAGGCTGGCGGCTATGACACTCAAAATAACGGCTGTAGAATGGTTCCAGCAGCTTGTAGAGCTACTATATAAAGGCTGGCGGCTATGACACTCAAAATAACGGCTGTAGAATGATTCCAGCTGCTTGTATAGCTGTAATATAAAGGCTGGCGGCTATGACACTCAAAATGGCCGCTGTAGAATGGTTCCAGCACCTTGTATAGCTGTTATATAAAGGCTGGCGGCTATGACATTAGAAATGGTGGCTGTAGAATGGTTCCACTACTATATAAAGGCTTGCGGCTATGACACTCAAAATGGCGGCTGTAGAATGGTTCCAGCATCTTGTGTAGCTGTTGTATAAAGGCTGGCGGCTATGACACTCAAAATAACGGCTGTAGAATGGTTCCAGCAGCTTGTATAGCTGTTGTATAAAGGCTGCCGGCTATGCCACTCAAAATGGCGGCTGTAGAATGGTACCAGCAGCTTGTATAGCTGTTATATAAAGGCTGGCGGCTATGACACTCAAAATAACGGCTGTGGAATGGTTCCAGCAGCTTGCAGAGCTACTATATAAAGGCTGGCGGCTATGACACTCAAAATAACGGCTGTAGAATGGTTCCAGCAGCTTGTATAGCTGTTGTATAAAGGCTGGCGGCTATGCCACTCAAAATGGCGGCTGTAGAATGGTTCCAGCAGCTTGTAGAGCTACTATATAAAGGCTGGCGGCTATGAAAATCAAAATAACGGCTGTAGAATGGTTCCAACAGCTTGTAGAGCTACTATATAAAGGCTGGCGGCTATGACACTCAAAATAACGGCTGTAGAATGATTCCAGCTGCTTGTATAGCTGTTATATAAAGGCTGGCGGCTATGACACTCAAAATAACGGCTGTAGAATGGTTCCAGCAGCTTGTAGAGCTGTTATTTAAAGGCTGGCGGCTATGCCACTCAAAATGGCGGCTGTAGAATGGTACCAGCAGCTTGTATAGCTGTTATATAAAGGCTGGCGGCTATGACACTCAAAATAACGGCTGTGGAATGGTTCCAGCAGCTTGCAGAGCTACTATATAAAGGCTGGCGGCTATGACACTCAAAATAACGGCTGTAGAATGGTTCCAGCAGCTTGTATAGCTGTTGTATAAAGGCTGGCGGCTATGCCACTCAAAATGGCGGCTGTAGAATGGTTCCAGCAGCTTGTAGAGCTACTATATAAAGGCTGGCGGCTATGAAAATCAAAATAACGGCTGTAGAATGATTCCAGCATATTGTATAGCTGTTATATAAAGGCTGGCGGCTATGACACTCAAAATAACGGCTGTAGAATGGTTCCAGCATCTTGTATAGCTGTTATTTAAAGGCTGGCGGCTATGCCACTCAAAATGGCGGCTGTAGAATGGTTCCAGCAGCTTGTAGAGCTACTATATAAAGGCTGGCGTCTATGACACTCAAAATAACTGCTGTAGAATAGTTCCAGCATCTTGTATAGCTGTTATATAAAGGCTGGCGGCTATGACATTCAAAATGGCGGCTGTAGAATGGTTCCAGCATCTTGTATAGCTGTTATTTAAAGGCTGGCGGCTATGCCACTCAAAATGGCGGCTGTAGAATGGTTCCAGCAGCTTGCATAGCTGTTATATAAAGGCTGGCGGCTATGACACTCAAAATAACGGCTGTAGAATAGTTCCAGCAGCTTGTAGAGCTACTATATAAAGGCTGGCGGATATGACACTCAAAATAACGGCTGTAGAATGGTTCCAGCATCTTGTATAGCTGTTATATAAAGGCTGGCGGCTATGACACTCAAAATAACGGCTGTAGAATGGTTCCAGCAGCTGGTAGAGCTACTATATAAAGGCTGGCGGCTATGACACTCAAAATAACGGCTGTAGAATGGTTCCAGCATCTTGTATAGCTGTTATTTAAAGGCTGGCGGCTATGCCACTCAAAATGGCGGCTGTAGAATGGTTCCAGCATCTTGTATAGCTTTTATATAAAGGCTGGCGGCTATGACACTCAAAATGGCGGCTGTAGAATGGTTCCAGCAGCTTGTAGAGCTACTATATAAAGGCTGGCGTCTAAATAACGGCTGTAGAATAGTTCCAGCATCTTGTATAGCTGTTATATAAAGGCTGGCGGCTATGACACTCAAAATGGCGGCTGTAGAATGGTTCCAGCAGCTTACATAGCTGTTATATAAGGGCTGGCGGCTATGACACTCAAAATAACGGCTGTAGAATGGTTCCAACAGCTTGTAGAGCTACTATATAAAGGCTGGCGGCTATGACACTCAAAATAACGGCTGTAGAATGATTCCAGCTGCTTGTATAGCTGTTATATAAAGGCTGACGGCTATGACACTCAAAATAACGTCTGTAGAATGGTTCCAGCAGCTTGTAGAGCTACTATATAAAGGCTGGCGGCTATGACACTCAAAATAACGGCTGTAGAATGATTCCAGCTGCTTGTATAGCTGTAATATAAAGGCTGGCGGCTATGACACTCAAAATGGCCGCTGTAGAATGGTTCCAGCACCTTGTATAGCTGTTATATAAAGGCTGGCGGCTATGACATTAGAAATGGTGGCTGTAGAATGGTTCCACTACTATATAAAGGCTTGCGGCTATGACACTCAAAATGGCGGCTGTAGAATGGTTCCAGCAGCTTGCATAGCTGTTATATAAAGGCTGGCGGCTATGCCACTCAAAATGGCAGCTGTAGAATGGTTCCAGCATCTTGTATGGCTTTTATAAAAAGGCTGGCGGCTATGACACTCAAAATGGCGGCTGTAGAATGGTTCCAGCAGCTTGCATAGCTGTTATATAAAGGCTGGCGGCTATGACACTCACAATAACGGCTGTAGAATGGTTCCAACAGCTTGTAGAGCTACTATATAAGGGCTGGCGGCTATGACACTCAAAATAACGGCTGTAGAATGATTCCAGCTGCTTGTATAGCTGTTATATAAAGGCTGGCGGCTATGACACTCAAAATAACGGCTGTAGAATGGTTCCAGCAGCTTGTAGAGCTACTATATAAAGGCTGGCGGCTATGACACTCAAAATAACGGCTGTAGAATGATTCCAGCTGCTTGTATAGCTGTTATATAAAGGCTGGCGGCTATGACACTCAAAATGGCCGATGTAGAATGGTTCCAGGACGTTGTATAGCTGTTATATAAAGGCTGGCGGCTATGACACTCAAAATGTCGGCTGTAGAATGGTTCCAGCATCTTGTATAGCTGTTATATATAGGCTGGCGGCTATGACACTCAAAATAACGGCTGTAGTATGGTTCCAGCAGCTTGTAGAGCTACTATATAAAGGCTGGCGGCTATGACACTCAAAATAACGGCTGTAGAATGGTTCCAGCAGCTTGTATAGCTATTGTATAAAGGCTGGCGGCTATGCCACTCAAAATGTCGGCTGTAGAATGGTTCCAGCATCTTGTATAGCTGTTATATAAAAGTAGAATGTAGAATGATTCCAGCTGCTTGTATAGCTGTTATATAAAGGCTGGCGGCTATGACATTAGAAATGGTGGCTGTAGAATGGTTCCACTACTATATAAAGGCTGGCGGCTATGACACTCAAAATAACGGCTGTAGAATGGTTCCAGCATCTTGTATAGCTGTTATATAAAGGCTGGCGGCTATGACACTCAAAATAACGGCTGTAGAATGGTTCCAGCAGCTTGTAGAGCTACTATATAAAGGCTGGCGGCTATGACACTCAAAATAACGGCTGTAGAATGGTTCCAGCAGCTTGTATAGCTGTTGTATAAAGGCTGGCGGCTATGCCACTCAAAATGTCGGCTGTAGAATGGTTCCAGCATCTTGTATAGCTGTTATATAAAAGTAGAATGTAGAATGGTTCCAGCAGCTTGTATAGCTGTTGTATAAAGGCTGGCGGCTATGACACTCAAAATAACGGCTGTAGAATGGTTCCAGCAGCATGTATAGCTGTTGTATAAAGGCTGGCGGCTATGCCACTCAAAATGTCGGCTGTAGAATGGTTCCAGCATCTTGTATAGCTGTTATTTAAAATCTGGCGGCTATGCCACTCAAAATGGCGGCTGTAGAATGGTTTCAGCATCTTGTATAGATTTTATATAAAGGCTGGCGGCTATGACACTCAAAATAACGGCTGTAGAATGGTTCCAGCAGCTTGTATAGCTGTTATATAAAAGCTGGCGGCTATGCCACTAAAAATGGCGGCTGTAGAATGGTTCCAGCATCTTGTATAGCTGTTATATAAAGGCTGGCGGCTATGACATTAAAAATGGCGGCTGTAGAATGGTTCCAGTAGCTTGTAAAACTACTATATAAAGGCTGGCGGCTATGAAACTCAAAATAACGGCTGTAGAATGGTTCCAGCTGCTTGTATAGCTGTTATATAAAGGCTGGCGGCTATGACTCTCAAAATAACGGCTGTAGAATGGTTCCAGCAGCTTGTATAGCTGTTATATAAAGGCTGGCGGCTATGCCACTCAAAATGGCGGCTGCAGAATAGTTCCAGCAGCTTGTAGAGCTACTATATAAAGGCTGGCGGCTATGACACTCAAAATAACGGCTGTAGAATAGTTCCAGCATATTGTATAGCTGTTATATAAAGGCTGGCGGCTATGACACTCAAAATGGCGGCTGTAGAATGGTTCCAGCATCTTGTATAGCTGTTATTTAAAGGCTGGCGGCTATGCCTCTAAAAATGGCGGCTGTAGAATGGTTGCAGCAGCTTGTAGAGCTACTATATAAAGGCTGGCGTCTATGACACTCAAAATAACGGCTTTAGAATAGTTCCAGCATCTTGTATAGCTGTTATATAAAGGCTGGCGGCTGTAGAATGGTTCCAGCAGCTTGCATAGCTGTTATATAAAGGCTGGCGGCTATGACACTCAAAATAACGGCTGTAGAATGGTTCCAGCAGCTTGTAGAGCTACTATATAAAGGCTGGCGGCTATGACACTCAAAATAACGGCTGTAGAATGGTTCCAGCAGCTTGTATAGCTGTTGTATAAAGGCTGGCGGCTATGCCACTCAAAATGGCGGCTGTAGATTGGTTCCAGCATCTTGTATAGCTGTTATATTACGGCTGGCGGCTATGACATTAAAAATGGCGGCTGTAGAATGGTTCCACTACTATATAAAGGCTGGCGGCTACGACACTCAAAATATCGGCTGTAGAATGGTTCCAGCATCTTGTATAGCTGTTATATAAAGGCTGGCGGCTATGACACTCAAAATAACGGCTGTAGAATGGTTCCAGCAGCTGGTAGAGCTACTATATAAAGGCTGGCGGCTATGACACTCAAAATAACGGCTGTAGAATGGTTCCAGCATCTTGTATAGCTGTTATATAAAGGCTGGCGGCTGTAGAATGGTTCCACTACTATATAAAGGCTGGCGGCTACGACACTCAAAATAACGGCTGTAGAATGGTTCCAGCATCTTGTATAACTGTTATTTAAAGGCTGGCGGCTATGCCACTCAAAATGGCGGCTGTAGAATGGTTCCAGCATCTTGTATAGCTTTTATATAAAGGCTGGCGGCTATGACTCTCAAAATGGCGGCTGTAGAATGGTTCCAGCAGCTTGTAGAGCTACTATATAAAGGCTGGCGTCTATGACACTCAAAATAACGGCTGTAGAATGGTTCCAGCTGCTTGTATAGCTGTTATATAAAGGCTGGCGGCTAGGACTCTCAAAATAACGGCTGTAGAATGGTTCCAGCAGCTTGTATAGCTGTTATATGAAGGCTGGCGGCTATGCCACTCAAAATGGCGGCTGTAGAATGGTTCCAGCATCTTGTATAGCTGTTATATAAAGGCTGGCGGCTATGACACTCAAAATGGCGGCTGTAGAATGGTTCCAGCATCTTGTATAGCTGTTATATAAAGGCTGGCGGCTATGACACTCAAAATAACGGCTGTAGAATGGTTCCAACAGCTTGTAGAGCTACTATATAAAGGCTGGCGGCTATGACACTCAAAATAACGGCTGTAGAATGATTCCAGCTGCTTGTATAGCTGTTATATAAAGGCTGGCGGCTATGACACTCAAAATAACGGCTGTAGAATGGTTCCAGCAGTTTGTAGAGCTACTATATAAAGGCTGGCGGCTATGAAACTCAAAATAACGGCTGTAGAATGATTCCAGCTGCTTGTATAGCTGTAATATAAAGGCTGGCGGCTATGACACTCAAAATGGTCGCTGTAGAATGGTTCCAGCACCTTGTATAGCTGTTATATAAAGGCTGGCGGCTATGACATTAGAAATGGCGGCTGTAGAATGGTTCCACTACTATATAAAGGCTGGCGGCTATGACACTCAAAATGGCGGCTGTAGAATGGTTCTAGCAGCTTGCATAGCTGTTATATAAAGGCTGGCGGCTATGCCACTCAAAATGGCGGCTGTAGAATGGTTCCAGCATCTTGTATAGCTTTTATATAAAGGCTGGCGGCTATGACACTCAAAATGGCGGCTGTGGAATGGTTCCAGCAGCTTGCATAGCTGTTATATAAAGGCTTGCGGCTATGACACTCAAAATAACGGCTGCAGAATGGTTCCAACAGCTTGTAGAGCTACTATATAAAGGCTGGCGGCTATGACACTCAAAATAACGGCTGTAGAATGATTCCAGCTGCTTGAATAGCTGTTATATAAAGGCTGGCGGCTATGACACTCAAAATAACGTCTGTAGAATGGTTCCAGCAGCTTGTAGAGCTACTATATATTTCAGCTGCTTGTATAGCTGTTATATAAAGGCTGGCGGCTATTACACTCAAAATGGCCGTTGTAGAATGGTTCCAGCACCTTTTATAGCTGTTATATAAAGGCTGGAGGCTATGACATTAGAAATGGCGGCTGTAGAATAGTTCCACTACTATATAAAGGCTGGCGGCTATGACACTCAAAATAACGGCTGTAGAATGGTTCCAGCATCTTGTATAGCTGTTATATAAAGGCTGGCGGCTATGACACTCAAAATAACGGCTGTAGAATGGTTCCAGCAGCTTGTAGAGCTACTATATAAAGGCTGGCGGCTATGACACTCAAAATAACGGCTGTAGAATGGTTCCAGCAGCTTGTATAGCTGTTGTATAAAGGCTGGCGGCTATGCCACTCAAAATGTCGGCTGTAGAATGGTTCCAGCATCTTGTATAGCTGTTATATAAAAGTAGAATGTAGAATGATTCCAGCTGCTTGTATAGCTGTTATATAAAGGCTGGCGGTTATGACACCCAAAATGGCCGCTGTAGAATGGTTCCAGCACCTTGTATAGCTGTTATATAAAGGCTGGCGGCTATGACATTAAAAATGGCGGCTGTAGAATGGTTCCAGCATCTTGTATAGCTGTTATATAAAGGCTGGCGGCTATGACATTAAAAATGGCGGCTGTAGAATGGTTCCACTACTATATAAAGGCTGGCGGCTATGACACTCAAAATAACGGCTGTAGAATGGTTCCAGCAGCTTGTATAGCTGTTGTATAAAGGCTGGCGGTTATGCCACTCAAAATGTCGGCTGTAGAATGGTTCCAGCATCTTGTATAGCTGTTATTTAAAAGCTGGCGGCTATGCCACTCAAAATGGCGGCTGTAGAATGGTTTCAGCATCTTGTATAGCTTTTATATAAAGGCTGGCGGCTAGACACTCAAAATAACGGCTGCAGAATGGTTCCAGCAGCTTGTATAGCTGTTATATAAAAGCTGGCGGCTATGCCACTCAAAATGGCGGCTGTAGAATGCTTCCAGCATCTTGTAGAGCTACTATATAGAGGCTGGCGGCTATGACACTCAAAATAACGGCTGTAGAATGGTTCCAGCAGCTTGTATAGCTTTTATATAAAGGCTGGCGGCTATGACTCCCAAAATGGCGGCTGTAGAATGGTTCCAGCAGCTTGTAGAGCTACTATATAGAGGCTGGCGGCTATGACACTCAAAATAACGGCTGTAGAATGGTTCCAGCAGCTTGTATAGCTGTTGTATGAAGGCTGGCGGCTATGCCACTCAAAATGGCGGCTGTAGAATGGTTCCAGCAGCTTGTAGAGCTACTATATAAAGGCTGGCGGCTATGACACTCAAAATAACGGCTGTAGAATAGTTCCAGCATATTGTATAGCTGTTATATAAAGGCTGGCGGCTATGACACTCAAAATGGCGGCTGTAGAATGGTTCCAGCATCTTGTTAGCTGTTATTTAAAGGCTGGCGGCTATGCCACTCAAAATGGCGGCTGTAGAATGGTTCCAGCAGCTTATAGAGCTACTATATAAAGGCTGGCGTCTATGACACTCAAAATAACGGCTGTAGAACAGTTCCAGCATCTTGTATAGCTGTTATATAAAGGCTGGCGGCTATGACACTCAAAATAACGGCTGTAGAATGGTTCCAGCAGCTTGTAGAGCTACTATATAAAGGCTGGCGGCTATGCCACTCAAAATGGCGGCTGTAGAATGGTTCCAGCATCTTGTATAGCTGTTATATAAAGGCTGGCGGCTATGACATTAAAAATGGCGGCTGTAGAATGGTTCCACTACTATATAAAGGCTGGCGGCTACGACACTCAAAATAACGGCTGTAGAATGGTTCCAGCATCTTGTATAGCTGTTATATAAAGGCTGGCGGCTATGACACTCAAAATAACGGCTGTAGAATGGTTCCAGCATCTTGTATAGCTGTTATATAAAGGCTGGCGGCTGTAGAATGGTTCCACTACTATATAAAGGCTGGCAGCTACGACACTCAAAATAACGGCTGTAGAATGGTTCCAGCATCTTGTATAGCTGTTATTTAAAGGCTGGCGGCTATGCCACTCAAAATGGCGGCTGTAGAATGGTTCCAACAGCTTGTAGAGCTACTATATAAAGGCTGGCGGCTATGACACTCAAAATAACGGCTGTAGAATGATTCCAGCTCCTTGTATAGCTGTTATATAAAGGCTGGCGGCTATGACACTCAAAATGGCGGCTGTAGAATGGTTCCAGTAGCTTGTAAAACTACTATATAAAGGCTGGCGGCTATGAAACTCAAAATAACGGCTGTAGAATGGTTCCAGCTGCTTGTATAGCTGTTATATAAAGGCTGGCGGCTATGACTCTCAAACTAACGGCTGGAGAATGGTTCCAGCAGCTTGTATAGCTGTTATATAAAGGCTGGCGGCTATGCCACTCAAAATGGCGGATGTAGAATGGTTCCAGCAGCTTGTAGAGCTACTATATAAAGGCTGGCGGCTATGACACTCAAAATAACGGCTGTAGAATAGTTCCAGCATATTGTATAGCTGTTATATAAAGGCTGGCGGCTATGACACTCAAAATGGCGGCTGTAGAATGGTTCCAGCATCTTGTATAGCTGTTATTTAAAGGCTGGCGGCTATGCCAGTCAAAATGGCGGCTGTAGAATGGTTGCAGCAGCTTGTAGAGCTACTATATAAAGGCTGGCGTCTATGACACTCAAAATAACGGCTGTAGAATAGTTCCAGCATCTTGTATAGCTGTTATATAAAGGCTGGCGGCTATGACACTCAAAATGGCGGCTGTAGAATGGTTCCAGCAGCTTGCATAGCTGTTATATAATAGTTCCAGCTGCTTGTATAGCTGTTATATAAAGGCTGGCGGCTATGACTCTCAAAATAACGGCTGTAGAATCGTTCCAGCAGCTTGTATAGCTGTTATATAAAGGCTGGCGGCTATGACACTCAAAATGGCGGCTGTAGAATGGTTCCAGCAGCTTGTAGAGCTACTATATAAAGGCTGGCGGCTATGACACTCAAAATAACGGCTGTAGAATAGTTCCAGCATATTGTATAGCTGTTATATAAAGGCTGGCGGCTATGACACTCAAAATGGCGGCTGTAGAATGGTTCCAGCATCTTGTATAGCTGTTATTTAAAGGCTGGCGGCTATGCCACTCAAAATGGTGGCTGTAGAATGGTTGCAGCAGCTTGTAGAGCTACTATATAAAGGCTGGCGTCTATGACACTCAAAATAACGGCTGTAGAATAGTTCCAGCATATTGTATAGCTGTTATATAAAGGCTGGCGGCTATGACACTCAAAATGGCGGCTGTAGAATGGTTCCAGCATCTTGTATAGCTGTTATTTAAAGGCTGGCGGCTATGCCACTCAAAATGGTGGCTGTAGAATGGTTGCAGCAGCTTGTAGAGCTACTATATAAAGGCTGGCGGCTATGACACTCAAAATGGCGGCTGTAGAATGGTTCCAGCATCTTGTATAGCTGTTATTTAAAGGCTGGCGGCTATGCCAGTCAAAATGGCGGCTGTAGAATGGTTGCAGCAGCTTGTAGAGCTACTATATAAAGGCTGGCGGCTATGACACTCAAAATAACGGCTGTAGAATAGTTCCAGCATATTGTATAGCTACTATATAAAGGCTGGCGGCTATGACACTCAAAATGGCGGCTGTAGAATGGTTCCAGCAGCTTGTAGAGCTACTATATAAAGGCTGGCGGCTATGACACTCAAAATAATGGCTGTAGAATAGTTCCAGCATATTGTATAGCTGTTATATAAAGGCTGGCGGCTATGACACTCAAAATGGCGGCTGTAGAATGGTTCCAGCATCTTGTATAGCTGTTATTTAAAGGCTGGCGGCTATGCCACTCAAAATGGTGGCTGTAGAATGGTTGCAGCATCTTGTATAGCTGTTATTTAAAGGCTGGCGGCTATGCCACTCAAAATGGTGGCTGTAGAATGGTTGCAGCAGCTTGTAGAGCTACTATATAAAGGCTGGCGGCTATGACACTCAAAATGGCGGCTGTAGAATGGTTCCAGCATCTTGTATAGCTGTTATTTAAAGGCTGGCGGCTATGCCAGTCAAAATGGCGGCTGTAGAATGGTTGCAGCAGCTTGTAGAGCTACTATATAAAGGCTGGCGTCTATGACACTCAAAATAACGGCTGTAGAATGGTTCCAGCATCTTGTATAGCTGTTATTTAAAGGCTGGCGGCTATGCCACTCAAAATGGTGGCTGTAGAATGGTTGCAGCATCTTGTATAGCTGTTATTTAAAGGCTGGCGGCTATGCCACTCAAAATGGTGGCTGTAGAATGGTTGCAGCAGCTTGTAGAGCTACTATATAAAGGCTGGCGGCTATGACACTCAAAATGGCGGCTGTAGAATGGTTCCAGCATCTTGTATAGCTGTTATTTAAAGGCTGGCGGCTATGCCAGTCAAAATGGCGGCTGTAGAATGGTTGCAGCAGCTTGTAGAGCTACTATATAAAGGCTGGCGTCTATGACACTCAAAATAACGGCTGTAGAATAGTTCCAGCATCTTGTATAGCTGTTATATAAAGGCTGGCGGCTATGACACTCAAAATGGCGGCTGTAGAATGGTTCCAGCAGCTTGCATAGCTGTTATATAAAGGCTGGCGGCTATGACACTCAAAATAACGGCTGTAGAATGGTTCCAGCAGCTTGTAGAACTACTATATAAAGGCTGGCGGCTATGCCACTCAAAATGGCGGCTGTAGAATGGTTCCAGCAGCTTGTATAGCTGTTGTATAAAGGCTGGCGGCTATGCCACTCAAAATGGCGGCTGTAGATTGGTTCCAGCATCTTGTATAGCTGTTATATAACGGCTGGCGGCTATGACATTAAAAATGGCTGCTGTAGAATGGTTCCAGTAGCTTGTAAAACTACTATATAAAGGCTGGCGGCTATGAAACTCAAAATAACGGCTGTAGAATGGTTCCAGCTGCTTGTATAGCTGTTATATAAAGGCTGGCGGCTATGACTCTCAAAATAACGGCTGTAGAATGGTTCCAGCAGCTTGTAGAGTTACTATATAAAGGCTGGCGGCTATGACACTCAAAATAACGGCTGTAGAATGGTTCCAGCATATTGTATAGCTGTTATATAAAGGCTGGCGGCTATGACACTCAAAATGGCGGCTGTAGAATGGTTCCAGCATCTTGTATAGCTGTTATATAAAGGCTGGCGGCTATGACACTCAAAATGGCGGCTGTAGAATGGTTCCAGCAGCTTGCATAGCTGTTATATAAAGGCTGGCGGCTATGACACTCAAAATAACGGCTGTAGAATGATTCCAGCTCCTTGTATAGCTGTTATATAAAGGCTGGCGGCTATGACACTCAAAATGGCGGCTGTAGAATGGTTCCAGTAGCTTGTAAAACTACTATATAAAGGCTGGCGGCTATGAAACTCAAAATAACGGCTGTAGAATGGTTCCAGCTGCTTGTATAGCTGTTATATAAAGGCTGGCGGCTATGACTCTCAAAATAACGGCTGTAGAATAGTTCCAGCATATTGTTTAGCTGTTATATAAAGGCTGGCGGCTATGACACTCAAAATGGCGGCTGTAGAATGGTTCCAGTAGCTTGTAAAACTACTATATAAAGGCTGGCGGCTATGAAACTCAAAATAACGGCTGTAGAATGGTTCCAGCAGCTTGTATAGCTGTTGTATAAAGGCTGGCGGCTATGCCACTCAAAATGGCGGCTGTAGATTGGTTCCAGCATCTTGTATAGCTGTTATATAACGGCTGGCGGCTATGACATTAAAAATGGCTGCTGTAGAATGGTTCCAGTAGCTTGTAAAACTACTATATAAAGGCTGGCGGCTATGAAACTCAAAATAACGGCTGTAGAATGGTTCCAGCTGCTTGTATAGCTGTTATATAAAGGCTGGCGGCTATGACTCTCAAAATAACGGCTGTAGAATGGTTCCAGCAGCTTGTAGAGTTACTATATAAAGGCTGGCGGCTATGACACTCAAAATAACGGCTGTAGAATGGTTCCAGCATATTGTATAGCTGTTATATAAAGGCTGGCGGCTATGACACTCAAAATGGCGGCTGTAGAATGGTTCCAGCATCTTGTATAGCTGTTATATAAAGGCTGGCGGCTATGACACTCAAAATGGCGGCTGTAGAATGGTTCCAGCAGCTTGCATAGCTGTTATATAAAGGCTGGCGGCTATGACACTCAAAATAACGGCTGTAGAATGATTCCAGCTCCTTGTATAGCTGTTATATAAAGGCTGGCGGCTATGACACTCAAAATGGCGGCTGTAGAATGGTTCCAGTAGCTTGTAAAACTACTATATAAAGGCTGGCGGCTATGAAACTCAAAATAACGGCTGTAGAATGGTTCCAGCTGCTTGTATAGCTGTTATATAAAGGCTGGCGGCTATGACTCTCAAAATAACGGCTGTAGAATAGTTCCAGCATATTGTTTAGCTGTTATATAAAGGCTGGCGGCTATGACACTCAAAATGGCGGCTGTAGAATGGTTCCAGCATCTTGTATAGCTGTTATTTAAAGGCTGGCGGCTATGCCACTCAAAATGGCGGCTGTAGAATGGTTCCAGCAGCTTGTAGAGCTACTATATAAAGGCTGGCGTCTATGACACTCAAAATAACGGCTGTAGAACAGCTCCAGCATCTTGTATAGCTGTTATATAAAGGCTGGCGGCTATGACACTCAAAATAACGGCTGTAGAATGGTTCCAGCAGCTTGTAGAGCTACTATATAAAGGCTGGCGTCTATGACACTCAAAATAACGGCTGTAGAACAGTTCCAGCATCTTGTATAGCTGTTACATAAAGGCTGGCGGCTATGCCACTCAAAATGGCGGCTGTAGAATGGTTCCAGCAGCTTGTATAGCTGTTGTATAAAGGCTGGCGGCTATGCCACTCAAAATGGCGTCTGTAGAATGGTTCCAGCATCTTGTATAGCTGTTATATAAAGGCTGGCGGCTATGACATTAAAAATGGCGGCTGTAGAATGGTTCCACTACTATATAAAGGCTGGCGGCTTCGACACTCAAAATAACGGCTGTAGAATGGTTCCAGCATCTTGTATAGCTGTTATTTAAAGGCTGGCGGCTATGGCACTCAAAATGGCGGCTGTAGAATGGTTCCAGCATCTTGTATAGCTTTTATATAAAGGCTGGCGGCTATGACTCTCAAAATGGCGGCTGTAGAATGGTTCCAGCAGCTTGTAGAGCTACTTTTTAAAGGCTGGCGGCTATGACACTCAAAATAACGGCTGTAAAATGGTTCCAGCATCTTGTACAGCTGTTATATAAAGGCTGGCGGCTGTAGAATGATTCCACTACTATATAAAGGCTGGCGGCTACGACACTCAAAATAACGGCTGTAGAATGGTTCCAGCATCTTGTATAGCTTATATTTAAAGGCTGGCGGCTATGCCACTCAAAATGGCAGCTGTAGAATGGTTCCAGCATCTTGTATAGCTTTTATATAAAGGCTGGCGGATATGACTCTCAAAATGGCGGCTGTAGAATGGTTCCAGCAGCTTGTAGAGCTACTATATAAAGGCTGGCGTCTATGACACTCAAAATAACGGCTGTAGAATAGTTCCAGCATCTTGTAGAGCTACTATATAAAGGCTGGCGGCTATGACACTCAAAATGGCGGCTGTAGAATGGTTCCAGCAGCTTACATAGCAGTTATATAAAGGCTGGCGGCTATGACACTCACAATAACGGCTGTAGAATGGTTCCAGCAGCTTGTAGAGTTACTATATAAAGGCTGGCGGCTATGACACTCAAAATAAAGGCTGTAGAATGGTTCCAGCTGCTTGTATAGCTGTTATATAAAGGCTGGCGGCTATGACTCTCAAAATAACGGCTGTAGAATGATTCCAGCTCCTTGTGTAGCTGTTATATAAAGGCTGGCGGCTATGACACTCAAAATGGCGGCTGTAGAATGGTTCCAGTAGCTTGTAAAACTACTATATAAAGGCTGGCGGCTATGAAACTCAAAATAACGGCTGTAGAATGGTTCCAGCTGCTTGTATAGCTGTTATATAAAGGCTGGCGGCTATGCCACTCAAAATGGCGGCTGTAGAATGGTTCCAGCAGCTTGTATAGCTGTTATATAAAGGCTGGCGGCTATGCCACTCAAAATGGCGGCTGTAGAATGGTTCCAGCAGCTTGTAGAGCTACTATATATAGGCTGGCGGCTATGACACTCAAAATAACGGCTGTAGAATAGTTCCAGCATATTGTATAGCTGTTATATAAAGGCTGGCGGCTATGACACTCAAAATAACGGCTGTAGAATGGTTCCAGCAGCTGGTAGAGCTACTATATAAAGGCTGGCGGCTATGACACTCAAAATAACGGCTGTAGAATGGTTCCAGCATCTTGTATAGCTGTTATATAAAGGCTGTCGGCTGTAGAATGGTTCCACTACTATATAAAGGCTGGCGGCTACGACACTCAAAATAACGGCTGTAGAATGGTTCCAGCATCTTGTATTGCTGTTATTTAAAGGCTGGCGGCTATGCCACTCAAAATGGCGGCTGTAGAATGGTTCCAGCATCTTGTATAGCTTTTATATAAAGGCTGGCGGCTATGACTCTCAAAATGGCGGCTGTAGAATGGTTCCAGCAGCTTGTAGAGCTACTATATAAAGGCTGGCGTCTATGACACTCAAAATAACGGCTACAGAATAGTTCCAGCAGCTTGCATAGCTGTTATATAAAGGCTGGCGGCTATGACACTCAAAATAACGGCTGTAGAATGGTTCCAGCAGCTTGTAGAGCTACTATATAAAGGCTGGCGGCTATGCCACTCAAAATGGCGGCTGTAGAATGGTTCCAGCAGCTTGTATAGCTGTTGTATAAAGGCTGGCGACTATGCCACTCAAAATGGCGGCTGTAGATTGGTTCCAGCATCTTGTATAGCTGTTATATAACGGCTGGCGGCTATGACATTAAAAATGGCGGCTGTAGAATGGTTCCAGCAGCTGGTAGAGCTACTATATAAAGGCTGGCGGCTATGACACTCAAAATAACGGTTGTAGAATGGTTCCAGCATCTTGTATAGCTGTTATATAAAGGCTGGCGGCTGTAGAATGGTTCCACTACTATATAAAGGCTGGCGGCTACGACACTCAAAGCTGTTATATAAAGGCTGGCGGCTATGACACTCAAAATAACGGCTGTAGAATGGTTCCAGCAGCTGGTAGAGCTACTATATAAAGGCTGGCGGCTATGACACTCAAAATAACGGTTGTAGAATGGTTCCAGCATCTTGTATAGCTGTTATATAAAGGCTGGCGGCTGTAGAATGGTTCCACTACTATATAAAGGCTGGCGGCTACGACACTCAAAATAACGGCTGTAGAATGGTTCCAGCATCTTGTATAGCTGTTATTTAAAGGCTGGCGGCTATGCCACTCAAAATGGCGGCTGTAGAATGGTTCCAGCATCTTGTATAGCTTTTATATAAAGGCTGGCGGCTATGACTCTCAAAATGGCGGCTGTAGAATGGTTCCAGCAGCTTGTAGAGCTACTATATAAAGGCTGGCGTCTATGACACTCAAAATAACGGCTGTAGAATAGTTCCAGCATCTTGTATAGCTGTTATATAAAGGCTGGCGGCTATGACACTCAAAATGGCGGCTGTAGAATGGTTCCAGTAGCTTGTAAAACTACTATATAAAGGCTGGCGGCTATGAAACTCAAAATAACGGCTGTAGAATTTTTCCAGCTGCTTGTATAGCTGTTATATAAAGGCTGGCGGCTATGACTCTCAAAATAACGGCTGTAGAATGGTTCCAGTAGCTTGAAGAGTTACTATATAAAGGCTGGCGGCTATGACACTCAAAATAACGGCTGTAGAATGGTTCCAGCATATTGTATAGCTGTTATATAAAGGCTGGCGGCTATGACACTCAAAATGGCGGCTGTAGAATGGTTCCAGCATCTTGTATAGCTGTTATATAAAGGCTGGCGGCTATGACACTCAAAATGGCGGCTGTAGAATGGTTCCAGCAGCTTGCATATCTGTTATATAAAGGCTGGCGGCTATGACACTCAAAATAACGGCTGTAGAATGGTTCCAGCAGCTTGTAGAGCTACTATATAAAGGCTGGCGGCTATGCCACTTAAAATGGCGGCTGTAGAATGGTTCCAGCAGCTTGTATAGCTGTTGTATAAAGGCTGGCGGCTATGCCACTCAAAATGGCGGCTGTAGAATGGTTCCAGCATCTTGTATAGCTGTTATATAAAGGCTGGCGGCTATGACATTAAAAATGGCGGCTGTAGAATGGTTCCACTACTATATAAAGGCTGGCGGCTACGACACTCAAAATAACGGCTGTAGAATGGTTCCAGCATCTTGTATAGCTGTTATATAAAGGCTGGCGGCTATGACACTCAAAATAACGGCTGTAGAATGGTTCCAGCAGCTGGTAGAGCTACTATATAAAGGCTGGCGGCTATGACACTCAAAATAACGGCTGTAGAATGGTTCCAGCATCTTGTATAGCTGTTATATAAAGGCTCGCGGCTGTAGAATGGTTCCACTACTATATAAAGGCTGGCGGCTACGACACTCAAAATAACGGCTGTAGAATGGTTCCAGCATCTTGTATAGCTGTTATTTAAAGGTTGTAGAATGGTTCCACTACTTTATAAAGGCTGGCGGCAACGACACTCAAAGCTGTTATATAAAGGCTGGCGGCTATGACACTCAAAATAACGGCTGTAGAATGGTTCCAGCAGCTGGTAGAGCTACTATATAAAGGCTGGCGGCTATGACACTCAAAATAACGGTTGTAGAATGGTTCCAGCATCTTGTATAGCTGTTATATAAAGGCTGGCGGCTGTAGAATGGTTCCACTACTATATAAAGGCTGGCGGCTACGACACTCAAAATAACGGCTGTAGAATGGTTCCAGCATCTTGTATAGCTGTTATTTAAAGGCAGGCGGCTATGCCACTCAAAATGGCGGCTGTAGAATGGTTCCAGCATCTTGTATAGCTTTTATATAAAGGCTGGCGGCTATGACTCTCAAAATGGCGGCTGTAGAATGGTTCCAGCAGCTTGTAGAGCTACTATATAAAGGCTGGCGTCTTTGACACTCAAAATAACGGCTGTAGAATAGTTCCAGCATCTTGTAAAGCTGTTATATAAAGGCTGGCGGCTATGACACTCAAAATGGCGGCTGTAGAATGGTTCCAGCAGCTTGAAGAGTTACTATATGAAGGCTGGCGGCTATGACACTCAAAATAACGGCTGTAGAATGGTTCCAGCATATTGTATAGCTGTTATATAAAGGCTGGCGGCTATGACACTCAAAATGGCGGCTGTAGAATGGTTCCAGCATCTTGTATAGCTGTTATATAAAGGCTGGCGGCTATGCCACTTAAAATGGCGGCTGTAGAATGGTTCCAGCAGCTTGTATAGCTGTTGTATAAAGGCTGGCGGCTATGCCACTCAAAATGGCGGCTGTAGAATGGTTCCAGCATCTTGTATAGCTGTTATATAAAGGCTGGCGGCTATGACATTAAAAATGGCGGCTGTAGAATGGTTCCACTACTATATAAAGGCTGGCGGCTACGACACTCAAAATAACGGCTGTAGAATGGTTCCAGCATCTTGTATAGCTGTTATATAAAGGCTGGCGGCTATGACACTCAAAATAACGGCTGTAGAATGGTTCCAGCAGCTGGTAGAGCTACTATATAAAGGCTGGCGGCTATGACACTCAAAATAACGGCTGTAGAATGGTTCCAGCATCTTGTATAGCTGTTATATAAAGGCTGGCGGCTGTAGAATGGTTCCACTACTATATAAAGGCTGGCGGCTACGACACTCAAAATAACGGCTGTAGAATGGTTCCAGCATCTTGTATAGCTGTTATTTAAAGGCTGGCGGTTATGCCACTCAAAATGGCGGCTGTAGAATGGTTCCAGCATCTTGTATAGCTTTTATATAAAGGCTGGCGGCTATGACTGTCAAAATGGCGGCTGTAGAATGGTTCCAGCAGCTTGTAGAGCTACTATATAAAGGCTGGCGTCTATGACACTCAAAATAACGGCTGTAGAATAGTTCCAGCATCTTGTATAGCTGTTATATAAAGGCTGGCGGCTATGACACTCAAAATGGCGGCTGTAGAATGGTTCCAGCAGCTTACATAGCTGTTTTATAAAGGCTGGCGGCTATGACACTCACAATAACGGCTGTAGAATGGTCACAGCAGCTTGTAGAGTTTCTATATAAAGGCTGGCGGCTATGACACTCAAAATAACGGCTGTAGAATGATTCCAGCTCCTTGTATAGCTGTTATATAAAGGCTGGCGGCTATGACACTCAAAATGGCGGCTGTAGAATGTTTCCAGCAGCTTGTAGAGCTACTATAAAAAGCCTGGCGGCTATGACACCCAAAATAACGGCTGTAGAATGGTTCCAGCATCTTGTATAGCTGTTATATAAAGGCTGGCGGCTATCACATTAAAAATGGCGGCTGTAGAATGGTTCCAGCAGCTTGTAGAGCTACTATATAAAGTTTGGCGGCTATGACACTCAAAATGGCGTCTTTAGAATGGTTCCAGCAGCTTGTAGAGCCTTTATATAAAGGCTGGCGGCTGTAGAATGGTTCCAGCAGCTTGTAGAGCTAGCGTCTATGACACTCAAAATAACGGCTGTAGAATGGTTCCAGCAGCTGGTAGAGCTACTATATAAAGGCTGGCAGCTATGACACTCAAAATAACGGCTGTAGAATGGTTCCAGCATCTTGTATAGCTGTTATATAAAGGCTGGCGGCTGTAGAATGGTTCCACTACTATATAAAGGCTAGCGGCTACGACCAGCAGCTTGTAGAGCTAGCGTCTATGACACTCAAAATAACGGCTGTAGAATGGTTCCAGCAGCTTGTAGAGCTACTATATATAGGCTGGCGGCTATGACACTCAAAATAACGGCTGTAGAATAGTTCCAGCATATTGTATAGCTGTCATATAAACGCTGGCGGCTATGACACTCAAAATAACGGCTGTAGAATGGTTCCAGCATCTTGTATAGCTGTTATTTAAAGGCTGGCGGCTATGCCACTCAAAATGGCGGCTGTAGAATGGTTCCAGCAGCTTGCATAGCTGTTATATAAAAGCTGGCGGCTATGACACTCAAAATAACGGCTGTAGAATGGTTCCAGCAGCTTGTAGAGCTACTATATAAAGGCTGGCGGCTATGCCACTCAAAATGGCGGCTGTAGAATGGTTCCAGCAGCTTGTATAGCTGTTGTATAAAGGCTGGCGGCTATGACATTAAAAATGGCGGCTGTAGAATGGTTCCACTACTATATAAAGGCTGGCGGCTACGACACTCAAAATAACGGCTGTAGAATGTTTCCAGCATCTTGTATAGCTGTTATATAAAGGCTGTCGGCTGTAGAATGAGTCCACTACTATATAAAGGCTGGCGGCTACGACACTCAAAATAACGGCTGTAGAATGGTTCCAGCATCTTGTATTGCTGTTATTTAAAGGCTGGCGGCTATGCCACTCAAAATGGCGGCTGTAGAATGATTCCAGCATCTTGTATAGCTTTTATATAAAGGCTGGCGGCTATGACTCTCAAAATGGCGGCTGTAGAATGGTTCCAGCAGCTTGTATAGCTGTTGTATAAAGGCTGGCGACTATGCCACTCAAAATGGCGGCTGTAGATTGGTTCCAGCATCTTGTATAGCTGTTATATAACGGCTGGCGGCTATGACATTAAAAATGGCGGCTGTAGAATGGTTCCACTACTATATAAAGGCTGGCGGCTACGACACTCAAAGCTGTTATATAAAGGCTGGCGGCTATGACACTCAAAATAACGGCTGTAGAATGGTTCCAGCAGCTGGTAGAGCTACTATATAAAGGCTGGCGGCTATGACACTCAAAATAACGGCTGTAGAATGGTTCCAGCATCTTGTATAGCTGTTATATAAAGGCTGTCGGCTGTAGAATGAGTCCACTACTATATAAAGGCTGGCGGCTACGACACTCAAAATAACGGCTGTAGAATGGTTCCAGCATCTTGTATTGCTGTTATTTAAAGGCTGGCGGCTATGCCACTCAAAATGGCGGCTGTAGAATGATTCCAGCATCTTGTATAGCTTTTATATAAAGGCTGGCGGCTATGACTCTCAAAATGGCGGCTGTAGAATGGTTCCAGCAGCTTGTAGAGCTACTATATAAAGGCTGGCGTCTATGACACTCAAAATAACGGCTACAGAATAGTTCCAGCAGCTTGCATAGCTGTTATATAAAGGCTGGCGGCTATGACACTCAAAATAACGGCTGTAGAATGGTTCCAGCAGCTTGTAGAGCTACTATATAAAGGCTGGCGGCTATGCCACTCAAAATGGCGGCTGTAGAATGGTTCCAGCAGCTTGTATAGCTGTTGTATAAAGGCTGGCGACTATGCCACTCAAAATGGCGGCTGTAGATTGGTTCCAGCATCTTGTATAGCTGTTATATAACGGCTGGCGGCTATGACATTAAAAATGGCGGCTGTAGAATGGTTCCACTACTATATAAAGGCTGGCGGCTACGACACTCAAAGCTGTTATATAAAGGCTGGCGGCTATGACACTCAAAATAACGGCTGTAGAATGGTTCCAGCAGCTGGTAGAGCTACTATATAAAGGCTGGCGGCTATGACACTCAAAATAACGGTTGTAGAATGGTTCCAGCATCTTGTATAGCTGTTATATAAAGGCTGGCGGCTGTAGAATGGTTCCACTACTATATAAAGGCTGGCGGCTACGACACTCAAAATAACGGCTGTAGAATGGTTCCAGCATCTTGTATAGCTGTTATTTAAAGGCTGGCGGCTATGACTCTCAAAATGGCGGCTGTAGAATGGTTCCAGCAGCTTGTAGAGCTACTATATAAAGGCTGGCGTCTATGACACTCAAAATAACGGCTGTAGAATAGTTCCAGCATCTTGTATAGCTGTTATATAAAGGCTGGCGGCTATGACACTCAAAATGGCGGCTGTAGAATGGTTCCAGTAGCTTGTAAAACTACTATATAAAGGCTGGCGGCTATGAAACTCAAAATAACGGCTGTAGAATGGTTCCAGCTGCTTGTATAGCTGTTATATAAAGGCTGGCGGCTATGACTCTCAAAATAACGGCTGTAGAATGGTTCCAGTAGCTTGAAGAGTTACTATATAAAGGCTGGCGGCTATGACACTCAAAATAACGGCTGTAGAATGGTTCCAGCATATTGTATAGCTGTTATATAAAGGCTGGCGGCTATGACACTCAAAATAACGGCTGTAGAATGGTTCCAGCATCTTGTATAGCTGTTATATAAAGGCTGGCGGCTATGACACTCAAAATGGCGGCTGTAGAATGGTTCCAGCAGCTTGCATAGCTGTTATATAAAGGCTGGCGGCTATGACACTCAAAATAACGGCTGTAGAATGGTTCCAGCAGCTTGTAGAGCTACTATATAAAGGCTGGCGGCTATGCCACTTAAAATGGCGGCTGTAGAATGGTTCCAGCAGCTTGTATAGCTGTTGTATAAAGGCTGGCGGCTATGCCACTCAAAATGGCGGCTGTAGAATGGTTCCAGCATCTTGTATAGCTGTTATATAAAGGCTGGCGGCTATGACATTAAAAATGGCGGCTGTAGAATGGTTCCACTACTATATAAAGGCTGGCGGCTACGACACTCAAAATAACGGCTGTAGAATGGTTCCAGCATCTTGTATAGCTGTTATATAAAGGCTGGCGGCTATGACACTCAAAATAACGGCTGTAGAATGGTTCCAGCAGCTGGTAGAGCTACTATATAAAGGCTGGCGGCTATGACACTCAAAATAACGGCTGTAGAATGGTTCCAGCATCTTGTATAGCTGTTATATAAAGGCTAGCGTCTATGACACTCAAAATAACGGCTGTAGAATGGTTCCAGCATCTTGTATAGCTGTTATATAAAGGCTGGCGGCTGTAGAATGGTTCCACTACTATATAAAGGCTAGCGGCTACGAACAGCAGCTTGTAGAGCTAGCGTCTATGACACTCAAAATAACGGCTGTAGAATGGTTCCAGCAGCTGGTAGAGCTACTATATAAAGGCTGGCGGCTATGCCACTCAAAATGGCGGCTGTAGAATGGTTCCAGCATCTTGTATAGCTGTTATTTAAAGGCTGGCGGTTATGCCACTTAAAATGGCGGCTGTAGAATGGTTCCAGCATCTTGTATAGCTTTTATATAAAGGCTGGCGGCTATGACTGTCAAAATGGCGGCTGTAGAATGGTTCCAGCAGCTTGTAGAGCTACTATATAAAGGCTGGCGTCTATGACACTCAAAATAACGGCTGTAGAATAGTTCCAGCATCTTGTATAGCTGTTATATAAAGGCTGGCGGCTATGACACTCAAAATGGCGGCTGTAGAATGGTTCCAGCAGCTTACATAGCTGTTTTATAAAGGCTGGCGGCTATGACACTCACAATAACGGCTGTAGAATGGTCACAGCAGCTTGTAGAGTTTCTATATAAAGGCTGGCGGCTATGACACTCAAAATAACGGCTGTAGAATGATTCCAGCTCCTTGTATAGCTGTTATATAAAGGCTGGCGGCTATGACACTCAAAATGGCGGCTGTAGAATGTTTCCAGCAGCTTGTAGAGCTACTATAAAAAGCCTGGCGGCTATGACACCCAAAATAACGGCTGTAGAATGGTTCCAGCATCTTGTATAGCTGTTATATAAAGGCTGGCGGCTATCACATTAAAAATGGCGGCTGTAGAATGGTTCCAGCAGCTTGTAGAGCTACTATATAAAGTTTGGCGGCTATGACACTCAAAATGGCGTCTTTAGAATGGTTCCAGCAGCTTGTAGAGCCTTTATATAAAGGCTGGCGGCTGTAGAATGGTTCCAGCAGCTTGTAGAGCTAGCGTCTATGACACTCAAAATAACGGCTGTAGAATGGTTCCAGCAGCTGGTAGAGCTACTATATAAAGGCTGGCAGCTATGACACTCAAAATAACGGCTGTAGAATGGTTCCAGCATCTTGTATAGCTGTTATATAAAGGCTGGCGGCTGTAGAATGGTTCCACTACTATATAAAGGCTAGCGGCTACGACCAGCAGCTTGTAGAGCTAGCGTCTATGACACTCAAAATAACGGCTGTAGAATGGTTCCAGCAGCTTGTAGAGCTACTATATATAGGCTGGCGGCTATGACACTCAAAATAACGGCTGTAGAATAGTTCCAGCATATTGTATAGCTGTCATATAAACGCTGGCGGCTATGACACTCAAAATAACGGCTGTAGAATGGTTCCAGCATCTTGTATAGCTGTTATTTAAAGGCTGGCGGCTATGCCACTCAAAATGGCGGCTGTAGAATGGTTCCAGCAGCTTGCATAGCTGTTATATAAAAGCTGGCGGCTATGACACTCAAAATAACGGCTGTAGAATGGTTCCAGCAGCTTGTAGAGCTACTATATAAAGGCTGGCGGCTATGCCACTCAAAATGGCGGCTGTAGAATGGTTCCAGCAGCTTGTATAGCTGTTGTATAAAGGCTGGCGGCTATGACATTAAAAATGGCGGCTGTAGAATGGTTCCACTACTATATAAAGGCTGGCGGCTACGACACTCAAAATAACGGCTGTAGAATGTTTCCAGCATCTTGTATAGCTGTTATATAAAGGCTGGCGGCTATGACACTCAAAATAACGGCTGTAGAATGGTTCCAGCAGCTGGTAGAGCTACTATATAAAGGCTGGCGGCTATGACACTCAAAATAACGGCTGTAGAATGGTTCCAGCATCTTGTATAGCTGTTATATAAAGGCTGTCGGCTGTAGAATGAGTCCACTACTATATAAAGGCTGGCGGCTACGACACTCAAAATAACGGCTGTAGAATGGTTCCAGCATCTTGTATTGCTGTTATTTAAAGGCTGGCGGCTATGCCACTCAAAATGGCGGCTGTAGAATGATTCCAGCATCTTGTATAGCTTTTATATAAAGGCTGGCGGCTATGACTCTCAAAATGGCGGCTATAGAATGGTTCCAGCAGCTTGTAGAGCTACTATATAAAGGCTGGCGTCTATGACACTCAAAATAACGGCTACAGAATAGTTCCAGCAGCTTGCATAGCTGTTATATAAAGGCTGGCGGCTATGACACTCAAAATAACGGCTGTAGAATGGTTCCAGCAGCTTGTAGAGCTACTATATAAAGGCTGGCGGCTATGCCACTCAAAATGGCGGCTGTAGAATGGTTCCAGCAGCTTGTATAGCTGTTGTATAAAGGCTGGCGACTATGCCACTCAAAATGGCGGCTGTAGATTGGTTCCAGCATCTTGTATAGCTGTTATATAACGGCTGGCGGCTATGACATTAAAAATGGCGGCTGTAGAATGGTTCCACTACTATATAAAGGCTGGCGGCTACGACACTCAAAGCTGTTATATAAAGGCTGGCGGCTATGACACTCAAAATAACGGCTGTAGAATGGTTCCAGCAGCTGGTAGAGCTACTATATAAAGGCTGGCGGCTATGACACTCAAAATAACGGTTGTAGAATGGTTCCAGCATCTTGTATAGCTGTTATATAAAGGCTGGCGGCTGTAGAATGGTTCCACTACTATATAAAGGCTGGCGGCTACGACACTCAAAATAACGGCTGTAGAATGGTTCCAGCATCTTGTATAGCTGTTATTTAAAGGCTGGCGGCTATGACTCTCAAAATGGCGGCTGTAGAATGGTTCCAGCAGCTTGTAGAGCTACTATATAAAGGCTGGCGTCTATGACACTCAAAATAACGGCTGTAGAATAGTTCCAGCATCTTGTATAGCTGTTATATAAAGGCTGGCGGCTATGACACTCAAAATGGCGGCTGTAGAATGGTTCCAGTAGCTTGTAAAACTACTATATAAAGGCTGGCGGCTATGAAACTCAAAATAACGGCTGTAGAATGGTTCCAGCTGCTTGTATAGCTGTTATATAAAGGCTGGCGGCTATGACACTCAAAATGGCGGCTGTAGAATGGTTCCAGTAGCTTGTAAAACTACTATATAAAGGCTGGCGGCTATGACTCTCAAAATAACGGCTGTAGAATGGTTCCAGTAGCTTGAAGAGTTACTATATAAAGGCTGGCGGCTATGACACTCAAAATAACGGCTGTAGAATGGTTCCAGCATATTGTATAGCTGTTATATAAAGGCTGGCGGCTATGACACTCAAAATAACGGCTGTAGAATGGTTCCAGCATCTTGTATAGCTGTTATATAAAAGCTGGCGGCTATGACACTCAAAATGGCGGCTGTAGAATGGTTCCAGCAGCTTGCATAGCTGTTATATAAAGGCTGGCGGCTATGACACTCAAAATAACGGCTGTAGAATGGTTCCAGCAGCTTGTAGAGCTACTATATAAAGGCTGGCGGCTATGCCACTTAAAATGGCGGCTGTAGAATGGTTCCAGCAGCTTGTATAGCTGTTGTATAAAGGCTGGCGGCTATGCCACTCAAAATGGCGGCTGTAGAATGGTTCCAGCATCTTGTATAGCTGTTATATAAAGGCTGGCGGCTATGACATTAAAAATGGCGGCTGTAGAATGGTTCCAGCATCTTGTATAGCTGTTATATAAAGGCTGGCGGCTATGACACTCAAAATGGCGGCTGTAGAATGGTTCCAGCAGCTTGCATAGCTGTTATATAAAGGCTGGCGGCTATGACACTCAAAATAACGGCTGTAGAATGGTTCCAGCAGCTTGTAGAGCTACTATATAAAGGCTGGCGGCTATGCCACTTAAAATGGCGGCTGTAGAATTGTTCCAGCAGCTTGTATAGCTGTTGTATAAAGGCTGGCGGCTATGCCACTCAAAATGGCGGCTGTAGAATGGTTCCAGCATCTTGTATAGCTGTTATATAAAGGCTGGCGGCTATGACATTAAAAATGGCGGCTGTAGAATGGTTCCACTACTATATAAAGGCTGGCGGCTACGAAACTCAAAATAACGGCTGTAGAATGGTTCCAGCATCTTGTATAGCTGTTATATAAAGGCTGGCGGCTATGACACTCAAAATAACGGCTGTAGAATGGTTCCAGCAGCTGGTAGAGCTACTATATAAAGGCTGGCGGCTATGACACTCAAAATAACGGCTGTAGAATGGTTCCAGCATCTTGTATAGCTGTTATATAAAGGCTGGCGGCTGTAGAATGGTTCCACTACTATATAAAGGCTGGCGGCTACGACACTCAAAATAACGGCTGTAGAATGGTTCCAGCATCTTGTATAGCTGTTATTTAAAGGCTGGCGGCTATGCCACTCAAAATGGCGGCTGTAGAATGGTTCCAGCATCTTGTATAGCTTTTATATAAAGGCTGGCGGCTATGACTGTCAAAATGGCGGCTGTAGAATGGTTCCAGCAGCTTGTAGAGCTACTATATAAAGGCTGGCGTCTATGACACTCAAAATAACGGCTGTAGAATGGTTCCAGCAGCTGGTAGAGCTACTATATAAAGGCTGGCGGCTATGACACTCAAAATAACGGTTGTAGAATGGTTCCAGCATCTTGTATAGCTGTTATATAAAGGCTGGCGGCTGTAGAATGGTTCCACTACTATATAAAGGCTGGCGGCTACGACACTCAAAATAACGGCTGTAGAATGGTTCCAGCATCTTGTATAGCTGTTATTTAAAGGCTGGCGGCTATGACTCTCAAAATGGCGGCTGTAGAATGGTTCCAGCAGCTTGTAGAGCTACTATATAAAGGCTGGCGTCTATGACACTCAAAATAACGGCTGTAGAATAGTTCCAGCATCTTGTATAGCTGTTATATAAAGGCTGGCGGCTATGACACTCAAAATAACGGCTGTAGAATGGTTCCAGCATCTTGTATAGCTGTTATATAAAAGCTGGCGGCTATGACACTCAAAATGGCGGCTGTAGAATGGTTCCAGCAGCTTGCATAGCTGTTATATAAAGGCTGGCGGCTATGACACTCAAAATAACGGCTGTAGAATGGTTCCAGCAGCTTGTAGAGCTACTATATAAAGGCTGGCGGCTATGCCACTTAAAATGGCGGCTGTAGAATGGTTCCAGCAGCTTGTATAGCTGTTGTATAAAGGCTGGCGGCTATGCCACTCAAAATGGCGGCTGTAGAATGGTTCCAGCATCTTGTATAGCTGTTATATAAAGGCTGGCGGCTATGACATTAAAAATGGCGGCTGTAGAATGGTTCCAGCAGCTTGTATAGCTGTTGTATAAAGGCTGGCGGCTATGACACTCAAAATAACGGCTGTAGAATGGTTCCAGCAGCTGGTAGAGCTACTATATAAAGGCTGGCGGCTATGACACTCAAAATGGCGGCTGTAGAATGGTTCCAGTAGCTTGTAAAACTACTATATAAAGGCTGGCGGCTATGAAACTCAAAATAACGGCTGTAGAATGGTTCCAGCTGCTTGTATAGCTGTTATATAAAGGCTGGCGGCTATGACACTCAAAATGGCGGCTGTAGAATGGTTCCAGTAGCTTGTAAAACTACTATATAAAGGCTGGCGGCTGTAGAATGGTTCCACTACTATATAAAGGCTGGCGGCTATGACACTCAAAATAACGGCTGTAGAATGGTTCCAGCAGCTTGTAGAGCTACTATATAAAGGCTGGCGGCTATGCCACTTAAAATGGCGGCTGTAGAATGGTTCCAGCAGCTTGTATAGCTGTTGTATAAAGGCTGGCGGCTATGACACTCAAAATAACGGCTGTAGAATGGTTCCAGCAGCTGGTAGAGCTACTATATAAAGGCTGGCGGCTATGACACTCAAAATGGCGGCTGTAGAATGGTTCCAGTAGCTTGTAAAACTACTATATAAAGGCTGGCGGCTATGAAACTCAAAATAACGGCTGTAGAATGGTTCCAGCTGCTTGTATAGCTGTTATATAAAGGCTGGCGGCTATGACACTCAAAATGGCGGCTGTAGAATGGTTCCAGTAGCTTGTAAAACTACTATATAAAGGCTGGCGGCTATGACTCTCAAAATAACGGCTGTAGAATGGTTCCAGTAGCTTGAAGAGTTACTATATAAAGGCTGGCGGCTATGACACTCAAAATAACGGCTGTAGAATGGTTCCAGCATATTGTATAGCTGTTATATAAAGGCTGGCGGCTATGACACTCAAAATAACGGCTGTAGAATGGTTCCAGCATCTTGTATAGCTGTTATATAAAAGCTGGCGGCTATGACACTCAAAATGGCGGCTGTAGAATGGTTCCAGCAGCTTGCATAGCTGTTATATAAAGGCTGGCGGCTATGACACTCAAAATAACGGCTGTAGAATGGTTCCAGCAGCTTGTAGAGCTACTATATAAAGGCTGGCGGCTATGCCACTTAAAATGGCGGCTGTAGAATGGTTCCAGCAGCTTGTATAGCTGTTGTATAAAGGCTGGCGGCTATGCCACTCAAAATGGCGGCTGTAGAATGGTTCCAGCATCTTGTATAGCTGTTATATAAAGGCTGGCGGCTATGACATTAAAAATGGCGGCTGTAGAATGGTTCCAGCATCTTGTATAGCTGTTATATAAAGGCTGGCGGCTATGACACTCAAAATGGCGGCTGTAGAATGGTTCCAGCAGCTTGCATAGCTGTTATATAAAGGCTGGCGGCTATGACACTCAAAATAACGGCTGTAGAATGGTTCCAGCAGCTTGTAGAGCTACTATATAAAGGCTGGCGGCTATGCCACTTAAAATGGCGGCTGTAGAATTGTTCCAGCAGCTTGTATAGCTGTTGTATAAAGGCTGGCGGCTATGCCACTCAAAATGGCGGCTGTAGAATGGTTCCAGCATCTTGTATAGCTGTTATATAAAGGCTGGCGGCTATGACATTAAAAATGGCGGCTGTAGAATGGTTCCACTACTATATAAAGGCTGGCGGCTACGAAACTCAAAATAACGGCTGTAGAATGGTTCCAGCATCTTGTATAGCTGTTATATAAAGGCTGGCGGCTATGACACTCAAAATAACGGCTGTAGAATGGTTCCAGCAGCTGGTAGAGCTACTATATAAAGGCTGGCGGCTATGACACTCAAAATAACGGCTGTAGAATGGTTCCAGCATCTTGTATAGCTGTTATATAAAGGCTGGCGGCTGTAGAATGGTTCCACTACTATATAAAGGCTGGCGGCTACGACACTCAAAATAACGGCTGTAGAATGGTTCCAGCATCTTGTATAGCTGTTATTTAAAGGCTGGCGGCTATGCCACTCAAAATGGCGGCTGTAGAATGGTTCCAGCATCTTGTATAGCTTTTATATAAAGGCTGGCGGCTATGACTGTCAAAATGGCGGCTGTAGAATGGTTCCAGCAGCTTGTAGAGCTACTATATAAAGGCTGGCGTCTATGACACTCAAAATAACGGCTGTAGAATAGTTCCAGCATCTTGTATAGCTGTTATATAAAGGCTGGCGGCTATGACACTCAAAATGGCGGCTGTAGAATGGTTCCAGCAGCTTACATAGCTGTTTTATAAAGGCTGGCGGCTATGACACTCACAATAACGGCTGTAGAATGGTCACAGCAGCTTGTAGAGTTACTATATAAAGGCTGGCGGCTATGACACTCAAAATAACGGCTGTAGAAGGATTCCAGCTCCTTGTATAGCTGTTATATAAAGGCTGGCGGCTATGACACTCAAAATGGCGGCTGTAGAATGTTTCCAGCAGCTTGTAGAGCTACTATAAAAAGCCTGGCGGCTATGACACCCAAAATAACGGCTGTAGAATGGTTCCAGCATCTTGTATAGCTGTTATATAAAGGCTGGCGGCTATCACATTAAAAATGGCGGCTGTAGAATGGTTCCAGCAGCTTGTAGAGCTACTATATAAAGTTTGGCGGCTATGACACTCAAAATGGCGTCTTTAGAATGGTTCCAGCAGCTTGTAGAGCCTTTATATAAAGGCTGGCGGCTGTAGAATGGTTCCAGCAGCTTGTAGAGCTAGCGTCTATGACACTCAAAATAACGGCTGTAGAATGGTTCCAGCAGCTGGTAGAGCTACTATATAAAGGCTGGCAGCTATGACACTCAAAATAACGGCTGTAGAATGGTTCCAGCATCTTGTATAGCTGTTATATAAAGGCTGGCGGCTGTAGAATGGTTCCACTACTATATAAAGGCTAGCGGCTACGACCAGCAGCTTGTAGAGCTAGCGTCTATGACACTCAAAATAACGGCTGTAGAATGGTTCCAGCAGCTTGTAGAGCTACTATATAAAGGCTGGCAGCTATGACACTCAAAATAACGGCTGAAGAATGGTTCCAGCATCTTGTATAGCTGTTATATAAAGGCTGGCGGTTATGTTTCTCAAAATGGCGGCTGTAGAATGGTTCCAGCAGCTTGTAGAGCTACTATATAAAGGCTGGCAGCTATGACACTCAAAATAACGGCTGTAGAATGGTTCCAGCATCTTGTATAGCTGTTATATAAAGGATGGCGGCTGTAGAATGGTTCCACTACTATATAAAGGCTAGCGGCTACGACCAGCAGCTTGTAGAGCTAGCGTCTATGACACTCAAAATAACGGCTGTAGAATGGTTCCAGCAGCTGGTAGAGCTACTATATAAAGGCTGGCAGCTATGACACTCAAAATAACGGCTGTAGAATGGTTCCAGCATCTTGTATAGCTGTTATATAAAGGCTGGCGGCTGTAGAATGGTTCCACTACTATATAAAGGCTAGCGGCTACGACCAGCAGCTTGTAGAGCTAGCGTCTATGACACTCAAAATAACGGCTGTAGAATGGTTCCAGCAGCTGGTAGAGCTACTATATAAAGGCTGGCGGCTATGCCACTCAAAATGGCGGCTGTAGAATGGTTCCAGCATCTTGTATAGCTTTTATACAAAGGCTGGCGGCTATGTTTCTCAAAATGGCGGCTGTAGAATGGTTCCAGCAGCTTGTAGAGCTACTATATAAAGGCTGGCGTCTATGACACTCAAAATAACGGCTGTAGAATAGTTCCAGCATCTTGTATAGCTGTTATATAAAGGCTGGCGGCTATGACACTCAAAATGGCGGCAGTAGAATGGTTCCAGCAGCTTACATAGCTGTTATATAAAGGCTGGCGGCTATGACACTCACAATAACGGCTGTAGAATGGTTCCAGCAGCTTGTAGAGTTACTATATAAAGGCTGGCGGCTATGACACTCAAAATAACGGCTGTAGAATGATTCCTGCTCCTTGTATAGCTGTTATATAAAGGCTGGTGGCTATAACACTCAAAATGGCGGCTGTAGAATGGTTCCAGTAGCTTGTAAAACTACTATATAAAGGCTGGCGGCTATGAAACTCAAAATAACGGCTGTAGAATGGTTCCAGCTGCTTGTATAGCTGTTATATAAAGACTAGCGGCTATGACTCTCAAAATAACGGCTGTAGAATGGTTCCAGCAGCTTGTATAGCTGTTATATAAAGGCTGGCGGCTATGACACTCAAAATGGCTGCCGTATAATCATTCCAGCAGCTTGTAGAGCTACTATATAAAGGCTGGCGTTTATGACACTCAAAATAACGGCTGTATATAAAGGCTGGCGGCTATGACACTCAAAATGGCGGCTGTAGAATGGTTCCAGCAGCTTGTAGAGCCTTTATATAAAGGCTGGCGGCTTTAGAATGGTTCCAGCAGCTTGTAGAGCTACTATATAAAGGCTGGCGGCTATGACACTCAAAATAACGGCTGTAGAATGGTTCCAGCAGCTTGTAGAGCTACTATATAAAGCCTGGCGGCTATGGCACTGAAAATAACGGCTGTAGAATGGTTCCAGCAGCTTTTATAGCTGTTATATAAAGGCTGGCGGCTATGAAACTCAAAATAACGGCTGTAGAATGGTTCCAGCAGCTTGTAGAGCTACTATAAAAAGGCTGGCGGCTATGACACTCAAAATACCGGCTGTAGAATGGTTACAGCAGCTTGTAGAGCTACTATTATACAAAGGCTGGCGGCTATGACACTCAAAATAACGGCTGTAGAATGGTTTCAGCAGCTTGTAGAGCTACTATATAAAGGCTGGCGGCTATGACACTCAAAATAACGGCTGTAGAATGGTTACAGCAGCTTGTATAGCTACTATATAAAGGCTGGCGGCTATGACACTCAAAATAACGGCTGTAGAATGGTTCCAGCAGCTTGTAGAGCTACTATATAAAGCCTGGCGGCTATGGCACTGAAAATAACGGCTGTAGAATGGTTCCAGCAGCTTGTAGAGCTACTATATAAAGCCTGGCGGCTATGGCACTGAAAATAACGGCTGTAGAATGGTTCCAGCAGCTTGTAGAGCTACTATATAAAGCCTGGCGGCTATGGCACTGAAAATAACGGCTGTAGAATGGTTCCAGCAGCTTGTAGAGTTACTATATAAAGGCTGGCGGCTATGACACTCAAAATAACGGCTGTAGAATGATTCCAGCTCCTTGTATAGCTGTTATATAAAGGCTGGTGGCTATAACACTCAAAATGGCGGCTGTAGAATGGTTCCAGTAGCTTGTAGAGCTACTATATAAAGGCTGGCGGCTATGACACTCAAAATAACGGCTGTAGAATGGTTCCAGCAGCTTGTAGAGCTACTATATAAAGCCTGGCGGCTATGGCACTGAAAATAACGGCTGTAGAATGGTTCCAGCAGCTTTTATAGCTGTTATATAAAGGCTGGTGGCTATGACACTCAAATGGCGGCTGTAGAATGGTTCCAGCATCTTGTATAGCTGTTATATAAAGGCTGGCGGCTATCACATTAAAAATGGCGGCTGTAGAATGGTTCCACTACTATTTAAAGGCTGGCGGCTATGACACTCAAAATAACGGCTGTAGAATGGTTCCAGCAGCTTGTAGAGCTAGCGTCTATGACACTCAAAATAAAGCTGTAGAATGGTTCCAGCAGCTTGTAGAGCTACTATATAAAGGCTGGCGGATATGACACTCAAAATAACGGCTGTAGAATGGTTCCAGCAGCTTGTAGAGCTACTATATAATGGCTAGCGGCTATGACACTCAAAATAACGGCTGTAGAATGGTTCCAGCAGCTTGTAGAGCTACTATATAAAGCCTGGCGGCTATGGCACTGAAAATAACGGCTGTAGAATGGTTCCAGCAGCTTTTATAGCTGTTATATAAAGGCTGGCGGCTATGACACTCAAAATGGCGGCTGTAGAATGGTTCCAGCATCTTGTATAGCTGTTATATAAAGGCTGGCGGCTATCACATTAAAAATGGCGGCTGTAGAATGGTTCCAGCAGCTTGTAGAGCTACTATATAAAGGCTGGCGTCTGTGACACTCAAAATAACGGCTGTAGAATAGTTCCAGCATCTTGTATAGCTGTTATATAAAGGCTGGCGGCTATGACACTCAAAATGGCGGCTGTAGAATAGTTCCACTACTATTTAAAGGCTGGCGGCTATGACACTCAAAATAACGGCTGTAGAATGGTTCCAGCAGCTTGTAGAGCTAGCGTCTATGACACTCAAAATAAAGCTGTAGAATGGTTCCAGCAGCTTGTGGAGCTACTATATAAAGGCTGGCGGATATGACACTCAAAATAACGGCTGTAGAATGGTTCCAGCAGCTTGTAGAGCTACTATATAATGGCTAGCGGTTATGCCACTATAAATGGCGGCTGTAGAATGGTTCCAGCATCTTGTATAGCTGTTATTTAAAGGCTGGCGGCTATGCCACTCAAAATGGCGGCTGTAGAATGGTTCCAGCATCTTGTATAGCTTTTATACAAAGGCTGGCGGCTATGACTCTCAAAATGGCGGCTGTAGAATGGTTCCAGCAGCTTGTAGAGCTACTATATAAAGGCTGGCGTCTATGACACTCAAAATAACGGCTGTAGAATAGTTCCAGCATCTTGTATAGCTGTTATATAAAGGCTGGCGGCTATGACACTCAAAATGGCGGCAGTAGAATGGTTCCAGCAGCTTACATAGCTGTTATATAAAGGCTGGCGGCTATGACACTCACAATAACGGCTGTAGAATGGTTCCAGCAGCTTGTAGAGTTACTATATAAAGGCTGGCGGCTATGACACTCAAAATAACGGCTGTAGAATGATTCCAGCTCCTTGTATAGCTGTTATATAAAGGCTGGTGGCTATAACACTCAAAATGGCGGCTGTAGAATGGTTCCAGTAGCTTGTAAAACTACTATATAAAGGCTGGCGGCTATGAAACTCAAAATAACGGCTGTAGAATGGTTCCAGCTGCTTGTATAGCTGTTATATAAAGGCTAGCGGCTATGACTCTCAAAATAACGGCTGTAGAATGGTTCCAGCAGCTTGTATAGCTGTTATATAAAGGCTGGCGGCTATGACACTCAAAATGGCGGCCGTATAATCATTCCAGCAGCTTGTAGAGCTACTATATAAAGGCTGGCGTTTATGACACTCAAAATAACGGCTGTATATAAAGGAAGGCTATGACACTCAAAATGGCGGCTGTAGAATGGTTCCAGCAGCTTGTAGAGCCTTTATATAAAGGCTGGCGGCTTTAGAATGGTTCCAGCAGCTTGTAGAGCTACTATATAAAGGCTGGCGGCTATGACACTCAAAATAACGGCTGTAGAATGGTTCCAGCAGCTTGTAGAGCTACTATATAAAGCCTGGCGGCTATGGCACTGAAAATAACGGCTGTAGAATGGTTCCAGCAGCTTTTATAGCTGTTATATAAAGGCTGGCGGCTATGAAACTCAAAATAACGGCTGTAGAATGGTTCCAGCAGCTTGTAGAGCTACTATAAAAAGGCTGGCGGCTATGACACTCAAAATAACGGCTGTAGAATGGTTACAGCAGCTTGTAGAGCTACTATTATACAAAGGCTGGCGGCTATGACACTCAAAATAACGGCTGTAGAATGGTTTCAGCAGCTTGTAGAGCTACTATATAAAGGCTGGCGGCTATGACACTCAAAATAACGGCTGTAGAATGGTTACAGCAGCTTGTATAGCTGTTATATAAAGGCTGGCGGCTATGACACTCAAAATGGCGGCTGTAGAATGGTTCCAGCATCTTGTATAGCTGTTGTATAAAGGCTGGCGGCTATCACATTAAAAATGGCGGCTGTAGAATGGTTCCAGCAGCTTGTAGAGCTACTATATAAAGGCTGGCGTCTGTGACACTCAAAATAACGGCTGTAGAATAGTTCCAGCATCTTGTATAGCTGTTATATAAAGGCTGGCGGCTATGACACTCAAAATGGCGGCTGTAGAATAGTTCCACTACTATTTAAAGGCTGGCGGCTATGACACTCAAAATAACGGCTGTAGAATGGTTCCAGCAGCTTGTAGAGCTAGCGTCTATGACACTCAAAATAAAGCTGTAGAATGGTTCCAGCAGCTTGTAGAGCTACTATATAAAGGCTGGCGGATATGACACTCAAAATAACGGCTGTAGAATGGTTCCAGCAGCTTGTAGAGCTACTATATAATGGCTAGCGGTTATGCCACTATAAATGGCGGCTGTAGAATGGTTCCAGCAGCTTGTAGAGCCAGCGACTATGACACTCAAAATAACGGCTGTAGAATGGTTCCAGCAGCTTGTAGAGCTACTATATAAAGCCTGGCGGCTATGACACCCAAAATAACGGCTGTAGAATGGATCTAGCAGCTTGTAAAACTACTGTATAAAGGCTGGCGGCTATGACACTCAAAATAACGGCTGTAGAATGGTTCCAGCAGCTTGTATAGCTGTTATATAAAGGCCGGCGGCTATGACTCTCAAAATAACGGCTGTAGAATGGTTCCAGCAACTTGTATAGCTGTTATATAAAGGCTGGCGGCTATGACAATCAAAATGGCGGCCGTAGAATGGTTCCAGCAGCTTGTAGAGCTACTATATAAAGTTTGGCGGCTATGACACTCAAAATGGCGGCTGTAGAATGGTTCCAGCAGCTTGTACAGCCTTTATATAAAGGCTGGCGGCTGTAGAATGGTTCCAGCAGCTTGTAGAGCTAGCGTCTATGACACTAAAAATAACGGCTGTAGAATGGTTCCAGCAGCTTGTAAAACTAATGTATAAAGGCTGGCGGCTATGATACTCAAAATAACGGCTGTAGAATGGTTCCAGCAGCTTGTATAGCTGTTATATAAAGGCTGGCGGCTATGACAATCAAAATGGCGGCCGTAGAATGGTTCCAGCAGCTTGTAGAGCTACTATATTAAGTTTGGCGGCTATGACACTCAAAATGGCGGCTGTAGAATGGTTCCAGCAGCTTGTAGAGCCTTTATATAAAGGCTGGCGGCTGTAGAATGGTTCCAGCAGCTTGTAGATCTACTATATAAAGGCTGGCGGCTATGACACTCAAAATAACGGCTGTAGAATGGTTCCAGCAGTTTGTATAGCTGTTATATAAAGGCTGGCGGTACTGACACTCAAAATGGCGGCTGTAGAATGGTTCCAGCAGCTTGTAAAACTACTGTTTAAAGGCTGGCGGCTATGACACTCAAAATAACGGCTGTAGAATGGTTCCAGCAGCTTGTATAGCTGTTATATAAAGGCCGGCGGCTATGACTCTCAAAATAACGGCTGTAGAATGGTTCCAGCAGCTTGTATAGCTGTTATATAAAGGCTGGCGGCTATGACAATATAAATGGCGGCCGTCGAATGGTTCCAGCAGCTTGTAGAGCTACTATATAAAGTTTGGCGGCTATGACACTCAAAAGGCGGCTGTAGAATGGTTCCAGCAGCTTGTAGAGCTAGCGTCTATGACACTCAAAATAACGGCTGTAGAATGGTTCCAGCAGCTTGTAAAACTACTGTATAAAGGCTGGCGGCTATGACACTCAAAATAACGGCTGTAGAATGGTTCCAGCAGCTTGTATAGCTGTTATATAAAGGCCGGCGGCTATGACTCTCAAAATAACGGCTGTAGAATGGTTCCAGCTGCTTGTATAGCTGTTATATAAAGGCTGGCGGCTATGACAATCAAAATGGCGATCGTAGAATGGTTCCAGCAGCTTGTACAGCTACTATATTAAGTTTGGCGGCTATGACACTCAAAATGGCGGCTGTAGAACGGTTCCAGCAGCTTGTAGAGCCATTATATAAAGGCTGGCGGCTGTAGAATGGTTCCAGCAGCTTGTAGATCTACTATATAAGGGCTGGCGGCTATGACACTCAAAATAACGGCTGTAGAATGGTTCCAGCAGTTTGTATAGCTGTTATATAAAGGCTGGCGGCTATGACACTCAAAATGGCGGCTGTAGAATTGTTCCAGCAGCTTGTATAGCTGTTATTTAAAGGCTGGCGGCTATGACACTCAAAATAACGGCTGTAGAATGGTTCCAGCAGCTTGTATAGCTGTTATATAAAGGCTGGCGGCTATGACACTGAAAATAACGGCTGTAGAATGGTTCCAGCAGCTTGTAGAGCTACTATATAAAGGCTGGCGGTTATGACACTCAAAATAACGGCTGTAGAATGATTCCAGCAGTTTGTATAGCTGTTATATAAAGGCTGGCGACTATGACACTGAAAATAGCGGCTGTAGAATGGTTCCAGCATCTTGTAGAGCTACTATTATACCAAGGCTGGCGGCTATTACACTCAAAATAACGGCTGTAGAATGGTTCCAGCAGCTTGTATAGCTGTTATATAAAGGCTAGCGGCTATGACACTCAAAATGGCGGCTGTAGAATGGTTCCAGCAGCTTGTAAAACTACTGTATAAAGGCTGGCGGCTATGACACTCAAAATAACGGCTGTAGAATGGTTCCAGCAGCTTGTAGAGCTACTATATAAAGCCTGGCGGCTATGACACCCAAAATAATGCCTGTAGAATGGTTACAGCAGCTTGTATAGCTGTTATATAAAGGCTGGCGGCTATGAGACTCAAAATGGCGGCTGTAGAATGGTTCCAGCATCTTGTATAGCTGTTATATAAAGGCTGGCGGCTATCACATTAAAAATGGCGGCTGTAGAATGGTTCCAGCAGCTTGTAGAGCTACTATATAAAGTTTGGCGGCTATGACACTCAAAATGGCGGCTTTAGAATGATTCCAGCTACTTGTATAGCTGTTATATAAAGGCTGGCGGCTATGAAACTCAAAATGGCGGCTTTAGAATGATTCCAGCTACTTGTATAGCTGTTATATAAAGGCTGGCGGCTATGAAACTCAAAATGGCGGCTGTAAAATGGTTCCAGCAGCTTGTTAATCTACTATATAAAGGCTGGCGGCTATGACACTCAAAATGGCGGCTGTAGAATGGTTCCATCAGCTTGTAGAGCTACTATATAAAGGCTGGCGCCTATGACACTCAAAATAATGGCTGTAGAATGGTTCCAGCAGCTTGTAGTGCTACTATTTAAAGGCTGGCGGCTTTGACACTCAAAATAACGGCTGTAGAATGGTTCCAGCAGCTTTTATAGCTGTTATATGAAAGCTGGCGGATATGACACTCAAAATAACGGCTGTTGAATGGTTCCAGCAGCTTGTAGAGCTACTATATAAGGGCTGGCGGCTATGACACTCAAAATAACGGCTGTAGAATGGTTCCAGCAGCTTGTAGAGCTACTATATAAAGGCTGGCGGCTATGACACTCAAAATAACGGCTGAAGAATGGTTCCAGCAGCTTGTATAGCTGTTATATAAAGGCTGGCGGCTATGACACTCAAAATGGCGGCTGTAGAATGGTTTCAGCAGCTTGTAGAGCTACTATATAAAGGCTGGCGGCTATGACACTCAAAATAACGGCTGTAGAATGGTTCCAGCAGCTTGTAGAGCTACTATGTAAAGGCTGGCGGCTATGACACTCAAAATAACGGCTGTAGAATGGTTCCAGCAGCTTGTATAGCTGTTATATAAAGGCTGGCGGCTATGACACTCAAAATGGCGAATGTAGAATGGTTCCAGCAGCTTGTATAGCTGTTATTTAAAGGCTGGCGGCTATGACACTCAAAATGGCGTCTGGTAGAATGGTTCCAGCAGCTTGTAGAGCTACTATATAAAGGCTGGCGGCTATGACACTCAAAATAAAGGCTGTAGAATGGTTCCAGCAGCTTGTATAGCTGTTATATAAAGGCTGGCGGCTATGAAACTCAAAATGGTGGCTGTAGAATGGTTCCAGCATCTTGTATAGCTGTTATATAAAGGCTGGCGGCTATGACACTCAAAATGGCGGCTGTAGAATGGTTCCAGCAGCTTGTGGAGCTACTATATAAAGGCTGGCGGCTATGACACTCAAAATAACAGCTGTAGAATGGTTCCAGCAGCTTGTAGAGCTACTATGTAAAGGCTGGCGGCTATGACACTCAAAATAACGGCTGTAGAATGGTTCCAGCAGCTTGTAGAGCTACTATTTAAAGGCTGGCGGCTATGACACTCAAAATAACGGCTGTAGAATGGTTCCAGCAGCTTTTATAGCTGTTATATAAAAGCTGGCGGATATGACACTCAAAATAACGGCTGTAGAATGGTTCCAGCAGCTTGTAGAGCTACTATATAAGGGCTGGCGGCTATGACACTCAAAATAACGGCTGTAGAATGATTCCAGCTGATTGTATAGCTGTTATATAAAGGCTGGCGGCTATGACACTCAAAATGGCGGCTGTAGAATGGTTCCAGCACCTTGTATAGCTGTTATATAAAGGCTGGAGACTATGAAACTCAAAATAACGGCTGTAGAATGGTTCCAGCAGCTTGTATAGCTGTTATATAAAGGCTGGCGTCAATGACACTCAAAATAACGGCTGTAGAATGGTTCCAGCAGCTTGTAGAGCTACTATGTAAAGGCTGGCGGCTATGACACTCAAAATAACGGCTGTAGAATGGTTGCAGCAGTTTGTATACCTGTTATATAAAGGCTGGCGGCTATGACACTCAAAATAACGGCTGTAGAATGGTTCCAGCAGCTTGTAGAGCTACTATGTAAAGGCTGGCGGCTATGACACTCAAAATAACGGCTGTAGAATGGTTCCAGCAGCTTGTAGAGCTACTATTTAAAGGCTGGCGGCTATGACACTCAAAATAACGGCTGTAGAATGGTTCCAGCAGCTTTTATAGCTGTTATATAAAAGCTGGCGGATATGACACTCAAAATAACGGCTGTAGAATGGTTCCAGCAGCTTGTAGAGCTACTATATAAGGGCTGGCGGCTATGACACTCAAAATAACGGCTGTAGAATGATTCCAGCTGATTGTATAGCTGTTATATAAAGGCTGGCGGCTATGACACTCAAAATGGCGGCTGTAGAATGGTTCCAGCACCTTGTATAGCTGTTATATAAAGGCTGGAGACTATGAAACTCAAAATAACGGCTGTAGAATGGTTCCAGCAGCTTGTATAGCTGTTATATAAAGGCTGGCGTCAATGACACTCAAAATAACGGCTGTAGAATGGTTCCAGCAGCTTGTAGAGCTACTATGTAAAGGCTGGCGGCTATGACACTCAAAATAACGGCTGTAGAATGGTTGCAGCAGTTTGTATACCTGTTATATAAAGGCTGGCGGCTATGACACTCAAAATAACGGCTGTAGAATGGTTCCAGCAGCTTGTAGAGCTACTATTTAAAGGCTGGCGGCTATGACACTCAAAATAACGGCTGTAGAATGGTTCCAGCAGCTTTTATAGCTGTTATATAAAAGCTGGCGGATATGACACTCAAAATAACGGCTGTAGAATGGTTCCAGCAGCTTGTAGAGCTACTATATAAGGGCTGGCGGCTATGACACTCAAAATAACGGCTGTAGAATGATTCCAGCTGATTGTATAGCTGTTATATAAAGGCTGGCGGCTATGACACTCAAAATGGCGGCTGTAGAATGGTTCCAGCACCTTGTATAGCTGTTATATAAAGGCTGGAGACTATGAAACTCAAAATAACGGCTGTAGAATGGTTCCAGCAGCTTGTATAGCTGTTATATAAAGGCTGGCGTCAATGACACTCAAAATAACGGCTGTAGAATGGTTCCAGCAGCTTGTAGAGCTACTATGTAAAGGCTGGCGGCTATGACACTCAAAATAACGGCTGTAGAATGGTTCCAGCAGCTTGTAGAGCTACTATATAAAGGCTGGCGTCTATGACACTCAAAATAACGGCTGTAGAATGGTTCCAGCAGCTTGTAGAGCTACTATATAAAGGCTGGCGTCTATGACACTCAAAACAACGGCTGTAGAATGGTTCCAGCAGCTTGTAGAGCTACTATATAAAGGCTGGCGTCTATGACACTCAAAATAACGGCTGTAGAATGGTTCCAGCAGCTTGTAGAGCTACTATATAAGGGCTGGCGGCTATGACACTCAAAATAACGGCTGTAGAATGATTCCAGCTGATTGTATAGCTGTTATATAAAGGCTGGCGGCTATGACACTCAAAATGGCGGCTGTAGAATGGTTCCAGCACCTTGTATAGCTGTTATATAAAGGCTGGAGACTATGAAACTCAAAATAACGGCTGTAGAATGGTTCCAGCAGCTTGTATAGCTGTTATATAAAGGCTAGCGGCTATGACACTCAAAATAACGGCTGTAGAATGGTTGCAGCAGCTTGTAGAGCTACTATATAAAGGCTGGCGTCTATGACACTCAAAACAACGGCTGTAGAATGGTTCCAGCAGCTTGTAGAGCTACTATATAAAGGCTGGCGTCTATGACACTCAAAATAACGGCTGTAGAATGGTTCCAGCAACTTGTATAGCTGTTATATAAAGGCTGGCGTCAATGACACTCTAAATTACGCCTGTAAAATGGTTCCAGCAGCTTGTAGAGCAACTACATAGAGGCTGGCGGCTATGACACTCAAAATAACGGCTGTAGAATGATTCCAGCTGCTTGTGTAGCTGTTATATAAAGGCTGGCGGCTATGAAACTCAAAATGGCGGCTGTAGAATGGTTCCAGCAGCTTGTTAATCTACTATATAAAGGCTGGCGGCTATGACACTCAAAATGGCGGCTGTATAATGGTTCCAGCAGCTTGTAGAGCTACTATATAAAGGCTGGCGCCTATGACACTCAAAATAATGGCTGTAGAATGGTTCCAGCAGCTTGTAGAGCTACTATTTAAAGGCTGGCGGCTATGACACTCAAAATAACGGCTGTAGAATGGTTCCAGCAGCTTTTATAGCTGTTATATAAAAGCTGGCGGATATGACACTCAAAATAACGGCTGTAGAATGGTTCCAGCAGCTTGTAGAGCTACTATATAAGGGCTGGCGGCTATGACACTCAAAATAACGGCTGTAGAATGGTTCCAGCAGCTTGTAGAGCTACTATATAAAGGCTGGCGGCTGTGACACTCAAAATGGCGGCTGTAGAATGGTTCCAGCAGCTTGTAGAGCTACTATATAAAGGCTGGCGGCTATGACACTCAAAATAACGGCTGTAGAATGGTTCCAGCAGCTTGTAGAGGTACTATATAAAGCCTGGCGGCTATGTCACTGAAAATTACGGCTGTAGAATGGTTCCAGCAGCTTTTATAGATGTTATATAAAAGCTGGCGGCTATGACACTCAAAATAACGGCTGTATAATGGTTCCAGCAGCTTGTAGAGCTACTATATAAGGGCTGGCGGCTATGACACTCAAAATAACGGCTGTAGAATGGTTCCAGCAGTTTGTATACCTGTTATATAAAGGCTGGCGGCTATGACACTGAAAATAACGGTTGTAGAATGGTTCCAGCAGCTTGTATAGCTGTTATATAAAGGCTGGCGGCTATGACACTCAAAATAACGGCTGTAGAATGGTTGCAGCAGCTTGTAGAGCTACTATATAAAGGCTGGCGTCTATGACACTCAAAACAACGGCTGTAGAATGGTTCCAGCTTGTTAATCTACTATATAAAGGCTGGCGGCTATGACACTCAAAATGGCGGCTGTATAATGGTTCCAGCAGCTTGTAGAGCTACTATATAAAGGCTGGCGCCTATGACACTCAAAATAATGACTTTAGAATGGTTCCAGCAGCTTGTAGAGCTACTATTTAAAGGCTGGCGGCTATGACACTCAAAATAACGGCTGTAGAATGGTTCCAGCAGCTTTTATAGCTGCCATATAAAAGCTGGCGGATATGACACTCAAAATAACGGCTGTAGAATGGTTCCAGCAGCTTGTAGAGCTACTATATAAGGGCTGGCGGCTATGACACTCAAAATAACGGCTGTAGAATGGTTCCAGCAGCTTGTAGAGCTACTATATAAAGGCTGGCGGATATGACACTCAAAATAACGGCTGTAGAATGGTTCCAGCAGCTTGTAGAGCTACTATATAAACGCTGGCGCCTATGACACTCAAAATAATGGCTGTAGAATGGTTCCAGCATCTTGTAGAGCTACTATTTAAAGGCTGGCGGCTATGACACTCAAAATAACGGCTGTAGAATGGTTCCAGCAGCTTGCATAGCTGTTATATAAAGGCTGGCGGCTATGACACTCAAAATAACGGCTGTAGAATAGTTCCAGCAGCTTGTAGAGCTACTATTTAAAGGCTGGCGGATATGACACTCAAAATAACGGCTGTAGAATGGTTCCAGCAGCTTGTAGAGCTACTATATAAACGCTGGCGCCTATGACACTCAAAATAATGGCTGTAGAATGGTTCCAGCATCTTGTAGAGCTACTATTTAAAGGCTGGCGGCTATGACACTCAAAATAACGGCTGTAGAATGGTTCCAGCAGCTTTTATAGCTGTTATATAAAAGCTGGCGGCTATGACATTAAAAATGGCGGCTGTAGAATGGTTCCAGCAGCTTGCAGAGCTACTATATAAAGGCTGGCGGCTATGACACTCAAAATAACGGCTGTAGAATGGTTCCAGCAGCTTGTATAGCTGTTGTATAAAGGCTGGCGGCTATGCCACTCAAAATGGCGGCTGTAGAATGGTTCCAGCAGCTTGTAGAGCTACTATATAAAGGCTGGCGGCTATGAAAATCAAAATAACGGCTGTAGAATGAATCCAGCATATTGTATAGCTGTTATATAAAGGCTGGCGGCTATGACACTCAAAATGGCGGCTGTAGAATGGCTCCAGCATCTTGTATAGCTGTTATTTAAAGGCTGGCGGCTATGCCACTCAAAATGGCGGCTGTAGAATGGTTCCAGCAGCTTGTAGAGCTACTATATAAAGGCTGGCGTCTATGACACTCAAAATAACTGCTGTAGAATAGTTCCAGCATCTTGTATAGCTGTTATATAAAGGCTGGCGGCTATGACATTCAAAATGGCGGCTGTAGAATGGTTCCAGCATCTTGTATAGCTGTTATTTAAAGGCTGGCGGCTATGCCACTCAAAATGGCGGCTGTAGAATGGTTCCAGCAGCTTGCATAGCTGTTATATAAAGGCTGGCGGCTATGACACTCAAAATAACGGCTGTAGAATAGTTCCAGCAGCTTGTAGAGCTACTATATAAAGGCTGGCGGATATGACACTCAAAATAACGGCTGTAGAATGGTTCCAGCAGCTTGTAGAGCTACTATATAAACGCTGGCGCCTATGACACTCAAAATAATGGCTGTAGAATGGTTCCAGCATCTTGTAGAGCTACTATTTAAAGGCTGGCGGCTATGACACTCAAAATAACGGCTGTAGAATGGTTCCAGCAGCTTTTATAGCTGTTATATAAAAGCTGGCGGCTATGACATTAAAAATGGCGGCTGTAGAATGGTTCCAGCAGCTTGTGGAGCTACTATATAAGGGCTGGCGGCTATGACACTCAAAATAACGGCTGTAGAATGGTTCCAGCAGTTTGTATAGCTGTTATATAAAGGCTGGCGGCTATGACACTCAAAATTTCGGCTGTAGAATGGTTCCAGCAGCTTTTATAGCTGTTATATAAAAGCTGGCGGCTATGACACTCAAAATAACGGCTGTAGAATGGTTCCAGCAGCTTGTAGAGCTACTATATAAGGGCTGGCGGCTATGACACTCAAAATAACGGCTGTAGAATGGTTCCAGCAGTTTGTATAGCTGTTATATAAAGGCTGGCGGCTATGACACTCAAAATAACGGTTGTAGAATGGTTCCAGCAGCTTGTATAGCTGTTATATAAAGGCTGGCGGCTATGACACTCAAAATAACGGCTGTAGAATGGTTGCAGCAGCTTGTAGAGCTACTATATAAAGGCTGGCGTCTATGACACTCAAAACAACGGCTGTAGAATCGTTCCAGCAGCTTGTAGAGCTACTATATAAAGGCTGGCGGCTATGACACTTAAAATAACGGCTGTAGAATGGTTCCAGCATCTTCTAGAGCTGTTATTTAAAGGCTGGCGGCTATGACACTCAAAATAACGGCTGTAGAATGGTTCCAGCAGCTTGTAGAGCTACTATATAAAGGCTGGCGGCTGTGACACTCAAAATGGCGGCTGTAGAATGGTTCCAGCAGCTTGTAGAGCTGTTATATAAAGGCTGGCTGCTATGACACTCAAAATAACGGTTGTAGAATGGTTCCAGCAGCTTGTATAGCTGTTATATAAAGGCTGGCGGCTATGACACTCAAAATAACGGCTGTAGAATGGTTGCAGCAGCTTGTAGAGCTACTATATAAAGGCTGGCGTCTATGACACTCAAAACAACGGCTGTAGAATCGTTCCAGCAGCTTGTAGAGCTACTATATAAAGGCTGGCGGCTGTGACACTCAAAATGGCGGCTGTAGAATGCTTCCAGCATCTTCTAGAGCTGTTATTTAAAGGCTGGCGGCTATGACACTCAAAATAACGGCTGTAGAATGGTTCCAGCAGCTTGTAGAGCTACTATATAAAGGCTGGCGGCTGTGACACTCAAAATGGCGGCTGTAGAATGGTTCCAGCATCTTGTATAGCTGTTATTTAAAGGCTGGCAGCTATGACACTCAAAATGGCGTCTGGTAGAATGGTAGAATGGTTCCAGCAGCTTGTAGAGCTACTATATAAAGGCTGGCGTCTATGACGCTCAAAATAACGGCTGTAGAATGGTTCCAGCAACTTGTATAGCTGTTATATAAAGGCTGGCGTCAATGACACTCAAAATAACGGCTGTAAAATGGTTCCAGCAGCTTGTAGAGCAACTACATAAAGGCTGGCGGCTATGACACTCAAAATAACGGCTGTAGAATGATTCCAGCTGCTTGTATAGCTGTTATATAAAGGCTGGCGGCTATGAAACTAAAAATGGCGGCTGTAGAATGGTTCCAGCAGCTTGTTAATCTACTATATAAAGGCTGGCGGCTATGACACTCAAAATGGCGGCTGTAGAATGGTTATATCAGCTTGTAGAGCTACTATATAAAGGCTGGCGCCTATGACACTCAAAATAATGGCTGTAGAATGGTTCCAGCAGCTTGTAGAGCTACTATTTAAAGGCTGGCGGCTATGACACTCAAAATAACGGCTGTAGAATGGTTCCAGCAGCTTTTATAGCTGTTATATGAAAGCTGGCGGATATGACACTCAAAATAACGGCTGTAGAATGGTTCCAGCAGCTTGTAGAGCTACCATATAAGGGCTGGCGGCAATGACACTCAAAATAACGGCTGTAGAATGGTTCCAGCAGCTTGTAGAGCTACTATATAAAGGCTGGCGGCTGTGACACTCAAAATGGCGGCTGTAGAATGGTTCCAGCAGCTTGTAGAGCTACTATATAAAGGTTGGCGCCTATGACACTCAAAATAATGGCTGTAGAATGGTTCCAGCATCTTGTAGAGCTACTATTTAAAGGCTGGCGGCTATGACACTCAAAATAACGGCTGTAGAATGGTTCCAGCAGCTATTATAGCTGTTATATAAAAGCAGGCGGATATGACACTCAAAATAACGGCTGTAGAATGGTTCCAGCAGCTTGTAGAGCTACTATATAAGGGCTGGCGGCTATGACACTCAAAATAACGGCTGTAGAATGGTTCCAGCAGCATGTAGAGCTACTATATAAAGGCTGGCGGCTATGACACTCAAAATAACGGCTGAAGAATGGTTCCAGCAGCTTGTATAGCTGTTATATAAAGGCTGGCGGCTATGACACTCAAAATGGCGGCTGTAGAATGGTTCCAGCAGCTTGTATAGCTGTTATTTAAAGGCTGGCGGCTATGACACTCAAAATGGCGTCTGGTAGAATGGTTTCAGCAGCTTGTAGAGCTACTATATAAAGGCTGGCGGCTATGACACTCAAAATAAAGGCTGTAGAATGGTTCCAGCAGCTTGTATAGCTGTTATATAAAGGCTGGCGGCTATGACACTCAAAATGGTGGCTGTAGAATGGTTCCAGCATCTTGTATAGCTGTTATATAAAGGCTGGCGGCTATGACATTAAAAATGGCGGCTGTAGAATGGTTCCAGCAGCTTGTATAGCTGTTATATAAAGGCTGGCGGCTATGACACTCAAAATAACGGCTGTAGAATGGTTCCAGCAGCTTGTAGAGCTACTATATAAAGGCTGGCGGCTATGACACTCAAAATAACTGATGAAGAATGGTTCCAGCAGCTTGTATAGCTGTTATATAAAGGCTGGCGGCTATGATACTCAAAATGGCGGCTGTAGAATGGTTTCAGCAGCTTGTAGAGCTACTATATAAAGGCTGGCGGCTATGACACTCAAAATAACGGCTGTAGAATGGTTCCAGCAGCTTGTAGAGCTACTATGTAAAGGCTGGCGGCTATGACACTCAAAATAACGGCTGTAGAATGGTTCCAGCAGCTTGTAGAGCTACTATTTAAAGGCTGGCGGCTATGACACTCAAAATAACGGCTGTAGAATGGTTCCAGCAGCTTTTATAGCTGTTATATAAAAGCTGTCGGATATGACACTCAAAATAACGGCTGTAGAATGGTTCCAGCAGCTTGTAGAGCTACTATATAAGGGCTGGCGGCTATGACACTCAAAATAACGGCTGAAGAATGGTTCCAGCAGCTTGTAGAGCTACTATATAAAGGCTGGCGGCTATGACACTCAAAACAACGGCTGAAGAATGGTTCCAGCAGCTTGTATAGCTGTTATATAAAGGCTGGCGGCTATGACACTCAAAATGGCGGCCTTAGAATGGTTTCAGCAGCTTGTAGAGCTACTATATAAAGGCTGGCGGCTATGACACTCAAAATAACGGCTGTAGAATGGTTCCAGCAGCTTGTAGAGCTACTATGTAAAGGCTGGCGGCTATGACACTCAAAATAACGGCTGTAGAATGGTTCCAGCAGCTTGTATAGCTGTTATATAAAGGCTGGCGGCTATGACACTCAAAATGGCGAATGTAGAATGGTTCCAGCAGCTTGTATAGCTGTTATTTAAAGGCTGGCGGCTATGACACTCAAAATGGCGTCTGGTAGAATGGTTCCAGCAGCTTGTAGAGCTACTATATAAAGGCTGGCGGCTATGACATTCAAAATAAAAGCTGTAGAATGGTTCCAGCAGCTTGTATAGCTGTTATATAAAGGCTGGCGGCTATGACACTCAAAATGGCGGCTGTAGAATGGTTCCAGCATCTTGTATAGCTGTTATATAAAGGCTGGCGGCTATGACATTAAAAATGGCGGCTGTAGAATGGTTCCAGCAGCTTGTGGAGCTACTATATAAAGGCTGGCGGCTATGACACTCAAAATAACGGCTGAAGAATGGTTCCAGCAGCTTGTATAGCTGTTATATAAAGGCTGGCGGCTATGACACTCAAAATGGCGGCTGTAAAATGGTTTCAGCAGCTTGTAGAGCTACTATATAAAGGCTGGCGGCTATGACACTCAAAATAACGGCTGTAGAATGGTTCCAGCAGCTTGTAGAGCTACTATGTAAAGGCTGGCGGCTATGACACTCAAAATAACGGCTGTAGAATGGTTCCAGCAGCTTGTATAGCTGTTATATAAAGGCTGGCGGCTATGACACTCAAAATGGCGAATGTAGAATGGTTCCAGCTGCTTGTATAGCTGTTATTTAAAGGCTGGCGGCTATGACACTCAAAATGGCGTCTGGTAGAATGGTTCCAGCAGCTTGTAGAGCTACTATATAAAGGCTGGCGGCTATGACACTCAAAATAAAGGCTGTGGAATGGTTCCAGCAGCTTGTATAGCTGTTATATAAAGGCTGGCGGTTATGACACTCAAAATGGCGGCTGTAGAATGGTTCCAGCATCTTGTATAGCTGTTATATAAAGGCTGGCGGCTATGACATTAAAAATGGCGGCTGTAGAATGGTTCCAGCAGCTTGTGGAGCTACTATATAAAGGCTGGCGGCTATGACACTCAAAATAACGGCTGTAGAATGGTTCCAGCAGCTTGTAGATCTACTATATAAAGCCTGGCTGCTATGGCACTGAAAATAACGGCTGTAGAATGATTCCAGCAGCTTGTATAGCTGTTATATAAAGGCTGGCGGCTATGACACTCAAAATGGCGGCTGTAGAATGGTTCCAGCACCTTGTATAGCTGTTATATAAAGGCTGGCGACTATGAAACTCAAAATAACGGCTGTAGAATGGTTCCAGCAGTTTGTATAGCTGTTATATAAAGGCTGGCGGCTATGACACTCAAAATGGCGGCTGTAGAATGGTTCCAGCAACTTGTAGAGCTACTATATAAAGGCTGGCGGCTATGACAATCAAAATAACGGCTGAAGAATGGTTCCAGCAGCTTGTATAGCTGTTATATAAAGGCTGGCGGCTATGAAACTCAAAATGGCGGCTGCAGAATGGTTTCAGCAGCTTGTAGAGCTACTATATAAAGGCTGGCGGCTATGATACTCAAAATAACGGCTGTAGAATGGTTCCAGCAGCATGTTGAGCTACTATGTAAAGGCTGGCGGCTATGACACTCAAAATAACGGCTGTAGAATGGTTCCAGCAGCTTGTATAGCTGTTATATAAAGGCTGGCGGCTATGACACTCAAAATGGCGAATGTAGAATGGTTCCAGCAGCTTGTATAGCTGTTATTTAAAGGCTGGCGGCTATGACACTCAAAATGGCGTCTGGTAGAATGGTTCCAGCAGCTTGTAGAGCTACTATATAAAGGCTGGCGGCTATGACACTCAAAATAACGGCTGTAGAATGGTTCCAGCAGCTTGTATAGCTGTTATATAAAGGCTGGCGGCTATGACACTCAAAATGGCGGCTGTAGAATGGTTCCAGCATCTTGTATAGCTGTTATATAAAGGCTGGCGGCTATGACATTTAAAATGGCGGCTGTAGAATGGTTCCAGCAGCTTGTGGAGCTACTATATAAAGGCTGGCTGCTATGACACTCAAAATAACGGCTGTAGAATGGTTCCAGCAGCTTGTAGAGCTACTATATAAAGCCTGGCGGCTATGGCACTGAAAATAACGGCTGTAGAATGATTCCAGCTGCTTGTATAGCTGTTATATAAAGGCTGGCGGCTATGACACTCAAAATGGCGGCTGTAGAATGGTTCCAGCACCTTGTATAGCTGTTATATAAAGGCTGGCGACTATGAAACTCAAAATAACGGCTGTAGAATGGTGCCAGCAGCTTGTATAGCTGTTATATAAAGGCTGGCGTCAATGACACTCAAAATGGCGGCTGTAGAATGGTTCCAGTAGCTTGTAAATCTACTATATAAAGGCTGGCGGCTATGACACTCAAAATAACGGCTATAGAATGGTTCCAGCAGCTTGTATAGCTGTTATATAAAGGCTGGCGGCTATGAAACTCAAAATGGCGGCTGTAGAATGGTTCCAGCAGCTTGTAGAGCTACTATATAAAGGCTGGCGTCTGGTAGAATGGTTCCAGCAGCTTGTAGAGCTACTATATAAAGGCTGGCGGCTATGACATTCAAAATAAAGGCTGTAGAATGGTTCCAGCAGCTTGTATAGCTGTTATATAAAGGCTGGCGGCTATGACACTCAAAATGGCGGCTGTAGAATGGTTCCAGCATCTTGTATAGCTGTTATATAAAGGCTGGCGGCTATGACATTAAAAATGGCGGCTGTAAAATGGTTCCAGCAGCTTGTGGAGCTACTATATAAAGGCTGGCGGCTATGACACTCAAAATAACGGCTGAAGAATGGTTCCAGCAGCTTGTATAGCTGTTATATAAAGGCTGGCGGCTATGACACTCAAAATGGCGGCTGTAAAATGGTTTCAGCAGCTTGTAGAGCTACTATATAAAGGCTGGCGGCTATGACTTTCAAAATAACGGCTGTAGAATGGTTCCAGCAGCTTGTAGAGCTACTATGTAAAGGCTGGCGGCTATGACACTCAAAATAACGGCTGTAGAATGGTTCCAGCAGCTTGTATAGCTGTTATATAAAGGCTGGCGGCTATGACACTCAAAATGGCGAATGTAGAATGGTTCCAGCAGCTTGTATAGCTGTTATTTAAAGGCTGGCGGCTATGACACTCAAAATGGCGTCTGGTAGAATGGTTCCAGCAGCTTGTAGAGCTACTATATAAAGGCTGGCGGCTATGACACTCAAAATAAAGGCTGTAGAATGGTTCCAGCAGCTTGTATAGCTGTTATATAAAGGCTGGCGGTTATGACACTCAAAATGGCGGCTGTAGAATGGTTCCAGCATCTTGTATAGCTGTTATATAAAGGCTGGCGGCTATGACATTAAAAATGGCGGCTGTAGAATGGTTCCAGCAGCTTGTGGAGCTACTATATAAAGGCTGGCGGCTATGACACTCAAAATAACGGCTGTAGAATGGTTCCAGCAGCTTGTAGATCTACTATATAAAGCCTGGCTGCTATGGCACTGAAAATAACGGCTGTAGAATGATTCCAGCAGCTTGTATAGCTGTTATATAAAGGCTGGCGGCTATGACACTCAAAATGGCGGCTGTAGAATGGTTCCAGCACCTTGTATAGCTGTTATATAAAGGCTGGCGACTATGAAACTCAAAATAACGGCTGTAGAATGGTTCCAGCAGTTTGTATAGCTGTTATATAAAGGCTGGCGGCTATGACACTCAAAATGGCGGCTGTAGAATGGTTCCAGCAGCTTGTAGAGCTACTATATAAAGGCTGGCGGCTATGACAATCAAAATAACGGCTGAAGAATGGTTCCAGCAGCTTGTATAGCTGTTATATAAAGGCTGGCGGCTATGAAACTCAAAATGGCGGCTGCAGAATGGTTTCAGCAGCTTGTAGAGCTACTATATAAAGGCTGGCGGCTATGATACTCAAAATAACGGCTGTAGAATGGTTCCAGCAGCATGTTGAGCTACTATGTAAAGGCTGGCGGCTATGACACTCAAAATAACGGCTGTAGAATGGTTCCAGCAGCTTGTATAGCTGTTATATAAAGGCTGGCGGCTATGACACTCAAAATGGCGAATGTAGAATGGTTCCAGCAGCTTGTATAGCTGTTATTTAAAAGCTGGCGGCTATGACACTCAAAATGGCGTCTGGTAGAATGGTTCCAGCAGCTTGTAGAGCTACTATATAAAGGCTGGCGGCTATGACACTCAAAATAACGGCTGTAGAATGGTTCCAGCAGCTTGTATAGCTGTTATATAAAGGCTGGCGGCTATGACACTCAAAATGGCGGCTGTAGAATGGTTCCAGCATCTTGTATAGCTGTTATATAAAGGCTGGCGGCTATGACATTTAAAATGGCGGCTGTAGAATGGTTCCAGCAGCTTGTGGAGCTACTATATAAAGGCTGGCTGCTATGACACTCAAAATAACGGCTGTAGAATGGTTCCAGCAGCTTGTAGAGCTACTATATAAAGCCTGGCGGCTATGGCACTGAAAATAACGGCTGTAGAATGATTCCAGCTGCTTGTATAGCTGTTATATAAAGGCTGGCGGCTATGACACTCAAAACGGCGGCTGTAGAATGGTTCCAGCACCTTGTATAGCTGTTATATAAAGGCTGGCGACTATGAAACTCAAAATAACGGCTGTAGAATGGTGCCAGCAGCTTGTATAGCTGTTATATAAAGGCTGGCGTCAATGACACTCAAAATGGCGGCTGTAGAATGGTTCCAGTAGCTTGTAAATCTACTATATAAAGGCTGGCGGCTATGACACTCAAAATAACGGCTATAGAATGGTTCCAGCAGCTTGTATAGCTGTTATATAAAGGCTGGCGGCTATGAAACTCAAAATGGCGGCTGTAGAAGGGTTCCAGCAGCTTGTAGAGCTACTATATAAAGGCTGGCGGCTATGACACTCAAAATGGCGGCTGTAGAATGGTTCCAGCAGCTTGTATAGCTGTTATATAAAGGCTGGCGTCAATGACACTCAAAATAACGGCTGTAGAATGGTTCCAGCAGCTTGTAGAGCTACTATATAAAGGCTGGCGGCTATGACAATCAAAATAACGGCTGAAGAATGGTTCCAGCAGCTTGTATAGCTGTTATATAAAGGCTGGCGGCTATGACACTCAAAATGGCGGCTGCAGAATGGTTTCAGCAGCTTGTAGAGCTACTATATAAAGGCTGGCGGCTATGATACTCAAAATAACGGCTGTAGAATGGTTCCAGCAGCTTGTAGAGCTACTATGTAAAGGCTGGCGGCTATGACACTCAAAATAACGGCTGTAGAATGGTTCCAGCAGCTTGTATAGCTGTTATATAAAGGCTGGCGGCTATGACACTCAAAATGGCGAATGTAGAATGGTTCCAGCAGCTTGTATAGCTGTTATTTAAAGGCTGGCGGCTATGACACTCAAAATGGCGTCTGGTAGAATGGTTCCAGCAGCTTGTAGAGCTACTATATAAAGGCTGGCGGCTATGACACTCAAAATAACGGCTGTAGAATGGTTCCAGCAGCTTGTATAGCTGTTATATAAAGGCTGGCGGCTATGACACTCAAAATGGCGGCTGTAGAATGGTTCCAGCATCTTGTATAGCTGTTATATAAAGGCTGGCGGCTATGACATTTAAAATGGCGGCTGTAGAATGGTTCCAGCAGCTTGTGGAGCTACTATATAAAGGCTGGTGGCTATGACACTCAAAATAACGGCTGTAGAATGGTTCCAGCAGCTTGTAGAGCTACTATATAAAGCCTGGCGGCTATGGCACTGAAAATAACGGCTGTAGAATGATTCCAGCTGCTTGTATAGCTGCTATATAAAGGCTGGCGGCTATGACACTCAAAATGGCGGCTGTAGAATGGTTCCAGCACCTTGTATAGCTGTTATATAAAGGCTGGCGACTATGAAACTCAAAATAACGGCTGTAGAATGGTGCCAGCAGCTTGTATAGCTGTTATATAAAGGCTGGCGTCAATGACACTCAAAATGGCGGCTGTAGAATGGTTCCAGTAGCTTGTAAATCTACTATATAAAGGCTGGCGGCTATGACACTCAAAATAACGGCTATAGAATGGTTCCAGCAGCTTGTATAGCTGTTATATAAAGGCTGGCGGCTATGAAACTCAAAATGGCGGCTGTAGAATGGTTCCAGCAGCTTGTAGAGCTACTATATAAAGGCTGGCGGCTATGACACTCAAAATGGCGGCTGTAGAATGGTTCCAGCAGCTTGTAGAGCTACTATATAAAGGCTGGCGCCTATGACACTCAAAATAACGGCTGTAGAATGGTTCCAGCAGCTTGTAGAGCTGTTATATAAAGGCTGGCGATTATGAAACTCAAAATAACGGCTGTAGAGTGGTTCCAGCAGCTTGTATAGCTGTTATATAAAGGCTGGCGTCAATGACACTCAAAATAACGGCTGTAAAATGGTTCCAGCAGCTTGTAGAGCAACTACATAAAGGCTGGCGGCTATGACACTCAAAATAACGGCTGTAGAATGATTCCAGCTGCTTGTATAGCTGTTATATAAAGGCTGGCGGCTATGAAACTCAAAATGGCGGCTGTAGAATGGTTCCAGCAGCTTGTTAATCTACTATATAAAGGCTGGCGGCTATGACACTCAAAATGGCGGCTGTAGAATGGTTCCAGCAGCTTGTAGAGCTACTAAATAAAGGCTGGCGCCTATGACACTCAAAATAATGGCTGTAGAATGGTTCCAGCAGCTTGTAGAGCTACTATTTAAAGGCTGGCGGCTATGACACTCAAAATAACGGCTGTAGAATGGTTCCAGCAGCTTTTATAGCTGTTATATAAAAGCTGGCGGATATGACACTCAAAATAACGGCTGTAGAATGGTTCCAGCAGCTTGTAGAGCTACTATATAAGGGCTGGCGGCTATGACACTCAAAATAACGGCTGTAGAATGGTTCCAGCAGCTTGTAGAGCTACTATATAAAGGCTGGCGGCTGTGACACTCAAAATGGCGGCTGTAGAATGGTTCCAGCAGCTTGTAGAGCTACTATATAAAGGCTGGCGCCTATGACACTCAAAATAATGGCTGTAGAATGGTTCCAGCATCTTGTAGAGCTACTATTTAAAGGCTGGCGGCTATGACACTCAAAATAACGGCTGTAGAATGGTTCCAGCAGCTTTTATAGCTGTTATATAAAAGCTGGCGGATATGACACTCAACATAACGGCTGTAGAATAGTTCCAGCAGCTTGTAGAGCTACTATATAAGGGCTGGCGGCTATGACACTCAAAATAACGGCTGTAGAATGGTTCCAGCAGCTTGTAGAGCTACTATATAAAGGCTGGCGGCTATGACACTCAAAATAACGGCTGTAGAATGTTTCCAGCAGCTTGTATAGCTGTTATATAAAGGCTGGCGGCTATGACACTCAAAATGGCGGCTGTAGAATGGTTTCAGCAGCTTGTAGAGCTATTATATAAAGGCTGGCGGCTATGACACTCAAAATAACGGCTGTAGAATGGTTCCAGCAGCTTGTAGAGCTACTATGTAAAGGCTGGCGGCTATGACACTCAAAATGGCGTCTGGTAGAATGGTTCCAGCAGCTTGTAGAGCTACTATATAAAGGCTGGCGGCTATGACACTCAAAATAACGGCTGTAGAATGGTTCCAGCAGCTTGTATAGCTGTTATATAAAGGCTGGCGGCTATGACACTCAAAATGGCGGCTGTAGAATGGTTCCAGCATCTTGTATAGCTGTTATATAAAGGCTGGCGGCTATGACACTCAAAATAACGGCTGTAGAATGGTTCCAGCAGCTTGTGGAGCTACTATATAAAGGCTGGCGGCTATGACACTCAAAATAACGGCTGTAGAATGGTTCCAGCAGCTTGTAGAGCTACTATATAAAAGCCTGGCGGCTATGGCACTGAAAATAACGGCTGTAGAATGGTGCCAGCAGCTTTTATAGCTGTTATATAAAGGCTGGCGGCTATGAAACTAAAAATAACGGCTGTAGAATGGTTCCAGCAGCTTTTATAGCTGTTATATAAAGGCTTGCGTCAATGACACTCAAAATAACGGCTTTAAAATGGTTCCAGCAGCTTGTAGAGCAACTACATAAAGGCTGGCGGCTATGACACTCAAAATAACGGCTGTAGAATGATTCCAGCTGCTTGTATAGCTGTTATATAAAGGCTGGCGGCTATGAAACTCAAAATGGCGGCTGTAGAATGGTTCCAGCAGCTTGTTAATCTACTAAAGGCTGGCGGCTATGACACTCAAAATGGCGGCTGTAGAATGGTTCCAGCAGCTTGTAGAGCTACTATATAAAAGCTGGCGGCTATGACACTCAAAATAACGGCTGTAGAATGGTTTCAGCAACTTGTATAGCTGTTATATAAAGGCTGGCGCCTATGACACTCAAAATAACGTCTGTAAAATGGTTCCAGCAGCTTGTAGAGCAACTACATAAAGGCTGGCGGCTATGACACTCAAAATAACGGCTGTAGAATGATTCCAGCTGCTTGTATAGCTGTTATATAAAGGCTGGCAACTATGAAACTCAAAATGGTGGCTGTAGAATGGTTCCAGCAGCTTGTTAATCTACTATATAAAGGCTGGCGCCTATGACACTCAAAATAACGTCTGTAAAATGGTTCCAGCAGCTTGTAGAGCAACTACATAAAGGCTGGCGGCTATGACACTCAAAATAACGGCTGTAGAATGATTCCAGCTGCTTGTATAGCTGTTATATAAAGGCTGGCGGCTATGAAACTCAAAATGGCGGCTGTAGAATGGTTCCAGCAGCTTGTTAATCTACTATATAAAGGCTGGCGGCTATGACACTCAAAATGGCGGCTGTAGAATGGTTCCAGCAGCTTGTAGAGCTACTATATAAAGGCTGGCGCCTATGACACTCAAAATAACGGCTGTAGAATGGTTCCAGCAGCTTTTAAAGCTGTTATATAAAAGCTGGCGGATATGACACTCAAAATAACGGCTGTAGAATGGTTCCAGCAGCTTGTAGAGCTACTATATAAGGGCTGGCGGCTATGACACTCAAAATAACGTCTGTAGAATGGTTCCAGCAGCTTGTAGAGCTACTATATAAAGGCTGGCGGCTGTGACACTCAAAATGGCGGCTGTAGAATGGTTCCAGCAGCTTTTAGAGCTACTATATAAAGGCTGGCGCCTATGACACTCAAAATAATGGCTGTAGAATGGTTCCAGCAGCTTGTAGAGCTACTATTTAAAGGCTGGCGGCTATGACACTCAAAACAACGGCTGTAGAATGGTTCCAGCAGCTTTTATAGCTGTTATATAAAAGCTGGCGGATATGACACTCAAAATAACGGCTGTAGAATGGTTCCAGTAGCTTGTAGAGCTACTATATAAAGGCTGGCGGCTGTGACACTCAAAATGGCGGCTGTAGAATGGTTCCAGCAGCTTGTAGAGCTACTATATAAAGCCTGGCGGCTATGGCACTGAAAATAATGGCTGTAGAATGGTTCCAGCAGCTTGTTTAGCTGTTATATAAATGCTGGCGGCTATGGCACTGAAAATAACGGCTATAGAATGGTTCCAGCAGCTTTTATAGCTGTTATATAAAGGCTGGCGGCTATGAAACTCAAAATAACGGCTGTAGAATGGTTCCAGCAGCTTGTAGAGCTGCTATATAAAGTTTGGCGGCTATGACACTCAAAATAACGGCTGTAGAATGGTTCCAGCAGTTTGTATAGCTGTTATATAAAGGCTGGCGGCTATGACACTCAAAATGGCGGCTGTAGAATGGTTTCAGCAGCTTGTAGAGCTACTATATAAAGGCTGGCGGCTATGACACTCAAAATAACGGCTGTAGAATAGTTCCAGCAGCTTGTAGAGCTGTTATATAAAGGCTGGCGGCTATGACACTCAAAATAACGGCTGTAGAATGGTTCCAGCAGCTTGTAAAACTACTGTATAAAGGCTGGCGGCTATGACACTCACAATAACGGCTGTAGAATGGTTCCAGCAGCTTTTATAGCTGTTATATAAAGGCTGGCGGCTATGACACTCAAAATGGCGGCTGTAGAATGGTTTCAGCAGCTTGTAGAGCTACTATATAAAGGCTGGCGGCTATGACACTTAAAATAACGGCTGTAGAATGGTTCCAGCAGTTTGTATAGCTGTTATATAAAGGCTGGCGGCTATGACACTCAAAATGGCGGCTGTAGAATGGTTCCAGCAGCTTGTATAGCTGTTATATAAAGGCTGGCGGCTATGACACTCAAATTGGCGGCTGTAGAATGGTTCCAGCAGCTTGTAGAGCTACTATATAAGGGCTGGCGGCTATGACACTCAAAATGGCGGCTGTAGAATGGTTCCAGCAGTTTGTATAGCTGTTATATAAAGGCTGGCGGCTATGAAACTCAAAATAACGGCTGTAGAATGGTTCCAGCAGCTTGTAGAGCTACTATATAAAGGCTGGCGGCTATGACTCTCAAAATAACGGCTGTAGAATGGTTCCAGCAGCTTGTATAGCTGTTATATAAAGGCTGGCGGCTATGAAACTCAAAATAACGGCTGTAAAATGATTCCAGCTGCTTGTATAGCTGTTATATAAAGGCTGGCGGCTATGACACTCAAAATGGCGGCTGTAGAATGGTTCCAGCAGCTTGTATAGCTGTTATATAAAGGCTGGCGGCTATGACACTCAAATTGGCGGCTGTAGAATGGTTCCAGCAGTTTGTATAGCTGTTATATAAAGGCTGGCGGCTATGACACTCAAAATGGCGGCTGTAGAATGGTTCCAGCAGCTTGTATAGCTGTTATATAAAGGCTGGCGGCTATGACGCTCAAATTGGCGGCTGTAGAATGGTTCCAGCAGCTTGTAGAGCTACTATTTAAAGGCTGGCGGCTATGCCACTCAAAATAACGGCTGTAGAATGGTTCAAGCAGCTTGTATAGCTGTTATATAAAAGCTGGCGGCTATGAAACTCAAAATAACGGCTGTAGAATGATTCCAGCTGCTTGTAGAGCTACTATATAAGGGCTGGCGGCTATGACACTCAAAATAACGGCTGTAGAATGGATCCAGCAGTTTGTACAGCTGTTACATAAAGGCTGGCGGCTATGACACTCAAAATAACGGCTGTAGAATGGTTCCAGCAGCTTTTATAGCTGTTATATAAAGGCTGGCGGCTATGACACTCAAAATGGCGGCTGTAGAATGGTTTCAGCAGCTTGTAGAGCTACTATATAAAGGCTGGCGGCTATGACACTTAAATTAACGGCTGTAGAATGGTTCCAGCAGTTTGTATAGCTGTTATATAAAGGCTGGCGGCTATGACACTCAAAATGGCGGCTGTAGAATGGTTCCAGCAGCTTGTATAGCTGTTATATAAAGGCTGGCGAATATGACACTCAAAATAACGGCTGTAGAATGGTTCCAGCAGCTTGTAGAGCTACTATATAAGGGCTGGCGGCTATGATACTCAAAATGGCGGTTGTAGAATGGTTCCAGCAGTTTGTATAGCTGTTATATAAACGCTGGAGGCTATGACACCCAAAATAACGGATGTAGATAGTTCCAGCAGCTTGTAAAACTACTGTATAAAGGCTGGCGGCTATGACACTCAAAATAACGGCTGTAGAATGGTTCCAGCAGCTTGTATAGCTGTTATATAAAGGCTGGCGGCTATGAAACTCAAAATAACGGCTGTAGAATGATTCCAGCTGCTTGTATAGCTGTTATATAAAGGCTGGCGTCTATGACACTCAAAATGGCGGCTGTAGAATGGTTCCAGCAGCTTGTAGAGCTACTATATAAAGGCTAGCGGCTATGACACTCAAAATAACGGCTGTAGAATGGTTCCAGCAGCTTGTAGAGCTACTATGAAAAGGCTGGCGGCTATGACACTCAAAATAACGGCTGTAGAATGGTGCCAGCAGCTTGTATAGCTGTTATATAAGGGCTGGCGGCTATGACACTCAAAATAACGACTGTAGAATGGTTCCAGCAGTTTGTATAGCTGTTATATAAAGGCTGGCGGCTATGACACTCAAAATGGCGGCTGTAGAATGGTTCCAGCAGCTTGTAGAGCTACTATATAAAGGCTGGCGGCTATGACACTCAAAATAACGGCTGTAGAATGGTTCCAGCAGCTTGTAGAGCTACTATGTAAAGGCTGGCGGCTATGACACTCAAAATAACGGCTGTAGAATGGTTCCAGCAGCTTGTATAGCTGTTATATAAAGGCTGGCGGCTATGACACTCAAAATGGCGGCTGTAGAATGGTTTCAGCAGCTTGTAGAGCAACTACATAAAGGCTGGCGGCTATGACACTCAAAATAACGGCTGTAGAATGGTTCCAGCAGCTTGTAGAGCTACTATGTAAAGGCTGGCGGCTATGACACTCAAAATAACGGCTGTAGAATGGTGCCAGCAGCTTGTATAGCTGTTATATAAGGGCTGACGGCTATGACACTCAAAATAACGACTGTAGAATGGTTCCAGCAGTTTGTATAGCTGTTATATAAAGGCTGGCGGCTATGACACTCAAAATGGCGGCTGTAGAATGGTTCCAGCAGCTTGTAGAGCTACTATATAAAGGCTGGCGGCTATGACACTCAAAATAAAGGCTGTAGAATGGTTCCAGGAGCTTGTAGAGCTACTATGTAAAGGCTGGCGGCTATGACACTCAAAATAACGGCTGTAGAATGGTTCCAGCAGCTTGTATAGCTGTTATATAAAGGCTGGCGGCTATGACACTCAAAATGGCGGCTGTAGAATGGTTTCAGCAGCTTGTAGAGCAACTACATAAAGGCTGGCGGCTATGACACTCAAAATAACGGCTGTAGAATGGTTCCAGCCAAACTCAAAATGGCGGCTGTAGAATGGTTCCAGCAGCTATATAAAGGCTGGCGGCTATGACACTCAAAATGGCGGCTGTAGAATGGTTCCAGCAGCTTGTAGAGCTACTATATAAAGGCTGGCGCCTATGACACTCAAAATAATGGCTGTAGAATGGTTCCAGCAGCTTGTAGAGCTACTATTTAAAGGCTGGCGGCTATGACACTCAAAATAACGGCTGTAGAACGGTTCCAGCAGCTTTGATAGCTGTTATATAAAGGCTGGCGGCTATGAAACTCAAAATAACGGCTGTAGAATGGTTCCAGCAGCTTGTAGAGCTGCTATATAAAGTTTGGCGGCTATGACACTCAAAATGGCGGCTGTAGAATGGTTCCAGCAGCTTGTAGAGCTACTATATTAAGGCTGGCGCCTATGACACTCAAAATAATGGCTGTAGAATGGTTCCAGCAGCTTGTAGAGCTACTATTTAAAGGCTGGCGGCTATGACACTCAAAATAACGGCTGTAGAATGGTTCCAGCAGCTTTCATAGCTGTTATATAAAGGCTGGCGGCTATGAAACTCAAAATGGCGGCTGTAGAATGGTTCCAGCAGCTTGTTAATCTACTATATAAAGGCTGGCGGCTATGACACTCAAAATGGCGGCTGTAGAATGGTTCCAGCAGCTTGTAGAGCTACTATATAAAGGCTGGCGTCTATGACACTCAAAATAACGGCTGTAGAATGGTTCCAGCAACTTGTATAGCTGTTATATAAAGGCTGGCGTCAATGACACTCAAAATAACGGCTGTAAAATGGTTCCAGCAGCTTGTAGAGCAACTACATAAAGGCTAGCGGCTATGACACTCAAAATAACGGCTGTAGAATGATTCCAGCTGCTTGTATAGCTGTTATATAAAGGCTGGCGGCTATGAAACTCAAAATGTCGGCTGTAGAATGGTTCCAGCAGCTTGTTAGTCTACTATATAAAGGCTGGCGGCTATGACACTCAAAATGGCGGCTGTAGAATGGTTCCAGCAGCTTGTAGAGCTACTATATAAAGGCTGGCGCCTATGACACTCAAAATAATGGCTGTAGAATGGTTCCAGCAGCTTGTAGAGCTACTATTTAAAGGCTGGCGGCTATGACACTCAAAATAACGGCTGTAGAATGGTTCCAGCAGCTTTTATAGCTGTTATATAAAAGCTGGCGGCTATGAAACTCAAAATAACGGCTGTAGAATGGTTCCAGCAGCTTGTAGAGCTGCTATATAAAGTTTGGCGGCTATGACACTCAAAATGGCGGCTGTAGAATGGTTTCAGCAGCTTGTAGAGCTACTATATAAAGGCTGGCGGCTATGACACTCAAAATAACGGCTGTAGAATGGTTCCAGCAGCTTGTAGAGCTGCTATATAAAGGCTGGCGGCTATGACACTCAAAATAACGGCTGTAGAATGGTTCCAGCAGCTTGTAAAACTACTGTATAAAGGCTGGCGGCTATGACACTCAAAATAACGGCTGTAGAATGGTTTCAGCAGCTTTTATAGCTGTTATATAAAGGCTGGCGGCTATGACACTCAAAATGGCGGCTGTAGAATGGTTTCAGCAGCTTGTAGAGCTACTATATAAAGGCTGGCGGCTATGACACTTAAAATAACGGCTGTAGAATGGTTCCAGCAGTTTGTATAGCTGTTATATAAAGGCTGGCGGCTATGACACTCAAAATGGCGGCTGTAGAATGGTTCCAGCAGATTGTATAGCTGTTATATAAAGTTTGGCGGCTATGACACTCAAAATGGCGGCTGTAGAATGGTTTCAGCAGCTTGTAGAGCTACTATATTAAGGCTGGCGGCTATGACACTCAAAATAACGGCTGTAGAATGGTTCCAGCAGCTTGTAGAGCTGCTATATAAAGGCTGGCGGCTATGACACTAAAAATAACGGCTGTAGAATGGTTCCAGCAGCTTGTAAAACTACTGTATAAAGGCTGGCGGCTATGACACTCAAAATAACGGCTGTAGAATGGTTTCAGCAGCTTTTATAGCTGTTATATAAAGGCTGGCGGCTATGACACTCAAAATGGCGGCTGTAGAATGGTTCCAGCAGCTTGTATAGCTGTTATATAAAGGCTGGCGCCTATGACACTCAAAATAATGGCTGTAGAATGCTTGCAACAGCTTGTAGAGCTACTATATAAAGGCTGGCGGCTATGACACTTAAAATAACGGCTGTAGAATGGTTCCAGCAGCTTGTATAGCTGTTGTATAAAGGCTGGCGGCTATGCCACTCAAAATGGCGGCTGTAGAATGGTTCCAGCATCTTGTATAGCTGTTATATAAAGGCTGGCGGCTATGACATTAAAAATGGCGGCTGTAGAATGGTTCCACTACTATATAAAGGCTGGCGGCTACGACACTCAAAATAACGGCTGTAGAATGGTTCCAGCATCTTGTATAGCTGTTATATATAGGCTGGCGGCTATGACACTCAAAATAACGGCTGTAGAATGGTTCCAGCAGCTTTTATAGCTGTTATATAAAGGCTGGCGGCTATGACACTCAAAATAACGGCTGTAGAATGGTTCCAGCAGCTTTTATAGCTGTTATATAAAAGCTGGCGGATATGACACTCAAAATAACGGCTGTAGAATGGTTCCAGCAGCTTGTAGAGCTACTATATAAGGGCTGGCGGCTATGACACTCAAAATAACGGCTGTAGAATGGTTCCAGCAGCTTGTAGAGCTACTATATAAAGGCTGGCGGCTATGACACTCAAAATAACGGCTGTAGAATGTTTCCAGCAGCTTGTATAGCTGTTATATAAAGGCTGGCGGCTATGACACTCAAAATGGCGGCTGTAGAATGGTTTCAGCAGCTTGTAGAGCTACTATATAAAGGCTGGCGGGTATGACACTCAAAATAACGGCTGTAGAATGGTTCCAGCAGCTTGTAGAGCTACTATGTAAAGGCTGGCGGCTATGACACTCAAAATAACGGCTGTAGAATGGTTCCAGCAGCTTGTATAGCTGTAATTTAAAGGCTGGCGGCTATGACACTCAAAATGGCGTCTGGTAGAATGGTTCCAGCAGCTTGTAGAGCTACTATATAAAGGCTGGCGGCTATGACACTCAAAATAACGGCTGTAGAATGGTTCCAGCAGCTTGTATAGCTGTTATATAAAGGCTGGCGGCTATGACACTCAAAATGGCGGCTGTAGAATGGTTCCAGCAGCTTGTAAAGCAACTACATAAAGGCTGGCGGCTATGACATTAAAAATGGCGGCTGTAGAATGGTTCCAGCAGCTTGTGGAGCTACTATTTAAAGGCTGGCGGCTATGACATTAAAAATGGCGGCTGTAGAATGGTTCCAGCAGCTTGTGGAGCTACTATTTAAAGGCTGGCGGCTATGACACTCAAAATAACGGCTGTAGAATGGTTTCAGCAGCTTGTATAGCTGTTGTATAAAGGCTGGCGGCTATGCCACTCAAAATGGCGGCTGTAGAATGGTTCCAGCATCTTGTATAGCTGTTATATAAAGGCTGGCGGCTATGACATTAAAAATGGCGGCTGTAGAATGGTTCCACTACTATATAAAGGCTGGCGGCTACGACACTCAAAATAACGGCTGTAGAATGGTTCCAGCCTCTTGTATAGCTGTTATATAAAGGCTGGCGGCTATGACACTCAAAATAACGGCTGTAGAATGGTTCCAGCAGCTTTTATAGCTGTTATATAAAGGCTGGCGGCTATGACACTCAAAATAACGGCTGTAGAATGGTTCCAGCAGCTTTTATAGCTGTTATATAAAAGCTGGCGGATATGACACTCAAAATAACGGCTGTAGAATGGTTCCAGCAGCTTGTAGAGCTACTATATAAGGGCTGGCGGCTATGACACTCAAAATAACGGCTGTAGAATGGTTCCAGCAGCTTGTAGAGCTACTATATAAAGGCTGGCGGCTATGACACTCAAAATAACGGCTGTAGAATGTTTCCAGCAGCTTGTATAGCTGTTATATAAAGGCTGGCGGCTATGACACTCAAAATGGCGGCTGTAGAATGGTTTCAGCAGCTTGTAGAGCTACTATATAAAGGCTGGCGGGTATGACACTCAAAATAACGGCTGTAGAATGGTTCCAGCAGCTTGTAGAGCTACTATGTAAAGGCTGGCGGCTATGACACTCAAAATAACGGCTGTAGAATGGTTCCAGCAGCTTGTATAGCTGTTATTTAAAGGCTGGCGGCTATGACACTCAAAATGGCGTCTGGTAGAATGGTTCCAGCAGCTTGTAGAGCTACTATATAAAGGCTGGCGGCTATGACACTCAAAATAACGGCTGTAGAATGGTTCCAGCAGCTTGTATAGCTGTTATATAAAGGCTGGCGGCTATGACACTCAAAATGGCGGCTGTAGAATGGTTCCAGCAGCTTGTAAAGCAACTACATAAAGGCTGGCGGCTATGACATTAAAAATGGCGGCTGTAGAATGGTTCCAGCAGCTTGTGGAGCTACTATTTAAAGGCTGGCGGCTATGACATTAAAAATGGCGGCTGTAGAATGGTTCCAGCAGCTTGTGGAGCTACTATTTAAAGGCTGGCGGCTATGACACTCAAAATAACGGCTGTAGAATGGTTCCAGCAGCTTGTATAGCTGTTATATAAAGTCTGGCGGCTATGGCACTGAAAATAACGGCTATTGAATGGTTCCAGCAGCTTTTATAGCTGTTATATAAAGGCTGGCGGCTATGAAACTCAAAATGGCGGCTATAAAATGGTTCCACTACTATATAAAGGCTGGCGGCTATGACACTCGAAATAACGGCTGTAGAATGGTTCCAGCAGCTTGTATAGCTGTTATATAAAGGCTGGCGTCAATGACACTCAAAATAACGGCTGTAGAATGGTTCCAGCAGCTTGTAGAGCTACTATATAAAGGCTGGCGGCTATGACACTCAAAATAACTGATGAAGAATGGTTCCAGCAGCTTGTATAGCTGTTATATAAAGGCTGGCGGCTATGATACTCAAAATGGCGGCTGTAGAATGGTTTCAGCAGCTTGTAGAGCTACTATATAAAGGCTGGCGGCTATGACACTCAAAATAACGGCTGTAGAATGGTTCCAGCAGCTTGTAGAGCTACTATGTAAAGGCTGGCGGCTATGACACTCAAAATAACGGCTGTAGAATGGTGCCAGCAGCTTGTATAGCTGTTATATAAGGGCTGGCGGCTATGACACTCAAAATAACGACTGTAGAATGGTTCCAGCAGTTTGTATAGCTGTTATATAAAGGCTGGCGGCTATGACACTCAAAATGGCGGCTGTAGAATGGTTCCAGCAGCTTGTAGAGCTACTATATAAAGGCTGGCGGCTATGACACTCAAAATAACGGCTGTAGAATGGTTCCAGCAGCTTGTAGAGCTACTATGTAAAGGCTGGCGGCTATGACACTCAAAATAACGGCTGTAGAATGGTTCCAGCAGCTTGTATAGCTGTTATATAAAGGCTGGCGGCTATGACACTCAAAATGGCGGCTGTAGAATGGTTTCAGCAGCTTGTAGAGCAACTACATAAAGGCTGGCGGCTATGACACTCAAAATAACGGCTGTAGAATGGTTCCAGCAGCTTGTAGAGCTACTATGTAAAGGCTGGCGGCTATGACACTCAAAATAACGGCTGTAGAATGGTTCCAGCAGCTTGTATAGCTGTTATATAAAGGCTAGCGGCTATGACACTCAAAATGGCGACTGTAGAATGGTTCCAGCAGTTTGTATAGCTGTTATTTAAAGGCTGGCGGCTATGACACTCAAAATGGCGTCTGGTAGAATGGTTCCAGCAGCTTGTAGAGCTACTATATAAAGGCTGGCGGCTATGACACTCAAAATAACGGCTGTAGAATGGTTCCAGCAGCTTGTATAGCTGTTATATAAAAGCTGGCGGCTATGACACTCAAAATGGCGGCTGTAGAATGGTTCCAGCATCTTGTATAGCTGTTATATATAGAGGGTGGCGGCTATGACATTAAAAATGGCGGCTGTAGAATGGTTCCAGCAGCTTGTGGAGCTACTATATAAAGGCTGGCGGCTATGACACTCAAAATAACGGCTGTAGAATGGTTCCAGCAGCTTGTATAGCTGTTATATAAAGTCTGGCGGCTATGGCACTGAAAATAACGGCTATTGAATGGTTCCAGCAGCTTTTATAGCTGTTATATTAAGGCTGGCGGCTATGAAACTCAAAATAACGGCTGTAGAATGGTTCCAGCAGCTTGTAGAGCTGCTATATAAAGTTTGGCGGCTATGAAACTAAAAATAACGGCTGTAGAATGGTTCCAGCAGCTTGTAGAGCTACTATATTAAGGCTGGCGGCTATGACACTCAAAATAACGGCTGTAGAATGGTTCCAGCAGTTTGTATAGCTGTTATATAAAGGCTGGCGGCTATGACACTCAAAATGGCGGCTGTAGAATGGTTCCAGCAGCTTGTAGAGCTACTATATAAAGGCTGGCGGCTTTGACACCCAAAATAACTGATGTAGAGTGGTTCCAGCAGCTTGTAAAACTACTGTATAAAGGCTGGCGGCTATGCCACTCAAAATAACGGCTGTAGAATGGTTCCAGCAGCTTGTATAGCTGTTATATAAAAGCTGGCGGCTATGAAACTTAAAATAACGGCTGTAGAATGATTCCAGCTGCTTGTAGAGCTACTATATAAGGGCTGGCGGCTATGACACTCAAAATAACATCTATAGAATGGCTCCAGCAGCTTCTAAAACTACTGTATAAAGGCTGGCGGCTATGACACTCAAAATGGCGGCTATAGAATGGTTCCACTACTATATAAAGGCTGGCGGCTATGACATTCGAAATAACGGCTGTAGAATGGTTCCAGCAGCTTGTATAGCTGTTATATAAAGGCTGGCGTCAATGACACTCAAAATAACGGCTGTAAAATGGTTCCAGAAGCTTGTAGAGCTACTATATAAAGGCTGGCGGCTATGACACTCAAAGTAACGGCTGTAGAATGATTCCAGCAGCTTGTAGAGCTACTATATAAAGGCTGGCGTCTATGACACTCAAAGTAACGGCTGTAGAATGGTTCCAGCAGCTTGTATAGCTGTTATATAAAGGCTGGCGTCAATGACACTCAAAATAACGGCTGTAAAATGATTCCAGCTGCTTGTATAGCTGTTATATAAAGGCTAGCGGCTATGACACTCAAAATGGCGGCTGTAGAATGGTTCCAGCAGCTTGTAGAGCTACTATATAAAGGCTGGCGCCTATGACACCCAAAATAACGGCTATAGAATGGTTCCAGCAGCTTCTAAAACTACTGTATAAAGGCTGGCGGCTATGACATTCAAAATGGCGGCTATAGAATGGTTCCACTACTATATAAAGGCTGGCGGCTATGACACTCGAAATAACGGCTGTAGAATGATTCCAGCTGCTTGTATAGCTGTTATATAAAGACTGGCGGCTATGAAACTCAAAATGGCGGCTGTAGAATGGTTCCAGCAGCTTGTTAATCTACTATATAAAGGCTGGCGGCTATGACACTCAAAATGGCGGCTGTAGAATGGTTCCAGCAGCTTGTAGAGCTACTATATAAAGGCTGGCGTCTATGACACTCAAAATAACGGCTGTAGAATGGTTCCAGCAACTTGTATAGCTGTTATATAAAGGCTGGCGTCAATGACACTCAAAATAACGGCTGTAAAATGGTTCCAGCAGCTTGTAGAGCAACTACATAAAGGCTGGCGGCTATGACACTCAAAATAACGGCTGTAGAATGATTCCAGCTGCTTGTATAGCTGTTATATAAGGGCTGGCGGCTATGAAACTCAAAATGGCGGCTGTAGAATGGTTCCAGCAGCTTGTTAATCTACTATATAAAGGCTGGCGGCTACGACACTCAAAATGGCGGCTGTAGAATGGTTCCAGCAGCTTGTAGAGCTACTATATAAAGGCTGGCGCCTATGACACTCAAAATAATGGCTGTAGAATGGTTCCAGCAGCTTGTAGAGCAACTATTTAAAGGCTGGCGGCTATGACACTCAAAATAACGGCTGTAGAATGGTTCCAGCAGCTTGTAGAGCTACTATATAAGGGCTGGCGGCTATGACACTCAAAATAACGGCTGTAGAATGGTTCCAGCAGCTTGTAGAGCTACTATATAAAGGCTGGCGGCTGTGACACTCAAAATGGCGGCTGTAGAATGGTTCCAGCAGCTTGTAGAGCTACTATATAAAGGCTGGCGCCTATGACACTCAAAATAACGGCTGTAGAATGGTTCCAGCAGCTTTTATAGCTGTTATATAAAGGCTGGCGGCTATGACACTCAAAATAACGGCTGTAGAATGGTTCCAGCAGCTTTTATAGCTGTTATATAAAAGCTGGCGGATATGACACTCAAAATAACGGCTGTAGAATGGTTCCAGCAGCTTGTAGAGCTACAATATAAATGCTGGCGGCTATGACACTCAAAATAACGGCTGTAGAATGGTTCCAGCAGCTTGTAGAGCTACTATATAAAGGCTGGCGGCTATGACACTCAAAATAACGGCTGTAGAATGGTTCCAGCAGCTTGTATAGCTGTTATATAAAGGCTGGCGGCTATGACACTCAAAATAACGGCTGTAGAATGGTTCCAGCAGCTTTTATAGCTGTTATATAAAAGCTGGCGGATATGACACTCAAAATAACGGCTGTAGAATGGTTCCAGCAGCTTGTAGAGCTACTATATAAATGCTGGCGGCTATGACACTCAAAATAACGGCTGTAGAATGGTTCCAGCAGCTTGTAGAGCTACTATATAAAGGCTGGCGGCTATGACACTCAAAATAACGGCTGTAGAATGGTTCCAGCAGCTTGTATAGCTGTTATATAAAGGCTGGCGGCTATGACACTCAAAATGGCGGCTGTAGAATGGTTTCAGCAGCTTGTAGAGCTACTATATAAAGGCTGGCTGCTATGACACTCAAAATAGCGGCTGTAGAATGGTTCCAGCAGCTTGTAGAGCTACTATGTAAAGGCTGGCGGCTATGACACTCAAAATAACGGCTGTAGAATGGTGCCAGCAGCTTGTATAGCTGTTATATAAAGGCTGGCGGCTATGATACTCAAAATGGCGGCTGTAGAATGGTTTCAGCAGCTTGTAGAGCTACTATATAAAGGCTGGCGGCTATGACACTCAAAATAACGGCTGTAGAATGGTTCCAGCAGCTTGTAGAGCTACTATGTAAAGGCTGGCGGCTATGACACTCAAAATAACGGCTGTAGAATGGTGCCAGCAGCTTGTATAGCTGTTATATAAGGGCTGGCGGCTATGACACTCAAAATAACGACTGTAGAATGGTTCCAGCAGTTTGTATAGCTGTTATATAAAGGCTGGCGGCTATGACACTCAAAATGGCGGCTGTAGAATGGTTCCAGCAGCTTGTAGAGCTACTATATAAAGGCTGGCGGCTATGACACTCAAAATAACGGCTGTAGAATGGTTCCAGCAGCTTGTAGAGCTACTATGTAAAGGCTGGCGGCTATGACACTCAAAATAACGGCTGTAGAATGGTTCCAGCAGCTTGTATAGCTGTTATATAAAGGCTGGCGGCTATGACACTCAAAATGGCGGCTGTAGAATGGTTTCAGCAGCTTGTAGAGCAACTACATAAAGGCTGGCGGCTATGACACTCAAAATAACGGCTGTAGAATGGTTCCAGCAGCTTGTAGAGCTACTATGTAAAGGCTGGCGGCTATGACACTCAAAATAACGGCTGTAGAATGGTTCCAGCAGCTTGTATAGCTGTTATATAAAGGCTAGCGGCTATGACACTCAAAATGGCGACTGTAGAATGGTTCCAGCAGTTTGTATAGCTGTTATTTAAAGGCTGGCGGCTATGACACTCAAAATGGCGTCTGGTAGAATGGTTCCAGCAGCTTGTAGAGCTACTATATAAAGGCTGGCGGCTATGACACTCAAAATAACGGCTGTAGAATGGTTCCAGCAGCTTGTATAGCTGTTATATAAAAGCTGGCGGCTATGACACTCAAAATGGCGGCTGTAGAATGGTTCCAGCATCTTGTATAGCTGTTATATATAGAGGGTGGCGGCTATGACATTAAAAATGGCGGCTGTAGAATGGTTCCAGCAGCTTGTGGAGCTACTATATAAAGGCTGGCGGCTATGACACTCAAAATAACGGCTGTAGAATGGTTCCAGCAGCTTGTATAGCTGTTATATAAAGTCTGGCGGCTATGGCACTGAAAATAACGGCTATTGAATGGTTCCAGCAGCTTTTATAGCTGTTATATTAAGGCTGGCGGCTATGAAACTCAAAATAACGGCTGTAGAATGGTTCCAGCAGCTTGTAGAGCTGCTATATAAAGTTTGGCGGCTATGAAACTAAAAATAACGGCTGTAGAATGGTTCCAGCAGCTTGTAGAGCTACTATATTAAGGCTGGCGGCTATGACACTCAAAATAACGGCTGTAGAATGGTTCCAGCAGTTTGTATAGCTGTTATATAAAGGCTGGCGGCTATGACACTCAAAATGGCGGCTGTAGAATGGTTCCAGCAGCTTGTAGAGCTACTATATAAAGGCTGGCGGCTTTGACACCCAAAATAACTGATGTAGAGTGGTTCCAGCAGCTTGTAAAACTACTGTATAAAGGCTGGCGGCTATGCCACTCAAAATAACGGCTGTAGAATGGTTCCAGCAGCTTGTATAGCTGTTATATAAAAGCTGGCGGCTATGAAACTTAAAATAACGGCTGTAGAATGATTCCAGCTGCTTGTAGAGCTACTATATAAGGGCTGGCGGCTATGACACTCAAAATAACATCTATAGAATGGCTCCAGCAGCTTCTAAAACTACTGTATAAAGGCTGGCGGCTATGACACTCAAAATGGCGGCTATAGAATGGTTCCACTACTATATAAAGGCTGGCGGCTATGACATTCGAAATAACGGCTGTAGAATGGTTCCAGCAGCTTGTATAGCTGTTATATAAAGGCTGGCGTCAATGACACTCAAAATAACGGCTGTAAAATGGTTCCAGAAGCTTGTAGAGCTACTATATAAAGGCTGGCGGCTATGACACTCAAAGTAACGGCTGTAGAATGATTCCAGCAGCTTGTAGAGCTACTATATAAAGGCTGGCGTCTATGACACTCAAAGTAACGGCTGTAGAATGGTTCCAGCAGCTTGTATAGCTGTTATATAAAGGCTGGCGTCAATGACACTCAAAATAACGGCTGTAAAATGGTTCCAGCAGCTTGTAGAGCAACTACATAAAGGCTGGCGGCTATGACACTCAAAATAACGGCTGTAGAATGGATCCAGCAGTTTGTACAGATGTTATATAAAGGCTGGCGTCAATGACACTCAAAATAACGGCTGTAAAATGGTTCCAGCAGCTTGTAGAGCAACTACATAAAGGCTGGCGGCTATGACACTCAAAATAACGGCTGTAGAATGATTCCAGCTGCTTGTATAGCTGTTATATAAAGGCTAGCGGCTATGACACTCAAAATGGCGGCTGTAGAATGGTTCCAGCAGCTTGTAGAGCTACTATATAAAGGCTGGCGCCTATGACACCCAAAATAACGGCTATAGAATGGTTCCAGCAGCTTCTAAAACTACTGTATAAAGGCTGGCGGCTATGACATTCAAAATGGCGGCTATAGAATGGTTCCACTACTATATAAAGGCTGGCGGCTATGACACTCGAAATAACGGCTGTAGAATGATTCCAGCTGCTTGTATAGCTGTTATATAAAGACTGGCGGCTATGAAACTCAAAATGGCGGCTGTAGAATGGTTCCAGCAGCTTGTTAATCTACTATATAAAGGCTGGCGGCTATGACACTCAAAATGGCGGCTGTAGAATGGTTCCAGCAGCTTGTAGAGCTACTATATAAAGGCTGGCGTCTATGACACTCAAAATAACGGCTGTAGAATGGTTCCAGCAACTTGTATAGCTGTTATATAAAGGCTGGCGTCAATGACACTCAAAATAACGGCTGTAAAATGGTTCCAGCAGCTTGTAGAGCAACTACATAAAGGCTGGCGGCTATGACACTCAAAATAACGGCTGTAGAATGATTCCAGCTGCTTGTATAGCTGTTATATAAGGGCTGGCGGCTATGAAACTCAAAATGGCGGCTGTAGAATGGTTCCAGCAGCTTGTTAATCTACTATATAAAGGCTGGCGGCTACGACACTCAAAATGGCGGCTGTAGAATGGTTCCAGCAGCTTGTAGAGCTACTATATAAAGGCTGGCGCCTATGACACTCAAAATAATGGCTGTAGAATGGTTCCAGCAGCTTGTAGAGCAACTATTTAAAGGCTGGCGGCTATGACACTCAAAATAACGGCTGTAGAATGGTTCCAGCAGCTTGTAGAGCTACTATATAAGGGCTGGCGGCTATGACACTCAAAATAACGGCTGTAGAATGGTTCCAGCAGCTTGTAGAGCTACTATATAAAGGCTGGCGGCTGTGACACTCAAAATGGCGGCTGTAGAATGGTTCCAGCAGCTTGTAGAGCTACTATATAAAGGCTGGCGCCTATGACACTCAAAATAACGGCTGTAGAATGGTTCCAGCAGCTTTTATAGCTGTTATATAAAGGCTGGCGGCTATGACACTCAAAATAACGGCTGTAGAATGGTTCCAGCAGCTTTTATAGCTGTTATATAAAAGCTGGCGGATATGACACTCAAAATAACGGCTGTAGAATGGTTCCAGCAGCTTGTAGAGCTACAATATAAATGCTGGCGGCTATGACACTCAAAATAACGGCTGTAGAATGGTTCCAGCAGCTTGTAGAGCTACTATATAAAGGCTGGCGGCTATGACACTCAAAATAACGGCTGTAGAATGGTTCCAGCAGCTTGTATAGCTGTTATATAAAGGCTGGCGGCTATGACACTCAAAATAACGGCTGTAGAATGGTTCCAGCAGCTTTTATAGCTGTTATATAAAAGCTGGCGGATATGACACTCAAAATAACGGCTGTAGAATGGTTCCAGCAGCTTGTAGAGCTACTATATAAATGCTGGCGGCTATGACACTCAAAATAACGGCTGTAGAATGGTTCCAGCAGCTTGTAGAGCTACTATATAAAGGCTGGCGGCTATGACACTCAAAATAACGGCTGTAGAATGGTTCCAGCAGCTTGTATAGCTGTTATATAAAGGCTGGCGGCTATGACACTCAAAATGGCGGCTGTAGAATGGTTTCAGCAGCTTGTAGAGCTACTATATAAAGGCTGGCTGCTATGACACTCAAAATAGCGGCTGTAGAATGGTTCCAGCAGCTTGTAGAGCTACTATGTAAAGGCTGGCGGCTATGACACTCAAAATAACGTCTGTAGAATGGTTCCAGCAGCTTGTAGAGCTACTATATAAAGGCTGGCGCCTATGACACTCAAAATAATGGCTGTAGAATGGTTCCAGCAGCTTGTAGAGCTACTATTTAAAGGCTGGCGGATATGACACTCAAAATAACGGCTGTAGAATGGTTCCAGCAGCTTTTATAGCTGTTATATAAAGGCTGGCGGCTATGACACTCAAAATAACGGCTGTAGAATGGTTCCAGCAGCTTTTATAGCTGTTATATAAAAGCTGGCGGATATGACACTCAAAATAACGGCTGTAGAATGGTTCCAGCAGCTTGTAGAGCTAGTATATAAGGGCTGGCGGCTATGACACTCAAAATAACGGCTGTAGAATGGTTCCAGCAGCTTGTAGAGCTACTATATAAAGGCTGGCGGCTATGACACTCAAAATAACGGCTGTAGAATGTTTCCAGCAGCTTGTATAGCTGTTATATAAAGGCTGGCGGCTATGACACTCAAAATGGCGGCTGTAGAATGGTTTCAGCAGCTTGTAGAGCTACTATATAAAGGCTGGCGGCTATGACACTCAAAATAACGGCTGTAGAATGGTTCCAGCAGCTTGTAGAGCTACTATATAAAGGCTGGCGGCTATGACACTCAAAATAACGGCTGTAGAATGGTTCCAGCAGCTTGTATAGCTGTTATATAAAGGCTGGCGGCTATGACACTCAAAATGGCGGCTGTAGAATGGTTCCAGCAGCTTGTAGAGCAACTACATAAAGGCTGGCGGCTATGACACTCAAAATAACGGCTGTAGAATGGTTTCAGCAGCTTGTGGAGCTACTATTTAAAGGCTGGCGGCTATGACACTCAAAATAACGGCTGTAGAATGGTTCCAGCAGCTTGTAGAGCTACTACATAAAGGCTGGCGGCTATGACACTCAAAATAACGGCTGTAGAATGGTTTCAGCAGCTTTTATAGCTGTTATATAAAGGCTGGCGGCTATGAAACTCAAAATGGCGGCTATAAAATGGTTCCACTACTATATAAAGGCTGGCGGCTATGACACTCGAAATAACGGCTGTAGAATGGTTCCAGCAGCTTGTATAGCTGTTATATAAAGGCTGGCGTCAATGACACTCAAAATAACGGCTGTAAAATGGTTCCAGCAGCTTGTAGAGCAACTACATAAAGGCTGGCGGCTATGACACTCAAAATAACGGCTGTAGAATGGATCCAGCAGTTTGTACAGCTGTTATATAAAGGCTGGCGTCAATGACACTCAAAATAACGGCTGTAAAATGGTTCCAGCAGCTTGTAGAGCAACTACATAAAGGCTGGCGGCTATGACACTCAAAATAACGGCTGTAGAATGATTCCAGCTGCTTGTATAGCTGTTATATAAAAGCTGGCGGCTATAAAACTCAAAATGGCGGCTGTAGAATGGTTCCAGCAGCTTGTTAATCTACTATATAAAATCTGGCGGCTATGACACTCAAAATGGCGGCTGTAGAAGGGTTCCAGCAGCTTGTAGAGTACTATATAAAGGCTGGCGCCTATGACACCCAAAATAACGGCTATAGAATGGTTCCAGCAGCTTCTAAAACTACTGTATAAAGGCTGGCGGCTATGACACTCAAAATAACGGCTGTAGAATGGTTCCAGCAGCTTGTAGAGATACTATATAAAGGCTGGCGGCTATGACACTCGAAATAACGGCTGTAGAATGATTCTAGCTGCTTGTATAGCTGTTATATAAAGGCTTGTAGAGCTACTATATAAAGGCTGGCGCCTATGACACTCAAAATAATGGCTGTAGAATGTTCCAGCAGCTTGTAGAGCTACTATATAAATGCTGGCGGCTATGACACTCAAAATAACGGCTGTCGAATGGTTCCAGCAACTTGTATAGCTGTTATATAAAGGCTGGCGGCTATGACACTCGAAATAACGGCTGTAGAATGATTCTAGCTGCTTGTATAGCTGTTATATAAAGGCTTGTAGAGCTACTATATAAAGGCTGGCGCCTATGACACTCAAAATAATGGCTGTAGAATGTTCCAGCAGCTTGTACAGCTGTTAGATAAAGGCTGGCGTCAATGACACTCAAAATAACGGCTGTCGAATGGTTCCAGCAACTTGTATAGCTGTTATATAAAGGCTGGCGGCTATGACACTCAAAATAACGGCTGTAGAATGATTGCAGCTGCTTGTATAGCTGTTATATAAAGGCTGGCGGCTATGAAACTCAAAATGGCGGCTGTAGAATGGTTCCAGCAGCTATATAAAGGCTGGCGGCTATGACACTCAAAATGGCGGCTGTAGAATGGTTCCAGCAGCTTGTAGAGCTACTATATAAAGGCTGGCGCCTATGACACTCAAAATAATTGCTGTAGAATGGTTCCAGCAGCTTGTAGAGCTACTATTTAAAGGCTGGCGGCTATGACACTCAAAATAACGGCTGTAGAACGGTTCCAGCAGCTTTGATAGCTGTTATATAAAGGCTGGCGGCTATGAAACTCAAAATAACGGCTGTAGAATGGTTCCAGCAGCTTGTAGAGCTGTTATATAAAGTTTGGCGGCTATGACACTCAAAATGGCGGCTGTAGAATGGTTCCAGCAGCTTGTAGAGCTACTATATTAAGGCTGGCGCCTATGACACTCAAAATAATGGCTGTAGAATGGTTCCAGCAGCTTGTAGAGCTACTATTTAAAGGCTGGCGGCTATGACACTCAAAATAACGGCTGTAGAATGGTTCCAGCAGCTTTCATAGCTGTTATATAAAGGCTGGCGGCTATGAAACTCAAAATGGCGGCTGTAGAATGGTTCCAGCAGCTTGTTAATCTACTATATAAAGGCTGGCGGCTATGACACTCAAAATGGCGGCTGTAGAATGGTTCCAGCAGCTTGTAGAGCTACTATATAAAGGCTGGCGTCTATGACACTCAAAATAACGGCTGTAGAATGGTTCCAGCAACTTGTATAGCTGTTATATAAAGGCTGGCGGCTATGACACTCAAAATGGCGGCTGTAGAATGGTTCCAGCTGCTTGTATAGCTGTTATATAAAGGCTGGCGGCTATGAAACTCAAAATGGCGGCTGTAGAATGGTTCCAGCAGCTATATAAAGGCTGGCGGCTATGACACTCAAAATGGCGGCTGTAGAATGGTTCCAGCAGCTTGTAGAGCTACTATATAAAGGCTGGCGCCTATGACACTCAAAATAATGGCTGTAGAATGGTTCCAGCAGCTTGTAGAGCTACTATTTAAAGGCTGGCGGCTATGACACTCAAAATAACGGCTGTAGAACGGTTCCAGCAGCTTTGATAGCTGTTATATAAAGGCTGGCGGCTATGAAACTCAAAATAACGGCTGTAGAATGGTTCCAGCAGCTTGTAGAGCTGCTATATAAAGTTTGGCGGCTATGACACTCAAAATGGCGGCTGTAGAATGGTTCCAGCAGCTTGTAGAGCTACTATATTAAGGCTGGCGCCTATGACACTCAAAATAATGGCTGTAGAATGGTTCCAGCAGCTTGTAGAGCTACTATTTAAAGGCTGGCGGCTATGACACTCAAAATAACGGCTGTAGAATGGTTCCAGCAGCTTTCATAGCTGTTATATAAAGGCTGGCGGCTATGAAACTCAAAATGGCGGCTGTAGAATGGTTCCAGCAGCTTGTTAATCTACTATATAAAGGCTGGCGGCTATGACACTCAAAATGGCGGCTGTAGAATGGTTCCAGCAGCTTGTAGAGCTACTATATAAAGGCTGGCGTCTATGACACTCAAAATAACGGCTGTAGAATGGTTCCAGCAACTTGTATAGCTGTTATATAAAGGCTGGCGTCAATGACACTCAAAATAACGGCTGTAAAATAGTTCCAGCAGCTTGTAGAGCAACTACATAAAGGCTAGCGGCTATGACACTCAAAATAACGGCTGTAGAATGATTCCAGCTGCTTGTATAGCTGTTATATAAAGGCTGGCGGCTATGAAACTCAAAATGTCGGCTGTAGAATGGTTCCAGCAGCTTGTTAGTCTACTATATAAAGGCTGGCGGCTATGACACTCAAAATGGCGGCTGTAGAATGGTTCCAGCAGCTTGTAGAGCTACTATATAAAGGCTGGCGCCTATGACACTCAAAATAATGGCTGTAGAATGGTTCCAGCAGCTTGTAGAGCTACTATTTAAAGGCTGGCGCCTATGACACTCAAAATAACGGCTGTAGAATGGTTCCAGCAGCTTTTATAGCTGTTATATAAAAGCTGGCGGCTATGAAACTCAAAATAACGGCTGTAGAATGGTTCCAGCAGCTTGTAGAGCTGCTATATAAAGTTTGGCGGCTATGACACTCAAAATGGCGGCTGTAGAATGGTTTCAGCAGCTTGTAGAGCTACTATATAAAGGCTGGCGTCAATGACACTCAAAATAACGGCTGTAGAATGGTTCCAGCAACTTGTATAGCTGTTATATAAAGGCTGGCGTCAATGACACTCAAAATAACGGCTGTAGAATGGTTCCAGCAGCTTTCATAGCTGTTATATAAAGGCTGGCGGCTATGAAACTCAAAATGGCGGCTGTAGAATGGTTCCAGCAGCTTGTTAATCTACTATATAAAGGCTGGCGGCTATGACACTCAAAATGGCGGCTGTAGAATGGTTCCAGCAGCTTGTAGAGCTACTATATAAAGGCTGGCGTCTATGACACTCAAAATAACGGCTGTAGAATGGTTCCAGCAACTTGTATAGCTGTTATATAAAGGCTGGCGTCAATGACACTCAAAATAACGGCTGTAAAATAGTTCCAGCAGCTTGTAGAGCAACTACATAAAGGCTAGCGGCTATGACACTCAAAATAACGGCTGTAGAATGATTCCAGCTGCTTGTATAGCTGTTATATAAAGGCTGGCGGCTATGAAACTCAAAATGTCGGCTGTAGAATGGTTCCAGCAGCTTGTTAGTCTACTATATAAAGGCTGGCGGCTATGACACTCAAAATGGCGGCTGTAGAATGGTTCCAGCAGCTTGTTAGTCTACTATATAAAGGCTGGCGGCTATGACACTCAAAATGGCGGCTGTAGAATGGTTCCAGCAGCTTGTAGAGCTACTATATAAAGGCTGGCGCCTATGACACTCAAAATAACGGCTGTAGAATGGTTCCAGCAGCTTTTATAGCTGTTATATAAAAGCTGGCGGCTATGAAACTCAAAATAACGGCTGTAGAATGGTTCCAGCAGCTTGTAGAGCTGCTATATAAAGTTTGGCGGCTATGACACTCAAAATGGCGGCTGTAGAATGGTTTCAGCAGCTTGTAGAGCTACTATATAAAGGCTGGCGGCTATGACACTCAAAATAACGGCTGTAGAATGGTTCCAGCAGCTTGTAGAGCTGCTATATAAAGGCTGGCGGCTATGACACTCAAAATAACGGCTGTAGAATGGTTCCAGCAGCTTGTAAAACTACTGTATAAAGGCTGGCGGCTATGACACTCAAAATAACGGCTGTAGAATGGTTTCAGCAGCTTTTATAGCTGTTATATAAAGGCTGGCGGCTATGACACTCAAAATGGCGGCTGTAGAATGGTTTCAGCAGCTTGTAGAGCTACTATATAAAGGCTGGCGGCTATGACACTTAAAATAACGGCTGTAGAATGGTTCCAGCAGTTTGTATAGCTGTTATATAAAGGCTGGCGGCTATGACACTCAAAATGGCGGCTGTAGAATGGTTCCAGCAGATTGTATAGCTGTTATATAAAGTTTGGCGGCTATGACACTCAAAATGGCGGCTGTAGAATGGTTTCAGCAGCTTGTAGAGCTACTATATTAAGGCTGGCGGCTATGGCACTCAAAATAACGGCTGTAGAATGGTTCCAGCAGCTTGTAGAGCTGCTATATAAAGGCTGGCGGCTATGACACTAAAAATAACGGCTGTAGAATGGTTCCAGCAGCTTGTAAAACTACTGTATAAAGGCTGGCGGCTATGACACTCAAAATAACGGCTGTAGAATGGTTTCAGCAGCTTTTATAGCTGTTATATAAAGGCTGGCGGCTATGACACTCAAAATGGCGGCCGTAGAATGGTTCCAGCAGCTTGTATAGCTGTTATATAAAGGCTGGCGCCTATGACACTCAAAATAATGGCTGTAGAATGCTTGCAACAGCTTGTAGAGCTACTATATAAAGGCTGGCGGCTATGACACTTAAAATAACGGCTGTAGAATGGTTCCAGCAGCTTGTATAGCTGTTGTATAAAGGCTGGCGGCTATGCCACTCAAAATGGCGGCTGTAGAATGGTTCCAGCATCTTGTATAGCTGTTATATAAAGGCTGGCGGCTATGACATTAAAAATGGCGGCTGTAGAATGGTTCCACTACTATATAAAGGCTGGCGGCTACGACACTCAAAATAACGGCTGTAGAATGGTTCCAGCATCTTGTATAGCTGTTATATAAAGGCTGGCGGCTATGACACTCAAAATAACGGCTGTAGAATGGTTCCAGCAGCTTTTATAGCTGTTATATAAAGGCTGGCGGCTATGACACTCAAAATAACGGCTGTAGAATGGTTCCAGCAGCTTTTATAGCTGTTATATAAAAGCTGGCGGATATGACACTCAAAATAACGGCTGTAGAATGGTTCCAGCAGCTTGTAGAGCTACTATATAAGGGCTGGCGGCTATGACACTCAAAATAACGGCTGTAGAATGGTTCCAGCAGCTTGTAGAGCTACTATATAAAGGCTGGCGGCTATGACACTCAAAATAACGGCTGTAGAATGTTTCCAGCAGCTTGTATAGCTGTTATATAAAGGCTGGCGGCTATGACACTCAAAATGGCGGCTGTAGAATGGTTTCAGCAGCTTGTAGAGCTACTATATAAAGGCTGGCGGGTATGACACTCAAAATAACGGCTGTAGAATGGTTCCAGCAGCTTGTAGAGCTACTATGTAAAGGCTGGCGGCTATGACACTCAAAATAACGGCTGTAGAATGGTTCCAGCAGCTTGTATAGCTGTTATTTAAAGGCTGGCGGCTATGACACTCAAAATGGCGTCTGGTAGAATGGTTCCAGCAGCTTGTAGAGCTACTATATAAAGGCTGGCGGCTATGACACTCAAAATAACGGCTGTAGAATGGTTCCAGCAGCTTGTATAGCTGTTATATAAAGGCTGGCGGCTATGACACTCAAAATGGCGGCTGTAGAATGGTTCCAGCAGCTTGTAAAGCAACTACATAAAGGCTGGCGGCTATGACATTAAAAATGGCGGCTGTAGAATGGTTCCAGCAGCTTGTGGAGCTACTATTTAAAGGCTGGCGGCTATGACATTAAAAATGGCGGCTGTAGAATGGTTCCAGCAGCTTGTGGAGCTACTATTTAAAGGCTGGCGGCTATGACACTCAAAATAACGGCTGTAGAATGGTTTCAGCAGCTTGTATAGCTGTTGTATAAAGGCTGGCGGCTATGCCACTCAAAATGGCGGCTGTAGAATGGTTCCAGCATCTTGTATAGCTGTTATATAAAGGCTGGCGGCTATGACATTAAAAATGGCGGCTGTAGAATGGTTCCACTACTATATAAATGCTGGCGTCTACGACACTCAAAATAACGGCTGTAGAATGGTTCCAGCATCTTGTATAGCTGTTATATAAAGGCTGGCGGCTATGACACTCAAAATAACGGCTGTAGAATGGTTCCAGCAGCTTTTATAGCTGTTATATAAAGGCTGGCGGCTATGACACTCAAAATAACGGCTGTAGAATGGTTCCAGCAGCTTTTATAGCTGTTATATAAAAGCTGGCGGATATGACACTCAAAATAACGGCTGTAGAATGGTTCCAGCAGCTTGTAGAGCTACTATATAAGGGCTGGCGGCTATGACACTCAAAATAACGGCTGTAGAATGGTTCCAGCAGCTTGTAGAGCTACTATATAAAGGCTGGCGGCTATGACACTCAAAATAACGGCTGTAGAATGTTTCCAGCAGCTTGTATAGCTGTTATATAAAGGCTGGCGGCTATGACACTCAAAATGGCGGCTGTAGAATGGTTTCAGCAGCTTGTAGAGCTACTATATAAAGGCTGGCGGGTATGACACTCAAAATAACGGCTGTAGAATGGTTCCAGCAGCTTGTAGAGCTACTATGTAAAGGCTGGCGGCTATGACACTCAAAATAACGGCTGTAGAATGGTTCCAGCAGCTTGTATAGCTGTTATTTAAAGGCTGGCGGCTATGACACTCAAAATGGCGTCTGGTAGAATGGTTCCAGCAGCTTGTAGAGCTACTATATAAAGGCTGGCGGCTATGACACTCAAAATAACGGCTGTAGAATGGTTCCAGCAGCTTGTATAGCTGTTATATAAAGGCTGGCGGCTATGACACTCAAAATGGCGGCTGTAGAATGGTTCCAGCAGCTTGTAAAGCAACTACATAAAGGCTGGCGGCTATGACATTAAAAATGGCGGCTGTAGAATGGTTCCAGCAGCTTGTGGAGCTACTATTTAAAGGCTGGCGGCTATGACATTAAAAATGGCGGCTGTAGAATGGTTCCAGCAGCTTGTGGAGCTACTATTTAAAGGCTGGCGGCTATGACACTCAAAATAACGGCTGTAGAATGGTTTCAGCAGCTTGTAGAGCTACTACATAAAGGCTGGCGGCTATGACACTCAAAATAACGGCTGTAGAATGGTTTCAGCAGCTTTTATAGCTGTTATATAAAGGCTGGCGGCTATGAAACTCAAAATGGCGGCTATAAAATGGTTCCACTACTATATAAAGGCTGGCGGCTATGACACTCGAAATAACGGCTGTAGAATGGTTCCAGCAGCTTGTATAGCTGTTATATAAAGGCTGGCGTCAATGACACTCAAAATAACGGCTGTAAAATGGTTCCAGCAGCTTGTAGAGCAACTACATAAAGGCTGGCGGCTATGACACTCAAAATAACGGCTGTAGAATGGATCCAGCAGTTTGTACAGCTGTTATATAAAGGCTGGCGTCAATGACACTCAAAATAACGGCTGTAAAATGGTTCCAGCAGCTTGTAGAGCAACTACATAAAGGCTGGCGGCTATGACACTCAAAATAACGGCTGTAGAATGATTCCAGCTGCTTGTATAGCTGTTATATAAAGGCTGGCGGCTATGAAACTCAAAATGGCGGCTGTAGAATGGTTCCAGCAGCTTGTTAATCTACTATATAAAATCTGGCGGCTATGACACTCAAAATGGCGGCTGTAGAAGGGTTCCAGCAGCTTGTAGAGTACTATATAAAGGCTGGCGCCTATGACACCCAAAATAACGGCTATAGAATGGTTCCAGCAGCTTCTAAAACTACTGTATAAAGGCTGGCGGCTATGACACTCAAAATGGCGGCTATAGAATGGTTCCACTACTATATAAAGGCTGGCGGCTATGACACTCGAAATAACGGCTGTAGAATGATTCTAGCTGCTTGTATAGCTGTTATATAAAGGCTTGTAAAGCTACTATATAAAGGCTGGCGCCTATGACACTCAAAATAATGGCTGTAGAATGTTCCAGCAGCTTGTACAGCTGTTATATAAAGGCTGGCGTCAATGACACTCAAAATAACGGCTGTAGAATGGTTCCAGCAACTTGTATAGCTGTTATATAAAGGCTGGCGGCTATGACACTCAAAATAACGGCTGTAGAATGATTCCAGCTGCTTGTATAGCTGTTATATAAAGGCTGGCGGCTATGAAACTCAAAATGGCGGCTGTAGAATGGTTCCAGCAGCTATATAAAGGCTGGCGGCTATGACACTCAAAATGGCGGCTGTAGAATGGTTCCAGCAGCTTGTAGAGCTACTATATAAAGGCTGGCGCCTATGACACTCAAAATAATGGCTGTAGAATGGTTCCAGCAGCTTGTAGAGCTACTATTTAAAGGCTGGCGGCTATGACACTCAAAATAACGGCTGTAGAACGGTTCCAGCAGCTTGTATAGCTGTTATATAAAGGCTGGCGGCTATGACACTCAAAATAACGGCTGTAGAATGGTTCTAGCAGCTTGTAGAGCTGCTATATAAAGTTTGGCGGCTATGACACTCAAAATGGCGGCTGTAGAATGGTTCCAGCAGCTTGTAGAGCTACTATATTAAGGCTGGCGCCTATGACACTCAAAATAATGGCTGTAGAATGGTTCCAGCAGCTTGTAGAGCTACTATTTAAAGGCTGACGGCTATGACACTCAAATTAACGGCTGTAGAATGGTTTCAGCAGCTTTTATAGCTGTTATATAAAGGCTGGCGGCTATGAAACTCAAAATGGCGGCTGTAGAATGGTTCCAGCAGCTTGTTAATCTACTATATAAAGGCTGGCGGCTATGACACTCAAAATGGCGGCTGTAGAATGGTTCCAGCAGCTTGTAGAGCTACTATATAATGGCTGGCGTCTATGACACTCAAAATAACGGCTGTAGAATGGTTCCAGCAACTTGTATAGCTGTTATATAAAGGCTGGCGTCAATGACACTCAAAATAACGGCTGTAAAATGGTTCCAGCAGCTTGTAGAGCAACTACATAAAGGCTGGCGGCTATGACACTCAAAATAACGGCTGTAGAATGATTCCAGCTGCTTGTATAGCTGTTATATAAAGGCTGGCGGCTATGAAACTCAAAATGGCGGCTGTAGAATGGTTCCAGCAGCTTGTTAGTCTACTATATAAAGGCTGGCGGCTATGACACTCAAAATGGCGGCTGTAGAATGGTTCCAGCAGCTTGTAGAGCTACTATATAAAGGCTGGCGCCTATGACACTCAAAATAATGGCTGTAGAATGGTTCCAGCAGCTTGTAGAGCTACTATTTAAAGGCTGGCGGCTATGACACTCAAAATAACGGCTGTAGAATGGTTCCAGCAGCTTTTATAGCTGTTATATAAAAGCTGGCGGCTATGAAACTCAAAATAACGGCTGTAGAATGGTTCCAGCAGCTTGTAGAGCTGCTATATAAAGTTTGGCGGCTATGACACTCAAAATGGCGGCTGTAGAATGGTTTCAGCAGCTTGTAGAGCTACTATATAAAGGCTGGCGGCTATGACACTCAAAATACCGGCTGTAGAATGGTTCCAGCAGCTTGTAGAGCTGCTATATAAAGGCTGGCGGCTATGACACTCAAAATAACGGCTGTAGAATGGTTCCAGCAGCTTGTAAAACTACTGTATAAAGGCTGGCGGCTATGACACTCAAAATAACGGCTGTAGAATGGTTTCAGCAGCTTTTATAGCTGTTATATAAAGGCTGGCGGCTATGACACTCAAAATGGCGGCTGTAGAATGGTTTCAGCAGCTTGTAGAGCTACTATATAAAGGCTGGCGGCTATGACACTTAAAATAACGGCTGTGGAATGGTTCCAGCAGTTTGTATAGCTGTTATATAAAGGCTGGCGGCTATGACACTCAAAATGGCGGCTGTAGAATGGTTCCAGCAGCTTGTATAGCTGTTATATAAAGTTTGGCGGCTATGACACTCAAAATGGCGGCTGTAGAATGGTTTCAGCAGCTTGTAGAGCTACTATGTAAAGGCTGGCGGCTATGACACTCAAAATAACGGCTGTAGAATGGTTCCAGCAGCTTGTAGAGCTGCTATATAAAGGCTGGCGGCTATGACACTAAAAATAACGGCTGTAGAATGGTTCCAGCAGCTTGTAAAACTACTGTATAAAGGCTGGCGGCTATGACACTCAAAATAACGGCTGTAGAATGGTTTCAGCAGCTTTTATAGCTGTTATATAAAGGCTGGCGGCTATGACACTCAAAATGGCGGCTGTAGAATGGTTCCAGCAGCTTGTATAGCTGTTATATAAAGGCTGGCGCCTATGACACTCAAAATAATGGCTGTAGAATGCTTGCAACAGCTTGTAGATCTACTATATAAAGGCTGGCGGCTATGACACTTAAAATAACGGCTGTAGAATGGTTCCAGCAGCTTGTATAGCTGTTGTATAAAGGCTGGCGGCTATGCCACTCAAAATGGCGGCTGTAGAATGGTTCCAGCATCTTGTATAGCTGTTATATAAATGCTGGCGGCTATGACATTAAAAATGGCGGCTGTAGAATGGTTCCACTACTATATAAAGGCTGGCGGCTACGACACTCAAAATAACGGCTGTAGAATGGTTCCAGCATCTTGTATAGCTGTTATATAAAGGCTGGCGGCTATGACACTCAAAATAACGGCTGTAGAATGGTTCCAGCAGCTTTTATAGCTGTTATATAAAAGCTGGCGGCTATGACTCTCAAAATAACGGCTGTAGAATGGTTCCAGCAGCTTGTATAGCTGTTATATAAAGGCTGGCGGCTATGACACCCAAAAAAACGGATGTAGATCGTTCCAGCAGCTTGTAAAACTACTGTATAAAGGCTGGCGGCTATGACACTCAAAATAACGGCTGTAGAATGGTTCCAGCAGCTTGTATAGCTGTTATATAAAGGCTGGCGGCTATGAAACTCAAAATAACGGCTGTAGAATGATTCCAGCTGCTTGTATAGCTACTATATAAAGGCTGGCGGCTATGACACCCAAAATGGCGGATATAGAATGGTTCCACTACTATATAAAGGCTGGCGGCTATGACACTCAAAATAACGGCTGTAGAATGGTTCCAGCAGCTTGTAAAGCTACTATATAAAGGCTGGCGGCTATGAAACTCAAAATAACGGCTGTAGAATGTTTCCAGCAGCTTGTATAGCTGTTATATAAAGGCTGGCGGCTATGACACTCAAAATGGCGGCTGTAGAATGGTTTCAGCAGCTTGTAGAGCTACTATATAAAGGCTGGCGGCTATGACACTCAAAATAACGGCTGTAGAATGGTTCCAGCAGCTTGTAGATCTACTATGTAAAGGCTGGCGGCTATGACACTCAAAATAACGGCTGTAGAATGGTTCCAGCAGCTTGTATAGCTGTTATATAAAGACTGGCGGCTATGACACTCAAAATGGCGACTGTTGAATGGTTCCAGCAGTTTGTATAGCTGTTATTTAAAGGCTGGCGGCTATGACACTCAAAATGGCGTCTGGTAGAATGGTTCCAGCAGGTTGTAGAGCTACTATATAAAGGCTGGCGGCTATGACACTCAAAATAACGGCTGTAGAATGGTTCCAGCAGCTTGTAGAGCTACTATGTAAAGGCTGGCGGCTATGACACTCAAAATAACGGCTGTAGAATGGTTCCAGCAGCTTGTATAGCTACTATATAAAGGCTGGCGGCTATGACACCCAAAATGGCGGCTATAGAATGGTTCCACTACTATATAAAGCCTGGCGGCTATGACACTCAAAATAACGGCTGTAGAATGGTTCCAGCAGCTTGTAAAGCTACTATATAAAGGCTGGCGGCTATGAAACTCAAAATAACGGCTGTAGAATGTTTCCAGCAGCTTGTATAGCTGTTATATAAAGGCTGGCGGCTATGACACTCAAAATGGCGGCTGTAGAATGGTTTCAGCAGCTTGTAGAGCTACTATATAAAGGCTGGCGGCTATGACACTCAAAATAACGGCTGTAGAATGGTTCCAGCAGCTTGTAGAGCTACTATGTAAAGGCTGGCGGCTATGACACTCAAAATAACGGCTGTAGAATGGTTCCAGCAGCTTGTATAGCTGTTATATAAAGGCTGGCGGCTATGACACTCAAAATGGCGACTGTAGAATGGTTCCAGCAGTTTGTATAGCTGTTATTTAAAGGCTGGCGGCTATGACACTCAAAATGGCGTCTGGTAGAATGGTTCCAGCAGCTTGTAGAGCTACTATATAAAGGCTGGCGGCTATGACACTCAAAATAACGGCTGTAGAATGGTTCCAGCAGCTTGTATAGCTGTTATATAAAGGCTGGCGGCTATGACACTCAAAATGGCGGCTGTAGAATGGTTCCAGCATCTTGTATAGCTGTTATATATAGAGGCTGGCGGCTATGACATTAAAAATGGCGGCTGTAGAATGGTTCCAGCAGCTTGTGCAGCTACTATATAAAGGCTGGCGGCTATGACACTCAAAATAACTGCTGTAGAATGGTTCCAGCAGCTTGTGTAGCTGTTATATAAAGGCTGGCGGCTATGGCACTGAAAATAACGGCTATAGAATGGTTCCAGCAGCTTTTATAGCTGTTATATTAAGGCTGGCGGCTATGAAACTCAAAATAACGGCTGTAGAATTGTTCCAGCAGCTTGTAAAACTACTGTATAAAGGCTGGCGGCTATGACACTCAAAATGGCGGCTGTAGAATGGTTTCAGCAGCTTGTAGAGCTACTATATTAAGGCTGGCGGCTATGACACTCAAAATAACGGCTGTAGAATGGTTCCAGCAGCTTGTAGAGCTGCTATATAAAGGCTGGCGGCTATGACACTAAAAATAACGGCTGTAGAATGGTTCCAGCAGCTTGTAAAACTACTGTATAAAGGCTGGCGGCTATGACACTCAAAATAACGGCTGTAGAATGGTTTCAGCAGCTTTTATAGCTGTTATATAAAGGCTGGCGGCTATGACACTCAAAATGGCGGCTGTAGAATGGTTCCAGCAGCTTGTATAGCTGTTATATAAAGGCTGGCGCCTATGACACTCAAAATAATGGCTGTAGAATGCTTGCAACAGCTTGTAGAGCTACTATTTAAAGGCTGGCGGCTATGACACTCATAATAACGGCTGTAGAATGGTTCCAGCAGCTTTTATAGCTGTTATATAAAAGCTGACTCTCAAAATAACGGCTGTAGAATGGTTCCAGCAGCTTGTATAGCTGTTATATAAAGGCTGGCGGCTATGACACCCAAAAAAACGGATGTAGATAGTTCCAGCAGCTTGTAAAACTACTGTATAAAGGCTGGCGGCTATGACACTCAAAATAACGGCTGTAGAATGGTTCCAGCAGCTTGTATAGCTGTTATATAAAGGCTGGCGGCTATGAAACTCAAAATAACGGCTGTAGAATGATTCCAGCTGCTTGTATAGCTACTATATAAAGGCTGGCGGCTATGACACCCAAAATGGCGGCTATAGAATGGTTCCACTACTATATAAAGGCTGGCGGCTATGACACTCAAAATAACGGCTGTAGAATGGTTCCAGCAGCTTGTAAAGCTACTATATAAAGGCTGGCGGTTATGAAACTCAAAATAACGGCTGTAGAATGTTTCCAGCAGCTTGTATAGCTGTTATATAAAGGCTGGCGGCTATGACACTCAAAATGGCGGCTGTAGAATGGTTTCAGCAGCTTGTAGAGCTACTATATAAAGGCTGGCGGCTATGACACTCAAAATAACGGCTGTAGAATGGTTCCAGCAGCTTGTAGAGCTACTATGTAAAGGCTGGCGGCTATGACACTCAAAATAACGGCTGTAGAATGGTTCCAGCAGCTTGTATAGCTGTTATATAAAGGCTGGCGGCTATGACACTCAAAATGGCGACTGTAGAATGGTTCCAGCAGTTTGTATAGCTGTTATTTAAAGGCTGGCGGCTATGACACTCAAAATGGCGTCTGGTAGAATGGTTCCAGCAGCTTGTAGAGCTACTATATAAAGGCTGGCGGCTATGATACTCAAAATAACGGCTGTAGAATGGTTCCAGCAGCTTGTAGAGCTTCTATGTAAAGGCTGGCGGCTATGACACTCAAAATAACGGCTGTAGAATGGTTCCAGCAGCTTCTAAAACTACTGTATAAAGGCTGGCGGCTATGACACTCAAAATGGCAGCTATAGAATGGTTCCACTACTATATAAAGGCTGGCGGCTATGACATTCGAAATAACGGCTGTAGAATGGTTCCAGCAGCTTGTATAGCTGCTATATAAAGGCTGGCGGCTATGAAACTCAAAATAACGGCTGTAGAATGTTTCCAGCAGCTTGTATAGCTGTTATATAAAGGCTGGCGGCTATGACACTCAAAATGGCGGCTGTAGAATGGTTTCAGCAGCTTGTAGAGCTACTATATAAAGGCTGGCGGCTATGACACTCAAAATAACGGCTGTAGAATGGTTCCAGCAGCTTGTAGAGCTACTATGTAAAGGCTGGCGGCTATGACACTCAAAATAACGGCTGTAGAATGGTTCCAGCAGCTTGTATAGCTGTTATATAAAAGCTGGCGGCTATGACACTCAAAATGGCGGCTGTAGAATGGTTCCAGCATCTTGTATAGCTGTAATATATAGAGGCTGGCGGCTATGACATTAAAAATGGCGGCTGTAGAATGGTACCAGCAGCTTGTGCAGCTACTATATAAAGGCTGGCGGCTATGACATTCAAAATAACGGCTGTAGAATGGTTCCAGCAGCTTGTATAGCTGTTATATAAAGGCTGGCGGCTATGGCACTCAAAATAACGGCTATAGAATGGTTCCAGCAGCTTTTATAGCTGTTATATTAAGGCTGGCGGCTATGACACTCAAAATAACGGCTGTAGAATGGTTCCAGCAGCTTGTAGAGCTACTATGTAAAGGCTGGCGGCTATGACACTCAAAATAACGGCTGTAGAATGGTTCCAGCAGCTTGTATAGCTGTTATATAAAGGCTGGCGGCTATGACACTCAAAATGGCGACTGTAGAATGGTTCCAGCAGTTTGTATAGCTGTAATTTAAAGGCTGGCGGCTATGACACTCAAAATGGCGTCTGGTAGAATGGTTCCAGCAGCTTGTAGAGCTACTATATAAAGGCTGGCGGCTATGACACTCAAAATAACGGCTGTAGAATGGTTCCAGCAGCTTGTATAGGTGTTATATAAAAGCTGGCGGCTATGACACTCAAAATGGCGGCTGTAGAATGGTTCCAGCATCTTGTATAGCTGTTATATATAGAGGCTGGCGGCTATGACATTAAAAATGGCGGCTGTAGAATGGTTCCAGCAGCTTGTATAGCTGTTATATAAAGGCTGGCGGCTATGGCACTGAAAATAACGGCTATAGAATGGTTCCAGCAGCTTTTATAGCTGTTATATTAAGGCTGGCGGCTATGACACTCAAAATAACGGCTGTAGAATGGTTCCAGCAGCTTGTAGAGCTACTATGTAAAGGCTGGCGGCTATGACACTCAAAATAACGGCTGTAGAATGGTTCCAGCAGCTTGTATAGCTGTTATATAAAGGCTGGCGGCTATGACACTCAAAATGGCGACTGTAGAATGGTTCCAGCAGTTTGTATAGCTGTTATTTAAAGGCTGGCGGCTATGACACTCAAAATGGCGTCTGGTAGAATGGTTCCAGCAGCTTGTAGAGCTACTATATAAAGGCTGACGGCTATGACACTCAAAATAACGGCTGTAGAATGGTTCCAGCAGCTTGTATAGCCGTTATATAAAAGCTGGCGGCTATGGCACTGAAAATAACGGCTATAGAATGGTTCCAGCAGCTTTTATAGCTGTTATATAAAGGCTGGCGGCTATGGCACTGAAAATAACGGCTATAGAATGGTTCCAGCAGCTTTTATAGCTGTTATATTAAGGCTGGCGGCTATGACACTCAAAATAACGGCTGTAGAATGGTTCCAGCAGCTTGTAGAGCTACTATGTAAAGGCTGGCGGCTATGACACTCAAAATAACGGCTGCAGAATGGTTCCAGCAGCTTGTATAGCTGTTATATAAAGGCTGGCGGCTATGGCACTGAAAATAACGGCTATAGAATGGTTCCAGCAGCTTTTATAGCTGTTATATTAAGGCTGGCGGCTATGACACTCAAAATAACGGCTGTAGAATGGTTCCAGCAGCTTGTAGAGCTACTATGTAAAGGCTGGCGGCTATGACACTCAAAATAACGGCTGTAGAATGGTTCCAGCAGCTTGTATAGCTGTTATATAAAGGCTGGCGGCTATGACACTCAAAATGGCGACTGTAGAATGGTTCCAGCAGTTTGTATAGCTGCTATATAAAGGCTGGCGGCTATGACACTCAAAATGGCGTCTGGTAGAATGGTTCCAGCAGCTTGTAGAGCTACTATATAAAGGCTGGCGGCTATGACACTCAAAATAACGGCTGTAGAATGGTTCCAGCAGCTTGTATAGCTGTTATATAAAAGCTGGCGGCTATGACACTCAAAATGGCGGCTGTAGAATGGTTCCAGCATCTTGTATAGCTGTTATATATAGAGGCTGGCGGCTATGACATTAAAAATGGCGGCTGTAGAATGGTTCCAGCAGCTTGTATAGCTGTTATATAAAGGCTGGCGGCTATGGCACTGAAAATAACGGCTATAGAATGGTTCCAGCAGCTTTGATAGCTGTTATATTAAGGCTGGCGGCTATGAAACTCAAAATAACGGCTGTAGAATGGTTCCAGCAGCTTGTAGAGCTGCTATATAAAGTTTGGCGGCTATGAAACTAAAAATAACGGCTGTAGAATGGTTCCAGCAGCTTGTAGAGCTACTATATAAAGGCTGGCGGCTATGACACTCAAAATAACGGCTGTAGAATGGTTCCAGCAGTTTGTATAGCTGTTATATAAAGGCTGGCGGCTATGACACTCAAAATGGCGGCTGTAGAATGGTTCCAGCAGCTTGTAGAGCTACTATATAAAGGCTGGCGGCTTTGACACCCAAAATAACGGATGTTGAATGGTTCCAGCAGCTTGTAAAACTACTATATAAAGGCTGGCGGCTATGCCACTCAAAATAACGGCTGTAGAATGGTTCCAGCAGCTTGTATAGCTGTTATATAAAGGCTGGCGGCTATGAAACTCAAAATAACGGCTGTAGAATGATTCTAGCTTCTTGTAGAGCTACTGTATAAGGGCTGGCGGCTATTACACTCAAAATAACGGCTGTAGAATGGATCCAGCAGTTTGTACAGCTGTTATATAAAGGCTGGCGGCTATGACACTCAAAATGGCGGCTGTAAAATGGTTCCAGCAGCTTGTAGAGCTACTATATAAAGGCTGGCGGCTATGACACCCAAAATAACGGCTATAGAATGGTTCCAGCAGCTTCTAAAACTACTGTATAAAGGCTGGCGGCTATGACACCCAAAATGGCGGCTATAGAATGGTTCCACTACTATATAAAGGCTGGCGGCTATGACACTCGAAATAACGGTGTTAGAATGGTTCCAGCAGCTTGTAAAGCTACTATATAAAGGCTGGCGGCTATGAAACTCAAAATAACGGCTGTAGAATGGTTCCAGCAGCTTGTAGAGCTACTATATAAAGGCTGGCGGCTATGATACTCAAAATAACGGCTGTAGAATGGTTCCAGCAGCTTGTATAGCTGTTATATAAAAGCTGGCGGCTATGCCACTCAAAATGGCGGCTGTAGAATGGTTCCAGCATCTTGTATAGCTGTTATATAAAGGCTGGCAGCTATGACATAAAAATAGGCGGCTGTAGAATGGTTCCACTACTTCATAAAGGCTGGCGGCTATGACACTCAAAATAACGGCTGTAGAATGGTTCCAGCAGCTTGTATAGCTGTTGTATAAAGGCTGGCGGCTATGCCACTCAAAATGGCGGCTGTAGAATGGTTCCAGCAGCTTGTAGAGCTACTATATAAAGGCTGGCGGCTATGACACTCAAAATGGCCGCTGTAGAATGGTTCCAGCACCTTGTATAGCTGTTATATAAAGGCTGGCGGCTATGACACTCAAAATGGCGGCTGTAGAATGGTTCCAGCAGCTTGTATAGCTTTTATATAAAGGCTGGCGCCTATGACACTCAAAATAATGGCTGTAGAATGCTTGCAACAGCTTGTAGAGCTACTATTTAAAGGCTGGCGGCTATGACACTCATAATAACGGCTGTAGAATGGTTCCAGCAGCTTTTATAGCTGTTATATAAAAGCTGACTCTCAAAATAACGGCTGTAGAATGGTTCCAGCAGCTTGTATAGCTGTTATATAAAGGCTGGCGGGTATGACACCCAAAAAAACGGATGTAGATAGTTCCAGCAGCTTGTAAAACTACTGTATAAAGGCTGGCGGCTATGACTCTCAAAATAACGGCTGTAGAATGGTTCCAGCAGCTTGTATAGCTGTTATATAAAGGCTGGCGGCTATGACATTAAAAATGGCGGCTGTAGAATGGTTCCATTACTTCATAAAGGCTGGCGGCTATGACACTCAAAATAACGGCTGTAGAATGGTTCCAGCAGCTTGTATAGCTGTTGTATAAAGGCTGGCGGCTATGCCACTCAAAATGGCGGCTGTAGAATGGTTCCAGCAGCTTGTAAAACTACTGTATAAAGGCTGGCGGCTATGACACTCAAAATAACGGCTGTAGAATGGTTCCAGCAGCTTTTAAAGCTGTTATATAAAGGCTGGCGGCTATGACACTCAAAATGGTGGCTGTAAAATGGTTCCAGCAGCTTGTAGAGCTACTATATAAAGGCTGGCGGCTATGACACCCAAAATAATGGCTGTAGAATGCTTGCAACAGCTTGTAGAGCTACTATTTAAAGGCTGGCGGCTATGACACTCATAATAACGGCTGTAGAATGGTTCCAGCAGCTTGTAAAACTACTGTATAAAGGCTGGCGGCTATGACACTCAAAATAACGGCTGTAGAATGGTTCCAGCAGCTTTTAAAGCTGTTATATAAAGGCTGGCGGCTATGACACTCAAAATGGCGGCTGTAAAATGGTTCCAGCAGCTTGTATAGCTTTTATATAAAGGCTGGCGCCTATGACACTCAAAATAATGGCTGTAGAATGCTTGCAACAGCTTGTAGAGCTACTATTTAAAGGCTGGCGGCTATGACACTCATAATAACGGCTGTAGAATGGTTCCAGCAGCTTGTATAGCTGTTATATAAAGGCTGGCGGCTATGACACCCAAAAAAACGGATGTAGATAGTTCCAGCAGCTTGTAAAACTACTGTATAAAGGCTGGCGGCTATGACACTCAAAATAACGGCTGTAGAATGGTTCCAGCAGCTTGTATAGCTGTTATATAAAGGCTGGCGGCTATGAAACTCAAAATAACGGCTGTAGAATGATTCTAGCTTCTTGTAGAGCTACTGTATAAGGGCTGGCGGCTATTACACTCAAAATAACGGCTGTAGAATGGATCCAGCAGTTTGTACAGCTGTTATATAAAGGCTGGCGGCTATGACACTCAAAATGGCGGCTATAGAATGGTTCCACTACTATATAAAGGCTGGCGGCTATGACACTCAAAATAACGGCTGTAGAATGGTTCCAGCAGCTTGTAAAGCTACTATATAAAGGCTGGCGGCTATGAAACTCAAAATAACGGCTGTAGAATGTTTCCAGCTGCTTGTATAGCTACTATGTAAAGGCTGGCGGCTATGACACTCAAAATAACGGCTGTAGAATGGTTCCAGCAGCTTGTATAGCTGTTATATAAAGGCTGGCGGCTATGACACTCAAAATGGCGACTGTAGAATGGTTCCAGCAGTTTGTATAGCTGTTATTTAAAGGCTGGCGGCTATGACACTCAAAATGGCGTCTGGTAGAATGGTTCCAGCAGCTTGTAGAGCTACTATATAAAGGCTGGCGGCTATGACACTCAAAATAACGGCTGTAGAATGGTTCCAGCAGCTTGTATAGCTGTTATATAAAAGCTGGCGGCTATGACACTCAAAATGGCGGCTGTAGAATGGTTCCAGCATCTTGTATAGCTGTTATATATAGAGGCTGGCGGCTATGACATTAAAAATGGCGGCTGTAGAATGGTTCCAGCAGCTTGTATAGCTGTTATATAAAGGCTGGCGGCTATGGCACTGAAAATAACGGCTATAGAATGGTTCCAGCAGCTTTTATAGCTGTTATATTAAGGCTGGCGGCTATGAAACTCAAAATAACGGCTGTAGAATGGTTCCAGCAGCTTGTAGAGCTGCTATATAAAGTTTGGCGGCTATGAAACTAAAAATAACGGCTGTAGAATGGTTCCAGCAGCTTGTATAGCTGTTATATAAAGGCTGGCGGCTATGACATTAAAAATGGCGGCTGTAGAATGGTTCCATTACTTCATAAAGGCTGGCGGCTATGACACTCAAAATAACGGCTGTAGAATGGTTCCAGCAGCTTGTATAGCTGTTGTATAAAGGCTGGCGGCTATGCCACTCAAAATGGCGGCTGTAGAATGGTTCCAGCAGCTTGTAAAACTACTGTATAAAGGCTGGCGGCTATGACACTCAAAATAACGGCTGTAGAATGGTTCCAGCAGCTTTTAAAGCTGTTATATAAAGGCTGGCGGCTATGACACTCAAAATGGCGGCTGTAAAATGGTTCCAGCAGCTTGTATAGCTTTTATATAAAGGCTGGCGCCTATGACACTCAAAATAATGGCTGTAGAATGCTTGCAACAGCTTGTAGAGCTACTATTTAAAGGCTGGCGGCTATGACACTCATAATAACGGCTGTAGAATGGTTCCAGCAGCTTGTATAGCTGTTATATAAAGGCTGGCGGCTATGACACCCAAAAAAACGGATGTAGATAGTTCCAGCAGCTTGTAAAACTACTGTATAAAGGCTGGCGGCTATGACACTCAAAATAACGGCTGTAGAATGGTTCCAGCAGCTTGTATAGCTGTTATATAAAGGCTGGCGGCTATGACACTCAAAATGGCGACTGTAGAATGGTTCCAGCAGTTTGTATAGCTGTTATTTAAAGGCTGGCGGCTATGACACTCAAAATGGCGTCTGGTAGAATGGTTCCAGCAGCTTGTAGAGCTACTATATAAAGGCTGGCGGCTATGACACTCAAAATAACGGCTGTAGAATGGTTCCAGCAGCTTGTATAGCTGTTATATAAAAGCTGGCGGCTATGACACTCAAAATGGCGGCTGTAGAATGGTTCCAGCATCTTGTATAGCTGTTATATATAGAGGCTGGCGGCTATGACATTAAAAATGGCGGCTGTAGAATGGTTCCAGCAGCTTGTATAGCTGTTATATAAAGGCTGGCGGCTATGGCACTGAAAATAACGGCTATAGAATGGTTCCAGCAGCTTTTATAGCTGTTATATTAAGGCTGGCGGCTATGAAACTCAAAATAACGGCTGTAGAATGGTTCCAGCAGCTTGTAGAGCTGCTATATAAAGTTTGGCGGCTATGAAACTAAAAATAACGGCTGTAGAATGGTTCCAGCAGCTTGTAGAGCTACTATATAAAGGCTGGCGGCTATGACACTCCAAATAACGGCTGTAGAATGGTTCCAGCAGTTTGTATAGCTGTTATATAAAGGCTGGCGGCTATGACACTCAAAATGGCGGCTGTAGAATGGTTCCAGCAGCTTGTAGAGCTACTATATAAAGGCTGGCGGCTTTGACACCCAAAATAACGGATGTTGAATGGTTCCAGCAGCTTGTAAAACTACTATATAAAGGCTGGCGGCTATGCCACTCAAAATAACGGCTGTAGAATGGTTCCAGCAGCTTGTATAGCTGTTATATAAAGGCTGGCGGCTATGAAACTCAAAATAACGGCTGTAGAATGATTCTAGCTTCTTGTAGAGCTACTGTATAAGGGCTGGCGGCTATTACACTCAAAATAACGGCTGTAGAATGGATCCAGCAGTTTGTACAGCTGTTATATAAAGGCTGGCGGCTATGACACTCAAAATGGCGGCTGTAAAATGGTTCCAGCAGCTTGTAGAGCTACTATATAAAGGCTGGCGGCTATGACACCCAAAATAACGGCTATAGAATGGTTCCAGCAGCTTCTAAAACTACTGTATAAAGGCTGGCGGCTATGACACCCAAAATGGCGGCTATAGAATGGTTCCACTACTATATAAAGGCTGGCGGCTATGACACTCGAAATAACGGTTGTAGAATGGTTCCAGCAGCTTGTAAAGCTACTATATAAAGGCTGGCGGCTATGAAACTCAAAATAACGGCTGTAGAATGGTTCCAGCAGCTTGTAGAGCTACTATATAAAGGCTGGCGGCTATGATACTCAAAATAACGGCTGTAGAATGGTTCCAGCAGCTTGTATAGCTGTTATATAAAAGCTGGCGGCTATGCCACTCAAAATGGCGGCTGTAGAATGGTTCCAGCATCTTGTATAGCTGTTATATAAAGGCTGGCGGCTATGACATTAAAAATGGCGGCTGTAGAATGGTTCCACTACTTCATAAAGGCTGGCGGCTATGACACTCAAAATAACGGCTGTAGAATGGTTCCAGCAGCTTGTATAGCTGTTGTATAAAGGCTGGCGGCTATGCCACTCAAAATGGCGGCTGTAGAATGGTTCCAGCAGCTTGTAGAGCTACTATATAAAGGCTGGCGGCTATGACACTCAAAATGGCCGCTGTAGAATGGTTCCAGCACCTTGTATAGCTGTTATATAAAGGCTGGCGGCTATGACACTCAAAATGGCGGCTGTAGAATGGTTCCAGCAGCTTGTATAGCTTTTATATAAAGGCTGGCGCCTATGACACTCAAAATAATGGCTGTAGAATGCTTGCAACAGCTTGTAGAGCTACTATTTAATGGCTGGCGGCTATGACACTCATAATAACGGCTGTAGAATGGTTCCAGCAGCTTTTATAGCTGTTATATAAAAGCTGACTCTCAAAATAACGGCTGTAGAATGGTTCCAGCAGCTTGTATAGCTGTTATATAAAGGCTGGCGGCTATGACACCCAAAAAAACGGATGTAGATAGTTCCAGCAGCTTGTAAAACTACTGTATAAAGGCTGGCGGCTATGACTCTCAAAATAACGGCTGTAGAATGGTTCCAGCAGCTTGTATAGCTGTTATATAAAGGCTGGCGGCTATGACATTAAAAATGGCGGCTGTAGAATGGTTCCACTACTTCATAAAGGCTGGCGGCTATGACACTCAAAATAACGGCTGTAGAATGGTTCCAGCAGCTTGTATAGCTGTTGTATAAAGGCTGGCGGCTATGCCACTCAAAATGGCGGCTGTAGAATGGTTCCAGCAGCTTGTAAAACTACTGTATAAAGGCTGGCGGCTATGACACTCAAAATAACGGCTGTAGAATGGTTCCAGCAGCTTTTAAAGCTGTTATATAAAGGCTGGCGGCTATGACACTCAAAATGGCGGCTGTAGAATGGTTCCAGCAGCTTGTATAGCTTTTATATAAAGGCTGGCGCCTATGACACCCAAAAAAACGGATGTAGATAGTTCCAGCAGCTTGTAAAACTACTGTATAAAGGCTGGCGGCTATGACACTCAAAATAACGGCTGTAGAATGGTTCCAGCAGCTTGTATAGCTGTTATATAAAGGCTGGCGGCTATGAAACTCAAAATAAAGGCTGTAGAATGATTCCAGCTGCTTGTATAGCTACTATATAAAGGCTGGCGGCTATGACACCCAAAATGGCGGCTATAGAATGGTTCCACTACTATATAAAGGCTGGCGGCTATGACACTCAAAATAACGGCTGTAGAATGGTTCCAGCAGCTTGTAAAGCTACTATATAAAGGCTGGCGGCTATGAAACTCAAAATAACGGCTGTAGAATGTTTCCAGCAGCTTGTATAGCTGTTATATAAAGGCTGGCGGCTATGACACTCAAAATGGCGGCTGTAGAATGGTTTCAGCAGCTTGTAGAGCTACTATATAAAGGCTGGCGGCTATGACACTCAAAATAACGGCTGTAGAATGGTTCCAGCAGCTTGTAGAGCTACTATGTAAAGGCTGGCGGCTATGACACTCAAAATAACGGCTGTAGAATGGTTCCAGCAGCTTGTATAGCTGTTATATAAAGGCTGGCGGCTATGACACTCAAAATGGCGACTGTAGAATGGTTCCAGCAGTTTGTATAGCTGTTATTTAAAGGCTGGCGGCTATGACACTCAAAATGGCGTCTGGTAGAATGGTTCCAGCAGCTTGTAGAGCTACTATATAAAGGCTGGCGGCTATGACACTCAAAATAACGGCTGTAGAATGGTTCCAGCAGCTTGTAGAGCTACTATGTAAAGGCTGGCGGCTATGACACTCAAAATAACGGCTGTAGAATGGTTCCAGCAGCTTCTAAAACTACTGTATAAAGGCTGGCGGCTATGACACTCAAAATGGCGGCTATAGAATGGTTCCACTACTATATAACGGCTGGCGGCTATGACATTCGAAATAACGGCTGTAGAATGGTTCCAGCAGCTTGTATAGCTGTTATATAAAGGCTGGCGGCTATGAAACTCAAAATAACGGCTGTAGAATGTTTCCAGCAGCTTGTATAGCTGTTATATAAAGGCTGGCGGCTATGACACTCAAAATGGCGGCTGTAGAATGGTTTCAGCAGCTTGTAGAGCTACTATATAAAGGCTGGCGGCTATGACACTCAAAATAACGGCTGTAGAATGGTTCCAGCAGCTTGTAGAGCTACTATGTAAAGGCTGGCGGCTATGACACTCAAAATAACGGTTGTAGAATGGTTCCAGCAGCTTGTATAGCTGTTATATAAAAGCTGGCGGCTATGACACTCAAAATGGCGGCTGTAGAATGGTTCCAGCATCTTGTATAGCTGTTATATATAGAGGCTGGCGGCTATGACATTAAAAATGGCGGCTGTAGAATGGTACCAGCAGCTTGTGCAGCTACTATATAAAGGCTGGCGTCTATGACATTCAAAATAACGGCTGTAGAATGGTTCCAGCAGCTTGTATAGCTGTTATATAAAGGCTGGCGGCTATGGCACTCAAAATAACGGCTATAGAATGGTTCCAGCAGCTTTTATAGCTGTTATATTAAGGCTGGCGGCTATGACACTCAAAATAACGGCTGTAGAATGGTTCCAGCAGCTTGTAGAGCTACTATGTAAAGGCTGGCGGCTATGACACTCAAAATGGCGTCTGGTAGAATGGTTCCAGCAGCTTGTAGAGCTACTATATAAAGGCTGGCGGCTATGACACTCAAAATAACGGCTGTAGAATGGTTCCAGCAGCTTGTATAGCTGTTATATAAAAGCTGGCGGCTATGACACTCAAAATGGCGGCTGTAGAATGGTTCCAGCATCTTGTATAGCTGTTATATATAGAGGCTGGCGGCTATGACATTAAAAATGGCGGCTGTAGAATGGTTCCAGCAGCTTGTATAGCTGTTATATAAAGGCTGGCGGCTATGACACTCAAAATGGCGGCTGTAGAATGGTTTCAGCAGCTTGTAGAGCTACTATATAAAGGCTGGCGGCTATGACACTCAAAATAACGGCTGTAGAATGGTTCCAGCAGCTTGTAGAGCTACTATGTAAAGGCTGGCGGCTATGACACTCAAAATAACGGCTGTAGAATGGTTCCAGCAGCTTGTATAGCTGTTATATAAAGGCTGGCGGCTATGACACTCAAAATGGCGACTGTAGAATGGTTTCAGCAGCTTGTAGAGCTACTATATAAAGGCTGGCGGCTATGACACTCAAAATAACGGCTGTAGAATGGTTCCAGCAGCTTGTAGAGCTACTATGTAAAGGCTGGCGGCTATGACACTCAAAATAACGGCTGTAGAATGGTTCCAGCAGCTTGTATAGCTGTTATATAAAGGCTGGCGGCTATGACACTCAAAATAACGGCTGTAGAATGGTTCCAGCAGCTTGTAGAGCTACTATATAAAGCCTGGCGGCTAATTGATAAGGCTGGCGGCTAATTGATAAATTGATAAAGGCTGGCGGCTATGACACTCAAAATAACGGCTGTAGAATGGTTCCAGCAGCTTGTAAAGCTACTATATAAAGGCTGGCGGCTATGAAACTCAAAATAACGGCTGTAGAATGTTTCCAGCAGCTTGTATAGCTGTTATATAAAGGCTGGCGGCTATGACACTCAAAATGGCGGCTGTAGAATGGTTTCAGCAGCTTGTAGAGCTACTATATAAAGGCTGGCGGCTATGACACTCAAAATAACGGCTGTAGAATGGTTCCAGCAGCTTGTAGAGCTACTATGTAAAGGCTGGCGGCTATGACACTCAAAATAACGGCTGTAGAATGGTTCCAGCAGCTTGTATAGCTGTTATATAAAGGCTGGCGGCTATGACACTCAAAATGGCGACTGTAGAATGGTTCCAGCAGTTTGTATAGCTGTTATTTAAAGGCTGGCGGCTATGACACTCAAAATGGCGTCTGGTAGAATGGTTCCAGCAGCTTGTAGAGCTACTATATAAAGGCTGGCGGCTATGACACTCAAAATAACGGCTGTAGAATGGTTCCAGCAGCTTGTATAGCTGTTATATAAAAGCTGGCGGCTATGGCACTGAAAATAACGGCTATAGAATGGTTCCAGCAGCTTTTATAGCTGTTATATAAAGGCTGGCGGCTATGGCACTGAAAATAACGGCTATAGAATGGTTCCAGCAGCTTTTATAGCTGTTATATTAAGGCTGGCGGCTATGACACTCAAAATAACGGCTGTAGAATGGTTCCAGCAGCTTGTAGAGCTACTATGTAAAGGCTGGCGGCTATGACACTCAAAATAACGGCTGTAGAATGGTTCCAGCAGCTTGTATAGCTGTTATATAAAGGCTGGCGGCTATGGCACTGAAAATAACGGCTATAGAATGGTTCCAGCAGCTTTTATAGCTGTTATATTAAGGCTGGCGGCTATGACACTCAAAATAACGGCTGTAGAATGGTTCCAGCAGCTTGTAGAGCTACTATGTAAAGGCTGGCGGCTATGACACTCAAAATAACGGCTGTAGAATGGTTCCAGCAGCTTGTATAGCTGTTATATAAAGGCTGGCGGCTATGACACTCAAAATGGCGACTGTAGAATGGTTCCAGCAGTTTGTATAGCTGTTATTTAAAGGCTGGCGGCTATGACACTCAAAATGGCGTCTGGTAGAATGGTTCCAGCAGCTTGTAGAGCTACTATATAAAGGCTGGCGGCTATGACACTCAAAATAACGGCTGTAGAATGGTTCCAGCAGCTTGTATAGCTGTTATATAAAAGCTGGCGGCTATGACACTCAAAATGGCGGCTGTAGAATGGTTCCAGCATCTTGTATAGCTGTTATATATAGAGGCTGGCGGCTATGACATTAAAAATGGCGGCTGTAGAATGGTTCCAGCAGCTTGTATAGCTGTTATATAAAGGCTGGCGGCTATGGCACTGAAAATAACGGCTATAGAATGGTTCCAGCAGCTTTTATAGCTGTTATATTAAGGCTGGCGGCTATGAAACTCAAAATAACGGATGTTGAATGGTTCCAGCAGCTTGTAAAACTACTGTATAAAGGCTGGCGGCTATATCACTCAAAATAACGGCTGTAGAATGGTTCCAGCAGCTTGTATAGCTGTTATATAAAAGCTGGCGGCTATGCCACTCAAAATGGCGGCTGTAGAATGATTCTAGCTGCTTGTAGAGCTACTGTATAAGGGCTGGCGGCTATTACACTCAAAATAACGGCTGTAGAATGGATCCAGCAGTTTGTACAGCTGTTATATAAAGGCTGGCGGCTATGACACTCAAAATGGCGGCTGTAAAATGGTTCCAGCAGCTTGTAGAGCTACTATATAAAGGCTGGCGGCTATGACACCCAAAATAACGGCTATAGAATGGTTCCAGCAGCTTCTAAAACTACTGTATAAAGGCTGGCGGCTATGACACCCAAAATGGCGGCTATAGAATGGTTCCACTACTATATAAAGGCTGGCGGCTATGACACTCGAAATAACGGTTGTAGAATGGTTCCAGCAGCTTGAAAAGCTACTATATAAAGGCTGGCGGCTATGAAACTCAAAATAACGGCTGTAGAATGGTTCCAGCAGCTTGTAGAGCTACTATATAAAGGCTGGCGGCTATGATACTCAAAATAACGGCTGTAGAATGGTTCCAGCAGCTTGTATAGCTGTTATATAAAAGCTGGCGGCTATGCCACTCAAAATGGCGGCTGTAGAATGGTTCCAGCATCTTGTATAGCTGTTATATAAAGGCTGGCGGCTATGACATTAAAAATGGCGGCTGTAGAATGGTTCCACTACTTCATAAAGGCTGGCGGCTATGACACTCAAAATAACGGCTGTAGAATGGTTCCAGCAGCTTGTATAGCTGTTGTATAAAGGCTGGCGGCTATGCCACTCAAAATGGCGGCTGTAGAATGGTTCCAGCAGCTTGTAGAGCTACTATATAAAGGCTGGCGGCTATGACACTCAAAATGGCCGCTGTAGAATGGTTCCAGCACCTTGTATAGCTGTTATATAAAGGCTGGCGGCTATGACATTAAAAATGGCGGCTGTAGAATGGTTACAGCAGCTTGTAGAGCTACTATATAAAGGCTGGCGTCTATGACACTCAAAATAACGGCTGTAAAATAGTTCCAGCATCTTGTATAGCTGTTATATAAAGGCTGGCGGCTATGACACTCAAAATGGCGGCTGTAGAATGGTTCCAGCATCTTGTATAGCTGTTATATAAAGGCTGGCGGCTATGACATTAAAATGGCGGCTGTAGAATGGTTCCAGCAGCTTGTAGAGCTACTATATAAAGGCTGGCGGTTATGACACTCAAAATAACGGCTGTAGAATGGTTCCAGCAGCTTGTATAGCTGTTATATAAAGGCTGGCGGCTATGACACTCAAAATGGCGGCTGTAGAATGGTTCCAGCATCTTGTATAGCTGTTATATAAAGGCTGGCGGCTATGCCACTCAAAATGGCGGCTGTAGAATGGTTCCAGCATCTTGTATAGCTGTTATATGAAGGCTGGCGGCTATGACACTCAAAATAACGGCTGTAGAATAGTTCCAGCATCTTGTATAGCTGTTATATAAAGGCTGGCGGCTATGCCACTCAAAATAACGGCTGTAAAATAGTTCCAGCATCTTGTATAGCTGTTATATAAAGGCTGGCGGCTATGACACTCAAAATGGCGGCTGTAGAATGGTTCCAGCATCTTGTATAGCTGTTATATAAAGGCTGGCGGCTATGACATTAAAATGGCGGCTGTAGAATGGTTCCAGCAGCTTGTAGAGCTACTATATAAAGGCTGGCGGTTATGACACTCAAAATAACGGCTGTAGAATGGTTCCAGCAGCTTGTATAGCTGTTATATAAAGGCTGGCGGCTATGACACTCAAAATGGCGGCTGTAGAATGGTTCCAGCAGCTTGTAGAGCTACTATATAAAGGCTGGCGGTTATGACACTCAAAATAACGGCTGCAGAATGGTTCCAGCTGCTTGTATAGCTGTTACATAAAGGCTGGCGGCTATGACACTCAAAATGGCCGCTGTAGAATGGTTCCAGCACCTTGTATAGCTGTTATATAAAGGCTGGCGGCTATGACATTAAAAATGGCGGCTGTAGAATGATTACAGCAGCTTGTAGAGCTACTATATAAAGGCTGGCGTCTATGACACTCAAAATAACGGCTGTAGAATAGTTCCAGCATCTTGTATAGCTGTTATATAAAGGCTGGCGGCTATGCCACTCAAAATGGCGGCTGTAGAATGGTTCCAGCATCTTGTATAGCTGTTATATGAAGGCTGGCGGCTATGACACTCAAAATAACGGCTGTAGAATGATTCCAGCTGCTTGTTTAGCTGTTATATAAAGGCTGGCGACTATGACACTCAAAATAACGGCTGTAGAATGGTTCCAGCAGCTTGTAGAGCTACTATATAAAGGCTGGCGGCTATGACACTCAAAATGGCGGCTGTAGAATGGTTTTAGCAGCTTGCATAGCTGTTATATGAAGGCTGGCGGCTATGACACTCAAAATAACGGCTAAAGAATGGTTCCAGCAGCTTGTAGAGCTACTATATAAATGCTGGCGGCTATGACACTCAAAATAACGGCTGTAGAATGATTCCAGCTGCTTGTTTAGCTGTTATATAAAGGCTGGCGGCTATGACACTCAAAATAACGGCTGTAGAATGGTTCCAGCAGCTTGTAGAGCTCTATATAAAGGCTGGCGGCTATGACACTCAAAATAACGGCTGTAGAATGGTTCCAGCAGCTTGTATAGCTGTTATATAAAGGCTGGCGGCTATGACACTCAAAATGGCGGCTGTAGAATGGTTCCAGCAGCTTGTAGAGCTACTATATAAAGGCTGGCGGTTATGACACTCAAAATAACGGCTGCAGAATGGTTCCAGCTGCTTGTATAGCTGTTACATAAAGGCTGGCGGCTATGACACTCAAAATGGCCGCTGTAGAATGGTTCCAGCACCTTGTATAGCTGTTATATAAAGGCTGGCGGCTATGACATTAAAAATGGCGGCTGTAGAATGATTACAGCAGCTTGTAGAGCTACTATATAAAGGCTGGCGTCTATGACACTCAAAATAACGGCTGTAGAATAGTTCCAGCATCTTGTATAGCTGTTATATAAAGGCTGGCGGCTATGCCACTCAAAATGGCGGCTGTAGAATGGTTCCAGCATCTTGTATAGCTGTTATATGAAGGCTGGCGGCTATGACACTCAAAATAACGGCTGTAGAATGATTCCAGCTGCTTGTTTAGCTGTTATATAAAGGCTGGCGACTATGACACTCAAAATAACGGCTGTAGAATGGTTCCAGCAGCTTGTAGAGCTACTATATAAAGGCTGGCGGCTATGACACTCAAAATGGCGGCTGTAGAATGGTTTTAGCAGCTTGCATAGCTGTTATATGAAGGCTGGCGGCTATGACACTCAAAATAACGGCTAAAGAATGGTTCCAGCAGCTTGTAGAGCTACTATATAAATGCTGGCGGCTATGACACTCAAAATAACGGCTGTAGAATGATTCCAGCTGCTTGTTTAGCTGTTATATAAAGGCTGGCGGCTATGACACTCAAAATAACGGCTGTAGAATGGTTCCAGCAGCTTGTAGAGCTCTATATAAAGGCTGGCGGCTATGACACTCAAAATAACGGCTGTAAAATAATTCCAGCTGCTTGTATAGCTGTTATATAAAGGCTGGCGGCTATGACACTCAAAATGGCCGCTGTAGAATGGTTCCAGCACCTTGTATAGCTGTTATATAAAGGCTGGCGGCTATGACATTAAAAATGGCGGCTGTAGAATGGTTCCACTACTATATAAAGGCTGGCGGCTATGACACTCAAAATAACGGCTGTAGAATGATTCCAGCTGCTTGTATAGCTGTTATATAAAGGCTGGCGGCTATGACACTCAAAATAACGGCTGTAGAATGGTTCCAGCAGCTTGTAGAGCTACTATATAAAGGCTGGCGGCTATGACACTCAAGATAACGGCTGTAGAATGATTCCAGCTGCTTGTATAGCTGTTATATAAAGGCTGGCGGCTATGACACTCAAAATGGCCGCTGTAGAATGGTTCCAGCATCTTGTATAGCTGTTATATAAAGGCTGGCGGCTATGACACTCAAAATAACCGCTATAGAATGGTTCCAGCAGCTTGTAGAGCTACTATATAAAGGCTGGCGGCTATGATACTCAAAATAACGGCTGTAGAATGGTTCCAGCAGCTTGTATAGCTACTATATAAAGGCTGGCGGCTATGGCACTGAAAATAACGGCTATAGAATAGTTTCAGCAGCTTTTGCAGCTGTTATATAAAGGATGGCGGCTATGACACTCAAAATAACGGCTGTAGAATGATTCCAGCTGCTTGTATAGCTGTTATATAAAGGCAGGCGGCTATGACACTCAAAATAACGGCTGTAGAATGGTTCCAGCAGCTTGTAGAGCTACTATATAAAGGCTGGCGGCTATGACACTCAAAATAACGGCTGTAGAATGATTCCAGCTGCTTGTATAGCTGTTATATAAAGGCTGGCGGCTATGACACTCAAAATGGCCGCTGTAGAATGGTTCCAGCACCTTGTATAGCTGTTATATAAAGGCTGGCGGCTATAACATTAAAAATGGCGGCTGTAGAATGGTTCCACTACTATATAAAGGCTGGCGGCTATGACACTCAAAATAACGGCTGTAGAATGATTCCAGCTGCTTGTATAGCTGTTATATAAAGGCTGGCGGCTATGACACTCAAAATAACGGCTGTAGAATGGTTCCAGCAGCTTGTAGAGCTACTATATAAAGGCTGGCGGCTGTGACACTCAAAATAACGGCTGTAGAATGATTCTAGCTGCTTGTATAGCTGTTATATAAAGGCTGGCGGCTATGACACTCAAAATGGCCGCTGTAGAATGGTTCCAGCACCTTGTATAGCTGTTATATAAAGGCTGGCGGCTATGACATTAAAAATGGCGGCTGTAGAATGGTTCCACTACTATATAAAGGCTGGCGGCTATGACACTCAAAATAACGGCTGTAGAATGGTTCCAGCTGCTTGTATAGCTGTTATATAAAGGCTGGCGGCTATGACACTCAAAATAACGGCTGTAGAATGTTTCCAGCAGCTGGTAGAGCTACCATATAAAGGCTGGCGGCTATGACACTCAAAAAATCGGCTGTAGAATAGTTCCAGCATCTTGTATAGCTGTTATATAAAAGCTGGCGGCTATGACACTCAAAATGGCGGCTGTAGAATGGTTCCAGCAGCTTGTAGAGCTACTATATAAAGGCTGGCGGCTATGATACTCAAAATAACGGCTGTAGAATGGTTCCAGCAGCTTGTATAGCTGTTATATAAAAGCTGGCGGCTATGCCACTCAAAATGGCGGCTGTAGAATGGTTCCAGCATCTTGTATAGCTGTTATATAAAGGCTGGCGGCTATGACATTAAAAATGGCGGCTGTAGAATGGTTCCACTACTTTATAAAGGCTGGCGGCTATGACACTCAAAATAACGGCTGTAGAATGGTTCCAGCAGCTTGTATAGCTGTTGTATAAAGGCTGGCGGCTATGCCACTCAAAATGGCGGCTGTAGAATGGTTCCAGCAGCTTGTAGAGCTACTATATAAAGGCTGGCGGCTATGACACTCAAAATGGCCGCTGTAGAATGGTTCCAGCACCTTGTATAGCTGTTATATAAAGGCTGGCGGCTATGACATTAAAAATGGCGGCTGTAGAATGGTTACAGCAGCTTGTAGAGCTACTGTATAAAGGCTGGCGTCTATGACACTCAAAATAACGGCTGTAAAATAGTTCCAGCATCTTGTATAGCTGTTATATAAAGGCTGGCGGCTATGACACTCAAAATGGCGGCTGTAGAATGGTTCCAGCATCTTGTATAGCTGTTATATAAAGGCTGCCGGCTATGACATTAAAATGGCGGCTGTAGAATGGTTCCAGCAGCTTGTAGAGCTACTATATAAAGGCTGGCGGTTATGACACTCAAAATAACGGCTGTAGAATGGTTCCAGCAGCTTGTATAGCTGTTGTATAAAGGCTGGCGGCTATGCCACTCAAAATGGCGGCTGTAGAATGGTTCCAGCAGCTTGTAGAGCTACTATATAAAGGCTGGCGGCTATGACACTCAAAATAACGGCTGTAGAATGGTTCCAGCTGCTTGTATAGCTGTTACATAAAGGCTGGCGGCTATGACACTCAAAATGGCCGCTGTAGAATGGTTCCAGCACATTGTACAGCTGTTATATAAAGGCTGGCGGCTATGACATTAAAAATGGCGGCTGTAGAATGATTACAGCAGCTTGTAGAGCTACTATATAAAGGCTGGCGTCTATGACACTCAAAATAACGGCTGTAGAATAGTTCCAGCATCTTGTATAGCTGTTATATAAAGGCTGGCGGCTATGCCACTCAAAATGGCGGCTGTAGAATGGTTCCAGCATCTTGTATAGCTGTTATATGAAGGCTGGCGGCTATGACACTCAAAATAACGGCTGTAGAATGATTGCAGCTGCTTGTTTAGCTGTTATATAAAGGCTGGCGGCTATGACACTCAAAATAACGGCTGTAGAATGGTTCCAGCAGCTTGTAGAGCTACTATATAAAGGCTGGCGGCTATGACACTCAAAATAACGGCTGTAGAATGATTCCAGCTGCTTGTTTAGCTGTTATATAAAGGCTGGCGGCTATGACACTCAAAATAACGGCTGTAGAATGGTTCCAGCACCTTGTATAGCTGTTATATAAAGGCTGGCGGCTATGACATTAAAAATGGCGGCTGTAGAATGGTTCCACTACTATATAAAGGCTGGCGGCTATGACACTCAAAATAACGGCTGTAGAATGGTTCCAGCATCTTGTATAGCTGTTATATAAAGGCTGGCGGCTCTGACACTCAAAATAACCGCTGTAGAATGGTTCCAGCAGCTTGTAGAGCTACTATATAAAGGCTGGCGGCTATGATACCCAAAATAACGGCTGTAGAATGGTTCCAGCAGCTTGTATAGCTACTATATAAAGGCTGGCGGCTATGGCACTGAAAATAACGGCTATAGAATAGTTCCAGCGGCTTTTGCAGCTGTTATATAAAGGATGGCGGCTATGATACCCAAAATAACGGCTGTAGAATGATTCCAGCTGCTTGTATAGCTGTTATATAAAGGCTGGCGGCTATGACACTCAAAATAACGGCTGTAGAATGGTTCCAGCAGCTTGTAGAGCTACTATATAAAGGCTGGCGGCTATGACACTCAAAATAACGGCTGTAGAATGATTCCAGCTGCTTGTATAGCTGTTATATAAAGGCTGGCGGCTATGATACTCAAAATGGCCGCTGTAGAATGGTTCCAGCACCTTGTATAGCTGTTATATAAAGGCTGGCGGCTATGACATTAAAAATGGCGGCTGTAGAATGGTTCCACTACTATATAAAGGCTGGCGGCTATGACACTCAAAATAACGGCTGTAGAATGGTTCCAGCTGCTTGTATAGCTGTTATATAAAGGCTGGCGGCTATGACACTCAAAATAACGGCTGTAGAATGTTTCCAGCAGCTGGTAGAGCTACCATATAAAGGCTGGCGGCTATGACACTCAAAATAACGGCTGTAGAATAGTTCCAGCATCTTGTATAGCTGTTATATAAAGGCTGGCGGCTATGACACTCAAAATGGCGGCTGTAGAATGGTTCCAGCATCTTGTATAGCTGTTATTTAAAGGCTGGCGGCTATGTCACTCAAAATGGCGGCTGTAGAATGGTTCCAGCATCTTGTATAGCTTTTATATAAAGGCTGGCGGCTATGACACTCAAAATGGCGGCTGTAGAATGGTTCCAGCAGCTTGTAGAGCTACTATATAAAGGCTGGCGGCTATGACATTAAAAATGGCGGCCGTAGAATGGTTCCAGCAGCTTGCATAGCTGTTATATAAAACCTGGCGGCTATGACACTCAAAATAACGGCTGTAGAATGGTTCCAGCAGCTTGTAGAGCTGTTATTTAAAGGCTGGCGGCTATGTCACTCAAAATGGCGGCTGTAGAATGGTTCCAGCATCTTGTATAGCTTTTATATAAAGGCTGGCGGCTATGACACTCAAAATAACGGCTGTAGAATGGTTCCAGCTGCTTGTATAGCTGTTATATAAAGGCTGGCGGCTATGACACTCAAAATAACGGCTGTAGAATGTTTCCAGCAGCTGGTAGAGCTACTATATAAAGGCTGGCGGCTATGACACTCAAAATAACGGCTGTAGAATGATTCCCGCTGCTTGTATAGCTATTATATAAAGGCTGGCGGCTATGACATTCAAAATGGCGGCTGTAGAATGGTTCCAGCATCTTGTATAGCTGTTATATAAAGGCTGGCGGCTATGACACTCAAAATAACGGCTAAAGAATGGTTCCAGCAGCTTGTAGAGCTACTATATAAAGGCTGGCGGCTATGACACTCAAAATAACGGCCGTAGAATGATTCCAGCTGCTTGTTTAGCTGTTATATAAAGGCTGGCGGCTATGACACTCAAAATAACGGCTGTAGAATGGTTCCAGCAGCTTGTAGAGCTCTATATAAAGGCTGGCGGCTATGACACTCAAAATAACGGCTGTAAAATAATTCCAGCTGCTTGTATAGCTGTTATATAAAGGCTGGCGGCTATGACACTCAAAATGGCCGCTGTAGAATGGTTCCAGCACCTTGTATAGCTGTTATAAAAAGGCTGGCGGCTATGACATTAAAAATGGCGGCTGTAGAATGGTTCCACTACTATATAAAGGCTGGCGGCTATGACACTCAAAATAACGGCTGTAGAATGGTTCCAGCATCTTGTATAGCTGTTATTTAAAGGCTGGCGGCTATGACACTCAAAATAACCGCTGTAGAATGGTTCCAGCAGCTTGTAGAGCTACTATATAAAGGCTGGCGGCTATGATACTCAAAATAACGGCTGTAGAATGGTTCCAGCAGCTTGTATAGCTACTATATAAAGGCTGGCGGCTATGGCACTGAAAATAACGGCTATAGAATAGTTTCAGCAGCTTTTGCAGCTGTTATATAAAGGATGGCGGCTATGACACTCAAAATAACGGCTGTAGAATGATTCCAGCTGCTTGTATAGCTGTTATATAAAGGCAGGCGGCTATGACACTCAAAATAACGGCTGTAGAATGGTTCCAGCAGCTTGTAGAGCTACTATATAAAGGCTGGCGGCTATGACACTCAAAATAACGGCTGTAGAATGATTCCAGCTGCTTGTATAGCTGTTATATAAAGGCTGGCGGCTATGACACTCAAAATGGCCGCTGTAGAATGGTTCCAGCACCTTGTATAGCTGTTATATAAAGGCTGGCGGCTATAACATTAAAAATGGCGGCTGTAGAATGGTTCCACTACTATATAAAGGCTGGCGGCTATGACACTCAAAATAACGGCTGTAGAATGATTCCAGCTGCTTGTATAGCTGTTATATAAAGGCTGGCGGCTATGACACTCAAAATAACGGCTGTAGAATGGTTCCAGCAGCTTGTAGAGCTACTATATAAAGGCTGGCGCGTGTGACACTCAAAATAACGGCTGTAGAATGATTCTAGCTGCTTGTATAGCTGTTATATAAAGGCTGGCGGCTATGACACTCAAAATGGCCGCTGTAGAATGGTTCCAGCACCTTGTATAGCTGTTATATAAAGGCTGGCGGCTATGACATTAAAAATGGCGGCTGTAGAATGGTTCCACTACTATATAAAGGCTGGCGGCTATGACACTCAAAATAACGGCTGTAGAATGGTTCCAGCTGCTTGTATAGCTGTTATATAAAGGCTGGCGGCTATGACACTCAAAATAACGGCTGTAGAATGTTTCCAGCAGCTGGTAGAGCTACCATATAAAGGCTGGCGGCTATGACACTCAAAATATCGGCTGTAGAATAGTTCCAGCATCTTGTATAGCTGTTATATAAAGGCTGGCGGCTATGACACTCAAAATGGCGGCTGTAGAATGGTTCCAGCAGCTTGTAGAGCTACTATATAAAGGCTGGCGGCTATGATACTCAAAATAACGGCTGTAGAATGGTTCCAGCAGCTTGTATAGCTGTTATATAAAAGCTGGCGGCTATGCCACTCAAAATGGCGGCTGTAGAATGGTTCCAGCATCTTGTATAGCTACTATATAAAGGCTGGCGGCTATGACATTAAAAATGGCGGCTGTAGAATGGTTCCACTACTTTATAAAGGCTGGCGGCTATGACACTCAAAATAACGGCTGTAGAATGGTTCCAGCAGCTTGTATAGCTGTTGTATAAAGGCTGGCGGCTATGCCACTCAAAATGGCGGCTGTAGAATGGTTCCAGCAGCTTGTAGAGCTACTATATAAAGGCTGGCGGCTATGACACTCAAAATGGCCGCTGTAGAATGGTTCCAGCACCTTGTATAGCTGTTATATAAAGGCTGGCGGCTATGACATTAAAAATGGCGGCTGTAGAATGGTTACAGCAGCTTGTAGAGCTACTGTATAAAGGCTGGCGTCTATGACACTCAAAATAACGGCTGTAGAATGGTTCCAGCAGCTTGTATAGCTGTTATATAAAAGCTGGCGGCTATGCCACTCAAAATGGCGGCTGTAGAATGGTTCCAGCATCTTGTATAGCTACTATATAAAGGCTGGCGGCTATGACATTAAAAATGGCGGCTGTAGAATGGTTCCACTACTTTATAAAGGCTGGCGGCTATGACACTCAAAATAACGGCTGTAGAATGGTTCCAGCAGCTTGTATAGCTGTTGTATAAAGGCTGGCGGCTATGACACTCAAAATGGCGGCTGTAGAATGGTTCCAGCAGCTTGTAGAGCTACTATATAAAGGCTGGCGGCTATGACACTCAAAATGGCCGCTGTAGAATGGTTCCAGCACCTTGTATAGCTGTTATATAAAGGCTGGCGGCTATGACATTAAAAATGGCGGCTGTAGAATGGTTACAGCAGCTTGTAGAGCTACTGTATAAAGGCTGGCGTCTATGACACTCAAAATAACGGCTGTAAAATAGTTCCAGCATCTTGTATAGCTGTTATATAAAGGCTGGCGGCTATGACACTCAAAATGGCGGCTGTAGAATGGTTCCAGCATCTTGTATAGCTGTTATATAAAGGCTGGCGGCTATGACATTAAAATGGCGGCTGTAGAATGGTTCCAGCAGCTTGTAGAGCTACTATATAAAGGCTGGCGGTTATGACACTCAAAATAACGGCTGTAGAATGGTTCCAGCAGCTTGTATAGCTGTTGTATAAAGGCTGGCGGCTATGCCACTCAAAATGGCGGCTGTAGAATGGTTCCAGCAGCTTGTAGAGCTACTATATAAAGGCTGGCGGCTATGACACTCAAAATAACGGCTGTAGAATGGTTCCAGCTGCTTGTATAGCTGTTACATAAAGGCTGGCGGCTATGACACTCAAAATGGCCGCTGTAGAATGGTTCCAGCACATTGTATAGCTGTTATATAAAGGCTGGCGGCTATGACATTAAAAATGGCGGCTGTAGAATGATTACAGCAGCTTGTAGAGCTACTATATAAAGGCTGGCGTCTATGACACTCAAAATAACGGCTGTAGAATAGTTCCAGCATCTTGTATAGCTGTTATATAAAGGCTGGCGGCTATGCCACTCAAAATGGCGGCTGTAGAATGGTTCCAGCATCTTGTATAGCTGTTATATGAAGGCTGGCGGCTATGACACTCAAAATAACGGCTGTAGAATGATTCCAGCTGCTTGTTTAGCTGTTATATAAAGGCTGGCGGCTATGACACTCAAAATAACGGCTGTAGAATGGTTCCAGCAGCTTGTAGAGCTACTATATAAAGGCTGGCGGCTATGACACTCAAAACAACGGCTGTAGAATGATTCCAGCTGCTTGTTTAGCTGTTATATAAAGGCTGGCGGCTATGACACTCAAAATAACGGCTGTAGAATGCTTCCAGCACCTTGTATAGCTGTTATATAAAGGCTGGCGGCTATGACATTAAAAACGGCGGCTGTAGAATGGTTCCACTACTATATAAAGGCTGGCGGCTATGACACTCAAAATAACGGCTGTAGAATGGTTCCAGCATCTTGTATAGCTGTTATATAAAGGCTGGCGGCTATGACACTCAAAATAACCGCTGTAGAATGGTTCCAGCAGCTTGTAGAGCTACTATATAAAGGCTGGCGGCTATGATACCCAAAATAACGGCTGTAGAATGGTTCCAGCAGCTTGTATAGCTACTATATAAAGGCTGGCGGCTATGGCACTGAAAATAACGGCTATAAAATAGTTCCAGCAGCTTTTGCAGCTGTTATATAAAGGATGGCGGCTATGATACCCAAAATAACGGCTGTAGAATGATTCCAGCTGCTTGTATAGCTGTTATATAAAGGCTGGCGGCTATGACACTCAAAATAACGGCTGTAGAATGGTTCCAGCAGCTTGTAGAGCTACTATATAAAGGCTGGCGGCTATGACACTCAAAATAACGGCTGTAGAATGATTCCAGCTGCTTGTATAGCTGTTATATAAAGGCTGGCGGCTATGACACTCAAAATAACGGCTGTAGAATGGTTCCAGCACCTTGTATAGCTGTTATATAAAGGCTGGCGGCTATGACATTAAAAATGGCGGCTGTAGAATGGTTCCACTACTATATAAAGGCTGGCGGCTATGACACTCAAAATAACGGCTGTAGAATGGTTCCAGCTGCTTGTATAGCTGTTATATAAAGGCTGGCGGCTATGACACTCAAAATAACGGCTGTAGAATGTTTCCAGCAGCTGGTAGAGCTACCATATAAAGGCTGGCGGCTATGACACTCAAAATAACGGCTGTAGAATAGTTCCAGCATCTTGTATAGCTGTTATATAAAGGCTGGCGGCTATGACACTCAAAATGGCGGCTGTAGAATGGTTCCAGCATCTTGTATAGCTGTTATTTAAAGGCTGGCGGCTATGTCACTCAAAATGGCGGCTGTAGAATGGTTCCAGCATCTTGTATAGCTTTTATATAAAGGCTGGCGGCTATGACACTCAAAATGGCGGCTGTAGAATGGTTCCAGCAGCTTGTAGAGCTACTATATAAAGGCTGGCGGCTATGACATTAAAAATGGCGGCCGTAGAATGGTTCCAGCAGCTTGCATAGCTGTTATATAAAACCTGGCGGCTATGACACTCAAAATAACGGCTGTAGAATGGTTCCAGCAGCTTGTAGAGCTGTTATTTAAAGGCTGGCGGCTATGTCACTCAAAATGGCGGCTGTAGAATGGTTCCAGCATCTTGTATAGCTTTTATATAAAGGCTGGCGGCTATGACACTCAAAATAACGGCTGTAGAATGGTTCCAGCTGCTTGTATAGCTGTTATATAAAGGCTGGCGGCTATGACACTCAAAATAACGGCTGTAGAATGTTTCCAGCAGCTGGTAGAGCTACTATATAAAGGCTGGCGGCTATGACACTCAAAATAACGGCTGTAGAATGATTCCCGCTGCTTGTATAGCTATTATATAAAGGCTGGCGGCTATGACATTCAAAATGGCGGCTGTAGAATGGTTCCAGCATCTTGTATAGCTGTTATATAAAGGCTGGCGGCTATGACATTAAAAATGGCGGCTGTAGAATGGTTACAGCAGCTTGTAGAGCTACTATATAAAGGCTGGCGTCTATGACACTCAAAATAACGGCTGTAGAATAGTTCCAGCATCTTGTATAGCTGTTATATAAAGGCTGGCGGCTATGACACTCAAAATGGCGGCTGTAGAATGGTTCCAGCATCTTGTATAGCTGTTATATAAAACCTGGCGGCTATGACACTCAAAATGGCGGCCGTAGAATGGTTCCAGCAGCTTGTAGAGCTACTATATAAAGGCTGGCGGCTATGACACTCAAAATAACGGCTGTAGAATGATTCCAGCTGCTTGTATAGCTGTTACATAAAGGCTGGCGGCTATGACACTCAAAATAACGGCTGTAGAATGGTTCCAGCAGCTGGTAGAGCTACTATATAAAGGCTGGCAGCTATGACACTCAAAATAACGGCTGTAGAATGGTTCCAGCAGCTTGTAGAGCTACTATATAAAGGCTGGCGGCTATCACACTCAAAATGGCCGCTGTAGAATGGTTCCAGCACCTTGTATAGCTGTTATATAAAGGCTGGCGGCTATGACATTAAAAATGGCGGCTGTAGAATGGTTCCACTACTATATAAAGGCTGGCGGCTATGACACTCAAAATAACGGCTGTAAAATGGTTCCAGCATCTTGTATAGCTGTTATATAAAGGCTGGCGGCTATGACACTCAAAATAACGGCTGTAGAATGGTTCCAGCAGCTTGTAGAGCTACTATATAAAGGCTGGCGGCTATAATACTCAAAATAACGGCTGTAGAATGGTTCCAGCACCTTGTATAGCTACTATATAAAGCCTGGCGGCTATGGCACTGAAAATAACGGCTATAGAATGGTTCCAGCAGCTTTTATAGCTGTTATATAAAGGCTAGCGGCTATGAAACTCAAAATAACGGCTGTAGAATGGTTTCAGCAGCTTGTAGAGCTGCTATATAAAGTTTGGCGGCTATGACACTCAAAATAACGGCTGTAGAGTGGTTCCAGCAGCTTGTAGAGCTACTATATAAAGGCTGGCGACTATGACACTCAAAATAACGGCTGTAGAATGGTTCCAGCAGTTTGTATAGCTGTTATATAAGGCCTGGCGGCTATGGCACTGAAAATAACGGCTGTAGAACGGTTCCAGCAGCTTGTAGAGCTGCTATATAAAGCTGGCGGCTATGACACCTAAAATAACGGCTGTAGAATGGTTCCAGCAGCTTGTAAAACTACTGTATAAAGGCTGGCGGCTATGACACTCAAAATAACGGCTGTAGAATGGTTCCAGCAGCTTGTAGAGCTACTATATAAAGCCTGGCGGCTATGGCACTGAAAATAACGGCTGTAGAATGGTTACAGCATCTTGTATAGCTGTTATATAAAGGCTGGCGGCTATGACATTAAAAATGGCGGCTGTAGAATGATTCCAGCAGCTTGTGGAGCTAATTTATAAAGGCTGGCGGCTATGAAAATAACGGCTGCAGAATGGTTCCAGCAACTTGTATAGCTGTTATATAAAGGCTGGCGGCTATGGCACTGATAATAACGGCTATAGATTGGTTCCAGCAGCTTTTATAGCTGTTATATAAAGGCTGGCGGCTATGACACTCAAAATAACGGCTGTAGAATGGTTCCAGCAGCTTGTAGAGCTACTATATAAAGGCTGGCGGCTATGACACTCAAAATAACGGCTGTAGAATGGTTCCTGCAGTTTGTATAGCTGTTATATAAGGCCTGGCGGCTATCACACTCAAAATGGCCGCTGTAGAATGGTTCCAGCACCTTGTATAGCTGTTATATAAAGGCTGGCGGCTATGACATTAAAAATGGCGGCTGTAGAATGGTTCCACTACTATATAAAGGCTGGCGGCTATGACACTCAAAATAACGGCTGTAAAATGGTTCCAGCATCTTGTATAGCTGTTATATAAAGGCTGGCGGCTATGACACTCAAAATAACGGCTGTAGAATGGTTCCAGCAGCTTGTAGAGCTACTATATAAAGGCTGGCGGCTATAATACTCAAAATAACGGCTGTAGAATGGTTCCAGCACCTTGTATAGCTACTATATAAAGCCTGGCGGCTATGGCACTGAAAATAACGGCTATAGAATGGTTCCAGCAGCTTTTATAGCTGTTATATAAAGGCTAGCGGCTATGAAACTCAAAATAACGGCTGTAGAATGGTTTCAGCAGCTTGTAGAGCTGCTATATAAAGTTTGGCGGCTATGACACTCAAAATAACGGCTGTAGAGTGGTTCCAGCAGCTTGTAGAGCTACTATATAAAGGCTGGCGACTATGACACTCAAAATAACGGCTGTAGAATGGTTCCAGCAGTTTGTATAGCTGTTATATAAGGCCTGGCGGCTATGGCACTGAAAATAACGGCTGTAGAACGGTTCCAGCAGCTTGTAGAGCTGCTATATAAAGGCTGGCGGCTATGACACCTAAAATAACGGCTGTAGAATGGTTCCAGCAGCTTGTAAAACTACTGTATAAAGGCTGGCGGCTATGACACTCAAAATAACGGCTGTAGAATGGTTCCAGCAGCTTGTAGAGCTACTATATAAAGCCTGGCGGCTATGGCACTGAAAATAACGGCTGTAGAATGGTTACAGCATCTTGTATAGCTGTTATATAAAGGCTGGCGGCTATGACATTAAAAATGGCGGCTGTAGAATGATTCCAGCAGCTTGTGGAGCTAATTTATAAAGGCTGGCGGCTATGAAAATAACGGCTGCAGAATGGTTCCAGCAACTTGTATAGCTGTTATATAAAGGCTGGCGGCTATGGCACTGATAATAACGGCTATAGATTGGTTCCAGCAGCTTTTATAGCTGTTATATAAAGGCTGGCGGCTATGACACTCAAAATAACGGCTGTAGAATGGTTCCAGCAGCTTGTAGAGCTACTATATAAAGGCTGGCGGCTATGACACTCAAAATAACGGCTGTAGAATGGTTCCTGCAGTTTGTATAGCTGTTATATAAGGCCTGGCGGCTATGGCACTGTAAATAAGGGCTGTAGAATGGTTCCAGCAGCTTGTAGAGCTGCTATATAAAGGCTGGCGGCTATGACACCCAAAATAACGGTTGTAGAATGGTTCCAGCAGCTTGTAAAACTACTGTATAAAGGCTGGCGGCTATGACACTCAAAATAACGGCTGTAGAATGGTTCCAGCAGTTTGTATAGCTGTTATATAAGGCCTGGCGGCTATGGCACTGAAAATAACGGCTGTAGAATGGTTCCAGCAGCTTGTAGAGCTACTATATAAAGGCTGGCGGCTATGACACCCAAAAAAACGGCTGTAGAATGGTTCCAGCAGCTTGTATAACTACTGTATAAAGGCTGGCGGCTATGACACTCAAAATAACGGCTGTAGAATGGTTCCAGCAGCTTGTATAGCTGTTATATAAGGCCTGGCGGCTATGGCACTGAAAATAACGGCTATAGAATGGTTCAGCAGCTTTTATAGCTGTTATATAAAGGCTGGCGGCTATGAAACTCAAAATAACGGCTGTAGAATGGTTCCAGCAGCTTGTAGAGCTACTATATAAAGCCTGGCGGCTAATTGATAAGGCTGGCGGCTAATTGATAAATTGATAAAGGCTGGCGGCTATGACACTCAAAATAACGGCTGTAGAATGGTTCCAGCAGCTTGTAGAGCTACTATATAAAGCCTGGCGGCTATGGCACTGAAAATAACGGATGTAGAATGGTTCCAGCATCTTGTATAGCTGTTATATAAAAGCTGGCGGCTATGACACTCAAAATGGCATCTTGTATAGCTGTTATATAAAGGCTGGCGGCTATGACACTCAAAATAACGGCTGTAGAATGGTTCCAGCAGCACGTAGAGCTACTATATAAAGGCTGGCGGCTATGACACTCAAAATAACAGCTGTAGAATGATTCCAGCTGCTTGTATAGCTATTATATAAAGGCTGGCGGCTATGACACTCAAAATGGCCGCTGTAGAATGGTTCCAGCACCTTGTATAGCTGTTATATAAAGGCTGGCGGCTATTACATTAAAAATGGCGGCTGTAGAATGGTTCCACTACTATATAAAGGCTGGCGGCTATGACACTCAAAATAACGGCTGTAGAATGGTTCCAGCAGCTTGTAGAGCTACTATATAAAGTTTGGCGGCTATGACACTCAAAATAACGGCTGTAGAGTGGTTCCAGCAGCTTGTTGAGCTACTATATAAAGGCTGGCGGCTATGACACTCAAAATAACGGCTGTAGAATGGTTCCAGCAGTGTTTGTATAGCTGTTATATAAGGCCTGGCGGCTATGGCACTGAAAATAACGGCTATAGAATGGTTCCAGCAGCTTTTATAGCTGTTATATAAAGGCTGGCGGCTATGACACTCAAAATAACGGCTGTAGAATGCTTCCAGCAGCTTGTAGAGCTGCTATATAAAGTTTGGCGTCTATGACACTCAAAATAACGGCTGTAGAATGATTCCAGCTGCTTGTATAGCTGTTATATAAAGGCTGGCGGCTATGACACTCAAAATAACGGCTGTAGAATGGTTCCAGCATCTTGTATAGCTGTTATTTAAAGGCTGGCGGCTATGTCACTCAAAATGGCGGCTGTAGAATGGTTCCAGCATCTTGTATAGCTTTTATATAAAGGCTGGCGGCAATGACACTCAAAATGGCGGCTGTAGAATGGTTCCAGCAGCTTGTAGAGCTACTATATAAAGGCTGGCGGCTATGACACTCAAAATGGCGGCCGTAGAATGGTTCCAGCAGCTTGCATAGCTGTTATATAAAACCTGGCGGCTATGACACTCATAATAACGGCTGTAGAATGGTTCCAGCAGCTTGTAGAGCTACTGTATAAAGGCTGGCGGCTATGACACTCAAAATAACGGCTGTAGAATGATTCCAGCTGCTTGTATAGCTGTTACATAAAGGCTGGCGGCTATGACACTCAAAATAACGGCTGTAGAATGGTTCCAGCAGCTTGTAGAGCTACTATATAAAGGCTGGCGGCTGTGACACTCAAAATAACGGCTGTAGAATGGTTCCAGCAGCTTGTAGAGCTACTATATAAAGGCTGGCGCTTATCACACTCAAAATGGCCGCTGTAGAATGGTTCCAGCACCTTGTATAGCTGTTATATAAAGGCTGGCGGCTATGACATTAAAAATGGCGGCTGTAGAATGGTTCCACTACTATATAAAGGCTGGCGGCTATGACACTCAAAATAACGGCTGTAGAATGGTTCCAGCAGCTTGTAGAGCTACTATATAAAGGCTGGCGGCTATAATACTCAAAATAACGGCTGTAGAATGGTTCCAGCACCTTGTATAGCTACTATATAAATCCTGGCGGCTATGGCACTGAAAATAACGGCTATAGAATGGTTCCAGCAGCTTTTATAGCTGTTATATAAAGGCTGGCGGCTATGAAACACAAAATAACGGCTGTAGAATGGTTTCAGCAGCTTGTAGAGCTGCTATATAAAGTTTGGCGGCTATGACACTCAAAATAACAGCTGTAGAGTGGTTCCAGCAGCTTGTAGAGCTACTATATAAAGGCTGGCGGCTATGACACTCAAAATAACAGCTGTAGAATGGTTCCAGCAGTTTGTATAGCTGTTATATAAGGCCTGGCGGCTATGGCACTGAAAATAACGGCTGTAGAATGGTTCCAGCAGCTTGTAGAGCTGCTATATAAAGGCTGGCGGCTATGACACCTAAAATAACGGCTGTAGAATGGTTCCAGCAGCTTGTAAAACTACTGTATAAAGGCTGGCGACTATGACACTCAAAATAACGGCTGTAGAATGGTTCCAGCAGCTTGTAGAGCTACTATATAAAGCCTGGCGTCTATGGCACTGAAAATAACGGCTGTAGAATGGTTACAGCATCTTGTATAGCTGTTATATAAAGGCTGGCGGCTATGACATTAAAAATGGCGGCTGTAGAATGGTTCCAGCAGCTTGTGGAGCTAATTTATAAAGGCTGGCGGCTATGGCACTGAAAATAACGGCTGCAGAATGGTTCCAGCAGCTTGTATAGCTGTTATATAAAGGCTGGCGGCTATGGCACTGATAATAACGGCTATAGAATGGTTCCAGCAGCTTTTATAGCTGTTATATAAAGGCTCAAAATAACGGCTGTAGAATGATTCCAGCTGCTTGTATAGCTGTTATATAAAGGCTGGCGGCTATGACACTCAAAATAACGGCTGTAGAATGGTTCCAGCAGTTTGTATAGCTGTTATATAAGGCCTGGCGGCTATGGCACTGTAAATAACGGCTGTAGAATGGTTCCAGCAGCTTGTAGAGCTGCTATATAAAGGCTGGCGGCTATGACACCCAAAATAACGGTTGTAGAATGGTTCCAGCAGCTTGTAAAACTACTGTATAAAGGCTGGCGGCTATGACACTCAAAATAACGGCTGTAGAATGGTTCCAGCAGTTTGTATAGCTGTTATATAAGGCCTGGCGGCTATGGCACTGAAAATAACGGCTGTAGAATGCTTCCAGCAGCTTGTAGAGCTGCTATATAAAGGCTGGCGGCTATGACACCCAAAATAACGGCTGTAGAATGGTTCCAGGAGCTTGTAAAACTACTGTATAAAGGCTGGCGGCTATGACACTCAAAATAACGGCTGTAGAATGGTTCCAGCAGCTTGTATAGCTGTTATATAAGGCCTGGCGGCTATGGCACTGAAAATAACGGCTATAGAATGGTTCAGCAGCTGTTATAGCTGTTATATAAAGGCTGGCGGCTATGAAACTCAAAATAACGGCTGTAGAATGGTTCCAGCAGCTTGTAGAGCTACTATATAAAGCCTGGCGGCTAATTGATAAGGCTGGCGGCTAATTGATAAATTGATAAAGGCTGGCGGCTATGACACTCAAAATAACGGCTGTAGAATGGTTCCAGCAGCTTGTAGAGCTACTATATGAAGCCTGGCGGCTATGGCACTCAAAATAACGGCTGTAGAATGGTTCCAGCAGATTGTATAGCTGTTATATAAAGTCTGGCGGCTATGCCACTCAAAATGGCGGCTGTAGAATGGTTCCAGCATCTTGTATAGCTGTTATATAAAGGCTGGCGGCTATGACATTAAAAATGGCGGCTGTAGAATGGGAACAGCAGATTGTAGAGCTACTATATAAAGGCTGGCGGCTATGACACTCAAAATAACAACTGTAGAATGGTTCCAGCAGCTTGTAGAGCTACTATATAAAGGCTGGCGGCTATGACACTCAAAATAACGGCTGTAGAATGATTCCAGCTGCTTGTATAGCTGCTATATAAAGTTTGGCGGCTATGACACTCAAAATAACGGCTGTAGAATGGTTCCAGCAGTTTGTATAGCTGTTATATAAAAGCTGGCGGCTATGACACTCAAAATGGCATCTTGTATAGCTGTTATATAAAGGCTGGCGGCTATGACACTCAAAATAACGGCTGTAGAATGGTTCCAGCAGCATGTAGAGCTACTATATAAAGGCTGGCGGCTATGACACTCAAAATAACGGCTGTAGAATGATTCCAGCTGCTTGTATAGCTATTATATAAAGGCTGGCGGCTATGACACTCAAAATGGCCGCTGTAGAATGGTTCCAGCACCTTGTACAGCTGTTATATAAAGGCTGGCGGCTATTACATTAAAAATGGCGGCTGTAGAATGGTTCCACTACTATATAAAGGCTGGCGGCTATGACACTCAAAATAACGGCTGTAGAATGGTTCCAGCAGCTTGTAGAGCTACTATATAAAGTTTGGCGGCTATGACACTCAAAATAACGGCTGTAGAGTGGTTCCAGCAGCTTGTTGAGCTACTATATAAAGGCTGGCGGCTATGACACTCAAAATAACGGCTGTAGAATGGTTCCAGCAGTTTGTATAGCTGTTATATAAGGCCTGGCGGCTATGGCACTGAAAATAACGGCTGTAGAATGGTTCCAGCAGCTTGTGGAGCTAATTTATAAAGGCTGGCGGCTATGAAACTCAAAATAACGGCTGTAGATTGGTTTCAGCAGCTTGTAGAGCTGCTATATAAAGTTTTGCGGCTATGGCACTCAAAATAACGGCTGTAGAATGTTTCCAGCAGCTGGTAGAGCTACTATATAAAGGCTGGCGGATATGACACTGAAAATAACGGCTGTAGAATGGTTCCAGCAGCTTGTATAGCTTTTATATAAAGGCTGGCGGCCATGCCACTCAAAATGGCGGCTGTAGAATGTTTCCAGCATCTTGTATAGCTGTTATATAAAGGCTGGCGGCTATGACATTAAAAATGGCGGCTGTAGAATGGTTACAGCAGCTTGTAGAGCTACTATATAAAGGCTGGCGTCTATGACACTCAAAATAACGGCTGTAGAATAGTTCCAGCATCTTGTATAGCTGTTATATAAAGGCTGGTGGCTATGACACTCAAAATGGCGGCTGTAGAATGGTTCCAGCATCTTGTATAGCTGTTATTTAAAGGCTGGCGGCTATGTCACTCAAAATGGCGGCTGTAGAATGGTTCCAGCATCTTGTATAGCTTTTATATAAAGGCTGGCGGCAATGACACTCAAAATGGCGGCTGTAGAATGGTTCCAGCAGCTTGTAGAGCTACTATATAAAGGCTGGCGGCTATGACACTCAAAATGGCGGCCGTAGAATGGTTCCAGCAGCTTGCATAGCTGTTATATAAAACCTGGCGGCTATGACACTCATAATAACGGCTGTAGAATGGTTCCAGCAGCTTGTAGAGCTACTGTATAAAGGCTGGCGGCTATGACACTCAAAATAACGGCTGTAGAATGATTCCAGCTGCTTGTATAGCTGTTACATAAAGGCTGGCGGCTATGACACTCAAAATAACGGCTGTAGAATGGTTCCAGCAGCTTGTAGAGCTACTATATAAAGGCTGGCGGCTATGCCACTCAAAATAACGGCTGTAGAATGGTTCCAGCAGCTTGTAGAGCTACTATATAAAGGCTGGCGGCTATCACACTCAAAATGGCCGCTGTAGAATGGTTCCAGCACCTTGTATAGCTGTTATATAAAGGCTGGCGGCTATGACATTAAAAATGGCGGCTGTAGAATGGTTCCACTACTATATAAAGGCTGGCGGCTATGACACTCAAAATAACGGCTGTAAAATGGTTCCAGCATCTTGTATAGCTGTTATATAAAGGCTGGCGGCTATGACACTCAAAATAACGGCTGTAGAATGGTTCCAGCAGCTTGTAGAGCTACTATATAAAGGCTGGCGGCTATAATACTCAAAATAACGGCTGTAGAATGGTTCCAGCACCTTGTATAGCTACTATATAAATCCTGGCGGCTATGGCACTGAAAATAACGGCTATAGAATGGTTCCAGCAGCTTTTATAGCTGTTATATAAAGGCTGGCGGCTATGAAACTCAAAATAACGGCTGTAGAATGGTTTCAGAAGCTTGTAGAGCTGCTATATAAAGTTTGGCGGCTATGACACTCAAAATAACAGCTGTAGAGTGGTTCCAGCAGCTTGTAGAGCTACTATATAAAGGCTGGCGGCTATGACACTCAAAATAACAGCTGTAGAATGGTTCCAGCAGTTTGTATAGCTGTTATATAAGGCCTGGCGGCTATGGCACTGAAAATAACGGCTGTAGAACGGTTCCAGCAGCTTGTAGAGCTGCTATATAAAGGCTGGCGGCTATGACACCTAAAATAACGGCTGTAGAATGGTTCCAGCAGCTTGTAAAACTACTGTATAAAGGCTGGCGACTATGACACTCAAAATAACGGCTGTAGAATGGTTCCAGCAGCTTGTAGAGCTACTATATAAAGCCTGGCGGCTATGACACTCAAAATAACGGCTGTAGAATGGTTACAGCATCTTGTATTGTTGTTATATAAAGGCTGGCGGCTATGACATTAAAAATGGCGGCTGTAGAATGGTTCCAGCAGCTTGTGGAGCTAATTTATAAAGGCTGGCGGCTATGACACTCAAAATAACGGCTGTAGAATGGTTCCAGCAGTTTGTATAGCTGTTATATAAGGCCTGGCGGCTATGGCACTGAAAATAACGGCTGTAGAACGGTTCCAGCAGCTTGTAGAGCTGCTATATAAAGGCTGGCGGCTATGACACCTAAAATAACGGCTGTAGAATGGTTCCAGCAGCTTGTAAAACTACTGTATAAAGGCTGGCGACTATGACACTCAAAATAACGGCTGTAGAATGGTTCCAGCAGCTTGTAGAGCTACTATATGAAGCCTGGCGGCTATGGCACTCAAAATAACGGCTGTAGAATGGTTCCAGCAGATTGTAGAGCTACTATATAAAGGCTGGCGGCTATGACACTCAAAATAACAGCTGTAGAATGGTTCCAGCAGTTTGTATAGCTGTTATATAAGGCCTGGCGGCTATGGCACTGAAAATAACGGCTGTAGAACGGTTCCAGCAGCTTGTAGAGCTGCTATATAAAGGCTGGCGGCTATGACACCTAAAATAACGGCTGTAGAATGGTTCCAGCAGCTTGTAAAACTACTGTATAAAGGCTGGCGACTATGACACTCAAAATAACGGCTGTAGAATGGTTCCAGCAGCTTGTAGAGCTACTATATGAAGCCTGGCGGCTATGGCACTCAAAATAACGGCTGTAGAATGGTTCCAGCAGATTGTATAGCTGTTATATAAAGTCTGGCGGCTATGCCACTCAAAATGGCGGCTGTAGAATGGTTCCAGCATCTTGTATAGCTGTTATATAAAGGCTGGCGGCTATGACATTAAAAATGGCGGCTGTAGAATGGGAACAGCAGATTGTAGAGCTACTATATAAAGGCTGGCGGCTATGACACTCAAAATAACAACTGTAGAATGGTTCCAGCAGCTTGTAGAGCTACTATATAAAGGCTGGCGGCTATGACACTCAAAATAACGGCTGTAGAATGATTCCAGCTGCTTGTATAGCTGCTATATAAAGTTTGGCGGCTATGACACTCAAAATAACGGCTGTAGAATGGTTCCAGCAGTTTGTATAGCTGTTATATAAAAGCTGGCGGCTATGACACTCAAAATGGCATCTTGTATAGCTGTTATATAAAGGCTGGCGGCTATGACACTCAAAATAACGGCTGTAGAATGGTTCCAGCAGCATGTAGAGCTACTATATAAAGGCTGGCGGCTATGACACTCAAAATAACGGCTGTAGAATGATTCCAGCTGCTTGTATAGCTATTATATAAAGGCTGGCGGCTATGACACTCAAAATGGCCGCTGTAGAATGGTTCCAGCACCTTGTACAGCTGTTATATAAAGGCTGGCGGCTATGACACTCAAAATAACGGCTGTAGAATGGTTCCAGCAGCTTGTAGAGCTACTATATAAAGTTTGGCGGCTATGACACTCAAAATAACGGCTGTAGAGTGGTTCCAGCAGCTTGTTGAGCTACTATATAAAGGCTGGCGGCTATGACACTCAAAATAACGGCTGTAGAATGGTTCCAGCAGTTTGTATAGCTGTTATATAAGGCCTGGCGGCTATGGCACTGAAAATAACGGCTGTAGAATGGTTCCAGCAGCTTGTGGAGCTAATTTATAAAGGCTGGCGGCTATGAAACTCAAAATAACGGCTGTAGATTGGTTTCAGCAGCTTGTAGAGCTGCTATATAAAGTTTTGCGGCTATGGCACTCAAAATAACGGCTGTAGAATGTTTCCAGCAGCTGGTAGAGCTACTATATAAAGGCTGGCGGATATGACACTGAAAATAACGGCTGTAGAATGGTTCCAGCAGCTTGTATAGCTTTTATATAAAGGCTGGCGGCCATGCCACTCAAAATGGCGGCTGTAGAATGTTTCCAGCATCTTGTATAGCTGTTATATAAAGGCTGGCGGCTATGACATTAAAAATGGCGGCTGTAGAATGGTTACAGCAGCTTGTAGAGCTACTATATAAAGGCTGGCGTCTATGACACTCAAAATAACGGCTGTAGAATAGTTCCAGCATCTTGTATAGCTGTTATATAAAGGCTGGTGGCTATGACACTCAAAATGGCGGCTGTAGAATGGTTCCAGCATCTTGTATAGCTGTTATTTAAAGGCTGGCGGCTATGTCACTCAAAATGGCGGCTGTAGAATGGTTCCAGCATCTTGTATAGCTTTTATATAAAGGCTGGCGGCAATGACACTCAAAATGGCGGCTGTAGAATAGTTCCAGCAGCTTGTAGAGCTACTATATAAAGGCTGGCGGCTATGACACTCAAAATGGCGGCCGTAGAATGGTTCCAGCAGCTTGCATAGCTGTTATATAAAACCTGGCGGCTATGACACTCATAATAACGGCTGTAGAATGGTTCCAGCAGCTTGTAGAGCTACTGTATAAAGGCTGGCGGCTATGACACTCAAAATAACGGCTGTAGAATGATTCCAGCTGCTTGTATAGCTGTTACATAAAGGCTGGCGGCTATGACACTCAAAATAACGGCTGTAGAATGGTTCCAGCAGCTTGTAGAGCTACTATATAAAGGCTGGCGGCTATGCCACTCAAAATAACGGCTGTAGAATGGTTCCAGCAACTTGTAGAGCTACTATATAAAGGCTGGCGGCTATCACACTCAAAATGGCCGCTGTAGAATGGTTCCAGCACCTTGTATAGCTGTTATATAAAGGCTGGCGGCTATGACATTAAAAATGGCGGCTGTAGAATGGTTCCACTACTATATAAAGGCTGGCGGCTATGACACTCAAAATAACGGCTGTAAAATGGTTCCAGCATCTTGTATAGCTGTTATATAAAGGCTGGCGGCTATGACACTCAAAATAACGGCTGTAGAATGGTTCCAGCAGCTTGTAGAGCTACTATATAAAGGCTGGCGGCTATAATACTCAAAATAACGGCTGTAGAATGGTTCCAGCACCTTGTATAGCTACTATATAAAGCCTGGCGGCTATGGCACTGAAAATAACGGCTATAGAATGGTTCCAGCAGCTTTTATAGCTGTTATATAAAGGCTGGCGGCTATGAAACTCAAAATAACGGCTGTAGAATGGTTTCAGAAGCTTGTAGAGCTGCTATATAAAGTTTGGCGGCTATGACACTCAAAATAACAGCTGTAGAGTGGTTCCAGCAGCTTGTAGAGCTACTATATAAAGGCTGGCGGCTATGACACTCAAAATAACAGCTGTAGAATGGTTCCAGCAGTTTGTATAGCTGTTATATAAGGCCTGGCGGCTATGGCACTGAAAATAACGGCTGTAGAACGGTTCCAGCAGCTTGTAGAGCTGCTATATAAAGGCTGGCGGCTATGACACCTAAAATAACGGCTGTAGAATGGTTCCAGCAGCTTGTAAAACTACTGTATAAAGGCTGGCGACTATGACACTCAAAATAACGGCTGTAGAATGGTTCCAGCAGCTTGTAGAGCTACTATATAAAGCCTGGCGGCTATGACACTCAAAATAACGGCTGTAGAATGGTTACAGCATCTTGTATTGTTTTTATATAAAGTCTGGCGGCTATGACATTAAAAATGGCGGCTGTAGAATGGTTGTGGAGCTAATTTATAAAGGCTGGCGGCTATGGCACTGAAAATAACGGCTGCAGAATGGTTCCAGCAGCTTGTATAGCTGTTATATAAAGGCTGGCGGCTATGGCACTGATAATAACGGCTATAGAATGGTTCCAGCAGCTTTTATAGCTGTTATATAAAGGCTGGCGGCTATGACACTCAAAATAACGGCTGTAGAATGCTTCCAGCAGCTTGTAGAGCTGCTATATAAAGTTTGGCGGCTATGACACTCAAAATAACGGCTGTAGAATGGTTCCAGCAGTTTGTATAGCTGTTATATAAGGCCTGGCGGCTATGGCACTGTAAATAACGGCTGTAGAATGGTTCCAGCAGCTTGTAGAGCTGCTATATAAAGGCTGGCGGCTATGACACCCAAAATAACGGTTGTAGAATGGTTCCAGCAGCTTGTAAAACTACTGTATAAAGGCTGGCGGCTATTGCACTCAAAATAACGGCTGTAGAATGGTTCCAGCAGTTTGTATAGCTGTTATATAAGGCCTGGCGGCTATGGCACTGAAAATAACGGCTGTAGAATGGTTCCAGCAGCTTGTAGAGCTGCTATATAAAGGCTGGCGGCTATGACACCCAAAATAACGGCTGTAGAATGGTTCCAGCAGCTTGTAAAACTACTGTATAAAGGCTGGCGGCTATGACACTCAAAATAACGGCTGTAGAATGGTTCCAGCAGCTTGTATAGCTGTTATATAAGGCCTGGCGGCTATGGCACTGAAAATAACGGCTATAGAATGGTTCAGCAGCTGTTATAGCTGTTATATAAAGGCTGGCGGCTATGAAACTCAAAATAACGGCTGTAGAATGGTTCCAGCAGCTTGTAGAGCTACTATATAAAGCCTGGCGGCTAATTGATAAGGCTGGCGGCTAATTGATAAATTGATAAAGGCTGGCGGCTATGACACTCAAAATAACGGCTGTAGAATGGTTCCAGCAGCTTGTAGAGCTACTATATGAAGCCTGGCGGCTATGGCACTCAAAATAACGGCTGTAGAATGGTTCCAGCAGATTGTATAGCTGTTATATAAAGGCTGGCGGCTATGCCACTCAAAATGGCGGCTGTAGAATGGTTCCAGCATCTTGTATAGCTGTTATATAAAGGCTGGCGGCTATGACATTAAAAATGGCGGCTGTAGAATGGGAACAGCAGATTGTAGAGCTACTATATAAAGGCTGGCGGCTATGACACTCAAAATAACAACTGTAGAATGGTTCCAGCAGCTTGTAGAGCTACTATATAAAGGCTGGCGGCTATGACACTCAAAATAACGGCTGTAGAATGATTCCAGCTGCTTGTATAGCTGTTATATAAAGGCTGGCGGCTATGACACTCAAAATAACGGCTGTAGAATGGTTCCAGCAGCTTGTAGAGCTACTATATAAAGGCTGGCGGCTATGACACTCAAAATAACGGCTGTAGAATGATTCCAGCTGCTTGTATAGCTGTTATATAAAGGCTGGCGGCTATGACACTCAAAATAACGGCTGTAAAATGGTTCCAGCAGCTTGTAGAGCTACTATATAAAGGCTGGCGGCTATGACACTCAAAATAACGGCTGTAGAATGATTCCAGCTGCTTGTATAGCTGTTATATAAAGGCTGGCGGCTATGACACTCAAAATGGCCGCTGTAGAATGGTTCCAGCACCTTGTATAGCTGTTATATAAAGGCTGGCGGCTATGACACTCAAAATAACGGCTGTAGAATGGTTCCAGCAGCTTGTAGAGCTACTATATAAAGGCTGGCGGCTATGACACTCAAAATAACGGCTGTAGAATGATTCCAGCTGCTTGTATAGCTGTTATATAAAGGCTGGCGGCTATGACACTAAAAATGGCCGCTGTAGAATGGTTCCAGCACCTTGTATAGCTGTTATATAAAGGCTGGCGGCTATGACACTCTAAATAACGGCTGTAGAATGATTCCAGCTGCTTGTATAGCTGTTATATAAAGGCTGGCGGCTATGACACTCAAAATAACGGCTGTAGAATGGTTTCAGCAGCTTGTAGAGCTACTATATAAAGGCTGACGGCTATGACACTCAAAATAACGGCTGTAGAATGATTCCAGTTGCTTGTATAGCTGTTAAATAAAGGCTGGCGGCTATGACACTCAAAATAACGGCTGTAGAATGGTTCCAGCAGCTTGTAGAGCTACTATATAAAGGCTGGCGGCTATGACACTCAAAATAACGGCTGTAGAATGATTCCAGCTGCTTGTATAGCTGTTATATAAAGGCTGGCGGCTATGACACTCAAAATGGCCGCTGTAGAATGGTTCCAGCACCTTGTATAGCTTTTATATAAAGGCTGGCGGCTATGACACTCAAAATGGCGGCTGTAGAATGGTTCCAGCATCTTGTATAGCTGTTATTTAACGGCTGGCGGCTATGCCACTCAAAATGGCGGCTGTAGAATGGTTCCAGCATCTTGTATAGCTTTTATATAAAGGCTGGCGGCTATGACACTCAAAATGGCGGCTGTAGAATGGTTCCAGCGGCTTGTAGAGCTACTATATAAAGGCTGGCGGCTATGACACTCAAAATAACGGCTGTAGAATGATTCCAGCTGCTTGTAGAGCTACTATTTAAAGGCTGGCGGCTATGACACTCAAAATAACGGCTGTAGAATGATTCCAGCTGCTTGTATAGCTGTTATATAAAGGCTGGCGGCTATGACACTCAAAATAACGGCTGTAGAATGGTTCCAGCAGCTGGTAGAGCTACTATATAAAGGCTGGCGGCTATGACACTCAAAATAACGGCTGTAGAATGGTTCCAGCAGCTTGTATAGCTGTTATATAAAGTCTGGCGGCTATGCCACTCAAAATGGCGGCTGTAGAATGGTTCCAGCATCTTGTATAGCTGTTATATAAAGGCTGGCGGCTATGACACTCAAAATAACGGCTGTAGAATGGTTCCAGCAGCTTGTAGAGCTACTATATAAAGGCTGGCGGCTATGACACTCAAAATGGCGGCCGTAGAATGGTTCCAGCAGCTTGCATAGCTGTTTAATAAAGCCTGGCGGCTATGACACTCAAAATAACGGCTGTAGAATGGTTCCAGCAGCTTGTAGAGCTACTATATATAGGCTGGCGGCTAAGACATTCAAAATAACGGCTGTAGAATGATTCCAGCTGCTGGTATAGCTGTTATATAAGGCTGGCGGCTATGACACTCAAAATAACGGCTGTAGAATGGGTACAGCAGCTTGTATAGCTGTTATATAAAGGCTGGCGGCTATGACACTCTAAATAACGGCTGTAGAATGATTCCAGCTGCTTGTATAGCTGTTATATAAAGGCTGGCGGCTATGACACTCAAAATGGCGGCTGTAGAATGGTTCCAGCAGCTTGTAGAGCTACTATATAAAGGCTGACGGCTATGACACTCAAAATAACGGCTGTAGAATGATTCCAGTTGCTTGTATAGCTGTTAAATAAAGGCTGGCGGCTATGACACTCAAAATAACGGCTGTAGAATGGTTCCAGCAGCTTGTAGAGCTACTATATAAAGGCTGGCGGCTATGACACTCAAAATAACGGCTGTAGAATGATTCCAGCTGCTTGTATAGCTGTTATATAAAGGCTGGCGGCTATGACACTCAAAATGGCCGCTGTAGAATGGTTCCAGCACCTTGTATAGCTTTTATATAAAGGCTGGAGGCTATGACACTCAAAATGGCGGCTGTAGAATGGTTCCAGCATCTTGTATAGCTGTTATTTAACGGCTGGCGGCTATGCCACTCAAAATGGCGGCTGTAGAATGGTTCCAGCATCTTGTATAGCTTTTATATAAAGGCTGGCGGCTATGACACTCAAAATGGCGGCTGTAGAATGGTTCCAGCGGCTTGTAGAGCTACTATATAAAGGCTGGCGGCTATGACACTCAAAATAACGGCTGTAGAATGATTCCAGCTGCTTGTAGAGCTACTATTTAAAGGCTGGCGGCTATGACACTCAAAATAACGGCTGTAGAATGATTCCAGCTGCTTGTATAGCTGTTATATAAAGGCTGGCGGCTATGACACTCAAAATAACGGCTGTAGAATGGTTCCAGCAGCTGGTAGAGCTACTATATAAAGGCTGGCGGCTATGACACTCAAAATAACGGCTGTAGAATGGTTCCAGCAGCTTGTATAGCTGTTATATAAAGTCTGGCGGCTATGCCACTCAAAATGGCGGCTGTAGAATGGTTCCAGCATCTTGTATAGCTGTTATATAAAGGCTGGCGGCTATGACACTCAAAATAACGGCTGTAGAATGGTTCCAGCAGCTTGTATAGCTGTTATATAAAGTCTGGCGGCTATGCCACTCAAAATGGCGGCTGTAGAATGGTTCCAGCATCTTGTATAGCTGTTATATAAAGGCTGGCGGCTATGACACTCAAAATAACGGCTGTAGAATGGTTCCAGCAGCTTGTAGAGCTACTATATAAAGGCTGGCGGCTATGACACTCAAAATGGCGGCTGTAGAATGGTTCCAGCAGCTTGTAGAGCTATTATATATAGGCTGGCGGCTAAGACATTCAAAATAACGGCTGTAGAATGATTCCAGCTGCTGGTATAGCTGTTATATAAGGCTGGCGGCTATGACACTCAAAATAACGGCTGTAGAATGGGTACAGCAGCTTGTAGAGCTACTATATAAAGGCTGGCGTCTATGACACTCAAAATAACGGCTGTAGAATAGTTCCAGCATCTTGTATAGCTTTTATATAAAGGCTGGCGGCTATGACACTCAAAATGGCGGCTGTAGAATGGTTCCAGCATCTTGTATAGCTGTTATTTAAGGGCTGGCGGCTATGCCACTCAAAATGGCGGCTGTAGAATGGTTCCAGCATCTTGTATAGCTTTTATATAAAGGCTGGCGGCTATGACACTCAAAATGGCGGCTGTAGAATGGTTCCAGCGGCTTGTAGAGCTACTATATAAATGCTGGCGGCTATGACACTCAAAATGGCGGCTGTAGAATGATTCCAACAGCTTGCATAGCTGTTATATAAAGGCTGGCGGCTATGACACTCAAAATAACGGCTGTAGAATGGTTCCAGCAGCTTGTAGAGCTAATATATAAAGGCTGGCGGCTATGACACTCAAAATAACGGCTGTAGAATGATTCCAGCTGCTTGTATAGCTGTTATATAAAGGCTGGCGGTTATGACACCCAAAATAACGGCTGTAGAAAGGTTCCAGCAGCTTGTAGAGCTACTATATAAAGGCTGGCGGCTATGACACTCAAAATAACGGCTGTAGAATGATTCCAGCTGCTTGTATAGCTGTTATATAAAGGCTGGCGGCTATGACACTCAAAATGGCCGCTGTAGAATGGTTCAAGCACCTTGTATAGCTGTTATATAAAGGCTGGCGGCTATGACATTAAAAATGGCGGCTGTAGAATGGTTCCAGCAGCTTGTAGAGCTACTATATAAAGGCTGGCGGCTATGACACTCAAAACAACGGCTGTAGAATGATTCCAGCTGCTTGTATAGCTGTTATATAAAGGCTGGCGGCTATGACACTCAAAATGGCGGCTGTAGAATGGTTCCAGCAGCTTGCATAGCTGTTATATAAAGGCTGGCGGCTATGACACTCAAAATTACGGCTGTAGAATGGTTCCAGCAGATTGTAGAGCTACTATATAAAGGCTGGCGGCTATGACACTCAAAATAACGGCTGTAGAATGATTCCAGCTGCTTGTATAGCTGTTATATAAAGGCTGGCGGCTATGACACTCAAAATAACGGCTGTATAATGGTTCCAGCAGCTTGTAGAGCTACTATATAAAGGCTGGCGGCTATGACACTCAAAATAACGGCTGTAGAATGATTCCAGCTGCTGGTATAGCTGTTATATAAGGCTGGCGGCTATGACACTCAAAATGGCGGCTGTAGAATGGTTCCAGCGGCTTGTAGAGCTACTATATAAAGGCTGGCGGCTATGACACTCAAAATAACGGCTGTAGAATGATTCCAGCTGCTTGTAGAGCTACTATTTAAAGGCTGGCGGCTATGACACTCAAAATAGCAGCAGCTTGTATAGCTGTTATATAAAGTCTGGCGGCTATGCCACTCAAAATGGCGGCTGTAGAATGGTTCCAGCATCTTGTATAGCTGTTATATAAAGGCTGGCGGCTATGACACTCAAAATAACGGCTGTAGAATGGTTCCAGCAGCTTGTAGAGCTACTATATAAAGGCTGGCGGCTATGACACTCAAAATGGCGGCCGTAGAATGGTTCCAGCAGCTTGCATAGCTGTTTAATAAAGCCTGGCGGCTATGACACTCAAAATAACGGCTGTAGAATGGTTCCAGCAGCTTGTAGAGCTACTATATATAGGCTGGCGGATAAGACATTCAAAATAACGGCTGTAGAATGATTCCAGCTGCTGGTATAGCTGTTATATAAGGCTGGCGGCTATGACACTCAAAATAACGGCTGTAGAATGGGTACAGCAGCTTGTAGAGCTACTATATAAAGGCTGGCGTCTATGACACTCAAAATAACGGCTGTAGAATAGTTCCAGCATCTTGTATAGCTTTTATATAAAGGCTGGCGGCTATGACACTCAAAATGGCGGCTGTAGAATGGTTCCAGCATCTTGTATAGCTGTTATTTAAGGGCTGGCGGCTATGCCACTCAAAATGGCGGCTGTAGAATGGTTCCAGCATGTTGTATAGCTTTTATATAAAGGCTGGCGGCTATGACACTCAAAATGGCGGCTGTAGAATGGTTCCAGCGGCTTGTAGAGCTACTATATAAATGCTGGCGGCTATGACACTCAAAATGGCGGCTGTAGAATGATTCCAACAGCTTGCATAGCTGTTATATAAAGGCTGGCGGCTATGACACTCAAAATAACGGCTGTAGAATGGTTCCAGCAGCTTGTAGAGCTACTATATAAAGGCTGGCGGCTATGACACTCAAAATAACGGCTGTAGAATGATTCCAGCTGCTTGTATAGCTGTTATATAAAGGCTGGCGGTTATGACACCCAAAATAACGGCTGTAGAAAGGTTCCAGCAGCTTGTAGAGCTACTATATAAAGGCTGGCGGCTATGACACTCAAAATAACGGCTGTAGAATGATTCCAGCTGCTTGTATAGCTGTTATATAAAGGCTGGCGGCTATGACACTCAAAATGGCCGCTGTAGAATGGTTCAAGCACCTTGTATAGCTGTTATATAAAGGCTGGCGGCTATGACATTAAAAATGGCGGCTGTAGAATGGTTCCAGCAGCTTGTAGAGCTACTATATAAAGGCTGGCGGCTATGACACTAAAAACAACGGCTGTAGAATGATTCCAGCTGCTTGTATAGCTGTTATATAAAGGCTGGCGGCTATGACACTCAAAATGGCGGCTGTAGAATGGTTCCAGCAGCTTGCATAGCTGTTATATAAAGGCTGGCGGCTATGACACTCAAAATAACGGCTGTAGAATGGTTCCAGCAGATTGTAGAGCTACTATATAAAGGCTGGCGGCTATGACACTCAAAATAACGGCTGTAGAATGATTCCAGCTGCTTGTATAGCTGTTATATAAAGGCTGGCGGCTATGACACTCAAAATAACGGCTGTATAATGGTTCCAGCAGCTTGTAGAGCTACTATATAAAGGCTGGCGGCTATGACACTCAAAATAACGGCTGTAGAATGATTCCAGCTGCTTGTAGAGCTACTATATAAAGGCTGGCGGCTATGACACTCAAAATAACGGCTGTAGAATGGTTCCAGCAGCTTGTAGAGCTACTATATAAAGGCTGGCGGCTATGACACTCAAAATAACGGCTGTAGAATGATTCCAGCTGCTTGTATAGCTGTTATATAAAGGCTGGCGGCTATGACACTCAAAATAACGGCTGTAGAATGGTTCCAGCAGCTTGTAGAGCTACTATATAAAGGCTGGCGGCTATGACACTCAAAATAACGGCTGTAGAATGATTCCAGCTGCTTGTATAGCTGTTATATAAAGGCTGGCGGCTATGACACTCAAAATAACGGCTGTAGCATGGTTCCAGCAGCTTGTAGAGCTACTCTATAAAGGCTGGCGGCTATGACACTCAAAATAACGGCTGTAGAATGATTCCAGCTGCTTGTATAGCTGTTATATAAAGGCTGGCGGCTATGACACTCAAAATGGCCGCTGTAGAATGGTTCCAGCACCTTGTATAGCTGTTATATAAAGGCTGGCGGCTATGACACTCAAAATAACGGCTGTAGAATGATTCCAGCTGCTTGTATAGCTGTTATATAAAGGCTGGCGGCTATGACACTCAAAATAACGGCTGTAGAATGGTTCCAGCAGCTTGTAGAGCTACTATATAAAGGCTGGCGGCTATGACACTCAAAATAACGGCTGTAGAATGATTCCAGCTGCTTGTATAGCTGTTATATAAAGGCTGGCGGCTATGACACTCAAAATGGCCGCTGTAGAATGGTTCAAGCACCTTGTATAGCTGTTATATAAAGGCTGGCGGCTATGACATTAAAAATGGCGGCTGTAGAATGGTTCCAGCAGCTTGTAGAGCTACTATATAAAGGCTGGCGGCTATGACACTCAAAACAACGGCTGTAGAATGATTCCAGCTGCTTGTAGAGCTACTATATAAAGGCTGGCGGCTATGACACTCAAAATGGCGGCTGTAGAATGATTCCAGCTGCTTGTATAGCTGTTATATAAAGGCTGGCGGCTATGACACTCAAAATAACGGCTGTAGAATGGTTCCAGCAGCTGGTAGAGCTACTATATAAAGGCTGGCGGCTATGACACTCAAAATAACGGCTGTAGAATGGTTCCAGCAGCTTGTATAGCTGTTATATAAAGTCTGGCGGCTATGCCACTCAAAATGGCGGCTGTAGAATGGTTCCAGCATCTTGTATAGCTGTTATATAAAGGCTGGCGGCTATGACACTCAAAATAACGGCTGTAGAATGATTCCAGCTGCTTGTATAGCTGTTATATAAAGGCTGGCGGCTATGACACTCAAAATAACGGCTGTAGAATGGTTCCAGCAGCTGGTAGAGCTACTATATAAAGGCTGGCGGCTATGACACTCAAAATAACGGCTGTAGAATGGTTCCAGCAGCTTGTAGAGCTACTATATAAAGGCTGGCGGCTATGACACTCAAAATAACGGCTGTAGACTGATTCCAGCTGCTTGTATAGCTGTTATATAAAGGCTGGCGGCTATGACACTCAAAATAACGGCTGTAGAATGGTTCCAGCAGCTGGTAGAGCTACTATATAAAGGCTGGCGGCTATGACACTCAAAATAACGGCTGTAGAATGGTTCCAGCAGCTTGTATAGCTGTTATATAAAGTCTGGCGGCTATGCCACTCAAAATGGCGGCTGTAGAATGGTTCCAGCATCTTGTATAGCTACTATATAAAGGCTGGCGGCTATGACACTCAAAACAACGGCTGTAGAATGATTCCAGCTGCTTGTAGAGCTACTATATAAAGGCTGGCGGCTATGACACTCAAAATGGCGGCTGTAGAATGATTCCAGCTGCTTGTATAGCTGTTATATAAAGGCTGGCGGCTATGACACTCAAAATAACGGCTGTAGAATGGTTCCAGCATCTTGTATAGCTTTTATATAAAGGCTGGCGGCTATGACACTCAAAATGGCGGCTGTAGAATGGTTCCAGCATCTTGTATAGCTGTTATTTAAGGGCTGGCGGCTATGCCACTCAAAATGGCGGCTGTAGAATGGTTCCAGCATTTTGTATAGCTTTTATATAAAGGCTGGCGGCTATGACACTCAAAATGGCGGCTGTAGAATGGTTCCAGCGGCTTGTAGAGCTACTATATAAATGCTGGCGGCTATGACACTCAAAATGGCGGCTGTAGAATGGTTCCAACAGCTTGCATAGCTGTTATATAAAGGCTGGCGGCTATGACACTCAAAATAACGGCTGTAGAATGGTTCCAGCAGCTTGTAGAGCTACTATATAAAGGCTGGCGGCTATGACACTCAAAATAACGGCTGTAGAATGATTCCAGCTGCTTGTATAGCTGTTATATAAAGGCTGGCGGTTATGACACTCAAAATAACGGCTGTATAATGGTTCCAGCAGCTTGTAGAGCTACTATATAAAGGCTGGCGGCTATGACACTCAAAATAACGGCTGTAGAATGATTCCAGCTGCTTGTATAGCTGTTATATAAAGGCTGGCGGCTATGACACTCAAAATGGCCGCTGTAGAATGATTCAAGCACCTTGTATAGCTGTTATATAAAGGCTGGCGGCTATGACATTAAAAATGGCGGCTGTAGAATGGTTCCAGCAGCTTGTAGAGCTACTATATAAAGGCTGGCGGCTATGACACTCAAAACAACGGCTGTAGAATGATTCCAGCTGCTTGTATAGCTGTTATATAAAGGCTGGCGGCTATGACACTCAAAATGGCGGCTGTAGAATGGTTCCAGCAGCTTGCATAGCTGTTATATAAAGTCTGGCGGCTATGCCACTCAAAATGGCGGCTGTAGAATGGTTCCAGCATCTTGTATAGCTGTTATATAAAGGCTGGCGGCTATGACACTCAAAATAACGGCTGTAGAATGATTCCAGCTGCTTGTATAGCTGTTATATAAAGGCTGGCGGCTATGACACTCAAAATAACGGCTGTAGAATGGTTCCAGCAGCTGGTAGAGCTACTATATAAAGGCTGGCGGCTATGACACTCAAAATAACGGCTGTAGAATGGTTCCAGCAGCTTGTAGAGCTACTATATAAAGGCTGGCGGCTATGACACTCAAAATAACGGCTGTAGAATGATTCCAGCTGCTTGTATAGCTGTTATATAAAGGCTGGCGGCTATGACACTCAAAATAACGGCTGTATAATGGTTCCAGCAGCTTGTAGAGCTACTATATAAAGGCTGGCGGCTATGACACTCAAAATAACGGCTGTAGAATGATTCCAGCTGCTTGTATAGCTGTTATATAAAGGCTGGCGGCTATGACACTCAAAATAACGGCTGTAGAATGGTTCCAGCAGCTTGTAGAGCTTCTATATAAAGGCTGGCGGCTATGACACTCAAAATAACGGCTGTAGAATGATTCCAGCTGCTTGTATAGCTGTTATATAAAGGCTGGCGGCTATGACACTCAAAATAACGGCTGTAGAATGGTTCCAGCAGCTTGTAGAGCTACTATATAAAGGCTGGCGGCTATGACACTCAAAATAACGGCTGTAGAATGATTCCAGCTGCTTGTATAGCTGTTATATAAAGGCTGGCGGCTACGACACTCAAAATAACGGCTGTAGAATGGTTCCAGCAGCTTGTAGAGCTACTCTATAAAGGCTGGCGGCTATGACACTCAAAATAACGGCTGTAGAATGATTCCAGCTGCTTGTATAGCTGTTATATAAAGGCTGGCGGCTATGACACTCAAAATGGCCGCTGTAGAATGGTTCAAGCACCTTGTATAGCTGTTATATAAAGGCTGGCGGCTATGACATTAAAAATGGCGGCTGTAGAATGGTTCCAGCAGCTTGTAGAGCTACTATATAAAGGCTGGCGGCTATGACACTCAAAACAACGGCTGTAGAATGATTCCAGCTGCTTGTATAGCTGTTATATAAAGGCTGGCGGCTATGACACTCAAAATAACGGCTGTAGAATGGTTCCAGCAGCTTGTAGAGCTACTATATAAAGGCTGGCGGCTATGACACTCAAAATAACGGCTGTTGAATGATTCCAGCTGCTTGTATAGCTGTTATATAAAGGCTGGCGGGTATGACACTCAAAATAACGGCTGTAGAATGGTTCCAGCAGCTTGTAGAGCTACTATATAAAGGCTGGCGGCTATGACACTCAAAATAACGGCTGTAGAATGGTTCCAGCAGCTTGCATAGCTGTTATATAAAGGCTGGCGGCTATGACACTCAAAATAACGGCTGTAGAATGGTTCCAGCAGATTGTAGAGCTACTATATAAAGGCTGGCGGCTATGACACTCAAAATAACGGCTGTAGAATGATTCCAGCTGCTTGTATAGCTGTTATATAAAGGCTGGCGGCTATGACACTCAAAATAACGGCTATAGAATGGTTCCAGCAGCTTGTAGAGCTACTATATAAAGGCTGGCGGCTATGACACTCAAAATAACGGCTGTAAAATGATTCCAGCTGCTTGTATAGCTGTTATATAAAGGCTGGCGGCTATGACACTCAAAATAACGGCTTTAGAATGGTTCCAGCAGCTTGTAGAGCTACTATATAAAGGCTGGCGGCTATGACACTCAAAATAACGGCTGTAGAATGGTACCAGCAGCTGGTAGAGCTACTATATAAAGGCTGGCGGCTATGACACTCAAAATGGCGGCTGTAGAATGGTTCCAGCAGCTTGCATAGCTGTTATATAAAGGCTGGCGGCTATGACACTCAAAATAACGGCTGTAGAATGATTCCAGCTGCTTGTATAGCTGTTATATAAAGGCTGGCGGCTATGACACTCAAAATAACGGCTGTAGAATGGTTCCAGCAGCTTGTAGAGCTACTATATAAAGGCTGGCGGCTATGACACTCAAAATAACGGCTGTTGAATGATTCCAGCTGCTTGTATAGCTGTTATATAAAGGCTGGCGGGTATGACACTCAAAATAACGGCTGTAGAATGGTTCCAGCAGCTTGTAGAGCTACTATATAAAGGCTGGCGGCTATGACACTCAAAATAACGGCTGTAGAATGATTCCAGCAGCTTGTATAGCTGTTATATAAAGGCTGGCGGCTATGACACTCAAAATAACGGCTGTAGAATGGTTCCAGCAGCTTGTAGAGCTACTATATAAAGCCTGGCGGCTATGACACTCAAAATAACGGCTGTAGAATGATTCCAGCTGCTTGTATAGCTGTTATATAAAGGCTGGCGGCTATGACACTCAAAATAACGGCTGTAGAATGGTTCCAGCAGCTTGTAGAGCTACTATATAAAGGCTGGCGGCTATGACACTCAAAATAACGGCTGTAGAATGATTCCAGCTGCTTGTATAGCTGTTATATAAAGGCTGGCGGCTATGACACTCAAAATAACGGCTGTAGAATGGTTCCAGCAGCTTGTAGAGCTACTATATAAAGGCTGGCGGCTATGACACTCAAAATAACGGCTGTAGAATGATTTCAGCTGCTTGTATAGCTGTTATATAAAGGCTGGCGGCTATCACACTCAAAATGGCCGCTGTAGAATGGTTCCAGCACCTTGTATAGCTGCTATGACACTCAAAATAACGGCTGTAGAATGGTTCCAGCAGATTGTAGAGCTACTATATAAAGGCTGGCGGCTAGGACACTCAAAATAACGGCTGTAGAATGATTCCAGCTGCTTGTATAGCTGTTATGTAAAGGCTGGCGGCTATGACACTCAAAATAACGGCTGTATAATGGTTCCAGCAGCTTGTAGAGCTACTATATAAAGGCTGGCGGCTTTGACACTCAAAATAACGGCTGTAGAATGATTCCAGCTGCTTGTATAGCTGTTATATAAAGGCTGGCGGCTATGACACTCAAAATAACGGCTGTAGAATGGTTCCAGCAGCTTGTAGAGCTACTATATAAAGGCTGGCGGCTATGACACTCAAAATAACGGCTGTAGAATGATTCCAGCTGCTTGTATAGCTGTTATATAAAGGCTGGCGGCTATGACACTCAAAATGGCCGCTGTAGAATGGTTCAAGCACCTTGTATAGCTGTTATATAAAGGCTGGCGGCTATGACACTCAAAATGGCGGCTGTAGAATGGTTCCAGCGGCTTGTAGAGCTACTATATAAATGCTGGCGGCTATGACACTCAAAATGGCGGCTGTAGAATGGTTCCAACAGCTTGCACAGCTGTTTAATAAAGGCTGGCGGCTATGACACTCAAAATAACGGCTGTAGAATGGTTCCAGCAGCTTGTAGAGCTACTATATAAAGGCTGGCGGCTATGACATTAAAAATAACGGCTGTAGAATGATTCCAGCTGCTTGAATAGCTGTTATATAAAGGCTGGCGGTTATGACACTCAAAATAACGGCTGTAGAAAGGTTCCAGCAGCTTGTAGAGCTACTATATAAAGGCTGGCGGCTATGACACTCAAAATAACGGCTGTAGAATGATTCCAGCTGCTTGTATAGCTGTTATATAAAGGCTGGCGGCTATGACACTCAAAATGGCCGCTGTAGAATGGTTCAAGCACCTTGTATAGCTGTTATATAAAGGCTGGCGGCTATGACATTAAAAATGGCGGCTGTAGAATGGTTCCAGCAGCTTGTAGAGCTACTATATAAAGGCTGGCGGCTATGACACTCAAAACAACGGCTGTAGAAAGATTCCAGCTGCTTGTATAGCTGTTATATAAAGGCTGGCGTCTATGACACTCAAAATGGCGGCTGTAGAATGGTTCCAGCAGCTTGCATAGCTGTTATATAAAGGCAGGCGGCTATGACACTCAAAATAACGGCTGTAGAATGGTTCCAGCAGATTGTAGAGCTACTATATAAAGGCTGGCGGCTATGACACTCAAAATAACGGCTGTAGAATGATTCCAGCTGCTTGTATAGCTGTTATATAAAGGCTGGCGGCTATGACACTCAAAATAACGGCTGTAGAATGGTTCCAGCAGCTTGTAGAGCTACTATATAAAGGCTGGCGGCTTTGACACTCAAAATAACGGCTGTAGAATGATTCCAGCTGCTTGTATAGCTGTTATATAAAGGCTGGCGGCTATGACACTCAAAATAACGGCTGTAGAATGGTTCCAGCAGCTTGTAGAGCTACTATATAAAGGCTGGCGTTTATGACACTCAAAATAACGGCTGTAGAATGATTCCAGCTGCTTGTATAGCTGTTATATAAAGGCTGGCGGCTATGACACTCAAAATAACGGCTGTATAATGGTTCAAGCACCTTGTATAGCTGTTATATAAAGGCTGGCGGCTATGACACTCAAAATGGCGGCTGTAGAATGGTTCCAGCGGCTTGTAGAGCTACTATATAAATGCTGGCGGCTATGACACTCAAAATGGCGGCTGTAGAATGGTTCCAACAGCTTGCACAGCTGTTATATAAAGGCTGGCGGCTATGACACTCAAAATAACGGCTGTAGAATGGTTCCAGCAGCTTGTAGAGCTACTATATAAAGGCTGGCGGCTATGACACTCAAAATAACGGCTGTAGAATGATTCCAGCTGCTTGTATAGCTGTTATATAAAGGCTGGCGGCTATCACACTCAAAATGGCCGCTGTAGAATGGTTCCAGCACCTTGTATAGCTGCTATGACACTCAAAATAACGGCTGTAGAATGGTTCCAGCAGATTGTAGAGCTACTATATAAAGGCTGGCGGCTATGACACTCAAAATAACGGCTGTAGAATGATTCCAGCTGCTTGTATAGCTGTTATATAAAGGCTGGCGGCTATGACACTCAAAATAACGGCTGTAGAATGGTTCCAGCAGCTTGTAGAGCTACTATATAAAGGCTGGCGGCTATGACACTCAAAATAACGGCTGTAGAATGATTCCAGCTGCTTGTATAGCTGTTATATAAAGGCTGGCGGCTATGACACTCAAAATGGCCGCTGTAGAATGGTTCCAGCACCTTGTATAGCTGCTATGACACTCAAAATAACGGCTGTAGAATGGTTCCAGCAGATTGTAGAGCTACTATATAAAGGCTGGCGGCTATGACACTCAAAATAACGGCTGTAGAATGATTCCAGCTGCTTGTATAGCTGTTATATAAAGGCTGGCGGCTATGACACTCAAAATAACGGCTGTAGAATGGTTCCAGCAGCTGGTAGAGCTACTATATAAAGGCTGGCGGCTATGACACTCAAAATAACGGCTGTAGAATGGTTCCAGCAGCTTGTAGAGCTACTATATAAAGGCTGGCGGCTATGACACTCAAAATAACGGCTGTAGAATGATTCCAGCTGCTTGTATAGCTGTTATATAAAGGCTGGCGGCTATGACACTCAAAATAACGGCTGTAGAATGGTTCCTGCAGCTGGTAGAGCTACTATATAAAGGCTGGCGGCTATGACACTCAAAATAACGGCTGTAGAATGGTTCCAGCAGCTTGTATAGCTGTTATATAAAGTCTGGCGGCTATGCCACTCAAAATGGCGGCTGTAGAATGGTTCCAGCATCTTGTATAGCTGTTATATAAAGGCTGGCGGCTATGACATTAAAAATGGCGGCTGTAGAATGGGTACAGCAGCTTGTAGAGCTACTATATAAAGGCTGGCGTCTATGACACTCAAAATAACGGCTGTAGAATAGTTCCAGCATCTTGTATAGCTTTTATATAAAGGCTGGCGGCTATGACACTCAAAATGGCGGCTGTAGAATGGTTCCAGCATCTTGTATAGCTGTTATTTAAGGGCTGGCGGCTATGCCACTCAAAATGGCGGCTGTAGAATGGTTCCAGCATCTTGTATAGCTTTTATATAAAGGCTGGCGGCTATGACACTCAAAATGGCGGCTGTAGAATGGTTCCAGCGGCTTGTAGAGCTACTATATAAATGCTGGCGGCTATGACACTCAAAATGGCGGCTGTAGAATGGTTCCAACAGCTTGCATAGCTGTTATATAAAGGCTGGCGGCTATCACACTCAAAATAACGGCTGTAGAATGGTTCCAGCAGCTTGTAGAGCTACTATATAAAGGCTGGCGGCTATGACACTCAAAATAACGGCTGTAGAATGATTCCAGCTGCTTGTATAGCTGTTATATAAAGGCTGGCGGTTATGACACTCAAAATAACGGCTGTAGAAAGGTTCCAGCAGCTTGTAGAGCTACTATATAAAGGCTGGCGGATATGACACTCAAAATAACGGCTGTAGAATGATTCCAGCTGCTTGTATAGCTGTTATATAAAGGCTGGCGGCTATGACACTCAAAATGGCCGCTGTAGAATGATTCAAGCACCTTGTATAGCTGTTATATAAAGGCTGGCGGCTATGACATTAAAAATGGCGGCTGTAGAATGGTTCCAGCAGCCTGTAGAGCTACTATATAAAGGCTGGCGGCTATGACACTCAAAACAACGGCTGTAGAATGATTCCAGCTGCTTGTACAGCTGTTATATAAAGGCTGGCGGCTATGACACTCAAAATGGCGGCTGTAGAATGGTTCCAGCAGCTTGCATAGCTGTTATATAAAGGCTGGCGGCTATGACACTCAAAATAACGGCTGTAGAATGGTTCCAGCAGATTGTAGAGCTACTATATAAAGGCTGGCGGCTATGACACTCAAAATAACGGCTGTAGAATGATTCCAGCTGCTTGTATAGCTGTTATATAAAGGCTGGCGGCTATGACACTCAAAATAACGGCTGTATAATGGTTCCAGCAGCTTGTAGAGCTACTATATAAAGGCTGGCGGCTATGACACTCAAAATAACGGCTGTAGAATGGTTCCAGCAGCTTGTATAGCTGTTATATAAAGTCTGGCGGCTATGCCACTCAAAATGGCGGCTGTAGAATGGTTCCAGCATCTTGTATAGCTGTTATATAAAGGCTGGCGGCTATGACATTAAAAATGGCGGCTGTAGAATGGGTACAGCAGCTTGTAGAGCTACTATATAAAGGCTGGCGTCTATGACACTCAAAATAACGGCTGTAGAATAGTTCCAGCATCTTGTATAGCTTTTATATAAAGGCTGGCGGCTATGACACTCAAAATGGCGGCTGTAGAATGGTTCCAGCATCTTGTATAGCTGTTATTTAAGGGCTGGCGGCTATGCCACTCAAAATGGCGGCTGTAGAATGGTTCCAGCATCTTGTATAGCTTTTATATAAAGGCTGGCGGCTATGACACTCAAAATGGCGGCTGTAGAATGGTTCCAGCGGCTTGTAGAGCTACTATATAAATGCTGGCGGCTATGACACTCAAAATGGCGGCTGTAGAATGGTTCCAACAGCTTGCATAGCTGTTATATAAAGGCTGGCGGCTATCACACTCAAAATAACGGCTGTAGAATGGTTCCAGCAGCTTGTAGAGCTACTATATAAAGGCTGGCGGCTATGACACTCAAAATAACGGCTGTAGAATGATTCCAGCTGCTTGTATAGCTGTTATATAAAGGCTGGCGGTTATGACACTCAAAATAACGGCTGTAGAAAGGTTCCAGCAGCTTGTAGAGCTACTATATAAAGGCTGGCGGATATGACACTCAAAATAACGGCTGTAGAATGATTCCAGCTGCTTGTATAGCTGTTATATAAAGGCTGGCGGCTATGACACTCAAAATGGCCGCTGTAGAATGATTCAAGCACCTTGTATAGCTGTTATATAAAGGCTGGCGGCTATGACATTAAAAATGGCGGCTGTAGAATGGTTCCAGCAGCCTGTAGAGCTACTATATAAAGGCTGGCGGCTATGACACTCAAAACAACGGCTGTAGAATGATTCCAGCTGCTTGTACAGCTACTATATAAAGGCTGGCGGCTATGACACTCAAAATGGCGGCTGTAGAATGGTTCCAGCAGCTTGCATAGCTGTTATATAAAGGCTGGCGGCTATGACACTCAAAATAACGGCTGTATAATGGTTCCAGCAGCTTGTAGAGCTACTATATAAAGGCTGGCGGCTATGACACTCAAAATAACGGCTGTAGAATGATTCCAGCTGCTTGTATAGCTGTTATATAAAGGCTGGCGGCTATGACACTCAAAATAACGGCTGTAGAATGGTTCCAGCAGCTTGTAGAGCTACTATATAAAGGCTGGCGGCTATGACACTCAAAATAACGGCTGTAGAATGATTCCAGCTGCTTGTAGAGCTACTATATAAAGGCTGGCGGCTATGACACTCAAAATAACGGCTGTAGAATGGTTCCAGCAGCTTGTAGAGCTACTCTATAAAGGCTGGCGGCTATGACACTCAAAATAACGGCTGTAGAATGATTCCAGCTGCTTGTATAGCTGTTATATAAAGGCTGGCGGCTATGACACTCAAAATTGCCGCTGTAGAATGGTTCCAGCACCTTGTATAGCTGTTATATAAAGGGTGGCGGCTATGACACTCAAAATAACGGCTATAGAATGGTTCCAGCAGCTTGTAGAGCTACTATATAAAGGCTGGCGGCTATGACACTCAAAATAACGGCTGTAAAATGATTCCAGCTGCTTGTATAGCTGTTATATAAAGGCTGGCGGCTATGACACTCAAAATAACGGCTGTAGAATGGTTCCAGCAGCTTGTAGAGCTACTATATAAAGGCTGGCGGCTATGACACTCAAAATAACGGCTGTAGAATGGTTCCAGCAGCTGGTAGAGCTACTATATAAAGGCTGGCGGCTATGACACTCAAAATGGCGGCTGTAGAATGGTTCCAGCAGCTTGCATAGCTGTTATATAAAGGCTGGCGGCTATGACACTCAAAATAACGGCTGTAGAATGATTCCAGCTGCTTGTATAGCTGTTATATAAAGGCTGGCGACTATGACACTCAAAATAACGGCTGTAGAATGGTTCCAGCAGCTTGTAGAGCTACTATATAAAGGCTGGCGGCTATGACACTCAAAATAACGGCTGTAGAATGATTCCAGCTGCTTGTATAGCTGTTATATAAAGGCTGGCGGGTATGACACTCAAAATAACGGCTGTAGAATGGTTCCAGCAGCTTGTAGAGCTACTATATAAAGGCTGGCGGCTATGACACTCAAAATAACGGCTGTAGAATGGTTCCAGCTGCTTGTATAGCTGTTATATAAAGGCTGGCGGCTATGACACTCAAAATAACGGCTGTAGAATGGTTCCAGCAGCTTGTAGAGCTACTATATAAAGGCTGGCGGCTATGACACTCAAAATAACGGCTGTAGAATGGTTCCAGCAGATTGTAGAGCTACTATATAAAGGCTGGCGGCTATGACACTCAAAATAACGGCTGTAGAATGATTCCAGCTGCTTGTATAGCTGTTATATAAAGGCTGGCGGCTATGACACTCAAAATAACGGCTGTATAATGGTTCCAGCAGCTTGTAGAGCTACTATATAAAGGCTGGCGGCTATGACACTCAAAATAACGGCTGTAGAATGGTTCCAGCAGCTTGTATAGCTGTTATATAAAGTCTGGCGGCTATGCCACTCAAAATGGCGGCTGTAGAATGGTTCCAGCATCTTGTATAGCTGTTATATAAAGGCTGGCGGCTATGACATTAAAAATGGCGGCTGTAGAATGGGTACAGCAGCTTGTAGAGCTACTATATAAAGGCTGGCGTCTATGACACTCAAAATAACGGCTGTAGAATAGTTCCAGCATCTTGTATAGCTTTTATATAAAGGCTGGCGGCTATGACACTCAAAATGGCGGCTGTAGAATGGTTCCAGCATCTTGTATAGCTGTTATTTAAGGGCTGGCGGCTATGCCACTCAAAATGGCGGCTGTAGAATGGTTCCAGCATCTTGTATAGCTTTTATATAAAGGCTGGCGGCTATGACACTCAAAATGGCGGCTGTAGAATGGTTCCAGCGGCTTGTAGAGCTACTATATAAATGCTGGCGGCTATGACACTCAAAATGGCGGCTGTAGAATGGTTCCAACAGCTTGCATAGCTGTTATATAAAGGCTGGCGGCTATCACACTCAAAATAACGGCTGTAGAATGGTTCCAGCAGCTTGTAGAGCTACTATATAAAGGCTGGCGGCTATGACACTCAAAATAACGGCTGTAGAATGATTCCAGCTGCTTGTATAGCTGTTATATAAAGGCTGGCGGTTATGACACTCAAAATAACGGCTGTAGAAAGGTTCCAGCAGCTTGTAGAGCTACTATATAAAGGCTGGCGGATATGACACTCAAAATAACGGCTGTAGAATGATTCCAGCTGCTTGTATAGCTGTTATATAAAGGCTGGCGGCTATGACACTCAAAATGGCCGCTGTAGAATGATTCAAGCACCTTGTATAGCTGTTATATAAAGGCTGGCGGCTATGACATTAAAAATGGCGGCTGTAGAATGGTTCCAGCAGCCTGTAGAGCTACTATATAAAGGCTGGCGGCTATGACACTCAAAACAACGGCTGTAGAATGATTCCAGCTGCTTGTACAGCTGTTATATAAAGGCTGGCGGCTATGACACTCAAAATGGCGGCTGTAGAATGGTTCCAGCAGCTTGCATAGCTGTTATATAAAGGCTGGCGGCTATGACACTCAAAATAACGGCTGTAGAATGGTTCCAGCAGATTGTAGAGCTACTATATAAAGGCTGGCGGCTATGACACTCAAAATAACGGCTGTAGAATGATTCCAGCTGCTTGTATAGCTGTTATATAAAGGCTGGCGGCTATGACACTCAAAATAACGGCTGTATAATGGTTCCAGCAGCTTGTAGAGCTACTATATAAAGGCTGGCGGCTATGACACTCAAAATAACGGCTGTAGAATGATTCCAGCTGCTTGTATAGCTGTTATATAAAGGCTGGCGGCTATGACACTCAAAATAACGGCTGTAGAATGGTTCCAGCAGCTTGTAGAGCTACTATATAAAGGCTGGCGGCTATGACACTCAAAATAACGGCTGTAGAATGATTCCAGCTGCTTGTATAGCTGTTATATAAAGGCTGGCGGCTATGACACTCAAAATAACGGCTGTAGAATGATTCCAGCTGCTTGTATAGCTGTTATATAAAGGCTGGCGGCTATGACACTCAAAATAACGGCTGTAGAATGGTTCCAGCAGCTTGTAGAGCTACTATATAAAGGCTGGCGGCTATGACACTCAAAATAACGGCTGTAGAATGGTTCCAGCAGATTGTAGAGCTACTATATAAAGGCTGGCGGCTATGACACTCAAAATAACGGCTGTAGAATGATTCCAGCTGCTTGTATAGCTGTTATATAAAGGCTGGCGGCTATGACACTCAAAATAACGGCTGTATAATGGTTCCAGCAGCTTGTAGAGCTACTATATAAAGGCTGGCGGCTATGACACTCAAAATAACGGCTGTAGAATGATTCCAGCTGCTTGTATAGCTGTTATATAAAGGCTGGCGGCTATGAGACTCAAAATGGCGGCTGTAGAATGGTTTCAGCAGCTTTCATAGCTGTTATATAAAGGCAGGCGGCTATGACACTCAAAATAACGGCTGTAGAATGGTTCCAGCAGATTGTAGAGCTACTATATAAAGGCTGGCGGCTATGACACTCAAAATAACGGCTGTAGAATGATTCCAGCTGCTTGTATAGCTGTTATATAAAGGCTGGCGGCTATGACACTCAAAATAACGGCTGTATAATGGTTCCAGCAGCTTGTAGAGCTACTATATAAAGGCTGGCGGCTATGACACTCAAAATAACGGCTGTAGAATGGTTCCAGCAGCTTGTATAGCTGTTATATAAAGGCTGGCGGCTATGACACTCAAAATAACGGCTGTAGAATGGTTCCAGCAGCTTGTAGAGCTACTATATAAAGGCTGGCGGCTATGACACTCAAAATAACGGCTGTAGAATGATTCCAGCTGCTTGTATAGCTGTTATATAGAGGCTGGCGGCTATGACACTCAAAATAACGGCTGTAGAATGGTTCCAGCAGCTTGTAGAGCTACTATATAAAGGCTGGCGGCTATGACACTCAAAATAACGGCTGTAGAATGATTCCAGCTGCTTGTATAGCTGTTATATAAAGGCTGGCGGCTATGACACTCAAAATAACGGCTGTAGAATGGTTCCAGCAGCTTGTAGAGCTACTCTATAAAGGCTGGCGGCTATGACACTCAAAATAACGGCTGTAGAATGATTCCAGCTGCTTGTATAGCTGTTATATAAAGGCTGGCGGCTATGACACTCAAAATGGCCGCTGTAGAATGGTTCCAGCACCTTGTATAGCTGTTATATAAAGGCTGGCGGCTATGACACTCAAAATAACGGCTATAGAATGGTTCCAGCAGCTTGTAGAGCTACTATATAAAGGCTGGCGGCTATGACACTCAAAATAACGGCTGTAGAATGGTTCCAGCAGCTTGTAGAGCTACTATATAAAGGCTGGCGGCTATGACACTCAAAATAACGGCTGTAGAATGATTCCAGCTGCTTGTATAGCTGTTATATAAAGGCTGGCGGCTTTGACACTCAAAATAACGGCTGTAGAATGGTTCCAGCAGCTTGTAGAGCTACTATATAAAGGCTGGCGGCTATGACACTCAAAATAACGGCTGTAGAATGATTCCAGCTGCTTGTATAGCTGTTATATAGAGGCTGGCGGCTATGACACTCAAAATAACGGCTGTAGAATGGTTCCAGCAGCTTGTAGAGCTACTATATAAAGGCTGGCGGCTATGACACTCAAAATAACGGCTGTAGAATGATTCCAGCTGCTTGTATAGCTGTTATATAAAGGCTGGCGGCTATGACACTCAAAATAACGGCTGTAGAATGATTCCAGCTGCTTGTATAGCTGTTATATAAAGGCTGGCGGCTATCACACTCAAAATGGCCGCTGTGGAATGGTTCCAGCACCTTGTATAGCTGTTATATAAAGGCTGGCGGCTATGACACTCAAAATAACGGCTGTAGAATGATTCCAGCTGCTTGTATAGCTGTTATATAAAGGCTGGCGGCTATGACACTCAAAATAACGGCTGTAGAATGGTTCCAGCAGCTTGTAGAGCTACTATATAAAGGCTGGCGGCTATGACACTCAAAATAACGGTGTAGAATGGTTCCAGCACCTTGTATAGCTGCTATGACACTCAAAATAACGGCTGTAGAATGATTCCAGCTGCTTGTATAGCTGTTATATAAAGGCTGGCGGCTATGACACTCAAAATGGCCGCTGTAGAATGGTTCCAGCACCTTGTATAGCTGCTATGACACTCAAAATAACGGCTGTAGAATGGTTCCAGCAGCTTGCATAGCTGTTATATAAAGGCTGGCGGCTATGACACTCAAAATAACGGCTGTAGAATGGTTCCAGCAGCTTGTAGAGCTACTATATAAAGGCTGGAGGCTATGACACTCAAAATAACGGCTGTAGAATGATTCCAGCTGCTTGTATAGCTGTTATATAAAGGCTGGCGGCTATGACACTCAAAATAACGGCTGTAGAATGGTTCCAGCAGCTTGTAGAGCTACTATATAAAGGCTGGCGGCTATGACACTCAAAATAACGGCTGTAGAATGATTCCAGCTGCTTGTATAGCTGTTATATAAAGGCTGGCGGGTACGACACTCAAAATAACGGCTGTAGATTGGTTCCAGCAGCTTGTAGAGCTACTATATAAAGGCTGCCGGCTATGACACTCAAAATAACGGCTGTAGAATGGTTCCAGCAGCTTGTAGAGCTACTATATAAAGGCTGGCGGCTATGACACTCAAAATAACGGCTGTAGAATGATTCCAGCTGCTTGTATAGCTGTTATATAAAGGCTGGCGGCTATGACACTCAAAATAACGGCTGTAGAATGGTTCCAGCAGCTGGTAGAGCTACTATATAAAGGCTGGCGGCTATGACACTCAAAATAACGGCTGTAGAATGGTTCCAGCATTTTGTATAGCTTTTATATAAAGGCTGGCGGCTATGACACTCAAAATGGCGGCTGTAAAATGGTTCCAGCGGCTTGTAGAGCTACTATATAAATGCTGGCGGCTATGACACTCAAAATGGCGGCTGTAGAATGGTTCCAACAGCTTGCATAGCTGTTATATAAAGGCTGGCGGCTATGACACTCAAAAGAACGGCTGTAGAATGGTTCCAGCAGCTTGTAGAGCTATTATATAAAGGCTGGCGGCTATGACACTCAAAATAACGGCTGTAGAATGATTCCAGCTGCTTGTATTGCTGTTATATAAAGGCTGGCGGTTATGACACTCAAAATAACGGCTGTAGAATGGTTCCAGCAGCTTGTAGAGCTACTATATAAAGGCTGGCATCTATGACACTCAAAATAACGGCTGTAGAATGATTCCAGCTGCTTGTATAGCTGTTATATAAAGGCTGGCGGGTATGACACTCAAAATAACGGCTGTAGAATGGTTCCAGCAGCTTGTAGAGCTACTATATAAAGGCTGGCGGCTATGACACTCAAAATAACGGCTGTAGAATGATTCCAGCTGCTTGTATAGCTGTTATATAAAGGCTGGCGGCTATGACACTCAAAATAACGGCTGTAGAATGGTTCCAGCAGCTTGTAGAGCTACTATATAAAGGCTGGCGGCTATGACACTCAAAATAACGGCTGTAGAATGATTCCAGCTGCTTGTATAGCTGTTATATAAAGGCTGGCGGCTATCACACTCAAAATGGCCGCTGTGGAATGGTTCCAGCACCTTGTATAGCTACTATATAAAGGCTGGCGGCTATGACACTCAAAAATAACGGCTGTAGAATGATTCCAGCTGCTTGTATAGCTGGTATATAAAGGCTGGCGGCTATGACACTCAAAATAACGGCTGTAGAATGGTTCCAGCAGCTTGTAGAGCTACTATATAAAGGCTGGCGGCTATGACACTCAAAATAACGGCTGTAGAATGATTCCAGCTGCTTGTATAGCTGTTATATAAAGGCTGGCGGCTATGACACTCAAAATAACGGCTGTAGAATGGTTCCAGCAGCTGGTAGAGCTACTATATAAAGGCTGGCGGCTATGACACTCAAAATAACGGCTGTAGAATGGTTCCAGCAGCTTGTATAGCTGTTATATAAAGGCTGGCGGCTATGCCACTCAAAATGGCGGCTGTAGAATGGTTCCAGCATCTTGTATAGCTGTTATATAAAGGCTGGCGGCTATGACATTAAAAATGGCGGCTGTAGAATGGGTACAGCAGCTTGTAGAGCTACTATATAAAGGCTGGCGTCTATGACACTCAAAATAACGGCTGTAGAATAGTTCCAGCATCTTGTATAGCTTTTATATAAAGGCTGGCGGCTATGACACTCAAAATGGCGGCTGTAGAATGCTTCCAGCATCTTGTATAGCTGTTATTTAAAGGCTGGCGGCTATGCCACTCAAAATGGCGGCTGTAGAATGGTTCCAGCATCTTGTATAGCTTTTATATAAAGGCTGGCGGCTATGACACTCAAAATGGCGGCTGTATAATGGTTCCAGCGGCTTGTAGAGCTACTATATAAATGCTGGCGGCTATGACACTCAAAATGGCGGCTGTAGAATGGTTCCAACAGCTTGCATAGCTGTTATATAAAGGCTGGCGGCTATGACACTCAAAATAACGGCTGTAGAATGGTTCCAGCAGCTTGTAGAGCTACTATATAAAGGCTGGCGGCTATGACACTCAAAATAACGGCTGTAGAATGATTCCAGCTGCTTGTATAGCTGTTATATAAAGGCTGGCGGTTATGACACTCAAAATAACGGCTGTAGAATGGTTCCAGCAGCTTGTAGAGCTACTATATAAAGGCTGGCATCTATGACACTCAAAATAACGGCTGTAGAGCCGCTGTAGATTCCAGCTGCTTGTATAGCTTTTATATAAAGGCTGGCGGCTATGACACTCAAAATAACGGCTGTAGAATGGTTCCATCAGCTTGTAGAGCTACTATATAAAGCCTGGCGGCTATGACACTCAAAATGGCCGCTGTAGAATGGTTCCAGCACCTTGAAGAGCTACTATATAAAGGCTGGCGGCTATGACACTCAAAATAACGGCTGTAGAATGGTTCCAGCAGCTGGTAGAGCTACTATATAAAGGCTGGCGGCTATGACACTCAAAATGGCGGCTGTAGAATGGTTCCAGCAGCTTGCATAGCTGTTATATAAAGGCTGGCGGCTATGACACTCAAAATAACGGCTGTAGAATGGTTCCAGCAGCTTGTAGAGCTACTATATAAAGGCTGGCGGCTATGACACTCAAAATAACGGCTGTAGAATGATTCCAGCTGCTTGTATAGATGTTATATAAAGGCTGGCGGCTATGACACTCAAAATAACGGCTGTAGAATGGTTCTAGCAGCTTGCATAGCTGTTATATAAAGGCTGGCGGCTATGCCACTCAAAATGTCGGCTGTAGAATGGGTACAGCAGCTTGTAGAGCTACTATATAAAGGCTGGCGTCTATGACACTCAAAATAACGGCTGTAGAATAGTTCCAGCATCTTGTATAGCTTTTATATAAAGGCTGGCGGCTATGACACTCAAAATAACGGCTGTAGAATGGTTCCATCAGCTTGTAGAGCTACTATATAAAGGCTGGCGGCTATGACACTCAAAATGGCCGCTGTAGAATGGTTCCAGCACCTTGTATAGCTGTTATATAAAGGCTGGCGGCTATGACACTCAAAATAACGGCTATAGAATGGTTCCAGCAGCTTGTAGAGCTACTATATAAAGGCTGGCGGCTATGACACTCAAAATAACGGCTGTAGAATGGTTCCAGCAGCTGGTAGAGCTACTATATAAAGGCTGGCGGCTATGACACTCAAAATGGCGGCTGTAGAATGATTCCAGCTGCTTGTATAGCTGTTATATAAAGGCTGGCGGTTATGACACTCAAAATAACGGCTGTAGAATGGTTCCAGCAGCTTGTAGAGCTACTATATAAAGGCTGGCATCTATGACACTCAAAATAACGGCTGTAGAATGATTCCAGCTGCTTGTATAGCTGTTATATAAAGGCTGGCGGCTTTGACACTCAAAATGGCCGCTGTAGAATGGTTCAAGCACCTTGTATAGCTGTTATATAAAGGCTGGCGGCTATGACATTAAAAATGGCGGCTGTAGAATGGTTCCAGCAGCTTGTAGAGCTACTATATAAAGGCTGGCGGCTATGACACTCAAAATAACGGCTGTAGAATGATTCCAGCTGCTTGTATAGCTGTTATATAAAGGCTGGCGGTTATGACACTCAAAATGGCGGCTGTAGAATGGTTCCAGCAGCTTGCATATCTGTTATATAAAGGCTGGCGGCTATGACACTCAAAATAACGGCTGTAGAATGGTTCCAGCAGCTTGTAGAGCTACTATATAAAGGCTGGCGGCTATGACACTCAAAATAACGGCTGTAGAATGATTCCAGCTGCTTGTATAGCTGTTATATAAAGGCTGGCGGCTATGACACTCAAAATAACGGCTGTAGAATGGTTCCAGCAGCTTGTAGAGCTACTATATAAAGGCTGGCGGCTATGACACTCAAAATAACGGCTGTAGAATGATTCCAGCTGCTTGTATAGCTGTTATATAAAGGCTGGCGGCTATGACACTCAAAATAACGGCTGTAGAATGGTTCCAGCAGCTTGTAGAGCTACTTTATAAAGGCTGGCGGCTATGACACTCAAAATAACGCCTGTAGAATGATTCCAGCTGCTTGTATAGCTTTTATATAAAGGCTGGCGGCTATGACACTCAAAATAACGGCTGTAGAATGGTTCCATCAGCTTGTAGAGCTACTATATAAAGGCTGGCGGCTATGACACTCAAAATGGCCGCTGTAGAATGGTTCCAGCACCTTGTATAGCTGTTATATAAAGGCTGGCGGCTATGACACTCAAAATAACGGCTATAGAATGGTTCCAGCAGCTTGTAGAGCTACTATATAAAGGCTGGCGGCTATGACACTCAAAATAACGGCTGTAGAATGGTTCCAGCAGCTGGTAGAGCTACTATATAAAGGCTGGCGGCTATGACACTCAAAATGGCGGCTGTAGAATGGTTCCAGCAGCTTGCATAGCTGTTATATAAAGGCTGGCGGCTATGACACTCAAAATAACGGCTGTAGAATGGTTCCAGCAGCTTGTAGAGCTACTATATAAAGGCTGGCGGCTATGACACTCAAAATAACGGCTGTAGAATGATTCCAGCTGCTTGTATAGCTGTTATATAAAGGCTGGCGGCTATGACACTCAAAATAACGGCTGTAGAATGGTTCTAGCAGCTTGCATAGCTGTTATATAAAGGCTGGCGGCTATGCCACTCAAAATGTCGGCTGTAGAATGGTTCCAGCGGCTTGTAGAGCTACTATATAAATGCTGGCGGCTATGACACTCAAAATGGCGGCTGTAGAATGGTTCCAACAGCTTGCATAGCTGTTATATAAAGGCTGGCGGCTATGACACTCAAAATAACGGCTGTAGAATGGTTCCAACAGCTTGTAGAGCTGTTATATAAAGGCTGGCGGCTATGGCACTCAAAATAACGGCTGTAGAATGGTTCCAGCAGCTTGTAGTGCTACTATATAAAGGCTGGCGGCTATGACACTCAAAATAACGGCTGTAGAATGATTCCAGCTGCTTGTATAGCTGTTATATAAAGGCTGGCGGCTATGACATTCAAAATGGCGGCTGTAGAATGGTTCCAGCACCTTGTATAGCTGTTATATAAAGGCTGGCGGCTATGACACTCAAAATAACGGCTGTAGAATGGTTCCAGCAGCTTGTTGAGCTACTATATAAAGGCTGGCGGCTATGACACTCAAAATAACGGCTGTAGAATGATTCCAGCTGCTTGTATAGCTGTTATATAAAGGCTGGCGGCTATGACACTCAAAATAACGGCTGTAGAATGATTCCAGCTGCTTGTATAGCTGTTATATAAAGGCTGGCGGCTATGACACTCAAAATGGCCGCTGTAGAGTGGTTCCAGCACCTTGTATAGCTGTTATATAAAGGCTGGCGGCTATGACACTCAAAATAACGGCTGTAGAATGATTCCAGCTGCTTGTATAGCTGTTATATAAAGGCTGGCGGCTATGACACTCAAAATAACGGCTGTAGAATGGTTCCAGCAGCTTGCATAGCTGTTATATAAAGGCTGGCGGCTATGACACTCAAAATAACGCCTGTAGAATGATTCCAGCTGCTTGTATAGCTTTTATATAAAGGCTGGCGGCTATGACACTCAAAATAACGGCTGTAGAATGGTTCCATCAGCTTGTAGAGCTACTATATAAAGGCTGGCGGCTATGACACTCAAAATGGCCGCTGTAGAATGGTTCCAGCACCTTGTATAGCTGTTATATAAAGGCTGGCGGCTATGACACTCAAAATAACGGCTATAGAATGGTTCCAGCAGCTGGTAGAGCTACTCAAAATGGCCGCTGTAGAATGGTTCCAGCACCTTGTATAGCTGTTATATAAAGGCTGGCGGCTATGACACTCAAAATAACGGCTGTAGAATGGTTCCAGCAGCTTGTAGAGCTACTATATAAAGGCTGGCGGCTATGACACTCAAAATAACGGCTGTAGAATGATTCCAGCTGCTTGTATAGCTGTTATATAAAGGCTGGCGGCTATGACACTCAAAATGGCCGCTGTAGAATGGTTCCAGCACCTTGTATAGCTGTTATATAAAGGCTGGCGGCTATGACACTCAAAATAACGGCTGTAGAATGGTTCCAGCAGCTTGTATAGCTGTTATATAAAGGCTGGCGGCTATGACACTCAAAATAACGGCTGTAGAATGGTTCCAGCAGCTTGTAGAGCTACTATATAAAGGCTGGCGGCTATGACACTCAAAATAACGGCTGTAGAATGATTCCAGCTGCTTGTATAGCTGTTATATAAAGGTTGGCGGCTATGACACTCAAAATAACGGCTGTAGAATGGTTCCAGCAGCTTGTAGAGCTACTATATAAAGGCTGGCGGCTATGACACTCAAAATAACGGCTGTAGAATGATTCCAGCTGCTTGTATAGCTGTTATATAAAGGCTGGCGGCTATGACACTCAAAATGGCGGCTGTAGAATGGTTCCAGCAGCTTGCATAGCTGTTATATAAAGGCTGGCGGCTATGACACTCAAAATAACGGCTGTAGAATGGTTCCAACAGCTTGTAGAGCTACTATATAAAGGCTGGCGGCTATGGCACTCAAAATAACGGCTGTAGAATGGTTCCAGCAGCTTGTAGTGCTACTATATAAAGGCTGGCGGCTATGACACTCAAAATAACGGCTGTAGAATGATTCCAGCTGCTTGTATAGCTGTTATATAAAGGCTGGCGGCTATGACATTCAAAATGGCGGCTGTAGAATGGTTCCAGCACCTTGTATAGCTGTTATATAAAGGCTGGCGGCTATGACACTCAAAATAACGGCTGTAGAATGGTTCCAGCAGCTTGTAGAGCTACTATATAAAGGCTGGCGGCTATGACACTCAAAATAACGGCTGTAGAATGATTCCAGCTGCTTGTATAGCTGTTATATAAAGGCTGGCGGCTATGACACTCAAAATAACGGCTGTAGAATGATTCCAGCTGCTTGTATAGCTGTTATATAAAGGCTGGCGGCTATGACACTCAAAATGGCCGCTGTAGAATGGTTCCAGCACCTTGTATAGCTGTTATATAAAGGCTGGCGGCTATGACACTCAAAATAACGGCTGTAGAATGATTCCAGCTGCTTGTATAGCTGTTATATAAAGGCTGGCGGCTATGACACTCAAAATAACGGCTGTAGAATGGTTCCAGCAGCTTGTAGAGCTACTATATAAAGGCTGGCGGCTATGACACTCAAAATAACGGCTGTAGAATGATTCCAGCTGCTTGTATAGCTGTTATATAAAGGCTGGCGGCTATGACACTCAAAATAACGGCTGTAGAATGATTCCAGCTGCTTGTATAGCTGTTATATAAAGGCTGGCGGCTATGACACTCAAAATAACGGCTGTAGAATGGTTCCAGCAGCTTGTAGAGCTACTATATAAAGGCTGGCGGCTATGACACTCAAAATAACGGCTGTAGAATGATTCCAGGTGCTTGTATAGCTGTTATATAAAGGCTGGCGGCTATGACACTCAAAATGGCCGCTGTAGAATGGTTCCAGCACCTTGTATAGCTGGTTTATAAAGGCTGGCGGCTATGACACTCAAAATAACGGCTGTAGAATGGTTCCAGCAGCTGGTAGAGCTACTCAAAATGGCCGCTGTAGAATGGTTCCAGCACCTTGTATAGCTGTTATATAAAGGCTGGCGGCTATGACACTCAAAATAACGGCTGTAGAATGGTTCCAGCAGCTTGTAGAGCTACTATATAAAGGCTGGCGGCTATGACACTCAAAATAACGGCTGTAGAATGATTCCAGCTGCTTGTATAGCTGTTATATAAAGGCTGGCGGCTATGACACTCAAAATGGCCGCTGTAGAATGGTTCCAGCACCTTGTATAGCTGTTATATAAAGGCTGGCGGCTATGACACTCAAAATAACGGCTGTAGAATGATTCCAGCTGATTGTATAGCTGTTATATAAAGGCTGGCGGCTATGACACTCAAAATAACGGCTGTAGAATGGTTCCAGCAGCTTGTAGAGCTACTATATAAAGGCTGGCGGCTATGACACTCAAAATAACGGCTGTAGAATGATTCCAGCTGCTTGTATAGCTGTTATATAAAGGCTGGCGGCTATGACACTCAAAATAACGGCTGTAGAATGGTTCCAACAGCTTGTAGAGCTACTATATAAAGGCTGGCGGCTATGATACTCAAAATAACGGCTGTAGAATGATTCCAGCTGCTTGTATAGCTGTTATATAAAGGCTGGCGGCTATGACACTCAAAATGGCCGCTGTAGAATGGTTCCAGCACCTTGTATAGCTGTTATATAAAGGCTGGCGGCTATGACACTCAAAATAACGGCTGTAGAATGGTTCCAGCAGCTGGTAGAGCTACTCAAAATGGCCGCTGTAGAATGGTTCCAGCACCTTGTATAGCTGTTATATAAAGGCTGGCGGCTATGACACTCAAAATAACGGCTGTAGAATGGTTCCAGCAGCTTGTAGAGCTACTATATAAAGACTGGCGGCTATGACACTCAAAATAACGGCTGTAGAATGATTCCAGCTGCTTGTATAGCTGTTATATAAAGGCTGGCGGCTATGACACTCAAAATGGCCGCTGTAGAATGGTTCCAGCACCTTGTATAGCTGTTATATAAAGGCTGGCGGCTATGACACTCAAAATAACGGCTGTAGAATGATTCCAGCTGCTTGTATAGCTGTTTTATAAGGGCTGGCAGCTATGACACTCAAAATAACGGCTGTAGAATGGTTCCAGCAGCTTGTAGAGCTACTATATAAAGGCTGACGGCTATGACACTCAAAATAACGGCTGTAGAATGATTCCAGCTGCTTGTATAGCTGTTATATAAAGGCTGGCGGCTATGACACTCAAAATGGCCGCTGTAGAATGGTTCCCGCACCTTGTATAGCTGCTATGACACTCAAAATAACGGCTGTAGAATGATTCCAGCTGCTTGTATAGCTGTTATATAAAGGCTGGCGGTTATGACACTTAAAATGGCGGCTGTAGAATGGTTCCAGCAGCTTGCATAGCTGTTATATAAAGGCTGGCGGCTATGACACTCAAAATAACGGCTGTAGAATGATTCCAGCTGCTTGTATAGCTGTTATATAAAGGCTGGCGGCTATGACACTCAAAATAACGGCTGTAGAATGGTTCCAGCAGCTTGTAGAGCTACTATATAAAGGCTGGCGGCTATGACACTCAAAATAACGGCTGTAGAATGATTCCAGCTGCTTGTATAGCTGTTATATAAAGGCTGGCGGCTATGACACTCAAAATGGCCGCTGTAGAATGGTTCCAGCACCTTGTATAGCTGTTATATAAAGGCTGGCGGCTATGACACTCAAAATAACGGCTGTAGAATGGTTCCAGCAGCTGGTAGAGCTACTCAAAATGGCCGCTGTAGAATGGTTCCAGCACCTTGTATAGCTGTTATATAAAGGCTGGCGGCTATGACACTCAAAATAACGGCTGTAGAATGGTTCCAGCAGCTTGTAGAGCTACTATATAAAGGCTGGCGGCTATGACACTCAAAATAACGGCTGTAGAATGATTCCAGCTGCTTGTATTGCTGTTATATAAAGGCTGGCGGCTATGACACTCAAAATGGCCGCTGTAGAATGGTTCCAGCACCTTCTATAGCTGTTATATAAAGGCTGGCGGCTATGACACTCAAAATGGCCGCTGTAAAATGGTTCCAGCACCTTGTATAGCTGTTATATAAAGGCTGGCGGCTATGACACTCAAAATAACGGCTGTAGAATGGTTCCAGCAGCTTGTAGAGCTACTATATAAAGGCTGACGGCTATGACACTCAAAATAACGGCTGTAGAATGATTCCAGCTGATTGTATAGCTGTTATATAAAGGCTGGCGGCTATGACACTCAAAATAACGGCTGTAGAATGGTTCCAGCAGCTTGTAGAGCTACTATATAAAGGCTGGCGGCTATGACACTCAAAATAACGGCTGTAGAATGATTCCAGCTGATTGTATAGCTGTTATATAAAGGCTGGCGGCTATGGCACTCAAAATATCGTCTGTAGAATGGTTCCAGCAGCTTGTAGAGCTACTAAATAAAGGCTGGCGGCTATGACACTCAAAATAACGGCTGTAGAATGATTCCAGCTGCTTGTATAGCTGTTATATAAAGGCTGGCGGTTATGACACTTAAAATGGCGGCTGTAGAATGGTTCCAGCAGCTTGCATAGCTGTTATATAAAGGCTGGCGGCTATGACACTCAAAATAACGGCTGTAGAATGGTTCCAACAGCTTGTAGAGCTACTATAGAAAGGCTGGCGGCTATGACACTCAAAATAACGGCTGTAGAATGGTTCCAGCAGCTTGTAGAGCTACTATATATTCCAGCTGCTTGTATAGCTGTTATATAAAGGCTGGCGGCTATGACACTCAAAATGGCCGCTGTAGAATGGTTCCAGCACCTTGTATAGCTGTTATATAAAGGCTGGAGGCTATGACATTAGAAATGGCGGCTGTAGAATAGTTCCACTACTATATAAAGGCTGGCGGCTATGACACTCAAAATAACGGCTGTAGAATGGTTCCAGCATCTTGTATAGCTGTTATATAAAGGCTGGCGGCTATGACACTCAAAATAACGGCTGTAGAATGGTTCCAGCAGCTTGTAGAGCTACTATATAAAGGCTGGCGGCTATGACACTCAAAATAACGGCTGTAGAATGATTCCAGCTGCTTGTATAGCTGTTATAAAAAGGCTGGCGGCTATGACACTCAAAATAACGGCTGTAGAATGGTTCCAGCAGCTTGTAGAGCTACTATATAAAGGCTGGCGGCTATGACACTCAAAATAACGGCTGTAGAATGATTCCAGCTGCTTGTATAGCTGTTATATAAAGGCTGGCGGCTATGACACTCAAAATAACGGCTGTAGAATGGTTCCAGCAGCTTGTAGAGCTACTATATAAGGGCTGGCGGCTATGACACTCAAAATAACGGCTGTAGAATGATTCCAGCTGCTTGTATAGCTGTTATATAAAGGCTGGCGGCTATGACACTCAAAATAACGGCTGTAGAATGGTTCCAGCAGCTTGTAGAGCTACTATATAAAGGCTGGCGGCTATGACACTCAAAATAACGGCTGTAGAATGATTCCAGCTGCTTGTATAGCTGTTATATAAAGGCTGGCGGCTATGACACTCAAAATAACGGCTGTAGAATGGTTCCAGCAGCTTGTAGAGCTACTATATAAAGGCTGGCGGCTATGACACTCAAAATAACGGCTGTAGAATGATTCCAGCTGCTTGTATAGCTGTTATATAAAGGCTGGCGGCTATGACACTCAAAATGGCCGCTGTAGAATGGTTCCAGCACCTTGTATAGCTGTTATATAAAGGCTGGCGGCGATGACACTCAAAATAACGGCTGTAGAATGGTTCCAGCAGCTAGTAGAGCTACTCAAAATGGCCGCTGTAGAATGGTTCCAGCACCTTGTATAGCTGTTATATAAAGGCTGGCGGCTATGACACTCAAAATAACGGCTGTAGAATGGTTCCAGCAGCTTGTAGAGCTACTATATAAAGGCTGGCGGCTATGACACTCAAAATAACGGCTGTAGAATGATTCCAGCTGATTGTATAGCTGTTATATAAAGGCTGGCGGCTATGACACTCAAAATAACGGCTGTAGAATGGTTCCAGCAGCTTGTAGAGCTACTATATAAAGGCTGGCGGCTATGACACTCAAAATAACGGCTGTAGAATGATTCAAGCTGCTTGTATAGCTGTTATATAAAGGCTGGCGGCTATGACACTCAAAATGGCCGCTGTAGAATGGTTCCAGCACCTTGTATAGCTGCTATGACACTCAAAATAACGGCTGTAGAATGATTCCAGCTGCTTGTATAGATGTTATATAAAGGCTGGCGGTTATGACACTTAAAATGGCGGCTGTAGAATGGTTCCAGCAGCTTGCATAGCTGTTATATAAAGGCTGGCGGCTATGACACTCAAAATAACGGCTGTAGAATGATTCCAGCTGCTTATATAGCTGTTATATAAAGGCTGGCGGCTATGACACTCAAAATAACGGCTGTAGAATGGTTCCAGCAGCTTGTAGAGCTACTATATAAAGGCTGGCGGCTATGACACTCAAAATAACGGCTGTAGAATGATTCCAGCTGCTTGTTTACCTGTTATATAAAGGCTGGCGGCTATGACACTCAAAATAACGGCTGTAGAATGATTCCAGCTGCTTGTATAGCTGTTATATAAAGGCTGGCGGTTATGACACTTAAAATGGCGGCTGTAGAATGGTTCCAGCAGCTTGCATAGCTGTTATATAAAGGCTGGCGGCTATGACACTCAAAATAACGGCTGTAGAATGGTTCCAGCAGCTTGTAGAGCTACTATATAAAGGCTGGCGGCTATGACACTCAAAATAACGGCTGTAGAATGATTCCAGCTGCTTGTATAGCTGTTATATAAAGGCTGGCGGCTATGACACTCAAAATAACGGCTGTAGAATGGTTCCAGCAGCTTGTAGAGCTACTATATAAAGGCTGGCGGCTATGACACTCAAAATAACGGCTGTAGAATGATTCCAGCTGCTTGTATAGCTGTTATATAAAGGCTGGCGGCTATGACACTCAAAATGGCCGCTGTAGAATGGTTCCAGCACCTTGTATAGCTGTTATATAAAGGCTGGCGGCGATGACACTCAAAATAACGGCTGTAGAATGGTTCCAGCAGCTGGTAGAGCTACTCAAAATGGCCGCTGTAGAATGGTTCCAGCACCTTGTATAGCTGTTATATAAAGGCTGGCGGCTATGACACTCAAAATAACGGCTGTAGAATGGTTCCAGCAGCTTGTAGAGCTACTATATAAAGGCTGGCGGCTATGACACTCAAAATAACGGCTGTAGAATGATTCCAGCTGATTGTATAGCTGTTATATAAAGGCTGGCGGCTATGACACTCAAAATAACGGCTGTAGAATGGTTCCAGCAGCTTGTAGAGCTACTATATAAAGGCTGGCGGCTATGACACTCAAAATAACGGCTGTAGAATGATTCAAGCTGCTTGTATAGCTGTTATATAAAGGCTGGCGGCTATGACACTCAAAATGGCCGCTGTAGAATGGTTCCAGCACCTTGTATAGCTGCTATGACACTCGAAATAACGGCTGTAGAATGATTCCAGCTGCTTGTATAGATGTTATATAAAGGCTGGCGGTTATGACACTTAAAATGGCGGCTGTAGAATGGTTCCAGCAGCTTGCATAGCTGTTATATAAAGGCTGGCGGCTATGACACTCAAAATAACGGCTGTAGAATGATTCCAGCTGCTTATATAGCTGTTATATAAAGGCTGGCGGCTATGACACTCAAAATAACGGCTGTAGAATGGTTCCAGCAGCTTGTAGAGCTACTATATAAAGGCTGGCGGCTATGACACTCAAAATAACGGCTGTAGAATGATTCCAGCTGCTTGTTTACCTGTTATATAAAGGATGGCGGGTATGACACTCAAAATAACGGCTGTAGAATGGTTCCAGCAGCTTGTAGAGCTACTACATAAAGGCTGGCGGCTATGACACTCAAAAATAACGGCTGTAGAATGATTCCAACTGCTTGTATAGCTGTTATATAAAGGCTGGCGGCTATGACACTCAAAATAACGGCTGTAGAATGGTTCCAGCAGCTTGTAGAGCTACTATATAAAGGCTGGCGGCTGTGACACTCAAAATAACGGCTGTAGAATGATTCCAGCTGCTTGTATAGCTGTTATGTAAAGGCTGGCGGCTATGACACTCAAAATAACGGCTGTAGAATGGTTCCAGCAGCTGGTAGAGCTACTGTATAAAGGCTGGCGGCTATGACACTCAACATAACGGCTGTAGAATGGTTCCAGCAGCTTTTATAGCTGTTATATAAAGGCTGGCGGCTATGCCACTTAAAATGGCGGCTGTAGAATGGTTCCAGCATCTTGTATAGCTCTTATATAAAGGCTGGCGGCTATGACATTAAAAATGGCGGCTGTAGAATGGGTACAGCAGCTTGTAGAGCTACTATATAAAGGCTGGCGTCTATGACACTCAAAATAACGGCTGTAGAATAGTTCCAGCATCTTGTATAGCTTTTATATAAAGGCTGGCGGCTATGACACTCAAAATGGCGGCTGTAGAATGGTTCCAGCATATTGTATAGCTGTTATTTAAAGGCTGGCGGCTATGCCACTCAAAATGGCGGCTGTAGAATGGTTCCAGCAGCTTGCATAGCTGTTATATAAAGGCTGGCGGCTATGACACTCAAAATAACGGCTGTAGAATGATTCCAGCTGCTTATATAGCTGTTATATAAAGGCTGGCGGCTATGACACTCAAAATAACGGCTGTAGAATGGTTCCAGCAGCTTGTAGAGCTACTATATAAAGGCTGGCGGCTATGACACTCAAAATAACGGCTGTAGAATGATTCCAGCTGCTTGTATAGCTGTTATATAAAGGCTGGCGGCTATGACACTCAAAATAACGGCTGTAGAATGGTTCCAGCAGCTGGTAGAGCTACTGTATAAAGGCTGGCGGCTATGACACTCAACATAACGGCTGTAGAATGGTTCCAGCAGCTTTTATAGCTGTTATATAAAGGCTGGCGGCTATGCCACTTAAAATGGCGGCTGTAGAATGGTTCCAGCATCTTGTATAGCTGTTATATAAAGGCTGGCGGCTATGACATTAAAAATGGCGGCTGTAGAATGGGTACAGCAGCTTGTAGAGCTACTATATAAAGGCTGGCGTCTATGACACTCAAAATAACGGCTGTAGAATAGTTCCAGCATCTTGTATAGCTTTTATATAAAGGCTGGGGCTATGACACTCAAAATGGCGGCTGTAGAATGGTTCCAGCATATTGTATAGCTGTTATTTAAAGGCTGGCGGCTATGCCACTCAAAATGGCGGCTGTAGAATGGTTCCAGCATCTTGTATAGCTTTTATATAAAGGCTGGCGGCTATGACACTCAAAATGGCGGCTGTAGAATGGTTCCAGCGGCTTGTAGAGCTACTATATAAATGCTGGCGGCTATGACACTCAAAATGGCGACTGTAGAATGGTTCCAACAGCTTGCATAGCTGTTATATAAAGGCTGGCGGCTATGACACTCAAAATAACGGCTGTAGAATGGTTCCAGCATCTTGTATAGCTTTTATATAAAGGCTGGCGGCTATGACACTCAAAATGGCGGCTGTAGATTGGTTCCAGCAGCTTGCATAGCTGTTATATAAAGGCTGGCGGCTATGACACTCAAAATGGCGGCTGTAGAATGGTTCCAGCAGCTTGCATAGCTGTTATATAAAGACTGGCGGCTATGACACTCAAAATAACGGCTGTAGAATGGTTCCAGCAGCTTGTAGAGCTACTATATAAAGGCTGGCGGCTATGACACTCAAAATAACGGCTGTAGAATGGTTCCAGCAGCTTGTAGAGCTACTACATAAAGGCTGGCGGCTATGACACTCAAAAATAACGGCTGTAGAATGATTCCAACTGCTTGTATAGCTGTTATATAAAGGCTGGCGGCTATGACACTCAAAATAACGGCTGTAGAATGGTTCCAGCATCTTGTATAGCTGTTATATAAAGGCTGGCGGCTATGACACTCAAAATGGCGGCTGTAGAATGGTTCCAGCAGCTTGCATAGCTGTTATATAAAGGCTGGCGGCTATGACACTCAAAATAACGGCTGTAGAATGGTTCCAACAGCTTGTAGAGCTACTATATAAAGGCTGGCGGCTATGGCACTCAAAATAACGGCTGTAGAATGATTCCAGCTGCTTGTATAGCTGTTATATAAAGGCTGGCGGCTATGACACTCAAAATAACGGCTGTAGAATGGTTCCAGCATCTTGTATAGCTGTTATATAAAGGCTGGCGGCTATGACACTCAAAATAACGGCTGTAGAATGGTTCCAGCAGCTTGTAGAGCTAGTATATAAAGGCTGGCGGCTATGACACTCAAAATAACGGCTGTAGAATGGTTCCAGCATCTTGTATAGCTGTTATATAAAGGCTGGCGGCTATGACACTCAAAATGTCCGCCGTAGAATGGTTCCAGCACCTTGTATAGCTGTTATATAAAGGCTGGCGGCTATGACATTAAAAATGGCGGCTGTAGAATGGGTACAGCAGCTTATAGAGCTACTATATAAAGGCTGGCGGCTATGACACTCAAAATAACGGCTGTAGAATGGTTCCAGCATCTTGTATAGCTGTTATATAAAGGCTGTCGGCTATGACACTCAAAATAACGGCTGTAGAATGGTTCCAGCAGCTTGTAGAGCTAGTATATAAAGGCTGGCGGCTATGACACTCAAAATAACGGCTGTAGAATGGTTCCAGCATCTTGTATAGCTGTTATATAAAGGCTGGCGGCTATGACACTCAAAATGGCCGCCGTAGAATGGTTCCAGCACCTTGTATAGCTGTTATATAAAGGCTGGCGGCTATGACATTAAAAATGGCCGCCGTAGAATGGTTCCAGCACCTTGTATAGCTGTTATATAAAGGCTGGCGGCTATGACATTAAAAATGGCGGCTGTAGAATGGGTACAGCAGCTTATAGAGCTACTATATAAAGGCTGGCGTCTATGACACTCAAAATAACGGCTGTAGAATGATTCCAGCTGCTTGTATAGCTGTTATATAAAGGCTGGCGGCTATGACACTCAAAATAACGGCTGTAGAATGGTTCCAGCATCTTGTATAGCTTTTATATAAAGGCTGGCGGCTATGACACTCAAAATGGCGGCTGTAGATTGGTTCCAGCAGCTTGCATAGCTGTTATATAAAGGCTGGCGGCTATGACACTCAAAATGGCGGCTGTAGAATGGTTCCAGCAGCTTGCATAGCTGTTATATAAAGACTGGCGGCTATGACACTCAAAATAACGGCTGTAGAATGGTTCCAGCAGCTTGTAGAGCTACTATATAAAGGCTGGCGGCTATGACACTCAAAATAACGGCTGTAGAATGGTTCCAGCAGCTTGTAGAGCTACTACATAAAGGCTGGCGGCTATGACACTCAAAAATAACGGCTGTAGAATGATTCCAACTGCTTGTATAGCTGTTATATAAAGGCTGGCGGCTATGACACTCAAAATAACGGCTGTAGAATGGTTCCAGCATCTTGTATAGCTGTTATATAAAGGCTGGCGGCTATGCCACTCAAACTGGCGGCTGTAGAATGGTTCCAGCAGCTTGTAGAGCTACTATATAAAGGCTGGCGTCTATGACACTCAAAATAACGGCTGTAGAATAGTTCCAGCAGCTTGTATAGCTGTTATATAAAGGCTGGCGGCTATGACACTCAAAATGGTCGCTGTAGAATGGTTCCAGCACCTTGTATAGCTGTTATATAAAGGCTGGCGGCTATGACACTCAAAATAACGGCTGTAGAATGGTTCCAGCAGCTTGTAGAGCTAGTATATAAAGGCTGGCGGCTATGACACTCAAAATAACGGCTGTAGAATGGTTCCAGCATCTTGTATAGCTGTTATATAAAGGCTGGCGGCTATGACACTCAAAATGGCCGCCGTAGAATGGTTCCAGCACCTTGTATAGCTGTTATATAAAGGCTGGCGGCTATGACATTAAAAATGGCGGCTGTAGAATGGGTACAGCAGCTTATAGAGCTACTATATAAAGGCTGGCGGCTATGACACTCAAAATAACGGCTGTAGAATGGTTCCAGCAGCTTGTAGAGCTAGTATATAAAGGCTGGCGGCTATGACACTCAAAATAACGGCTGTAGAATGATTCCAGCAGCTTGTAGAGCTAGTATATAAAGGCTGGCGGCTATGACACTCAAAATAACGGCTGTAGAATGGTTCCAGCATCTTGTATAGCTGTTATATAAAGGCTGGCGGCTATGACACTCAAAATGGCCGCCGTAGAATGGTTCCAGCACCTTGTATAGCTGTTATATAAAGGCTGGCGGCTATGACATTAAAAATGGCGGCTGTAGAATGGTTCCACTACTATATAAAGGCTGGCGGCTATGACACTCAAAATAACGGCTGTAGAATGGTTCCTGCAGCTTGTATAGCTGTTATATAAAGGCTGGCGGCTATGACATTAGAAATGGCGGCTGTAGAATGGTTCCACTACTATATAAAGGCTGGCGGCTATGACACTCAAAATAACGGCTGTAGAATGGTTCCAGCAGCTTGTATAGCTGTTGTATAAAGGATGGCGGCTATGCCTCTCAAAATGGCGGCTGTAGAATTGTTCCAGCAGCTTGTAGAGCTACTATATAAAAGCTGGCGGCTATGACACTCAAAATAACGGCTGTAGAATAGTTCCAGCATATTGTATAGCTGTTATATAAAGGCTGGCGGCTATGACACTCAAAATGGCGGCTGTAGAATGGTTCCAGCATCTTGTATAGCTGTTATTTAAAGGCTGGCGGCTATGCCACTCAAAATGGCGGCTGTAGAATGGTTCCACTACTATATAAAGGCTGGCGGCTATGACACTCAAAATAACGGCTGTAGAATGGTTCCAGCACCTTGTATAGCTGTTATATAAAGGCTGGCGGCTATGACATTAAAAATGGCGGCTGTAGAATGGTTCCAGCATCTTGTGTAGCTGTTATTTAAAGTCTGGCGGCTATGCCACTCAAAATGGCGGCTGTAGAATGGTTCCAGCATCTTGTATAGCTTTTATATAAAGGCTGGCGGCTATGACACTCAAAAGAACGGCTGTAGAATGGTTCCAGCAGCTTGTATAGCTGTTATATAAAAGCTGGCGGCTATGCCACTCAAAATGGTGGCTGTAGAATGGTTCCAGCATCTTGTATAGCTGTTATATAAAGGCTGGCGGCTATGACATTAAAAATGGCGGCTGTAGAATGGTTCCACTACTATATAAAGGCTGGCGGCTATGACACTCAAAATAACGGCTGTAGAATGGTTCCTGCAGCTTGTATAGCTGTTATATAAAGGCTGGCGGCTATGACACTCAAAATAACGGCTGTAGAATTGTTCCAGCAGCTTGTAGAGCTACTATATAAAGGCTGGCGGCTATGACACTCAAAATAACGGCTGTAGAATGGTTCCAGCAGCTTGTATAGCTGTTGTATAAAGGATGGCGGCTATGCCTCTCAAAATGGCGGCTGTAGAATTGTTCCAGCAGCTTGTAGAGCTAGTATATAAAGGCTGGCGGCTATGACACTCAAAATAACGGCTGTAGAATGGTTCCAGCATCTTGTATAGCTGTTATATAAAGGCTGGCGGCTATGACACTCAAAATGGCCGCCGTAGAATGGTTCCAGCACCTTGTATAGCTGTTATATAAAGGCTGGCGGCTATGACATTAAAAATGGCGGCTGTAGAATGGGTACAGCAGCTTATAGAGCTACTATATAAAGGCTGGCGGCTATGACACTCAAAATAACGGCTGTAGAATGATTCCAGCTGCTTGTATAGCTGTTATATAAAGGCTGGCGGCTATGACACTCAAAATAACGGCTGTAGAATGGTTCCAGCATCTTGTATAGCTTTTATATAAAGGCTGGCGGCTATGACACTCAAAATGGCGGCTGTAGATTGGTTCCAGCAGCTTGCATAGCTGTTATATAAAGGCTGGCGGCTATGACACTCAAAATGGCGGCTGTAGAATGGTTCCAGCAGCTTGCATAGCTGTTATATAAAGACTGGCGGCTATGACACTCAAAATAACGGCTGTAGAATGGTTCCAGCAGCTTGTAGAGCTACTATATAAAGGCTGGCGGCTATGACACTCAAAATAACGGCTGTAGAATGGTTCCAGCAGCTTGTAGAGCTACTACATAAAGGCTGGCGGCTATGACACTCAAAAATAACGGCTGTAGAATGATTCCAACTGCTTGTATAGCTGTTATATAAAGGCTGGCGGCTATGACACTCAAAATAACGGCTGTAGAATGGTTCCAGCATCTTGTATAGCTGTTATATAAAGGCTGGCGGCTATGCCACTAAAAATGGCGGCTGTAGAATGGTTCCAGCAGCTTGTAGAGCTACTATATAAAGGCTGGCGTCTATGACACTCAAAATAACGGCTGTAGAATAGTTCCAGCAGCTTGTATAGCTGTTATATAAAGGCTGGCGGCTATGACACTCAAAATGGTCGCTGTAGAATGGTTCCAGCACCTTGTATAGCTGTTATATAAAGGCTGGCGGCTATGACACTCAAAATAACGGCTGTAGAATGGTTCCAGCAGCTTGTAGAGCTAGTATATAAAGGCTGGCGGCTATGACACTCAAAATAACGGCTGTAGAATGGTTCCAGCATCTTGTATAGCTGTTATATAAAGGCTGGCGGCTATGACACTCAAAATGGCCGCCGTAGAATGGTTCCAGCACCTTGTATAGCTGTTATATAAAGGCTGGCGGCTATGACATTAAAAATGGCGGCTGTAGAATGGGTACAGCAGCTTATAGAGCTACTATATAAAGGCTGGCGGCTATGACACTCAAAATAACGGCTGTAGAATGGTTCCAGCAGCTTGTAGAGCTAGTATATAAAGGCTGGCGGCTATAACACTCAAAATAACGGCTGTAGAATGATTCCAGCAGCTTGTAGAGCTAGTATATAAAGGCTGGCGGCTATGACACTCAAAATAACGGCTGTAGAATGGTTCCAGCATCTTGTATAGCTGTTATATAAAGGCTGGCGGCTATGACACTCAAAATGGCCGCCGTAGAATGGTTCCAGCACCTTGTATAGCTGTTATATAAAGGCTGGCGGCTATGACATTAAAAATGGCGGCTGTAGAATGGTTCCACTACTATATAAAGGCTGGCGGCTATGACACTCAAAATAACGGCTGTAGAATGGTTCCTGCAGCTTGTATAGCTGTTATATAAAGGCTGGCGGCTATGACATTAGAAATGGCGGCTGTAGAATGGTTCCACTACTATATAAAGGCTGGCGGCTATGACACTCAAAATAACGGCTGTAGAATGGTTCCAGCAGCTTGTATAGCTGTTGTATAAAGGATGGCGGCTATGCCTCTCAAAATGGCGGCTGTAGAATTGTTCCAGCAGCTTGTAGAGCTACTATATAAAAGCTGGCGGCTATGACACTCAAAATAACGGCTGTAGAATAGTTCCAGCATATTGTATAGCTGTTATATAAAGGCTGGCGGCTATGACACTCAAAATGGCGGCTGTAGAATGGTTCCAGCATCTTGTATAGCTGTTATTTAAAGGCTGGCGGCTATGCCACTCAAAATGGCGGCTGTAGAATGGTTCCACTACTATATAAAGGCTGGCGGCTATGACACTCAAAATAACGGCTGTAGAATGGTTCCAGCACCTTGTATAGCTGTTATATAAAGGCTGGCGGCTATGACATTAAAAATGGCGGCTGTAGAATGGTTCCAGCATCTTGTGTAGCTGTTATTTAAAGTCTGGCGGCTATGCCACTCAAAATGGCGGCTGTAGAATGGTTCCAGCATCTTGTATAGCTTTTATATAAAGGCTGGCGGCTATGACCCTCAAAAGAACGGCTGTAGAATGGTTCCAGCAGCTTGTATAGCTGTTATATAAAAGCTGGCGGCTATGCCACTCAAAATGGCGGCTGTAGAATGGTTCCAGCATCTTGTATAGCTGTTATATAAAGGCTGGCGGCTATGACATTAAAAATGGCGGCTGTAGAATGGTTCCACTACTATATAAAGGCTGGCGGCTATGACACTCAAAATAACGGCTGTAGAATGGTTCCTGCAGCTTGTATAGCTGTTATATAAAGGCTGGCGGCTATGACACTCAAAATAACGGCTGTAGAATTGTTCCAGCAGCTTGTAGAGCTACTATATAAAGGCTGGCGGCTATGACACTCAAAATAACGGCTGTAGAATGGTTCCAGCAGCTTGTATAGCTGTTGTATAAAGGATGGCGGCTATGCCTCTCAAAATGGCGGCTGTAGAATTGTTCCAGCAGCTTGTAGAGCTACTATATAAAGGCTGGCGGCTATGACACTCAAAATAACGGCTGTAGAATAGTTCCAGCATATTGTATAGCTGTTATATAAAGGCTGGCGGCTATGACACTCAAAATGGCGGCTGTAGAATGGTTCCAGCATCTTGTATAGCTGTTATTTAAAGGCTGGCGGCTATGCCACTCAAAATGGCGGCTGTAGAATGGTTCCAGCAGCTTGTAGAGCTACTATATAAGGGCTGGCGTCTATGACACTCAAAATAACGGCTGTAGAATAGTTCCAGCATCTTGTATAGCTGTTATATAAAGGCTGGCGGCTATGACACTCAAAATGGCGGCTGTAGAATGGTTCCAGCATCTTGTATAGCTGTTATTTAAAGGCTGGCGGCTATGCCACTCAAAATGGCGGCTGTAGAATGGTTCCAGCAGCTTGTAGAGCTACTATATAAAGGCTGGCGTCTATGACACTCAAAATAACGGCTGTAGAATAGTTCCAGCAGCTTGCATAGCTGTTATATAAAGGCTGGCGGCTATGACACTCAAAATAACGGCTATAGAATGGTTCCAACAGCTTGTAGAGCTACTATATAAAGGCTGGCGGCTATGGCACTCAAAATAACGGCTGTAGAATGATTCCAGCTGCTTGTATAGCTGTTATATAAAGGCTGGCGGCTATGACACTCAAAATAACGGCTGTAGAATGGTTCCAGCAGCTTGTAGTGCTACTATATAAAGGCTGGCGGCTATGACACTCAAAATAACGGCTGTAGAATGATTCCAGCTGCTTGTATAGCTGTTATATAAAGGCTGGCGGCTATGACACTCAAAATGGCGGCTGTAGAATGGTTGCAGCACCTTGTATAGCTGTTATATAAAGGCTGGCGGCTATGACATTAGAAATGGCGGCTGTAGAATGGTTCCACTACTATATAAAGGCTGGCGGCTATGACACTCAAAATAACGGCTGTAGAATGGTTCCAGCATCTTGTATAGCTGTTATATGAAGGCTGGCGGCTATGACACTCAAAATAACGGCTGTAGAATGGTTCCAGCAGCTTGTAGAGCTAGTATATAAAGGCTGGCGGCTATGACACTCAAAATAACGGCTGTAGAATGGTTCCAGCATCTTGTATAGCTGTTATATAAAGGCTGGCGGCTATGACACTCAAAATGGCCGCCGTAGAATGGTTCCAGCACCTTGTATAGCTGTTATATAAAGGCTGGCGGCTATGACATTAAAAATGGCGGCTGTAGAATGGGTACAGCAGCTTATAGAGCTACTATATAAAGGCTGGCGTCTATGACACTCAAAATAACGGCTGTAGAATGATTCCAGCTGCTTGTATAGCTGTTATATAAAGGCTGGCGGCTATGACACTCAAAATAACGGCTGTAGAATGGTTCCAGCAGCTTGTAGTGCTACTATATAAAGGCTGGCGGCTATGACACTCAAAATAACGGCTGTAGAATGATTCCAGCTGCTTGTATAGCTGTTATATAAAGGCTGGCGGCTATGACACTCAAAATGGCGGCTGTAGAATGGTTCCAGCACCTTGTATAGCTGTTATATAAAGGCTGGCGGCTATGACATTAGAAATGGCGGCTGTAGAATGGTTCCACTACTATATAAAGGCTGGCGGCTATGACACTCAAAATAACGGCTGTAGAATGGTTCCAGCATCTTGTATAGCTGTTATATGAAGGCTGGCGGCTATGACACTCAAAATAACGGCTGTAGAATGGTTCCAGCAGCTTGTAGAGCTAGTATATAAAGGCTGGCGGCTATGACACTCAAAATAACGGCTGTAGAATGGTTCCAGCATCTTGTATAGCTGTTATATAAAGGCTGGCGGCTATGACACTCAAAATGGCCGCCGTAGAATGGTTCCAGCACCTTGTATAGCTGTTATATAAAGGCTGGCGGCTATGACATTAAAAATGGCGGCTGTAGAATGGGTACAGCAGCTTATAGAGCTACTATATAAAGGCTGGCGTCTATGACACTCAAAATAACGGCTGTAGAATGATTCCAGCTGCTTGTATAGCTGTTATATAAAGGCTGGCGGCTATGACACTCAAAATAACGGCTGTAGAATGGTTCCAGCAGCTTGTAGAGCTACTATATAAAGGCTGGCGGCTATGACACTCAAAATAACGGCTGTAGAATGATTCCAGCTGCTTGTATAGCTGTTATATAAAGGCTGGCGGCTATGACACTCAAAATGGCCGCTGTAGAATGGTTCCAGCACCTTGTATAGCTGTTATATAAAGGCTGGCGGCTATGACACTCAAAATGGCGGCTGTAGAATGGTTCCAGTACCTTGTATAGCTGTTATATAAAGGCTGGCGGCTATGACATTAAAAATGGCGGCTGTAGAATGGTTCCAGCATCTTGTGTAGCTGTTATTTAAAGTCTGGCGGCTATGCCACTCAAAATGGCGGCTGTAGAATGGTTCCAGCATCTTGTATAGCTTTTATATAAAGGCTGGCGGCTATGACACTCAAAAGAACGGCTGTAGAATGGTTCCAGCATCTTGTATAGCTGTTATATAAAGGTAGAATGTAGAATGATTCCAGCTGCTTGTATAGCTGTTATATAAAGGCTGGCGGCTATGACACTCAAAATGGCCGCTGTAGAATGGTTCCAGTACCTTGTATAGCTGTTATATAAAGGCTGGCGGCTATGACATTAAAAATGGCGGCTGTAGAATGGTTCCAGCATCTTGTGTAGCTGTTATTTAAAGTCTGGCGGCTATGCCACTCAAAATGGCGGCTGTAGAATGGTTCCAGCATCTTGTATAGCTTTTATATAAAGGCTGGCGGCTATGACACTCAAAAGAACGGCTGTAGAATGGTTCCAGCAGCTTGTATAGCTGTTATATAAAAGCTGGCGGCTATGCCACTCAAAATGGCGGCTGCAGAATGGTTCCAGCATCTTGTATAGCTGTTATATAAAGGCTGGCGGCTATGACATTAAAAATGGCGGCTGTAGAATGGTTCCACTACTATATAAAGGCTGGCGGCTATGACACTCAAAATAACGGCTGTAGAATGGTTCCTGCAGCTTGTATAGCTGTTATATAAAGGCTGGCGGCTATGACACTTAAAATAACGGCTGTAGAATTGTTCCAGCAGCTTGTAGAGCTACTATATAAAGGCTGGCGGCTATGACACTCAAAATAACGGCTGTAGAATGGTTCCAGCAGCTTGTATAGCTGTTGTATAAAGGATGGCGGCTATGCCTCTCGAAATGGCGGCTGTAGAATTGTTCCAGCAGCTTGTAGAGCTACTATATAAAAGCTGGCGGCTATGACACTCAAAATAACGGCTGTAGAATAGTTCCAGCATATTGTATAGCTGTTATATAAAGGCTGGCGGCTATGACACTCAAAATGGCGGCTGTAGAATGGTTCCAGCATCTTGTATAGCTGTTATTTAAAGGCTGGCGGCTATGCCACTCAAAATGGCGGCTGTAGAATGGTTCCAGCAGCTTGTAGAGCTACTATATAAAGGCTGGCGTCTATGACACTCAAAATAACGGCTGTAGAATAGTTCCAGCAGCTTGTATAGCTGTTATATAAAGGCTGGCGGCTATGACACTCAAAATGGTCGCTGTAGAATGGTTCCAGCACCTTGTATAGCTGTTATATAAAGGCTGGCGGCTATGACACTCAAAATAACGGCTGTAGAATGGTTCCAGCAGCTTGTAGAGCTAGTATATAAAGGCTGGCGGCTATGACACTCAAAATAACGGCTGTAGAATGGTTCCAGCATCTTGTATAGCTGTTATATAAAGGCTGGCGGCTATGACACTCAAAATGGCCGCCGTAGAATGGTTCCAGCACCTTGTATAGCTGTTATATAAAGGCTGGCGGCTATGACATTAAAAATGGCGGCTGTAGAATGGGTACAGCAGCTTATAGAGCTACTATATAAAGGCTGGCGGCTATGACACTCAAAATAACGGCTGTAGAATGGTTCCAGCAGCTTGTAGAGCTAGTATATAAAGGCTGGCGGCTATGACACTCAAAATAACGGCTGTAGAATGATTCCAGCTGCTTGTATAGCTGTTATATAAAGGCTGGCGGCTATGACACTCAAAATAACGGCTGTAGAATGGTTCCAGCAGCTTGTAGAGCTACTATATAAAGGCTGGCGGCTATGACACTCAAAATAACGGCTGTAGAATGATTCCAGCTGCTTGTATAGCTGTTATATAAAGGCTGGCGGCTATGACACTCAAAATGGCCGCTGTAGAATGGTTCCAGCACCTTGTATAGCTGTTATATAAAGGCTGGCGGCTATGACACTCAAAATGGCGGCTGTAGAATGGTTCCAGTACCTTGTATAGCTGTTATATAAAGGCTGGCGGCTATGACATTAAAAATGGCGGCTGTAGAATGGTTCCAGCATCTTGTGTAGCTGTTATTTAAAGTCTGGCGGCTATGCCACTCAAAATGGCGGCTGTAGAATGGTTCCAGCATCTTGTATAGCTTTTATATAAAGGCTGGCGGCTATGACACTCAAAAGAACGGCTGTAGAATGGTTCCAGCATCTTGTATAGCTGTTATATAAAGGTAGAATTTAGAATGATTCCAGCTGCTTGTATAGCTGTTATATAAAGGCTGGCGGCTATGACACTCAAAATGGCCGCTGTAGAATGGTTCTAGTACCTTGTATAGCTGTTATATAAAGGCTGGCGGCTATGACATTAAAAATGGCGGCTGTAGAATGGTTCCAGCATCTTGTGTGCGACATTTTGAGTGGCATAGCCGCCAGCCTTTATACGACAGCTATACATGCTGCTGGAACCATTCTACAGCCGTTATTTTGAGTGTCATAGCCGCCAGCCTTTATATAGTAGTGGAACCATTCTACAGCCGCCATTTTTAATGTCAAAGCCGCCAGCCTTTATATAACAGCTATACAAGGTGCTGAAACCATTCTACAGCGGCCATTTTGAGTGTCATAACCGCCAGCCTTTATATAACAGCTATTCAAGCAGCTGGAATCATTCTACATTCTACTTTTATATAACAGCTATACAAGATGCTGGAACCATTCTACAGCCGACATTTTGAGTGGCATAGCCGCCAGCCTTTATACAACAGCTATACAAGCTGCTGGAACCATTCTACAGCCGTTATTTTGAGTGGCATAGCCGCCATCCTTTATATAGTAGCTCTACAAGCTGCTGGAACCATTCTACAGCCGTTATTTTGAGTGTCATAGCCGCCAGCCTTTATATAACAGCTATACAAGATGCTGGAACCATTCTACAGCCGACATTTTGAGTGGCATAGCCGCCAGCCTTTATACAACAGCTATACATGCTGCTGGAACCATTCTACAGCCGTTATTTTGAGTGTCATAGCCGCCAGCCTTTATATAGTAGTGGAACCATTCTACAGCCGCCATTTTTAATGTCATAGCCGCCAGCCTTTATATAACAGCTATACAAGGTGCTGAAACCATTCTACAGCGGCCATTTTGAGTGTCATAACCGCCAGCCTTTATATAACAGCTATACAAGCAGCTGGAATCATTCTACATTCTACTTTTATAAACCAGCTATACAAGATGCTGGAACCATTCTACAGCCGACATTTTGAGTGGCATAGCCGCCAGCCTTTATACAACAGCTATACAAGCTGCTGGAACCATTCTACAGCCGTTATTTTGAGTGTCATAGCCGCCAGCCTTTATATAGTAGCTCTACAAGCTGCTGGAACCATTCTACAGCCGTTATTTTGAGTGTCATAGCCGCCAGCCTTTATATAACAGCTATACAAGATGCTGGAACCATTCCACAGCCGCCATTTTGAGTGTCATAGCCGCCAGCCTTTATATAAAAGCTATACAAGATGCTGGAACTATTCTACAGCCGTTATTTTGAGTGTCATAGACGCCAACCTTTATATAGTAGCTCTACAAGCTGCTGTACCCATTCTACAGCCGCCATTTTGAGTGTCATAGCCGCCAGCCTTTATATAACAGCTATACAAGATGCTGGAACCATTCTACAGCCGCCATTTTGAGTTTCATAGCCGCCAGCCTTTATATAGTAGTTTTACAAGCTACTGGAACCATTCTACAGCCGCCATTTTGAGTGTCATAGCCGCCAGCCTTTATATAACAGCTATACAAGGAGCTGGAATCATTCTACAGCCGTTATTTTGAGTGTCGTAGCCGCCAGCCTTTATATAGTAACTCTACAAGCTGCTGGAACCATTCTACAGCCGTTATTGTGAGTGTCATAGCCGCCAGCCTTTATATAACAGCTATGTAAGCTGCTGGAACCATTCTACAGCCGCCATTTTGAGTGTCATAGCCGTCAGCCTTTATATAACAGCTATACAAGATGCTCTAACTATTCTACAGCCGTTATTTTGAGTGTCATAGACGCCAGCCTTTATATAGTAGCTCTACAAGCTGCTGGAACCATTCTACAGCCGCCATTTTGAGAGTCATAGCCGCCAGCCTTTATATAAAAGCTATACAAGATGCTGGAACCATTCTTCAGCCGCCATTTTGAGTGGCATAGCCGCCAGCCTTTATATAGTAGTGGAACCACTCTACAGCCGCCATTTTTAATGTCATAGCCGCCAGCCTTTATATAACAGCTATACAAGATGCTGGAACCATTCTACAGCCGCCATTTTTAGTGGCATAGCCGCCAGATTTTAAATAACAGCTATACAAGATGCTGGAACCATTCTACAGCCGACATTTTGAGTGGCATAGCCGCCAGCCTTTATACGACAGCTATACATGCTGCTGGAACCATTCTACAGCCGTTATTTTGAGTGTCATAGCCGCCAGCCTTTATATAGTAGTGGAACCATTCTACAGCCGCCATTTTTAATGTCATAGCCGCCAGCCTTTATATAACAGCTATACAAGGTGCTGAAACCATTCTACAGCGGCCATTTTGAGTGTCATAACCGCCAGCCTTTATATAACAGCTATACAAGCAGCTGGAATCATTCTACATTCTACTTTTATATAACAGCTATACAAGATGCTGGAACCATTCTACAGCCGACATTTTGAGTGGCATAGTCGCCAGCCTTTATACAACAGCTATACAAGCTGCTGGAACCATTCTACAGCCGTTATTTTGAGTGTCATAGCCGCCAGCCTTTATATAGTATCTCTACAAGCTGCTGGAACCATTCTACAGCCGTTATTTTGAGTGTCATAGCCGCCAGCCTTTATATAACAGCTATACAAGATGCTGGAACCATTCTACAGCCGTTATTTTGAGTGTCATAGCCGCCAGCCTTTATATAGTAGTGGAACCATTCTACAGCCACCATTTCTAATGTCATAGCCGCCAGCCTTTATATAACAGCTATACAAGCAGCTGGAATCATTCTACATTCTACTTTTATATAACAGCTATACAAGCTGCTGGAACCATTCTACAGCCGTTATTTTGAGTGTCATAGCCGCCAGCCTTTATATAGTAGTGGAACCATTCTACAGCCGCCATTTTTAATGTCATAGCCGCCAGCCTTTATATAACAGCTATACAAGGTGCTGAAACCATTCTACAGCGGCCATTTTGAGTGTCATAACCGCCAGCCTTTATATAACAGCTATACAAGCAGCTGGAATCATTCTACATTCTACTTTTATATAACAGCTATACAAGATGCTGGAACCATTCTACAGCCGACATTTTGAGTGGCATAGTCGCCAGCCTTTATACAACAGCTATACAAGCTGCTGGAACCATTCTACAGCCGTTATTTTGAGTGTCATAGCCGCCAGCCTTTATATAGTATCTCTACAAGCTGCTGGAACCATTCTACAGCCGTTATTTTGAGTGTCATAGCCGCCAGCCTTTATATAACAGCTATACAAGATGCTGGAACCATTCTACAGCCGACATTTTGAGTGTCATAGCCGCCAGCCTTTATATAACAGCTATACAACGTCCTGGAACCATTCTACAGCGGCCATTTTGAGTGTCATAGCCGCCAGCCTTTATATAACAGCTATACAAGCAGCTGGAATCATTCTACAGCCGTTATTTTGAGTGTCATAGCCGCCAGCCTTTATATAGTAGCTCTACAAGCTGCTGGAACCATTCTACAGCCGTTATTTTGAGTGTCATAGCCGCCAGCCTTTATATAACAGCTATACAAGCAGCTGGAATCATTCTACAGCCGTTATTTTGAGTGTCATAGCCGCCAGCCCCTATATAGTAGCTCTACAAGCTGTTGGAACCATTCTACAGCCGTTATTTTGAGTGTCATAGCCGCCAGCCTTTATATAACAGCTATGCAAGCTGCTGGAACCATTCTACAGCCGCCATTTTGAGTGTCATAGCCGCCAGCCTTTTTATAAAAGCTATACAAGATGCTGGAACCATTCTACAGCCGCCATTTTGAGTGACATAGCCGCCAGCCTTTATATAACAGCTATGCAAGCTGCTGGAACCATTCTACAGCCGCCATTTTGAGTGTCATAGCCGCCAGCCTTTATATAACAGCTATACAAGATGCTGGAACCATTCTACAGCCGTTATTTTGAGTGTCATAGCCGCCAGCCTTTATATAACAGCTATACAAGCAGCTGAAATCATTCTACAGCCGTTATTTTGAGTGTCATAGCCGCCAGCCCCTATATAGTAGCTCTACAAGCTGTTGGAACCATTCTACAGCCGTTATTTTGAGTGTCATAGCCGCCAGCCTTTATATAGTAGCTCTACCAGCTGCTGGAACCATTCTACAGCCGTTATTTTGAGTGTCATAGCCGCCAGCCTTTATATAACAGCTATACAAGATGCTGGAACCATTCTACAGCAGTTATTTTGAGTGTCATAGACGCCAGCCTTTATATAGTAGCTCTACAAGCTGCTGGAACCATTCTACAGCCGCCATTTTGAGTGGCATAGCCGCCAGCCTTTATATAACAGCTATACAAGATGCTGGAACCATTCTACAGCCGCCATTTTGAGTGTCATAGCCGCCAGCCTTTATATAACAGCTATACAATATGCTGGAACTATTCTACAGCCGTTATTTTGAGTGTCATAGCCGCCAGCCTTTATATAGTAGCTCTACAAGCTGCTGGAACCATTCTACAGCCGCCATTTTGAGTGGCATAGCCGCCAGCCTTTATACAACAGCTATACAAGCTGCTGGAACCATTCTACAGCCGTTATTTTGAGTGTCATAGCCGCCAGCCTTTATATAGTAGCTCTGCAAGCTGCTGGAACCATTCTACAGCCGTTATTTTGAGTGTCATAGCCGCCAGCCTTTATATAACAGCTATACAAGCTGCTGGTACCATTCTACAGCCGCCATTTTGAGTGGCATAGCCGGCAGCCTTTATACAACAGCTATACAAGCTGCTGGAACCATTCTACAGCCGTTATTTTGAGTGTCATAGCCGCCAGCCTTTATATAACAGCTATACAATATGCTGGAACTATTCTACAGCCGTTATTTTGAGTGTCATAGCCGCCAGCCTTTATATAGTAGCTCTACAAGCTGCTGGAACCATTCTACAGCCGTTATTTTGAGTGTCATAGCCGCCAGCCTTTATATAGTAGCTCTACAAGCTGCTGGAACCATTCTACAGCCGTTATTTTGAGTGTCATAGCCGCCAGCCTTTATATAGTAGCTCTGCAAGCTGCTGGAACCATTCTACAGCCGTTATTTTGAGTGTCATAGCCGCCAGCCTTTATATAACAGCTATACAAGCTGCTGGTACCATTCTACAGCCGTTATTTTGAGTGTCATAGCCGCCAGCCTTTATATTGTAGTGGAACCATTCTACAGCCGCCATTTTTAATGTCATAGCCGCCAGCCTTATTATAACAGCTATACAAGATGCTGGAACCATTCTACAGCCGCCATTTTGAGTGGCATAGCCGCCAGCTTTTATATAACAGCTATACAAGCTGCTGGAACCATTCTACAGCCGTTATTTTGAGTGTCATAGCCGCCAGCCTTTATATAAAAGCTATACAAGATGCTGGAACCATTCTACAGCCGCCATTTTAAGTGGCATAGCCGCCAGCCTTTAAATAACACCTATACAAGATGCTGGAACCATTCTACAGCCGCCATTTTTAATGTCATAGCCGCCAGCCTTTATATAACAGCTATACAAGGTGCTGGACCATTCTACAGCGGCCATTTTGAGTGTCATAGCCGCCAGCCTTTATATAACAGCTATACAAGCAGCTGGAATCATTCTACATTCTACCTTTATATAACAGCTATACAAGATGCTGGAACCATTCTACAGCCGACATTTTGAGTGGCATGGCCGCCAGCCTTTATACAACAGCTATGCAAGCTGCTGGAACCATTCTACAGCCGTTATTTTGAGTGTCATAGCCGCCAGCCTTTATATAGTAGCTCTACAAGCTGCTGGAATGATTCTACGGCCGCCATTTTGAGTGTCATAGCCGCCAGCCTTTATATAACAGCTATACAAGCTGCTGGAACCATTCTACAGCCGTTATTTTGAGAATCATAGCCGCCAGCCTTTATATAACAGCTATACAAGCAGCTGGAACCATTCTACAGCCGTTATTTTGAGTTTCATAGCCGCCAGCCCTTATATAGTAGTTTTACAAGCTACTGAAACCATTCTACAGCCGCCATTTTGAGTGTCATAGCCGCCAGCCTTTATATAACAGCTATACAAGGAGCTGGAATCATTCTACAGCCGTTATTTTGAGTGTCATAGCCGCCAACCTTTATATAGTAACTCTACAAGCTGCTGGAACCATTCTACAGCCGTTATTTTGAGTGTCATAGCCGCCAGCCTTTATATAACAGCTATGTAAGCTGCTGGAACCATTCTACAGAAGCCATTTTGAGTGTCATAGCCGCCAGCCTTTATATAACAGCTATACAAGATGCTGGAACTATTCTACAGCCGTTATTTTGAGTGTCATAGACGCCAGCCTTTATATAGTAGCTCTACAAGCTGCTGGAACCATTCTACAGCCGCCATTTTGAGAGTCATAGCCGCCAGCCTTTATATAAAAGCTATACAAGATGCTGGAACCATTCTACAGCCGCCATTTTGAGTGGCATAGCCGCCAGCCTTTAAATAACACCTATACAAGATGCTGGAACCATTCTACAGCCGTTATTTTGAGTGTCGTAGCCGCCAGCCTAAATATAGTAGTGGAACCATTCTACAGCCGCCAGCCTTTATATAACAGCTATACAAGATGCTGGAACCATTCTACAGCCGTTATTTTGAGTGTCATAGCCGCCAGCCTTTATATAGTAGCTCTACCAGCTGCTGGAACCATTCTACAGCCGCCATTTTGAGTGTCATAGCCGCCAGCCTTTATATAACAGCTATACAAGATGCTGGAACCATTCTACACCCGCCATTTTGAGTGGCATAGCCGCCAGCCTTTAAATAACAGCTATACAAGATGCTGGAACCATTCTACAGCCGTTATTTTGAGTGTAATAGCCGCCAGCCTTTATATAGTAGCTCTACCAGCTGCTGGAACCATTCTACATCCGTTATTTTGAGTGTCATAGCCGCCAGCCTTTATATAACAGCTATACAAGATGCTGGAACCATTCTACAGCCGTTATTTTGAGTGTCATATCCGCCAGTCTTTATATAGTAGCTCTACAAGCTGCTGGAACTATTCTACAGCCGTTATTTTGAGTGTCATAGCCGCCAGCCTTTATTTAACAGCTATGCAAGCTGCTGGAACCATTCTACAGCCGCCATTTTGAGTGGCATTGCCGCCAGCCTTTAAATAACAGCTATACAAGATGCTGGAACCATTCTACAGCCGCCATTTTGAATGTCATAGCCGCCAGCCTTTATATAACAGCTATACAAGATGCTGGAACTATTCTACAGCAGTTATTTTGAGTGTCATAGCCGCCAGCCTTTATATAGTAGCTCTACAAGCTGCTGGAACCATTCTACAGCCGCCATTTTGAGTGGCATAGCCGCCAGCCTTTAAATAACAGCTATACAAGATGCTGGAACCATTCTACAGCCGCCAGCCTTTATATAACAGCTATACAATATGCTGGAACTATTCTACAGCCGTTATTTTGAGTGTCATAGCCGCCAGCCTTTATATAGTAGCTCTACAAGCTGCTGGAACCATTCTACAGCCGCCATTTTGAGTGGCATAGCCGCCAGCCTTTATACAACAGCTATACAAGCTGCTGGAACCATTCTACAGCCGTTATTTTGAGTGTCATAGCCGCCAGCCTTTATATAGTAGCTCTGCAAGCTGCTGGAACCATTCTACAGCCGTTATTTTGAGTGTCATAGCCGCCAGCCTTTATATAACAGCTATACAAGCTGCTGGTACCATTCTACAGCCGTTATTTTGAGTGTCATAGCCGCCAGCCTTTATATTGTAGTGGAACCATTCTACAGCCGCCATTTTTAATGTCATAGCCGCCAGCCTTATTATAACAGCTATACAAGATGCTGGAACCATTCTACAGCCGCCATTTTGAGTGGCATAGCCGCCAGCTTTTACATAACAGCTATACAAGCTGCTGGAACCATTCTACAGCCGTTATTTTGAGTGTCTTAGCCGCCAGCCTTTATATAAAAGCTATACAAGATGCTGGAACCATTCTACAGCCGCCATTTTGAGTGGCATAGCCGCCAGCCTTTAAATAACACCTATACAAGATGCTGGAACCATTCTACAGCCGCCATTTTTAATGTCATAGCCGCCAGCCTTTATATAACAGCTATACAAGGTGCTGGACCATTCTACAGCGGCCATTTTGAGTGTCATAGCCGCCAGCCTTTATATAACAGCTATACAAGCAGCTGGCATCATTCTACATTCTACCTTTATATAACAGCTATACAAGATGCTGGAACCATTCTACAGCCGACATTTTGAGTGGCATGGCCGCCAGCCTTTATACAACAGCTATGCAAGCTGCTGGAACCATTCTACAGCCGTTATTTTGAGTGTCATAGCCGCCAGCCTTTATATAGTAGCTCTAAAATCTGCTGGAATGATTCTACGGCCGCCATTTTGAGTGTCATAGCCGCCAGCCTTTATATAACAGCTATACAAGCTGCTGGAACCATTCTACAGCCGTTATTTTGAGAATCATAGCCGCCAGCATTTATATAACAGCTATACAAGCAGCTGGAACCATTCTACAGCCGTTATTTTGAGTTTCATAGCCGCCAGCCCTTATATAGTAGTTTTACAAGCTACTGAAACCATTCTACAGCCGCCATTTTGAGTGTCATAGCCGCCAGCCTTTATATAACAGCTATACAAGGAGCTGGAATCATTCTACAGCCGTTATTTTGAGTGTCATAGCCGCCAACCTTTATATAGTAACTCTACAAGCTGCTGGAACCATTCTACAGCCGTTATTTTGAGTGTCATAGCCGCCAGCCTTTATATAACAGCTATGTAAGCTGCTGGAACCATTCTACAGAAGCCATTTTGAGTGTCATAGCCGCCAGCCTTTATATAACAGCTATACAAAATGCTGGAACTATTCTACAGCCGTTATTTTGAGTGTCATAGACGCCAGCCTTTATATAGTAGCTCTACAAGCTGCTGGAACCATTCTACAGCCGCCATTTTGAGAGTCATAGCCGCCAGCCTTTATATAAAAGCTATACAAGATGCTGGAACCATTCTACAGCCGCCATTTTGAGTGGCATAGCCGCCAGCCTTTAAATAACAGCTATACAAGATGCTGGAACCATTCTACAGCCGTTATTTTGAGTGTCGTAGCCGCCAGCCTAAATATAGTAGTGGAACCATTCTACAGCCGCCAGCCTTTATATAACAGCTATACAAGATGCTGGAACCATTCTACAGCCGTTATTTTGAGTGTCATAGCCGCCAGCCTTTATATAGTAGCTCTACCAGCTGCTGGAACCATTCTACAGCCGTTATTTTGAGTGTCATAGCCGCCAGCCTTTATATAACATCTATACAAGATGCTGGAACCATTCTACAGCCGTTATTTTGAGTGTCGTAGCCGCCAGCCTTTATATAGTAGTGGAACCATTCTACAGCCGCCATTTTTAATGTCATAGCCGCCAGCCTTTATTTAACAGCTATACAAGATGCTGGAACCATTCTACAGCCGCCATTTTGAGTGGCATAGCCGCCAGCCTTTATACAACAGCTATACAAGCTGCTGGAACCATTCTACAGCCGCCATTTTGAGTGGCATAGCCGCCAGCCTTTATATAACAGCTATACAAGCTGCTGGAACCATTCTACAGCCGTTATTTTGAGTGTCATAGCCGCCAGCCTTTATACAACAGCTATACAAGATGCTGAAACCATTCTACATCCGTTATTTTGAGTGTCATAGCCGCCAGCCTTTATATAGTAGTGGAACCATTCTACAGCCGCCATTTTCAATGTCATAGCCGCCAGCCTTTATATAACAGCTACACAAGGTGCTGGAACCATTCTACAGCCGCCATTTTGAGTGTCATAGCCGCCAGCCTTTATATAACAGCTATACAAGTAGCTGGAATCATTCTACAGCCGTTATTTTGAGTGTCATAGCCGCCAGCCTTTATATAGTAGCTCTACAAGCTGCTGGAACCATTCTATAGCCGTTATTTTGAGGGTCATAGCCGCCAGCCTTTATATAACAGCTATACAAGCAGCTGGAATCATTCTACAGCCGTTATTTTGAGAGTCATATCCGCCAGCCTTTATATAGTAGCTCTACAAGCTGCTAAAACCATTCTACAGCCGTTATTTTGAGTGTCATAGCTGCCAGCCTTTATATAACAGCTATGCAAGCTGCTGGAACCATTCTACAGCCGCCATTTTGAGTGTCATAGCCGCCAGCCTTTATACAACAGCTATACAAGATGCTGGAACTATTCTACAGCCGTTATTTTGAGTGTTATAGACGCCAGCCTTTATATAGTAGCTCTGCAAGCTGCTGGAACCATTCTACAGCCGCCATTTTGAGTGGCATAGCCGCCAGCCTTTAAATAACAGCTATACAAGATGCTGGAACCATTCTACAGCCGCCATTTTGAGTGTCATAGCCGCCAGCCTTTATATAACAGCTATACAATATGCTGGAACTATTCTACAGCCGTTATTTTGAGTGTCATAGCCGCCAGCCTTTATATAGTAGCTCTACAAGCTGCTGGAACCATTCTACAGCCGCCATTTTGAGAGGCATAGCCGCCAGCCTTTATACAACAGCTATACAAGCTGCTGGAACCATTCTACAGCCGTTATTTTGAGTTTCATAGCCGCCAGCCCTTATATAGTAGTTTTACAAGCTACTGAAACCATTCTACAGCCGCCATTTTGAGTGTCATAGCCGCCAGCCTTTATATAACAGCTATACAAGAAGCTGGAATCATTCTACAGCCGTTATTTTGAGTGTCATAGCCGCCAGCCTTTATATAGTAACTCTACAAGCTGCTGGAACCATTCTACAGCCGTTATTGTGAGTGTCATAGCCGCCAGCCTTTATATAACAGCTATGTAAGCTGCTGGAACCATTCTACAGCCGCCATTTTGAGTGTCATAGCCGCCAGCCTTTATATAACAGCTATACAAGCAGCTGGAACTATTCTACAGCCGTTATTTTGAGTGTCATAGACGCCAGCCTTTATATAGTAGCTCTACAAGCTGCTGGAACCATTCTACAGCCGCCATTTTGAGAGTCATAGCCGCCAGCCTTTGTATAAAAGCTATACAAGATGCTGAAACCATTCTACAGCCGCCATTTTGAGTGGCATAGCCGCCAGCCTTTAAATAACAGCTATACAAGATGCTGGAACCATTCTACAGCCGTTATTTTGAGTGTCATAGCCGCCAGCCTTTATATAACAGCTATACAAGCTGCTGGTACAAGATGCTGGAACCATTCTACAGCCGCCATTTTGAGTGCCATAGCCGCCAGCCTTTATATAACAGCTATACAAGATGCTGGAACTATTCTACAACCGTTATTTTGAGTGTCATAGACGCCAGCCTTTATATAGTAGCTCTACAAGCTGCTGGAACCATTCTACAGCCGCCATTTTGAGAGTCATAGCCGCCAGCCTTTGTATAAAAGCTATACAAGATGCTGAAACCATTCTACAGCCGCCATTTTGAGTGGCATAGCCGCCAGCCTTTAAATAACAGCTAACAAGCTGCTGGAACCATTCTACAGCCGTTATTTTGAGTGTCATAGCCGCCAGCCTTTATATAAAAGCTATACAAGATGCTGGAACCATTCTACAGCCGCCATTTTGAGTGGCATAGCCGCCAGCCTTTAAATAACAGCTATACAAGATGCTGGAACCATTCTACAGCCGCCATTTTTATTGTCATAGCCGCTAGCCTTTATATAACACCTATACAAGGTGCTGGACCATTCTACAGCGGCCATTTTGAGTGTCATAGCCGCCAGCCTTTATATAACAGCTATACAAGCAGCTGGAATCATTCTACATTCTACCTTTATATAACAGCTATACAAGATGCTGGAACCATTCTACAGCCGACATTTTGAGTGGCATGGCCGCCAGCCTTTATACAACAGCTATGCAAGCTGCTGGAACCATTCTACAGCCGTTATTTTGAGTGTCATAGCCGCCAGCCTTTATATAGTAGCTCTACAAGCTGCTGGAATGATTCTACGGCCGCCATTTTGAGTGTCATAGCCGCCAGCCTTTATATAACAGCTATACAAGCTGCTGGAACCATTCTACAGCCGTTATTTTGAGAATCATAGCCGCCAGCCTTTATATAACAGCTATACAAGCAGCTGGAACCATTCTACAGCCGTTATTTTGAGAATCATAGCCGCCAGCCTTTATATAACAGCTATACAAGCAGCTGGAACCATTCTACAGCCGTTATTTTGAGTTTCATAGCCGCCAGCCCTTATATAGTAGTTTTACAAGCTACTGAAACCATTCTACAGCCGCCATTTTGGGTGTCATTGCCGCCAGCCTTTATATAACAGCTATACAAGGAGCTGGAATCATTATACAGCCGTTATTTTGAGTGTCATAGCCGCCAACCTTTATATAGTAACTCTACAAGCTGCTGGAACCATTCTACAGCCGTTATTTTGAGTGTCATAGCCGCCAGCCTTTATATAACAGCTATGTAAGCTGCTGGAACCATTCTACAGCAGCCATTTTGAGTGTCATAGCCGCCAGCCTTTATATAACAGCTATACAAGATGCTGGTACTATTCTAAAGCCGTTATTTTGAGTGTCATAGACGCCAGCCTTTATGTAGTAGCTCTACAAGCTGCTGGAACCATTCTACAGCCGCCATTTTGAGAGTCATAGCCGCCAGCCTTTATATAAAAGCTATACAAGATGCTGGAACCATTCTACAGCCGCCATTTTGAGTGGCATAGCCGCCAGCCTTTAAATAACAGCTATACAAGATGCTGGAACCATTCTACAGCCGTTATTTTGAGTGTCGTAGCCGCCAGCCTAAATATAGTAGTGGAACCATTCTACAGCCGCCAGCCTTTATATAACAGCTATACAAGATGCTGGAACCATTCTACAGCCGCCATTTTGAGTGGCATAGCCGCCAGCCTTTGTACAACAGCTATACAAGCTGCTGGAACCATTCTACAGCCGCCATTTTGAGTGGCATAGCCGCCAGCCTTTATATAACAGCTATACAAGCTGCTGGAACCATTCTACAGCCGTTATTTTGAGTGTCATAGCCGCCAGCCTTTATATAACAGCTATACAAGATGCTGAAACCATTCTACAGCCGTTATTTTGAGTGTCATAGCCGCCAGCCTTTATATAGTAGTAACACCATTCTACAGTCGCCATTTTTAATGTCATAGCCGCCAGCCTTTATATAACAGCTACACAAGGTGCTGGAACCATTCTACAGCCGCCATTTTGAGTGTCATAGCCGCCAGCCTTTATATAACAGCTATACAAGCAGCTGGAATCATTCTACAGCCGTTATTTTGAGTGTCATAGCCGCCAGCCTTTATATAGTAGCTCTACAAGCTGCTGGAACCATTCTATAGCCGTTATTTTGAGTGTCATAGCCGCCAGCCTTTATATAACAGCTATACAAGCAGCTGGAATCATTCTACAGCCGTTATTTTGAGAGTCATATCCGCCAGCCTTTATATAGTACCTCTACAAGCTGCTGGAACCATTCTACAGCCGTTATTTTGAGAATCATAGCCGCCAGCCTTTATATAACAGCTATACAAGCAGCTGGAACCATTCTACAGCCGTTATTTTGAGAATCATAGCCGCCAGCCTTTATATAACAGCTATACAAGCAGCTGGAACCATTCTACAGTCGTTATTTTGAGTTTCATAGCCGCCAGCCCTTATATAGTAGTTTTACAAGCTACTGAAACCATTCTACAGCCGCCATTTTGGGTGTCATTGCCGCCAGCCTTTATATAACAGCTATACAAGGAGCTGGAATCATTATACAGCCGTTATTTTGAGTGTCATAGCCGCCAACCTTTATATAGTAACTCTACAAGCTGCTGGAACCATTCTACAGCCGTTATTTTGAGTGTCATAGCCGCCAGCCTTTATATAACAGCTATGTAAGCTGCTGGAACCATTCTACAGCAGCCATTTTGAGTGTCATAGCCGCCAGCCTTTATATAACAGCTATACAAGATGCTGGTACTATTCTAAAGCCGTTATTTTGAGTGTCATAGACGCCAGCCTTTATGTAGTAGCTCTACAAGCTGCTGGAACCATTCTACAGCCGCCATTTTGAGAGTCATAGCCGCCAGCCTTTATATAAAAGCTATACAAGATGCTGGAACCATTCTACAGCCGCCATTTTGAGTGGCATAGCCGCCAGCCTTTAAATAACAGCTATACAAGATGCTGGTACTATTCTAAAGCCGTTATTTTGAGTGTCATAGACGCCAGCCTTTATGTAGTAGCTCTACAAGCTGCTGGAACCATTCTACAGCCGCCATTTTGAGAGTCATAGCCGCCAGCCTTTATATAACAGCTATACAAGATGCTGGAACCATTCTACAGCCGCCATTTTTAATGTCATAGCCGCCAGCCTTTATATAACAGCTATACAAGATGCTGGAACCATTCTACAGCCGCCATTTTGAGTGGCATAGCCGCCAGCCTTTGTACAACAGCTATACAAGCTGCTGGAACCATTCTACAGCCGCCATTTTGAGTGGCATAGCCGCCAGCCTTTATATAACAGCTATACAAGCTGCTGGAACCATTCTACAGCCGTTATTTTGAGTGTCATAGCCGCCAGCCTTTATATAACAGCTATACAAGATGCTGAAACCATTCTACAGCCGTTATTTTGAGTGTCATAGCCGCCAGCCTTTATATAGTAGTAACACCATTCTACAGTCGCCATTTTTAATGTCATAGCCGCCAGCCTTTATATAACAGCTACACAAGGTGCTGGAACCATTCTACAGCCGCCATTTTGAGTGTCATAGCCGCCAGCCTTTATATAACAGCTATACAAGCAGCTGGAATCATTCTACAGCCGTTATTTTGAGTGTCATAGCCGCCAGCCTTTATATAGTAGCTCTACAAGCTGCTGGAACCATTCTATAGCCGTTATTTTGAGTGTCATAGCCGCCAGCCTTTATATAACAGCTATACAAGCAGCTGGAATCATTCTACAGCCGTTATTTTGAGAGTCATATCCGCCAGCCTTTATATAGTACCTCTACAAGCTGCTAAAACCATTCTACAGCCGTTATTTTGAGTGTCATAGCCGCCAGCCTTTATATAACAGCTATGCAAGCTGCTGGAACCATTCTACAGCCGCCATTTTGAGTGTCATAGCCGCCAGCCTTTACACAACAGCTATACAAGATGCTGGAACTATTCTACAGCCGTTATTTTGAGTGTCATAGACGCCAGCCTTTATATAGTAGCTCTACAAGCTGCTGGAACCATTCTACAGCCGTTATTTTGAGTGTCATAGCCGCCAGCCTTTATATAGTAGCTCTACAAGCTGCTGGAACAATTCTACAGCCGTTATTTTGAGTGTCATAGCCGCCAGCCTTTATATAACAGCTATACAAGCTGCAGGAACCATTCTACAGCCGTTATTTTGAGTGTCATAGCCGCCAGCCTTTATATAGTAGTGGAACCATTCTACAGCCGCCATTTTTAATGTCATAGCCGCCAGCCTTTATATAACAGCTATACAAGATGCTGGAACCATTCTACAGCCGCCATTTTGAGTGGCATAGCCGCCAGCTTTTATATAACAGCTATACAAGCTGCTGGAACCATTCTACAGCCGTTCTTTTGAGTGTCATAGCCGCCAGCCTTTATATAAAAGCTATACAAGATGCTGGAACCATTCTACAGCCGCCATTTTGAGTGGCATAGCCGCCAGACTTTAAATGACAGCTACACAAGATGCTGGAACCATTCTACAGCCGCCATTTTTAATGTCATAGCCGCCAGCCTTTATATAACAGCTATACAAGGTACTGGAACCATTCTACAGCGGCCATTTTGAGTGTCATAGCCGCCAGCCTTTATATAACAGCTATACAAGCAGCTGGAATCATTCTACAGCCGTTATTTTGAGTGTCATAGCCGCCAGCCTTTATATAGTAGCTCTACAAGCTGCTGGAACCATTCTACAGCCGTTCTTTTGAGTGTCATAGCCGCCAGCCTTTATATAAAAGCTATACAAGCTGCTGGAACCATTCTACAGCCGTTATTTTGAGAATCATAGCCGCCAGCCTTTATATAACAGCTATACAAGCAGCTGGAACCATTCTACAGCCGTTATTTTGAGAATCATAGCCGCCAGCCTTTATATAACAGCTATACAAGGTACTGGAACCATTCTACAGCGGCCATTTTGAGTGTCATAGCCGCCAGCCTTTATATAAAAGCTATACAAGCAGCTGGAATCATTCTACATTCTACCTTTATATAACAGCTATACAAGATGCTGGAACCATTCTACAGCCGTTCTTTTGAGTGTCATAGCCGCCAGCCTTTATATAAAAGCTATACAAGATGCTGGAACCATTCTACAGCCGCCATTTTGAGTGGCATAGCCGCCAGACTTTAAATAACAGCTACACAAGATGCTGGAACCACTCTACAGCCGCCATTTTTAATGTCATAGCCGCCAGCCTTTATATAACAGCTATACAAGGTACTGGAACCATTCTACAGCCGCCATTTTGAGTGTCATATAACAGCCTTTATATAACAGCTATACAAGCAGCTGGAATCATTCTACAGCCGTTATTTTGAGTGTCATAGCCGCCAGCCTTTATATAGTAGCTCTACAAGCTGCTGGAACCATTCTACAGCCGTTATTTTGAGTGTCATAGCCGCCAGCCTTTATATAACAGCTATGCAAGCTGCTGGAACCATTCTACAGCCGCCATTTTGAGTGTCATAGCCGCCAGCCTTTATATAACAGCTATACAAGCAGCTGGAATCATTCTACAGCCGTTATTTTGAGTGTCATAGACGCCAGCCTTTATATAGTAGCTCTACAAGCTGCTGGAACCATTCTACAGCCGCCATTTTTAATGTCATAGCCGCCAGCCTTTATATAACAGCTATACAAGGTGCTGGAACCATTCTACAGCGGCCATTTTGAGTGTCATAGCCGCCAGCCTTTATATAACAGCTATACAAGCAGCTGGAATCATTCTACAGCCGTTATTTTGAGTGTCATAGCCGCCAGCCTTTATATAGTAGCTCTACAAGCTGCTGGAACCATTCTACAGCCGTTATTTTGAGTGTCATAGCCGCCAGCCTTTATATAACAGCTATACAAGCAGCTGGAATCATTCTACAGCCGTTATTTTGAGTGTCATAGACGCCAGCCTTTATATAGTAGCTCTATAAGCTGCTGTACCCATTCTACAGCCGCCATTTTTAATGTCATAGCCGCCAGCCTTTATATAACAGCTATACAAGGTGCTGGAACCATTCTACGGCGGCCATTTTGAGTGTCATAGCCGCCAGCCTTTATATAACAGCTATACAAGATGCTGGAACCATTCTACAGCCGTTATTTTGAGTGTCATAGCCGCCAGCCTTTATATACTAGCTCTACAAGCTGCTGGAACCATTCTACAGCCGTTATTTTGAGTGTCATAGCCGCCAGCCTTTATATAACAGCTATACAAGATGCTGGAACCATTCTACAGCCGTTATTTTGAGTGTCATAGCCGCCAGCCTTTATATAGTAGTGGAACCATTCTACAGCCGCCATTTCTAATGTCATAGCCGCCAGCCTTTATATAACAGCTATACAAGGTGCTGGAACCATTCTACAGCCGCCATTTTGAGTGTCATAGCCGCCAGCCTTTATATAACAGCTATACAAGCAGCTGGAATCATTCTACAGCCGTTATTTTGAGTGTCATAGCCGCCAGCCTTTATATAGTAGCACTACAAGCTGCTGGAACCATTCTACAGCCGTTATTTTGAGTGTCATAGCCGCCAGCCTTTATATAACAGCTATACAAGCTGCTGGAACCATTCTACAGCCGTTATTTTGAGTGTCATAGCCGCCAGCCTTTATATAACAGCTATACAAGATGCTGAAACCATTCTACAGCCGTTATTTTGAGTGTCATAGCCGCCAGCCTTTATATAGTAGTAACACCATTCTACAGTCGCCATTTTTAATGTCATAGCCGCCAGCCTTTATATAACAGCTACACAAGGTGCTGGAACCATTCTACAGCCGCCATTTTGAGTGTCATAGCCGCCAGCCTTTATATAACAGCTATACAAGCAGCTGGAATCATTCTACAGCCGTTATTTTGAGTGTCATAGCCGCCAGCCTTTATATAGTAGCTCTACAAGCTGCTGGAACCATTCTATAGCCGTTATTTTGAGTGTCATAGCCGCCAGCCTTTATATAACAGCTATACAAGCAGCTGGAATCATTCTACAGCCGTTATTTTGAGAGTCATATCCGCCAGCCTTTATATAGTACCTCTACAAGCTGCTAAAACCATTCTACAGCCGTTATTTTGAGTGTCATAGCCGCCAGCCTTTATATAACAGCTATGCAAGCTGCTGGAACCATTCTACAGCCGCCATTTTGAGTGTCATAGCCGCCAGCCTTTATACAACAGCTATACAAGATGCTGGAACTATTCTACAGCCGTTATTTTGAGTGTCATAGACGCCAGCCTTTATATAGTAGCTCTACAAGCTGCTGGAACCATTCTACAGCCGTTATTTTGAGTGTCATAGCCGCCAGCCTTTATATAGTAGCTCTACAAGCTGCTGGAACAATTCTACAGCCGTTATTTTGAGTGTCATAGCCGCCAGCCTTTATATAACAGCTATACAAGCTGCAGGAACCATTCTACAGCCGTTATTTTGAGTGTCATAGCCGCCAGCCTTTATATAGTAGTGGAACCATTCTACAGCCGCCATTTTTAATGTCATAGCCGCCAGCCTTTATATAACAGCTATACAAGATGCTGGAACCATTCTACAGCCGCCATTTTGAGTGGCATAGCCGCCAGCTTTTATATAACAGCTATACAAGCTGCTGGAACCATTCTACAGCCGTTCTTTTGAGTGTCATAGCCGCCAGCCTTTATATAAAAGCTATACAAGATGCTGGAACCATTCTACAGCCGCCATTTTGAGTGGCATAGCCGCCAGCCTTTATATAGTAGCTCTACAAGCTGCTGGAACCATTCTATAGCCGTTATTTTGAGTGTCATAGCCGCCAGCCTTTATCTAACAGCTATGCAAGCTGCTGGAACCATTCTACAGCCGCCATTTTGAGTGTCATAGCCGACAGCCTTTATATAACAGCTATACAAGCAGCTGGAATCATTCTACAGCCGTTATTTTGAGTGTCATAGACGCCAGCCTTTATATAGTAGCTCTACAAGCTGCTGGAACCATTCTACAGCCGCCATTTTGAGTGTCATAGCCGCCAGCCTTTATATAACAGCTATACAAGCAGCTGGAACCATTCTACAGCCGCCATTTTGAGTGGCATAGCCGCCAGCTTTTATATAACAGCTATACAAGCTGCTGGAACCATTCTACAGCCGTTCTTTTGAGTGTCATAGCCGCCAGCCTTTATATAAAAGCTATACAAGATGCTGGAACCATTCTACAGCCGCCATTTTGAGTGTCATAGCCGCCAGCCTTTATATAACAGCTATACAAGATGCTGGAACCATTCTACAGCCGCCATTTTGAGTGGCATAGCCGCCAGCTTTTATATAACAGCTATACAAGCTGCTGGAACCATTCTACAGCCGTTCTTTTGAGTGTCATAGCCGCCAGCCTTTATATAAAAGCTATACAAGATGCTGAAACCATTCTACAGCCGCCATTTTGAGTGGCATAGCCGCCAGACTTTAAATAACAGCTACACAAGATGCTGGAACCATTCTACAGCCGCCATTTTTAATGTCATAGCCGCCAGCCTTTATATAACAGCTATACAAGGTACTGGAACCATTCTACAGCCGTTATTTTGAGTGTCATAGCCGCCAGCCTTTATATAACAGCTATACAAGCAGCTGGAATCATTCTACAGCCGTTATTTTGAGTGTCATAGCCGCCAGCCTTTATATAACAGCTATACAAGCAGCTGGAATCATTCTACAGCCGTTATTTTGAGAGTCATATCCGATAGCCTTTATATAGTACCTCTACAAGCTGCTAAAACCATTCTACAGCCGTTATTTTGAGTGTCATAGCCGCCAGCCTTTATATAACAGCTATGCAAGCTGCTGGAACCATTCTACAGCCGCCATTTTGAGTGGCATAGCCGCCAGACTTTAAATAACAGCTACACAAGATGCTGGAACCATTCTACAGCCGCCATTTTTAATGTCATAGCCGCCAGCCTTTATATAACAGCTATACAAGGTACTGGAACAATTCTACAGCCGTTATTTTGAGTGTCATAGCCGCCAGCCTTTATATAACAGCTATACAAGCTGCAGGAACCATTCTACAGCCGTTATTTTGAGTGTCATAGCCGCCAGCCTTTATATAGTAGTGGAACCATTCTACAGCCGCCATTTTTAATGTCATAGCCGCCAGCCTTTATATAACAGCTATACAAGCTGTTGGAACCATTCTACAGCCGCCATTTTGAGTGGCATAGCCGCCAGCTTTTATATAACAGCTATACAAGCTGCTGGAACCATTCTACAGCCGTTCTTTTGAGTGTCATAGCCGCCAGCCTTTATATAAAAGCTATACAAGATGCTGGAACCATTCTACAGCCGCCATTTTGAGTGGCATAGCCGCCAGACTTTAAATAACAGCTACACAAGATGCTGGAACCATTCTACAGCCGCCATTTTTAATGTCATAGCCGCCAGCCTTTATATAACAGCTATACAAGGTACTGGAACCATTCTACAGCCGCCATTTTGAGTGTCATAGCCGCCAGCCTTTATATAACAGCTATACAAGCAGCTGGAATCATTCTACAGCCGTTATTTTGAGTGTCATAGCCGCCAGCCTTTATATAGTAGCTCTACAAGCTGCTGGAACCATTCTACAGCCGTTATTTTGAGTGTCATAGCCGCCAGCCTTTATCTAACAGCTATGCAAGCTGCTGGAACCATTCTACAGCCGCCATTTTGAGTGTCATAGCCGACAGCCTTTATATAACAGCTATACAAGCAGCTGGAATCATTCTACAGCCGTTATTTTGAGTGTCATAGACGCCAGCCTTTATATAGTAGCTCTACAAGCTGCTGGAACCATTCTACAGCCGCCATTTTTAATGTCATAGCCGCCAGCCTTTATATAACAGCTATACAAGGTGCTGGAACCATTCTACAGCGGCCATTTTGAGTGTCATAGCCGCCAGCCTTTATATAACAGCTATACAAGCAGCTGGAATCATTCTACAGCCGTTATTTTGAGTGTCATAGCCGCCAGCCTTTATATAGTAGCTCTACAAGCTGCTGGAACCATTCTACAGCCGTTATTTTGAGTGTCATAGCCGCCAGCCTTTATATAACAGCTATACAAGCAGCTGGAATCATTCTACAGCCGTTATTTTGAGTGTCATAGACGCCAGCCTTTATATAGTAGCTCTATAAGCTGCTGTACCCATTCTACAGCCGCCATTTTTAATGTCATAGCCGCCAGCCTTTATATAACAGCTATACAAGGTGCTGGAACCATTCTACGGCGGCCATTTTGAGTGTCATAGCCGCCAGCCTTTACATAACAGCTATACAAGATGCTGGAACCATTCTACAGCCGTTATTTTGAGTGTCATAGCCGCCAGCCTTTATATACTAGCTCTACAAGCTGCTGGAACCATTCTACAGCCGTTATTTTGAGTGTCATAGCCGCCAGCCTTTATATAACAGCTATACAAGATGCTGGAACCATTCTACAGCCGTTATTTTGAGTGTCATAGCCGCCAGCCTTTATATAGTAGTGGAACCATTCTACAGCCGCCATTTCTAATGTCATAGCCGCCAGCCTTTATATAACAGCTATACAAGGTGCTGGAACCATTCTACAGCCGCCATTTTGAGTGTCATAGCCGCCAGCCTTTATATAACAGCTATACAAGCAGCTGGAATATATAGTAGCACTACAAGCTGCTGGAACCATTCTACAGCCGTTATTTTGAGTGTCATAGCCGCCAGCCTTTATATAACAGCTATACAAGCAGCTGGAATCATTCTACAGCCGTTAGTTTGAGTGCCATAGCCGCCAGCCTTTATATAGTAGCTCTACAAGCTGTTGGAACCATTCTACAGCCGTTATTTTGAGTGTCATAGCCGCCAGCCTTTACATAACAGCTACGCAAGCTGCTGGAACCATTCTACAGCCGCCATTTTGAGTGTCATAGCCGCCAGCCTTTATATAACAGCTATACAAGATGCTGGAACCATTCTACAGCCGCCATTTTGAGTGGCATAGCCGCCAGCCTTTATATAACAGCTATGCAAGCTGCTGGAACCATTCTACAGCCGTTATTTTGAGTGTCATAGCCGCCAGCCTTTATATAGTAGCTCTACAAGCTGCTGGAACCATTCTACAGCCGTTATTTTGAGTGTCATAGCCGCCAGTCTTTATATAACAGCTATGCAAGCTGCTGGAACCATTCTACAGACGCCATTTTGAGTGTCATAGCCGCCAGCCTTTATATAACAGCTATGCAAGCTGCTGGAACCATTCTACAGCCGCCATTTTGAGTGTCATAGCCGCCAGCCTTTATATAAAAGCTATACAAGATGCTGGAACCATTCTACAGCCGTTATTTTGAGTGTCATAGCCGCCAGCCTTTATATAACAGCTATGCAAGCTGTTGGAACCATTCTACAGCCGCCATTTTGAGTGTCATAGCCGCCAGCATTTATATAGTAGCTCTACAAGCCGCTGGAACCATTCTACAGCCGCCATTTTGAGTGTCATAGCCGCCAGCCTTTATATAAAAGCTATACAAGATGCTGGAACCATTCTACAGCCGCCATTTTGAGTGGCATAGCCGCCAGCCTTTAAATAACAGCTATACGATATGCTGGAACCATTCTACAGCCGCCATTTTGAGTGTCATAGCCGCCATCCTTTATATAAAAGCTATACAAGATGCTGGAACTATTCTACAGCCGTTATTTTGAGTGTCATAGACGCCAGCCTTTATATAGTAGCTCTACAAGCTGCTGTACCCATTCTACAGCCGCCATTTTTAATGTCATAGCCGCCAGCCTTTATATAGTAGCTCTACAAGCTGCTGGAACCATTCTACAGCCGTTATTTTGAGTGTCATAGCCGCCAGCCTTTATATAACAGCTATACAAGCAGTTGGAATCATTCTACAGCCGTTATTTTTGAGTGTCATAGCCGCCAGCCTTTATGTAGTAGCTCTACAAGCTGCTGGAACCATTCTACAGCCGTTATTTTGAGTGTCATACCCGCCATCCTTTATATAACAGACATACAAGCAGCTGGAATCATTCTACAGCAGTTATTTTGAGTGTCATAGCCGCCAGCCTTTATATAGTAGCTCTACAAGCTGCTGGAACCATTCTACAGCCGTTATTTTGAGTGTCATAGCCGCCAGCCTTTATATAACAGCTATACAAGCAGCTGGAATCATTCTACAGCCGTTATTTTGAGTGTCATAGCCGCCAGCCTTTATATAACAGCTATGCAAGCTGCTGGAACCATTCTACAGCCGCAATTTTAAGTGTCATAACCGCCAGCCTTTATATAACAGCTATACAAGCAGCTGGAATCATTCTACAGCCGTTATTTTGAGTGTCATAGCAGCTATACAAGGTGCTGGAACCATTCGACAGCGGCCATTTTGAGTGTCATAGCCGCCAGCCTTTATATAACAGCTATACAAGCAGCTTGAATCATTCTACAGCCGTTATTTTGAGTGTCATAGCCGCCAGCCTTTATATAGTAGCTCTACAAGCTGCTGGAACCATTCTACAGCCGTTATTTTGAGTGTCATAGCCGCCAGCCTTTATATAACAGCTATACAATCAGCTGGAATCATACTACAGCCGTTATTTTGAGTGTCATAGCCGTCAGCCTTTATATAGTAGCTCTACAAGCTGCTGGAACCATTCTACAGCCGTTATTTTGAGTGTCATAGCCGCCAGCCTTTATAAAACAGCTATACAAGCAGCTGGAATCATTCTACAGCCGTTATTTTGAGTGTTATAGCCGCCAGCCTTTATATAACAGCTATAGAAGGTGCTGGAACCATTCTACAGCGGCCATTTTGAGTGTCATAGCCGCCAGCCTTTATATAACAGCAATACAAGCAGCTGGAATCATTCTACAGCCGTTATTTTGAGTGTCATAGCCGCCAGCCTTTATATAGTAGCTCTACAAGCTGCTGGAACCATTCTACAGCCGTTATTTTGAGTGTTATAGCCGCCAGCCTTTATATAACAGCTATACAAGGTGCTGGAACCATTCTACAGCGGCCATTTTGAGTTACTCTACCAGCTGCTGGAACCATTCTACAGCCGTTATTTTGAGTGTCATCGCCGCCAGCCTTTATATAACAGCTATACAAGGTGCTGGAACCATTCTACAGCGGCCATTTTGAGTGTCATAGCCGCCAGCCTTTATATAACAGCTATACAAGCAGCTAGAATCATTCTACAGCCGTTATTTTGAGTGTCATAGACGCCAGCCTTTATATAGTAGCTCCACAAGCTGCTGGAACCATTCTACAGCCGCCATTTTGAGAGTCATAGCCGCCAGCCTTTATATAAAAGCTATACAAGATGCTGGAACCATTCTACAGCCGCCATTTTGAGTGGCATAGCCGCCAGCCTTTAAATAACAGCTATACAAGATGCTGGAACCATTCTACAGCCGTTATTTTGAGTGTCGTAGCCGCCAGCCTAAATATAGTAGTGGAACCATTCTACAGCCGCCAGCCTTTATATAACAGCTATACAAGATGCTGGAACCATTCTACAGCCGTTATTTTGAGTGTCATAGCCGCCAGCCTTTATATAGTAGCTCAACCAGCTGCTGGAACCATTCTACAGCCGTTATTTTGAGTGTCATAGCCGCCAGCCTTTATATAACATCTATACAAGATGCTGGAACCATTCTACAGCCGTTATTTTGAGTGTCGTAGCCGCCAGCCTTTATATAGTAGTGGAACCATTCTACAGCCGCCATTTTTAATGTCATAGCCGCCAGCCTTTATATAACAGCTATACAAGATGCTGGAACCATTCTACAGCCGCCATTTTGAGTGGCATAGCCGCCAGCCTTTGTACAACAGCTATACAAGCTGCTGGAACCATTCTACAGCCGCCATTTTGAGTGGTATAGCCGCCAGCCTTTATATAACAGCTATACAAGCTGCTGGAACCATTCTACAGCCGTTATTTTGAGTGTCATAGCCGCCAGCCTTTATATAACAGCTATACAAGATGCTGAAACCATTCTACAGCCGTTATTTTGAGTGTCATAGCCGCCAGCCTTTATATAGTAGTGGAACCATTCTACAGTCGCCATTTTTAATGTCATAGCCGCCAGCCTTTATATAACAGCTACACAAGGTGCTGGAACCATTCTACAGCCGCCATTTTGAGTGTCATAGCCGCCAGCCTTTATATAACAGCTATACAAGCAGCTGGAATCATTCTACAGCCGTTATTTTGAGTGTCATAGCCGCCAGCCTTTATATAGTAGCTCTACAAGCTGCTGGAACCATTCTATAGCCGTTATTTTGAGTGTCATAGCCGCCAGCCTTTATATAACAGCTATACAAGCAGCTGGAATCATTCTACAGCCGTTATTTTGAGAGTCATATCCGCCAGCCTTTATATAGTAGCTCTACAAGCTGCTAAAACCATTCTACAGCCGTTATTTTGAGTGTCATAGCCGCCAGCCTTTATATAACAGCTATACAAGATGCTGAAACCATTCTACAGCCGTTATTTTGAGTGTCATAGCCGCCAGCCTTTATATAGTAGTGGAACCATTCTACAGTCGCCATTTTTAATGTCATAGCCGCCAGCCTTTATATAACAGCTACACAAGGTGCTGGAACCATTCTACAGCCGCCATTTTGAGTGTCATAGACGCCAGCCTTTATATAACAGCTATACAAGCTGCAGGAACCATTCTACAGCCGTTATTTTGAGTGTCATAGCCGCCAGCCTTTATATAGTAGTGGAACCATTCTACAGCCGCCATTTTTAATGTCATAGCCGCCAGCCTTTATATAACAGCTATACAAGATGCTGGAACCATTCTACAGCCGCCATTTTGAGTGGCATAGCCGCCAGCTTTTATATAACAGCTATACAAGCTGCTGGAACCATTCTACAGCCGTTCTTTTGAGTGTCATAGCCGCCAGCCTTTATATAAAAGCTATACAAGATGCTGGAACCATTCTACAGCCGCCATTTTGAGTGGCATAGCCGCCAGACTTTAAATAACAGCTACACAAGATGCTGGAACCATTCTACAGCCGCCATTTTTAATGTCATAGCCGCCAGCCTTTATATAACAGCTATACAAGGTACTGGAACCATTCTACAGCGGCCATTTTGAGTGTCATAGCCGCCAGCCTTTATATAACAGCTATACAAGCAGCTGGAATCATTCTACATTCTACCTTTATATAACAGCTATACAAGATGCTGGAACCATTCTACAGCCGTTCTTTTGAGTGTCATAGCCGCCAGCCTTTATATAAAAGCTATACAAGATGCTGGAACCATTCTACAGCCGCCATTTTGAGTGGCATAGCCGCCAGACTTTAAATAACAGCTACACAAGATGCTGGAACCATTCTACAGCCGCCATTTTTAATGTCACAGCCGCCAGCCTTTATATAACAGCTATACAAGGTACTGGAACCATTCTACAGCCGCCATTTTGAGTGTCATAGCCGCCAGCCTTTATATAACAGCTATACAAGGTGCTGGAACCATTCTACAGCGGCCATTTTGAGTGTCATAGCCGCCAGCCTTTATATAACAGCTATACAAGCAGCTGGAATCATTCTACAGCCGTTATTTTGAGTGTCATAGCCGCCAGCCTTTATATAAAAGCTCTACAAGCTGCTGGAACCATTCTACAGCCGTTATTTTGAGTGTCATAGCCGCCAGCCTTTATATAACAGCTATACAAGCAGCTGGAATCATTCTACAGCCGTTATTTTGAGTGTCATAGACGCCAGCCTTTATATAGTAGCTCTATAAGCTGCTGTACCCATTCTACAGCCGCCATTTTTAATGTCATAGCCGCCAGCCTTTATATAACAGCTATACAAGGTGCTGGAACCATTCTACGGCGGCCATTTTGAGTGTCATAGCCGCCAGCCTTTATATAACAGCTATACAAGATGCTGGAACCATTCTACAGCCGTTATTTTGAGTGTCATAGCCGCCAGCCTTTATATACTAGCTCTACAAGCTGCTGGAACCATTCTACAGCCGTTATTTTGAGTGTCATAGCCGCCAGCCTTTATATAACAGCTATACAAGGTGCTGGAACCATTCTACAGCCGCCATTTTGAGTGTCATAGCCGCCAGCCTTTATATAACAGCTATACAAGCAGCTGGAATCATTCTACAGCCGTTATTTTGAGTGTCATAGCCGCCAGCCTTTATATAGTAGCTCTACAAGCTGCTGGAACAATTCTACAGCCGTTATTTTGAGTGTCATAGCCGCCAGCCTTTATATAACAGCTATACAAGCTGCAGGAACCATTCTACAGCCGCCATTTTAAGTGGCATAGCCGCCAGCCTTTAAATAACAGCTATACAAGATGCTGGAACCATTCTACAGCCGCCATTTTGAGTGTCATAGCCGCCTGCCTTTATATAACAGCTATACAAGATGCTGGAACTATTCTACAGCCGTTATTTTGAGTGTCATAGACGCCAGCCCTTATATAGTAGCTCTACAAGCTGCTGGAACCATTCTACAGCCGCCATTTTGAGTGGCATAGCCGCCAGCCTTTAAATAACAGCTATACAAGATGCTGGAACCATTCTACAGCCGCCATTTTGAGTGTCATAGCCGCCAGCCTTTATATAACAGCTATACAATATGCTGGAACTATTCTACAGCCGTTATTTTAAGTGTCATAGCCGCCAGCCTTTATATAGTAGCTCTACAAGCTGCTGGAACAATTCTACAGCCGCCATTTTGAGAGGCATAGCCGCCATCCTTTATACAACAGCTATACAAGCTGCTGGAACCATTCTACAGCCGTTATTTTGAGTGTCATAGCCGCCAGCCTTTATATAGTAGCTCTACAAGCTGCTGGAACAATTCTACAGCCGTTATTTTGAGTGTCATAGCCGCCAGCCTTTATATAACAGCTATACAAGCTGCAGGAACCATTCTACAGCCGTTATTTTGAGTGTCATAGCCGCCAGCCTTTATATAGTAGTGGAACCATTCTATAGCCGCCATTTTTAATGTCATAGCCGCCAGCCTTTATATAACAGCTATACAAGATGCTGGAACCATTCTACAGCCGCCATTTTGAGTGGCATAGCCGCCAGCTTTTATATAACAGCTATACAAGCTGCTGGAACCATTCTACAGCCGTTCTTTTGAGTGTCATAGCCGCCAGCCTTTATATAAAAGCTATACAAGATGCTGGAACCATTCTACAGCCGCCATTTTGAGTGGCATAGCCGCCAGACTTTAAATAACAGCTACACAAGATGCTGGAACCATTCTACAGCCGCCATTTTTAATGTCATAGCCGCCAGCCTTTATATAACAGCTATACAAGGTACTGGAACCATTCTACAGCGGCCATTTTGAGTGTCATAGCCGCCAGCCTTTATATAACAGCTATACAAGCAGCTGGAATCATTCTAAATTCTACCTTTATATAACAGCTATACAAGATGCTGGAACCATTCTACAGCCGTTCTTTTGAGTATCATAGCCGCCAGCCTTTATATAAAAGCTATACAAGATGCTGGAACCATTCTACAGCCGCCATTTTGAGTGGCATAGCCGCCAGACTTTAAATAACAGCTACACAAGATGCTGGAACCATTCTACAGCCGCCATTTTTAATGTCATAGCCGCCAGCCTTTAAATAACAGCTATACAAGATGCTGGAACCATTCTACAGCCGCCATTTTGAGTGTCATAGCCGCCAGCCTTTATATAACAGCTATACAATATGCTGGAACTATTCTACAGCCGTTATTTTGAGTGTCATAGCCGCCAGCCTTTATATAGTAGCTCTACAAGCTGCTGGAACAATTCTACAGCCGCCATTTTGAGAGGCATAGCCGCCATCCTTTATACAACAGCTATACAAGCTGCTGGAACCATTCTACAGCCGTTATTTTGAGTGTCATAGCCGCCAGCCTTTATATAGTAGCTCTACAAGCTGCTGGAACAATTCTACAGCCGTTATTTTGAGTGTCATAGCCGCCAGCCTTTATATAACAGCTATACAAGCTGCAGGAACTATTCTACAGCCGTTATTTTGAGTGTCATAGCCGCCAGCCTTTATATAGTAGTGGAACCATTCTACAGCCGCCATTTTTAATGTCATAGCCGCCAGCCTTTATATAACAGCTATACAAGATGCTGGAACCATTCTACAGCCGCCATTTTGAGTGGCATAGCCGCCAGCTTTTATATAACAGCTATACAAGCTGCTGGAACCATTCTACAGCCGTTCTTTTGAGTGTCATAGCCGCCAGCCTTTATATAAAAGCTATACAAGATGCTGGAACCATTCTACAGCCGCCATTTTGAGTGGCATAGCCGCCAGATTTTAAATAACAGCTACACAAGATGCTGGAACCATTCTACAGCCGCCATTTTTAATGTCATAGCCGCCAGCCTTTATATAACTGCTATACAAGGTACTGGAACCATTCTACAGCGGCCATTTTGAGTGTCATAGCCGCCAGCCTTTATATAACAGCTATACAAGCAGCTGGAATCATTCTAAATTCTACCTTTATATAACAGCTATACAAGATGCTGGAACCATTCTACAGCCGTTCTTTTGAGTGTCATAGCCGCCAGCCTTTATATAAAAGCTATACAAGATGCTGGAACCATTCTACAGCCGCCATTTTGAGTGGCATAGCCGCCAGACTTTAAATAACAGCTACACAAGATGCTGGAACCATTCTACAGCCGCCATTTTTAATGTCATAGCCGCCAGCCTTTATATAACAGCTATACAAGGTACTGGAACCATTCTACAGCCGCCATTTTGAGTGTCATAGCCGCCAGCCTTTATATAACAGCTATACAAGGTGCTGGAACCATTCTACAGCGGCCATTTTGAGTGTCATAGCCGCCAGCCTTTATATAACAGCTATACAAGCAGCTGGAATCATTCTACAGCCGTTATTTTGAGTGTCATAGCCGCCAGCCTTTATATAGTAGCTCTACAAGCTGCTGGAACCATTCTACAGCCGTTATTTTGAGTGTCATAGCCGCCAGCCTTTATATAACAGCTATACAAGCAGCTGGAATCATTCTACAGCCGTTATTTTGAGTGTCATAGCCGCCAGCCTTTATATACTAGCTCTACAAGCTGCTGGAACCATTCTACAGCCGTTATTTTGAGTGTCATAGCCGCCAGCCTTTATATAGTAGCTCTATAAGCTGCTGTACCCATTCTACAGCCGCCATTTTTAATGTCATAGCCGCCAGCCTTTATATAACAGCTATACAAGGTGCTGGAACCATTCTACGGCGGCCATTTTGAGTGTCATAGCCGCCAGCCTTTATATAACAGCTATACAAGATGCTGGAACCATTCTACAGCCGTTATTTTGAGTGTCATAGCCGCCAGCCTTTATATACTAGCTCTACAAGCTGCTGGAACCATTCTACAGCCGTTATTTTGAGTGTCATAGCCGCCAGCCTTTATATAACAGCTATACAAGATGCTGGAACCATTCTACAGCGACCATTTTGAGTGTCATAGCCGCCAGCCTTTATATAACAGCTATACAAGCTGCTGGAACTATTCTACAGCCGTTATTTTGAGTGTCATAGACGCCAGCCTTTATATAGTAGCTCTACAAGCTGCTGGAACCATTCTACAGCCGCCATTTTGAGTGGCATAGCCGCCAGCCTTTAAATAACAGCTATACAAGATGCTGGAACCATTCTACAGCCGCCATTTTGAGTGTCATAGCCGCCAGCCTTTATATAACAGCTATACAATATGCTGGAACTATTCTACAGCCGTTATTTTGAGTGTCATAGCCGCCAGCTTTTATATAGTAGCTCTACAAGCTGCTGGAACAATTCTACAGCCGCCATTTTGAGAGGCATAGCCGCCATCCTTTATACAACAGCTATACAAGCTGCTGGAACCATTCTACAGCCGTTATTTTGAGTGTCATAGCCGCCAGCCTTTATATAGTAGCTCTACAAGCTGCTGGAACAATTCTACAGCCGTTATTTTAAGTGTCATAGCCGCCAGCCTTTATATAACAGCTATACAAGCTGCAGGAACCATTCTACAGCCGTTATTTTGAGTGTCATAGCCGCCAGCCTTTATATAGTAGTGGAACCATTCTACGGCCGCCATTTTTAATGTCATAGCCGCCAGCCTTTATATAACAGCTATACAAGATGCTGGAACCATTCTGCAGCCGCCATTTTGAGTGGCATAGCCGCCAGCTTTTATATAACAGCTATACAAGCTGCTGGAACCATTCTACAGCCGTTCTTTTGAGTGTCATAGCCGCCAGCCTTTATATAAAAGCTATACAAGATGCTGGAACCATTCTACAGCCGCCATTTTGAGTGGCATAGCCGCCAGACTTTAAATAACAGCTACACAAGATGCTGGAACCATTCTACAGCCGCCATTTTTAATGTCATAGCCGCCAGCCTTTATATAACAGCTATACAAGGTACTGGAACCATTCTACAGCCGTTATTTTGAGTGCCATAGCCGCCAGCCTTTATATAGTAGCTCTACAAGCTGTTGGAACCATTCTACAGCCGTTATTTTGAGTGTCATAGCCGCCAGCCTTTATATAACAGCTATGCAAGCTGCTGGAACTATTCTACAGCCGTTATTTTGAGTGTCATAGACGCCAGCCTTTATATAGTAGCTCTACAAGCTGCTGGAACCATTCTACAGCCGCCATTTTGAGTGGCATAGCCGCCAGCCTTTAAATAACAGCTATACAAGATGCTGGAACCATTCTACAGCCGCCATTTTGAGTGTCATAGCCGCCAGCCTTTATATAACAGCTATACAAGATGCTGGAACTATTCTACAGCCGTTATTTTGAGTGTCATAGACGCCAGCCCTTATATAGTAGCTCTACAAGCTGCTGGAACCATTCTACAGCCGCCATTTTGAGTGGCATAGCCGCCAGCCTTTAAATAACAGCTATACAAGATGCTGGAACCATTCTACAGCCGCCATTTTGAGTGTCATAGCCGCCAGCCTTTATATAACAGCTATACAATATGCTGGAACTATTCTACAGCCGTTATTTTGAGTGTCATAGCCGCCAGCCTTTATATAGTAGCTCTACAAGCTGCTGGAACAATTCTACAGCCGCCATTTTGAGAGGCATAGCCGCCATCCTTTATACAACAGCTATACAAGCTGCTGGAACCATTCTACAGCCGTTATTTTGAGTGTCATAGCCGCCAGCCTTTATATAGTAGCTCTACAAGCTGCTGGAACAATTCTACAGCCGTTATTTTGAGTGTCATAGCCGCCAGCCTTTATATAACAGCTATACAAGCTGCAGGAACCATTCTACAGCCGTTATTTTGAGTGTCATAGCCGCCAGCCTTTATATAGTAGTGGAACCATTCTACAGCCGCCATTTTTAATGTCATAGCCGCCAGCCTTTATATAACAGCTATACAAGATGCTGGAACCATTCTACAGCCGCCATTTTGAGTGGCATAGCCGCCAGCTTTTATATAACAGCTATACAAGCTGCTGGAACCATTCTACAGCCGTTCTTTTGAGTGTCATAGCCGCCAGCCTTTATATAAAAGCTATACAAGATGCTGGAACCATTCTACAGCCGCCATTTTGAGTGGCATAGCCGCCAGACTTTAAATAACAGCTACACAAGAGCTGGAACCATTCTACAGCCGCCATTTTTAATGTCATAGCCGCCAGCCTTTATATAACAGCTATACAAGGTGCTGGAACCATTCTACAGCCGTTATTTTGAGTGTCATAGCCGCCAGCCTTTATATAGTAGTGGAACCATTCTACAGCCGCCATTTTGAGTGGCATAGCCGCCAGCCTTTAAATAACAGCTATACAAGATGCTGGAACCATTCTACAGCCGCCATTTTGAGTGTCATAGCCGCCAGCCTTTATATAACAGCTATACAATATGCTGGAACTATTCTACAGCCGTTATTTTGAGTGTCATAGCCGCCAGCTTTTATATAGTAGCTCTACAAGCTGCTGGAACAATTCTACAGCCGCCATTTTGAGAGGCATAGCCGCCATCCTTTATACAACAGCTATACAAGCTGCTGGAACCATTCTACAGCCGTTATTTTGAGTGTCATAGCCGCCAGCCTTTATATAGTAGTGGAACCATTCTACAGCCGCCATTTCTAATGTCATAGCCGCCAGCCTTTATATAACAGCTATACAAGCTGCAGGAACCATTCTACAGCCGTTATTTTGAGTGTCATAGCCGCCAGCCTTTATATAGTAGTGGAACCATTCTATAGCCGCCATTTTTAATGTCATAGCCGCCAGCCTTTATATAACAGCTATACAAGGTGCTGGAACCATTCTACGGCGGCCATTTTGAGTGTCATAGCCGCCAGCCTTTATATAACAGCTATACAATATGCTGGAACCATTCTACAGCCGTTATTTTGAGTGTCATAGCCGCCAGCCTTTATATACTAGCTCTACAAGCTGCTGGAATCATTCTACAGCCGTTATTTTGAGTGTTATAGCCGCCAGCCTTTATATACTAGCTCTACAAGCTGCTGGAACCATTCTACAGCCGTTATTTTAAGTGTCATAGCCGCCAGCCTTTATATAGTAGCTCTATAAGCTGCTGTACCCATTCTACAGCCGCCATTTTTAATGTCATAGCCGCCAGGCTTTATATAACAGCTATACAAGGTGCTGGAACCATTCTACGGCGGCCATTTTGAGTGTCATAGCCGCCAGCCTTTATATAACAGCTATACAAGATGCTGGAACCATTCTACAGCCGTTATTTTGAGTGTCATAGCCGCCAGCCTTTATATACTAGCTCTACAAGCTGCTGGAACCATTCTACAGCCGTTATTTTGAGTGTCATAGCCGCCAGCCTTTATATAACAGCTATACAAGGTGCTGGAACCATTCTACAGCGACCATTTTGAGTGTCATAGCCGCCAGCCTTTATATAACAGCTATACAAGCTGCTGGAACTATTCTACAGCCGTTATTTTGAGTGTCATAGACGCCAGCCTTTATATAGTAGCTCTACAAGCTGCTGGAACCATTCTACAGCCGCCATTTTGAGTGGCATAGCCGCCAGCCTTTATATAACAGCTATACAAGATGCTGGAACCATTCTACAGCCGTTATTTTGAGTGTCATAGCCGCCAGCCTTTATATAACAGCTATACAAGCAGTTGGAATCATTCTACAGCCGTTATTTTTGAGTGTCATAGCCGCCAGCCTTTATGTAGTAGCTCTACAAGCTGCTGGAACCATTCTACAGCCGTTATTTTGAGTGTCATAGCCGCCAGCCTTTATATAGTAGCTCTACAAGCTGCTGGAACCATTCTACAGCCGTTATTTTGAGTGTCATAGCCGCCAGTCTTTATATAACAGCTATGCAAGCTGCTGGAACCATTCTACAGCCGCCATTTTGAGTGTCATAGCCGCCAGCCTTTATATAACAGCTATGCAAGCTGCTGGAACCAATCTACAGCCGCCATTTTGAGTGTCATAGCCGCCAGCCTTTATATAAAAGCTATACAAGATGCTGGAACCATTCTACAGCCGTTATTTTGAGTGTCATAGCCGCCAGCCTTTATATAACAGCTATACAAGCAGCTGGAATCATTCTACAGCCGTTATTTTGAGTGTCATAGACGCCAGCCTTTATATAGTAGCTCTATAAGCTGCTGTACCCATTCTACAGCCGCCATTTTTAATGTCATAGCCGCCAGCCTTTATATAACAGCTATACAAGGTGCTGGAACCATTCTACGGCGGCCATTTTTAATGTCATAGCCGCCAGCCTTTATATAACAGCTATACAAGGTGCTGGAACCATTCTACGGCGGCCATTTTGAGTGTCATAGCCGCCAGCCTTTATATAACAGCTATACAAGATGCTGGAACCATTCTACAGCCGTTATTTTGAGTGTCATAGCCGCCAGCCTTTATATACTAGCTCTGCAAGCTGCTGGAACCATTCTACAGCCGTTATTTTGAGTGTCATAGCCGCCAGCCTTTATATAACAGCTATACAAGATGCTGGAACCATTCTACAGCCGTTATTTTGAGTGTCATAGCCGCCAGCCTTTATATAGTAGCTCTATAAGCTGCTGTACCCATTCTACAGCCGCCATTTTTAATGTCATAGCCGCCAGCCTTTATATAACAGCTATACAAGGTGCTGGAACCATTCTACGGCGGCCATTTTGAGTGTCATAGCCGCCAGCCTTTATATAACAGCTATACAAGATGCTGGAACCATTCTACAGCCGTTATTTTGAGTGTCATAGCCGCCAGCCTTTATATACTAGCTCTACAAGCTGCTGGAACCATTCTACAGCCGTTATTTTGAGTGTCATAGCCGCCAGCCTTTATATAACAGCTATACAAGATGCTGGAACCATTCTACAGCCGTTATTTTGAGTGTCATAGCCGCCAGCCTTTATATAACAGCTATACAAGCAGCTGGAATCATTCTACAGCCGTTATTTTGAGTGCCATAGCCGCCAGCCTTTATATAGTAGCTCTACAAGCTGTTGGAACCATTCTACAGCCGTTATTTTGAGTGTCATAGCCGCCAGCCTTTATATAACAGCTATGCAAGCTGCTGGAACCATTCTACAGCCGCCATTTTGAGTGTCATAGCCGCCAGCCTTTATATAACAGCTATACAAGATGCTGGAACCATTCTACAGCCGTTATTTTGAGTGTCATAGCCGCCAGCCTTTATATAACAGCTATACAAGCAGTTGGAATCAATCTACAGCCGTTATTTTTGAGTGTCATAGCCGCCAGCCTTTATGTAGTAGCTCTACAAGCTGCTGGAACCATTCTACAGCCGTTATTTTGAGTGTCATAGCCGCCAGTCTTTATATAACAGCTATGCAAGCTGCTGGAACCATTCTACAGCCGCCATTTTGAGTGTCATAGCCGCCAGCCTTTATATAACAGCTATGCAAGCTGCTGGAACCAATCTACAGCCGCCATTTTGAGTGTCATAGCCGCCAGCCTTTATATAAAAGCTATACAAGATGCTGGAACCATTCTACAGCCGTTATTTTGAGTGTCATAGCCGCCAGCCTTTATATAACAGCTATGCAAGCTGTTGGAACCATTCTACAGTCGCCATTTTGAGTGTCATAGCCGCCAGCATTTATATAGTAGCTCTACAAGCCGCTGGAACCATTCTACAGCCGCCATTTTGAGTGTCATAGCCGCCAGCCTTTATATAAAAGCTATACAAGATGCTGGAACCATTCTACAGCCGCCATTTTGAGTGGCATAGCCGCCAGCCTTTAAATAACAGCTATACAATATGCTGGAACCATTCTACAGCCGCCATTTTGAGTGTCATAGCCGCCAGCCTTTATATAAAAGCTATACAAGATGCTGGAACTATTCTACAGCCGTTATTTTGAGTGTCATAGACGCCAGCCTTTATATAGTAGCTCTACAAGCTGCTGTACCCATTCTACAGCCGCCATTTTTAATGTCATAGCCGCCAGCCTTTATATAACAGCTATACAAGATGCTGGAACCATTCTACAGCCGCCATTTTAAGTGGCATAGCCGCCAGCCTTTATATAACAGCTATAAAAGCTGCTGGAACCATTCTACAGCCGTTATGTTGAGTGTCATAGCCGCCAGCCTTTATACAGTAGCTCTACCAGCTGCTGGAACCATTCTACAGCCGTTATTTTGAGTGTCATAGCCGCCAGCCTTTATATAACAGCTATACAAGCAGCTGGAATCATTCTACAGCCGTTATTTTGAGTGTCATAGCCGCCAGCCTTTATATAGTAGCTCTACAAGCTGCTGGAACCATTCTACAGCCGTTATTTTGAGTGTCATAGCCGCCAGCCTTTATATAACAGCTATATAAGCAGCTGGAATCATTCTACAGCCGTTATTTTGAGTGTCATAGCCGCCAGCCTTTATATAACAGCTATGCGAGCTGCTGGAACCATTCTACAGCCGCCATTTTGAGTGGCATAGCCGCCAGCCTTTAAATAACAGCTATACAATATGCTGGAACCATTCTACAGCCGCCATTTTGAGTGTCATAGCCGCCAGCCTTTATATAAAAGCTATACAAGATGCTGGAACTATTCTACAGCCGTTATTTTGAGTGTCATAGACGCCAGCCTTTATATAGTAGCTCTACAAGCTGCTGTACCCATTCTACAGCCGCCATTTTTAATGTCATAGCCGCCAGCCTTTATATAACAGCTATACAAGATGCTGGAACCATTCTACAGCCGCCATTTTAAGTGGCATAGCCGCCAGCCTTTATATAACAGCTATAAAAGCTGCTGGAACCATTCTACAGCCGTTATGTTGAGTGTCATAGCCGCCAGCCTTTATACAGTAGCTCTACCAGCTGCTGGAACCATTCTACAGCCGTTATTTTGAGTGTCATAGCCGCCAGCCTTTACATAACAGCTATACAAGCAGCTGGAATCATTCTACAGCCGTTATTTTGAGTGTCATAGCCGCCAGCCTTTATATAGTAGCTCTACAAGCTGCTGGAACCATTCTACAGCCGTTATTTTGAGTGTCATAGCCGCCAGCCTTTATATAACAGCTATACAAGCAGTTGGAATCATTCTACAGCCGTTATTTTTGAGTGTCATAGCCGCCAGCCTTTATGTAGTAGCTCTACAAGCTGCTGGAACCATTCTACAGCCGTTATTTTGAGTGTCATACCCGCCATCCTTTATATAACAGGTAAACAAGCAGCTGGAATCATTCTACAGCCGTTATTTTGAGTGTCATAGCCGCCAGCCTTTATATAGTAGCTCTACAAGCTGCTGGAACCATTCTACAGCCGTTATTTTGAGTGTCATAGCCGCCAGCCTTTATATAACAGCTATATAAGCAGCTGGAATCATTCTACAGCCGTTATTTTGAGTGTCATAGCCGCCAGCCTTTATATAACAGCTATGCAAGCTGCTGGAACCATTCTACAGCCGCCATTTTAAGTGTCATAACCGCCAGCCTTTATATAACATCTATACAAGCAGCTGGAATCATTCTACAGCCGTTATTTTGAGTGTCATAGCAGCTATACAAGGTGCTGGAACCATTCTACAGCGGCCATTTTGAGTGTCATAGCCGCCAGCCTTTATATAACAGCTATACAAGCAGCTTGAATCATTCTACAGCCGTTATTTTGAGTGTCATAGCCGCCAGCCTTTATATAGTAGCTCTACAAGCTGCTGGAACCATTCTACAGCCGTTATTTTGAGTGTCATAGCCGCCAGCCTTTATATAACAGCTATACAATCAGCTGGAATCATTCTACAGCCGTTATTTTGAGTGTCATAGCCGCCAGCCTTTATATAGTAGCTCTACAAGCTGCTGGAACCATTCTACAGCCGTTATTTTGAGTGTCATAGCCGCCAGCCTTTATATAACAGCTATACAAGGTGCTGGAACCATTCTACAGCGGCCATTTTGAGTAGCTCTACCAGCTGCTGGAACCATTCTACAGCCGTTATTTTGAGTGTCATCGCCGCCAGCCTTTATATAACAGCTATACAAGGTGCTGGAACCATTCTACAGCGGCCATTTTGAGTGTCATAGCCGCCAGCCTTTATATAACAGCTATACAAGCAGCTGGAATCATTCTACAGCCGTTATTTTGAGTGTCATAGCCGCCAGCCTTTATATAGTAGCTCTACAAGCTGCTGGAACCATTCTACAGCCGTTATTTTGAGTGTCATAGCCGCCAGCCTTTATATAACAGCTATACAAGCAGCTGGAATCATTCTACAGCCGTTATTTTGAGTGTCATAGCCGCCAGCCTTTATATAGTAGCTCTACAAGCTGCTGGAACCATTCTACAGCCGTTATTTTGAGTGTCATAGCCGCCAGCCTTTATATAACAGCTATACAAGCAGCTGGAATCATTCTACAGCCGTTATTTTGAGTGTCATAGCCGCCAGCCCTTATATAGTAGCTCTACAAGCTGCTGGAACCATTCTACAGCCGTTATTTTGAGTGTCATAGCCGCCAGCCTTTATATAACAGCTATACAAGCAGCTGGAATCATTCTACAGCCGTTATTTTGAGTGTCATAGCCGCCAGCCTTTATATAGTAGCTCTACAAGCTGCTGGAACCATTCTACAGCCGTTATTTTGAGTGTCATAGCCGCCAGCCTTTTTATAACAGCTATACAAGCAGCTGGAATCATTCTACAGCCGTTATTTTGAGTGTCATAGCCGCCAGCCTTTATATAGTAGCTCTACAAGCTGCTGGAACCATTCTACAGCCGTTATTTTGAGTGTCATAGCCGCCAGCCCTTATATAACAGCTATACAAGCAGCTGGAATCATTCTACAGCCGTTATTTTGAGTGTCATAGCCGCCAGCCTTTATATAACAGCTATGCAAGCTGCTGGAACCATTCTACAGCCGCCATTTTAAGTGTCATAACCGCCAGCCTTTATATAACAGCTATACAAGCAGCTGGAATCATTCTACAGCCGTTATTTTGAGTGTCATAGCCGCCAGCCTTTATATAGTAGCTCTACAAGCTGCTGGAACCATTCTACAGCCGATATTTTGAGTGTCATAGCCGCCAGCCTTTATATAACAGCTATACAATCAGCTGGAATCATTCTACAGCCGTTATTTTGAGTGTCATAGCCGCCAGCCTTTATATAGTAGCTCTACAAGCTGCTGGAACCATTCTACAGCCGTTATTTTGAGTGTCATAGCCGCCAGCCTTTATATAACAGCTATACAATCAGCTGGAATCATTCTACAGCCGTTATTTTGAGTGTCATAGCCGTCAGCCTTTATATAGTAGCTCTACAAGCTGCTGGAACCATTCTACAGCCGTTATTTTGAGTGTCATAGCCGCCAGTCTTTATATAACAGCTATGCAAGCTGCTGGAACCATTCTACAGCCGCCATTTTGAGTGTCATAGCCGCCAGCCTTTATATAACAGCTATGCAAGCTGCTGGAACCAATCTACAGCCGCCATTTTGAGTGTCATAGCCGCCAGCCTTTATATAAAAGCTATACAAGATGCTGGAACCATTCTACAGCCGTTATTTTGAGTGTCATAGCCGCCAGCCTTTATATAACAGCTATGCAAGCTGTTGGAACCATTCTACAGTCGCCATTTTGAGTGTCATAGCCGCCAGCATTTATATAGTAGCTCTACAAGCCGCTGGAACCATTCTACAGCCGCCATTTTGAGTGTCATAGCCGCCAGCCTTAATATAAAAGCTATACAAGATGCTGGAACCATTCTACAGCCGCCATTTTGAGTGGCATAGCCGCCAGCCTTTAAATAACAGCTATACAATATGCTGGAACCATTCTACAGCCGCCATTTTGAGTGTCATAGCCGCCAGCCTTTATATAAAAGCTATACAAGGTGCTGGAACCATTCTACAGCGGCCATTTTGAGTGTCATAGCCGCCAGCCTTTATATAACAGCTATACAAGCAGCTTGAATCATTCTACAGCCGTTATTTTGAGTGTCATAGCCGCCAGCATTTATATAGTAGCTCTACAAGCTGCTGGAACCATTCTACAGCCGTTATTTTGAGTGTCATAGCCGCCAGCCTTTATATAACAGCTATACAAGGTGCTGGAACCATTTTACAGCGGCCATTTTGAGTGTCATAGCCGCCAGCCTTTATATAACAGCTATAGAAGGTGCTGGAACCATTCTACAGCGGCCATTTTGAGTGTCATAGCCGCCAGCATTTATATAACAGCAATACAAGCAGCTGGAATCATTCTACAGCCGTTATTTTGAGTGTCATAGCCGCCAGCCTTTATATAGTAGCTCTACAAGCTGCTGGAACCATTCTACAGCCGTTATTTTGAGTGTCATAGCCGCCAGCCTTTATATAACAGCTATACAAGGTGCTGGAACCATTCTACAGCGGCCATTTTGAGTAGCTCTACCAGCTGCTGGAACCATTCTACAGCCGTTATTTTGAGTGTCATAGCCGCCAGCCTTTATATAACAGCTATACAAGGTGCTGGAACCATTCTACAGCGGCCATTTTGAGTGTCATAGCCGCCAGCCTTTATATAACAGCTATACAAGCAGCTGGAATCACTCTACAGCCGTTATTTTGAGTGTCATAGCCGCCAGCCTTTATATAGTAGCTCTACAAGCTGCTGGAACCATTCTACAGCCGTTATTTTGAGTGTCATAGCCGCCAGCCTTTATATAACAGCTATACAAGCAGCTGGAATCATTCTACAGCCGTTATTTTGAGTGTCATAGCCGCCAGCCCTTATATAGTAGCTCTACAAGCTGCTGGAACCATTCTACAGCCGTTATTTTGAGTGTCATAGCCGCCAGCCTTTATATAACAGCTATACAAGCAGCTGGAATCATTCTACAGCCGTTATTTTGAGTGTCATAGCCGCCAGCCTTTATATAGTAGCTCTACAAGCTGCTGGAACCATTCTACAGCCGTTATTTTGAGTGTCATAGCCGCCAGCCTTTTTATAACAGCTATACAAGCAGCTGGAATCATTCTACAGCCGTTATTTTGAGTGTCATAGCCGCCAGCCTTTATATAGTAGCTCTACAAGCTGCTGGAACCATTCTACAGCCGTTATTTTGAGTGTCATAGCCGCCAGCCCTTATATAACAGCTATACAAGCAGCTGGAATCATTCTACAGCCGTTATTTTGAGTGTCATAGCCGCCAGCCTTTATATAACAGCTATGCAAGCTGCTGGAACCATTCTACAGCCGCCATTTTAAGTGTCATAACCGCCAGCCTTTATATAACAGCTATACAAGCAGCTGGAATCATTCTACAGCCGTTATTTTGAGTGTCATAGCCGCCAGCCTTTATATAGTAGCTCTACAAGCTGCTGGAACCATTCTACAGCCGATATTTTGAGTGTCATAGCCGCCAGCCTTTATATAACAGCTATACAATCAGCTGGAATCATTCTACAGCCGTTATTTTGAGTGTCATAGCCGCCAGCCTTTATATAGTAGCTCTACAAGCTGCTGGAACCATTCTACAGCCGTTATTTTGAGTGTCATAGCCGCCAGCCTTTATATAACAGCTATACAATCAGCTGGAATCATTCTACAGCCGTTATTTTGAGTGTCATAGCCGTCAGCCTTTATATAGTAGCTCTACAAGCTGCTGGAACCATTCTACAGCCGTTATTTTGAGTGTCATAGCCGCCAGTCTTTATATAACAGCTATGCAAGCTGCTGGAACCATTCTACAGCCGCCATTTTGAGTGTCATAGCCGCCAGCCTTTATATAACAGCTATGCAAGCTGCTGGAACCAATCTACAGCCGCCATTTTGAGTGTCATAGCCGCCAGCCTTTATATAAAAGCTATACAAGATGCTGGAACCATTCTACAGCCGTTATTTTGAGTGTCATAGCCGCCAGCCTTTATATAACAGCTATGCAAGCTGTTGGAACCATTCTACAGTCGCCATTTTGAGTGTCATAGCCGCCAGCATTTATATAGTAGCTCTACAAGCCGCTGGAACCATTCTACAGCCGCCATTTTGAGTGTCATAGCCGCCAGCCTTAATATAAAAAGCTATACAAGATGCTGGAACCATTCTACAGCCGCCATTTTGAGTGGCATAGCCGCCAGCCTTTAAATAACAGCTATACAATATGCTGGAACCATTCTACAGCCGCCATTTTGAGTGTCATAGCCGCCAGCCTTTATATAAAAGCTATACAAGGTGCTGGAACCATTCTACAGCGGCCATTTTGAGTGTCATAGCCGCCAGCCTTTATATAACAGCTATACAAGCAGCTTGAATCATTCTACAGCCGTTATTTTGAGTGTCATAGCCGCCAGCATTTATATAGTAGCTCTACAAGCTGCTGGAACCATTCTACAGCCGTTATTTTGAGTGTCATAGCCGCCAGCCTTTATATAACAGCTATACAAGGTGCTGGAACCATTTTACAGCGGCCATTTTGAGTGTCATAGCCGCCAGCCTTTATATAACAGCTATAGAAGGTGCTGGAACCATTCTACAGCGGCCATTTTGAGTGTCATAGCCGCCAGCATTTATATAACAGCAATACAAGCAGCTGGAATCATTCTACAGCCGTTATTTTGAGTGTCATAGCCGCCAGCCTTTATATAGTAGCTCTACAAGCTGCTGGAACCATTCTACAGCCGTTATTTTGAGTGTCATAGCCGCCAGCCTTTATATAACAGCTATACAAGGTGCTGGAACCATTCTACAGCGGCCATTTTGAGTAGCTCTACCAGCTGCTGGAACCATTCTACAGCCGTTATTTTGAGTGTCATAGCCGCCAGCCTTTATATAACAGCTATACAAGGTGCTGGAACCATTCTACAGCGGCCATTTTGAGTGTCATAGCCGCCAGCCTTTATATAACAGCTATACAAGCAGCTGGAATCATTCTACAGCCGTTATTTTGAGTGTCATAGCCGCCAGCCTTTATATAGTAGCTCTACAAGCTGCTGGAACCATTCTACAGCCGTTATTTTGAGTGTCATAGCCGCCAGCCTTTATATAACAGCTATACAAGCAGCTGGAATCATTCTACAGCCGTTATTTTGAGTGTCATAGCCGCCAGCCTTTATATAACAGCTATGCAAGCTGCTGGAACCATTCTACAGCCGCCATTTTAAGTGTCATAACCGCCAGCCTTTATATAACAGCTATACAAGCAGCTGGAATCATTCTACAGCCGTTATTTTGAGTGTCATAGCAGCTATACAAGGTGCGGGAACCATTCTACAGCGGCCATTTTGAGTGTCATAGCCGCCAGCCTTTATATAACAGCTATACAAGCAGCTGGAATCATTCTACAGCCGTTATTTTGAGTGTCATAGCCGTCAGCCTTTATATAGTAGCTCTACAAGCTGCTGGAACCATTCTACAGCCGTTATTTTGAGTGTCATAGCTGCCAGCCCTTATAAAACAGCTATACAAGCAGCTGGAATCATTCTACAGCCGTTATTTTGAGTGTCATAGCCGCCAGCCTTTATATAACAGCTATACAAGGTGCTGGAACCATTCTACAGCGGCCATTTTGAGTGTCATAGCCGCCAGCCTTTATATAACAGCTATACAAGCAGCTGGAATCATTCTACAGCCGTTATTTTGAGTGTCATAGCCGCCAGTCTTTATATAGTAGCTCTACAAGCTGCTGGAACCATTCTACAGCCGTTATTTTGAGTGTCATAGCCGCCAGCCTTTATATAACAGCTATACAAGGTGCTGGAACCATTCTACAGCGGCCATTTTGAGTAGCTCTACCAGCTGCTGGAACCATTCTACAGCCGTTATTTTGAGTGTCATAGCCGCCAGCCTTTATATAACAGCTATACAAGGTGCTGGAACCATTCTACAGCGGCCATTTTGAGTGTCATAGCCGCCAGCCTTTATATAACAGCTATACAAGCAGCTGGAATCATTCTACAGCCGTTATTTTGAGTGTCATAGCCGCCAGCCTTTATATAGTAGCTCTACAAGCTGTTGGAACCATTCTACAGCCGTTATTTTGAGTGTCATAGCCGCCAGCCTTTATATAACAGCTATACAAGCAGCTGGAATCATTCTACAGCCGTTATTTTGAGTGTCATAGCCGCCAGCCTTTATATAGTAGCTCTACAAGCTGCTGGAACCATTCTACAGCCGTTATTTTGAGTGTCATAGCCGCCAGCCTTTATATAACAGCTATACAATCAGCTGGAATCATTCTACAGCCGTTATTTTGAGTGTCATAGCCGCCAGCCTTTATATAACAGCTATACAAGGTGCTGGAACCATTCTACAGCGGCCATTTTGAGTGTCATAGCCGCCAGCCTTTATATAACAGCTATACAAGCAGCTGGAATCATTCTACAGCCGTTATTTTGAGTGTCATAGCCGCCAGCCTTTATATAGTAGCTCTACAAGCTGCTGGAACCATTCTACAGCCGTTATTTTGAGTGTCATAGCAGCCAGCCTTTATATAACAGCTATACAAGGTGCTGGAACCATTCTACAGCGGCCATTTTGAGTAGCTCTACCAGCTGCTGGAACCATTCTACAGCCGTTATTTTGAGTGTCATAGCCGCCAGCCTTTATAAACCAGCTATACAAGGTGCTGGAACCATTCTACAGCGGCCATTTTGAGTGTCATAGCCGCCAGCCTTTATATAGTAGCTCTACAAGCTGCTGGAACCATTCTACAGCCGTTATTTTGAGTGTCATAGCCGCCAGCCTTTATATAACAGCTATACAAGCAGCTGGAATCATTCTACAGCCGTTATTTTGAGTGTCATAGCCGCCAGCCTTTATATAACAGCTATACAAGCAGCTGGAATCATTCTACAGCCGTTATTTTGAGTGTCATAGCCGCCAGCCTTTATATAGTAGCTCTACAAGCTGCTGGAACCATTCTACAGCCGTTATTTTGAGTGTCATAGCCGCCAGCCTTTATATAACAGCTATACAAGCAGCTGGAATCATTCTACAGCCGTTATTTTGAGTGTCATAGCCGCCAGCCTTTATATAACAGCTATACAAGGTGCTGGAACCATTCTACAGCGGCCATTTTGAGTGTCATAGCCGCCAGCCTTTATATAACAGCTATACAAGCAGCTGGAATCATTCTACAGCCGTTATTTTGAGTGTCATAGCCGCCAGCCTTTATATAACAGCTATACAAGCAGCTGGAATCATTCTACAGCCGTTATTTTGAGTGTCATAGCCGCCAGCCTTTATATAGTAGTAGAATGGTTCCAGCAGCTTGTAAAACTACTATATAAAGGCTGGCGGCTATGAAACTCAAAATAACGGCTGTAGAATGGTTCCAGCTGCTTGTATAGCTGTTATATAAAGGCTGGCGGCTATGACTCTCAAAATAACGGCTGTAGAATGGTTCCAGCAGCTTGTATAGCTGTTATATAAAGGCTGGCGGCTATGCCACTCAAAATGGCGGCTGTAGAATGGTTCCAGCAGCTTGTAGAGCTACTATATAAAGGCTGGCGGCTATGCCACTCAAAATGGCGGCTGTAGAATGGTTCCAGCAGCTTGTATAGCTGTTGTATAAAGGCTGGCGGCTATGACATTAAAAATGGCGGCTGTAGAATGGTTCCACTACTATATAAAGGCTGGCGGCTACGACACTCAAAATAACGGCTGTAGAATGTTTCCAGCATCTTGTATAGCTGTTATATAAAGGCTGGCGGCTATGACACTCAAAATGGCGGCTGTAGAATGGTTCCAGCAGCTTGTAGAGCTACTATACAAAGGCTGGCGGCTATGACACTCAAAATAACGGCTGTAGAATGGTTCCAGCATCTTGTAAAGCTGTTATATAAAGGCTGGCGGCTGTAGAATGGTTCCACTACTATATAAAGGCTGGCGGCTACGACACTCAAAATAACGGCTGTAGAATGGTTCCAGCATCTTGTATTGCTGTTATTTAAAGGCTGGCGGCTATGCCACTCAAAATGGCGGCTGTAGAATGGTTCCAGCATCTTGTATAGCTTTTATATAAAGGCTGGCGGCTATGACTCTCAAAATGGCGGCTGTAGAATGGTTCCAGCAGCTTGTAGAGCTACTTATAAAGGCTGGCGTCTATGACACTCAAAATAACGGCTGTAGAATAGTTCCAGCAGCTTGCATAGCTGTTATATAAAGGCTGGCGGCTATGACACTCAAAATAACGGCTGTAGAATGGTTCCAGCAGCTTGTAGAGCTACTATATAAAGGCTGGCGGCTATGCCACTCAAAATGGCGGCTGTAGAATGGTTCCAGCAGCTTGTATAGCTGTTGTATAAAGGCTGGCGACTATGCCACTCAAAATGGCGGCTGTAGATTGGTTCCAGCATCTTGTATAGCTGTTATATAACGGCTGGCGGCTATGACATTAAAAATGGCGGCTGTAGAATGGTTCCACTACTATATAAAGGCTGGCGGCTACGACACTCAAAGCTGTTATATAAAGGCTGGCGGCTATGCCACTCAAAATGGCGGCTGTAGAATGGTTCCAGCATCTTGTATAGCTGTTGTATAAAGGCTGGCGGCTATGACTCTCAAAATGGCGGCTGTAGAATGGTTCCAGCAGCTGGTAGAGCTACTATATAAAGGCTGGCGGCTATGACACTCAAAATAACGGTTGTAGAATGGTTCCAGCATCTTGTATAGCTGTTATATAAAGGCTGGCGGCTGTAGAATGGTTCCACTACTATATAAAGGCTGGCGTCTACGACACTCAAAATAACGGCTGTAGAATGGTTCCAGCATCTTGTATAGCTGTTATATAAAGGCTGGCGGCTATGACACTCAAAATGGCGGCTGTAGAATTGTTCCAGCAGCTTGCATAGCTGTTATATAAAGGCTGGCGTCTACGACACTCAAAATAACGGCTGTAGAATGGTTCCAGCAGCTTGTATAGCTGTTATATAAAGGCTAGCGGCTATGGCACTGAAAATAACGGCTGTAGAATGGTTCCAGCAGCTTGTAGAGCTACTATATAAAGGCTGGCGGTTATGACACTCAAAATAACGGCTGTAGAATGATTCCAGCAGTTTGTATAGCTGTTATATAAAGGCTGGCGGCTATGACACTGAAAATGGCGGCTGTAGAATGGTTCCAGCAGCTTGTAGAGCTACTATTATACAAAGGCTGGCGGCTATTACACTCAAAATAACGGCTGTAGAATGGTTCCAGCAGCTTGTATAGCTGTTATATAAAGGCTAACGGTTATGACACTCAAAATGGCGGCTGTAGAATGGTTCCAGCAGCTTGTAAAACTACTGTATAAAGGCTGGCGGCTATGACACTCAAAATAACGGCTGTAGAATGGTTCCAGCGGCTTGTCGAGCTACTATATAAAGCCTGGCGGCTATGACACCCAAAATAATGCCTGTAGAATGGTTACAGCAGCTTGTATAGCTGTTATATAAAGGCTGGCGGCTATGACACTCAAAATGGCGGCTGTAGAATGGTTCCAGCATCTTGTATAGCTGTTATATAGAGGCTGGCGGCTATCACATTAAAAATGGCGGCTGTAGAATGGTTCCAGCAGCTTGTAGAGCTACTATATAAAGTTTGGCGGCTATGACACTCAAAATGGCGGCTTTAGAATGGTTCCAGCAGCTTGTAGAGCCTTTATATAAAGGCTGGCGGCTGTAGAATGGTTTCAGCAGCTTGTAGAGCTAGCGTCTATGACACTCAAAATAACGGCTGTAGAATGGTTCCAGCAGCTTGTAGAGCTACTATATAAAGCCTGGCGGCTATGACACCCTAAATTACGGCTGTAGAATGGTTCCAGCAGCTTGTCAAACCACTGTATAAAGGCTGGCGGCTATGACACTCAAAATAACGGCTGTAGAATGGTTCCAGCAACTTTTATAGCTGTTATATAAAGGCCGGCGGCTATGACTCTCAAAATAACGGCTGTAGAATGGTTCCAGCTGCTTATATAGCTGTTATATAAAGGCTGGCGGCTATGACAATCAAAATGGCGGCCGTAGAATGGTTCCAGCAGCTTGTAGAGCTACTATATTAAGTTTGGCGGCTATGACACTCAAAATGGCGGCTGTAGAATGGTTCCAGCAGCTTGTAGAGCCTTTATATAAAGGCTGGCGGCTGTAGAATGGTTCCAGCAGCTTGTAGATCTACTATATAAAGGCTGGCGGCTATGACACTCAAAATAACGGCTGTAGAATGGTTCCAGCAGCTTGTATAGCTGTTATTTAAAGGCTGGCGGCTATGCCACTCAAAATGGCGGCTGTAGAATGGTTCCAGCATCTTGTATAGCTTTTATATAAAGGCTGGCGGCTATGACTCTCAAAATGGCGGCTGTAGAATGGTTCCAGCAGCTTGTAGAGCTACTATATAAAGGCTGGCGTCTATGGCACTCAAAATAACAGCTGTAGAATAGTTCCAGCATCTTGTATAGCTGTTATATAAAGGCTGGCGGCTATGACACTCAAAATGGCGGCTGTAGAATGGTTCAAGCAGCTTACATAGCTGTTATATAAAGGCTGGCGGCTATGACACTCACAATAACGGCTGTAGAATGGTTCCAGCAGCTTGTAGAGTTACTATATAAAGGCTGGCGGCTATGACACTCAAAATAACGGCTGTAGAATGATTCCAGCTCCTTGTATAGCTGTTATATAAGGGCTGGCGGCTATGACACTCAAAATGGCGGCTGTAGAATGGTTCCAGTAGCTTGTAAAACTACTATATAAAGGCTGGCGGCTATGAAACTCAAAATAACGGCTGTAGAATGGTTCCAGCTGCTTGTATAGCTGTTATGTAAAGGCTGGCGGCTATGACTCTCAAAATAACGGCTGTAGAATGGTTCCAGCAGCTTGTATAGCTGTTATATAAAGGCTGGCGGCTATGCCACTCAAAATGGCGGCTGTAGAATGGTTCCAGCAGCTTGTAGAGCTACTATATAAAGGCTGGCGGCTATGACACTCAAAATAACGGCTGTAGAATAGTTCCAGCATATTGTATAGCTGTTATATAAAGGCTGGCGGCTATGCCACTCAAAATGGCGGCTGTAGAATGGTTCCAGCAGCTTGTATAGCTGTTGTATAAAGGCTGGCGGCTATGCCACTCAAAATGGCGGCTGTAGATTGGTTCCAGCATCTTGTATAGCTGTTATATAATGGCTGGCGGCTATGACATTAAAAATGGCGGCTGTAGAATGGTTCCACTACTATATAAAGGCTGGCGGCTACGACACTCAAAATATCGGCTGTAGAATGGTTCCAGCATCTTGTATAGCTGTTATATAAAGGCTGGCGGCTATGACACTCAAAATAACGGCTGTAGAATGGTTCCAGCAGCTGGTAGAGCTACTATATAAAGGCTGGCGGCTATGACACTCAAAATAACGGCTGTAGAATGGTTCCAGCATCTTGTATAGCTGTTATATAAAGGCTGGCGGCTGTAGAATGGTTCCACTACTATATAAAGGCTGGCGGCTACGACACTCAAAATAACGGCTGTAGAATGGTTCCAGCATCTTGTCTAACTGTTATTTAAAGGCTGGCGGCTATGCCACTCAAAATGGCGGCTGTAGAATGGTTCCAGCATCTTGTATAGCTTTTATATAAAGGCTGGCGGCTATGACTCTCAAAATGGCGGCTGTAGAATGGTTCCAGCAGCTTGTAGAGCTACTATATAAAGGCTGGCGTCTATGACACTCAAAATAACGGCTGTAGAATGGTTCCAGCTGCTTGTATAGCTGTTATATAAAGGCTGGCGGCTATGACTCTCAAAATAACGGCTGTAGAATGGTTCCAGCAGCTTGTATAGCTGTTATATGAAGGCTGGCGGCTATGCCACTCAAAATGGCGGCTGTAGAATGGTTCCAGCATCTTGTGTAGCTGTTATATAAAGGCTGGCGGCTATGACACTCAAAATGGCGGCTGTAGAATGGTTCCAGCATCTTGTATAGCTGTTATATAAAGGCTGGCGGCTATGACACTCAAAATAACGGCTGTAGAATGGTTCCAACAGCTTGTAGAGCTACTATATAAAGGCTGGCGGCTATGACACTCAAAATAACGGCTGTAGAATGATTCCAGCTGCTTGTATAGCTGTTATATAAAGGCTGGCGGCTATGACACTCAAAATAACGGCTGTAGAATGGTTCCAGCAGCTTGTAGAGCTACTATATAAAGGCTGGCGGCTATGAAACTCAAAATAACGGCTGTAGAATGATTGCAGCTGCTTGTATAGCTGTAATATAAAGGCTGGCGGCTATGACACTCAAAATGGTCGCTGTAGAATGGTTCCAGCACCTTGTATAGCTGTTATATAAAGGCTGGCGGCTATGACATTAGAAATGGCGGCTGTAGAATGGTTCCACTACTATATAAAGGCTGGCGGCTATGACACTCAAAATGGCGGCTGTAGAATGGTTCCAGCAGCTTGCATAGCTGTTATATAAAGGCTGGCGGCTATGCCACTCAAAATGGCGGCTGTAGAATGGTTCCAGCAGCTTGCATAGCTGTTATATAAAGGCTGGCGGCTATGCCACTCAAAATGGCGGCTGTAGAATGGTTCCAGCATCTTGTATAGCTTTTATATAAAGGCTGGCGGCTATGACACTCAAAATGGCGGCTGTGGAATGGTTCCAGCAGCTTGCATAGCTGTTATATAAAGGCTTGCGGCTATGACACTCAAAATAACGGCTGTAGAATGGTTCCAACAGCTTGTAGAGCTACTATATAAAGGCTGGCGGCTATGACACTCAAAATAACGGCTGTAGAATGATTCCAGCTGCTTGTATAGCTGTTATATAAAGGCTGGCGGCTATGACACTCAAAATAACGTCTGTAGAATGGTTCCAGCAGCTTGTGGAGCTACTATATATTCCAGCTGCTTGTATAGCTGTTATATAAAGGCTGGCGGCTATGACACTCAAAATGGCCGCTGTAGAATGGTTCCAGCACCTTGTATAGCTGTTATATAAAGGCTGGAGGCTATGACATTAGAAATGGCGGCTGTAGAATAGTTCCACTACTATATAAAGGCTGGCGGCTATGACACTCAAAATAACGGCTGTAGAATGGTTCCAGCATCTTGTATAGCTGTTATATAAAGGCTGGCGGCTATGACACTCAAAATAACGGCTGTAGAATGGTTCCAGCAGCTTGTATAGCTGTTGTATAAAGGCTGGCGGCTATGCCACTCAAAATGTCGGCTGTAGAATGGTTCCAGCATCTTGTATAGCTGTTATATAAAAGTAGAATGTAGAATGATTCCAGCTGCTTGTATAGCTGTTATATAAAGGCTGGCGGTTATGACACCCAAAATGGCCGCTGTAGAATGGTTCCAGCACCTTGTATAGCTGTTATATAAAGGCTGGCGGCTATGACATTAAAAATGGCGGCTGTAGAATGGTTCCAGCATCTTGTATAGCTGTTATATAAAGGCTGGCGGCTATGACATTAAAAATGGCGGCTGTAGAATGGTTCCACTACTATATAAAGGCTGGCGTCTATGACACTCAAAATAACAGCTGTAGAATAGTTCCAGCATCTTGTATAGCTTTTATATAAAGGCTGGCGGCTATGACACTCAAAATGGCGGCTGTGGAATGGTTCCAGCAGCTTGCATAGCTGTTATATAAAGGCTTGCGGCTCTGACACTCAAAATAACGGCTGTAGAATGGTTCCAACAGCTTGTAGAGCTACTATATAAAGGCTGGCGGCTATGACACTCAAAATAACGGCTGTAGAATGATTCCAGCTGCTTGTATAGCTGTTATATAAAGGCTGGCGGCTATGACACTCAAAATAACGTCTGTAGAATGGTTCCAGCAGCTTGTGGAGCTACTATATATTCCAGCTGCTTGTATAGCTGTTATATAAAGGCTGGCGGCTATGACACTCAAAATGGCCGCTGTAGAATGGTTCCAGCACCTTGTATAGCTGTTATATAAAGGCTGGAGGCTATGACATTAGAAATGGCGGCTGTAGAATAGTTCCACTACTATATAAAGGCTGGCGGCTATGACACTCAAAATAACGGCTGTAGAATGGTTCCAGCATCTTGTATAGCTGTTATATAAAGGCTGGCGGCTATGACACTCAAAATAACGGCTGTAGAATGGTTCCAGCAGCTTGTAGAGCTACTATATAAAGGCTGGCGGCTATGACACTCAAAATAACGGCTGTAGAATGGTTCCAGCAGCTTGTATAGCTGTTGTATAAAGGCTGGCGGCTATGCCACTCAAAATGTCGGCTGTAGAATGGTTCCAGCATCTTGTATAGCTGTTATATAAAAGTAGAATGTAGAATGATTCCAGCTGCTTGTATAGCTGTTATATAAAGGCTGGCGGTTATGACACCCAAAATGGCCGCTGTAGAATGGTTCCAGCACCTTGTATAGCTGTTATATAAAGGCTGGCGGCTATGACATTAAAAATGGCGGCTGTAGAATGGTTCCAGCATCTTGTATAGCTGTTATATAAAGGCTGGCGGCTATGACATTAAAAATGGCGGCTGTAGAATGGTTCCACTACTATATAAAGACTGGCGTCTATGACACTCAAAATAACAGCTGTAGAATAGTTCCAGCATCTTGTATAGCTGTTATATAAAGGCTGGCGGCTATGACACTCAAAATGGCGGCTGTAGAATGGTTCCAGCAGCTTACATAGCTGTTATATAAAGGCTGGCGGCTATGACACTCACAATAACGGCTGTAGAATGGTTCCAGCAGCTTGTAGAGTTACTATATAAAGGCTGGCGGCTATGACACTCAAAATAACGGCTGTAGAATGATTCCAGCTCCTTGTATAGCTGTTATATAAAGGCTGGCGGCTATGACACTCAAAATGGCGGCTGTAGAATGGTTCCAGTAGCTTGTAAAACTACTATATAAAGGCTGGCGGCTATGAAACTCAAAATAACGGCTGTAGAATGGTTCCAGCTGCTTGTATAGCTGTTATATAAAGGCTGGCGGCTATGACTCTCAAAATAACGGCTGTAGAATGGTTCCAGCAGCTTGTATAGCTGTTATATAAAGGCTGGCGGCTATGCCACTCAAAATGGCGGCTGTAGAATGGTTCCAGCAGCTTGTAGAGCTACTATATAAAGGCTGGCGGCTATGACACTCAAAATAACGGCTGTAGAATAGTTCCAGCATATTGTATAGCTGTTATATAAAGGCTGGCGGCTATGACACTCAAAATGGCGGCTGAAAAATGGTTCCAGCATCTTGTATAGCTGTTATTTAAAGGCTGGCGGCTATGCCTCTCAAAATGGCGGCTGTAGAATGGTTGCAGCAGCTTGTAGAGCTACTATATAAAGGCTGGCGTCTATGACACTCAAAATAACGGCTGTAGAATAGTTCCAGCATCTTGTATAGCTGTTATATAAAGGCTGGCGGCTATGACACTCAAAATGGCGGCTGTAGAATGGTTCCAGCAGCTTGCATAGCTGTTATATAAAGGCTGGCGGCTATGACACTCAAAATAACGGCTGTAGAATGGTTCCAGCAGCTTGTAGAGCTACTATATAAAGGCTGGCGGCTATGCCACTCAAAATGGCGGCTGTAGAATGGTTCCAGCAGCTTGTATAGCTGTTGTATAAAGGCTGGCGGCTATGCCACTCAAAATGGCGGCTGTAGATTGGTTCCAGCATCTTGTATAGCTGTTATATAATGGCTGGCGGCTATGACATTAAAAATGGCGGCTGTAGAATGGTTCCACTACTATATAAAGGCTGGCGGCTACGACACTCAAAATATCGGCTGTAGAATGGTTCCAGCATCTTGTATAGCTGTTATATAAAGGCTGGCGGCTATGACACTCAAAATAACGGCTGTAGAATGGTTCCAGCAGCTGGTAGAGCTACTATATAAAGGCTGGCGGCTATGACACTCAAAATAACGGCTGTAGAATGGTTCCAGCATCTTGTTTAACTGTTATTTAAAGGCTGGCGGCTATGCCACTCAAAATGGCGGCTGTAGAATGGTTCCAGCATCTTGTATAGCTTTTATATAAAGGCTGGCGGCTATGACTCTCAAAATGGCGGCTGTAGAATGGTTCCAGCAGCTTGTAGAGCTACTATATAAAGGCTGGCGTCTATGACACTCAAAATAACGGCTGTAGAATGGTTCCAGCTGCTTGTGTAGCTGTTATATAAAGGCTGGCGGCTATGACTCTCAAAATAACGGCTGTAGAATGGTTCCAGCAGCTTGTATAGCTGTTATATGAAGGCTGGCGGCTATGCCACTCAAAATGGCGGCTGTAGAATGGTTCCAGCATCTTGTATAGCTGTTATATAAAGGCTGGCGGCTATGACACTCAAAATGGCGGCTGTAGAATGGTTCCAGCATCTTGTATAGCTGTTATATAAAGGCTGGCGGCTATGACACTCAAAATAACGGCTGTAGAATGGTTCCAACAGCTTGTAGAGCTACTATATAAAGGCTGGCGGCTATGACACTCAAAATAACGGCTGTAGAATGATTCCAGCTGCTTGTATAGCTGTTATATAAAGGCTGGCGGCTATGACACTCAAAATAACGGCTGTAGAATGGTTCCAGCAGCTTGTAGAGCTACTATATAAAGGCTGGCGGCTATGAAACTCAAAATAACGGCTGTAGAATGATTCCAGCTGCTTGTATAGCTGTTATATAAAGGCTGGCGGCTATGACACTCAAAATGGCGGCTGTAGAATGGTTCCAGCATCTTGTATAGCTGTTATATAAAGGCTGGCGGCTATGACACTCAAAATAACGGCTGTAGAATGGTTCCAACAGCTTGTAGAGCTACTATATAAAGGCTGGCGGCTATGACACTCAAAATAACGGCTGTAGAATGATTCCAGCTGCTTGTATAGCTGTTATATAAAGGCTGGCGGCTATGACACTCAAAATAACGGCTGTAGAATGGTTCCAGCAGCTTGTAGAGCTACTATATAAAGGCTGGCGGCTATGAAACTCAAAATAACGGCTGTAGAATGGTTCCAGCACCTTGTATAGCTGTTATATAAAGGCTGGTGGCTATGACATTAGAAATGGCGGCTGTAGAATGGTTCCACTACTATATAAAGGCTGGCGGCTATGACACTCAAAATGGCGGCTGTAGAATGGTTCCAGCAGCTTGCATAGCTGTTATATAAAGGCTGGCGGCTATGCCACTCAAAATGGCGGCTGTAGAATGGTTCCAGCATCTTGTATAGCTTTTATATAAAGGCTGGCGGCTAGGACACTCAAAATGGCGGCTGTGGAATGGTTCCAGCAGCTTGCATAGCTGTTATATAAAGGCTTGCGGCTATGACACTCAAAATAACGGCTGTAGAATGGTTCCAACAGCTTGTAGAGCTACTATATAAAGGCTGGCGGCTATGACACTCAAAATAACGGCTGTAGAATGATTCCAGCTGCTTGTATAGCTGTTATATAAAGGCTGGCGGCTATGACACTCAAAATAACGTCTGTAGAATGGTTCCAGCAGCTTGTAGAGCTACTATATATTCCAGCTGCTTGTATAGCTGTTATATAAAGGCTGGCGGCTATGACACTCAAAATGGCCGCTGTAGAATGGTTCCAGCACCTTGTATAGCTGTTATATAAAGGCTGGAGGCTATGACATTAGAAATGGCGGCTGTAGAATAGTTCCACTACTATATAAAGGCTGGCGGCTATGACACTCAAAATAACGGCTGTAGAATGGTTCCAGCATCTTGTATAGCTGTTATATAAAGGCTGGCGGCTATGACACTCAAAATAACGGCTGTAGAATGGTTCCAGCAGCTTGTAGAGCTACTACATAAAGGCTGGCGGCTATGACACTCAAAATAACGGCTGTAGAATGGTTCCAGCAGCTTGTATAGCTGTTGTATAAAGGCTGGCGGCTATGCCACTCAAAATGTCGGCTGTAGAATGGTTCCAGCATCTTGTATAGCTGTTATATAAAAGTAGAATGTAGAATGATTCCAGCTGCTTGTATAGCTGTTATATAAAGGCTGGCGGTTATGACACCCAAAATGGCCGCTGTAGAATGGTTCCAGCACCTTGTATAGCTGTTATATAAAGGCTGGCGGCTATGACATTAAAAATGGCGGCTGTAGAATGGTTCCAGCATCTTGTATAGCTGTTATATAAAGGCTGGCGGCTATGACATTAAAAATGGCGGCTGTAGAATGGTTCCACTACTATATAAAGGCTGGCGGCTATGACACTCAAAATAACGGCTGTAGAATGGTTCCAGCAGCTTGTATAGCTTTTATATAAAGGCTGGCGGCTATGACTCCCAAAATGGCGGCTGTAGAATGGTTGCAGCAGCTTGTAGAGCTACTATATAAAGGCTGGCGTCTATGACACTCAAAATAACGGCTGTAGAATGGTTCCAGCAGCTTGTAGAGTTACTATATAAAGGCTGGCGGCTATGACACTCAAAATAACGGCTGTAGAATGATTCCAGCTCCTTGTATAGCTGTTATATAAAGGCTGGCGGCTATGACCCTCAAAATGGCGGCTGTAGAATGGTTCCAGTAGCTTGTAAAACTACTATATAAAGGCTGGCGGCTATGAAACTCAAAATAACGGCTGTAGAATGGTTCCAGCTGCTTGTATAGCTGTTATATAAAGGCTGGCGGCTATGACTCTCAAAATAACGGCTGTAGAATGGTTCCAGCAGCTTGTATAGCTGTTATATAAAGGCTGGCGGCTATGCCACTCAAAATGGCGGCTGTAGAATGGTTCCAGCAGCTTGTAGAGCTACTATATAAAGGCTGGCGGCTATGACACTCAAAATAACGGCTGTAGAATAGTTCCAGCATATTGTATAGCTGTTATATAAAGGCTGGCGGCTATGACACTCAAAATGGCGGCTGAAAAATGGTTCCAGCATCTTGTATAGCTGTTATTTAAAGGCTGGCGGCTATGCCTCTCAAAATGGCGGCTGTAGAATGGTTGCAGCAGCTTGTAGAGCTACTATATAAAGGCTGGCGTCTATGACACTCAAAATAACGGCTGTAGAATAGTTCCAGCATCTTGTATAGCTGTTATATAAAGGCTGGCGGCTATGACACTCAAAATGGCGGCTGTAGAATGGTTCCAGCAGCTTGCATAGCTGTTATATAAAGGCTGGCGGCTATGACACTCAAAATAACGGCTGTAGAATGGTTCCAGCAGCTTGTAGAGCTACTATATAAAGGCTGGCGGCTATGCCACTCAAAATGGCGGCTGTAGAATGGTTCCAGCAGCTTGTATAGCTGTTGTATAAAGGCTGGCGGCTATGCCACTCAAAATGGCGGCTGTAGATTGGTTCCAGCATCTTGTATAGCTGTTATATAATGGCTGGCGGCTATGACATTAAAAATGGCGGCTGTAGAATGGTTCCACTACTATATAAAGGCTGGCGGCTACGACACTCAAAATATCGGCTGTAGAATGGCTCCAGCATCTTGTATAGCTGTTATATAAAGGCTGGCGGCTATGACACTCAAAATAACGGCTGTAGAATGGTTCCAGCAGCTGGTAGAGCTACTATATAAAGGCTGGCGGCTATGACACTCAAAATAACGGCTGTAGAATGGTTCCAGCTGCTTGTATAGCTGTTATATAAAGGCTGGCGGCTATGACACTCAAAATGGCGGCTGTAGAATGGTTCCAGCATCTTGTATAGCTGTTATATAAAGGCTGGCGGCTATGACACTCAAAATAACGGCTGTAGAATGGTTCCAACAGCTTGTAGAGCTACTATATAAAGGCTGGCGGCTATGACACTCAAAATAACGGCTGTAGAATGATTCCAGCTGCTTGTATAGCTGTTATATAAAGGCTGGCGGCTATGACACTCAAAATAACGGCTGTAGAATGGTTCCAGCAGCTTGTAGAGCTACTATATAAAGGCTGGCGGCTATGAAACTCAAAATAACGGCTGTAGAATGGTTCCAGCACCTTGTATAGCTGTTATATAAAGGCTGGTGGCTATGACATTAGAAATGGCGGCTGTAGAATGGTTCCACTACTATATAAAGGCTGGCGGCTATGACACTCAAAATGGCGGCTGTAGAATGGTTCCAGCAGCTTGCATAGCTGTTATATAAAGGCTGGCGGCTATGCCACTCAAAATGGCGGCTGTAGAATGGTTCCAGCATCTTGTATAGCTTTTATATAAAGGCTGGCGGCTAGGACACTCAAAATGGCGGCTGTGGAATGGTTCCAGCAGCTTGCATAGCTGTTATATAAAGGCTTGCGGCTATGACACTCAAAATAACGGCTGTAGAATGGTTCCAACAGCTTGTAGAGCTACTATATAAAGGCTGGCGGCTATGACACTCAAAATAACGGCTGTAGAATGATTCCAGCTGCTTGTATAGCTGTTATATAAAGGCTGGCGGCTATGACACTCAAAATAACGTCTGTAGAATGGTTCCAGCAGCTTGTAGAGCTACTATATATTCCAGCTGCTTGTATAGCTGTTATATAAAGGCTGGCGGCTATGACACTCAAAATGGCCGCTGTAGAATGGTTCCAGCACCTTGTATAGCTGTTATATAAAGGCTGGAGGCTATGACATTAGAAATGGCGGCTGTAGAATAGTTCCACTACTATATAAAGGCTGGCGGCTATGACACTCAAAATAACGGCTGTAGAATGGTTCCAGCATCTTGTATAGCTGTTATATAAAGGCTGGCGGCTATGACACTCAAAATAACGGCTGTAGAATGGTTCCAGCAGCTTGTAGAGCTACTACATAAAGGCTGGCGGCTATGACACTCAAAATAACGGCTGTAGAATGGTTCCAGCAGCTTGTATAGCTGTTGTATAAAGGCTGGCGGCTATGCCACTCAAAATGTCGGCTGTAGAATGGTTCCAGCATCTTGTATAGCTGTTATATAAAAGTAGAATGTAGAATGATTCCAGCTGCTTGTATAGCTGTTATATAAAGGCTGGCGGTTATGACACCCAAAATGGCCGCTGTAGAATGGTTCCAGCACCTTGTATAGCTGTTATATAAAGGCTGGCGGCTATGACATTAAAAATGGCGGCTGTAGAATGGTTCCAGCATCTTGTATAGCTGTTATATAAAGGCTGGCGGCTATGACATTAAAAATGGCGGCTGTAGAATGGTTCCACTACTATATAAAGGCTGGCGGCTATGACACTCAAAATAACGGCTGTAGAATGGTTCCAGCAGCTTGTATAGCTTTTATATAAAGGCTGGCGGCTATGACTCCCAAAATGGCGGCTGTAGAATGGTTGCAGCAGCTTGTAGAGCTACTATATAAAGGCTGGCGTCTATGACACTCAAAATAACGGCTGTAGAATGGTTCCAGCAGCTTGTAGAGTTACTATATAAAGGCTGGCGGCTATGACACTCAAAATAACGGCTGTAGAATGATTCCAGCTCCTTGTATAGCTGTTATATAAAGGCTGGCGGCTATGACCCTCAAAATGGCGGCTGTAGAATGGTTCCAGTAGCTTGTAAAACTACTATATAAAGGCTGGCGGCTATGAAACTCAAAATAACGGCTGTAGAATGGTTCCAGCTGCTTGTATAGCTGTTATATAAAGGCTGGCGGCTATGACTCTCAAAATAACGGCTGTAGAATGGTTCCAGCAGCTTGTATAGCTGTTATATAAAGGCTGGCGGCTATGCCACTCAAAATGGCGGCTGTAGAATGGTTCCAGCAGCTTGTAGAGCTACTATATAAAGGCTGGCGGCTATGACACTCAAAATAACGGCTGTAGAATAGTTCCAGCATATTGTATAGCTGTTATATAAAGGCTGGCGGCTATGACACTCAAAATGGCGGCTGAAAAATGGTTCCAGCATCTTGTATAGCTGTTATTTAAAGGCTGGCGGCTATGCCTCTCAAAATGGCGGCTGTAGAATGGTTGCAGCAGCTTGTAGAGCTACTATATAAAGGCTGGCGTCTATGACACTCAAAATAACGGCTGTAGAATAGTTCCAGCATCTTGTATAGCTGTTATATAAAGGCTGGCGGCTATGACACTCAAAATGGCGGCTGTAGAATGGTTCCAGCAGCTTGCATAGCTGTTATATAAAGGCTGGCGGCTATGACACTCAAAATAACGGCTGTAGAATGGTTCCAGCAGCTTGTAGAGCTACTATATAAAGGCTGGCGGCTATGCCACTCAAAATGGCGGCTGTAGAATGGTTCCAGCAGCTTGTATAGCTGTTGTATAAAGGCTGGCGGCTATGCCACTCAAAATGGCGGCTGTAGATTGGTTCCAGCATCTTGTATAGCTGTTATATAATGGCTGGCGGCTATGACATTAAAAATGGCGGCTGTAGAATGGTTCCACTACTATATAAAGGCTGGCGGCTACGACACTCAAAATATCGGCTGTAGAATGGTTCCAGCATCTTGTATAGCTGTTATATAAAGGCTGGCGGCTATGACACTCAAAATAACGGCTGTAGAATGGTTCCAGCAGCTGGTAGAGCTACTATATAAAGGCTGGCGGCTATGACACTCAAAATAACGGCTGTAGAATGGTTCCAGCATCTTGTTTAACTGTTATTTAAAGGCTGGCGGCTATGCCACTCAAAATGGCGGCTGTAGAATGGTTCCAGCATCTTGTATAGCTTTTATATAAAGGCTGGCGGCTATGACTCTCAAAATGGCGGCTGTAGAATGGTTCCAGCAGCTTGTAGAGCTACTATATAAAGGCTGGCGTCTATGACACTCAAAATAACGGCTGTAGAATGGTTCCAGCTGCTTGTATAGCTGTTATATAAAGGCTGGCGGCTATGACTCTCAAAATAACGGCTGTAGAATGGTTCCAGCAGCTTGTATAGCTGTTATATGAAGGCTGGCGGCTATGCCACTCAAAATGGCGGCTGTAGAATGGTTCCAGCATCTTGTATAGCTGTTATATAAAGGCTGGCGGCTATGACACTCAAAATGGCGGCTGTAGAATGGTTCCAGCATCTTGTATAGCTGTTATATAAAGGCTGGCGGCTATGACACTCAAAATAACGGCTGTAGAATGGTTCCAGCAGCTTGTAGAGCTACTATATAAAGGCTGGCGGCTATGAAACTCAAAATAACGGCTGTAGAATGATTCCAGCTGCTTGTATAGCTGTAATATAAAGGCTGGCGGCTATGACACTCAAAATGGCGGCTGTAGAATGGTTCCAGCATCTTGTATAGCTGTTATATAAAGGCTGGCGGCTATGACACTCAAAATAACGGCTGTAGAATGGTTCCAACAGCTTGTAGAGCTACTATATAAAGGCTGGCGGCTATGACACTCAAAATAACGGCTGTAGAATGATTCCAGCTGCTTGTATAGCTGTTATATAAAGGCTGGCGGCTATGACACTCAAAATAACGGCTGTAGAATGGTTCCAGCAGCTTGTAGAGCTACTATATAAAGGCTGGCGGCTATGAAACTCAAAATAACGGCTGTAGAATGGTTCCAGCACCTTGTATAGCTGTTATATAAAGGCTGGTGGCTATGACATTAGAAATGGCGGCTGTAGAATGGTTCCACTACTATATAAAGGCTGGCGGCTAGGACACTCAAAATGGCGGCTGTGGAATGGTTCCAGCAGCTTGCATAGCTGTTATATAAAGGCTGGCGGCTATGACACTCGAAATAACGGCTGTAGAATGGTTCCAACAGCTTGAGAGCTGTTATATAAAGGCTGGCGGCTATGACACTCAAAATAACGTCTGTAGAATGGTTCCAGCAGCTTGTAGAGCTACTATATATTCCAGCTGCTTGTATAGCTGTTATATAAAGGCTGGCGGCTATGACACTCAAAATGGCCGCTGTAGAATGGTTCCAGCACCTTGTATAGCTGTTATATAAAGGCTGGAGGCTATGACATTAGAAATGGCGGCTGTAGAATAGTTCCACTACTATATAAAGGCTGGCGGCTATGACACTCAAAATAACGGCTGTAGAATGGTTCCAGCATCTTGTATAGCTGTTATATAAAGGCTGGCGGCTATGACACTCAAAATAACGGCTGTAGAATGGTTCCAGCATCTTGTAGAGCTACTACATAAAGGCTGGCGGCTATGACACTCAAAATAACGGCTGTAGAATGGTTCCAGCAGCTTGTATAGCTGTTGTATAAAGGCTGGCGGCTATGCCACTCAAAATGTCGGCTGTAGAATGGTTCCAGCATCTTGTATAGCTGTTATATAAAAGTAGAATGTAGAATGATTCCAGCTGCTTGTATAGCTGTTATATAAAGGCTGGCGGTTATGACACCCAAAATGGCCGCTGTAGAATGGTTCCAGCACCTTGTATAGCTGTTATATAAAGGCTGGCGGCTATGACATTAAAAATGGCGGCTGTAGAATGGTTCCAGCATCTTGTATAGCTGTTATATAAAGGCTGGCGGCTATGACATTAAAAATGGCGGCTGTAGAATGGTTCCACTACTATATAAAGGCTGGCGGCTATGACACTCAAAATAACGGCTGTAGAATGGTTCCAGCAGCTTGTATAGCTTTTATATAAAGGCTGGCGGCTATGACTCCCAAAATGGCGGCTGTAGAATGGTTCCAGCAGCTTGTAGAGCTACTATATAGAGGCTGGCGGCTATGACACTCAAAATAACGGCTGTAGAATGGTTCCAGCAGCTTGTATAGCTGTTGTATGAAGGCTGGCGGCTATGCCACTCAAAATGGCGGCTGTAGAATGGTTCCAGCAGCTTGTAGAGCTACTATATAAAGGCTGGCGGCTATGACACTCAAAATAACGGCTGTAGAATGGTTCCAACAGCTTGTAGAGCTACTATATAAAGGCTGGCGGCTATGACACTCAAAATAACGGCTGTAGAATGATTCCAGCTGCTTGTATAGCTGTTATATAAAGGCTGGCGGCTATGACACTCAAAATAACGGCTGTAGAATGGTTCCAGCAGCTTGTAGAGCTACTATATAAAGGCTGGCGGCTATGAAACTCAAAATAACGGCTGTAGAATGATTCCAGCTGCTTGTATAGCTGTAATATAAAGGCTGGCGGCTATGACACTCAAAATGGCGGCTGTAGAATGGTTCCAGCATCTTGTCTAACTGTTATTTAAAGGCTGGCGGCTATGCCACTCAAAATGGCGGCTGTAGAATGGTTCCAGCATCTTGTATAGCTTTTATATAAAGGCTGGCGGCTATGACTCTCAAAATGGCGGCTGTAGAATGGTTCCAGCAGCTTGTAGAGCTACTATATAAAGGCTGGCGTCTATGACACTCAAAATAACGGCTGTAGAATGGTTCCAGCTGCTTGTATAGCTACTATATAAAGGCTGGCGTCTATGACACTCAAAATAACGGCTGTAGAATGGTTCCAGCTGCTTGTATAGCTGTTATATAAAGGCTGGCGGCTATGACTCTCAAAATAACGGCTGTAGAATGGTTCCAGCAGCTTGTATAGCTGTTATATGAAGGCTGGCGGCTATGCCACTCAAAATGGCGGCTGTAGAATGGTTCCAGCATCTTGTATAGCTGTTATATAAAGGCTGGCGGCTATGACACTCAAAATGGCGGCTGTAGAATGGTTCCAGCATCTTGTATAGCTGTTATATAAAGGCTGGCGGCTATGACACTCAAAATAACGGCTGTAGAATGGTTCCAACAGCTTGTAGAGCTACTATATAAAGGCTGGCGGCTATGACACTCAAAATAACGGCTGTAGAATGATTCCAGCTGCTTGTATAGCTGTTATATAAAGGCTGGCGGCTATGACACTCAAAATAACGGCTGTAGAATGGTTCCAGCAGCTTGTAGAGCTACTATATAGAGGCTGGCGGCTATGACACTCAAAATAACGGCTGTAGAATGGTTCCAGCAGCTTGTATAGCTGTTGTATGAAGGCTGGCGGCTATGCCACTCAAAATGGCGGCTGTAGAATGGTTCCAGCAGCTTGTAGAGCTACTATATAAAGGCTGGCGGCTATGACACTCAAAATAACGGCTGTAGAATAGTTCCAGCATATTGTATAGCTGTTATATAAAGGCTGGCGGCTATGACACTCAAAATGGCGGCTGTAGAATGGTTCCAGCAGCTTGTAGAGCTACTATATAAAGGCTGGCGGCTATGAAACTCAAAATAACGGCTGTAGAATGATTCCAGCTGCTTGTATAGCTGTAATATAAAGGCTGGCGGCTATGACACTCAAAATGGCGGCTGTAGAATGGTTCCAGCATCTTGTATAGCTGTTATATAAAGGCTGGCGGCTATGACACTCAAAATAACGGCTGTAGAATGGTTCCAACAGCTTGTAGAGCTACTATATAAAGGCTGGCGGCTATGACACTCAAAATAACGGCTGTAGAATGATTCCAGCTGCTTGTATAGCTGTTATATAAAGGCTGGCGGCTATGACACTCAAAATAACGGCTGTAGAATGGTTCCAGCAGCTTGTAGAGCTACTATATAAAGGCTGGCGGCTATGAAACTCAAAATAACGGCTGTAGAATGGTTCCAGCACCTTGTATAGCTGTTATATAAAGGCTGGTGGCTATGACATTAGAAATGGCGGCTGTAGAATGGTTCCACTACTATATAAAGGCTGGCGGCTAGGACACTCAAAATGGCGGCTGTGGAATGGTTCCAGCAGCTTGCATAGCTGTTATATAAAGGCTGGCGGCTATGACACTCAAAATAACGGCTGTAGAATGGTTCCAACAGCTTGTAGAGCTGTTATATAAAGGCTGGCGGCTATGACACTCAAAATAACGTCTGTAGAATGGTTCCAGCAGCTTGTAGAGCTACTATATATTCCAGCTGCTTGTATAGCTGTTATATAAAGGCTGGCGGCTATGACACTCAAAATGGCCGCTGTAGAATGGTTCCAGCACCTTGTATAGCTGTTATATAAAGGCTGGAGGCTATGACATTAGAAATGGCGGCTGTAGAATAGTTCCACTACTATATAAAGGCTGGCGGCTATGACACTCAAAATAACGGCTGTAGAATGGTTCCAGCATCTTGTATAGCTGTTATATAAAGGCTGGCGGCTATGACACTCAAAATAACGGCTGTAGAATGGTTCCAGCATCTTGTAGAGCTACTACATAAAGGCTGGCGGCTATGACACTCAAAATAACGGCTGTAGAATGGTTCCAGCAGCTTGTATAGCTGTTGTATAAAGGCTGGCGGCTATGCCACTCAAAATGTCGGCTGTAGAATGGTTCCAGCATCTTGTATAGCTGTTATATAAAAGTAGAATGTAGAATGATTCCAGCTGCTTGTATAGCTGTTATATAAAGGCTGGCGGTTATGACACCCAAAATGGCCGCTGTAGAATGGTTCCAGCATATTGTATAGCTGTTATATAAAGGCTGGCGGCTATGACATTAAAAATGGCGGCTGTACAATGGTTCCAGCATCTTGTATAGCTGTTATATAAAGGCTGGCGGCTATGACATTAAAAATGGCGGCTGTAGAATGGTTCCACTACTATATAAAGGCTGGCGGCTATGACACTCAAAATAACGGCTGTAGAATGGTTCCAGCAGCTTGTATAGCTTTTATATAAAGGCTGGCGGCTATGACTCTCAAAATAACGGCTGTAGAATGGTTCCAGCAGCTTGTATAGCTGTTATATGAAGGCTGGCGGCTATGACACTCAAAATGGCGGCTGTAGAATGGTTCCAGCAGCTTGTAGAGCTACTATATAAAGGCTGGCGGCTATGAAACTCAAAATAACGGCTGTAGAATGATTCCAGCTGCTTGTATAGCTGTAATATAAAGGCTGGCGGCTATGACACTCAAAATGGCGGCTGTAGAATGGTTCCAGCATCTTGTATAGCTGTTATATAAAGGCTGGCGGCTATGACACTCAAAATAACGGCTGTAGAATGGTTCCAACAGCTTGTAGAGCTACTATATAAAGGCTGGCGGCTATGACACTCAAAATGGCGGCTGTAGAATGGTTCCAGCAGCTTATAGAGCTGCTATATAAAGGCTGGCGTCTATGACACTCAAAATAACGGCTGTAGAACAGTTCCAGCATCTTGTATAGCTGTTATATAAAGGCTGGCGGCTATGACACTCAAAATAACGGCTGTAGAATGGTTCCAGCAGCTTGTACAGCTACTATATAAAGGCTGGCGGCTATGCCACTCAAAATGGCGGCTGTAGAATGGTTCCAGCATCTTGTATAGCTGTTATATAAAGGCTGGCGGCTATGACATTAAAAATGGCGGCTGTAGAATGGTTCCACTACTATATAAAGGCTGGCGGCTACGACACTCAAAATAACGGCTGTAGAATGGTTCCAGCATCTTGTATAGCTGTTATTTAAAGGCTGGCGGCTATGCCAGTCAAAATGGCGGCTGTAGAATGGTTGCAGCAGCTTGTAAAGCTACTATATAAAGGCTGGCGTCTATGACACTCAAAATAACGGCTGTAGAATAGTTCCAGCATCTTGTATAGCTGTTATATAAAGGCTGGCGGCTATGACACTCAAAATGGCGGCTGTAGAATGGTTCCAGCAGCTTGCATAGCTGTTATATAATGGTTCCAGCTGCTTGTATAGCTGTTATATAAAGGCTGGCGGCTATGACTCTCAAAATAACGGCTGTAGAATGGTTCCAGCAGCTTGTATAGCTGTTATATAAAGGCTGGCGGCTATGACACTCAAAATGGCGGCTGTAGAATGGTTCCAGCAGCTTGTAGAGCTACTATATAAAGGCTGGCGGCTATGACACTCAAAATAACGGCTGTAGAATAGTTCCAGCATATTGTATAGCTGTTATATAAAGGCTGGCGGCTATGACACTCAAAATGGCGGCTGTAGAATGGTTCCAGCAGCTTGTAGAGCTACTATATAAGGGCTGGCGTCTATGACACTCAAAATGGCGGCTGTAGAATGGTTCCAGCAGCTTGTATAGCTGTTGTATAAAGGCTGGCGGCTATGCCACTCAAAATGGCGGCTGTAGATTGGTTCCAGCATCTTGTATAGCTGTTATATAACGGCTGGCGGCTATGACATTAAAAATGGCGGCTGTAGAATGGTTCCACTACTATATAAAGGCTGGCGGCTACGACACTCAAAATATCGGCTGTAGTATGGTTCCAGCAGCTGGTAGAGCTACTATATAAAGGCTAGCGGCTATGACACTCAAAATAACGGCTGTAGAATGGTTCCAGCATCTTGTATAGCTGTTATATAAAGGCTGGCGGCTGTAGAATGGTTCCACTACTATATAAAGGCTGGCGGCTACGACACTCAAAATAACGGCTGTAGAATGGTTCCAGCATGTTGTATAACTGTTATTTAAAGGCTGGCGGCTATGCCACTCAAAATGGCGGCTGTAGAATGGTTCCACCATCTTGTATAGCTGTTATATAAAGGCTGGCGGCTATGACTCTCAAAATGGCGGCTGTAGAATGGTTCCAGCAGCTTGTAGAGCTACTATATAAAGGCTGGCGTCTATGACACTCAAAATAACGGCTGTAGAATAGTTCCAGCATCTTGTATAGCTGTTATGTAAAGGCTGGCGGCTATGACACTCAAAATGGCGGCTGTAGAATGGTTCCAGTAGCTTGTAAAACTACTATATAAAGGCTGGCGGCTATGAAACTCAAAATAACGGCTGTAGAATGGTTCCAGCTGCTTGTATAGCTGTTATATAAAGGCTGGCGGCTATGACTCTCAAAATAACGGCTGTAGAATGGTTCCAGCAGCTTGTAGAGTTACTATATAAAGGCTGGCGGCTATGACACTCAAAATAACGGCTGTAGAATGGTTCCAGCATATTGTATAGCTGTTATATAAAGGCTGGCGGCTATGACACTCAAAATAACGGCTGTAGAATGATTCCAGCTCCTTGTATAGCTGTTATATAAAGGCTGGCGGCTATGACACTCAAAATGGCGGCTGTAGAATGGTTCCAGTAGCTTGTAAAACTACTATATAAAGGCTGGCGGCTATGAAACTCAAAATAACGGCTGTAGAATGGTTCCAGCTGCTTGTATAGCTGTTATATAAAGGCTGGCGGCTATGACTCTCAAAATAACGGCTGTAGAATAGTTCCAGCATATTGTTTAGCTGTTATATAAAGGCTGGCGGCTATGACACTCAAAATGGCGGCTGTAGAATGGTTCCAGCATCTTGTATAGCTGTTATTTAAAGGCTGGCGGCTATGCCACTCAAAATGGCGGCTGTAGAATGGTTCCAGCAGCTTGTAGAGCTACTATATAAAGGCTGGCGTCTATGACACTCAAAATAACGGCTGTAGAACAGCTCCAGCATCTTGTATAGCTGTTATATAAAGGCTGGCGGCTATGACACTCAAAATAACGGCTGTAGAATGGTTCCAGCAGCTTGTAGAGCTACTATATAAAGGCTGGCGTCTATGACACTCAAAATAACGGCTGTAGAACAGTTCCAGCATCTTGTATAGCTGTTATATAAAGGCTGGCGGCTATGCCACTCAAAATGGCGGCTGTAGAATGGTTCCAGCAGCTTGTATAGCTGTTGTATAAAGGCTGGCGGCTATGCCACTCAAAATGGCGTCTGTAGAATGGTTCCAGCAGCTTTTATAGCTGTTGTATAAAGGCTGGCGGCTATGCCACTCAAAATGGCGGCTGTAGAATGGTTCCAGCAACTTGTATAGCTGTGATATAAAGGCTGGCGGCTATGACATTAAAAATGGCGGCTGTAGAATGGTTCCACTACTATATAAAGGCTGGCGGCTTCGACACTCAAAATAACGGCTGTAGAATGGTTCCAGCATCTTGTATAGCTGTTATTTAAAGGCTGGCGGCTATGCCACTCAAAATGGCGGCTGTAGAATGGTTCCAGCATCTTGTATAGCTTTTATATAAAGGCTGGCGGCTATGACTCTCAAAATGGCGGCTGTAGAATGGTTCCAGCAGCTTGTAGAGCTACTGTATAAAGGCTGGCGGCTATGACACTCAAAATAACGGCTGTAGAATGGTTCCAGCATCTTGTATAGCTGTTATATAAAGGCTGGCGGCTGTAGAATGATTCCACTACTATATAAAGGCTGGCGGCTACGACACTCAAAATAACGGCTGTAGAATGGTTCCAGCATCTTGTATAGCTTTTATTTAAAGGCTGGCGGCTATGCCACTCAAAATGGCGGCTGTAGAATGGTTCCAGCATCTTGTATAGCTTTTATATAAAGGCTGGCGGCTATGACTCTCAAAATGGCGGCTGTAGAATGGTTCCAGCAGCTTGTAGAGCTACTATATAAAGGCTGGCGTCTATGACACTCAAAATAACGGCTGTAGAATAGTTCCAGCATATTGTATAGCTGTTTTATAAAGGCTGGCGGCTATGACACTCAAAATGGCGGCTGTAGAATGGTTCCAGCAGCTTACATAGCAGTTATATAAAGGCTGGCGGCTATGACACTCACAATAACGGCTGTAGAATGGTTCCAGCAGCTTGTAGAGTTACTATATAAAGGCTGGGGGCTATGACACTCAAAATAAAAGCTGTAGAATGATTCCAGCTGCTTGTATAGCTGTTATATAAAGGCTGGCGGCTATGACTCTCAAAATAACGGCTGTAGAATGGTTCCAGCAGCTGGTAGAGCTACTATATAAAGGCTGGCGGCTATGACACTCAAAATAACGGCTGTAGAATGGTTCCAGCATCTTGTATAGCTGTTATATAAAGGCTGGCGGCTGTAGAATGGTTCCACTACTATATAAAGGCTGGCGGCTACGACACTCAAAATAACGGCTGTAGAATGGTTCCAGCATCTTGTATTGCTGTTATTTAAAGGCTGGCGGCTATGCCACTCAAAATGGCGGCTGTAGAATGGTTCCAGCATCTTGTATAGCTTTTATATAAAGGCTGGCGGCTATGACTCTCAAAATGGCGGCTGTAGAATGGTTCCAGCAGCTTGTAAAACTACTATATAAAGGCTGGCGGCTATGAAACTCAAAATAACGGCTGTAGAATGGTTCCAGCTGCTTGTATAGCTGTTATATAAAGGCTGGCGGCTATGACTCTCAAAATAACGGCTGTAGAATGGTTCCAGCAGCTTGTATAGCTGTTATATAAAGGCTGGCGGCTATGCCACTCAAAATGGCGGCTGTAGAATGGTTCCAGCAGCTTGTATAGCTGTTGTATAAAGGCTGGCGGCTATGACATTAAAAATGGCGGCTGTAGAATGGTTCCACTACTATATAAAGGCTGGCGGCTACGACACTCAAAATAACGGCTGTAGAATGTTTCCAGCATCTTGTATAGCTGTTATATAAAGGCTGGCGGCTATGACACTCAAAATGGCGGCTGTAGAATGGTTCCAGCAGCTTGTAGAGCTACTATACAAAGGCTGGCGGCTATGACACTCAAAATAACGGCTGTAGAATGGTTCCAGCATCTTGTAAAGCTGTTATATAAAGGCTGGCGGCTGTAGAATGGTTCCACTACTATATAAAGGCTGGCGGCTACGACACTCAAAATAACGGCTGTAGAATGGTTCCAGCATCTTGTATTGCTGTTATTTAAAGGCTGGCGGCTATGCCACTCAAAATGGCGGCTGTAGAATGGTTCCAGCATCTTGTATAGCTTTTATATAAAGGCTGGCGGCTATGACTCTCAAAATGGCGGCTGTAGAATGGTTCCAGCAGCTTGTAGAGCTACTATATAAAGGCTGGCGTCTATGACACTCAAAATAACGGCTGTAGAATAGTTCCAGCAGCTTGCATAGCTGTTATATAAAGGCTGGCGGCTATGACACTCAAAATAACGGCTGTAGAATGGTTCCAGCAGCTTGTAGAGCTACTATATAAAGGCTGGCGGCTATGCCACTCAAAATGGCGGCTGTAGAATGGTTCCAGCAGCTTGTATAGCTGTTGTATAAAGGCTGGCGACTATGCCACTCAAAATGGCGGCTGTAGATTGGTTCCAGCATCTTGTATAGCTGTTATATAACGGCTGGCGGCTATGACATTAAAAATGGCGGCTGTAGAATGGTTCCACTACTATATAAAGGCTGGCGGCTACGACACTCAAAGCTGTTATATAAAGGCTGGCGGCTATGACACTCAAAATAACGGCTGTAGAATGGTTCCAGCAGCTGGTAGAGCTACTATATAAAGGCTGGCGGCTATGACACTCAAAATAACGGTTGTAGAATGGTTCCAGCATCTTGTATAGCTGTTATATAAAGGCTGGCGGCTGTAGAATGGTTCCACTACTATATAAAGGCTGGCGTCTACGACACTCAAAATAACGGCTGTAGAATGGTTCCAGCATCTTGTATAGCTGTTATATAAAGGCTGGCGGCTATGACACTCAAAATGGCGGCTGTAGAATTGTTCCAGCAGCTTGCATAGCTGTTATATAAAGGCTGGCGTCTACGACACTCAAAATAACGGCTGTAGAATGGTTCCAGCATCTTGTATAGCTGTTATATAAAGGCTGGCGGCTATGACTCTCAAAATGGCGGCTGTAGAATGGTTCCAGCAGCTTGTAGAGCTACTATATAAAGGCTGGCGTCTATGACACTCAAAATAACGGCTGTAGAATAGTTCCAGCATCTTGTATAGCTGTTATATAAAGGCTGGCGGCTATGACACTCAAAATGGCGGCTGTAGAATGGTTCCAGTAGCTTGTAAAACTACTATATAAAGGCTGGCGGCTATGAAACTCAAAATAACGGCTGTAGAATGGTTCCAGCTGCTTGTATAGCTGTTATATAAAGGCTGGCGGCTATGACTCTCAAAATAACGGCTGTAGAATGGTTCCAGCAGCTTGAAGAGTTACTATATAAAGGCTGGCGGCTATGACACTCAAAATAACGGCTGTAGAATGGTTCCAGCATATTGTATAGCTGTTATATAAAGGCTGGCGGCTATGACACTCAAAATGGCGGCTGTAGAATGGTTCCAGCATCTTGTATAGCTGTTATATAAAGGCTGGCGGCTATGACACTCAAAATGGCGGCTGTAGAATTGTTCCAGCAGCTTGCATAGCTGTTATATAAAGGCTGGCGGCTATGACACTCAAAATAACGGCTGTAGAATGGTTCCAGCAGCTTGTGGAGCTACTATATAAAGGCTGGCGGCTATGCCACTTAAAATGGCGGCTGTAGAATGGTTCCAGCAGCTTGTATAGCTGTTGTATAAAGGCTGGCGTTTATGCCACTCAAAATGGCGGCTGTAGAATGGTTCCAGCATCTTGTATAGCTGTTATATAAAGGCTGGCGGCTATGACATTAAAAATGGCGGCTGTAGAATGGTTCCACTACTATATAAAGGCTGGCGGCTACGACACTCAAAATAACGGCTGTAGAATGGTTCCAGCAGCTGGTAGAGCTACTATATAAAGGCTGGCGGCTATGAGACTCAAAATAACGGCTGTAGAATGGTTCCAGCATCTTGTATAGCTGTTATATAAAGGCTGGCGGCTGTAGAATGGTTCCACTACCATATAAAGGCTGGCGGCTACGACACTCAAAATAACGGCTGTAGAATGGTTCCAGCATCTTGTATAGCTGTTATTTAAAGGCTGGCGGCTATGCCACTCAAAATGGCGGCTGTAGAATGGTTCCAGCATCTTGTATAGCTTTTATATAAAGGCTGGCGGCTATGACTGTCAAAATGGCGGCTGTAGAATGGTTCCAGCAGCTTGTAGAGCTACTATATAAAGGCTGGCGTCTATGACACTCAAAATAACGGCTGTAGAATAGTTCCAGCATCTTGTATAGCTGTTATATAAAGGCTGGCGGCTATGACACTCAAAATGGCGGCTGTAGAATGGTTCCAGCAGCTTACATAGCTGTTTTATAAAGGCTGGCGGCTATGACACTCACAATAACGGCTGTAGAATGGTCACAGCAGCTTGTAGAGTTACTATATAAAGGCTGGCGGCTATGACACTCAAAATAACGGCTGTAGAATGATTCCAGCTCCTTGTATAGCTGTTATATAAAGGCTGGCGGCTATGACACTCAAAATGGCGGCTGTAGAATGTTTCCAGCAGCTTGTAGAGCTACTATAAAAAGCCTGGCGGCTATGACACCCAAAATAACGGCTGTGGAATGGTTCCAGCATCTTGTATAGCTGTTATATAAAGGCTGGCGGCTATCACATTAAAAATGGCGGCTGTAGAATGGTTCCAGCAGCTTGTAGAGCTACTATATAAAGTTTGGCGGCTATGACACTCAAAATGGCGTCTCTAGAATGGTTCCAGCAGCTTGTAGAGCCTTTATATAAAGGCTGGCGGCTGTAGAATGGTTCCAGCAGCTTGTAGAGCTAGCGTCTATGACACTCAAAATAACGGCTGTAGAATGGTTCCAGCAGCTGGTAGAGCTACTATATTAAGGCTGGCAGCTATGACACTCAAAATAACGGCTGTAGAATGGTTCCAGCATCTTGTATAGCTGTTATTTAAAGGCTGGCGGCTATGCCACTCAAAATGGCGGCTGTAGAATGGTTCCAGCATCTTGTATAGCTTTTATACAAAGGCTGGCGGCTATGACTCTCAAAATGGCGGCTGTAGAATGGTTCCAGCAGCTTGTAGAGCTACTATATAAAGGCTGGCGTCTATGACACTCAAAATAACGGCTGTAGAATAGTTCCAGCATCTTGTATAGCTGTTATATAAAGGCTGGCGGCTATGACACTCAAAATGGCGGCTGTAGAATGGTTCCAGCAGCTTACATAGCTGTTATATAAAGGCTGGCGGCTATGACACTCACAATAGCGGCTGTAGAATGGTTCCAGCAGCTTGTAGAGTTACTATATAAAGGCTGGCGGCTATGACACTCAAAATAACGGCTGTAGAATGATTCCAGCTCCTTGTATAGCTGTTATATAAAGGCTGGTGGCTATAACACTCAAAATGGCGGCTGTAGAATGGTTCCAGTAGCTTGTAAAACTACTATATAAAGGCTGGCAGCTATGAAACTCAAAATAACGGCTGTAGAATGGTTCCAGCTGCTTGTATAGCTGTTATATAGAGGCTAGCGGCTATGACTCTCAAAATAACGGCTGTAGAATGGTTCCAGCAGCTTGTATAGCTGTTATATAAAGGCTGGCGGCTATGACACTCAAAATGGCGGCCGTATAATCATTCCAGCAGCTTGTAGAGCTACTATATAAAGGCTGGCGTTTATGACACTCAAAATAACGGCTGTATATAAAGGCTGGCGGCTATGACACTCAAAATGGCGGCTGTAGAATGGTTCCAGCAGCTTGTAGAGCCTTTATATAAAGGCTGGCGGCTTTAGAATGGTTCCAGCAGCTTGTAGAGCTACTATATAAAGGCTGGCGGCTATGACACTCAAAATAACGGCTGTAGAATGGTTCCAGCAGCTTGTAGAGCTACTATATAAAGCCTGGCGGCTATGGCACTGAAAATAACGGCTGTAGAATGGTTCCAGCAGCTTGTAGAGCTACTATATAAAGGCTGGCGGCTATGACACTCAAAATAACGGCTGTAGAATGGTTACAGCAGCTTGTAGAGCTACTATTATACAAAGGCTGGCGGCTATGACACTCAAAATAACGGCTGCAGAATGGTTTCAGCAGCTTGTAGAGCTACTATATAAAGGCTGGCGGCTATGACACTCAAAATAACGGCTGTAGAATGGTTACAGCAGCTTGTATAGCTGTTAGATAAAGGCTGGCGGCTATGACACTCAAAATGGCGGCTGTAGAATAGTTCCAGCATCTTGTATAGCTGTTGTATAAAGGCTGGCGGCTATCACATTAAAAATGGCGGCTGTAGAATGGTTCCAGCAGCTTGTAGAGCTACTATATAAAGGCTAGCGTCTATGACACTCAAAATAACGGCTGTAGAATAGTTCCAGCATCTTGTATAGCTGTTATATAAAGGCTGGCGGCTATGACACTTAAAATGGCGGCTGTAGAATAGTTCCACTACTATTTAAAGGCTGGCGGCTATGACACTCAAAATAACAGCTGTAGAATGGTTCCAGCAGCTTGTAGAGCTAGCGTCTATGACACTCAAAATAAAGCTGTAGAATGGTTCCAGCAGCTTGTAGAGCTACTATATAAAGGCTGGCGGATATGACACTCAAAATAACGGCTGTAGAATGGTTCCAGCAGCTTGTAGAGCTACTATATAAAGGCTAGCGGTTATGCCACTATAAATGGCGGCTGTAGAATGGTTCCAGCAGCTTGTAGAGCCAGCGACTATGACACTCAAAATAACGGCTGTAGAATGGTTCCAGCAGCTTGTAGAGCTACTACATAAAGCCTGGCGGCTATGACACCCAAAATAACGGCTGTAGAATGGATCTAGCAGCTTGTAAAACTACTGTATAAAGGCTGGCGGCTATGACACTCAAAATAACGCTGTAGAATGGTTCCAGCAGCTTGTATAGCTGTTATATAAAGGCCGGCGGCTATGACTCTCAAAATAACGGCTGTAGAATGGTTCCAGCAACTTGTATAGCTGTTATATAAAGGCTGGCGGCTATGACAATCAAAATGGCGGCCGTAGAATGGTTCCAGCAGCTTGTAGAGCTACTATATAAAGTTTGGCGGCTATGACACTCAAAATGGCCTCTGTAGAATGGTTCCAGCAGCTTGTACAGCCTTTATATAAAGGCTGGCGGCTGTAGAATGGTTCCAGCAGCTTGTAGAGCTAGCGTCTATGACACTAAAAAAAACGGCTGTAGAATGGTTCCAGCAGCTTGTAGAGCTACTATATAAAGCCTGGCGGCTATGACACCCAAAATAACGGCTGTAGAATGGTTCCAGCAGCTTGTAAAACTAATGTATAAAGGCTGGCGGCTATGACACTCAAAATAATGGCTGTAGAATGGTTCCAGCAGCTTGTATAGCTGTTATATAAAGGCCGGCGGCTATGACTCTCAAAATAACGGCTGTAGAATGGTTCCAGCAGCTTGTATAGCTGTTATATAAAGGCTGGCGGCTATGACAATCAAAATGGCGGCTGTAGAATGGTTCCAGCAGCTTGTAGAGCTACTATATTAAGTTTGGCGGCTATGACACTCAAAATGGCGGCTGTAGAATGGTTCCAGCAGCTTGTAGAGCCTTTATATAAAGGCTGGCGGCTGTAGAATGGTTCCAGCAGCTTGTAGATCTACTATATAAAGGCTGGCGGCTATGACACTCAAAATAACGGCTGTAGAATGGTTCCAGCAGTTTGTATAGCTGTTATATAAAGGCTGGCGGTACTGACACTCAAAATGGCGGCTGTAGAATGGTTCCAGCAGCTTGTAAAACTACTGTATAAAGGCTGGCGGCTATGACACTCAAAATAACGGCTGTAGAATGGTTCCAGCAGCTTGTGTTGCTGTTATATAAAGGCCGGCGGCTATGACTCTCAAAATAACGGCTGTAGAATGGTTCCAGCAGCTTGTATAGCTGTTATATAAAGGCTGGCGGCTATGACAATCAAAATGGCGGCCGTAGAATGGTTCCAGCAGCTTGTAGAGCTACTATATAAAGTTTGGCGGCTATGACACTCAAAAGGCGGCTGTAGAATGGTTCCAGCAGCTTGTAGAGCTAGCGTCTATGACACTCAAAATAACGGCTGTAGAATGGTTCCAGCAGCTCGTAGAGCTACTATATAAAGCCTGGCGGCTATGACACCCAAAATAACGGCTGTAGAATGGTTCCAGCAGCTTGTAAAACTACTGTATAAAGGCTGGCGGCTATGACACTCAAAATAACGGCTGTAGAATGGTTCCAACAGCTTGTATAGCTGTTATATAAAGGCCGGCGGCTATGACTCTCAAAATAACGGCTGTAGAATGGTTCCAGCTGCTTGTATAGCTGTTATATAAAGGCTGGCGGCTATGACAATCAAAATGGCGGCCGTAGAATGGTTCCAGCAGCTTGTAGAGCTACTACATTAAGTTTGGCGGCTATGACACTCAAAATGGCGGCTGTAGAATGGTTCCAGCAGCTTGTAGAGCCTTTATATAAAGGCTGGCGGCTGTAGAATGGTTCCAGCAGCTTGTAGATCTACTATATAAAGGCTGGCGGCTATGACACTCAAAATAACGGCTGTAGAATGGTTCCAGCAGTTTGTATAGCTGTTATATAAAGGCTGGCGGCTATGACACTCAAAATGGCGGCTGTAAAATGGTTCCAGCAGCTTGTAAAACTACTGTATAAAGGCTGGCGGCTATGACACTCAAAATAACGGCTGTAGAATGGTTCCAGCAGCTTGTATAGCTGTTATATAAAGGCTGGCGGCTATGACACTCAAAATGGCGGCTGTAGAATGGTTCCAGCAGCTTGTAGAGCTACTATACAAAGGCTGGCGGCTATGACACTCAAAATAACGGCTGTAGAATGGTTCCAGCAGCTTGTAGAGCTACTATATAAAGGCTGGCGGCTATGACACTCAAAATAACGGCTGTAGAATGGTTCCAGCAGCTTGTAGAGCTACTATATAAAGGCTGGCGTCTATGGCACTGAAAATAACGGCTGTAGAATGGTTCCAGCAGCTTGTAGAGCTACTATATAAAGGCTGGCGGTTATGACACTCAAAATAACGGCTGTAGAATGATTCCAGCAGTTTGTATAGCTGTTATATAAAGGCTGGCGGCTATGACACTGAAAATGGCGGCTGTAGAATGGTTCCAGCATCTTGTAGAGCTACTATTATACAAAGGCTGGCGGCTTTTATACTCAAAATAACGGCTGTAGAATGGTTCCAGCAGCTTGTATAGCTGTTATATAAAGGCTAACGGCTATGACACTCAAAATGGCGGCTGTAGAATGGTTCCAGCAGCTTGTAACACTACTGTATAAAGGCTGGCGGCTATGACACTCAAAATAACGGCTGTAGAATGGTTCCAGCAGCTTGTAGAGCTACTATATAAAGCCTGGCGGCTATGACACCCAAAATAATGCCTGTAGAATGGTTACAGCAGCTTGTATAGCTGTTATATAAAGGCTGGCGGCTATGACACTCAAAATGGCGGCTGTAGAATGGTTCCAGCATCTTGTATAGCTGTTATATAAAGGCTGGCGGCTATCACATTAAAAATGGCGGCTGTAGGATGGTTCCAGCAGCTTGTAGAGCTACTATATAAAGTTTGGCGGCTATGACACTCAAAATGGCGGCTTTAGAATGGTTCCAGCAGCTTGTAGAGCCTTTATATAAAGGCTGGCGGCTGTAGAATGGTTTCAGCAGCTTGCAGAGCTAGCGTCTATGACACTCAAAATAACGGCTGTAGAATGGTTCCAGCAGCTTGTAGAGCTACTATATAAAGCCTGGCGGCTATGACACTCAAAATAACGGCTGTAGAATGGTTCCAGCAGTTTGTATAGCTGTTATATAAAGGCTGGCGGTACTGACACTCAAAATGGCGGCTGTAGAATGGTTCCAGCAGCTTGTAAAACTACTGTATAAAGGCTGGCGGCTATGACACTCAAAATAACGGCTGTAGAATGGTTCCAGCAGCGTGTATAGCTGTTATATAAAGGCCGGCGGCTATGACTCTCAAAATAACGGCTGTAGAATGGTTCCAGCAGCTTGTATAGCTGTTATATAAAGGCTGGCGGCTATGACAATCAAAATGGCGGCCGTAGAATGGTTCCAGCAGCTTGTAGAGCTACTATATAAAGTTTGGCGGCTATGACACTCAAAAGGCGGCTGTAGAATGGTTCCAGCAGCTTGTAGAGCCTTTATATAAAGGCTGGCGGCTGTAGAATGGTTCCAGCAGCTTGTAGAACTACTATATAAAGGCTGGCGGCTATGACACTCAAAATAACGGCTGTAGAACGGTTCCAGCAGTTTGTATAGCTGTTATATAAAGGCTGGCGGTACTGACACTCAAAATGGCGGCTGTAGAATGGTTCCAGCAGCTTGTAAAACTACTGTATAAAGGCTGGCGGCTATGACACTCAAAATAACGGCTGTAGAATGGTTCCAGCAGCTTGTATAGCTGTTATATAAAGGCCGGCGGCTATGACTCTCAAAATAACGGCTGTAGAATGGTTCCAGCAGCTTGTATAGCTGTTATATAAAGGCTGGCGGCTATGACAATCAAAATGGCGGCCGTAGAATGGTTCCAGCAGCTTGTAGAGCTACTATATAAAGTTTGGCGGCTATGACACTCAAAAGGCGGCTGTAGAATGGTTCCAGCAGCTTGTAGAGCTAGCGTCTATGACACTCAAAATAACGGCTGTAGAATGGTTCCAGCAGCTTGTAGAGCTACTATATAAAGCCTGGCGGCTATGACACCCAAAATAACGGCTGTAGAATGGTTCCAGCAGCTTGTAAAACTACTGTATAAAGGCTGGCGGCTATGACACTCAAAATAACGGCTGTAGAATGGTTCCAGCAGCTTGTATAGCTGTTATATAAAGGCCGGCGGCTATGACTCTAAAAATAACGGCTGTAGAATGGTTCCAGCTGCTTGTATAGCTGTTATATAAAGGCTGGCGGCTATGACAATCAAAATGGCGGCCGTAGAATGGTTCCAGCAGCTTGTAGAGCTACTATATTAAGTTTGGCGGCTATGACACTCAAAATGGCGGCTGTAGAATGGTTCCAGCAGCTTGTAAAGCCTTTATATAAAGGCTGGCGGCTGTAGAATGGTTCCAGCAGCTTGTAGATCTACTATATAAAGGCTGGCGGCTATGACACTCAAAATAACGGCTGTAGAATGGTTCCAGCAGTTTGTATAGCTGTTATATAAAGGCTGGCGGCTATGACACTCAAAATGGCGGCTGTAGAATGGTTCCAGCAGCTTGCAAAACTACTGTATAAAGGCTGGCGGCTATGACACTCAAAATAACGGCTGTAGAATGGTTCCAGCAGCTAGTATAGCTGTTATATAAAGGCTGGCGGCTATGACACTCAAAATGGCGGCTGTAGAATGGTTCCAGCAGCTTGTAGAGCTACTATACAAAGGCTGGCGGCTATGACACTCAAAATAACGGCTGTAGAATGGTTCCAGCAGCTTGTAGAGCTACTATATAAAGGCTGGCGGCTATGACACTCAAAATAACGGCTGTAGAATGGTTCCAGCAGCTTGTATAGCTGTTATATAAAGGCCGGCGGCTATGACTCTCAAAATAACGGCTGTAGAATGGTTCCAGCTGCTTGTATAGCTGTTATATAAAGGCTGGCGGCTATGACAATCAAAATGGCGGCCGTAGAATGGTTCCAGCAGCTTGTAGAGCTACTATATTAAGTTTGGCGGCTATGACACTCAAAATGGCGGCTGTAGAATGGTTCCAGCAGCTTGTAGAGCCTTTATATAAAGGCTGGCGGCTGTAGAATGGTTCCAGCAGCTTGTAGATCTACTATATAAAGGCTGGCGGCTATGACACTCAAAATAACGGCTGTAGAATGGTTCCAGCAGTTTGTATAGCTGTTATATAAAGGCTGGCGGCTATGACTCTCAAAATAACGGCTGTAGAATGGTTCCAGCTGCTTGTATAGCTGTTATATAAAGGCTGGCGGCTATGACAATCAAAATGGCGGCCGTAGAATGGTTCCAGCAGCTTGTAGAGCTACTATATTAAGTTTGGCGGCTATGACACTCAAAATGGCGGCTGTAGAATGGTTCCAGCAGCTTGTAGAGCCTTTATATAAAGGCTGGCGGCTGTAGAATGGTTCCAGCAGCTTGTAGATCTACTATATAAAGGCTGGCGGCTATGACACTCAAAATAACGGCTGTAGAATGGTTCCAGCAGTTTGTATAGCTGTTATATAAAGGCTGGCGGCTATGACACTCAAAATGGCGGCTGTAGAATGGTTCCAGCAGCTTGCAAAACTACTGTATAAAGGCTGGCGGCTATGACACTCAAAATAACGGCTGTAGAATGGTTCCAGCAGCTTGTATAGCTGTTATATAAAGGCTGGCGGCTATGACACTCAAAATGGCGGCTGTAGAATGGTTCCAGCAGCTCGTAGAGCTACTATACAAAGGCTGGCGGCTATGACACTCAAAATAACGGCTGTAGAATGGTTCCAGCAGCTTGTAGAGCTACTATATAAAGGCTGGCGGCTATGACACTCAAAATAACGGCTGTAGAATGGTTCCAGCAGCTTGTATAGCTGTTATATAAAGGCTGGCGGCTATGACACTCAAAATGGCGGCTGTAGAATGGTTCCAGCAGCTTGTAAAACTACTGTATAAAGGCTGGCGGTTATGACACTCAAAATAACGGCTGTAGAATGGTTCCAGCAGCTTGTATAGCTGTTATATAAAGGCTAGCGGCTATGGCACTGAAAATAACGGCTGTAGAATGGTTCCAGCAGCTTGTAGAGCTACTATATAAAGGCTGGCGGTTATGACACTCAAAATAACGGCTGTAGAATGATTCGAGCAGTTTGTATAGCTGTTATATAAAGGCTGGCGGCTATGACACTGAAAATGGCGGCTGTAGAATGGTTCCAGCAGCTTGTAGAGCTACTATTATACAAAGGCTGGCGGCTATTACACTCAAAATAACGGCTGTAGAATGGTTCCAGCAGCTTGTATAGCTGTTATATAAAGGCTAACGGTTATGACACTCAAAATGGCGGCTGTAGAATGGTTCCAGCAGCTTGTAAAACTACTGTATAAAGGCTGGCGGCTATGACACTCAAAATAACGGCTGTAGAATGGTTCCAGCGGCTTGTCGAGCTACTATATAAAGCCTGGCGGCTATGACACCCAAAATAATGCCTGTAGAATGGTTACAGCAGCTTGTATAGCTGTTATATAAAGGCTGGCGGCTATGACACTCAAAATGGCGGCTGTAGAATGATTCCAGCATCTTGTATAGCTGTTATATAGAGGCTGGCGGCTATCACATTAAAAATGGCGGCTGTAGAATGGTTCCAGCAGCTTGTAGAGCTACTATATAAAGTTTGGCGGCTATGACACTCAAAATGGCGGCTTTAGAATGGTTCCAGCAGCTTGTAGAGCCTTTATATAAAGGCTGGCGGCTGTAGAATGGTTTCAGCAGCTTGTAGAGCTAGCGTCTATGACACTCAAAATAACGGCTGTAGAATGGTTCCAGCAGCTTGTAGAGCTACTATATAAAGCCTGGCGGCTATGACACCCTAAATTACGGCTGTAGAATGGTTCCAGCAGCTTGTAAAACTACTGTATAAAGGCTGGCGGCTATGACACTCAAAATAACGGCTGTAGAATGGTTCCAGCAACTTTTATAGCTGTTATATAAAGGCCGGCGGCTATGACTCTCAAAATAACGGCTGTAGAATGGTTCCAGCTGCTTATATAGCTGTTATATAAAGGCTGGCGGCTATGACAATCAAAATGGCGGCCGTAGAATGGTTCCAGCAGCTTGTAGAGCTACTATATTAAGTTTGGCGGCTATGACACTCAAAATGGCGGCTGTAGAATGGTTCCAGCAGCTTGTAGAGCCTTTATATAAAGGCTGGCGGCTGTAGAATGGTTCCAGCAGCTTGTAGATCTACTATATAAAGGCTGGCGGCTATGACACTCAAAATAACGGCTGTAGAATGGTTCCAGCAGCTTGTAGAGCTAGCGTCTATGACACTCAAAATAAAGCTGTTGAATGGTTCCAGCAGCTTGTAGAGCTACTATATAAAGGCTGGAGGATATGACACTCAAAATAACGGCTGTAGAATGGTTCCAGCAGCTTGTAGAGCTACTATATAAAGGCTGGCGGCTATGCCACTATAAATGGCGGCTGTAGAATGGTTCCAGCAGCTTGTAGAGCTAGCGTCTATGACACTCAAAATAACGGCTGTAGAATGGTTCCAGCAGCTTGTAGAGCTACTATATAAAGCCTGGCGGCTATGCCACCCAAAATAACGGCTGTAGAACGGTTACAGCAGCTTGTAAAACTACTGTATAAAGGCTGGCGGCTATGACACTCAAAATAATGTATAGCTGTTATATAAAGGCCGGCGGCTATGACTCTCAAAATAACGGCTGTAGAATGGTTCCAGCAGCTTGTATAGCTGTTATATAAAGGCTGGCGGCTATGACAATCAAAATGGCGGCCGTAGAATGGTTCCAGCAGCTTGTAGAGCTACTATATAAAGTTTGGCGGCTATGACAATCAAAAGGCGGCTGTAGAATGGTTCCAGCAGCTTGTAGAGCCTTTATATAAAGGCTGGCTGCTGTAGAATGGTTCCAGCAGCTTGTAGAGCTATTATATAAAGCCTGGCGGCTATGACAATCAAAATGGCGGCCGTAGAATGGTTCCAGCAGTTTGTAAAGCTGTTATATAAAGGCTGGCGGCTATGACACTCAAAATGGCGGCTGTAGAATGGTTCCAGCGGCTTGTAAAACTACTGTATAAAGGCTGGCGGCTATGACACTCAAAATAACGGCTGTAGAATGGTTACAGCAGCTTGTATAGCTGTTATATAAAGGCTGGCGGCTATGACACTCAAAATGGCGGCTGAAGAATGGTTCCAGCATCTTATATAGCTGTTATATAAAGGCTGGCGGCTATCACATTAAAAATGGCGGCTGTAGAATGGTTCCAGCAGCTTGTAGAGCTACTATATAAAGGCTAGCGTTTATGACACTCAAAATAACGGCTGTAGAATGGTTCCAGCAGCTTGTAGAGCTACTATGTAAAGGCTGGCGGCTATGACACTCAAAATGGCGGCTGTAGAATGGTTCCAGCATCTTGTATAGCTGTTATTTAAAGGCTGGCGGCTATGCCACTCAAAATGGCGGCTGTAGAATGGTTCCAGCAGCTTGTAGAGCTACTATATAAAGGCTGGCGTCTATGACACTCAAAATAACTGCTGTAGAATAGTTCCAGCATCTTGTATAGCTGTTATATAAAGGCTGGCGGCTATGACATTCAAAATGGCGGCTGTAGAATGGTTCCAGCATCTTGTATAGCTGTTATTTAAAGGCTGGCGGCTATGCCACTCAAAATGGCGGCTGTAGAATGGTTCCAGCAGCTTGCATAGCTGTTATATAAAGGCTGGCGGCTATGACACTCAAAATAACGGCTGTAGAATAGTTCCAGCAGCTTGTAGAGCTACTATATAAAGACTGGCGGATATGACACTCAAAATAACGGCTGTAGAATGGTTCCAGCATCTTGTATAGCTGTTATATAAAGGCTGGCGGCTATGACACTCAAAATAACGGCTGTAGAATGGTTCCAGCAGCTGGTAGAGCTACTATATAAAGGCTGGCGGCTATTACACTCAAAATAACGGCTGTAGAATGGTTCCAGCATCTTGTATAGCTGTTATTTAAAGGCTGGCGGCTATGCCACTCAAAATGGCGGGTGTAGAATGGTTCCAGCATCTTGTATAGCTGTTATATAAAGGCTGGCGGCTATGACACTCAAAATGGCGGCTGTAGAATGGTTCCAGCAGCTGGTAGAGCTACTATATAAAGGCTGGCGGCTATGACACTCAAAATAACGGCTGTAGAATGGTTCCAGCATCTTGTATAGCTGTTATATAAAGGCTGGCGGCTGTAGAATGGTTCCACAACTATATTTAGGCTGGCGGCTACGACACTCAAAATAACGGCTGTAGAATGGTTCCAGCATCTTGTATAGGTGTTATTTAAAGGCTGGCGGCTATGCCACTCAAAATGGCGGCTGTAGAATGGTTCCAGCAGCTTGTAGAGCTACTATATAAAGGCTGGCGTCTATGACACTCAAAATAACGGCTGTAGAATAGTTCCAGCATCTTGTATAGCTGTTATATAAAGGCTGGCGGCTATGACACTCAAAATGGCTTCTGTAGAATGGTTCCAGCAGCTTACATAGCTGTTATATAAAGGCTGGCGGCTATGACACTCAAAATAACGGCTGTAGAATGGTTCCAGCAGCTTGTAGAGTTACTATATAAAGGTTGGCGGCTATGACACTCAAAATAACGGCTGTAGAATGATTCCAGCTCCTTGTATAGCTGTTATATAAAGGCTGGCGGCTATGACACTCAAAATGGCGGCTGTAGAATGGTTTCAGTAGCTTGTAAAACTACTATATAAGGGCTGGCGGCTATGAAACTCAAAATAACGGCTGTAGAATGGTTCCAGCTGCTTGTATAGCTGTTATATAAAGGCTGGCGGCTATGGCACTCAAAATAACGGCTGTAGAATGGTTCCAGCAGCTTGTATAGCTGTTATATAAAGGCTGGCGGCTATGACACTCAAAATGGCGGCCGTAGAATCATTCCAGCAGCTTGTAGAGCTACTATATAAAGGCTGGCGGCTATGACACTCAAAATAACGGCTGTAGAATGGTTCCAGCAGCTTGCATAGCTGTTGTATAAAGGCTGGCGGCCATGCCACTCAAAATGTCGGCTGTAGAATGGTTCCAGCATCTTGTATAGCTGTTATATAAAGGTAGAATGTAGAATGATTCCAGCTGCTTGTATAGCTGTTATATAAAGGCTGGCGGCTATGACACTCAAAATGGCCGCTGTAGAATGGTCCAGCACCTTGTATAGCTGTTATATAAAGGCTGGCGGCTATGACATTAAAAATGGCGGCTGTAGAATGGTTCCAGCATCTTGTATAGGTGTTATTTAAAGGCGGCTATGCCACTTAAAATGGCGGCTGTAGAATGGTTCCAGCATCTTGTATAGCTTTTATATAAAGGCTGGCGGCTATGACACTCAAAATAACGGCTGTAGAATGGTTCCAGCAGCTTGTATAGCTGTTATATAAAAGCTGGCGGCTATGCCACTCAAAATGGCGGCTGTAGAATGGTTCCAGCATCTTGTATAGCTGTTATAATAAGGCTGGCGGCTATGACATTAAAAATGGCGGCTGTAGAATGGTTCCACTACAATATAAAGGCTGGCGGCTATGACACTCAAAATAACGGCTGTAGAATGGTACCAGCAGCTTGTATAGCTGTTATATAAAGGCTGGCGGCTATGACACTCAAAATAACGGCTGTAGAATGGTTCCAGCAGCTTGCAGAGCTACTATATAAAGGCTGGCGGCTATGACACTCAAAATAACGGCTGTAGAATGGTTCCAGCAGCTTGTATAGCTGTTGTATAAAGGCTGGCGGCTATGCCACTCAAAGTGGCGGCTATGCCACTCAAAGTGGCGGCTGTAGAATGGTTCCAGCAGCTTGTAGAGCTACTATATAAAGGCTGGCGGCTATGACACTCAAAATAACGGCTGTAGAATAGTTCCAGCATATTGTATAGCTGTTATTTAAAGGCTGGCGGCTATGACACTCAAAATGGCGGCTGTAGAATGGTTCCAGCAGCTTGCAGAGCTACTATATAAAGGCTGGCGGCTATGACACTCAAAATAACGGCTGTAGAATGGTTCCAGCAGCATGTATAGCTGTTGTATAAAGGCTGCCGGCTATGCCACTCAAAATGGCGGCTGTAGAATGGTACCAGCAGCTTGTATAGCTGTTATATAAAGGCTGGCGGCTATGACACTCAAAATAACGGCTGTAGAATGGTTCCAGCAGCTTGCAGAGCTACTATATAAAGGCTGGCGGCTATGACACTCAAAATAACGGCTGTAGAATGGTTCCAGCAGCTTGTATAGCTGTTGTATAAAGGCTGGCGGCTATGCCACTCAAAATGGCGGCTGTAGAATGGTTCCAGCAGCTTGTAGAGCTACTATATAAAGGCTGGCGGCTATGACACTCAAAATAACGGCTGTAAAATAGTTCCAGCATATTGTATAGCTGTTATATAAAGGCTGGCGGCTATGACACTCAAAATGGCGGCTGTAGAATGGTTCCAGCATCTTGTATAGCTGTTATTTAAAGGCTGGCGGCTATGCCACTCAAAATGGCGGCTGTAGAATGGTTCCAGCAGCTTGTAGAGCTACTATATAAAGGCTGGCGTCTATGACACTCAAAATAACTGCTGTAGAATGGTTCCAGCATCTTGTATAGCTGTTATATAAAGGCTGGCGGCTATGACACTCAAAATAACGGCTGTAGAATGGTTCCAGCAGCTGGTAGAGCTACTATATAAAGGCTGGCGGCTATGACACTCAAAATAACGGCTGTAGAATGGTTCCAACAGCTTGTAGAGCTACTATATAGGGGCTGGCGGCTATGACACTCAAAATAACGGCTGTAGAATGATTCCAGCTGCTTGTATAGCTGTTATATAAAGGCTGGCGGCTATGACACTCAAAATAACGGCTGTAGAATGATTCCAGCTGCTTGTATAGCTGTTATATAAAGGCTGGCGGCTATGACACTCAAAATGGCCGCTGTAGAATGGTTCCAGCAGCTTGCATAGCTGTTATATAAAGGCTGGCGGCTATGTCACTCAAAATGGCGGCTGTAGAATGGTTCCAGCATCTTGTATAGCTTTTATAAAAAGGCTGGCGGCTATGACACTCAAAATGGCGGCTGTAGAATGGTTCCAGCAGCTTGCATAGCTGTTATATAAAGGCTGGCGGCTATGACACTCAAAATAACGGCTGTAGAATGGTTCCAACAGCTTGTAACGATCCTTTCTCGTCCTTCGGGATATTTATAATATCTCTTGGGCTAGGTTCGGCACAACAAAATTTATTTTGTGCCCCGGTGAAATCAGAACAGCTTTGTTTATTGATTTGGGTTTTATAATATGTTTATTTGAGATCGTTTATGGGCTTGATTAGCTATGACAAGTTTCTCTGCGGTGGGTCTGGACTTGGATAGCGTTGGTGAGTCGCTTCGAATCCTTCGTCGTCCTTGCTTGTCTTCCTTTTGCTGCGTATGGTACTTGTTATCCTTATTTAAGGATTTGTTGCTGTCGACATGAACTGTACAGGTTACTCGTAAGGCCCGTATAGTTCCTTGTTTTCTGCTGCTCCTTGCTTTTCCTGGATAAGCTTTTAAGGTTACTCGTAAGGCCTTAATTGCTTGTTACTTGATCACGACTTGATGACTTGATGATTTGGTTGACAGCCGTTGCCTTTATATAGGCAGTTCCCATGGCCTCAGGAACATACTGGTGTGGTACCGCTATACAGCTGGTACATTTCCATCGGCCCTCTGCTTTCACCCACGCATCCACTTGTTGCTATGCGTGGTGAAAGTCCCGTAAATCCTTGGCGCATATGTCCACTTTCTCTGTGGCTGCGCGCCCATTTATTCCTTGTCCCTGTCTTTCTCATTTGCACATATTGACTTGCATCACTTTCTTATGCTGGCGTCGCCTTTCTATTGGCCGCCCATTGTATCCCGTTGACTTTCTCTGCTTTCATCGCTGCCTTTGCCCGTCGCTCACTTTGATCCACTTGTCATACCCAATTTCGCATATATTCTCTCCTTATTATATTTACATACATATATATATCAATTATATTAACTTAATCTATTGTCTAACGATGATCATATTGATTAAATTAACATACGAAATCATTTAATTTCCCATACAATCCCCTTTCATACGTATATCGTATCTGTTAGATAGCGGGCTTCCCCATTGTTCATCTCCCCCCCTTCGGTTCGCATATTCCCCTATCCAATCCACAAACCATCATTGCTTCATACAAAGCATGCATGCCCCGCACCCGTCTCGTGGGCTTGCTTGGACCTCACTTTTATTTTCTCTCGCTCACCAGATTTTGGCTGCTCGCAGTCTAACTGCTTTCATTATCATGAGCGTGACGTAGGCAGATAGTGCGCTATTGGTCATCGATACTCTCCCTCACGCATAGTGTACGTGTGACATGCGTGTACACTTATTCAGCGTATTCTAATGCATGCACTCATATTTGCCTCTCTGTGCTCTTAATTTGCATAAGTAGGCCAATGCCCCCGTTTGTGTGCAATTATGCAGTCAAGCCGGGTTCCATTACTCTTATATCGTTGATTTCGTACATTCTGCCTCCCACGCAACTTCCCGCTTGTACGAAATTGCCAGCGGTCGCCTGTGATTCGATCGAGCCTTGCTTGATCGTACGTCATGAGTCCAACTTGGTTGGATCGTACGTCATAGGCTCGAACTGGTTCGATCGTACGTCATAGGTTCGATCGAGCCATGTTGGACTTGGTTGTCCCTTGCATATGCGTGCATATTGGTTTTTTTGTATTATGCTTCCCACGCATCTTCCCGCTTGTACGAAATCGCCAGCGGTGACGTGTGGTTCGATCGACCAGGTTTGATCGTAAGCCATCGGTTCGATCGACCAGTAGCAGGCTTGGTCGTATATCGTAACTTAGGTTTGTGTCTCGGCTGTATCTTGTATTCGGTGCTTTATTTGTATCGTTGGATTGTGCCGCTGTTTGCTTGTTGTGTGGGATATTATAGTTAATTATAATGTTCCTCACACTCCCCCCCTTCTTCGGGAGGGATTTGCCCTCCCCTGTCCCTTGTACCTTGTGCTTGTTATATATATGTTTCCTTTTTTTTTTTTTTAGTTTTGGCATGTGTTCTACTTGTTTTGTTTTTGGGACTCAGCTCGCATCTTTTATTGGCCTTGTGGCATCTTCTATTGTTGGCGATTACTGAGTATCTTTTCGGTAATGTTGGCGGATTAGGGCATCTTTTCATTATTTGTTGTAACGCTCTTTTTTTTTTTTTTTTGCTTGGCCCGTTCCGCATCTTTTCTTCCCCGTTTCCCTTTTTATATTTCTAATACCAATCCCCCCGCATCTGCTCCTCTATTTCCCTTTGGAACCATGCTGCCCAGTTCTGCTGTTGCTGCTGTTGTTGCTGCTGCATTGCCAGTGCCAGCCGTTCCCTCGCCCGCTTCACCTGCTCCTCCTCCTCTTGGGCCCTCTCCCACGCCAGCAGATCCCTTTCAGCTTCCTGCTGCTGCAGGATCTGCTGACGCCACCAACTCATCCATTGTGTGCACTCATCTGCTGCCCGTTCTGCCTCTCTATCTATGCCCTCCGGCTCGAATGGAGGTGGGCTGGCTACTCCATCAGCCGCACCTTCATCAGCCACGGCCATCCCCGCCGTCTCGCTGGCCTCTGACTCTGCGTCCACCATACGGAACGGCGTTGATGGCCGCGCTGGCTCCCACAATCTTGCCGGTGGCCCATATATTTCGTTTTGGTCCCATGGCGCGTATTCGTCTGGGCTATTTCGCTCGCTTCCTGCCTCTTCCGCCCCTTCGTACTCCATTAGCTGCATCGCCTCGTCCAGCTCCCTCCACATCGCCTCATCGTCGCTCTCCTCTTCCGGTATGTTTGCCGCTGACTCGGCCTCGCTCTCCTCCGTCAGATATCCGCTTTCATCTCCGTCCTCATCCAACTCCTCGTCCGAAGAGGCGGCGATGGCCGGATTTGCCATGTCCGGCACATCGTCGTCGGACTCCTCATCGGACCGATGCCAGTCACCGCGTTCCATATTGGCCCGCGGTGCCGCACCTCGTCGAGCTACGCCTTCATCCTGGCCAAAATTTGCATTGAATGCGTTCATTATTAATCTTGGTTTTGTTCTACCTTTACTCGCCGAGTGATAAACTTTGAGTGTTTCCTGATCATGACACTTGCACGCATGAAACCTCGCCTCTCGGTCATTTCTTTGATATTTACCGATATTTAGGATTTCTCCTCCTTGCCCTTGTTCTCTTGGGATGCGTATGTGCATTGCGGTGACTCACCATTACATACGTCATATCGTGCGTATGTGTGGGTGCGTAACATCATGCGCCTGTGTGGGTGCGTTTCCCCTCTCTTTTCGTGGTGTATGCGCATATGTGTTGGTGTTGTCCCCTCTCTTTTCGCGGTGTATGCGCATATGTGTTGGTGCTGTCCCCAATCGTTCTATCTCTGGTTTTTTTCTATTATGCCTGCATATTGTTTGCATCGTTACGATATTCGGGTATCCGTTGCCCGTTTCTAAATTCGTTTTCGCATGCTTGTATACGTGTCATTACGATATTCGCACATCTTCATTGTGCTATGCGATGCGGTTTGCAACTTTGCTATACTTTGTTTCTGATGCGATGCGCTTTTAGATTTTCAGCTCTAAGTCATGTTTTGAGTTTTCTGTCCAGCCGGCCGGTCTGTGCAGATTTTCTCGCCGCCATGTCATTCGAGTCGTCCATCCTCATTGCTCATCACTTTTCGTGCCATCCGCTTCTTCGCATATTTGTTGCTTCAGTTGGCTGATGTGTGCTTGTCTGGTTTTTTTCGTTTCTTTGTGCCGTATTTTGCATATGACCGGAGATGCAAAGCCTATCACTTCATATGGGCCTCCAAACTTTGGTGCCAGCTTTGCTGCGAATCCTTCTGCAGCATTTGAAAGGTGGTGTTCTTTTGCCCATACCGTTGCTCCAATCACTGGTCTCCATTCTCTTCGTCTCAGATTGTAGTGGCGGGCCTGATCCTGTGCAGCCGTTTCCAGATTTCGCCGTATCAGTTCGAACAGCTCTTGCATTTGTTTTACCTTCGCGTCTGGTGGTATCGTTTGCTTCCCTGTGCCTATCGTGACATTATCGTATAGTGCACCCGGCATTCTTGGTTCACGCCCCTGTATTACATACGCTGGCGTGAATCCTGTTGCCTCTGATTGGCTTGTATTCACTGCTAAAGTTATTTCTGGCCAACTTTCATCCCAGTTGCGTTGATTTTCCCCCGTAAACTGAGCAATCATCGTTTTTACTGTTCTATTTGCTCTTTCGGTTGGATTTTCTTGTGGCGTGTACGGTGCTGTCAGTTGGTGTTGGCATCCCCATTCTTCTAACATTTTTTTGAATATCCTGCTAGTGAATTGAACCCCATTGTCCGTTATCACCATTTTTGGAGCTCCGAATCGAGATAGTATCCTCTCTCGAAAGGCCTTAACTAGACTTTCTGCCGTTGCCTTCCGCATCGGTATCAGTTCTGTCCATTTCGAAAACCTGTCAATGATTACTAGTAGCATCGAATTTCCGTGTTTCGATCTTGGCAACGGTCCTACAAAGTCAGCGCATACTGTAGCCCATGGTTCTTCCGGTATTTGTGTTAGCATCTTTCCCGCTGCCTGCTGTTGGCTGGGTTTATATTGTTGGCATATCGTACACTTTCCTACAAATGTCCTGATATCTCGTTGCATTCCTGGCCAGTAATATCTTGCTGCGGTCCTGGCAGTAGTTCGCCTGCTCCCTGTATGCCCTGCTGTTGTTGCCGTGTGGTTTTCGGCCATTACTTGATTACGTAGTGTTTTTGGCACACATAGTTTCCAAGCTACCACTTCTTCTTGGCCTGCTCTGTGCGGAATGTTCCTGTATACCTGACTATTTTCTATAATGTAATCCGGATATTTCTGTGGTTGTTGTTTTATTTTTCCCATTATGTCTTGGATCCACCCACACTCGTTGTTTGCTTGTCTTAATCTGGCACCATTATCTATTATTCTTTTGCACCCTTCCATTGGTTGCCTTGACAAAGCGTCTGCGACGATGTTTAATTTGCCCTTTCTGTATGCTATTTCGAAATCGTATTGTTGCAGTTCCAGTGCCCATCGGGCTATACGGCCCGTAGGGCTTTCTATGCTATTCAACCACTTCAACGCCATGTGATCTGTTACCACTTTAAATCGGTATCCTTCAAGGTATGGCTTTAGTTTGCGTATTGCCCATACTATCGCTAGGCATTCCTTTTCTGTTGCCGAATAGTTCTTTTCCGCTGGGTTTAATTCTCTTGACAGGTATGATAGCACTCTCTCTCCATCCTCAGTGTTTTGTACCAATATGGCTCCTAATCCCACGTTACTTGCATCCGTCTGGAGCACAAACATTTTTGTGAAGTCTGGACATGCCAATACTGGGCCACTCGTCAGTCTTTCCTTTACAGCATCGAATGCTGCCTGATGCTCCTCGCTCCAGTGCCACTTTGTTCTCTTCTTTAGTAGTTCGTTCAATGGGTGTGTTAGTGCTGCAAAACCTGGTACGAACCGTCTGTACCAGGATGCCACTCCTAAGTACTGGCGTAATTCCTTTGTGCAAGTTGGTGGTTCTAATTGGGCTATTGCGGCCACCTTTTCTGGGTCCGTTGCAATACCGTTTTCTGTCACCAAGTGGCCTAGAAATTTTAGCTCTTTTCTAAAGAATTGACACTTCTCGGCATTAATTCTCAAGTTCGCTTCCTTCAATCTCCTGAACACTTCTTGTAGATGATTCATGTGTTCTTCGATTGTTTTGCTCACTATCACAATGTCATCTTGGTATGCGAATGCGTTTGGTATCATCTCTGGGCCAATGACTTGGTCCAGTGCGCGTTGGAAAGTTGCTGATGCTGAGTGTAAACCGAATGGCATTACTTTCCATTGGAATAACCCCTTCCCTGGGACTGTGAATGCCGTCATTGGTCTACTTTTCTCTTCTAACGGAATCTGCCAGTATCCGTCCTTCAGATCTAAGCTGCTTATGAATTTTGCTTCGCGTAGTTGATTCAAGATGTAATCGATGCGTGGCATTGGGTATGCATCTTTTATAGATTTTGCGTTAATCTGTCTAAAATCTACGCATAATCTCCACTTGCCTGTCTGTTTCTTTCTCACCATCACTATGGGTGAGCTATATGGGCTTTGCGATGGTTCTATGCATCCCATTGTCAACAGTTCGTCGACCTTTGCATTGATTTCTCTTTGTATTTTCGGGTTTTTCGGGTAATACCTTTGTTTTATTGGGATATCGTCCTTCATCGTTATGCGATGTATCCCCACCTTTGACAGTCCCTTAACTTTCCCTAATTCATTCAATTCCTGACTCAGAAAGCTTTGTATTTCTTGCTGGTCACTCTTCTGAGTGACCATGATGGATATTCTTTCTACGAGCCTGCCCTGTATTCGCCTTACTGTCGGTATTCGCACTTTGTGGCCACCACACGATATTTCTGTGTTCATAATCCGGAGGAAGTTCCACCCCAATATTAGCGCATCCATTCCTTCTGGCATGACCAGAAATGGCATGTGGATTTCCTTGTGTCCGAATCTCACGCATCCTGTCCATTGCTCTACAATGTCTCGTACCTTTCCGTCTGCCATGTATACCTGTTTGTGTGTGTTCTCCCATTTTCCCTTATTCCTCACTGTTTCCAATATCTGCTTGCTGATGAAGCTACTCGTGGCTCCGGAGTCAATTGTCGCTTTCATCTGTATTCCTGCTACTTCGATAATCGCTGACAATTGATCCTCTTCTTCTACTAGTTGGCCTATTAGTGGTGAGGAGCTTGTTGGCTGGGTCCCTGCTCGCCCCTGATAGGCTGGAACCGCCTTTCGTTTCCCGAATTCCAACAACATTCTTTCGTCCTTCTGCCCACTTTTCCACACTGCCAGCAGAAATTGAGTCTCTGATTGTTGCATTCCCTGGCCCAGTGTCCGGCTCCCCCGCATCTGCGGCACGCCTGATTCGGGTTCAAGACTTTTCCGTCTTGTACGTTCTTGTTTTCTTGGTTTGGTCTCGAATGATTCTCCATGCCGTTGTCCTGGCATCTTCGGCACTGTGTGACTGGTGGCCCGTGATTATTTCCTCCTCTGTGGTTTGATTGGTTGTTATGTGTTCTTTGAGCATTGCTTTCGCGATGGAACTCGAATCGCTCTTGTTCGAGCATCTCGTGTTCTTCTGCCAACTGCATCAGCTCATCTAGATCTCTGACCCTGTGCGGCCGAACGAATATTTTTAGATCTGGAGTGCAATTTTCCAATATGACCTCCAATTGTTCGTACTCTGGTATTTTTAGGGGTCTCATCAATGTTTGCATATCCACCATATAGTCCTTGAAGTACTCGTTTCTGTTTTGCTTGCGATTTTTCACTTGGTCAGCTAATTTGTTGAAGAATCCTTTCGGCAAGAAATATTTCTTGAAGCCCTCAACAAATTCCTTCCATGTTCGCCACTGCTTATTGTTTGCGACGTACCATTTGAGTGCCCTATCTTTCAGTAGCTCTGGCATCGCTCTCGGGATCATGTCCAGTTCGATGCCATACATGTCTGCTGACCACTCGATCTGTTCTATGAACTCTAGTGGTCTGGAATTGCCGTCGAACCTGAATGTCCATTCCCTCACTTGTTTTGCCACCTTGGCGTATTCGGTGGTCTTGTTTGTTGTATGTGGTGCCGTTTTCTTGGGGTCTATTGTTTGTCTCCTTATGTCCCTCTTTGTCTCTGCGCTATCTAGGGCTCCTTCGCTTCCCCATCTTGGTGGTAAATATGGAGGGATTGCTAGTGTGGCGATGTTTATTTTCTGGAATTCCTCATCCTCACTTTCGCATGTTTTTGATGTGCTTGCTATTGTTTTCATTTTTATATTTTTCGAGTATTTTGTTTCCAATCTATTTATTTCCTCCTTCCAGTCTGGGTCCTTTTCATTCCTTTCTATCCACTCGCCTAGCTGTCTCCTCATTTCCTCCACTGTGCCGTTTATCTCGATCCCGATCCTTTGGCCTGTTTGTACCAACTCCTCCTTCTTCATGTGGTAAATCCATCCTTTTCCCATTTTTGATCTTTTTATGATTTATAAACTGTATTTTTATACCCTTGCAGAGGGTATTATAAAATTGATCAGATGTTTGTAACGCACAGAAGGAGACGTTTCCGACCCCATAAAGTATATATATTCTTGATCAGCTTGAGAAGCTGAGTCGATATAGCCATGTCCGTCTGTCCGTCTGTCCGTCTGTCCGTCTGTCCGTCTGTCCGTCTGACCGTCTGTCCGTCTGTCCGTCTGTCCGTCCGTCTGTGCGTATGCGTTTTACTCAGCCATCTTAAGAGATATCGGGTTGAAATTTTTTTTGGAGACTCTTTATTACCTGTGTGAGATAAAGTATGAAAATCATCGGGATCGGACTACTATATCATATATTGTTTAATAATCATTAAATGTGTTTTGAATTCAGTAGTTTGAAGTATGCGTTTTACTCAGCCATCTTAAGAGATATCGGGTTGAAATTTTTTTTTGGAGACTCTTTATTACCTGTGTGAGATAAAGTATGAAAATCATCGGGATCGGACTACTATATCATATATTGTTAAATAATCATTAAATGTGTTTTGAAAATGCGTTTTACTCAGCCATCTTAAGAGATATCGGGTTGAAATTTTTTTTGGAGACTCTTTATTACCTGTGTGAGATAAAGTATGAAAATCATCGGGATCGGACTACTATATCATATATTGTTAAATAATCATTAAATGTGTTTTGAATTCAGTAGTTTGAAAAATATTTGAGCATATTCATAATACGACAACTAATGCTGTTGATGTATGAAATTTCACTTTTCTTATCGAATTAAATATAATAAAGAACTGCAAGGGTATATAAACTTCGGCAAGGCCGAAGTTAACTTCCATAGCTCGTTTTTTTCTAAATTTCACCAGTATAGCACGTTGGGCGCCAGTTGTAACGATCCTTTCTCGTCCTTCGGGATATTTATAATATCTCTTGGGCTAGGTTCGGCACAACAAAATTTATTTTGTGCCCCGGTGAAATCAGAACAGCTTTGTTTATTGATTTGGGTTTTATAATATGTTTATTTGCGATCGTTTATGGGCTTGATTAGCTATGACAAGTTTCTCTGCGGTGGGTCTGGACTTGGATAGCGTTGGTGAGTCGCTTCGAATCCTTCGTCGTCCTTGCTTGTCTTCCTTTTGCTGCGTATGGTACTTGTTATCCTTATTTAAGGATTTGTTGCTGTCGACATGAACTGTACAGGTTACTCGTAAGGCCCGTATAGTTCCTTGTTTTCTGCTGCTCCTTGCTTTTCCTGGATAAGCTTTTAAGGTTACTCGTAAGGCCTTAATTGCTTGTTACTTGATCATGACTTGATGACTTGATGATTTGGTTGACAGCCGTTGCCTTTATATAGGCAGTTCCCATGGCCTCAGGAACATACTGGTGTGGTACCGCTATACAGCTGGTACATTTCCATCGGCCCTCTGCTTTCACCCACGCATCCACTTGTTGCTATGCGTGGTGAAAGTCCCGTAAATCCTTGGCGCATATGTCCACTTTCTCTGTGGCTGCGCGCCCATTTATTCCTTGTCCCTGTCTTTCTCATTTGCACATATTGACTTGCATCACTTTCTTATGCTGGCGTCGCCTTTCTATTGGCCGCCCATTGTATCCCGTTGACTTTCTCTGCTTTCATCGCTGCCTTTGCCCGTCGCTCACTTTGATCCACTTGTCATACCCAATTTCGCATATATTCTCTCCTTATTATATTTACATACATATATATATCAATTATATTAACTTAATCTATTGTCTAACGATGATCATATTGATTAAATTAACATACGAAATCATTTAATTTCCCATACAATCCCCTTTCATACGTATATCGTATCTGTTAGATAGCGGGCTTCCCCATTGTTCATCTCCCCCCCTTCGGTTCGCATATTCCCCTATCCAATCCACAAACCATCATTGCTTCATACAAAGCATGCATGCCCCGCACCCGTCTCGTGGGCTTGCTTGGCCCTCACTTTTATTTTCTCTCGCTCACCAGATTTTGGCTGCTCGCAGTCTAACTGCTTTCATTATCATGAGCGTGACGTAGGCAGATAGTGCGCTATTGGTCATCGATACTCTCCCTCACGCATAGTGTACGTGTGACATGCGTGTACACTTATTCAGCGTATTCTAATGCATGCACTCATATTTGCCTCTCTGTGCTCTTAATTTGCATAAGTAGGCCAATGCCCCCGTTTGTGTGCAATTATGCAGTCAAGCCGGGTTCCATTACTCTTATATCGTTGATTTCGTACATTCTGCCTCCCACGCAACTTCCCGCTTGTACGAAATTGCCAGCGGTCGCCTGTGATTCGATCGAGCCTTGCTTGATCGTACGTCATGAGTCCAACTTGGTTGGATCGTACGTCATAGGCTCGAACTGGTTCGATCGTACGTCATAGGTTCGATCGAGCCATGTTGGACTTGGTTGTCCCTTGCATATGCGTGCATATTGGTTTTTTTTGTATTATGCTTCCCACGCATCTTCCCGCTTGTACGAAATCGCCAGCGGTGACGTGTGGTTCGATCGACCAGGTTTGATCGTAAGCCATCGGTTCGATCGACCAGTAGCAGGCTTGGTCGTATATCGTAACTTAGGTTTGTGTCTCGGCTGTATCTTGTATTCGGTGCTTTATTTGTATCGTTGGATTGTGCCGCTGTTTGCTTGTTGTGTGGGATATTATAGTTAATTATAATGTTCCTCACAAGCTTGTAGAGCTACTATATAGGGGCTGGCGGCTATGACACTCAAAATAACGGCTGTAGAATGATTCCAGCTGCTTGTATAGCTGTTATATAAAGGCTGGCGGCTATGACACTCAAAATAACGGCTGTAGAATGGTTCCAGCAGCTTGTAGAGCTACTATATAAAGGCTGGCGGCTATGACACTCAAAATAACGGCTGTAGAATGATTCCAGCTGCTTGTATAGCTGTTATATAAAGACTAGCGGCTATGACACTCAAAATGGCCGCTGTAGAATGGTTCCAGGACGTTGTATAGCTGTTATATAAAGGCTGGCGGCTATGACACTCAAAATGTCGGCTGTAGAATGGTTCCAGCATCTTGTATAGCTGTTATATAAAGGCTGGCGGCTATGACACTCAAAATAACGGCTGTAGAATGGTTCCAGCAGCTTGTAGAGCTACTATATAAAGGCTGGCGGCTATGACACTCAAAATAACGGCTGTAGAATGGTTCCAGCAGCTTGTATAGCTGTTATATAAAAGTAGAATGTAGAATGATTCCAGCTGCTTGTATAGCTGTTATATAAAGGCTGGCGGCTATGACATTAGAAAAGGTGGCTGTAGAATGGTTCCACTACTATATAAAGGCTGGCGGCTATGACACTCAAAATAACGGCTGTAGAATGGTTCCAGCATCTTGTATAGCTGTTATATAAAGGCTGGCGGCTATGACACTCAAAATAACGGCTGTAGAATGGTTCCAGCAGCTTGTAGAGCTACTATATAAAGGCTGGCGGCTATGACACTCAAAATAACGGCTGTAGAATGGTTCCAGCAGCTTGTATAGCTGTTGTATAAAGGCTGGCGGCTATGCCACTCAAAATGTCGGCTGTAGAATGGTTCCAGCATCTTGTATAGCTGTTATATAAAAGTAGAATGTAGAATGATTCCAGCTGCTTGTATAGCTGTTATATAAAGGCTGGCGGTTATGACACTCAAAATGGCCGCTGTAGAATGGTTCCAGCAGCTTGTAGAGCTACTATATAAAGGCTGGCGGCTATGACACTCAAAATAACGGCTGTAGAATGGTTCCAGCAGCTTGTATAGCTGTTGTATAAAGGCTGGCGGCTATGCCACTCAAAATGTCGGCTGTAGAATGGTTCCAGCATCTTGTATAGCTGGTTTATAAAAGTAGAATGTAGAATGATTCCAGCTGCTTGTATAGCTGTTATATAAAGGCTGGCGGTTATGACACTCAAAATGGCCGCTGTAGAATGGTTTCAGCACCTTGTATAGCTGTTATATAAAGGCTGGCGGCTATGACATTAAAAATGGCGGCTGTAGAATGGTTCCACTACTATATAAAGGCTGGCGGCTATGCCACTCAAAATGGCGGCTGAAGAATGGTTCCAGCATCTTGTATAGCTTTTATATAAAGGCTGGCGGCTATGACTCTCAAAATGGCGGCTGTAGAATGGTTCCAGCAGCTTGTAGAGCTACTATATAAAGGCTGGCGTCTATGACACTCAAAATAACGGCTGTAGAATAGTTCCAGCATCTTGTATAGCTGTTATATAAAGGCTGGCGTCTATGACACTCAAAATAACGGCTGTAGAATAGTTCCAGCATCTTGTATAGCTGTTATATAAAGGCTGGCGGCTATGACACTCAAAATAACGGCTGTAGAATGGTTCCAGCAGCATGTATAGCTACTATATAAAGGCTGGCGGCTATGCCACTCAAAATGTCGGCTGTAGAATGGTTCCAGCATCTTGTATAGCTGTTATTTAAAATCTGGCGGCTATGCCACTCAAAATGGCGGCTGTAGAATGGTTTCAGCATCTTGTATAGCTTTTATATAAAGGCTGGCGGCTGTGACACTCAAAATAACGGCTGTAGAATGGTTCCAGCAGCTTATATAGCTGTTATATAAAAGCTGGCGGCTATGCCACTAAAAATGGCGACTGTAGAATGGTTCCAGCATCTTGTATAGCTGTTATATAAAGGCTGGCGGCTATGACAATAAAAATGGCGGCTGTAGAATGGTTCCACTACTATATAAAGGCTGGCGGCTATGCCACTCAAAATGGCGGCTGAAGAATGGTTCCAGCATCTTGTATAACTTTTATATAAAGGCTGGCGGCTATGACTCTCAAAATGGCGGCTGTAGAATGGTTCCAGCAGCTTGTAGAGCTACTATATAAAGGCTGGCGTCTATGACACTCAAAATAACGGCTGTAGAATAGTTCCAGCATCTTGTATAGCTGTTATATAAAGGCTGGCGGCTATGACACTCAAAATGGCGGCTGTAGAATGGTTCCAGCAGCTTACATAGCTGTTATATAAAGGCTGGCGGCTATGACACTCACAATAACGGCTGTAGAATGGTTCCAGCAGCTTGTAGAGTTACTATATAAAGGCTGGCGGCTATGACACTCAAAATAACGGCTGTAGAATGATTCCAGCTCCTTGTATAGCTGTTATATAAAGGCTGGCGGCTATGACACTCAAAATGGCGGCTGTAGAATGGTTCCAGTAGCTTGTAAAACTACTATATAAAGGCTGGCGGCTATGAAACGCAAAATAACGGCTGTAGAATGGTTCCAGCTGCTTGTATAGCTGTTATATAAAGGCTGGCGGCTATGACTCTCAAAATAACGGCTGTAGAATGGTTCCAGCAGCTTGTATAGCTGTTATATAAAGGCTGGCGGCTATGCCACTCAAAATGGCGGCTGTAGAATGGTTCCAGCATCTTGTATAGCTGTTATATAAAGGCTGGCGGCTATGACACTCAAAATGGCGGCTGTAGAATGGTTCCAGCATCTTGTATAGCTGTTATATAAATGCTGGCGGCTATGACACTCAAAATAACGGCTGTAGAATGGTTCCAACAGCTGGTAGAGCTACTATATAAAGGCTGGCGGCTATGACACTCAAAATAACGGCTGTAGAATGATTCCAGCTGCTTGTATAGCTGTTATATAAAGGCTGGCGGCTATGACACTCAAAATAACGGCTGTAGAATGGTTCCAGCAGCTTGTAGAGCTACTATATAAAGGCTGGCGGCTATGAAACTCAAAATAACGGCTGTAGAATGATTCCAGCTGCTTGTATAGCTGTAATATAAAGGCTGGCGGCTATGACACTCAAAATGGTCGCTGTAGAATGGTTCCAGCACCTTGTATAGCTGTTATATAAAGGCTGGCGGCTATAACATTAGAAATGGCGGCTGTAGAATGGTTCCACTACTATATAAAGGCTGGCGGCTATGACACTCAAAATGGCGGCTGTAGAATGGTTCCAGCAGCTTGCATAGCTGTTATATAAAGGCTGGCGGCTATGCCACTCAAAATAAAGCCTGTAGAATGGTTCCAACAGCTTGTAGAGCTACTTTATAAAGGCTGGCGGCAATGACACTCAAAATTACGGCTGTAGAATGTTTCCAGCTGCTTGTATAGCTGTTATATAAAGGCTGGCGGCTATGACACTCAAAATAACGTCTGTAGAATGGTTCCAGCAGCTTGTAGAGCTACTATATATTCCAGCTGCTTGTATAGCTGTTATATAAAGGCTGGCGGCTATGACACTCAAAATGGCCGCTGTAGAATGGTTCCAGCACCTTGTATAGCTGTTATATAAAGGCTGGAGGCTATGACATTAGAAATGGCGGCTGTAGAATGGTTCCACTACTATATAAAGGCTGCCGGCTATGACACTCAAAATAACGGCTGTAGAATGGTTCCAGCATCTTGTATAGCTGTTATATAAAGGCTGGCGGCTATGACACTCAAAATAACGGCTGTAGAATGGTTCCAGCAGCTTGTAGAGCTACTATATAAAGGCTGGCGGCTATGACACTCAAAATAACGGCTGTAGAATGGTTCCAGCAGCTTGTATAGCTGTTGTATAAAGGCTGGCGGCTATGCCACTCAAAATGTCGGCTGTAGAATGGTTCCAGCATCTTGTATAGCTGTTATATAAAAGTAGAATGTAGAATGATTCCAGCTGCTTGTATAGCTGTTATATAAAGGCTGGCGGTTATGACACTCAAAATGGCCGCTGAAGAATGGTTCCAGCACCTTGTATAGCAGTTATATAAAGGCTGGCGGCTATGACATTAAAAATGGCGGCTGTAGAATGGTTCCAGCATCTTGTATAGCTGTTATATAAAGGCTGGCGGCTATGACATTAAAAATGGCGGCTGTAGAATGGTTCCACTACTATATAAAGGCTGGCGGCTATGACACTCAAAATAACGGCTGTAGAATGGTTCCAGCAGCTTGTATAGCTGTTGTATAAAGGCTGGCGGCTATGCCACTCAAAATGTCGGCTGTAGAATGGTTCCAGCATCTTGTATATCTGTTATTTAAAAGCTGGCGGCTATGCCACTCAAAATGGCGGCTGTAGAATGGTTTCAGCATCTTGTATAGCTTTTATATAAAGGCTGGCGGCTATGACACTCAAAATAAAGGCTGTAGAATGGTTCCAGCAGCTTGTATAGCTGTTATATAAAGGCTGGCGGCTATGCCACTCAAAATGGCGGCTGTAGAATGGTTCCAGCATCTTGTATAGCTGTTATATAAAGGCTGGCGGCTATGACATTAAAAATGGCGGCTGTAGAATGGTTCCACTACTATATAAAGGCTGGCGGCTATGACACTCAAAATAACGGCTGTAGAATGGTTCCAGCAGCTTGTATAGCTTTTATATAAAGGCTGGCGGCTATGACTCTCAAAATGGCGGCTGTAGAATGGTTCCAGCAGCTTGTAGAGCTACTATATAGAGGCTGGCGGCTATGACACTCAAAATAACGGCTGTAGAATGGTTCCAGCAGCTTGTATAGCTGTTGTATAAAGGCTGGCGGCTATGCCACTCAAAATGGCGGCTGTAGAATGGTTCCAGCAGCTTGTAGAGCTACTATATAAAGGCTGGCGGCTATGACACTCAAAATAACGGCTGTAGAATAGTTCCAGCATATTGTATAGCTGTTATATAAAGGCTGGCGGCTATGACACTCAAAATGGCGGCTGTAGAATGGTTCCAGCATCTTGTATAGCTGTTATTTAAAGGCTGGCGGCTATGCCACTCAAAATGGCGGCTGTAGAATGGTTCCAGCAGCTTGTAGAGCTACTGTATAAAGGCTGGCGGCTACGACACTCAAAATAACGGCTGTAGAATGGTTCCAGCATCTTGTATAGCTGTTATTTAAAGGCTGGCGGCTATGCCACTCAAAATGGCGGCTGTAGAATGGTTGCAGCAGCTTGTAGAGCTACTATATAAAGGCTGGCGTCTATGACACTCAAAATAACGGCTGTAGAATAGTTCCAGCATCTTGTATAGCTGTTATATAAAGGCTGGCGGCTATGACACTCAAAATGGCGGCTGTAGAAGGGTTCCAGCAGCTTGTAGAGCTACTATATAGAGGCTGGCGGCTATGACACTCAAAATAACGGCTGTAGAATGGTTCCAGCAGCTTGTATAGCTGTTGTATAAAGGCTGGCGGCTATGACACTCAAAATGGCGGCTGTAGAATGGTTCCAGCAGCTTGTAGAGCTACTATATAGAGGCTGGCGGCTATGACACTCAAAATAACGGCTGTAGAATGGTTCCAGCAGCTTGTATAGCTGTTGTATAAAGGCTGGCGGCTATGCCACTCAAAATGGCGGCTGTAGAATGGTTCCAGCAGCTTGTATAGCTACTATATAAAGGCTGGCGGCTATGACACTCAAAATAACGGCTGTAGAATAGTTCCAGCATATTGTATAGCTGTTATATAAAGGCTGGCGGCTATGACACTCAAAATGGCGGCTGTAGAATGGTTCCAGCATCTTGTATAGCTGTTATTTAAAGGCTGGCGGCTATGCCACTCAAAATGGCGGCTGTAGAATGGTTCCAGCAGCTTGTAGAGCTACTATATAAAGGTTGGCGTCTATGACACTCAAAATAACGGCTGTAGAACAGTTCCAGCATCTTGTATAGCTGTTATATAAAGGCTGGCGGCTAAGACACTCAAAATAACGGCTGTAGAATGGTTCCAGCAGCTTGTAGAGCTACTATATAAAGGCTGGCGGCTATGCCACTCAAAATGGCGGCTGTAGAATGGTTCCAGCAGCTTGTGTAGCTGTTGTATAAAGGCTGGCGGCTATGCCACTCAAAATGGCGGCTGTAGAATGGTTCCAGCATCTTGTATAGCTGTTATATAAAGGCTGGCGGCTATGACATTAAAAATGGCGGCTGTAGAATGGTTCCACTACTATATAAAGGCTGGCGGCTACGACACTCAAAATAACGGCTGTAGAATGGTTCCAGCATCTTGTATAGCTGTTATATAAAGGCTGGCGGCTATGACACTCAAAATAACGGCTGTAGAATGGTTCCAGCAGCTGGTAGAGCTACTGTATAAAGGCTGGCGGCTACGACACTCAAAATAACGGCTGTAGAATGGTTCCAGCATCTTGTATAGCTGTTATTTAAAGGCTGGCGGCTATGCCACTCAAAATGGCGGCTGTAGAATGGTTCTAGCATCTTGTATAGCTTTTATATAAAGGCTGGCGGCTATGACTCTCAAAATGGCGGCTGTAGAATGGTTCCAGCAGCTTGTAGAGCTACTATATAAAGGCTGGCGTCTATGGCACTCAAAATAACAGCTGTAGAATAGTTCCAGCATCTTGTATAGCTGTTATATAAAGGCTGGCGGCTATGACACTCAAAATGGCGGCTGTAGAATGGTTCCAGCAGCTTACATAGCTGTTATATAAAGGCTGGCGGCTATGACACTCACAATAACGGCTGTAGAATGGTTCCAGCAGCTTGTAGAGTTACTATATAAAGGCTGGCGGCTATGACACTCAAAATAACGGCTGTAGAATGATTCCAGCTCCTTGTATAGCTGTTATATAAAGGCTGGCGGCTATGACACTCAAAATGGCGGCTGTAGAATGGTTCCAGTAGCTTGTAAAACTACTATATAAAGGCTGTCGGCTATGAAACTCAAAATAACGGCTGTAGAATGGTTCCAGCTGCTTGTATAGCTGTTATGTAAAGGCTGGCGGCTATGACTCTCAAAATAACGGCTGTAGAATGGTTCCAGCAGCTTGTATAGCTGTTATATAAAGGCTGGCGGCTATGCCACTCAAAATGGCGGCTGTAGAATGGTTCCAGCAGCTTGTAGAGCTACTATATAAAGGCTGGCGGCTATGACACTCAAAATAACGGCTGTAGAATAGTTCCAGCATATTGTATAGCTGTTATATAAAGGCTGGCGGCTATGCCACTTAAAATGGCGGCTGTAGAATGGTTCCAGCAGCTTGTATAGCTGTTGTATAAAGGCTGGCGGCTATGCCACTCAAAACGGCGGCTGTAGATTGGTTCCAGCATCTTGTATAACTGTTATATAAAGGCTGGCGGCTATGACTCTCAAAATGGCGGCTGTAGAATGGTTCCAGCATCTTGTTTAACTGTTATTTAAAGGCTGGCGGCTATGCCACTCAAAATGGCGGCTGTAGAATGGTTCCAGCATCTTGTATAGCTTTTATATAAAGGCTGGCGGCTATGACTCTCAAAATGGCGGCTGTAGAATGGTTCCAGCAGCTTGTAGAGCTACTATATAAAGGCTGGCGTCTATGACACTCAAAATAACGGCTGTAGAATGGTTCCAGCTGCTTGTATAGCTGTTATATAAAGGCTGGCGGCTATGACTCTCAAAATAACGGCTGTAGAATGGTTCCAGCAGCTTGTATAGCTGTTATATGAAGGCTGGCGGCTATGCCACTCAAAATGGCGGCTGTAGAATGGTTCCAGCATCTTGTGTAGCTGTTATATAAAGGCTGGCGGCTATGACACTCAAAATGGCGGCTGTAGAATGGTTCCAGCATCTTGTATAGCTGTTATATAAAGGCTGGCGGCTATGACACTCAAAATAACGGCTGTAGAATGGTTCCAACAGCTTGTAGAGCTACTATATAAAGGCTGGCGGCTATGACACTCAAAATAACGGCTGTAGAATGATTTCAGCTGCTTGTATAGCTGTTATATAAAGGCTGGCGGCTATGACACTCAAAATAACGGCTGTAGAATGGTTCCAGCAGCTTGTAGAGCTACTATATAAAGGCTGGCGGCTATGAAACTCAAAATAACGGCTGTAGAATGATTACAGCTGCTTGTATAGCTGTAATATAAAGGCTGGCGGCTATGACACTCAAAATGGTCGCTGTAGAATGGTTCCAGCACCTTGTATAGCTGTTATATAAAGGCTGGCGTCTATGACATTAGAAATGGCGGCTGTAGAATGGTTCCACTACTATATAAAGGCTGGCGGCTATGACACTCAAAATGGCGGCTGTAGAATGGTTTCAGCAGCTTGCATAGCTGTTATATAAAGGCTGGCGGCTATGCCACTCAAAATGGCGGCTGTAGAATGGTTCCAGCAGCTTGCATAGCTGTTATATAAAGGCTGGCGGCTATGCCACTCAAAATGGCGGCTGTAGAATGGTTCCAGCATCTTGTATAGCTTTTATATAAAGGCTGGCGGCTATGACACTCAAAATGGCGGCTGTGGAATGGTTCCAGCAGCTTGCATAGCTGTTATATAAAGGCTTGCGGCTATGACACTCAAAATAACGGCTGTAGAATGGTTCCAACAGCTTGTAGAGCTACTATATAAAGGCTGGCGGCTATGACACTCAAAATAACGGCTGTAGAATGATTCCAGCTGCTTGTATAGCTGTTATATAAAGGCTGGCGGCTATGACACTCAAAATAACGTCTGTAGAATGGTTCCAGCAGCTTGTGGAGCTACTATATATTCCAGCTGCTTGTATAGCTGTTATATAAAGGCTGGCGGCTATGACACTCAAAATGGCCGCTGTAGAATGGTTCCAGCACCTTGTATAGCTGTTATATAAAGGCTGGAGGCTATGACATTAGAAATGGCGGCTGTAGAATAGTTCCACTACTATATAAAGGCTGGCGGCTATGACACTCAAAATAACGGCTGTAGAATGGTTCCAGCATCTTGTATAGCTGTTATATAAAGGCTGGCGGCTATGACACTCAAAATAACGGCTGTAGAATGGTTCCAGCAGCTTGTAGAGCTACTATATAAAGGCTGGCGGCTATGACACTCAAAATAACGGCTGTAGAATGGTTCCAGCAGCTTGTATAGCTGTTGTATAAAGGCTGGCGGCTATGCCACTCAAAATGTCGGCTGTAGAATGGTTCCAGCATCTTGTATAGCTGTTATATAAAAGTAGAATGTAGAATGATTCCAGCTGCTTGTATAGCTGTTATATAAAGGCTGGCGGTTATGACACCCAAAATGGCCGCTGTAGAATGGTTCCAGCACCTTGTATAGCTGTTATATAAAGGCTGGCGGCTATGACATTAAAAATGGCGGCTGTAGAATGGTTCCAGCATCTTGTATAGCTGTTATATAAAGGCTGGCGGCTATGACATTAAAAATGGCGGCTGTAGAATGGTTCCACTACTATATAAAGGCTGGCGTCTATGACACTCAAAATAACAGCTGTAGAATAGTTCCAGCATCTTGTATAGCTGTTATATAAAGGCTGGCGGCTATGACACTCAAAATGGCGGCTGTAGAATGGTTCCAGCAGCTTACATAGCTGTTATATAAAGGCTGGCGGCTATGACACTCACAATAACGGCTGTAGAATGGTTCCAGCAGCTTGTAGAGTTACTATATAAAGGCTGGCGGCTATGACACTCAAAATAACGGCTGTAGAATGATTCCAGCTCCTTGTATAGCTGTTATATAAAGGCTGGCGGCTATGACACTCAAAATGGCGGTTGTAGAATGGTTCCAGTAGCTTGTAAAACTACTATATAAAGGCTGGCGGCTATGAAACTCAAAATAACGGCTGTAGAATGGTTCCAGCATCTTGTATAGCTGTTATATAAAGGCTGGCGGCTATGACTCTCAAAATAACGGCTGTAGAATGGTTCCAGCAGCTTGTATAGCTGTTATATAAAGGCTGGCGGCTATGCCACTCAAAATGGCGGCTGTAGAATGGTTCCAGCAGCTTGTAGAGCTACTATATAAAGGCTGGCGGCTATGACACTCAAAATAACGGCTGTAGAATAGTTCCAGCATATTGTATAGCTGTTATATAAAGGCTGGCGGCTATGACACTCAAAATGGCGGCTGAAAAATGGTTCCAGCATCTTGTATAGCTGTTATTTAAAGGCTGGCGGCTATGCCTCTCAAAATGGCGGCTGTAGAATGGTTGCAGCAGCTTGTAGAGCTACTATATAAAGGCTGGCGTCTATGACACTCAAAATAACGGCTGTAGAATAGTTCCAGCATCTTGTATAGCTGTTATATAAAGGCTGGCGGCTATGACACTCAAAATGGCGGCTGTAGAATGGTTCCAGCAGCTTGCATAGCTGTTATATAAAGGCTGGCGGCTATGACACTCAAAATAACGGCTGTAGAATGGTTCCAGCAGCTTGTAGAGCTACTATATAAAGGCTGGCGGCTATGCCACTCAAAATGGCGGCTGTAGAATGGTTCCAGCAGCTTGTATAGCTGTTGTATAAAGGCTGGCGGCTATGCCACTCAAAATGGCGGCTGTAGATTGGTTCCAGCATCTTGTATAGCTGTTATATAATGGCTGGCGGCTATGACATTAAAAATGGCGGCTGTAGAATGGTTCCACTACTATATAAAGGCTGGCGGCTACGACACTCAAAATATCGGCTGTAGAATGGTTCCAGCATCTTGTATAGCTGTTATATAAAGGCTGGCGGCTATGACACTCAAAATAACGGCTGTAGAATGGTTCCAGCAGCTGGTAGAGCTACTATATAAAGGCTGGCGGCTATGACACTCAAAATAACGGCTGTAGAATGGTTCCAGCATCTTGTTTAACTGTTATTTAAAGGCTGGCGGCTATGCCACTCAAAATGGCGGCTGTAGAATGGTTCCAGCATCTTGTATAGCTTTTATATAAAGGCTGGCGGCTATGACTCTCAAAATGGCGGCTGTAGAATGGTTCCAGCAGCTTGTAGAGCTACTATATAAAGGCTGGCGTCTATGACACTCAAAATAACGGCTGTAGAATGGTTCCAGCTGCTTGTATAGCTGTTATATAAAGGCTGGCGGCTATGACTCTCAAAATAACGGCTGTAGAATGGTTCCAGCAGCTTGTATAGCTGTTATATGAAGGCTGGCGGCTATGCCACTCAAAATGGCGGCTGTAGAATGGTTCCAGCATCTTGTATAGCTGTTATATAAAGGCTGGCGGCTATGACACTCAAAATGGCGGCTGTAGAATGGTTCCAGCATGTTGTATAGCTGTTATATAAAGGCTGGCGGCTATGACACTCAAAATAACGGCTGTAGAATGGTTCCAACAGCTTGTAGAGCTACTATATAAAGGCTGGCGGCTATGACACTCAAAATAACGGCTGTAGAATGATTCCAGCTGCTTGTATAGCTGTTATATAAAGGCTGGCGGCTATGACACTCAAAATAACGGCTGTAGAATGGTTCCAGCAGCTTGTAGAGCTACTATATAAAGGCTGGCGGCTATGAAACTCAAAATAACGGCTGTAGAATGATTCCAGCTGCTTGTATAGCTGTAATATAAAGGCTGGCGGCTATGACACTCAAAATGGCGGCTGTAGAATGGTTCCAGCATCTTGTATAGCTGTTATATAAAGGCTGGCGGCTATGACACTCAAAATAACGGCTGTAGAATGGTTCCAACAGCTTGTAGAGCTACTATATAAAGGCTGGCGGCTATGACACTCAAAATAACGGCTGTAGAATGATTCCAGCTGCTTGTATAGCTGTTATATAAAGGCTGGCGGCTATGACACTCAAAATAACTGCTGTAGAATGGTTCCAGCAGCTTGTAGAGCTACTATATAAAGGCTGGCGGCTATGAAACTCAAAATAACGGCTGTAGAATGGTTCCAGCACCTTGTATAGCTGTTATATAAAGGCTGGTGGCTATGACATTAGAAATGGCGGCTGTAGAATAGTTCCACTACTATATAAAGGCTGGCGGCTATGACACTCAAAATGGCGGCTGTAGAATGGTTCCAGCAGCTTGCATAGCTGTTATATAAAGGCTGGCGGCTATGCCACTCAAAATGGCGGCTGTAGAATGGTTCCAGCATCTTGTATAGCTTTTATATAAAGGCTGGCGGCTAGGACACTCAAAATGGCGGCTGTGGAATGGTTCCAGCAGCTAGCATAGCTGTTATATAAAGGCTTGCGGCTATGACACTCAAAATAACGGCTGTAGAATGGTTCCAACAGCTTGTAGAGCTACTATATAAAGGCTGGCGGCTATGACACTCAAAATAACGGCTGTAGAATGATTCCAGCTGCTTGTATAGCTGTTATATAAAGGCTGGCGGCTATGACACTCAAAATAACGTCTGTAGAATGGTTCCAGCAGCTTGTAGAGCTACTATATATTCCAGCTGCTTGTATAGCTGTTATATAAAGGCTGGCGGCTATGACACTCAAAATGGCCGCTGTAGAATGGTTCCAGCACCTTGTATAGCTGTTATATAAAGGCTGGAGGCTATGACATTAGAAATGGCGGCTGTAGAATAGTTCCACTACTATATAAAGGCTGGCGGCTATGACACTCAAAATAACGGCTGTAGAATGGTTCCAGCATCTTGTATAGCTGTTATATAAAGGCTGGCGGCTATGACACTCAAAATAACGGCTGTAGAATGGTTCCAGCAGCTTGTAGAGCTACTACATAAAGGCTGGCGGCTATGACACTCAAAATAACGGCTGTAGAATGGTTCCAGCAGCTTGTATAGCTGTTGTATAAAGGCTGGCGGCTATGCCACTCAAAATGTCGGCTGTAGAATGGTTCCAGCATCTTGTATAGCTGTTATATAAAAGTAGAATGTAGAATGATTCCAGCTGCTTGTATAGCTGTTATATAAAGGCTGGCGGTTATGACACCCAAAATGGCCGCTGTAGAATGGTTCCAGCACCTTGTATAGCTGTTATATAAAGGCTGGCGGCTATGACATTAAAAATGGCGGCTGTAGAATGGTTCCAGCATCTTGTATAGCTGTTATATAAAGGCTGGCGGCTATGACATTAAAAATGGCGGCTGTAGAATGGTTCCACTACTATATAAAGGCTGGCGGCTATGACACTCAAAATAACGGCTGTAGAATGGTTCCAGCAGCTTGTATAGCTTTTATATAAAGGCTGGCGGCTATGACTCCCAAAATGGCGGCTGTAGAATGGTTCCAGCAGCTTGTAGAGCTACTATATAGAGGCTGGCGGCTATGACACTCAAAATAACGGCTGTAGAATGGTTCCAGCAGCTTGTATAGCTGTTGTATGAAGGCTGGCGGCTATGCCACTCAAAATGGCGGCTGTAGAATGGTTCCAGCAGCTTGTAGAGCTACTATATAAAGGCTGGCGGCTATGACACTCAAAATAACGGCTGTAGAATAGTTCCAGCATATTGTATAGCTGTTATATAAAGGCTGGCGGCTATGACACTCAAAATGGCGGCTGTAGAATGGTTCCAGCATCTTGTATAGCTGTTATTTAAAGGCTGGCGGCTATGCCACTCAAAATGGCGGCTGTAGAATGGTTCCAGCAGCTTATAGAGCTGCTATATAAAGGCTGGCGTCTATGACACTCAAAATAACGGCTGTAGAACAGTTCCAGCATCTTGTATAGCTGTTATATAAAGGCTGGCGGCTATGACACTCAAAATAACGGCTGTAGAATGGTTCCAGCAGCTTGTACAGCTACTATATAAAGGCTGGCGGCTATGCCACTCAAAATGGCGGCTGTAGAATGGTTCCAGCATCTTGTATAGCTGTTATATAAAGGCTGGCGGCTATGACATTAAAAATGGCGGCTGTAGAATGGTTCCACTACTATATAAAGGCTGGCGGCTACGACACTCAAAATAACGGCTGTAGAATGGTTCCAGCATCTTGTATAGCTGTTATTTAAAGGCTGGCGGCTATGCCAGTCAAAATGGCGGCTGTAGAATGGTTGCAGCAGCTTGTAAAGCTACTATATAAAGGCTGGCGTCTATGACACTCAAAATAACGGCTGTAGAATAGTTCCAGCATCTTGTATAGCTGTTATATAAAGGCTGGCGGCTATGACACTCAAAATGGCGGCTGTAGAATGGTTCCAGCAGCTTGCATAGCTGTTATATAATGGTTCCAGCTGCTTGTATAGCTGTTATATAAAGGCTGGCGGCTATGACTCTCAAAATAACGGCTGTAGAATGGTTCCAGCAGCTTGTATAGCTGTTATATAAAGGCTGGCGGCTATGACACTCAAAATGGCGGCTGTAGAATGGTTCCAGCAGCTTGTAGAGCTACTATATAAAGGCTGGCGGCTATGACACTCAAAATAACGGCTGTAGAATAGTTCCAGCATATTGTATAGCTGTTATATAAAGGCTGGCGGCTATGACACTCAAAATGGCGGCTGTAGAATGGTTCCAGCAGCTTGTATAGCTGTTGTATAAAGGCTGGCGGCTATGCCACTCAAAATGGCGGCTGTAGATTGGTTCCAGCATCTTGTATAGCTGTTATATAACGGCTGGCGGCTATGACATTAAAAATGGCGGCTGTAGAATGGTTCCACTACTATATAAAGGCTGGCGGCTACGACACTCAAAATATCGGCTGTAGTATGGTTCCAGCAGCTGGTAGAGCTACTATATAAAGGCTGGCGGCTATGACACTCAAAATAACGGCTGTAGAATGGTTCCAGCATCTTGTATAGCTGTTATATAAAGGCTGGCGGCTGTAGAATGGTTCCACTACTATATAAAGGCTGGCGGCTACGACACTCAAAATAACGGCTGTAGAATGGTTCCAGCATGTTGTATAACTGTTATTTAAAGGCTGGCGGCTATGCCACTCAAAATGGCGGCTGTAGAATGGTTCCACCATCTTGTATAGCTGTTATATAAAGGCTGGCGGCTATGACTCTCAAAATGGCGGCTGTAGAATGGTTCCAGCAGCTTGTAGAGCTACTATATAAAGGCTGGCGTCTATGACACTCAAAATAACGGCTGTAGAATAGTTCCAGCATCTTGTATAGCTGTTATATAAAGGCTGGCGGCTATGACTCTCAAAATAACGGCTGTAGATTGGTTCCAGCATCTTGTATAGCTGTTATATAACGGCTGGCGGCTATGACATTAAAAATGGCGGCTGTAGAATGGTTCCACTACTATATAAAGGCTGGCGGCTATGACACTCAAAATGGCGGCTGTAGAATGGTTCCAGTAGCTTGTAAAACTACTATATAAAGGCTGGCGGCTATGAAACTCAAAATAACGGCTGTAGAATGGTTCCAGCTGCTTGTATAGCTGTTATATAAAGGCTGGCGGCTATGACTCTCAAAATAACGGCTGTAGAATGGTTCCAGCAGCTTGTAGAGTTACTATATAAAGGCTGGCGGCTATGACACTCAAAATAACGGCTGTAGAATGGTTCCAGCATATTGTATAGCTGTTATATAAAGGCTGGCGGCTATGACACTCAAAATAACGGCTGTAGAATGATTCCAGCTCCTTGTATAGCTGTTATATAAAGGCTGGCGGCTATGACACTCAAAATGGCGGCTGTAGAATGGTTCCAGTAGCTTGTAAAACTACTATATAAAGGCTGGCGGCTATGAAACTCAAAATAACGGCTGTAGAATGGTTCCAGCTGCTTGTATAGCTGTTATATAAAGGCTGGCGGCTATGACTCTCAAAATAACGGCTGTAGAATAGTTCCAGCATATTGTTTAGCTGTTATATAAAGGCTGGCGGCTATGACACTCAAAATGGCGGCTGTAGAATGGTTCCAGCATCTTGTATAGCTGTTATTTAAAGGCTGGCGGCTATGCCACTCAAAATGGCGGCTGTAGAATGGTTCCAGCAGCTTGTAGAGCTACTATATAAAGGCTGGCGTCTATGACACTCAAAATAACGGCTGTAGAACAGCTCCAGCATCTTGTATAGCTGTTATATAAAGGCTGGCGGCTATGACACTCAAAATAACGGCTGTAGAATGGTTCCAACAGCTTGTAGAGCTACTATATAAAGGCTGGCGGCTATGACACTCAAAATAACGGCTGTAGAATGATTCCAGCTGCTTGTATAGCTGTTATATAAAGGCTGGCGGCTATGACACTCAAAATAACGGCTGTAGAATGGTTCCAGCAGCTTGTAGAGCTACTATATAAAGGCTGGCGGCTATGAAACTCAAAATAACGGCTGTAGAATGATTCCAGCTGCTTGTATAGCTGTAATATAAAGGCTGGCGGCTATGACACTCAAAATGGCGGCTGTAGAATGGTTCCAGCATCTTGTATAGCTGTTATATAAAGGCTGGCGGCTATGACACTCAAAATAACGGCTGTAGAATGGTTCCAACAGCTTGTAGAGCTACTATATAAAGGCTGGCGGCTATGACACTCAAAATAACGGCTGTAGAATGATTCCAGCTGCTTGTATAGCTGTTATATAAAGGCTGGCGGCTATGACACTCAAAATAACGGCTGTAGAATGGTTCCAGCAGCTTGTAGAGCTACTATATAAAGGCTGGCGGCTATGAAACTCAAAATAACGGCTGTAGAATGGTTCCAGCACCTTGTATAGCTGTTATATAAAGGCTGGTGGCTATGACATTAGAAATGGCGGCTGTAGAATGGTTCCACTACTATATAAAGGCTGGCGGCTATGACACTCAAAATGGCGGCTGTAGAATGGTTCCAGCAGCTTGCATAGCTGTTATATAAAGGCTGGCGGCTATGCCACTCAAAATGGCGGCTGTAGAATGGTTCCAGCATCTTGTATAGCTTTTATATAAAGGCTGGCGGCTATGACACTCAAAATGGCGGCTGTGGAATGGTTCCAGCAGCTTGCATAGCTGTTATATAAAGGCTTGCGGCTATGACACTCAAAATAACGGCTGTAGAATGGTTCCAACAGCTTGTAGAGCTACTATAGAAAGGCTGGCGGCTATGACACTCAAAATAACGGCTGTAGAATGGTTCCAGCAGCTTGTAGAGCTACTATATATTCCAGCTGCTTGTATAGCTGTTATATAAAGGCTGGCGGCTATGACACTCAAAATGGCCGCTGTAGAATGGTTCCAGCACCTTGTATAGCTGTTATATAAAGGCTGGAGGCTATGACATTAGAAATGGCGGCTGTAGAATAGTTCCACTACTATATAAAGGCTGGCGGCTATGACACTCAAAATAACGGCTGTAGAATGGTTCCAGCATCTTGTATAGCTGTTATATAAAGGCTGGCGGCTATGACACTCAAAATAACGGCTGTAGAATGGTTCCAGCAGCTTGTAGAGCTACTACATAAAGGCTGGCGGCTATGACACTCAAAATAACGGCTGTAGAATGGTTCCAGCAGCTTGTATAGCTGTTGTATAAAGGCTGGCGGCTATGCCACTCAAAATGTCGGCTGTAGAATGGTTCCAGCATCTTGTATAGCTGTTATATAAAAGTAGAATGTAGAATGATTCCAGCTGCTTGTATAGCTGTTATATAAAGGCTGGCGGTTATGACACCCAAAATGGCCGCTGTAGAATGGTTCCAGCACCTTGTATAGCTGTTATATAAAGGCTGGCGGCTATGACATTAAAAATGGCGGCTGTAGAATGGTTCCAGCATCTTGTATAGCTGTTATATAAAGGCTGGCGGCTATGACATTAAAAATGGCGGCTGTAGAATGGTTCCACTACTATATAAAGGCTGGCGGCTATGACACTCAAAATAACGGCTGTTGAATGGTTCCAGCAGCTTGTATAGCTTTTATATAAAGGCTGGCGGCTATGACTCCCGAAATGGCGGCTGTAGAATGGTTCCAGCAGCTTGTAGAGCTACTATATAGAGGCTGGCGGCTATGACACTCAAAATAACGGCTGTAGAATGGTTCCAGCAGCTTGTATAGCTGTTGTATGAAGGCTGGCGGCTATGCCACTCAAAATGGCGGCTGTAGAATGGTTCCAGCAGCTTGTAGAGCTACTATATAAAGGCTGGCGGCTATGACACTCAAAATAACGGCTGTAGAATAGTTCCAGCATATTGTATAGCTGTTATATAAAGGCTGGCGGCTATGACACTCAAAATGGCGGCTGTAGAATGGTTCCAGCATCTTGTATAGCAGTTATTTAAAGGCTGGCGGCTATGCCACTCAAAATGGCGGCTGTAGAATGGTTCCAGCAGCTTATAGAGCTGCTATATAAAGGCTGGCGTCTATGACACTCAAAATAACGGCTGTAGAACAGTTCCAGCATCTTGTATAGCTGTTATATAAAGGCTGGCGGCTATGACACTCAAAATAACGGCTGTAGAATGGTTCCAGTATATACTACTATATAAAGGCTGGCGGCTACGACACTCAAAATAACGGCTGTAGAATGGTTCCAGCATCTTGTATAGCTGTTATTTAAAGGCTGGCGGCTATGCCAGTCAAAATGGCGGCTGTAGAATGGTTGCAGCAGCTTGTAAAGCTACTATATAAAGGCTGGCGTCTATGACACTCAAAATAACGGCTGTAGAATAGTTCCAGCATCTTGTATAGCTGTTATATAAAGGCTGGCGGCTATGACACTCAAAATGGCGGCTGTAGAATGGTTCCAGCAGCTTGCATAGCTGTTATATAATGGTTCCAGCTGCTTGTATAGCTGTTATATAAAGGCTGGCGGCTATGACTCTCAAAATAACGGCTGTAGAATGGTTCCAGCAGCTTGTATAGCTGTTATATAAAGGCTGGCGGCTATGACACTCAAAATGGCGGCTGTAGAATGGTTCCAGCAGCTTGTAGAGCTACTATATAAAGGCTGGCGGCTATGACACTCAAAATAACGGCTGTAGAATAGTTCCAGCATATTGTATAGCTGTTATATAAAGGCTGGCGGCTATGACACTCAAAATGGCGGCTGTAGAATGGTTCCAGCAGCTTGTAGATCTACTATATAAGGGCTGGCGTCTATGACACTCAAAATGGCGGCTGTAGAATGGTTCCAGCAGCTTGTATAGCTGTTGTATAAAGGCTGGCGGCTATGCCACTCAAAATGGCGGCTGTAGATTGGTTCCAGCATCTTGTATAGCTGTTATATAACGGCTGGCGGCTATGACATTAAAAATGGCGGCTGTAGAATGGTTCCACTACTATATAAAGGCTGGCGGCTACGACACTCAAAATATCGGCTGTAGTATGGTTCCAGCAGCTGGTAGAGCTACTATATAAAGGCTGGCGGCTATGACACTCAAAATAACGGCTGTAGAATGGTTCCAGCATCTTGTATAGCTGTTATATAAAGGCTGGCGGCTGTAGAATGGTTCCACTACTATATAAAGGCTGGCGGCTACGACACTCAAAATAACGGCTGTAGAATGGTTCCAGCATGTTGTATAACTGTTATTTAAAGGCTGGCGGCTATGCCACTCAAAATGGCGGCTGTAGAATGGTTCCACCATCTTGTTTAGCTGTTATATAAAGGCTGGCGGCTATGACTCTCAAAATGGCGGCTGTAGAATGGTTCCAGCAGCTTGTAGAGCTACTATATAAAGGCTGGCGTCTATGACACTCAAAATAACGGCTGTAGAATAGTTCCAGCATCTTGTATAGCTGTTATGTAAAGGCTGGCGGCTATGACACTCAAAATGGCGGCTGTAGAATGGTTCCAGTAGCTTGTAAAACTACTATATAAAGGCTGGCGGCTATGAAACTCAAAATAACGGCTGTAGAATGGTTCCAGCTGCTTGTATAGCTGTTATATAAAGGCTGGCGGCTATGACTCTCAAAATAACGGCTGTAGAATGGTTCCAGCAGCTTGTAGAGTTACTATATAAAGGCTGGCGTCTATGACACTCAAAATAACGGCTGTAGAATGGTTCCAGCATATTGTATAGCTGTTATATAAAGGCTGGCGGCTATGACACTCAAAATAACGGCTGTAGAATGATTCCAGCTCCTTGTATAGCTGTTATATAAAGGCTGGCGGCTATGACACTCAAAATGGCGGCTGTAGAATGGTTCCAGTAGCTTGTAAAACTACTATATAAAGGCTGGCGGCTATGAAACTCAAAATAACGGCTGTAGAATGGTTCCAGCTGCTTGTAAAGCTGTTATATAAAGGCTGGCGGCTATGACTCTCAAAATAACGGCTGTAGAATAGTTCCAGCATATTGTTTAGCTGTTATATAAAGGCTGGCGGCTATGACACTCAAAATGGCGGCTGTAGAATGGTTCCAGCATCTTGTATAGCTGTTATTTAAAGGCTGGCGGCTATGCCACTCAAAATGGCGGCTGTAGAATGGTTCCAGCAGCTTGTAGAGCTACTATATAAAGGCTGGCGTCTATGACACTCAAAATAACGGCTGTAGAACAGCTCCAGCATCTTGTTTAGCTGTTATATAAAGGCTGGCGGCTATGACACTCAAAATAACGGCTGTAGAATGGTTCCAGCAGCTTGTAGAGCTACTATATAAAGGCTGGCGTCTATGACACTCAAAATAACGGCTGTAGAACAGTTCCAGCATCTTGTATAGCTGTTATATAAAGGCTGGCGGCTATGCCACTCAAAATGGCGGCTGTAGAATGGTTCCAGCATCTTGTATAGCTTTTATATAAAGCCTGGCGGCTATGACTCTCAAAATGGCGGCTGTAGAATGGTTCCAGCAGCTTGTAGAGCTACTATATAAAGGCTGGCGTCTATGACACTCAAAATAACGGCTGTAGAATAGTTCCAGCATCTTGTATAGCTGTTTTATAAAGGCTGGCGGCTATGACACTCAAAATGGCGGCTGTACAATGGTTCCAGCAGCTTACATAGCAGTTATATAAAGGCTGGCGGCTATGACACTCACAATAACGGCTGTAGAATGGTTCCAGCAGCTTGTAGAGTTACTATATAAAGGCTGGCGGCTATGACACTCAAAATAACGGCTGTAGAATGGTTCCAGCAGCTTGTAGAGCTACTATATGAAGGCTGGCGTCTATGACACTCAAAATAACGGCTGTAGAACAGTTCCAGCATCTTGTATAGCTGTTATATAAAGGCTGGCGGCTATGCCACTCAAAATGGCGGCTGTAGAATGGTTCCAGCAGCTTGTATAGCTGTTGTATAAAGGCTGGCGGCTATGCCACTCAAAATGGCGTCTGTAGAATGGTTCCAGCAGCTTGTATAGCTGTTGTATAAAGGCTGGCGGCTATGCCACTCAAAATGGCGGCTGTAGAATGGTTCCAGCAACTTGTATAGCTGTTATATAAAGGCTGGCGGCTATGACATTAAAAATGGCGGCTGTAGAATGGTTCCACTACTATATAAAGGCTGGCGGCTTCGACACTCAAAATAACGGCTGTAGAATGGTTCCAGCATCTTGTATAGCAGTTATTTAAAGGCTGGCGGCTATGCCACTCAAAATGGCGGCTGTAGAATGGTTCCAGCATCTTGTATAGCTTTTATATAAAGGCTGGCGGCTATGACTCTCAAAATGGCGGCTGTAGAATGGTTCCAGCAGCTTGTATAGCTGTTGTATAAAGGCTGGCGGCTATGCCACTCAAAATGGCGTCTGTAGAATGGTTCCAGCAGCTTGTATAGCTGTTGTATAAAGGCTGGCGGCTATGCCACTCAAAATGGCGGCTGTAGAATGGTTCCAGCATCTTGTATAGCTGTTATATAAAGGCTGGCGGCTGTAGAATGATTCCACTACTATATAAAGGCTGGCGGCTACGACACTCAAAATAACGGCTGTAGAATGGTTCCAGCATCTTGTATAGCTGTTATTTAAAGGCTGGCGGCTATGCCACTCAAAATGGCGGCTGTAGAATGGTTCCAGCATCTTGTATAGCTTTTATATAAAGGCTGGCGGCTATGACTCTCAAAATGGCGGCTGTAGAATGGTTCCAGCAGCTTGTAGAGCTACTATATAAAGGCTGGCGTCTATGACACTCAAAATAACGGCTGTAGAATAGTTCCAGCATCTTGTATAGCTGTTTTATAAAGGCTGGCGGCTATGACACTCAAAATGGCGGCTGTAGAATGGTTCCAGCAGCTTACATAGCAGTTATATAAAGGCTGGCGGCTATGACACTCACAATAACGGCTGTAGAATGGTTCCAGCAGCTTGTAGAGTTACTATATAAAGGCTGGCGGCTATGACACTCAAAATAAAGGCTGTAGAATGATTCCAGCTGCTTGTATAGCTGTTATATAAAGGCTGGCGGCTATGACTCTCAAAATAACGGCTGTAGAATGGTTCCAGCAGCTGGTAGAGCTACTATATAAAGGCTGGCGGCTATGACACTCAAAATAACGGCTGTAGAATGGTTCCAGCATCTTGTATAGCTGTTATATAAAGGCTGGCGGCTGTAGAATGGTTCCACTACTATATAAAGGCTGGCGGCTACGACACTCAAAATAACGGCTGTAGAATGGTTCCAGCATCTTGTATTGCTGTTATTTAAAGGCTGGCGGCTATGCCACTCAAAATGGCGGCTGTAGAATGGTTCCAGCATCTTGTATAGCTTTTATATACAGGCTGGCGGCTATGACTCTCAAAATGGCGGCTGTAGAATGGTTCCAGCAGCTTGTAAAACTACTATATAAAGGCTGGCGGCTATGAAACTCAAAATAACGGCTGTAGAATGGTTCCAGCTGCTTGTATAGCTGTTATATAAAGGCTGGCGGCTATGACTCTCAAAATAACGGCTGTAGAATGGTTCCAGCAGCTTGTATAGCTGTTATATAAAGGCTGGCGGCTATGACACTCAAAATGGCGGCTGTAGAATGGTTCCAGCAGCTTGTAGAGCTACTATATAAAGGCTGGCGGCTATGCCACTCAAAATGGCGGCTGTAGAATGGTTCCAGCAGCTTGTATAGCTGTTGTATAAAGGCTGGCGGCTATGACATTAAAAATGGCGGCTGTAGAATGGTTCCACTACTATATAAAGGCTGGCGGCTACGACACTCAAAATAACGGCTGTAGAATGTTTCCAGCATCTTGTATAGCTGTTATATAAAGGCTGGCGGCTATGACACTCAAAATGGCGGCTGTAGAATGGTTCCAGCAGCTTGTAGAGCTACTATACAAAGGCTGGCGGCTATGACACTCAAAATAACGGCTGTAGAATGGTTCCAGCATCTTGTATAGCTGTTATATAAAGGCTGGCGGCTGTAGAATGGTTCCACTACTATATAAAGGCTGGCGGCTACGACACTCAAAATAACGGCTGTAGAATGGTTCCAGCATCTTGTATTGCTGTTATTTAAAGGCTGGCGGCTATGCCACTCAAAATGGCGGCTGTAGAATGGTTCCAGCATCTTGTATAGCTTTTATATAAAGGCTGGCGGCTATGACTCTCAAAATGGCGGCTGTAGAATGGTTCCAGAAGCTTGTAGAGCTACTATATAAAGGCTGGCGTCTATGACACTCAAAATAACGGCTGTAGAATAGTTCCAGCAGCTTGCATAGCTGTTATATAAAGGCTGGCGGCTATGACACTCAAAATAACGGCTGTAGAATGGTTCCAGCAGCTTGTAGAGCTACTATATAAAGGCTGGCGGCTATGCCACTCAAAATGGCGGCTGTAGAATGGTTCCAGCAGCTTGTATAGCTGTTGTATAAAGGCTGGCGACTATGCCACTCAAAATGGCGGCTGTAGATTGGTTCCAGCATCTTGTATAGCTGTTATATAACGGCTGGCGGCTATGACATTAAAAATGGCGGCTGTAGAATGGTTCCACTACTATATAAAGGCTGGCGGCTACGACACTCAAAGCTGTTATATAAAGGCTGGCGGCTATGACACTCAAAATAACGGCTGTAGAATGGTTCCAGAAGCTGGTAGAGCTACTATATAAAAGCTGGCGGCTATGACACTCAAAATAACGGCTGTAGAATGGTTCCAGCTGCTTGTATAGCTGTTATATAAAGGCTGGCGGCTATGACTCTCAAAATAACGGCTGTAGAATGGTTCCAGCAGCTTGAAGAGTTACTATATAAAGGCTGGCGGCTATGACACTCAAAATAACGGCTGTAGAATGGTTCCAGCATATTGTATAGCTGTTATATAAAGGCTGGCGGCTATGACACTCAAAATGGCGGCTGTAGAATGGTTCCAGCATCTTGTATAGCTGTTATATAAAGGCTGGCGGCTATGACACTCAAAATGGCGGCTGTAGAATTGTTCCAGCAGCTTGCATAGCTGTTATATAAAGGCTGGCGGCTATGACACTCAAAATAACGGCTGTAGAATGGTTCCAGCAGCTTGTAGAGCTACTATATAAAGGCTGGCGGCTATGCCACTTAAAATGGCGGCTGTAGAATGGTTCCAGCAGCTTGTATAGCTGTTGTATAAAGGCTGGCGTTTATGCCACTCAAAATGGCGGCTGTAGAATGGTTCCAGCATCTTGTATAGCTGTTATATAAAGGCTGGCGGCTATGACATTAAAAATGGCGGCTGTAGAATGGTTCCACTACTATATAAAGGCTGGCGGCTACGACACTCAAAATAACGGCTGTAGAATGGTTCCAGCAGCTGGTAGAGCTACTATATAAAGGCTGGCGTCTATGACACTCAAAATAACGGCTGTAGAATAGTTCCAGCAGCTTGCATAGCTGTTATATAAAGGCTGGCGGCTATGACACTCAAAATAACGGCTGTAGAATGGTTCCAGCAGCTTGTAGAGCTACTATATAAAGGCTGGCGTCTATGACACTCAAAATAACGGCTGTAGAATAGTTCCAGCAGCTTGCATAGCTGTTATATAAAGGCTGGCGGCTATGACACTCAAAATAACGGCTGTAGAATGGTTCCAGCAGCTTGTAGAGCTACTATATAAAGGCTGGCGGCTATGCCACTCAAAATGGCGGCTGTAGAATGGTTCCAGCAGCTTGTATAGCTGTTGTATAAAGGCTGGCGACTATGCCACTCAAAATGGCGGCTGTAGATTGGTTCCAGCATCTTGTATAGCTGTTATATAACGGCTGGCGGCTATGACATTAAAAATGGCGGCTGTAGAATGGTTCCACTACTATATAAAGGCTGGCGGCTACGACACTCAAAATAACGGCTGTAGAATGGTTCCAGCAGCTGGTAGAGCTACTATATAAAGGCTGGCGTCTATGACACTCAAAATAACGGCTGTAGAATGGTTCCAGCATCTTGTATAGCTTTTATATAAAGGCTGGCGGCTATGACTCTCAAAATGGCGGCTGTAGAATGGTTCCAGCAGCTTGTAGAGCTACTATATAAAGGCTGGCGTCTATGACACTCAAAATAACGGCTGTAGAATAGTTCCAGCAGCTTGCATAGCTGTTATATAAAGGCTGGCGGCTATGACACTCAAAATAACGGCTGTAGAATGGTTCCGGCAGCTTGTAGAGCTACTATATAAAGGCTGGCGGCTATGCCACTCAAAATGGCGGCTGTAGAATGGTTCCAGCAGCTTGTATAGCTGTTGTATAAAGGCTGGCGACTATGCCACTCAAAATGGCGGCTGTAGATTGGTTCCAGCATCTTGTATAGCTGTTATATAACGGCTGGCGGCTATGACATTAAAAATGGCGGCTGTAGAATGGTTCCACTACTATATAAAGGCTGGCGGCTACGACACTCAAAGCTGTTATATAAAGGCTGGCGGCTATGACACTCAAAATAACGGCTGTAGAATGGTTCCAGAAGCTGGTAGAGCTACTATATAAAAGCTGGCGGCTATGAGACTCAAAATAACGGCTGTAGAATGGTTCCAGCATCTTGTATAGCTGTTATATAAAGGCTGGCGGCTGTAGAATGGTTCCACTACTATATAAAGGCTGGCGGCTACGACACTCAAAATAACGGCTGTAGAATGGTTCCAGCATCTTGTATAGCTGTTATTTAAAGGCTGGCGGCTATGCCACTCAAAATGGCGGCTGTAGAATGGTTCCAGCATCTTGTATAGCTTTTATATAAAGGCTGGCGGCTATGACTGTCAAAATGGCGGCTGTAGAATGGTTCCAGCAGCTTGTAGAGCTACTATATAAAGGCTGGCGTCTATGACACTCAAAATAACGGCTGTAGAATAGTTCCAGCATCTTGTATAGCTGTTATATAAAGGCTGGCGGCTATGACACTCAAAATGGCGGCTGTAGAATGGTTCCAGCAGCTTACATAGCTGTTTTATAAAGGCTGGCGGCTATGACACTCACAATAACGGCTGTAGAATGGTGACAGCAGCTTGTAGAGTTACTATATAAAGGCTGGCGGCTATGACACTCAAAATAACGGCTGTAGAATGATTCCAGCTCCTTGTATAGCTGTTATATAAAGGCTGGCGGCTATGACACTCAAAATGGCGGCTGTAGAATGTTTCCAGCAGCTTGTAGAGCTACTATAAAAAGCCTAGCGGCTATGACACCCAAAATAACGGCTGTGGAATGGTTCCAGCATCTTGTATAGCTGCTATATAAAGGCTGGCGGCTATCACATTAAAAATGGCGGCTGTAGAATGGTTCCAGCAGCTTGTAGAGCTACTATATAAAGTTTGGCGGCTATGACACTCAAAATGGCGTCTTTAGAATGGTTCCAGCAGCTTGTAGAGCCTTTATATAAAGGCTGGCGGCTGTAGAATGGTTCCAGCAGCTTGTAGAGCTAGCGTCTATGACACTCAAAATAACGGCTGTAGAATGGTTCCAGCAGCTGGTAGAGCTACTATATAAAGGCTGGCAGCTATGACACTCAAAATAACGGCTGTAGAATGGTTCCAGCATCTTGTATAGCTGGTTTTTAAAGGCTGGCGGCTATGCCACTCAAAATGGCGGCTGTAGAATGGTTCCAGCATCTTGTATAGCTTTTATACAAAGGCTGGCGGCTATGACTCTCAAAATGGCGGCTGTAGAATGGTTCCAGCAGCTTGTAGAGCTACTATATAAAGGCTGGCGTCTATGACACTCAAAATAACGGCTGTAGAATAGTTCCAGCATCTTGTATAGCTGTTATATAAAGGCTGGCGGCTATGACACTCAAAATGGCGGCTGTAGAATGGTTCCAGCAGCTTACATAGCTGTTATATAAAGGCTGGCGGCTATGACACTCACAATAGCGGCTGTAGAATGGTTCCAGCAGCTTGTAGAGTTACTATATAAAGGCTGGCGGCTATGACACTCAAAATAACGGCTGTAGAATGATTCCAGCTCCTTGTATAGCTGTTATATAAAGGCTGGTGGCTATAACACTCAAAATGGCGGCTGTAGAATGGTTCCAGTAGCTTGTAAAACTACTATATAAAGGCTGGCAGCTATGAAACTCAAAATAACGGCTGTAGAATGGTTCCAGCTGCTTGTATAGCTGTTATATAAAGGCTAGCGGCTATGACTCTCAAAATAACGGCTGTAGAATGGTTCCAGCAGCTTGTAAAACTACTGTATAAAGGCTGGCGGCTATGACACTCAAAATAACGGCTGTAGAATGGTTCCAGCAGCTTGTATAGCTGTTATATAAAGGCCGGCGGCTATGACTCTCAAAATAACGGCTGTAGAATGGTTCCAGCAGCTTGTATAGCTGTTATATAAAGGCTGGCGGCTATGACAATCAAAATGGCGGCCGTAGAATGGTTCCAGCAGCTTGTAGAGCTACTATATAAAGTTTGGCGGCTATGACACTCAAAAGGCGGCTGTAGAATGGTTCCAGCAGCTTGTAGAGCTAGCGTCTATGACACTCAAAATAACGGCTGTAGAATGGTTCCAGCAGCTTGTAGAGCTACTATATAAAGCCTGGCGGCTATGACACCCAAAATAACGGCTGTAGAATGGTTCCAGCAGCTTGTAAAACTACTGTATAAAGGCTGGCGGCTATGACACTCAAAATAACGGCTGTAGAATGGTTCCAACAGCTTGTATAGCTGTTATATAAAGGCCGGCGGCTATGACTCTCAAATTAACGGCTGTAGAATGGTTCCAGCTGCTTGTATAGCTGTTATATAAAGGCTGGCGGCTATGACAATCAAAATGGCGGCCGTAGAATGGTTCCAGCAGCTTGTAGAGCTACTACATTAAGTTTGGCGGCTATGACACTCAAAATGGCGGCTGTAGAATGGTTCCAGCAGCTTGTAGAGCCTTTATATAAAGGCTGGCGGCTGTAGAATGGTTCCAGCAGCTTGTAGATCTACTATATAAAGGCTGGCGGCTATGACACTCAAAATAACGGCTGTAGAATGGTTCCAGCAGTTTGTATAGCTGTTATATAAAGGCTGGCGGCTATGACACTCAAAATGGCGGCTGTAGAATGGTTCCAGCAGCTTGTAAAACTACTGTATAAAGGCTGGCGGCTATGACACTCAAAATAACGGCTGTAGAATGGTTCCAGCAGCTTGTATAGCTGTTATATAAAGGCTGGCGGCTATGACACTCAAAATGGCGGCTGTAGAATGGTTCCAGCAGCTTGTAGAGCTACTATACAAAGGCTGGCGGCTATGACACTCAAAATAACGGCTGTAGAATGGTTCCAGCAGCTTGTAGAGCTACTATATAAAGGCTGGCGTCTATGGCACTGAAAATAACGGCTGTAGAATGGTTCCAGCAGCTTGTAGAGCTACTATATAAAGGCTGGCGGTTATGACACTCAAAATAACGGCTGTAGAATGATTCCAGCAGTTTGTATAGCAGAATGGTTCCAGCATCTTGTATAGCTGTTATATAAAGGCTGGCGGCTATCACATTAAAAATGGCGGCTGTAGGATGGTTCCAGCAGCTTGTAGAGCTACTATATAAAGTTTGGCGGCTATGACACTCAAAATGGCGGCTTTAGAATGGTTCCAGCAGCTTGTAGAGCCTTTATATAAAGGCTGGCGGCTGTAGAATGGTTTCAGCAGCTTGCAGAGCTAGCGTCTATGACACTCAAAATAACGGCTGTAGAATGGTTCCAGCAGCTTGTAGAGCTACTATATAAAGCCTGGCGGCTATGACACTCAAAATAACGGCTGTAGAATGGTTCCAGCAGTTTGTATAGCTGTTATATAAAGGCTGGCGGTACTGACACTCAAAATGGCGGCTGTAGAATGGTTCCAGCAGCTTGTAAAACTACTGTATAAAGGCTGGCGGCTATGACACTCAAAATAACGGCTGTAGAATGGTTCCAGCAGCGTGTATAGCTGTTATATAAAGGCCGGCGGCTATGACTCTCAAAATAACGGCTGTAGAATGGTTCCAGCAGCTTGTATAGCTGTTATATAAAGGCTGGCGGCTATGACAATCAAAATGGCGGCCGTAGAATGGTTCCAGCAGCTTGTAGAGCTACTATATAAAGTTTGGCGGCTATGACACTCAAAAGGCGGCTGTAGAATGGTTCCAGCAGCTTGTAGAGCCTTTATATAAAGGCTGGCGGCTGTAGAATGGTTCCAGCAGCTTGTAGATCTACTATATAAAGGCTGGCGGCTATGACACTCAAAATAACGGCTGTAGAATGGTTCCAGCAGTTTGTATAGCTGTTATATAAAGGCTGGCGGTACTGACACTCAAAATGGCGGCTGTAGAATGGTTCCAGCAGCTTGTAAAACTACTGTATAAAGGCTGGCGGCTATGACACTCAAAATAACGGCTGTAGAATGGTTCCAGCAGCTTGTATAGCTGTTATATAAAGGCCGGCGGCTATGACTCTCAAAATAACGGCTGTAGAATGGTTCCAGCAGCTTGTATAGCTGTTATATAAAGGCTGGCGGCTATGACAATCAAAATGGCGGCCGTAGAATGGTTCCAGCAGCTTGTAGAGCTACTATATAAAGTTTGGCGGCTATGACACTCAAAAGGCGGCTGTAGAATGGTTCCAGCAGCTTGTAGAGCTAGCGTCTATGACACTCAAAATAACGGCTGTAGAATGGTTCCAGCAGCTTGTAGAGCTACTATATAAAGCCTGGCGGCTATGACACCCAAAATAACGGCTGTAGAATGGTTCCAGCAGCTTGTAAAACTACTGTATAAAGGCTGGCGGCTATGACACTCAAAATAACGGCTGTAGAATGGTTCCAGCAGCTTGTATAGCTGTTATATAAAGGCCGGCGGCTATGACTCTAAAAATAACGGCTGTAGAATGGTTCCAGCTGCTTGTATAGCTGTTATATAAAGGCTGGCGGCTATGACAATCAAAATGGCGGCCGTAGAATGGTTCCAGCAGCTTGTAGAGCTACTATATTAAGTTTGGCGGCTATGACACTCAAAATGGCGGCTGTAGAATGGTTCCAGCAGCTTGTAGAGCCTTTATATAAAGGCTGGCGGCTGTAGAATGGTTCCAGCAGCTTGTAGATCTACTATATAAAGGCTGGCGGCTATGACACTCAAAATAACGGCTGTAGAATGGTTCCAGCAGTTTGTATAGCTGTTATATAAAGGCTGGCGGCTATGACACTCAAAATGGCGGCTGTAGAATGGTTCCAGCAGCTTGTAAAACTACTGTATAAAGGCTGGCGGCTATGACACTCAAAATAACGGCTGTAGAATGGTTCCAGCAGCTTGTATAGCTGTTATATAAAGGCTGGCGGCTATGACACTCAAAATGGCGGCTGTAGAATGGTTCCAGCAGCTTGTAGAGCTACTATACAAAGGCTGGCGGCTATGACACTCAAAGTAACGGCTGTAGAATGGTTCCAGCAGCTTGTAGAGCTACTATATAAAGGCTGGCGGCTATCACACTCAAAATAACGGCTGTAGAATGGTTCCAGCAGCTTGTATAGCTGTTATATAAAGGCCGGCGGCTATGACTCAAAATAACGGCTGTAGAATGGTTCCAGCTGCTTGTATAGCTGTTATATAAAGGCTGGCGGCTATGACAATCAAAATGGCGGCCGTAGAATGGTTCCAGCAGCTTGTAGAGCTACTATATTAAGTTTGGCGGCTATGACACTCAAAATGGCGGCTGTAGAATGGTTCCAGCAGCTTGTAGAGCCTTTATATAAAGGCTGGCGGCTGTAGAATGGTTCCAGCAGCTTGTAGATCTACTATATAAAGGCTGGCGGCTATGACACTCAAAATAACGGCTGTAGAATGGTTCCAGCAGTTTGTATAGCTGTTATATAAAGGCTGGCGGCTATGACTCTCAAAATAACGGCTGTAGAATGGTTCCAGCTGCTTGTATAGCTGTTATATAGAGGCTGGCGGCTATGACAATCAAAATGGCGGCCGTAGAATGGTTCCAGCAGCTTGTAGAGCTACTATATTAAGTTTGGCGGCTATGACACTCAAAATGGCGGCTGTAGAATGGTTCCAGCAGCTTGTAGAGCCTTTATATAAAGGCTGGCGGCTGTAGAATGGTTCCAGCAGCTTGTAGATCTACTATATAAAGGCTGGCGGCTATGACACTCAAAATAACGGCTGTAGAATGGTTCCAGCAGTTTGTATAGCTGTTATATAAAGGCTGGCGGCTATGACACTCAAAATGGCGGCTGTAGAATGGTTCCAGCAGCTTGCAAAACTACTGTATAAAGGCTGGCGGCTATGACACTCAAAATAACGGCTGTAGAATGGTTCCAGCAGCTTGTATAGCTGTTATATAAAGGCTGGCGGCTATGACACTCAAAATGGCGGCTGTAGAATGGTTCCAGCAGCTCGTAGAGCTACTATACAAAGGCTGGCGGCTATGACACTCAAAATAACGGCTGTAGAATGGTTCCAGCAGCTTGTAGAGCTACTATATAAAGGCTGGCGGCTATGACACTCAAAATAACGGCTGTAGAATGGTTCCAGCAGCTTGTATAGCTGTTATATAAAGGCTGGCGGCTATGACACTCAAAATGGCGGCTGTAGAATGGTTCCAGCAGCTTGTAAAACTACTGTATAAAGGCTGGCGGTTATGACACTCAAAATAACGGCTGTAGAATGGTTCCAGCAGCTTGTATAGCTGTTATATAAAGGCTAGCGGCTATGGCACTGAAAATAACGGCTGTAGAATGGTTCCAGCAGCTTGTAGAGCTACTATATAAAGGCTGGCGGTTATGACACTCAAAATAACGGCTGTAGAATGATTCCAGCAGTTTGTATAGCTGTTATATAAAGGCTGGCGGCTATGACACTGAAAATGGCGGCTGTAGAATGGTTCCAGCAGCTTGTAGAGCTACTATTATACAAAGGCTGGCGGCTATTACACTCAAAATAACGGCTGTAGAATGGTTCCAGCAGCTTGTATAGCTGTTATATAAAGGCTAACGGTTATGACACTCAAAATGGCGGCTGTAGAATGGTTCCAGCAGCTTGTAAAACTACTGTATAAAGGCTGGCGGCTATGACACTCAAAATAACGGCTGTAGAATGGTTCCAGCAGCTTGTAGAGCTACTATATAAAGCCTGGCGGCTATGACACCCAAAATAATGCCTGTAGAATGGTTACAGCAGCTTGTATAGCTGTTATATAAAGGCTGGCGGCTATGACACTCAAAATGGCGGCTGTAGAATGGTTCCAGCATCTTGTATAGCTGTTATATAGAGGCTGGCGGCTATCACATTAAAAATGGCGGCTGTAGAATGGTTCCAGCAGCTTGTAGAGCTACTATATAAAGTTTGGCGGCTATGACACTCAAAATGGCGGCTTTAGAATGGTTCCAGCAGCTTGTAGAGCCTTTATATAAAGGCTGGCGGCTGTAGAATGGTTTCAGCAGCTTGTAGACCTAGCGTCTATGACACTCAAAATAACGGCTGTAGAATTGTTCCAGCAGCTTGTAGAGCTACTATATAAAGCCTGGCGGCTATGACACCCTAAATTACGGCTGTAGAATGGTTCCAGCAGCTTGTAAAACTACTGTATAAAGGCTGGCGGCTATGACACTCAAAATAACGGCTGTAGAATGGTTCCAGCAACTTTTATAGCTGTTATATAAAGGCCGGCGGCTATGACTCTCAAAATAACGGCTGTAGAATGGTTCCAGCTGCTTATATAGCTGTTATGAAAAGGCTGGCGGCTATGACAATCAAAATGGCGGCCGTAGAATGGTTCCAGCAGCTTGTAGAGCTACTATATAAGGGCTGGCGGCTATGACACTCAAAATGGCGGCTGTAGAATGGTTCCAGCAGCTTGTAGAGCCTTTATATAAAGGCTGGCGGCTGTAGAATGGTTCCAGCAGCTTGTAGATCTACTATATAAAGGCTGGCGGCTATGACACTCAAAATAACGGCTGTAGAATGGTTCCAGCAGCTTGTAGAGCTAGCGTCTATGACACTCAAAATAAAGCTGTTGAATGGTTCCAGCAGCTTGTAGAGCTACTATATAAAGGCTGGCGGATATGACACTCAAAATAACGGCTGTAGAATGGTTCCAGCAGCTTGTAGAGCTACTATATAAAGGCTGGCGGCTATGCCACTATAAATGGCGGCTGTAGAATGGTTCCAGCAGCTTGTAGAGCTAGCGTCTATGACACTCAAAATAACGGCTGTAGAATGGTTCCAGCAGCTTGTAGAGCTACTATATAAAGCCTGGCGGCTATGACACCCAAAATAACGGCTGTAGAACGGTTACAGCAGCTTGTAAAACTACTGTATAAAGGCTGGCGGCTATGACACTCAAAATAACGGCTGTAGAATGGTTCCAGCAGCTTGTATAGCTGTTATATAAAGGCCGGCGGCTATGACTCTCAAAATAACGGCTGTAGAATGGTTCCAGCAGCTTGTATAGCTGTTATATAAAGGCTGGCGGCTATGACAATCAAAATGACGGCCGTAGAATGGTTCCAGCAGCTTGTAGAGCTACTATATAAAGTTTGGCGGCTATGACAATCAAAAGGCGGCTGTAGAATGGTTCCAGCAGCTTGTAGAGCCTTTATATAAAGGCTGGCGGCTGTAGAATGGTTCCAGCAGCTTGTAGAGCTACTATATAAAGCCTGGCGGCTATGACAATCAAAATGGCGGCCGTAGAATGGTTCCAGCAGTTTGTAAAGCTGTTATATAAAGGCTGGCGGCTATGACACTCAAAATGGCGGCTGTAGAATGGTTCCAGCAGCTTGTAAAACTACTGTATAAAGGCTGGCGGCTATGACACTCAAAATAACGGCTGTAGAATGGTTACAGCAGCTTGTATAGCTGTTATATAAAGGCTGGCGGCTATGACACTCAAAATGGCGGCTGAAGAATGGTTCCAGCATCTTATATAGCTGTTATATAAAGGCTGGCGGCTATCACATTAAAAATGGCGGCTGTAGAATGGTTCCAGCAGCTTGTAGAGCTACTATATAAAGGCTAGCGTTTATGACACTCAAAATAACGGCTGTAGAATAGTTCCAGCATCTTGTATAGCTGTTATATAAAGGCTGGCGGCTATGACACTCAAAATGGCGGCTGTAGAATAGTTCCACTACTATTTAAAGGCTGGCGGCTATGACACTCAAAATAACGGCTGTAGAATGGTTCCAGCAGCTTGTAGAGCTAGCGTCTATGACACTCAAAATAAAGCTGTAGAATGGTTCCAGCAGCTTGTAGAGCTACTATATAAAGGCTGGCGGATATGACACTCAAAATGGCGGCTGTAGAATGGTTCCAGCAGCTTGTAGAGCTACTATATAAAGGCTGGCGGCTATGCCACTATAAATGGCGGCTGTAGAATGGTTCCAGCAGCTTGTAGAGCTAGCGTCTATGACACTCAAAATAACGGCTGTAGAATGGTTCCAGCAGCTTGTATAGCTGTTATATAAAGGCTGGCGGCTATGACACTCAAAATGGCGGCTGTAGAATGGTTCCAGCAGCTTGTAGAGCAACTATATAAAGGCTGGCGGCTGTAGAATGGTTCCAGCAGCTTGTATAGCTGTTATATAAAGGCTGGCGGCTATGACACTCAAAATGGCGGCCGTAGAATGATTCCAGCAGCTTGTAGAGCTACTATATTAAGTTTGGCGGCTATGACACTCAAAATGGCGGCTGTAGAATGGTTCCAGCAGCTTGTAGAGCTACTATTATACAAAGGCTGGCGGCTATGACACTCAAAATAACGGCTGTAGAATGGTTCCAGCAGCTTGTATAGCTGCTATATAAAGGCTGGCGGCTATGACACTCAAAATGGCGGCTGTAGAATGGTTCCAGCAGCTTGTAAAACTACTGTATAAAGGCTGGCGGCTATGACACTCAAAATAACGGCTGTAGAATGTTTCCAGCAGCTTGTAGAGCTACTATAAAAAGCCTGGCGGCTATGACACCCAAAATAACGGCTGTAGAATGGTTCCAGCATCTTGTATAGCTGTTATATAAAGGCTGGCGGCTATCACATTAAAAATGGCGGCTGTAGAATGGTTCCAGCAGCTTGTAGAGCTACTATATAAAGTTTGGCGGCTATGACACTCAAAATGGCGTCTTTAGAATGGTTCCAGCAGCTTGTAGAGCCTTCATATAAAGGCTGGCGGCTGTAGAATGGTTCCAGCAGCTTGTAGAGCTAACGTCTATGACACTCAAAATAACGGCTGTAGAATGGTTCCAGCAGCTTGTAGAGCTACTATATAAAGCCTGGCAGCTATGACACCCAAAATAACGGCTGTAGAATGGTTCCACTACTATTTAAAGGCTGCCGGCTATGACACTCAAAATAACGGCTGTAGAATGGTTCAAGCAGCTTGTAGAGCTACTATATAAAGGCTGGCGGCTATGCCACTATAAATGGCGGCTGTAGAATGGTTCCAGCAGCTTGTAAAGCTAGCGTCTATGACACTCAAAATAACGGCTGTAGAATGGTTCCAGCAGCTTGTATAGCTGTTATATAAAGGCTGGCGGCTATGACAATCAAAATGGCGGCCGTAGAATGATTCCAGCAGCTTGTAGAGCTACTATATTAAGTTTGGCGGCTATGACACTCAAAATGGCGGCTGTAGAATGGTACCAGCAGCTTGTATAGCTGTTATATAAAGGCTGGCGGCTATGACACTCAAAATGGCGGCTGTAGAATGGTTCCAGCATCTTGTATAGCTGTTATATAAAGGCTGGCGGCTATGACACTCAAAATGGCGGCTGTAGAATGGTTCCAGCAGCTTGTAGAGCTAACGTCTATGACACTCAAAATAACGGCTGTAGAATGGTTCCAGCAGCTTGTAGAGCTACTATATAAAGCCTGGCAGCTATGACACCCAAAATAACGGCTGTAGAATGGTTCCACTACTATTTAAAGGCTGCCGGCTATGACACTCAAAATAACGGCTGTAGAATGGTTCAAGCAGCTTGTAGAGCTACTATATAAAGGCTGGCGGCTATGCCACTATAAATGGCGGCTGTAGAATGGTTCCAGCAGCTTGTAAAGCTAGCGTCTATGACACTCAAAATAACGGCTGTAGAATGGTTCCAGCAGCTTGTATAGCTGTTATATAAAGGCTGGCGGCTATGACAATCAAAATGGCGGCCGTAGAATGATTCCAGCAGCTTGTAGAGCTACTATATTAAGTTTGGCGGCTATGACACTCAAAATGGCGGCTGTAGAATGGTACCAGCAGCTTGTGTAGCTGTTATATAAAGGCTGGCGGCTATGACACTCAAAATGGCGGCTGTAGAATGGTTCCAGCATCTTGTATAGCTGTTATATAAAGGCTGGCGGCTATGACACTCAAAATGGCGGCCGTAGAATGATTCCAGCAGCTTGTAGAGCTACTATATTAAGTTTGGCGGCTATGACACTCAAAATGGCGGCTGTAGAATGGTACCAGCAGCTTGTATAGCTGTTATATAAAGGCTGGCGGCTATGACACTCAAAATGGCGGCTGTAGAATGGTTCCAGCAGCTTGTATAGCTGTTATATAAAGGCTGGCGGCTATGACACTCAAAATGGCGGCTGTAGAATGGTTCCAGCATCTTGTATAGCTGTTATATAAAGGCTGGCGGCTATGACACCCAAAATAACGGCTGTAGAATGGTTCCACTACTATATAATGGCTGGCGGCTACGACACTCAAAATAACGGCTGTAGAATGGTTCCAGCTTCTTGTATAGCTGTTATATAAAGGCTGGCGGCTATGACACTCATAATAACGGCTGTAGAATGGTTCCAGCAGTTTGTATAGCTGTTATATAAAGGCTGGCGGCTATGCCACTCAAAATGGCGGCTGTAGAATGGTTCCAGCATCTTGTATAGATTTTATATAAAGGCTGGCGGCTGTAGAATGGTTCCACTACTATATAATGGCTGGCGGCTACGACACTCAAAATAACGGCTGTAGAATGGTTCCAGCTTCTTGTATAGCTGTTATATAAAGGCTGGCGGCTATGACACTCATAATAACGGCTGTAGAATGGTTCCAGCAGTTTGTATAGCTGTTATATAAAGGCTGGCGGCTATGCCACTCAAAATGGCGGCTGTAGAATGGTTCCAGCATCTTGTATAGATTTTATATAAAGGCTGGCGGCTGTAGAATGGTTCCAGCAGCTTGTAGAGCTACTATATAAAGGCTGGCGGCTATGACACTCAAAATAACGGCTGTAGAATGGTTCCAGCAGTTTGTATAGCTGTTATATAAAGGCTGGCGGCTATGACACTCAAAATGGCGGCTGTAGAATGGTTCCAGCATCTTGTATAGCTGTTATATAAAGGCTGGCGGCTGTAGAATGGTTCCACTACTATATAATGGCTGGCGGCTACGACACTCAAAATAACGGCTGTAGAATGGTTCCAGCTTCTTGTATAGCTGTTATATAAAGGCTGGCGGCTATGACACTCATAATAACGGCTGTAGAATGGTTCCAGCAGTTTGTATAGCTGTTATATAAAGGCTGGCGGCTATGCCACTCAAAATGGCGGCTGTAGAATGGTTCCAGTAGCTTGTAAAACTACTATATAAAGGCTGGCGGCTATGACACTCAAAATAACGGCTGTAGAATGGTTCCAGCTGCTTGTATAGCTGTTATATAAAGGCTGGCGGCTATGACACTCAAAATAACGGCTGTAGAATGGTTCCAGCTGCTTGTATAGCTGTTATATAAAGGCTGGCGGCTATCACACTCAAAATGGCGGCTGTAGAATGGTTCCAGCAGCTTGTAGAGCCTATATATAAAGGCTGGCGGCTGTAGAATGGTTCCAGCAGCTTGTAGATCTACTATATAAATCTCCATCAAAGCAGGATATAAAAAATAAAGAATATCCGCTGAAAACTCAGAGTTAATTTGGAAGTCGAATTTTACATTCTCATTGGCGACATAAACGAATAAAAATTATAAAAAGAAAAAGGGAATAACATTCGTTCAGCAATTGATGGGCACTCGTGAACGTGGCGGTTGGCGGTCACCTACAAAAATAATGAGTGTCAAATCCACCGCGAGTGGCAAGTTTATGAAGAATAGAATAAAATAAAAAATGCGCAGGTATTGGCCACCAGTGGTGCTTCCCACCGAAGGTATCCTCCCAAATGAGGATGTGGAGTCACCTCCACCTAAGTAGGTCCTTGTTAGGACTAAAAGGGATAATGGAGATCTCCCTTAACCGACATAGGGGGGCATCACGATAGACAGCTTTGCGACAATTAAAAATGAAAATATTTAAAAATTGAAAACAAAAAGCAAATAAATAATTGTGAATTAACAAAATAAAAAAAAAAAGAAAAAAACACAATATGAAAAAGAAAAAAAAACAACAAATATATAAGGAGTTAAATACATTTAACGACAAAATTTGTACATACAAACACTTATTCCATTTTTCATCTTTTTACATAGCACCATCGTTCTTTGGTGTATTTTGAGTCTTTGGAAAACGGAAGAACTGCAAACTACACTGTTATATTTGAAGAAAGAAGAAATACTTACAACACTAACATACGATAATTAAATAACGGGGTAGTGAAGAAGTTGCCTCTTAGAAATTGTACTTCGAAGTTACTTTCGGGCAAATAAAACCCACACAAACCCAATTAAAGAAAGTTTTGATTCAGCAATAAAGAAAGTTTGAAAACAAAATTTAATGAATAAAACAAAAAATTAAACCCAATTTCATTCTAGAAAAAATGAAAAAATTACATTGTTGAAATAAACTGAAAAAATTTATTATTTTTATATTTTTAAAATCGATAAACTGAAAAAAATTTATTATTTTATTATTTATTAAATCAAACAGTCAATTACATGTTTGGTAAAACAAGTGGCAGTGTTGACCGAGGAGCTAAAAAAGCAAAGGGAGAAAGTAACAATCTTAGAAGATAGGCGTGGGGAAACTGTGGTCGAAGTGGTTAGCCCACCCACTCGCGCAATAAACGAATATGACCTTATGCAGATAGCAACCCTCCCCGATGGAGATGGAAATATTTTCAGGCGCAGCCTGTCTGTTTTCCGCATGGATACGAAGAGCAGATATAATCATCCAGGATTATCAGGTAGTCAGGGACAAGCCTATGTATAGGGCACTGGTTCTTCATCTGAGATCCAAAATACGGGGCGAAGCAGATGAGATGCTCTACATATGCAACGTGCCCAATGATAGTTGGGAGGAAATAAGGGCGGCATTAGCCTCCCATTATGAGGACAAACGAGACCTAGGAACTTTGGAATACCAAATGAGTGTGATAGTCCGAAATAACTCGACTCTAGAAGCATTTACTCCCAGATCAACAAGCATCTTTCGCTTATTATAGAGAAGCTTAAGAGCGAGAATCACACTAGAGAAGCTCTTGAAGCGTTAATTCATTCGTACCGCGAAAGGGCCTTGCGCGCATTTGTAAAGGGATTGTCACCACAATTATCTGCTTTGGTAATAGTTAAGCACCCAAAAACGTTAGGAGAAGCTTATTCTCCAGCCCTAGAACTGGAAATCGTTATTTCAGCTGGAAAGCCCTCCCTAGCATACGCCTCTAACGAAACTTGGCACAAACGCACAAACACCCCTTACTACCGACCCCGACCCATGTATCGGCCTTCCTTCGCTACGTCATACGTACCCCCAAGAGCAACAAATACCATGTCTTATCCTCACCAACAAAACCCAATACCGTACCGTTATGCGTTACCTTCCAGGCCACAGGCTCTAACACCGGCTATAAAACTAGAAGCAAGTGGATCAGGCCAATCTAGGAGTCGTTATGGGAATGGCAGTAGCCAAAAGAGGAACTCTTCTGATTCCACGAATCCCTTTAGAAAGGAACAACGATTACATCATATGGCCACCGACGGTGGCGTAGTAGAAGAACCCTCACACATGAACATTGTGGGATACTCCGCCTCCGAAAATGGTGAATATTCCACACGCGTGGCACTTACCCAGCCATCAAATTCGAAGAGAATCGAGATCGAAGATGAAGTAAATTTTATGAAAAAGGCCTATCCAGCGTACCCTACATAGAATACATTGATGCAGATAGAAAGGTGCGACAGTTTTTAAACGACACTGGCGCAAACAAAAACTTTATCAGTCTAGATCTTTCAGAGGGTGCTATTCAACTACAAAAACCCTTCTTAGTACAATCAGCAAATGGACCCATAAAAATTTCACAATACCTCAATGGACCTTTCTTCGTTCCTCTGGGTAATGATATTCCACTAACCTTCTTTACTCTTCCTAATTTAAAAAGTTTCGATGGCATTATAGGAGATGATACACTAAAGAAATTGAAAGCGAAAATTGATAGGGAACATAACGTCTTAATCATAGAACCGGGGGTGGTAATACCACTTCTGAACCGGGAATCGACCCAACTTAATTTTGTGCTAGAAGAATGGCACCCCCAGGAAATCGAATCCATTATTGAGAAACTAATTAATGAGTTCGCTCTGGTATTCGACCCGGTTACCCCTGGTGGCTCTGTGGAAACCCGAATCAAAGCAACAATTCGGACTAATACCCAAGAGCCCATCTATTCTAAGTTCTACCCCTATCCAGTCAACATGCGGGACGAGGTTGACCGACAAGTCGCTGAACTTCTTTATTACGGCATGATACGACCCTCAGAAAGTTTCTATATTTCTCCAGTGTGGGTTGTCGCTAAAGAAAACACACTTCCTGAAAACCAGTGTTGAATTCCTGGGCTATGTTGTCACATCTCAAGAGATTAATGTAGATAGGAAAAAAGTAGGGGGAATGTTAAAAATACCGCCTCCCACCAATCTGAAACAGCTCAAATCTTTTTTAGGCATGACATCATATTACAGAAGATTCATCAAAGATTATGCGAAAATTGCCAAGCCCCTAACAAATCTCACCAGAGGAAAAATCGCACAAATCAAGGCCTCAAAATCCAAGAAAGTTTCCATTGAGCTTGGTCCACTGGAACTAGAAGCGTTTAAAGACCTTAAGACCCTTCTTTCTTCATCGGAGGTTTTAGCTTTTCCAGATTTTACAAAACCTTTTCATCTTACTACCGATGCATCGGACTTTGCTCTCGGCGCCGTGTTGTCTCAAGTTAGCTCAGGAGAAGATCGTCATATAGCATACATCTCAAGATCGCTTGACAAAACTGAAGAAAATTGCGCCACCATTGAAAGGGATATGTTAGCCATTGTTTGGGCTCTGGACAAACTACGAACGTTTCTATGGGGCTGGCTGCATAAAAATCTATACGCACCACCAGCCGCTTACGTATGCCATGAGCAATAGGAACTTCAATGCAAAGTTGAAACGTTGGAAGGCGAAAATTGAAGAATATAATCATGAGCTGATCTATAAACCGGGCAAGGCAAACGTGGTTGCGGATGCGTTATCGCGTATCCCCCATGCTCCCGAACAGTCGGACACAAATCTATTGGTCCTCCATGACACAGACTCGTTGGCAACAATGCACAGGGGACAATAAGACGCTTCTGACCTTATTCCCCATATGGAAGTCCCAATAAATGTTTATAGAAACCAGATTATTTTCGAACCATCGCGATCTGTCTATTCTTGTATTAACCCACCCCCCGGGTTCAAGCGTCCGTAGTCCCATTGAAAACATTGACCACTTCAGAGATAACTAGTTTGCTAAAGACTTACATCAATCCATCTGTAATTAATGGAATAAAAATATCTGAAAGCCATTTGCAGCTCCTACAAATATGTTTCCTAGATTTCTTTAAGTCCTACAAGCTTAGGATCACACAAAGATTGGTAACTGATTTAGTAGGAGAAGACGAGATTCTCGAAGCAATTGATAACGAACATCGCAGAGCCCATAGAAATCCCGAAGAGGGCAGACGTCAGCTGTTAGAACTATGTTATTTCCCCAAAAATGGCAAACAAAACAAAAGCGTTTACGGCAACTTGTCAGATGTGCAAGGCACACAAATATGACAGACACCCTAATAAGCCCCTTCTACAGCCAACCCCTGTACCGAATTCCAAGCTTTTCCCTCTAGAATCTAAATCGGCTCTCAAACTACGTGAGAAACTAGCAGAAGTGCTTCACTATTTCACAGCACCTAAAATTCTGGTGATGGACAATGAGCGGGGCCTCCTTTGTCCAACAGTTCATAATTACCTAAGATCATTGGAAATAGAGGTATACCACACCCCAACGCAGCGAAGCGAAGTAAATTGTCAAGTCGAAAGATTTCATTCAACATTCTTAGAAATCTACAGGTGTTTAAAAATACAAAAAATATAAAATTACTTAAGGTAACTGAACTCGTGCCTATGTCAGTTGATAGGTATAATAACTCGGTCCACTCAGTGACGAAACGAAAACCGGTTGACATTTTTCTTGACAGGGTTTCCCGAATAAATTATCAAGGACTAACAAATTTCAAACGCGAAACATTTGAGGACACCAGGGGGCTGATCGAACATCGACAAGAACTTGCCATTAATAGACAAGTTATATATTTCAAATAACAAACAAATACATTTGCCTATTTTAAAAAAGTTCTGTTCACATGCTTTTTACAAGCATATCCAAGTATCTCGCCCACTCATGCATATGAGCACCCCAGCGCCACCACCCGCCAACGGCCAATAACTTGGCTATTTTTTGTTCGATTTTGATCAAATTTGGTATTTTGCTGGGTATTAGTATCAATTTCAAGTGTGCCAAATTTGGTTCCACAGGATAAAAAATTACGGGAGATAATCGAGTTTTCAAATTTCAGGGGCGGAAAGGGGCGTGGAAAAATCTTTATACATACAAAATGTGCGCATTTACTAGGCAAATATACGTACCAAATATGGTGTCTCTAGCTGCAAAAGTTTTTGAGATAAACTTTTTTTTTAATTGCGGGGGCGGAAGGGGGCGTGGCAAAAATTTGAAACAAACTCGATCACTCTACATACTACACGAGCCTACATTCCAAATTTGGTGGGTCTATCTCTTATAGTCTCCGAGATCTAGGCGTTCATACGGACGGACAGACGGACGGACGGACGGACAGACGGACATGGCTAGATCGACTCGGCTGTTGATACTGATCAAGAATATATATACTTTATGGGGTCGGAAAAGCTTCCTTCTGCCTGTTACATACATTTTGGCGACTTTAATGTACCATTTCACCCTATGGGTGTATGGTATAATAAGCAAATCAAGGGTAAGGAAAAGAAGTTATACAGTAAAGAAAATTTGCAGGAAAATAGAAAAGTGACAGTTCGTACTAAGTCTGGTAAGCTCATTCACAAGGCACACCTTAAATCTAACCGTAAGCATTCATAATTCGCACATTTGGCCTTTCTACTATTAATTTTTCGTTGTTGCTGTTTTTTCTACGTTTTTCTTTGGGTATGTCGCAATTAAAAAATTATTCGAAATCACTATCTTTTATCAAAATAATTAATAACTGGCACTCTTCACAAACCTGGTAAATAATAATAAACAATACCATTTAAGAATACTAACCTAACATTATGAATAATATTTAATGTCTCCACCAACAAAGATGCCCATTCTACAACAGTCTGCTACAGCTCATTTCTTCAGCTCCTGTTATCCCAAAGCTCGCTCGAACCGCTGACCTGCGCCATACCAACTTTACAATTGAAGATGCAAGACAAAAAGCTGCTCTGATTGCAGATAGCTATGCTGACAAGACATTAAATGGACTTGGCAAAACGTTAACCATTGTCCTATTTTGCCGAAAACATTACGGGTATCACCAACACACCGAGGCTGCAACGTGTTGATCCGCGGGACGCAGATCTTAAGAGGGGGAGGAGTTAACACCATACAGCAGCATTAGCGGCTGCAGCAGCAACAGCTTCAGCATCAGCAGCAGCAGCGCCAACATCAGTGGCAGCACCAGCACCAGCATCAGCGGCAGCAGCGCCAGCTGCTGCAGCAAAAGGGGTTACGAGCAGGAGGAGCAGTAGCAGCGGGAGTGTGCGCAGAACGGGCCTGGAGACCGAAGACGAAGGTGGCTGGGGGGAGAACACCCGAGAGAGATTAACAGAGAAAATAAACGATTATAACGTGAGACCGAACCAAAGTCTTGATGATTGGGTGGTGTGCGTGCCATTCGGGGACGGAAATTAAATCCTTGCTACTGCAAGGTGACCTCCTCAAATAAGAGGAAGTTAACTTGCATAACTTGGCTATTTTTAGACAGATTTGGATCAAATTTATTATTTTGCTGGGTATTAGTATCAAATTTAAGTGTGCCAAATTTGATTACAAAAGGTAAAAAATTACGTAAGAAAATCGAGATTTTTCAAATTACGGAGGCGGAAAGGAGCGTGGCAAAATCTTTGCATATACAAAATATGCGCATTTATTAGGCAAATATGTATACATCCCAAATTTGGTGTGCCAAAATTTTTTAGCAACAAATGTGTGCGCGCTTACTACAGAAGGAGGGGGCGTTGCAAAAATTTGAAATAAACTTGACCACCGCACTGTGGCAGATTTGAAGAAAATAGCGGGTAATTGACAACCGAATTTCTGCGAATAACTAGGTGAATACGATGTGGGATTTGTACCCACAAGAATTAGAATAGTTGTTATATTAAGTATATTATTTATTAAATTAGGTAATTATAAACGGAACAATGGGTTTTGACAAAATTATGTATTTACTCATTTACACACACGTCGTTCGTCGTTCGACGTTTTCTCTAGACTTCTCGTTTTTCACTCCGCCTTGCCACCTTGTCTGCTCTCTCTCATTGCCACCTCGTCGATCAGCTGCTTCGGGAGTAGGTCTGGCCTTACAGCGTTACCATACCATCCCCACAGATCGGCCATCCTTAAATGCATTTGCCCCAAATGCGTCGTCGTCTTCTTCAAAGTCGTCATCATCGGCTTTGGAGTCATCTTCATTTTCGTCGTCTTCATCACTCTAGTTTAGGAGTCGTCTGTATCGTAGTTAGAGGTGTCATCATTCAATTCGTGGTTTTCCGCATCGCCTTCATGGTGGTCATTATTTGTTTTCAGCATCGTCGTCATCATCGTCGTAAACGTCATTCTCATTATCATCGTTGTAATCATCATTATCATCATCTTCGGAGTAGTCATCATCATTAACGTCGTTATCATCATCTTTATCATTGTATTTATCATCGTTAACAGCATTGTTCTCTAATCCTTTCGTAAGTTTTCTTAGTTATCAGCAACATCTTCATCGTCGTCTACATAAGGGATCCATTTCTTCATATATTCGGCGCAAGTAGTCGTATTTTTTGGGCCATCTACAAAGTGTGCATCTTTAGTGACATCATAAGTATCCTTTGATTTGACTTTAGTTACTCGATAAGGACCTAAATATTTTGGCTTTAACTTCAGTCCACCTCCGAATTGAGTACGTTTAATTGCAACAAGATCGCCTTCTTTATAAATTGATGATTGTTTTCGTCGTAGATTATAAGTGTTCTTGTTTTCCTCTTGTAGATTTATGATTTGCTGCTTCGCATGTTTCCTTAGGTCATCTCTTTTTTCGCTAAACATTGCTATCATTTCCTCATCAATTATTTGCTTCAATTGGATATCAAACTTTGTACGCATTTTAACTCCAACTAATAACTCGAACTGTGTAGTATTTGTGCTTCTAGAGTAAGTTGAATTTATTGTTTGCTGAACTCTTCCAACAAATTTGTACCATTTGCTCGGGTCATCAACAGAAAGCTTGGATAAAACAGATATAATAATAGCATTAAGTCTCTCTACTTGCCCATTTGCTCTAGGCAGTCCGGTAGTAACAGCGTGATGAAGGATGTTCTCTGAACGGCAATACTCCTTAAAGTCTTCTGATGTGAAAGCAGATCCTCTATCTGTAATAATCTGGACTGGGTTTCCAAATATGAGACTTTGTGCTTGCAATCTCGATATAACTTCTTGGGCGGATGTCGTCTTAGTCGTATATAACCAGCAGTATTTGGTGAATGCATCTATAACAGCTAGGATGTGTTTGTATCTCTTGTCAGTAGATTCAAGCGGACCCAAAAAATCAATGTGGAATGTTTGCAGTGGTTCTTCTTCCTTAGGCAATGGATTTAACAGTCCCTCCTTTTTCCCTTGTTTGCGGTTTGAGTTAATACACGGAATACAGCATCTAATATGTCGTTCTACTTTGGCCTCAAGTTTCGGTATATAATATTCTTTCGCAATTATGTCTTTCGTCTTCCTGATAGAAAAGTGTCCTCTCTCATGCGCTTCTTTGATCACGCTGGAATGATATAGGTACAACTATTAGTTCAACGTCGTTCACCAGCTTACATAAGAGACCGGCTTTCATAAAGTAATCATTGTGTGATGCTTTTTCAGATAGAATATCGATAATTGCTTTTATCTCGTCGTCTTGTCCTTGAAGATACTTTAGTTTGCTGATTGCGCTTCCATCGGTGATTAACATTACTGGATTTCGGCTTAAGGCGTCGGCATGCCGAATATGTGTTCCTTCTCGATGTTCCACCTCGAAGTCAAATTCTTGTAGCATTAGAATCCATCGGGCCACTCGTGTGCCAACGTCTCGTTTTTCCATGGTTTTGGTGAAAGCATTGCAGTCGCTTACGAGTTTGAAGCGGATGCCAAGTAAGTAGACTCGGAATTTGTTGAGAGCTTCAATAACGGCTAGTATCTCCAGTTCGTAGCTTGAAAACTTTCTTTGTGCGTCCGTTGTGATCCTGCTCATATAATATACTGGGTGTAGTTGTCCATCTTCAGGTGAGACTTGTAAAAGTACAGCACCAAACCCGTCAATCGAAGCATCGGTGTGGAGCTCCGTCTCATGGTTAAAATTAAAGATTTTTAATACGGGCCTCTCTGTGATCAATATTTTTAACCTGTTGAATGATTCGATTTCAAGATCATTAAAGTGGAATTTAGCATTTTGTTTAAGTAGATTCGTTAGAGGCTTAGCTATTAATCCAAAATGTTTGATAAATTTTCTGAAATATCCAACCAATCCTAGGAAACTTTGAAGTTGCTTCTGGTTTGTGGGCTGGGGAAATTTAGTTACAGCTTTGGTTTTCTCTTCCGAAATACATATCTTTTGGTCTTCGATTTCGTGCCCTAAAAACTCAACTCTTTTCTTTAAAAAACTGCATTTTTTTAGGTTGATTATCAGGCCGTAATTTTCACACTGTTTCAGGACTTCTTTGAGATTTAATATAGCCTCGTCTTCATCTTTAGCTGGAATAATGATGTCATCTACATATGGAATTGCGATATTTTTGCGAGTCAGCTCTCGAAATATAGCATTGATGTGCCTTTGAAAAACACTAGGAGAATTCGCTAGTCCAAATGGTACCTTCAGAAACTGGTATTGCCCGTTGTGGGTTACAAAAGATGTATATTTTCGACTTTCCTCCTCGACATCAACATGGAAGAATCCATTTTTCAAGTCAATAGTGCTGAATATCTTTGCACTTACCAATCTATCCAGTTGGTCTTCGATTAAGGGTAAAGGAAAATGGTCTCGTAATATTACCTTGTTGATCCTTCTACAATCGATACATAGTCTTGGAGAACCATCTCGTTTTTTTACCAGGACTACGGGGCTACTGTACTCTGACTCAGAGTGCTCGACTATACCTTCTTTTAACCATTCATCGACTTGTTGGTCTACTACGGAACGCTCGTTATAACCGATTCTTCGCGGACGCGAGTAGATTGGGGTATCATCATTAACTACGATTCGCATTTTTACGTTTGTCGACTTTGCGTTTACGGGTTTATAGTTTTTTATCAGTTCGCGTACTTCATTCTTTGCGGAATTGCTTGCATTAGCTTCAATATTTAAATCAATCTCGTCAACATTTGATGCATTTATTTTCATCAACACCGAAATTTCTGCTTCAAGCTCGATACTGTCACTCTTTCTTACACTTATCCCGTCAGAATTTATTTTTACTTCCGCAATTCTACAAAATTCTTCGCCTAACAGCAAGTCTTCATCAAGAAATTGTGCATCAATTATTAGAAATACCGATTTGAATTCTTGACCGTCAATTACGAATAGTTTTTCGATTGAACCCATGGCTTTGACCGCGTCGCCTTTACCGAACCCAATTAAAAATTGGTTGCATTCACATAGCTTTGACTGTTTTATTCTTTTATAAATCTTTTCGGACATAAGATTGTATTTACTACCAGTGTCAATAAAAGCATTCATCTTTAAACCGTCGATTGTTATCTCTTTATACATACGCGATGTTGATGTGTTTAGTTTTCGTGTATTACTCACTTCGCGTTTTTCCGATTTCTTGGGACAATCTTTGCCAATATGGCCAAACATGTTGCATTCAAAACACTTTTTACCTTTGTTTTTATCGTCACAGTCAGCGGCTGTATGACCTTTAAGACCACAATTAAAACATTTGATTTCTTTATTTACACTCCGAACTTGCTTTGGCTGAGAACTGCGATCACTTTTCTGGATTTGTTTATTAAAACTTAGTACATTCTTATTCTCACTCTAAGATTTCTCCCGCATTATTTCGTAGCATTTCAGTTTGTCTTTAAAGTCTTTTATGTTTTTAGCTCCATACAACATTGATTTGTTCGTACCACTGTCGTCAATACCATCAATAACATACTGGATCAATGCAGACTCTTCGACATTTCCTCGTGTAGATAACTCTTTCATCAGCAAAAAATATTCTTGTAAATTCTCGTTCTTTTTAATTTTCCGATCAGCCATCATTTTATGCAATTGGGCACTGTTTGTCGTCAATTTAAATTCATTGAGTAGCGCTTTTTTTAATTTCAACCAGTTATAAATACCCCGTTCGCTCGCAACAAAAAGCTTTGCTAATCCTTTTAATGACCGTTTTGCGAATATAAACATTTGTAAATCATTCCAATACATTAGCTTTGCAAGATCTTCGAATTCATTAATCCATACTTCTATGGAAAGGGTATCTTCACCATTAAACGATCTAACCGAATGTTCGATATCACGAAAATTTAAAGCAAATCTTGGAACACTTTGAATCGGAACGTTTTGAATTGGATCACTGGCTACTGAAGGGTTGTTTTTGTTTCTTTCTTCTTGTGCATCATTATCGTCAACGCCATTATTATCATCTTCTTCGTTTTCGCTTTCGTCAGAGACTTCGTCATTCGCGGCATTAAAATCAGCATCAGGCAGTAAATTTCCCTTTTTCATATTACAAAATATAAAGTTTGGCAGGTCACTCTCATTGTGGTGTAAATGTAGCATATTACATATTACAGCTAAGTCATTATCAGAAAGTTCATCGGCAATATATGACATTTTAATTGCATACTCTTCATCTGTTCTTTCGTAGTCGTAACTTTGAAATTCGCGTAACCGTTTTCTGTTATTTCTGTCTCCATCCCTTTCGAATACATATTTGTGAAGCAATGTAATGTTCTGTCTCTTTTCCGTACGTAGTTTTTCTTTTATAGCACCGAAATCTGCGAGCTTTGCCATGTTCACTTTTCTATGTCTGTATTGGTAGCGTCACTCTTATATGTGTGTGTATGTGTATTTTACTTCACAATTTGTCGAATTCTTGGAAACGTGTTTTAACACTTTTGTTTTTTCTCTTTCAGATCTCACTTTAATTTAAAAAAAATCACTTTTACATATATTTGTCCATCTTATTCGTCGTTTTAGTACTTTTTTACTATTTTTTCACATCATTTTATTTGAGACTTCATATTTTTTTAGTTAGGTTGAACCGTTATGTTTTTCTTCGATTAAGTTAGGTTGAACCGTTATATTTCTTCTTCGATTAAGTTAGGTTGAGCCCCCATATTTGTGGGATTTGTACCCACAAGAATTAGAATAGTTGTTATATTAAGTATATTATTTATTAAATTAGGTAATTATAAACGGAACAATGGGTTTTGACAAAATTATGTATTTACTCATTTACACACACGTCGTTCGTCGTTCGTCGTTTTCTCTAGACTTCTCGTTTTTCACTCCGCCTTGCCACCTTGTCTGCTCTCTCTCATTGCCACCTCGTCGATCAGCTGCTTCGGGAGTAGGTCTGGCCTTACAGCGTTACCATACCATCCCCACATACCATGCTCTTAATTTCACCTGTAAAGTCCTCACAACACAAAATTTATATCACTGCACTGCAATTTATGTAATAACCTTCTGTAACAACCAAGGTTGTTACATGAAGTACAGTGCAAGAGCATGGTATTCACCTAGTTATTCGCAGAAATTCGGTTGTCAATTACCCAGAAGAGGGCCGTCTCTTGCACCCAAAAAGGGCATGGAAATTTCTGGGAGCCCAAATGTAAGAGGTGGTGGGGTATTGTAGCTACTTTACTTAAGTTTGTATAGGCCAAGAGACCCGTTTAAATTGGTGCCGAAATCATTAAGCTGAGCTGTATATATAAATATATATATATATATATATATATATATATATATAATATACATATATATATACATATATAATATATATATAAATCAAACCTTGCAGTTTGAGCCGGCTAGAGGTCAATCTTCCAATAGAAGATTATTTCAAAGCCAACACAAAAAGGTCAGCAGGTTGTCTGTATAGCTATTTCAAGAACTACCAAGTTCTATCATCAGCAGACTTTGCTAAAGAACTCCGGAATTACAATAGCCATAATATGTCTTCAACGCTAGAATTAATTGGGAATTGCAGCAACTGAATGAAGTGAAAAAAGCTTGTAATGCCTACAACACCGAAGACCACATTTTTGTGCATACCCTTAGGCAGTATGAAAATTTAGTGTAAGAGCTTCGCCCTTACCAAACTAATTTTACTTGTACCATATAGTGAAGGGTTTTTTTGGAATAAAAAGTCCAAAGTAACGGCATCTACGTTACATTACGACCTATTTCAAATTTAAATCAAACCTTGCAATTAAGCCGGGTATGCAAGTTAATATGTTCAGGTTCAACGAATTCCATTTTTTTTTTTTTTTTTTTAATTTAACTGGGTTCCTCCAATTTACAATCTATCCAACAGAGGATAATAAGCAAATACCATGACCATACATTGACATGTGAGAATATTTAAAAAGAAGTTATGTGAGGAAAGAGTTATGTGAGGAAAGTAAAGAAAATCGGGTACGCTGAAGGGTCAGTCCTCATCTAGCTCCGGAAAACCCGGTCCGGCAGGTCCAATGTGTGCAGCCTCCTTAGACGGCGTGTGGCGGTGCTATTATCCATCAAGTTGATGGCCAGTGGGTTAGTGTGCCCTTCAAGCCGCACCAGATGGGCCTTGGTGATTCTGACAATTTCCTCGTGTACCCAAGGTATCTCCAGCATATCGTGTAGCTCTCTATTTGAAGTAAATAGATGGGCATCGGACAGGATTCTTAAAGTCCTATTTTGGAAAGTTTGTATGAGGTTCACGTTTGAACGGCTGGCAGTGCCCCAAATAGGAACACCGTAGGTCCACATTGGCTTTAGAATGGTTTTGTATATTAAAAGTTTGACGTGGAGCCGCAGGGTAGACCTCCTTCCAAGCAGCCAGAGGTGGCTCCTGAGTCTGGCGTTCAATTGGTAACGTTTGTTGCTAAGATGCGTCCTCCAAGTGAGACGTCTGTCCATAATGAGGCCCAGGTATTTAACCGAGTCGCTGAATGGAATGGTACTTCCATCCAGATGTATGGCAGGGCAGTATCCTCTTCGGAGCACAAAGGTTGTTTGCACAGACTTCTCGGGGTTGACGACAATATTCCAGCGCCGGAGCCAAGTGTTAATGGCGTCTAACTGCACCTGAATCAAACTGCCAGCAGTCTGCAGTGACTCGTCGGAAGCCAAGAAGGCGGTGGCATCCGCATAGGTGGCAGTGAGAACTCGTGGGTCCGGAGATGTCGGCATGTCGGCAGTGTAGATGGTATACAGAATAGGGCCCAGCACGCTGCCCTGGGGGACTCCTGCTCTTATGCTCTTGATTACAGAGGTGACATCACCGCATCTCACATAGAACATCCTATGGCAAAGATAGGAGCGCAGCCACATATAGAAGGGCGCTGGGAGAGCGGACTTCAGCTTGTACAGCAGTCCAGTGTGCCAAACCCTATCGAAAGCTTGTTTAACGTCCAGAAAGACTGCGTTACAGTACTTCTTCTCCTCAAGTGCTTCCAGTATTTTACCCGTGATCCTGTGGCACTGCTCCGGTGTGCCATGGCACTCTCTGAAGCCAAATTGGTGATCGGGGATCAAACCGACCTCGTCCAGTGTTGGCCGCATTCTACGCAAGAATAGTCTCTCAACTATTTTGGAGAATACTGCCAATAGACTGATCGGACGATATGAGGCGAGGTTGGCTGCAGGTTTCCCAGGTTTTTGGATCAGGATGATTTCAGCGCACTTCCACTGGGAGGGAAAGTGTCCTATCAGGAAGCATTTGTTTATAATGTTAAGGAGAAGCTGAACTGCATTTGTTGGGAGGGCTTTGACTGATGGTACGTCAATGCCATCATATCCAGGCGATTTGGACGGCTTTAGCTTCGCGATCTCAGCGAGCAGTTCATCTGATTCGACGTGCCGGATGGGGAGAGCCATTTGGCAGGGGACATCTAAAAACTCTAGCGTTTGGCTAGCTTCGAGTTGTGAGCACCTATTAAACGGAGTGAAGGCTTCAGTCAAATGGTTGGCGAAGGCTGCTGCCCTGTCGCTGTCTGAGCGGCACCAGGTACCGTCTTCCTTCTTAATAGGCTCCTTCCTCTTGGTGGGCCTCTTGTTGATGTTTGTCAGCCGCCAAAGATTACGTTGCTGATCTCCAGGCTCTACGTTTTGCAGGAAACTTTCTAAAGAATCTCGACGGAGACTGTATAAGAGTTCTTTAAGATCCTTTGCCGCTCTGTTAAAGTCGGCCTTGTCCCTGGGGTTCCTAGAGTTCTGCCATACACGACGCAGTCGTCTCTTCTCAGCGACCAGTGAGGAAACTTCCGAATTCCAGAGATGCGCATCTCTGCGTGAAACGATCCTTGTGTTAGAAGTAGGTGGCGAAGTGGCAAATGAGGCCGCATTGTGTATTGTGATGTTGAGCCGCTCGACAGCATCGTCCAGGTCCTCTGTTCAATGAAAGACGTTAGTGTTTCTTGAAGTTATTAAATGTTTATTTATTTATATATATATATATATAGGCACTAGCACATAAACCAGTGACTAAAGGTTGTCGCAACCAACACATAAATTGGGTGGACCTCGGAGTGAGATTACAAAGGTAGAAATGGGGGCCAAAGACACAGCGATGCGCACCCGATGTAGCTACAATTGGTATCTGATCTTACTTAGAATAATGCATTTCTTTTATAGTACAAAATAGCGAGCTCACTAGTGCATAGTTCGACATCGTGTTAGGTCAGCAAAGTACGTTTTTATTGATTAACTAGGTCTTTATTGTTTACTGCTGACCATATCAGATCTACTTATGACTGGTGAGCCATCGATATCTATAATCGGGTTACATACTTAACATTGACATACATTTCTATTATAATTGGCTTAATGTTCTCTTATTTTATATAATCTAAACACCAACATACTCCCGGCCGTTGAACACCTGTTCAACGTTATCCAACGTTGACCGCAAAATTGCTGGGGGCTGGGCTTACTGCAGCAGGAGTCGGTATGGGATTGACGATCCTCACGGTTGTCTGCTCTGGACCATTGTGTCTTGGGGGTTGTGAGCATCTTTTTATTCCATATACCATCACAAGAACCAATGGTATTGTTAGCGCTACGTAGGAGACTATAACATGGTAAGCCGGCTGGCTGGGGTCTTCTGGCAATTTCCAGTTTTGCTTAGTTTCCAGTTTTCCTTGAATGTTGCTTAGTTCGTTGTAGCTTAGCTGCATCTTTGTGAATTGTGTTGTTGTTGGCGCTACTTTTGTTGGGCCAATGCTGAAGTTGCCAAATCGGACATATGACAATTTCATTGTGTCTGTCGTCGTTATACGGTGACCTGTTATTTGTATAGCAGAACTCCTAGCTGTACACGTCGGGTCTAGAGTCAACAATCCAGTCTTCTTAATAGTGACACCTTGTATATTATCGTCACAGGTCACTGCGAGTTCAATTGGTCTAATGGTGGCAAAAATCCACTGATTTTTTTGATACATGTCGTACCACACGAATGATCTGTTTGTGTGTTGTATTTGGCAAGTTGATGATTTTGTGTTTTTGAATAGCTGGAACTCACAGTTGCTATTAGCCGAAAACGTCGTTTGTTTATCAAAACAAATATATTGCTCGTTGTTGAGCTGATGGCATTGTTCCAAATCGGCTCTTGAGAGCCCAATGTATTGATTCTGTTCCTTGTTGACAGCAATGATGGGAATTTTAATGTTCATGATTACAATCCCATGAGTTCCAATTGCTGGAATGGGCACCAGGTTATACAGTTGCACTGCCTGCGCTGCCACCAATGGAAATGTGACCTTAAATATCACATGATTGTTTGCGATTGTGCCTTGTGCCTTCATTAAGCCATATAATTGCAAGACGTCGTTATCTGGAACTGGCAAATCCAAACCAAACGGAAGATGTCTCTTCAGTTGGCTCAGATGTTCCCGAAGCTGGCCTGGTGATAGTAGTAACGGGCTTATTTTGCTATGATGGGCATCTGTAAATACTCGTGAAATTTCGGTTTGAATTCGTTGCAAATTCCCTGCAATAACTGTCATCTGAGTAGTTAACGTGATATACCATTGCAATGCCTTTACCGCATTGTCCTGGAGCTTGGTCATGTCGTTCATTTGTTGTTCCATTAGTTTCATCTGATTTTCAATTGTGGCTTCATCTCGCTTAATGATATTTATCGTTGAATCAATTACAGATGTCTGATTTTGCAGCAAGTTCAATAAGTACTCTTCATTTGATTTAACTTTTCGTATGGTGCCTGACATCTCTGTTGCATACCTTGAGTCCAGCACACCAAATAAGCCGTTCGCAATGTTCCCAATTATATCTAAAGGCGATCGTCGTTGGCGTTCTATGTGAAGGAGATCATTTCCTGTCCGTAGCTCTGAGTTGACATGCTCGAAGTGCCTCTGCATTGCGGTGCATGCCTCTGGAACCTTCATTAACACGCATATTTCTCCAACCTTTACTACTCCATCTGAAAATGTCTTCAGGTCGGCCCAATATGGTTCGAGATCGTAGAATGCCACAATAGTCCAGTCAGACGTTGCCATCCGTCCTGTGCCAATAATTTCATAGTATATGCCTGGTTTGGGGTTGAATCGAGTTATATTAGTTCTTTGAGCAAATGCTATAGGCAATAACAACAGCATTAGGCAGATCGTCATTGCCAACGGTGGCAGACCGATCGATAAGCGTCTTTTTGGTTTTGGTTCTGCGTTGTCCTCGATACCAGAGTCCTTTTGTGGATTCGATTCTGTGTCATCTGCCTCGATTTTACGTTTTGTCGCTGTCTCTCTAAGCAAGGGGGCCAATTTATGGATAGCCCGCTTGTAGGTGCCTCTGGCTGTTTTAACGTCTACCACGCGGACGTATCCATCCAGGCCTGGATATAATTTAACAATTCGTCCAATTGGCCACTGCAAAATTGGCACATTATCCTCCTTTAGAATTACGATCATGCCTTCTTTGACATTATTATATGGTTTTTTCCACTTGGATGTACCCTGCAATTCTTGTAGGTACTCTTGAGACCATTGTGTCCAGAATGTATGCTTAAGCCGTTGCACTAATTCCCATTGCTCTGGAATCGATCGCTGTGTTATTGGCTCTGCATCTGGTTGGGCTACTAATGGTTCTCCAATCAATAGGTGGCCTGGGGTTAGAGCTGTTAAGTCGTTGGGATCGTCTGAGTTTGGCGTTAACGGACGAGAATTCAGCACTGCTTCAACATTGACAATGATAGTAGACAGCTGTTCGAACGTTAAGTTTGCTGTCGATACGTTTTTTAACAGTAAATGCTTAGCGGACTTTAACGCAGCTTCCCATAATCCTCCGAAATGTGGAGACCGTGGTGGTATGAACTTAAATTGCACTCCTTTTCGATTGCAAAATTCCTTGATACTACCTGCTGCCGTTTCTGAGTGTATTGTATCGGTCAGTTCCTTAAGTTGGTTGTTTGCTCCAACAAAGTTTGTTGCATTATCGCAGTCTGGCATCTTCCTCTGCGCCCAATAAAGCGCTGAAGCGCGCCCACAAATGAGGAGGTGGACAGGTCTCCGACCAACTCCAAGTGTACTGCCTTGGTGGCAAAGCATACAAATACTGCAATGTAGGCTTTGTCGGGACGTTTTCCTCGAACCTTATGGTGGATCCAGAATGGTCCACAATAGTCTACTCCGGCATTGAGAAAGGGTCTATTCTGAGATACCCGATGCTCAGGTAAGTCGCCCATGACCTGTTTAAAGAACTGAGGCCGGTACTTGGTGCATACTACGCAGCCCTGGATCACATTCCGGACCATCGGTTTCACCTTAATGATGTGGTACTGTTGCCGAGCTATTCCGCGTAGTGCCTCATGTCCACAATGAAGATTCTCTTCATGAAGTTTTCGTAGCATCATTTTTACCACCGGATCATTATACGGCAAGAGATATGGATTCCTTGTTTCCGTTGATACTGGTGCTTGTTGTAGCCTAGTTGCTACTCGTATGATTGGATCTTCATCCAGTATTAGTGGCAATGTTGCCACTGTGCTTTTGCGATCTAGCGGTTGATCAGGTCATTTCTTTAAGTGCCGTAATTCATATGCAAATCCTGTTTCTTGAATTTGCTTAATGATCACTCTCCGTGCTTGGTCCAACTCTAACTGAGCCGTTGGTTTCCTGTTCTGCTTGTCACAAAACCGTAGCACATACGCCACTATTCGCTGTAGCCGGTAAAACGAATTTCTGTGATTTACCATATATATCCATTCACTCTTGTTGTTTGCCGTGTCAGTCACCATGCTGAATACCTTGGTTTTCTTCTCAGCGGTATCCATCGTGTGCTCTGTAGGCTTAAATGGTGCTGGCCAGCCACGTTGTGGTCCATGCAGAAATAGTGGTCCATACAACTATAATGTATGTGTGCTAAGCTGAACTGCTGATATGCCTCGAGACAGAACATCAGCTGCGTTGAGCGCTGATGACACATGCCGCCATTGCCTTGGATGTGATACTGCGTGTATTTTTGTCAACCGATTAGCCACAAACGTGTGGAAATGTGATGCCCGTGAATTAATCCAAGAGAGTACCACTGTTGAGTCTGACCAGAGAAATGATTCCACACTTTCTGATCCGAATTGGAGATCCTGTCGAACTCTATCCGTGAGTTCAGCTCCAAGTACAGCTGCACATAGTTCCAGCCGGGGCAGTGTCTGTTTTTCCAGGGGAGCCACTCTTGACTTGGCGCACAACAATCTGACCGAAATTTGGCCATTTTTATAGGTTGATCGGACATAAACTGCCGCACCATACGCCTTTTCTGATGCATCAACAAATGTATGCAATTCCTTGGTAGTGGGGACCTTGCCATCAAAAATATGCCTTGGAATTTTCATGTGGTTTAGTGCCTGTACATCCTCTCGGTAAGCTTCCCATTGCTTCTCCAAATACGGCGGTAGGTCACCATCCATCTCAATTCGTTCGGTAGCAACATGTTGAAGAAACATTTTCGCTCTTACCACTACCGGTGCGAACAGTCCTAGAGGATCAAAGATTTGACCGACTTCAGATAGCAACACTCGTCTGGTTATTCCTTTTGTATGTCTTTGAGCCTTTCCACATAATTGGTCTTCTTTGGGTGCCCATATGATTCCCAATGTTTTGACACTGTTTGTTCCAGTGTGTCACCGAGATTGATGTCAGCAATCGTATCTTCCCTTGAAATTTCCTTTAGAAGTTGACTGCTATTTGAACACCATTTTCGTATGTTGAAACCCTTAGGTCTCAAGATTTCTAGAAGCTCTTGTCTTATTTGCAGGGCTTCTGGTAAACTGTCTGCTCCTGTGAGACAATCATCAACATAAAAGTCATTTTTTAATGCTGATGCTCCAGACGACAATTTTTCAATGTTTTTCAGTGCCAAATATTCCAGACACTTCGTCGCTAAATATGGGGCTGACGTGGTTCCATAAGTTACCGTTTTTAAACGATAAAACTTTAGTTCTTGACTTGGATCCTCTCTCCACACAATCATCTGATTGAATTGATCGGCAGGGATTATCCAAACTTGACGATACATTTTTTCAATGTCTGCCGTGAACACATATTTGTGTGTCCTGAACCGCAGAAGAATTGAGAAGAGTTGACTCTGTACAACTGGTCCAGGATATAAAATGTCGTTCAGTGATTTTCCTGATGACGTTTTGCATGATGCATCAAATACCACTCTTAGCTTGGTGGTGGTACTTTCTGGTTTTAGTACACAATGATGCGGTATAAAGTAATGGTTCTTGGGAATTTGTTCTACCATTACTTGCTTTATATGTCGAAGCTGTTCATATTCTGACATAAATTTTACATACTCCTTTTTTATGTCAGGGTTCATTCGCCTCTCTAACGACATGAATCTTCTTATGGCTACTTCCCGAGATTCTCCAAGAGATGACGCCTCTTCAGCAAATGGAAGCTTTACAATTAGTCGATTGTCCGCCGCCGTGTGTAGGTTATCGAGGAAGAATTTTTCACAATACTCTTTCTCCGGACTCCTGTACTTTTTTATTGGCTCTAGTGTGCCTAGCTGCCAGAATCTTTCCAGTGATTCCTCTGGATTCATCATGCCTACCATACATGTGATTGAAGCTGACGTTGACATATTAATTCTGCCAGCAACAATCCATCCGAACTCTGAGTTTTGTAATGTTGGACGGTTTCGATTGCCCCGTGTCCTTTCTGGTAGCAGTATAGCATAGTGATCATCAGCTCCCAACAGCATATCAATTTTTCCGGGTTTATCAAATGTTGGGTCCGCTAATTGAATGTTGTCTGGTAATGTGACTTTCTGCGTTATTTGTTCTGTGGGTTGGTCACCTATTATGTGTGGCAGGCGCGTAGCCAGAAAAATTTTTCGGGGGGGGGTTTTCAGCAAATATTAAATGCACATATTCATACTTAATAATATAATGGATGACCTTTATTTCAAATTTTTTTTCTACAAAAGAATGTCTATTTTCCGACTTGTTTTCGCCATTTCGTTCAAAATATCCTCTGGAGTGACTTTAATTTTTTCGTTTTTCCAGCAGCATTTATTATTTCGTTTTGAATAGATGGACTTGTTATGTAGCTTTGGCAGAAGCAGTGTCCAAATGTTGACGTAAATCTTCATCACCACTTTCCAAGGCAAAACGCAATAGTGCTTTGAAATTTCCTTCACTTTCTTTTGCAACTTCTGTGGATATTGGATTGGAATCACGATGACCTCTTAGTGCGATCCCTTGTCTGCCACATAGAAGTACAGCCCGGATAATTGGAGTCAATTTCCGTCTATTGTCGATTCGCATTTTCATTCGACTCAAATCGATTTCACTCAAAATATCGTCTTTTTTGTTCTCAAAAACAGATTTGAAATTCTCTGCATCGATGAAAGCATTTTTGTGGTACTCTTTTTCTTGATGATCTCGGAACATTTCAAGGGCTTTCTTCCAGTTCCTGAACGGTGCCCCCACAAAAGTTTTCACAATTTGATGACTCCCCTTGCCAACTGATCCGACTGCAAATAAAACACAATATTTGCAGTAAACTCCATCTTCTTCAGCCGAGTAAGACAATCATTGAAAGGATCGCAACCAAGACAACTGAAATTTTAAATTTCGATTGCTTGATGTTGGAAACTTAAAAGTTTCATCTGGGACCCATACATCAACAAGAAGTTCATATTTTTTTTTGTCGTTGAGTTTTTTCCGGCAGTAAGTAACAATGTTTTTCGGGGAAACCTGCAAACATTTTTTTATTTGTAAAATTTTTATCTGGATCCGAAATTTCTATTTGTCACTTTCAATTACAAAGTTATTGATATGGAAAAGTGGAAAATAATTTGCTTTTCCCAGCTGCATTGGGAAAATTACGATTCTTATTGCTAGTAATTGTAACTTCGTGTATTACAAGTAGGAGCATTTTGAATCGAATAAAGGTACAATTGATTGCAGCAGCATAAGTAATGACTGTGAAATTTTGGGCTCGAGTGAAGATGCTGTATCGGGAGCCTCTGCTTGCTGCTTATCAGTTTGTTTAGAAGTTTCCTAAATGAAATGTAATATATTTTAATAACCGTAAGTAAGTTGAGGAAATCCAAAACATGATGATTCACTTGATATTCCAACTTGTAGTATTCGATATGACAATTTTTACTTACCTCCTGATTTTCTAACCTAGGTTTTTTAACGAAAAATTGACGAATGTCCATTCTTGAGTATGTGATCTTTTTAGTGTTTACTCACTATATTTAAGTTTACACGCTTTTTAGTGTTTACACTCAATTGGTTAAATCACAGAAAAATAAATATCATTCACTGATCGGTGGTAAGAACGCTGGTCAGGGTGGAATGGAAAACAACATCAATTTTCAAAATGCTGTAATATATTACGGAAGTTCAAGAAATTGTCGCTAGAATTTCCATTCATAATATTGCAGCCGAGTCAAAATAAACGGCCCTCGCTCAAAACAGACAAATTTATTTCAAGACGGATTGACGGACTACGATCAGCTGTAGTCAGCTGATTGACTTAGTGTGGCAACTTAGCGAAGATAAGCGAATGTGGCAACATCGGGATTCGCGGAGAAAAAACGTGCTTTTGAAACTATATGTATGTACATACATATGTATAAACTATGAATGATTTCTCCACACTGAGAAATATAATTATATGTTGTTTCTTGCATTTATGTCGTTGTTATCAATAGTACTTTCTTCACAAAATTTTCTACAATAAATAAAGTAATTATTTTATTACAAAAGTATCTTTCCAAATTTTCGACTATTTCGGGGGGGGTTTGAACCCCCGAAACCCCCCCTGTATACGCGCCTGATGTGTGGCAATACAAATGCCTCAACTAGCATTGCGAACTTGTTGTATCTTGACCTTACAACCAAGCTTACTCGCGCCTTGCTTATCTGTGGTTGACCACCCACTCCATTTATATGCACATGAGTCTCGCTAATTTTTAACAATAACTTCTTTACCAGTCTCTCTGAGACGAGATTTACTTGAGAGCCGCTATCCAGGAGTGCTCGAAATTCTCGTTTCCTTTCATTGATCCCTTTTACCACTACCTTGGCCGTTGCCAACAGGGTGTATTTTCTGCCAATTCCATACGCAGAAGCTGCAGAAGCAGATGTAGCAATTTGGTTACCTGTTTCTAAATGCAGCATTGTGTTATGTTTTTTATCGCATTTAAAACATCCCCTCCAAGAGCAATTTTTTGCCATATGGTCCGGCTTGAAGCAATTGACACACAATTTGTGTCTCTGCACCCAATTAAGCCGCTCTGCTGCGGATTTGGTTTTGAACTTTTCACATTGGAAGAGTTTGTGCTTTGCTTTTTCGCAGAAAGCACACAGGGTACTGTTTGTCCCAGATGCTGTTGCGCATGTCTTCCTTGGACTTGGTTTTTCAATGCTCCGATTTTCGTTTCTTGGTTTCCCAATCGCCTCTAATGTTAAGAAGCGCTGTTCCAAGAAGGATAGGAAGTCCTTTACTTCCTGCAGATCCCTTGTGTTGGAAAGAGATTGCTCATATAGTGCGTGGTTGAATCTATCCAATTTTCTTGTCATATGAAACATTATGACAGCATCTGACGATTCCATATTGACGCCTACATTTTTTAAGGCTTGCAATGATTCAAAAATGTTATCATGCTAATTCTTTATAGAAGCTGCGTCATTTCCCACATTTGGGTGATCAAACAGCTTTGTCAGTATGGCTGTTACTAGAACTCGTTTGTTATTAAAACGTTCCTGCAACACTGACCAAGCAGTGTTGTAATTGGCTTCTGTTAATTCCAGGTGCCGTATCAATCTCTCTGCTTCTCCAGAAAGGTTTGATTTTAAGTACCACATTTTCTCTCTCGTGGATACATTTGACTCATGAACCACTTTTTTGTAGATGTCATGAAATTGTTGCCATTTCAGATAATCCCCATCAAATTTTGGAATGGGAATTTTGGGTAGTTGCAATGATTGTATCGATTGCAATACAGGTGGTGATTGTATCACTACATTTTCTGCTAATGCCACACAGAATTTCAGCATTGTATTTTCTGCGGCCACAAACGTAGCTATATTATATCCGGCTTCGGCTGGATTTTCAGCTAGCCGGTGAATCTCATAATGGATTTCTTCAATTTGCATCCATAATTTGTCGACTACCGATTTGTAAGTCATTTTATCTTCAGGCACAATTTGTCTTAATGTCCTGGATAATGACTCCAGCAGAGCACTTTGCTTGCGAACCAGTGGTTTGATCATGACTCGCTCTTCCTCTCGTTGGCGAGCTTGTCTCTCTAGCTTTATTTTTGCCAAATGGTCCTTCCACTCTTCCACTATATTAGATACAACCGTCTTCATTTTGCTGAAATAGTCCGTTACAAAGTAGTCATCTTCAGTTGGTACGTTATTTAATTTGTCCATCAACTCCTGATGACATTTCTCGAAGTTCTCCCACATGTATTCCAGGAGCTCAAGTTTTTCCTCGAAATAAGATGGCTTCGTTTTCCTGGCGAAAGAATCTTTTTTGGTATTCCGAATGAAGGCCTGGATTGCCTCTCCTCGTTCTGTCTACTGTTTATAAAACTCCTCCATGTTCTTTTATATTCTTATGTAATTGCTTATCTGTACTAGTACTTGACCCGATGGGAGTTTATTTATTTTGTCAAAGACAGGGAACGCTCCGACTCGTTCCTAAAATTGGTCAAGTGTAAGAATAAGAAAAAATTCAAAGTCACCTTTTGATTAGTGTTTTAACAATGGTTTATTTTTATTTCCAATATACCTATTCTTTTACACTGATAACTGCCACGACAGTGAAACCAATTTTTTGAGTTTCTTTCCTTTGTTTCAAAAATTGCTGATCAATGCCAAAATCTATACTCGTGTGTACTACCTGGGTTACTGACCGAGTTAACTAGGTCAGATATTGCTGACGCCAGGGAATGCAACAGAGTTGAGTTGATCAAACTTTTTTTTTTTTTTTTTATGTAAAATGACTTTTTAAGCCAAACTTTATTTTATATAAAAAACCTTTTTATGATTTGGTCGCCTCGTTGACACGAATCGTTGTTAAATGTTTTTTATAAAGTGATCGCCTAGTTGATCAATTTTTATTCAATGGGTATGCACTGCTACCCCGTTGCGGAAAACCAACTCCTAGTTTTCCAATAAATCTTTTTTATTCGCCAAGGTGGCTACGCAATGATTGCCAAGTTAATCAATTGCGATAATTTTAGTCGGGACCCCAGATTGATGTGAGATGTTCATCAATTTGTGCCCTCGCTTAGGATTGTCGTGTCCAAAGCGTGCAAAGAAAGTAGTCGCCTAGTTGACCAGTTTCCTTTTTGTTGAGAGATTGGTCGCCTGAGTTGACCAAATGTTCTCGCTTGATGACGGTTTCACCAAGTCTGTTATTCTTTTAACTTGGAGCCGCCAATGTCGGGGTCACCAAAATGTTCAATGAAAGACGTTAGTGTTTCTTGAAGTTATTAAATGTTTATTTATTTATATATATATATATAGGCACTAGCACATAAACCAGTGACTAAAGGTTGTCGCAACCAACACATAAATTGGGTGGACCTCGGAGTGAGATTACAAAGGTAGAGATGGGGGCCAAAGACACAGCGATGCGCACCCGATGTAGCTACAATTGGTATCTGATCTTACTAAGAATAATGCATTTCTTTTATAGTACAAAATAGTGAGCTCACCAGTGCATAGTTCGACATCGTGTTAGGTCAGCAAAGTACGTTTTTATTGATTAACTAGGTCTTTATTGTTTACTGCTGACCATATCAGATCTACTTATGACTGGTGAGCCATTGATATCTATAATCGGGTTACATACTTAACATTGACATACATTTCTATTACAATTGGCTTAATGTTCTCTTATTTTATATAATCTAAACACCAACATCCTCCTTATCGTTCAGCTGAACCGTTGGATCCAAGTTATTTTGGAGCCATGTCTGAATGTTGGTACTTCTCTTGAACAGTCTGCTTCTGACTGTATTCGTGCTGGCTGGCATGTTAATAAGCAGCTTGACTGCACAGTGATCTGAACAGAGGTCTAGATCGTTGCTTGCGACAATCCTGTGTCTGTTTACTCCTTTGGACACAGCAAAGTCCAATAAATCTGGGATCTTATTGGGATCAGTAGGCCAGTGTGTTGGCTCTCCAGTGGAGTGGCAGTTATAAAGGGCCCTGCCCTTAGGATTTATGATACGGGATCCCCACCCCGTGTGTTTGGCATTAAAATCACCTCCAGCAACAAACCGATTACCTAAGCTGTCAAAGGAATAGAGTCTGAGCAACCAGGTATCTTGGAGGACAGTATATAGCCGCAACAGTGGTGTCTCCAGTCGGGGATATTATTCTCACCTTAGCGCACTGAGCCCAGGGTTCCTGAAACGCAGGGAGTTCCAGATATTTCAAACCGCTTTTAATAATAACTGCCGTTCCTCCACGCGCAGTTCCATTCGGATGGTTGACGTGAATAACGTCGTAGCCGTTGATGTTGAAGAATGACTTGTTAGTGAAATGTGTCTCCGACACGAGTAGGATGTCTACATGTTTGGTCTTGAGGACATGCTCGACCTCTTGCCTGCTCTTACACAGGCCGTTCGCATTCCATATTAGTATATGGAGGCTTAGTTGCATAGCTTGGCCATGAGAGACATTAGCATTTGCGACAGCGCCGCAAACTGGTCTAACATTTTATACATCATGGCCTCGAGACGATCAACTCTTGATTCGTTTCTTACTTCCCCATTTACTGGTTGTTCTTGCTGCTGCTCTTGCTGCGGGGGCATTTTTTGTGGTCCTCTAAGAACGTTGGCGAATGTTAAGCCAGGTGTGACGGCTGTAGAAATGGGGCCTGATGGACGAGCAGGCACCTTTGTCTTGGGAAGGTAATGTTCCTTGGCTTTTTGGTACACATTGCAACCTTTGTAAGAGGCAGTGTGCTCTCCTTGGCAGTTAGCGCAGCGGGGAGGGGCCTCCTTGGGCTTTTGGCACACGACAGTGGCGTGGTCATGACTTCCACACTTCACGCAGGCAAAGCGAAGTCTGCAATTCGCTTTGGTGTGACCAAATCATTGGCAACGATGGCATTGGACTACCTCTTTCGACTTGTGGGGGGGCTCGATAGCGACTATGCAGCTGCATACTCGTCCTTTGGCTGAAATGTTTGAAAGAGCTTCGACTTTTCAATTAGGAAGTTTTTGAGCTTAGTGAAACTTTCTTTGTCAGGTGTATTAATCCTTACACATCCGTCTCTGCCCGACTTATAGGTAAAGTTCTGCTTTCCAATGACCGCAGATTCGTCCGATAGTATGTCCTTTATGTTAACAACACCCGGAACAAAGATTGTGGGGGGGGGGGCTTTATTATCCGCACAGGTACTTTGGGGGCCTGATCTTGGATTGCTTCAATAATTATAATAAATATTTTTTCAATAATACACCAAGATGACATCGATAAAACACTGGACACCCTAAATTCATTTGACAGGAGTATTAAATTTACTATGGAGCTGGAAGACAATGGAAAACTGGCGTATTTGGACTCTATGATCATCAGACGAGGAAACGGATTAAAACTAAAATGGTATAGGAAGCCAACAGCATCAGGACGAATCATCAATTTCAACTCAAAACACCCCAAGACGATGATAATAAATACAGCAAGGAGCTGTATCCAACGGATGCTAAACATTTCGGATAAAATATACCATGAAGAAACGAAGAAGGAAATAATAAATATTTTAAAGGACAACGATTTTCCGGATAACGTAATCAAGACATTGTTCAAAAAACATAAATCCCCCATTGACAAAACTAAGAATGAGAAAACCTACTTATCTGTCACTTATGTACCTAAATTATCAGAAAGACTATCACATGCGGATTATTATGACAAAGCTGGAATAAAAATAGCACACAAACCTGACAATACCCTCAAACATATATTCAACAAAACAAAATCCAAGATAGAGATGACAAATAGAAGCAATGTAATATACAAAATTCCATGCAATGGACAAGGAAACATACCGTGCAATAAGATATACATAGGGACATTAAATTAAATAGGGAAATTAAAAACTAGGATTTCCCAACACAAATCTGACTATAAAATGAGACATTATACAGATACACCAAAAACAGCACTAATGACACACTGTGCAACTAGTGGCCATGCACCGAATTTCGAAGAGACAACAATATTAGATGAAGAGCGGCATTACAACAAAAGGTTCACATGGAGATGCATCATCAACACTCCGAGCGCCGCACGACTTAACTTTAAGACTGATACCGACAACTGCGCTCACATATACAGACATTTACTTGACAATAATTAGTTCTTAACTCCACGTCGAACGGTGCTGACGTGTTAAACAATGTATGTTAAAAGATTGTTAAATGTCACATAATTGTTAAATGTTCTTGTATCCTATTGTAGTTGCCCTGAAGACGGTTGCCGCTGCGCAACCGAAATATATCGGAAAAAAGAAAATTAAAAACTATATTTTGTTTTTATTTTTATTTGGAACAAATGACCTGAAGCCTGAGAAAATCTTAAGATAATAACTTTATAATATTGTAACGATCCTTTTTCGTCCTTCGGGATATTTACAATTATCTCTTGGGCTAGGTTCGGCACAACAAAATTTATTTTGTGCCCCGGTGAAATTAGAACAGGTTTGTTTATTGATTTGTTTTGGTGGTATGTTTATTTACGATTGTTTATGGGCTTGGTTGGATATGACAAGTTTCTTTTAGAGGAGTCCCGACCTCTTTCCTGGAATTTCGGTAACAGGATATATCGTTGTACCTTCCAATATGCTGGGAATCGTCCTGGAGCAGTTTGACCTTACTCGATTCTTGCATAAACACGGTGTCTTAGTCCTATTCCAAGGACTTGCTGGTTACAGGATAATTTGAGAGGTTACTCGTAAGGCCGTCTCAAATTATTCTGACTTTTCTTGATCCTTTCACTTGTTTGTTTCACTAGTCTGAGCTTTTAAGGTTACTCGTAAGGCCTTAAAAACTCCCTTGATTGACTTGAGTCAATTAGTTCCACGCCTAAACGAAGACTCCCTCTCAACTAAGACTGCCGGCTCTGTCGAGCGTGGTCCCTTAAATATATCCCGAGATGCCCATAGGGCGCTGGCTGCGGCGTCGTGCTGTTGGCAGCGGCGTTGGGATCGTGTCAGAAGTGGGTCGCCTCTTCCGGCGAATTCTGCTTACCAGCAATATTCAAAGAATGGCTAGGCTAAAAAGTGCTATGGGTCGCGATGCACGCGTGCTGTGTGCACTCGTTTAATTTCCCTTGCAATGCACTTTCATACGTATATCGTATCTATCAGATAGAGGGCTTCCCCATCGTTCATCCCTCCCCCTTCGGTTCGTATATTCCCCTATGCAATCCACAAACCATTATCGTTTCATATAATGCATGCATGCCCCCGCATCTTCCCGCTTGTACGAAATTGCCAGCGGTCGCATGTGGTTCGATCGGTCATGTTTGATCGTAAATCATGGGATCGAGCCATGTTGGACTTGGTTGCCCATCGCATGTGTGTGCATATCGGCTTCTTGCATTATGCTACCCACGCATCACCGGCGGTTGTGTGTGGTTCGACTGGCCACGTTTGATCGTATGCCACTTCTATCGAATCGGTTCGATCCATCAGCAGCGGGTTCGGTCGTATATCGTACGTTTGGTTTGTGTCTCGGGTGTATCTTGTATCTTGTGCATCCTTTGCACCGCTTGATTTTGTTGTTGCTGGCTTGTTGTGCGGGATATTATAGTTAATTATAATGTTCCTCACACTCCCCCCCTTCTTCGGGAGTGATTTGCCCTCCCCTGTCCCTTGTACCTTGTGTTTGTTTTCTGTATGTGTATTTCTTTCTCGCTGCCATGTCCTCAGAGTCGTCCTTACTCATTGTTCATCTAGTTTCTTGCCATCTGTTTGTTCACATATTTGTTGTTTCATCTGGCTGATGTGTGCTTGCCTGGTTTTTCCTGTTTCTTTGTGCCGTAATTTACATATAACTGGAGACAAAAAACCTGTCACTTCATATGGACCTCCAAATCTTGGTGCCAACTTTGCTGCAAATCCTTCGGCCGCATTCGAGAGATGGTGTTCTTTTGCCCATACTGTGGTTCCAATTGTTGGTCTCCACTCTCTCCTCCTTAGGTTATAGTGACGTGCCTGATCTTGTGCCGCCGTCTCCAGATTACGTCTTATTAGCTCGAACAGATCTTGCACTTGTTTTGCCTTCGCCTCTGGTGGTATGCTTTGCTTTCCTGTGCCTGTCGTGACACTATCGTATATCGCGCCTGGCATTCTAGGTTCACGTCCTTGTATCACATATGCTGGCGTAAATCCAGTTGACTCTGATTGACTAGTATTTACAGCTAGTGTTATTTCCGGCCAGCTCTCATCCCAATTCCGTTGATTTTCACCGGTAAACTGAGCAATCATTGTTTTCACTGTTCTGTTTGCCCTTTCGGTTGGGTTTTCTTGTGGTGTGTATGGTGCTGTTAATTGGTGTTGGCATCCCCATTCCTCTAGCATTTTCTTAAACATTCTGCTAGTGAATTGGACCCCATTGTCCGTTATTACCACTTTAGGAACTCCAAATCTCGACAGAATCCTTTCCCTAAAGGCCTTGATCAGATTCTCCGCAGTTGCCTTTCGCATGGGTATCAGTTCTGTCCATATTGAAAATCGGTCAATGATTACTAGTAGCATTGAGTTTCCATGTTTCGACCGTGGTAAGGGTCCGACGAAATCAGCGCAAACGGTGGCCCATGGTTCATCCGGTATTTGCGTTAGCATTTTCCCTGCTGCTTGCTGTTGGTTGGGTTTGTATTGTTAACACGTTGTACACTTTCCCACGAATTTCTTGATATCTCGTTGCATTCCTGGCCAATAATATCTTGACGCAGTTCTAGCAATCGTTCGCCTGTTTCCTGTATGCCCTGCCGTTATGGAAGTGTGGTTTTCTTCCATCACTTGGTTCCGTAGTGTCTTGGGCACACACAATTTCCATGATATTACTTCTTCTTGGCCTGCTCTATGCGGAATATTCCTGTACACCTGGCTGTTTTCTACCATGTAATCTGGATATTTCTGTGGTTGTTGTTGTATTTTCTTTATTATATTTTGGATCCACTCACATTCTTTGTTTGCTTGTCGTAATCGGGCGCCATTGTCTACTATTCTTTTGCACCCTTCCATCGGTTGTCTTGATAGTGCATCGGCGACAATGTTTAATTTGCCCTTTCGATATGCTATTTCCAAATCGTATTGTTGTAATTCCAGTGCCCATCGAGCTATGCGGCCCGTGGGGCTCTCTATACTATTCAACCACTTCAACGCCATGTGGTCTGTCACCACCTTAAATCGGTATCCCTCGAGATATGGTCTTAGCTTGCGTACTGCCCACACTATTGCTAGGCATTCCTTTTCCGTTGCCGAATAGTTCTTCTCCGCTTGGTTCAACTCTCTCGACAGATATGAAACCACTCTTTCCCCCTCCTCGGTGTTTTGTACTAGTATGGCCCCTAATCCTATGTTGCTTGCATCTGTCTGGAGTACGAACATTTTTGTGAAGTCTGGGCATGCCAATACTGAGTCACTCGTGAGTTTTTCTTTTACCGATTCGAATGCTGCCTGATGCTCTTCGCTCCAATGCCATTTGGTTTTTTTCTTGAGCAGTGCGTTTAACGGGTGTGTTATCATAGCAAAATTTGGTACGAATCGTCTGTACCACGAAGCCACTCCTAGATATTGCCGTAATTCTTTTGTGCACGTGGGCGGCTTCAATTGAGCTATTGCTGCCACCTTGTCTGGGTCCGTTGCAATACCGTTTTCTGTTACCAAGTGGCCTAGAAACTTTAGCTCTTTTCTAAAGAATTGGCACTTTTCAGCATTTATTCTTAAGTTTGCTTCTTTCAATCTCCTGAATACTTCTTGCAGGTGGTCCATGTGTTCTTTGATTGTTTTGCTTACTACCACTATGTCATCTTGGTAGGCGAACGCGTTTGGTATCATTTCTGGGCCAATGACTTGGTCCAGAGCCCGTTGGAACGTTGCTGATGCGGAGTGTAACCCGAATGGCATCACTTTCCCCATTTTGATGTTTTCTTTCCAATTTTCAAACTTTTGTCTTGTTTAAAATTTCACCAGTATAGCACGTTGGGCGCCAGTTGTAACGATCCTTTTTCGTCCTTCGGGATATTTACAATTATCTCTTGGGCTAGGTTCGGCACAACAAAATTTATTTTGTGCCCCGGTGAAATTAGAACAGGTTTGTTTATTGATTTGTTTTGGTGGTATGTTTATTTACGATTGTTTATGGGCTTGGTTGGATATGACAAGTTTCTTTTAGAGGAGTCCCGACCTCTTTCCTGGAATTTCGGTAACAGGATATATCGTTGTACCTTCCAATATGCTGGGAATCGTCCTGGAGCAGTTTGACCTTACTCGATTCTTGCATAAACACGGTGTCTTAGTCCTATTCCAAGGACTTGCTGGTTACAGGATAATTTGAGAGGTTACTCGTAAGGCCGTCTCAAATTATTCTGACTTTTCTTGATCCTTTCACTTGTTTGTTTCACTAGTCTGAGCTTTTAAGGTTACTCGTAAGGCCTTAAAAACTCCCTTGATTGACTTGAGTCAATTAGTTCCACGCCTAAACGAAGACTCCCTCTCAACTAAGACTGCCGGCTCTGTCGAGCGTGGTCCCTTAAATATATCCCGAGATGCCCATAGGGCGCTGGCTGCGGCGTCGTGCTGTTGGCAGCGGCGTTGGGATCGTGTCAGAAGTGGGTCGCCTCTTCCGGCGAATTCTGCTTACCAGCAATATTCAAAGAATGGCTAGGCTAAAAAGTGCTATGGGTCGCGATGCACGCGTGCTGTGTGCACTCGTTTAATTTCCCTTGCAATGCACTTTCATACGTATATCGTATCTATCAGATAGAGGGCTTCCCCATCGTTCATCCCTCCCCCTTCGGTTCGTATATTCCCCTATGCAATCCACAAACCATTATCGTTTCATATAATGCATGCATGCCCCCGCATCTTCCCGCTTGTACGAAATTGCCAGCGGTCGCATGTGGTTCGATCGGTCATGTTTGATCGTAAATCATGGGATCGAGCCATGTTGGACTTGGTTGCCCATCGCATGTGTGTGCATATCGGCTTCTTGCATTATGCTACCCACGCATCACCGGCGGTTGTGTGTGGTTCGACTGGCCACGTTTGATCGTATGCCACTTCTATCGAATCGGTTCGATCCATCAGCAGCGGGTTCGGTCGTATATCGTACGTTTGGTTTGTGTCTCGGCTGTATCTTGTATCTGGTGCATCCTTTGCACCGCTTGATTTTGTTGTTGCTGGCTTGTTGTGCGGGATATTATAGTTAATTATAATGTTCCTCACAATATTAATTAGTACGAGACAAATGTTGTGTTGCGATATAGCTGTGTTCCATGAGCCTCTCTCCGAATAAGAATGATCGAGCGAGATAGAAATAATAAGCAAGGTCCCAAAAATATAGTAGCGGCATACAACATACTATCAATGATGCCAACTGCCCAAACAGGCATTTGGCATGTTCCCACATAGCAACGTGTTAAATGGCTTATGCTCACATTTCAGCATATCGTACGCATATGAAAGTCATATGAGTTAACTATTCCCCCTCTAAAATTCGACAGTCCTCGGTCGCCTTATGATTTGCTGACATCAGGCCTGACGGTCTGGTTAGGTCGTTAGATGATCCAAGGGAGGCGAGGCCGCCGACGATGCCGATTTATGTCAAATCCGGACCGCCGTGCCTCGGTTTACATCTTGTCGACAATCCTTCTTGAAGTTGAAGACGTGCCTAAGATACTCGGTTGACAGCTGTTGATAGTATGACGAACGGTGTTGCTTGACCGTTGTTCGTGTTCATGAATTTCGGGTTGTTACGATGCAGATGCCTAACATATCTTGTCGCTGATCCCAGGACGTCAGTTGGTTGCGTTAGTTCTTCGTATAACTGGACTGCGTGGAGGTCACTGTGGCAACCACCAGTTGATTGGATTTGGCCTTGAGCCATAAGCGGTATCGTCTGCTCCTAACTGGATGCATGCCTACTTGGAAATCAACTCGTATGCTTTGGTGACGGTAGTTTACGGCGAGTCGTGAGAACCAGGGTTACTCGTTGGTGTCGGGTAATCTTCGAATTGGGCTTGCTCGACCATGCCATCACGTATGTCGAGGGATTTTAAAGCCTTTCTGGAACACATTTTGACCCGAGGACATTATTAGTAATGGAACAATGATTGCGTTTAGAATCTTAATACTCGACATTGTTATATTTTGATCTATTTCCCTGTGAGTTGGATAGTTGGAAGTCATTCTTATTTGAATAGCCCAAAACTGTGGCAATTACCAAATTCGCTTTTTTTTACGTGAGAGATAGAAATTAATAATTCTTGTAATTCTTGGTTGTTATATTCATTTATTGACAACAAAATCTCGGATGTTGTGCTGCTTTCATGCTGTTTTTTCATTCACTTCGTCAATTTGTTATTATTATTGATACAATTCATAAAGATCGAGTGTTGTTAATTTATTAATTGGACCCATGTGTTAATAAATTTTCATATTGTTGGATTAAGATAGAGTGTCGACTATAACTAATGAAAACGTAGCTTAAATACTTAAGCCATGAAAAAGAAATGTACTGCTTTTCCCCACCAAATCTCCTGTTAATTTTCACTAAAACCTTGTCGCCGACATTCCAAACCCTGCTTTGCCTATTTCTGTTGACCCTTTCACGTTGTGTCACCTGTGCCCTGTTTAGCATATGCTTAACACCTTTACTAGCTTCCGATGAAGGACAAAAAATCTGGGACGGTGTTTTTTGTGTTACCGAATGAATTGTATGGTTATACTCTATTGTGGCTAACAAAATCAAATCGACAGTGTCGACATTTTCCCTTTTAAGCTTAACGCATCTAGCGATTTTCTCTACGGCGAAATTGTTTTGTAGAAGGGTTTTGATGGTCATAGAATTTATTGAAGGTTCATTGTCGCAATAGATAGTTTTCTTTAAAATTAAAAAGCAGACAATTCTTGGAATCTCTATAGCATACTTTTTGGTTAAAAATTAAATCAATATAGAACCATATCCAAAGTGTAATATATTATGCTTTATAACAAAGAAGAACCGCTTTGATATTTTGTAAATTGGTATTAAATAATACTTAATATATTAATAGGTTAAAATAAAACAGTTTTTAGCATAATATTATGTTTATAATATACAATAAAATACTGCAAATGCGGCCAATTTGAATAAGTTGAATACACTTTTCTCGAAAACCTGACGTGTTGGACAAGTACAGGGCCGTGTTCAGCACCCCTCAATTACTATAGGGCACCTATTGAACTTAAAACACTTTTTCATGACCTCAAAAATGTCGGCCTGTGTATCCAGATCTGGAGGAGTCCGACCGACTCCGATAAGCTGTCGGTTACCTTAGCTTGTACGAGGATGGATCGATATCCATTGGTTCTGGGGCCTGGTTTGTGGTTTCTTTATTCTTCTTTATATATGACAAGCTTCTGCTCTCTGACGTGACGGTCGTGTTTTTGCTTAGCTCCTGAGTTTTATTAATATATATTGTTTTCTCTCAATTTTTAATTGTGCCTAGTTTGTTTTCGTTTTCGCTGGTGTCGTTTGCTTGAAACCCTTATGTTTTATTTGCATAATTCGCCAAATTAAACAGTTTTGTTTTTTTCTTTTTTGTGATTAGTGTTTGGTGCATCTAAATTGTTTTTATTTTTTTCTTATTGTTCTCTCTCGTCATTGCTTCTGCAGTTGCTTCCCTCATCGCCCCCATCATACCATCAGTGCTAGTGGTTTTGTTGTTCTCTCTGCTTTGTGCTTGTGCTCAGCTTCTCTCCCGCGTAATCACTTTTGTAAGTCCGCCTCTCAAAGCTCGTCTTATAACTGTTCTTGCACTCTCTCTTGTGCTGTGTACTCTAGCTGTCTCTTTGTTTTATTTGTAGTCATTGATTTTTTATCGATAATTATCTTCGTGCTGTTTATTTAAATTTTTATATATATTTTTTTTTTTTTTTTTTTTTTTTTTTGCTTTGTGTTTATTTTGGCTTTTCAATGGCTTGTTGTCTACCCAATTGGAAGCATTCTGATCGTTTTGACGATCAGTATAGAGCAATATCGTGTTGGCTTTGCGATAATCTTATTCACTTAAAATGTGCTGGCCTCAACGGCCGTGATTACGACAAATTTTCTGGTTTGTCTGTGTCTAAGCCTGAGCTTGGCTTAATGCGCTGGACTTGCCCATCTTGTGCCAGCCAGCAGCTTGATTTTAGCCGAATGTACAGGGATCTTCGTTTAAAGTTTCTTTCTCTAAATAAAATGGCCAAACAGCTGTCTAATGAGTGTAACTCTAGCATACATTTATTGTCGCAATTCAAGTTTGGTCCACCTTCTAAGGAATTGCCCAAGAAATGTACCCTTGAGTTGCCTCATAAGCAGTCGCCCGCACTTTCTATTACATCTTCTCCCATTTTACTTTCGCCTACACCATTTTCTTGTCCCTCTTTATGCTCTTCTTTTCAGATTGATGTACCCACCACAAGCCCTGGTGTACCTCAATCTATCCCTCACGGGAACTCTGATTAATTACTGGATCATGCTGGCTTTCAATCACTTGCGGATCCCAATGCTCCTCCGCCTCCACTAACTATAGTGCCTCATCGTAAACAATTATTTATCTCTAGGCTTGCTCCAGATACTTCTGAATCGTCTGTGGCAGCTTGCATTGGTAATATATGCCCTGCTAAGGTTTTAATTCAAAAGTTTAAGTTTTCTAGGCCTCGCGAAATCTCCTCTTTTAAAATTACTGTACCAAATGAGTATTTCTCAGTTATGGTTGACCCTAACTTTTGGCCAGAGGGCCTAGTTGTACACGAATTTGCGCCCAATAAGCGCTCCCGCCCTTTGCCTGTCCACCTTCCTAATGTATCTTCTGCTTCAAAAAACTAATAACGTCTAGTCTTTCCATTCACTATCAAAATGTAAGAGGACTTCTTACCAAGCTCTCTAAATTATTCTGTGATAGCTTAACCTTTACGGCTTAAATATTAGCTTTCTCTGAAACTTGGCTTAATTCCTCTGTTTTGGATAATGAAATTCTTTCTAATAACTTTATTTCTTATAGGCTTGATCGTGTTGGTCGACGTGGCGGTGGAGTACTCATTGCTGTCAACTCGAATCTGTGTTTAAGTGTTATGCCGATTGATCTTCCCTTAGGTGTTGAGTTTATTTGCGTCGAAGTTACATGTTCTAACTTTAGCTTATATATCTCTTGTTCATATATTCCTCCAACTTCTAATATCATGATCTACATGCACCATGCTGATGCTTTGCGAACTATTTTTAGTCGTCTTAAAGATCGTGATTTTTTTATAGCTTTAGGTGATTTTAACTTGCCTAATGTTTCTTGGCTTGCTGATGATAATCTATCTTTCTTAATTCCTTAATCTCAACATGTTTTTCTTGATAGCCTACTTGAATGTCCGCTATATCAGTTGAATTCTTTTCTTAACTCTTCTAAAAGAATCCTCGATTTTGTTTTTGTCTCTGATCCCACTGTTAGTGCTGTATCACAAACACAGCCCCTAGTGAAGCCTGAAGATACTTATCACCCTACCATTGAAATTACTATTTCTTACAATTCCGTTAATAATTCATTCAATAACATCTCAAATTCTCGTCGCAGATGTTTTCGTAAAACAAATTTCAATCTTCTTAACAGCCTTATTTTCTCTTTTGATTGGTCATTTCTATTTGAGTGCTGTGATATAGATTGTGCAGTAAATTTTTTCTACTCTGCTCTTAATTCTCTAATTGATAAATGCGTTCCTTATGTGAATGTCTCTACCGTCTCCAGTGCGCCAGTCTGGTTCACACGTAGGCTCTCTAATCTCCGTAATATTAAATCGAGTTATTTTAAAAGATTTAAAAAAATTGGTTCGCGACTTAACTATGTAAATTATTGTGTAGCCAAATCTCAGTTTTGTCTTTAAAATACTCAATGCTACAATAATTATATCGTTCGCTGTAAGGTTGAATTTTATAAGAACCCCAAAAGATTTTACAATTTTGTTAATTCCAAAAGACGCTCTAATTTACTACCTTCCTCCTTCAGTTTTAATGACCAGACTGCTAATAATGATTCAGATATTGCAGATTTGTTTGCTAAATTCTTTCAGTCGACTTATTCTACTACTGTTTCGGATCCCACACCCTATCCCTGCTCAATCCCACATTTAAATTGTATGTTTTTTCCTAGTATTATTGAAGACTGTATTATCTCTAGCTTGTCATCTATGGCGTCTTCCTTCGTATCCGGGCCTGATAATATACCTAGTTGCATCCTTAAAATGTGTTCGATTTCCCTATCTAAGCCTTTATCTCGGTTATTCCTTATATCGAGTGAGACTTGTCGCTTCCCTAATTGTGGAAGGAGTCTTTTATTATTCCGCTTTTTAAAAAGGGTAACAAATCGGATATTTCTAACTACCGTGGCATTGCCAAACTTTCGGCAATACCTAAGCTGTTTGAGAAAATTATTACGTCTTCCCTTCAACACCTATCCAGATCCGCTATTTCTGCTTGTCAGCATGGCTTCATGAAAGGTCGTTCGTCGCTTACCAACCTTTTAGAATTGACTACCCTTGTACACCATGGCTTCCGTAAAAAGTGTCAAACTGATGTTATTTATACTGACTTTAGTAAGGCTTTCGATACGGTTGATCATTCCTTGCTTCTCAAGAAACTTAACATCATGGGTTTTTCCCCGAAACTATTGGCTTGGTTAATGTCGTATCTTATTGGCAGAACACAAAAGGTGTCTTTTCGTTCCTCGATATCTAAAACTGTTCGAGTTACGTCAGGTGTCCCCCAAGGCAGTCATCTGGGCCCACTGTTATTTACCTTGTTTATAAACGATTTGCCTTTGGCCTTGGCTCATTCACGCGTGCTCATGTTTACGGATGACGTTAAGATTTGTTATTCATATAATGATCCTTCTTTCCAACAGTACTTGCAATCAGATCTCGATGCGTTCTGTGTTTGGTGTCACGTTAATAAATTACACCTTAATGCCTCTAAATGCTCTTTTATGACTTTTAGTCGTTTGTCGCCGTTCCTAGCTCATTACTCTATTAAGTCTGTTCTGTTAGATTGTGTACCATCATTTAAAGACTTTGGCGTTATGTTTGACCCAAAACTTTCTTTTAATATTCATATATCTTCAATTGTTAATTGAGCATGCAGTCTTCTTGGCTTCATTAAACGTTGGGCCAAAGAATTTAATGATGCATATGTGACAAAGGTTTTATACACTTCGTTAGTTCGCCCTACTCTAGAATATTGCTCACCAGTGTGGAACCCTCAATATGATGTTCACCAGCGTAGTATTGAATCGGTACAGAAGCAATTCCTTAAGTTTGCGTTACGCGGTCTTAATTGGGACCCGAATCTTCGCCTACCTTCTTATTCTGACAGACTTCTTCTTATTAATCTTCATTCACTTTACAACCGTAGGCTCGTATTTGGGATTCTCTTTCTACATAAAGTAGTCAACGGCGAAGTCAGTTCTACCAATTTACTAGATACGCTATATTTTTGTGTTCCCTCACGTCGGACCAGAAACTTTTTTCCTCTTCACCTTAGTAGATGTTTGACTAACTACTCTCTTCACGAACCTCTTCGTGTTCTTTGCCAATCTTTTAACAACCTTTCTCATCTTATTTCTCCTCATCTATCTGCCACTTCTCTTTGCGCTATACTTTTTAATTATCTACAGCGTAACCACTGAAAGTATTCTGGACTGGATATTGGATTGGCTGCAACTCATCCCTGACCACATTGGCTGTGAATCGGGGCATAGCTGGCACCTTGTTGCAAATAAAACACCTCCACCGGGTCGGGAATGTTGTGCATAAAGCTAAGCTACCTTCATGAATTAATTACTATCTGTATTTTAGCTTAAGCTTTTTCGTCGACTGCTGACTTAGTTGACGTAAATAAATAAATAAATAAATAAATAAATAAATAAATAAATAAATAAATAAATAAATAAATAAATAAATAAATAAATAAATAAATAAATATAAAACCTTTGTTTTGCTGATCTATTTGGTTGGGGCTTCCTATTTTGATAGTGTGGACTATTCCCCTGATGGGAACTTTGGGACTTACTAGACCAAAAATCGGACTGACGGTTGTCTTGCGATTTTTGAGGTAAGTTTATGCTCAATGCCTCTCCTTTATATGTGGTCGGCGTATGTAAAGTCAAGTCTCGCTATTATTGCTCTAAAATTAAAGACTGTATTAAATTATGCGACTGTGTGGTTTGCCGTCCCTCTTATTTTGTTTCTAATAATTGCTACGGTATGATAATGCTCAAATATTTCATAAGCTATTGTCGCGGCATGCCGCCAAGCGACATATTCTTCTTGGCATACGTTAAACTCGGGCAGAGATTTTACAATATCAAGCACCTCATCACACTGCTTTTTCGAGTGTATTATTATTTTTCTATACTGCTCGACTTGTGGAGCACTAACCTTTAGCAAATCTATTTCCTCTCTTAGGAAGTTTGGCTTACTTTCAAACTGTGCAGATAAAACAGCTGCCTGATGCTCCAACGCACCGTGAATGACCGCTCGGACCGTTTCCTCACTCATTGTGAATGCAAAATCTGAGGACTGACAAATAGTCTGGGTTACTTGTAAGCGCTCAATATCTTTAATCAAATCCTGCAATCCTGTGAAGACCTTCACTACAGCACTCTAAATTTCCCAACAAAAATTTCCAATGATACTCATTAACACACAGTCATTCAAAATCACTTAAATTTAGATTTTTATTTAAATTTCGATTCTTATTTAAATTTTGATTTTTATTTAAATTTTGATTCTTATTTAAGACACCGGCACATTCAAAAGTGAACCGAGCAAACCAAATATACCGTTTAAAAAAAAATAAAGTAAGTACAGCAGAAAAACAAATATTTCAAATTTATAATAACAAATGCATTTACGTTTTTTTTTTTTCTAACATTCTGACTACATGCTTTTTAGAAGCATATCTCAGTATCTCGCTCACGCAAGCTTACGAGCGCCCTAGCGCCCCCACCAGCCAACGGCCAACTGGAAAAATGTTTATATGCATAACTTGGCAATTTTTAAACAGATTTTGATCAAATTTGGTATTTTGCTGGGTATTAGTATCAAATTTAAATGTGCCAAATTTTATTGCACAAGGCGGAAAATTACGTGAGATAATCGAGCTTTTCCAAATTACGGGGGCGGAAACGGGCGTGGCAAAATCTTTACATATACAAAATATGCGCATTTATTAAGCAAATATGTATACATCCCAAATTTTGTGTCTCTAGCTATTATAGACTTTAAGAAAATCGGTTTTGTTTCAATTGTCGGGGCGGAGGGGGGCGTGCCAAAATTTTTTTAGCAACAAATGTCTGCGCGCTTACTACAGGATTAATCATACCAACTTTGATGTCTTTAGCTATTAATAATAGCCTATTATAGTCTTTAAGAAGGATGGGGCGTGGCAAAAATATAAATAAACTTGACCACCGCACTGTGACAGATTTGAAGAAAATAGCGGCATAAATTAAAATAGAGTCCGTAAGGACTTGAAATTTGCCACACGTGATTGTATTTATATATAGAAAAATTGGAAAAAGTTTCAAACGTATCAGGCCACGCCCACTCATAACTCATATAAAAAAATTTAATTTTTTACTTAAAATATCGCTTTTATTTAATATTCTTTTGCTTCGAGCTCATTGAATATGCATCTAAGGGTTTATAATCCGAATCTGAATCTGATTCATATTCAATATCTACTAAGGCGAGATTTCAGATTTAGCTTTAAAAACATTGTCGTGGCATGGGAATATGTCGCAACCATGCTTCTGGTTTATGGTTCGAATGGCGTTATACTGCTTTTTGCTTCATCTGCAGTCATCAAAAACCAAATTCAACCGCGCTGCAGCGCCCTGTTTTCGAAGCTAGTAGAAACAGTAGGGGCAAATAACTTTGTTGTAACCCCTCTCAACAGGGGTAACATAAAAGAAATTAAATGGCAAACCCAAACTGAGGACAATTTCCGCATCATCGAAAAGTACCTCCGTAATGCTAACATAAACTTCTATACCTACCAACTAAAAAGCAGTAAAGGGCTCCAGGTTGTGTTAAAGGGGATCGAGCCATCGATCCCAACTCAAGAAATAGCAGACGCATTGGCCGAAAAAGGGTTTGCGGTTAAGTCCGTTGTCAACATCATCAACAGGAATAAAGTCGCACAGCCGCTCTTTAAAATCGAGCTCCAACCAGATGCAAAGCAGTCAAAGCCAAATGAAGTGCACCCAATCCACAACCTTCAGCTCCTATTGCACAGAAGAATCACCGTAGAGAAGCCCCATAAGAGATACCAACCACCTCAGTGTAAAAACTGCCAGGAATACAACCACACTTCTAACAATTGCAATCTTAGGTCAGTGTGTGTTGGCTGCGGCGAACATCATGGCATAAAGATGGCATTTGCACCAAGGACAAAAAACAACGTCGCACTAAGACTATGCAGTAACTGTGGAGGGAACCACACAGCCAACTACAGGGGATGTCCTGTCTTTAAGGATCTTAAATCGCACCTAAACGGGCGTAAACCCCCAGCTGGACCAAAAATCACCTTCAACGCCTCCAAAACTACACCGGAGGTATTCTTCGCCAAGGCTGTTAGATCATCTAACATGCCTGCTACAACCAGTCCTAGTGTATCCTTTGCTAGTGTACTCCGAACTGGACAGACGGAGCCCGCGAAAGAGACCCCGTCACTTCACCATCTACAGAATCCGCAACCTAGCGCACCAGAACTTGGCCAGCAAACTCCAAGTGGTTTGGAGGCCCTATTGATCTCACTTAATCAAAACATGACCGCTTTTATGAAATCGACGTCATGCTGATATCGGAAACACATTTAACATCAAAAAATAATTTTCAAATACCAAAATACACCTTCTACGCAACAAACCATCCAGACGGAAAAGCTCATGGCGGGACTGGTATCCTAATCAAAAACAGTATAAATCACTCGTTCCTCAACAGATTTGAAACACAGCACCTACAAGCAACTGCTATAACCGTCCAAACCAGCTGCGGCAACACTACACTGGTTGCCCTGTACTGCCCACCACGCTTCTCAATCTCTGAAAAGCAATTTACCGATTTCTTTAGCACATTCGGAGATCGCTTCATTGCAGCAGGGGACTATAACGCCAAACATACGCACTGGAGATCTCGTCTGCTAAATCCTAAAGGCAAGCAGTTGTACAACACAATAGTAAACCCACTCAATAAGATGGATTGCGTCTCACCAGGTAGGTCTACTTATTTTCCCACAGATCCAAAGTTCGCAGCAACCAAGAGGATTCCGTGTAATCGGATCAATGCGGAAACACTGCTAGATTTATCCTCCGTTCACTCTCCAGTGCTATTCACACTATTAACAAGACCTCAAGTACTTGATCGCCCATATAGGCTTACTAACAACAAAACAAATTGGCTTAAATTTAAAATGTACATGAGTGCCCACATTGACTGTTCGCCGAAACTGGATGCTGCAGAGGACATTGACATGCGCGTCTCTGCACTTGAGTCGATGCTGGGAGCTGCAGCAAGAGTATCTACTCCACATGCCTCTACTTACGCTAAACCTGTTGACAGGCCTACGAACCGGCGGATAGAACAATTAGTAATGGAAAAACGACGTCTAAGAAGAAAATGGCAGATTACTCGATCACCAGCAGCAAAACTTCGTCTAAGGCATGCCAGCCGCAACCTCTCCAAAGAGTTAAGGGTCCAACCGGTGGATGGGCCCGCAGTGCCGAAGAGAGGGCATCCGTATTTGCCACACATCTTAAAATGGTTTTGCAGCCAAATCCAACATCAAACTTGAGTACTCGGAACTCCAATCGGATGAGATCACTGCAGTTATTAAAAACCACATAAAGCCGAACAATGCCCCTGGCCATGACCTAATCACACCGAAAATGATCCTAGAACTCCCTACCATCGCCATACAATACATCTGCAAAATGTTCAACGCTATAATAAGAATTGGCTACTTCCCAAGAGCATGGAAAAGGTCCACTATCAACATGATTCCTAAAGTGGGAAAGGACAAAACCCAATTAGTTTGCTGCCATGACCTTCGAAGCTTTTTAAAAAGGTCCTGCAGATCAATCTAACTCATTTCTGGCATCGGAGAACATAATCCCTTCACACCAGTTCGGTTGCAGGGTTTGTATATCTCAGATTCAGCCAGATCGGACCACTATATCATATAGTTCCCATACAAACGTCAAAGTCACGAACAGTGACTTTTCTCAATAACTTCGTTACTTTTTAAGCTGTTGTCGTGAAATTTAATAAAAGTAAGTTTCTTGTTCCGGCTTCCGCGAAAAACATGGGACAATTGAACAAGTCAATCGCATAACATCCGAAATACGAACAGATTTCGAACTAAAAGAATACTGTACGGCTGTCTTTCTCGACGTTGCCCATGCTTTCGACTGACTGGAGGGTCTAATGTTCAACACCCGGCAGAAACTCCCACAGTACACCCACAAACTTCCCTTTACAATAGGAAATTCGCTGTAAGATGTAATGGCTCCGTCTCGGCTGACTTTGAAATCGAAGCTGGTGTACCGCAAGGCAGTGTACTCGGCCCATTGCTCTACCTGCTGTACACTGCAGACTTACCAACAAGTTTAGGACTTACAACGTCCACTTTTGCCGATGACACGGCAATCCTCAGTAGATCCAAATGCCCAATACAAGCCCCTGCAAAATTAGAGGAACACCTCAAGGTGGAAGAGGAATGGCTAGCAACCTGGCGTATCCAGGTCAACGAGCAGAAATGCAAACATGTTACATTTACGCTTAACAGAAGAAACTGTCCAGCTCTAATGCTAAACAACGTACCAATTCCTCAAGCCGTGGATGTCACTTACCTTGGCATCTTACCTAGACAGAAGACTGACTTGGCGCAAGCACATCGAAGCAAAAAAGTCACAGCTTGAACTGAAAGCGGGTAGCTTACATTGGATCATCAATGCTCGGTCTCCTCTACGTCTGGAGTACAAAGTCCTCCTATACAACTGTAACATACCTAGCGTAAAATCTGAAATAGGTAGTGAACAACTAAAGTATTCTGCGAAACTGGATGCACACCCTAATGTTCTTGAAAATTCCCTTACGCGAACTAATAATAGAACTCGTCTTAATAGAAATGACAGACCAACCCAATAATAAGTGATTAGGGCCGCCCGCAATATCCCCTGGATTTATCTTAAGTACTAGATTAAGAAAAATATTTCAAACTTGTTGTTAGGCTCTAATATAAGAGTATATTCAACAAATATATTTAATGAAAACAAAAAAAAAAAAAATATTTTGAATTCAACGAATGAAGACTGGGTTATTTTCCTTCTTTCTGGGAATCCCTATTCAGTACACTCGACGCATAATCAAAGCTTTGAAATTAACCCCATAAAGGCACCTAATGGATATCTTGTATTCAAAACAGGAACCATGGATTTACCCTCAGATTTCGAATATCATTATTTAACTGTAAACTTAACCAACTTACAAAACACAACAACTTAGTAGAGCAGTCAGAACCATATAAGAACATAGTCCGCATTCAGTATTTAGTCGAAAAATTAAATCGCGAAATGAACGGTATAAAAATAATAAAGAGAAATAAGCGAGGACTTATTAACATAATAGGTACAGCACATAAATATCTTTTCGGCTCTTTAGATCAAAACGATAAAGAAGAGCTGGTAAATATTTATTTACGTTACTCGGGCCCAAAACAAATTTCCACGACTACGACCTTGGCGATTTATTTGGTAGTTGTTGTGAAATTAACAAAAGAAAAATAAATTTTTTAGCGGGATTAAAGCTGAAAATAGCTGAATCTAGCTGTTTCCAGCTAAAATGGTGTGGCTAAATTATTCGGCAATGTTGGAAAGCACGCCAAACGGCGTTGCCAGATACCAAATTTTGTGGAAAAAGTTGGGGCCATATTTAAATTTTCGCGGAAAAATTTCAATAGATTGTTGATAAAAATATTTTTATTATTACGAAATAAGGTGCGCGCAATAAGTAAATGGAACACTATGTTGCTATCTATAACAACTGAACCGATTAATATATTAAAATAAAATAAATTTATTTTTAAACTTCTTAAATTTATAAATATATTTCAGCCCACTTAAGTCAAAAAAGCTTTAAACAAGATTATAAAAAAATTAAAGATAAAGATTTTAGAATACAAAATAAAAACCAACTGAAACAAATTTAAAATATTGAATATCCCTCTTTACCAATATCAAAATACCAACTGTCATTAGATTAAACAAGTTTTGGAGTTAATGGTTTCTTATAAGCCCTTTAAATTTCCAAATTACTTTCCGTGGGCATAAAGGGTTGAATCAAGATGCCTCAAACATTTTTTTATCGGATTTGCGTCTAGTCTGCTTGTTGACCAGTCTAAGATAAGAATTTAAGAGACTTTTAAATAAGCTTCTGCGAGTTTTGTTGAATGGTTGGGTGCATTGTCCTGCTAGAAAATGTATGTATCCTATCCAAATGGCACAAAAACGGTCTCTAACAACACAACATCGTTTTGTGCATTTGCTCTATGCGTTTTGAAAGGCTTTAATCGGGAACTTTGCCAATATAATCATATACAAATTTATGGACACATGGACATGCTTTGGAATAGCGCTACCCATCCAGATTCATGAGTTTTTGTTTCAATATAAAGCATTATCTGGTTAGATTGCGACCTATTTGAAATTTAAATCAAACCTTGTAATTTAGCCGGCTCGAGGTCAATCTTCCAAAAGAAGATTATTTCAAAGGCAACACAAAAAGGTGTCTGTATTGCTATTTTAAGAACTACCAAGTTCTATCATCAGCTGACTTTGCTAAAGAACTCCGGAAGTTTAATTGTCATACCATGTCTTCAACGCTAGAATTTGTTGGAAATTGCAGCAACTAAATGAAACGAAAAAAGTTGGTAAAGCCTACAACACCAAGGACCACGTTTTTGTGCATACCCTTAGGCGCTATGGAAAACAGTATTCCTTGATAGTCTATTGATAAATTGTGTATGATATGCGAAGTTTGATATAAATCTGCGGTATTAATTGCAGAAAGCTATAAATCGTTTGGCTTCGTCGCCAGTTTTGAATGGTTTTAAACTTGCTTTCATCTGGTAAGTTTCCTTTATTTGTACATTTTTGTCCTAAAAACCTAACTTCATGTCAGAAGAAAGAGCATTTGTCCGGATGTATCTTTACAATTTACTCTCGACAGATTTCAAAGTCATTTCTTCAATTTCTGATCATATGATTTTCGGAGCCTCCAGTAATTATTTAGTTATCCATGTATAGGAGTGTTTGCAAGGGACATCATTCTTTGTAACGGTGCAATTATTAATCCATATTGTAATCGTTTAATTCTGAATGAGCTTTTATCAGTTAAAAATTATGTTATATCCTAAGAGTTTTCTTTTAATTCTACTTGCAGTCCGGACATTAAGTCTAATCAAGAGAAATATTAAGCACGACAGAATATCGTCCATTCGTGGTAACGGTAATGTATCTGCTAATAGTTGTGTATTATTTTTTCTACAATCAACTATAAATCTCCACCTTTTTTCATTGCTGCCAGGTAGCGAATTTCTAGGAACCAATAAAAATTGAACTGAGACATCGAGGTTTCAATGATATTATCTTTAATCAATTTGTCCACTTGTTAACTGATTTCATTTTTTTGGCTATGAGCTATTCAGTAATTTTTGATGTAGACTGCTGTTGTGTCTTTAATTTTTTTTTTTCTGATAGTTTTTGCGACATTTGTGTTGGTATATTTTGTTGTCATCAGGCTTCAGGTCAATTAATTAAAATAAAAATAAAAAACCGCAGTTTCTACTTTATTTTTGTGTCGATATATTTCGGTTGCGCAGCGGCAACCATCTTCAGGATAACAAGAAAGATACAAGAAAGTACAATATTTATTTATTTATTTATTTATAGTCTGAATTGAAACCGTAATTGCAAATTACGGACAATTCTTAAATCTAGCTATAGCTACTAGGTCTTAAGCTTAAATTGTGCTAACTAGTTAGAAATATATTTACAGGATAATAGATGTATATGTGATTGGTCTTTTTGATTGGTCATTTCTATTTGAGTGCTGAGATATATATTGTGCAGTGAATTTTTTCTACACTGCTCGTAATTCTCTAATTGATAAATGCGTTCCTTATGTGAATGTCTCTACCGTCTCCAGTGCGCCAGTCTGGTTCACACGTAGGCTCTCTAATCTCCGTAATATTAAATTGAGTTATTTTAAAAGATTTAAAAAAACTGGTTCGCGACTTGACTATGTAAATTATTGTGTAGCCAAATCTCAGTTTTGTCTTTTAAATACTCAATGCTACAATAATTATATCGTTCGCTGTAAGGTTGAATTTTATAAGAACCCCAAAAGATTTTACAATTTTGTTAATTCCAAAAGACGCTCTAATTTACTACCTTCCTCCTTCAGTTTTAATGACCAGACTGCTAATAATGATTCAGATATTGCAGATTTGTTTGCTAAATTCTTTCAGTCGACTTATTCTACTACTGTTTCGGATCCCACACCCTATCCCTGCTCAATCCCACATTTAAATTGTATGTTTTTTCTTAGTATTATTGAAGACTGTATTATCTCTAGCTTGTCATCTATGACGACTTCCTTCATACCCGTGCCTGATAATATACTTAGTTGCATCCTTACAATGTGTTCGATTTCCCTATCTAAACCTTTTGCTTAAGAATAAACATCGTGTTCATCTGAACTGGCTTCACCAAATCAGATGCACTAAAGAAAATACAATACAACTGTACCATTATACCAAACAACTAACCTAGCATATGACTAGAAATACAATCTGCCACACGCGGTGTAAGAAAAACACTTGTAATTCTAAACTAACCCAAAAGATCACAACGACAGGATGTCAAGTGGCCGACGATGTGCCCAAAATAATAATTTTTCAACCCCCAAATACGAGGGTCTGAGTCTAAAATAAGATCTTCTAAGAACAATTGTTACCTACTAGAGCCTAAGATAATCCTATATAAACTCCGTACTTTTGTAAATAAAATCAGTTCATATTTTGAATTCAACGAATGAAGATTGGGTTATTTTCCTTCTCTCCGGGAATCCCTATTCATTTTGGTCCTTCGATCCGGATTCATTTTGGTCCTTCGAAAAAAGGAACTCTGCAGTTTTCCCCCACCAGTGGTAAGAGACTCAGAGTGTGAATCAGCTCCTTAAAGTCTGAATTCTTATGCAAGTGTAAATGCTAAGATCAGCTATAGGTAGCAAAATAAATTAACTCTTGTTTTCCCCCACCAGTGGTAAGAGACAGAGTATAATATAAAAGGCAAAATTTTGCTTAATAAATAAAAAGTGCGTGCGTCCGATTTTAAAGTCAGTTTGGCTAGTGGAGCAACTGTAGTAATTTCGGCGGCGGGAGTTTTTGTGTGTGGCGTATTCGAAGCCCTAATATCGAAAGTAAAAAAAAAAAAAGAATTTACTAGTGTACATACACACTATATACAGTTGCAAGTCGGCAACTAGAAATAGCAGCAGAGCAACAAGATAGTTGCAAAGAAGAGGCGACTGGAGGCGAGGCAAATATAAAGAAACGGCAAATCCGACCCATTGGCAGACAAGCAGCAGCAGAATGTCGGTAAAACCTACTTGGCGGCCAACAGTGGCGAACGGTGTCAACAGGATCATCAGATAAGATATAAATTAAGATAGTTATAAGTACATCTATCTATTTTTACTATTACATATTTATATCGATATCCTAATATTCGCACAAGATAAAATGTTCACTAATAAGACTGCGAAATTGTTAGAGAAGCAGGTAGAGTTGCATACCAGGTTAAGGCAGTTGGAAGCACTAAATCCCAGAAACATTACTAACAAGGAGATTGAGGAAGTAAAAGTGATTAGTAGCCGATGGATGCCTAACCATGAGAAATTGCTCCAGCAGGGGGTTTTCGATCATCAGTACTACAGAGATAAAGTACATGAAGAAGTTTTAAAGATAGTTGCCAAAATAATAGCTACAGGAGAGACAGAAAAACCATGCACTAGTAAGTCAGTGTTAGTCGAAGCAGAAGCAGATATGTCACAAATGGTTGATGATAGCTGTGGAGACCCGTGCCAAGGGAGCTTTCGGCCGGCGATCAACAGACAGAAAGCCCCGCGGCACAAGCCACGGAATGAGCTTTTCTTGGCGGCAAGCGCAGCATATAAACGTATAAGCAGCACATGAATAAATTAATAGCTAATTTGTAATTTGTAAATTTGTTGTTATGTCTAATCGCTGGAATACCGGGTTGATACATTGGCGACGAGGTGAAAGAGAGAAAACACAGAGAAGAAGAAAAACGCGGCCTAGCAAAAAAAAAAAAGAAAAAAAAAAGAAAAGAGAAGTGAGGTGCCAGACGCGGCCATAAGCAAAAATTAAAAAAAAATATATATATATGTACACATATACATACATATAAGTGCCTACATGTAAGTATACAATGATGATGGAAACAGAATATAAATTAATTATCTGCATTTGACAGAGGCCGTGTCGAGAGAGTGCAAAGGCGACTGAATAGGGATTTCCGAAGAGAAAGAAAATAACCCAGTCTTCATTCGTTGAATTCAAAATATGAACTGATTTTATTTAAAAATTCTTAAGCTCTAAGACGCAACAATCGTTCTTAAAAATACTTATTCTAATGCCCCCCACGTTTCGGGGGTTGAAAATTGTTTATCTTTCATGCTCAGCGTTGGTTACTTGATACCGCGTCGCTGTTATAATCTTAAGTGTTTTCCACAGAGTGTGGATGCATGTTTTGTATGGTTTTAAGCAATAATTGTCATATGAATTTTATGATTTACTTATGTTTTTGTTTCGTTTTGTATATTTCATTGGTGCATCTGATTTGGTGAAGCCAGCTCAGATGAATACTGTGTTTATTCTTAAACAGCGACTCTAAGACAAGCCAAAAGAAGAAAAAAATGAAGTAAGTAAGTCGTCTCGCCGACTTAGGTATACCATACACCAGTAAAACAAATATTTCAAATTTGTAATAACAAATGCATTTGCCTATTTTAATAAAGTTCTGTTCACATGCTTTTTACAAGCATATCTTAGTATCTCGCTCACTCATGCATTTGAGCACCCTAGCGCCCCACCCGGCAACGGCCAACTCCGGCCTTATGGAAAAACGGTTTTATGCATAACTTGGCTATTTTTTGTCCGATTTTGATCAAATTTAGTATTTTGCTGGATATTAGTATCAATTTCAAGTGTGCCAAATTTGATTCCACAAGGTGAAAAATTACGGGAGATAATCGAGTTTTTCAAATTTCGGGGGCGGAAAGGGGCGTGGCAAAATCTTTATAATTACAAAATGAGCGTATTTACTAAGCAAATATACATACCAAATATGGTGTCTCTAGCTGCAATAGTTTTTGAGATAAACGTTTTTTTTTGAATTCCGGGGGCGGAAAGGGGCGTGGCAAAATCTTTATAATTACAAAATGTGCGCATTTACTAAGCAAATATACATACCAAATATGGTGTCTCTAGCTGCAATAGTTTTTGAGATAAACGTTTTTTTTGAATTGCGGGGGCGGAAAGGGGCGTGGCAAAAATTTGAAACAAACTCGATCACTCTACATACCACACGAGCCTACATTTCAAATTTGGTGGCTCTATCTCTTATAGTCTCCGAGAACTAGGCGTTCATACGGACGGACAGACGGACAGACGGACGGACGGACAGACGGACGGACAGACGGACATGGCTAAATCGACTCGGCTGTTGATACTGATCAAGAATATATATACTTTATGGGGTCGGAAAAGCTTCCTTCTGCCTGTTACATACATTTTGGCGACTTTAATATACCATTTCACCCTATGGGTGTATGGTATAAAAAGCAAACAGCTGAGCAAGGCAGAACTAACGCCCGTGCAAGCTGAAAAATATCTGGAAAATGCCAGAAGTTGTACACAGCATGGCTGTCCAAGCGAAATCATCTGAAAAGAATCAGAGACTGAGCACGAAATAAAGTGTAAGCTAAAACAAATCAGCAAGATGGCTGAAATTAAACCATTTCTGTGCGCCAACATAGAAAAATCGTTGTGGCGCAACGAGTGGGAGAAATGGCTTCGGTCATTCAATATCTATGTGGACACAGAAGAAATTTCATCGGTAATTAAAAAGCGGAACAAGTTATTGCATTTCGGCGGACCACAGCTACAAGAGGTGGTGTACAGTCTCCCAGGCGCGTTAGTGGCATACGATGCGACAAAGGAAAATAATGTATTTACTCCTTCGGTGGATAAATTAAATGAATATTTTTCACCGCAACGTAACGCCGTATTCGAAAGGCACATGTTTCGCAGCATGGTGCCCCGCCAAGGTGAGTGCTTCGCCGAGATCTTGCTGCGGCTAAGACAACAAGCCAGTAAATGCTCTTTTGGAGCCACCAAGACCGAAATAGAGGAAATCTGCATCGCTGATAAAATAATTGATGCCTGGGCTAAGACTGCGTTGAAAAAGAAGCTATTAGAAGCGGAGCTCAAGCTGGAGGAGATAATAAATACTTGCACAGTTGAAGAGCAAGTGAATCAGCAATCAGAGGCAATGGTGATTCCGTCGGATGCCGATATTGTGAAGAAAATTGCGGTCCAAACAAAAAGAAATGACAGGACGAATGATGTGTGTGGCCGGTGTGGAGCAGCAGACCATGATGAACGCAATATGGCATGCCCGGCAAGAAACTCAAAATGTAATAAATGTTCCCGGTTCGGACATTATGCTCGGATGTGTAAGACCGCATTAAAGAGACGTTTTGGAACACCATATGATAATCAACGCAAGCGACCACGAACCTCACAGTTCCAGGTGCGCGCCATTGATGAGGAGGAGACTAAGTGTCACAGCGACAACAGTTGGTCGAACTGTTTTAAAATAACTGGTGAACCAGAAGGAGAAGAAACCGTATCATGTCTTGTTGGGGGATCCCAGCTGCAAATGATAATTGACTCCGGATCACGGTTCAACCTGATAAGCCTTGGCGATTGGCTGCAACTGAATAGTGTACATGCGACAGTGTTCAATGTTCGTAACAACTCGTCTACCCAGTTTCGAGCCTATGCTTCGGATGACGTGCTGAGGGTGACTAACGTTTTTGAAGCTCCGATAAGAATTCAGGAAAGACCAGAGATGATTGCTACATTTTATGTAATTGAAAATGGTAGACAATCGTTACTAGGACGGGACACAGCCGTACAACTCAATGTCCTAAAAATTGGTTTAGGCGTAAATAAAGTGGATTCGTACGCACATTTTCCGAAATGGAAAGCTTCACCTGTGAGATTGGCCATAGACCACAATGTGAGACCAGTGCAGCAGCCAATGCGGAGATTTTCGACTGCGTTAGAAGATAGAATTGCAGAAAGAATAAGCCAGGCTATGCAGCAAGACATTATAGAGCCAGTCCATGGACCGAGTTCATGGATTTCACCAGTTGTAATTGCGTATAAAGGAAGCGGCGAGATAAGGCTATGTCTGGATATGCGAAGGGCGAATTTGGCCATCTCGAGGGAAAACTACCCACTGCCAACATTCGACATGTTCACGACCAAACTACGGGAGGCGAGATGTTTTTCCAGACTGGATTTGAAAAATGCTTATCACCAATTGGAACTCGATGAGTCAAGTCGTCAGATTACCACATTTATTACACACAAGGGACTATTTCGATATAAAAGACTGTTTTTCGGAGTTAATTCGGCTCCAGAAATTTTCCACAGGCGGCTGGAAGAATTGCTAGCAGGCTGCCCCAATGCTCTGAACTATATTGACGATGTCATCGTCTTCGGCAAAAATGAAGAGGAACACGACAAGGCGCTAACTGCGGTTCTGAAAATCTTTGATACCCACAACGTTGTTTTGAATAAGCAAAAATGTGTGTACAAAACAACAAAACTCAAGTTTCTTGGCCATATTCTATCGGACCATGGTATCGAAGCGGATCCGGAGAAAGTTAAAGTGATCACAGACTTCCGTGCTCTGAAAACTAAGAAGGAGACAAGGAGTTTCCTGGGCCTCGTAACATACGTGGGGAAATTTATACCCGATCTCGCCAACACGACGGAGCCACTGAGAAGATTAATAAAGGCGAATACCAAATTTGATTGGACCAACAAAGAACAGCAAGCCTTCGATACGTTAAAGAAACATGTCGTCGAGGTGACAAAGCTGTCATACTTCAATAAAAATCTCCGTACATGTCTTATTGCCGATGCAAGTCCAGTGGCACTGGGAGCTGTTCTGGTACAGGTTGATGATCACAACATCGTATCGTTCGCCAGTAAAAGCCTAACGGATGTTGAGAAGAGATATTCGCAAACGGAGAAAGAAAGCTTGGCACTGGTATGGGCAGTGGAGAAGTTTTACTACTACCTAGCAGGACTGGAATTCGATTTGATAACGGATCATAAGCCATTGGAGTCCATCTTCAAACCAACTTCGAAACCACCGGCACGTATCGAACGTTGGTTACTACGCCTACAGTCCTACCGATTCCGAGTCATCTATAAAGCAGGAAAGGAAAACATCGCAGATTCCGTGTCGTGTCTTTGTCAGCTTACAGAAGCAGTAGCTTTCGACTGGCAGGATGAGCAGAATATCTTTCAAATTGTAGCCAAAGGAGTACCAAAGTCTCTAACCGTATCGGAAATCATGGAAAAAAGTATGCAGGACGAAGAAATAATTGATGCAATGACCTATCTTAGCACCAACTCATCCAGTCCATATTATCCGTTCCGATGGGAGTTATCGACAGTTGGAAATGTACTCTTACGCGAAACGAAAATAGTTATACCAACAATACTACGATCGCAAGTGCTCGAACTGGCTCACGAGGGCCATCCGGGTGAATCGGCTATGAAACGAAGATTACGTTCAAAGGTGTGGTGGCCAAGGATCGACCGGGAAGCAGAAGGATTTGTTAAGGCCTGTAGAGACTGCATCTCCGTATCGCTGGCAAGTAAACCAGCGCATATGGATCGGCATGCGTTTCCAGCAGGCCCTTGGCAATGTGTCGCATCTGACTTACTAGGACCTTTACCGAGCAACGACTATGTACTGGTGTTGATCGACTATTTTTCCAGATACATGGAATTAAAGTTTATAAAAACCATTTCGTCGAAGGTGCTGATCGAACAAATGGAGGAGATATTTTCTCGTTTGGGAATACCACGAACGCTGAGAACCGATAATGGTCGGCAATTCGTAAGTCTCGAACTCCAAGATTTTTGTCGGACCAACGGTATTACTCAAATAACGACACCACCATATTGGCCGCAGGCGAATGGCGAAGTTGAAAATATGAACAAGTCTTTGGTGAAACGCCTTAAAATTGCGTGGTCGAAAGGGAAAGAATATAAAAGAGAGATCCAAAACTTTGTCATGATGTACAACGTAACACCACATGGAACCACAGGAGCAGCTCCTTCGGAATTGATGTTTAACCGGATCATTAGAGACAAGATACCGGATGTTCGAGACGTTGCAAAGCAGATACAATTGCTATCTGATGTCATGGAATACTTGGAGCAAAGATATTGCTCGCTAAGTGCCATGAGCAAAGAGGAGAAAAAACGGCTACAAACTGTTTTAAATTATGCGTCGCTGCATCGCTGATAAAATAATTGATGCCTGGGCTAAGACTGCGTTGAAAAAGAAGCTATTAGAAGCGGAGCTCAAGCTGGAGGAGATAATAAATACTTGCACAGTTGAAGAGCAAGTGAATCAGCAATCAGAGGCAATGGTGATTCCGTCGGATGCCGATATTGTGAAGAAAATTGCGGTCCAAACAAAAAGAAATGACAGGACGAATGATGTGTGTGGCCGGTGTGGAGCAGCAGACCATGATGAACGCAATATGGCATGCCCGGCAAGAAACTCAAAATGTAATAAATGTTCCCGGTTCGGACATTATGCTCGGATGTGTAAGACCGCATTAAAGAGACGTTTTGGAACACCATATGATAATCAACGCAAGCGACCACGAACCTCACAGTTCCAGGTGCGCGCCATTGATGAGGAGGAGACTAAGTGTCACAGCGACAACAGTTGGTCGAACTGTTTTAAAATAACTGGTGAACCAGAAGGAGAAGAAACCGTATCATGTCTTGTTGGGGGATCCCAGCTGCAAATGATAATTGACTCCGGATCACGGTACAACCTGATAAGCCTTGGCGATTGGCTGCAACTGAATAGTGTACATGCGACAGTGTTCAATGTTCGTAACAACTCGTCTACCCAGTTTCGAGCCTATGCTTCGGATGACGTGCTGAGGGTGACTAACGTTTTTGAAGCTCCGATAAGAATTCAGGAAAGACCAGAGATGATTGCTACATTTTATGTAATTGAAAATGGTAGACAATCGTTACTAGGACGGGACACAGCCGTACAACTCAATGTCCTAAAAATTGGTTTAGGCGTAAATAAAGTGGATTCGTACGCACATTTTCCGAAATGGAAAGCTTCACCTGTGAGATTGGCCATAGACCACAATGTGAGACCAGTGCAGCAGCCAATGCGGAGATTTTCGACTGCGTTAGAAGATAGAATTGCAGAAAGAATAAGCCAGGCTATGCAGCAAGACATTATAGAGCCAGTCCATGGACCGAGTTCATGGATTTCACCAGTTGTAATTGCGTATAAAGGAAGCGGCGAGATAAGGCTATGTCTGGATATGCGAAGGGCGAATTTGGCCATCTCGAGGGAAAACTACCCACTGCCAACATTCGACATGTTCACGACCAAACTACGGGAGGCGAGATGTTTTTCCAGACTGGATTTGAAAAATGCTTATCACCAATTGGAACTCGATGAGTCAAGTCGTCAGATTACCACATTTATTACACACAAGGGACTATTTCGATATAAAAGACTGTTTTTCGGAGTTAATTCGGCTCCAGAAATTTTCCACAGGCGGCTGGAAGAATTGCTAGCAGGCTGCCCCAATGCTCTGAACTATATTGACGATGTCATCGTCTTCGGCAAAAATGAAGAGGAACACGACAAGGCGCTAACTGCGGTTCTGAAAATCTTTGATACCCACAACGTTGTTTTGAATAAGCAAAAATGTGTGTACAAAACAACAAAACTCAAGTTTCTTGGCCATATTCTATCGGACCATGGTATCGAAGCGGATCCGGAGAAAGTTAAAGTGATCACAGACTTCCGTGCTCTGAAAACTAAGAAGGAGACAAGGAGTTTCCTGGGCCTCGTAACATACGTGGGGAAATTTATACCCGATCTCGCCAACACGACGGAGCCACTGAGAAGATTAATAAAGGCGAATACCAAATTTGATTGGACCAACAAAGAACAGCAAGCCTTCGATACGTTAAAGAAACATGTCGTCGAGGTGACAAAGCTTCAATAAAAATCTCCGTACATGTCTTATTGCCGATGCAAGTCCAGTGGCACTGGGAGCTGTTCTGGTACAGGTTGATGATCACAACATCGTATCGTTCGCCAGTAAAAGCCTAACGGATGTTGAGAAGAGATATTCGCAAACGGAGAAAGAAAGCTTGGCACTGGTATGGGCAGTGGAGAAGTTTTACTACTACCTAGCAGGACTGGAATTCGATTTGATAACGGATCATAAGCCATTGGAGTCCATCTTCAAACCAACTTCGAAACCACCGGCACGTATCGAACGTTGGTTACTACGCCTACAGTCCTACCGATTCCGAGTCATCTATAAAGCAGGAAAGGAAAACATCGCAGATTCCGTGTCGTGTCTTTGTCAGCTTACAGAAGCAGTAGCTTTCGACTGGCAGGATGAGCAGAATATCTTTCAAATTGTAGCCAAAGGAGTACCAAAGTCTCTAACCGTATCGGAAATCATGGAAAAAAGTATGCAGGACGAAGAAATAATTGATGCAATGACCTATCTTAGCACCAACTCATCCAGTCCATATTATCCGTTCCGATGGGAGTTATCGACAGTTGGAAATGTACTCTTACGCGAAACGAAAATAGTTATACCAACAATACTACGATCGCAAGTGCTCGAACTGGCTCACGAGGGCCATCCGGGTGAATCGGCTATGAAACGAAGATTACGTTCAAAGGTGTGGTGGCCAAGGATCGACCGGGAAGCAGAAGGATTTGTTAAGGCCTGTAGAGACTGCATCTCCGTATCGCTGGCAAGTAAACCAGCGCATATGGATCGGCATGCGTTTCCAGCAGGCCCTTGGCAATGTGTCGCATCTGACTTACTAGGACCTTTACCGAGCAACGACTATGTACTGGTGTTGATCGACTATTTTTCCAGATACATGGAATTAAAGTTTATAAAAACCATTTCGTCGAAGGTGCTGATCGAACAAATGGAGGAGATATTTTCTCGTTTGGGAATACCACGAACGCTGAGAACCGATAATGGTCGGCAATTCGTAAGTCTCGAACTCCAAGATTTTTGTCGGACCAACGGTATTACTCAAATAACGACACCACCATATTGGCCGCAGGCGAATGGCGAAGTTGAAAATATGAACAAGTCTTTGGTGAAACGCCTTAAAATTGCGTGGTCGAAAGGGAAAGAATATAAAAGAGAGATCCAAAACTTTGTCATGATGTACAACGTAACACCACATGGAACCACAGGAGCAGCTCCTTCGGAATTGATGTTTAACCGGATCATTAGAGACAAGATACCGGATGTTCGAGACGTTGCAAAGCAGATACAATTGCTATCTGATGTCATGGAATACTTGGAGCAAAGATATTGCTCGCTAAGTGCCATGAGCAAAGAGGAGAAAAAACGGCTACAAACTGTTTTAAATTATGCGGAAGTCGAAGATAAATGTCCGATTTGCAAAATTGCCGGGCATAAAGGATATAAGTGCTATCATATAACGATATGAGACAGTCAAAAAAGTGCAGCTTTGCATAAGATGCTTGAACCATTCAAGCAATAAGGTGTGCACTAATGAAATGGTCTGTTCATTGTGTAGTAAGGAACACCATACTTTACTTCATTTTGACGAAGAACAGGAGAAAGTAAAGACTTGTGTAACCGCACAACCAACACTGTTGGCCACAGCTGTAATACAAGTAAAAAATGTAAATGGAGGATATAAGACTCTAAGAGCCCTGATTGATTGTGGTTCACAGAGCACCATTTTGTCTGAAGAGGCCGCTCAAATATTAAAACTACATAAAATTAAACAGTATACAGAAATAAGTGGCGTGTCCTCAATAAAATCTAATAAATCAAAATATAAGGTAAAAATAGATGTAAAGACGAGAAATCCTTGGAAAGGACATCTAAAGGTTGAGGCAATTGTGTTGCCAAAGTTAATGAAAGCTCTTCCATTAAAAATTGCAAACGTGGATATGTCAAAATGGCAAACTTACGTGCTAGCTGATCCTACCTTCAATAAACCTGGTAGGATTGATATAATAATGGGGGTAAACGTATATACCCAAATCTTAAAAAGGGGAATTACAAAGATTGATGGCCTGCTAGGCCAAAACACTCAATTTGGTTGGATCGTCTCGGGATGCACCAAATCAAATCAGAATAAATCTGTAGTGGCAACAACAATAGATGTCACAGGTTTTGAACAACTTTGGGAGAGGAAAGGTAAATTTCAAAATAAAAACAACACAATTCCAAAGAAATGCAACAGCAAAACTCAAAAAATAAATTTATGGCCCCCAGCAGGACCTCACATTGGAGGTAAAGTGAAAATTGGGGAACAAAAAGTATATATCCCAGAGCCAATACAAAATGAGAATATTCCAAAAGCAATGGGTCAATTAGATAATGATTATCTAGCACATAATATCAAAATAGATTCCGGCAACAAATTGTCAGAAACTATAGTACCAAAAAGGCATATATGGCAAAATATTTATAAAAAGGCAACATTTAATGATAGCCAGAATAACCACTCAAGTTTTAGCAGTCAGCGATAGTTAAAAATGGTGGAGCGAAGATCACATTGGTACAATTCAAAAAGGAAAGTTAGTTCTTTTTTAAATTCTCCAGCTTATAAAAAGGTTAGAAGTCAGCACAGTAATACACATCAGGAATGGGTAGATATCCCGAAACAGAAATCATTAGGTAATATGCCAAATGTTATAAAAACCAGTAGAAGCCAACTCAGTAATACATACGGGAGAATTGGTAAGAATAGGAAGTCAGTGACAATGGCAAAGGAACATCAGATTGACTAGGTTCAACGTCCATCATGTAACTGGTCATGCTTCTTTAACAATAGTTATCTTACTAATGATAATATTGATAATAATTTGTATAAGACAACTAACTATAAAAATAAAGTCCAAAACGCCGCATTTGGTGCCCCTTTGCAGAATGTTTAAGAATAAACATCGTGTTCATCTGAACTGGCTTCACCAAATCAGATGCACTAAAGAAAATACAATACAACTGTACCATTATACCAAACAACTAACCTAGCATATGACTAGAAATACAATCTGCCACACGCGGTGTAAGAAAAACACTTGTAATTCTAAACTAACCCAAAAGATCACAACGACAGGATGTCAAGTGGCCGACGATGTGCCCAAAATAATAATTTTTCAACCCCCAAATACGAGGGTCTGAGTCTAAAATAAGATCTTCTAAGAACAATTGTTACCTACTAGAGCCTAAGATAATCCTATATAAACTCCGTACTTTTGTAAATAAAATCAGTTCATATTTTGAATTCAACGAATGAAGATTGGGTTTTTTAGTTGTGGTTCTAAATCCCTATTCACCTTTATCTCGGTTATTCTTTATATCGAGTGAGACTTGTAGCTTTCCTGATATTTGGAAGGAGTCTTTTATTATTCCGCTTTTAAAAAGGGTAGCAAATCGGATATTTCTAGCTACCGTGGCATTGTTAAACTTTCGGCAATACCTAAGCTGTTCGAGAAAATTATTACGTCTTCCCTTCAACACCTATTCAGATCCACTATTTCTCCTTGTCAGCATGGCTTCATGAAAGGTCGTTCGTCGCTTACCAACCTTTTAGAATTGACTACCCTTGTACACCATGGCTTCCGTAAGAAGTGTCAAACTGATGTTATTTATACTAACTTTGGCAAGGCTTTCGATACGGTTGCTCATTCTATGCTTCTCAAGAAACTTAACATCATGGGTTTTTCCCCGAAACTATTGGCTTGGTTAAAGTCGTATCTTATTGGCAGAACACAAAAGGTGTCTTTTCGTTTCTCGATATCTAAAACTGTTCGAGTTACGTCAGGTGTCCCCCAAGGCAGTCATCTGGGCCCACTGTTATTTAACTTGTTTATAAATGATTTGCCTTTGGCCTTGGCTCATTCACGCATGCTCATGTTTACGGATGACGTTAAGATTTGTTATTCATATAGTGATCCTTCTTTCCAACAGTACTTGCAATCAGATCTCGATGCGTTCTGTGATTGGTGCCACGTTAATAAATTACACCTTAATGCCTCTAAGTGCTCTTTTATGACTTTCAGTCGTTTGTCTCCGTTCTCTATTCTATTAAGTCTGTTCTGTTAGATTGTGTAGCATCATTCAAAGACCTTGGCGTTATGTTTGACCTAAAACTTTCATTTAATGTTCATATATCTTCAATTGTCAATAGAGCACGCAGTCTTCTTGGCTTCATTAAACGTTGGGCCAAAGAATTTGATGATCCCTATGTAACAAAGGTTTTATACACTTCGTTAGTTCGCCCTACTCTAGAATATTGCTCGCCAGTGTGGAACCCTCAATAAGATGTTCACCAGCATAGTATTGAATCGGTACAGAAGCAATTCCTTAAGTTCGCGTTACGCGGTCTTAATTGGGACCCGAATCTTCGCCTACCTTCTTATTCTGACAGACTTCTTCTTATAATCTTCCTTCACTTTACAACCGTAGGCTTGTATTTTGCATTCTCTTTCTCCATAAACTAGTCAACAACGAAGTCATTTCTACCAATTTACTAGATACGCTATATTTTTGTGTTCCCTCACGTCGAACCAGAAACTTTTTTCCTATTCACCTTAGTAGATGTCTGACTAACTATTCTCTTCGTGTTGTTTGCCAATCTTTTAACAACCTTTCTCTCCTCATCTCTCTGTCACTTCTCTTCGCGCTATACTTTTTAATCATCTACAGCAAAACCACTGAAAATATTCTGGACTCGGATTAGCTGCAACTCATGACTGACCACATTGGTTGTGAATCGGGGCATAGCTAGCACCTTGTGCAAATAGAACACCTCCACCCGGTCGGGAATGTTTAGTTGTGCATAAAGCTAAGCTACATTCTTCAATTAATTATTATCTGTATTTTAGCTTAAGCTTTTTCGTCGACTGATGATTTAGTTGACGTAAATAAATAAATAAATAAATATATATGTGTATATGTACAAAGTCTAAAATGTATTGTTGAAAGTTGATATTTTGGTAACTTTGATCCTGATGGTTATATAAGATGGGATAGGTTTGCTTCTTGGAAGAATTGTTTAATGGAAAGGACGTTGGAGTTGTTAAGGAAGTCGAGAGGATTAGAGGAAAGGTATTTCTTTCTTATTGGATTGTACTTGGAACAATCTAAGATTATGTGGAGGACTGAGTTGTGTCTGTTGCATTCAGCACACTGTGGTGGAAGTTCTTTCTTAAAGAGAAACTCATGGGTGAGGCGGGTATGTCCAAACCGGAGTCTTTGGAATTTGACTAAGTCGACCCGAGTGATGGGGTTTTCTATTTTTATTTGTGAGTTCTTCGCTGTGGTTTTGACTTAGGTTGACTGAAATGGTCCCTACTGTATCCTTTGAAAGTACTCTTAATGTAGTTTATTCCATCTTTGTAATTCATATTGGACTCTATTATATTTGGGAATTGGTGAGCTTATTTGGTGTGGCCTGGGACCCATACTAGGATTATTTTTGGGTATTGGTGTGTCAGAATATCGCGGGTCGTTGTTGTATACGGGTTTTGATTACTTGTTTGACCTACTGCTTGGATGGCTGGCAGAGAGTCCGAGCATATTGCACTCGGGTGGTTCAAGTTTTGGGCGTAAGTGCAGGCAGCTAAAATCGCTGCTGCTTCTGCCGTGTAGTTCGAGGAGTTGAGTGGTAATATGGCGGTTTTAATAATCTCGGTCTCTGTTGTTATGCTATAGGACACTCCTAGGTTGGATTTTGACCCGTCTGTGTATATGAACTTATAATCCCTCAGATCTTCTTTAAGGCTGAGAAACTTCTTTTGGTATATGAAGTTGATGACTTGGTTGTGTAGTGTAAAGAAAGGTTTAGGGTTTTCTTAATAAAGAGCCATGGGGGATTTTTTTGTTTTCTTGGTCTTGGTGGGGTAAACATTAAACCGTTTTCTATGCAGAAGTTTATTGCTTTATGCAAGGAGGATGGGATTCTGGGAGGTTTCTTCGCTTTCTTAATCCTATTTACAATTTCCTGTAAAGGAGTGTTCTCTACAAGCATCAAAGATTTGTACATTTTTGCTATTGATAGTTTGAATCTCGATTCAAAAGGCAATATCTCTGCTTCATAAGTAGATTGTTGATCGGGGTTGAACGAAATGCTCCAAATGCTTTTCTTAGTGCGGAATGGTACAAAGATTTCAGCTTATTCTTAGAAGCTGAGGTGCAATTTCCATAGAAATCTAGGCAATAATCTATCTTTGACATAATAAACACGTTGATAGTATTGATAAGAGATCTAGTGTCGCAATTATAATTTTGATTGGAGAGCCACTTTATTATGTTTAATCTTTGAGCCATTTGCACTGTTAGCATGTCTATATGCTCTTTCCACATGTATTTCTCAGAGATTGTTAATCCTAGGATTCTTATACTTTTGCTTGGCGTTAGTCTGTAGGTCTGAGAGGATAATTGGAAATTGCATCTGGTTTTACGGCAGACATGCATATGTTTGCATTTATCTACTGAGAGTTTCGCTCCCGAATACTTGCACCAGTTTAAGATATCAGTAATTAAAGGATTAATGTTTAGTACATTTGAGTTCTTTTTAATTGTTTTAATTATTGTAAAGTCGTCGGCATAAGAGAAAAAATCAAAGCATTTGTGGACAGAGATGGTACGACATAGTCTGTTGTAGACTATTAGAAATAGGATCACTGACAGGGAAGAACCCCACTCTGATGAGTGGTTATTAATTTGCACCTTGATTTGGCGGTTGGGCAGGAAGATTCTTACGTAGTTTAAGATTTTTGGGCCTGTTCTGGAGAACAGGATGGATCTGGCAAGTTCATCAATTACTGCGTGCACTCCTATCTTATCAAAGGCCTTTTCAAAATCGAGACTTATGATTGAAATGTGATTTCTGGTGGATAGGGCCGCGGTAGTCTGATAGTCTAGCATAGCTAGGCATTCAGATACCGATATACCCTTTCGAAAACCTAGTTGTCGACTATATAGCAGCTTGTTGTTTGTAGCAAGCCACCAAAGTCGATTTGAAATGATCTTGTCAAGGAATTTTGAGATACAAGAGTTTATTGAAATTGATCTATAAGAGTTGATTGATATACTTGGGATGTTGGGCTTATGGATGGGGATTACGAGGCTATTGTTGAAGGTTTTTTAACATTGGGTAGGAGATTCGGTGAAGACCTGAAGTCTTCCCCTTCAGACTGTTTAAGGCTGCGATGAATTCCATAGGTTTTATGACACGTTCCAACATTTGGGCTTCTGTAGATGCTTCGAAGTTGGGTTGAAATGATTTTGATATGTCTTTGTGTACACAAAAAGACTTGCTGAAATTGTGAACGGCAGATGCTTCTGACCAGTGGGAGGCAAATGCTCGAGCGATGTCGGTTTTATTGGTTATACTTTCTGATGGGTCGAATGGGAATGTTAGGCAGTGTATTTCACGCGAAGTTTTTCTATCACAAAATAAGTTGATATTGTTCCAAACTCTGGAGGGGGTAAATTAGGATTAATTTCAGCTTTGAATTTCTGCAGAGAGAAACGCTTAGCCTCTTTAAGTTCCTTTCTAAAAATTGCCTTAGCTTTCCTGAACTGTGCGTTTTCAGTGCTGATGCTTCTTCTTAGTTGGTTCCATGCTCTATTCTTTGTACTTTTGAGATCTTGTAGCTTCTTATTGGGTTCGTTGCTGACTGTTCTCTCTGAGTGGTACTTTACTGTCAGGACTGTAAATTCTGACTAATTGGCGAGGTCTAATTTAAATTTAGGTGATCTAGTTTGCTTTTCAATTTTTACTTCGTCAAAAAGGGTAATGTGTATGGGAAAGTGATCGCTTCCATGGAGGTCACAATCTGTTTTCCATTTAATGTGTGTCATTAGGTTTGGGGTGGCAAAAGTGAGGTCCATATGGGTCAAAGAATGATGTGTTGAGTAGTGGGTTGGAGACCCGTCGTTTACGGTGATGAGGTTTGATAGATTAATGAATTTGAAGATAATTATGCCTCTAAGATTATTTCTTGGGGATCCCCAGCTTTGGTGCCAGCTGTTGAAGTCTCCAGTTATAATCGTATTGTTGTGGGTACAACCAAACATATTTACTAAATTATGTAAATTGAATCTTTTGTCTGGTGGAAAGTATGTGTTAATTAAACGAATTTTCATTTTAGAATGTAGCATGACTGTGATTGCATCGAAATTATTGTTTGTGGAGAGGGAGTCGAAATGAATGGAGTTGTGGATTAGAATAGCAACACCACCATGAGAGTTGCTTGCTGAGTTTTTGTGTAAGAGTGTATAGTTGAGTGGAGTAGGAATGTTGAGGTGGGAGTGTAGATGGGTTTCTTACAAACATAATATTTTTGGACTGACAGATTTAATAATTAATTGGAGTTGTATGTAATTGTTGCAATAACCGTTACAGTTCCATCGAATAATAGATAACATAACAGTGAAAAGAAAAAGAAGAGAGAGTTCACTTAAAGATTATTAGAAGAGCTTACTAATTAACTAATTGGTTGGTTAGGTTTTTAGGATTGGCTGTAAACTTATCGGTTTTTGCTTTCAGAGTTTTCGCGAGACCACTTGCTTTGGTCTGACTTCTGAGTTTCCGGTCCGATTCTGGTATGAATTTGGCTAGAGCTCGGTGTTGAAATCGAGCTTTCCCCAGAATGTGTTGATGTGTTCCAGTTTTTGGGACAGAGTCTTCTACCATGACGTCGGTGTAGTTTTTGAGTTGGCGAGGTTGGCTTTTGCACTGTTGCTATTGTTGTTTTTTTTTTCTTTTGTTACAGGATTTGGAGTCTGCTGGGTTGATATGATTTTTGAGTACGGCGTGGGTTGATGTGTGTGACGGGTGTGGTATATTCTTGAGGCAGTTTTGTGATCTACTCTTTCTAATGTTTTAATGGCGAGAAGTTCTTTTTGCTTAATAAAAGCTGGACAGTTTTTGTCTAGAGGGCTTTGGTTAAATTGCTCATTGATGTCGTACTTGCAATTATTACAAAACTTCGGTTTTTCACATTGTTCATTTTCAGGGTGCAGGTCCGAGGAGCTTTGGAGTTTTTTGTTGTGTGTCCAAGTCTGAAGCATTTCTTGCATTTGGGTGGTAATGGGATGTAGGGTCTAACTTTTACTATTTCATAACCAATCATCAAAGTTTCAGGGAGAAACGTCGTGGCTAAGGTTAAGATGACAAGTCCAGTCTCTTTTAATTCTCCGTTTACAATTTTCCTAATCTTGTCTACTTTTCTGTGGACTTAACTCACTTACAATTTCATTGTCTTCGACATTGCGAAGGTCGTTGGAATAATGACACCTCTTGTGAAGTTCAGTGACGTGTGTTCGCTTGCGCACACTGGGAAGTCATGAAATATCGTTAGCTTCAACAGTCTCTACTTCTCCGTTACAAGCGTTGTCTATTACTTTCTTTATGACGAAAGGTGAGACTTTTTCAATGTTGTTGATGTCCCTTCTGCAGATCACTTGTCCCACTGTGACAGATCGGGAGGTCGCAGCATAGCTGATGTTTTCGGGCTGGCGCCCGCTGTGCTCCGCGTCTAACGGAAGGGAGTATGTATTTTGTTTTCTTTTTTTGGGAACAAAAAAAAATTATTTTTTGGACTTTCTTGTGCACTTGTTTCTTTGCTTCCGAAATTTGATAATTAAATGTTTTTGTAATGGTACTATAGGCAGTGACGACTATTGACACGTCTTTACTCCACGGAGAACCAACTTAATCTTTCTCACAGTTGTGCGACATATGTGACGGACATAAAGCGTTTTGTCGGAACCTCTTTATTTCTTAATGCGAGATTTTAGTAAAGTCCTTATGGTGTGGTTTGGAAAGTCATTATTCTTTAAAATTCGTCGTATTTCTTCCTTCGTTTCTTCATGAAAAATTGGGTCCGATATATTGAGCATCCCAAATACCTTGTGAACATTCTGAAAAGTTTCTTGCTTGATCGCACCTTTTATATTGAAATATATGGAAATAGGTTAACAACAAAAGAGCTACTAGCTGGTGTCCCAAAGGGTTCAGTCCTAGCGCCAGTGCTTTTTAACGTCTTCATATACGATATTCCGCAACATCCCCAATGTAAGCTATCGATGTTTGCGGATGACTCAGCTGACATTAAACAAGCATTTCAAAGCGGGCTAAACGAACTCGAAGCTTACTACCATAAGTGGAAAATAAAAGTTAATGCCACCAAAACTAATGGCATCTTCTTTTCCAAGAAAAGAAAGGCTTGCTTTCTCCCTGACGGGCCTCTGAAAATCTCCAATGCTCCAGTTAACTGGGTAGATACAGTGCTATACTTAAGTATCCACTTCGATAAAAAGCTTACGTTTAGCACTCATGTTTATTCCACAATCAATAAGATTAACAAAACTATTTGCACCCTTTACCCAATTATTAATCGAAAATGTAAACTTTCTACAACTAACAAAATGATCATATTCAAAACCACACTACCCTTAAACTACTATCAGACAGTTTAGGAGCATTTTTTTTTCTTGATCACAATACTCATATCTCCTAAGGGTAGCCACTGGCACTAAGCCGCTAAATCTTAGTTTAGACCCAGTCACCTAGCTTAAGTTCGTATTTAAGGCATGAATTAAAGTTTTTCGCTCATTCTTCCTTGTCATATTATATGGTCATCCATCAAACTTGTATAACTATGAATATAAAAATTTCTCAGCTGAAAAGCAACCGCTATAACGCTGCAAAATCTTTCTATCACATATAGCTATATCAAAGAGCAATAAAGCAAAGCTAAAAGTAATAATTAAAAAAAAAAAAAAAAAAATACATTTGCGACGATGAAAGATTGATATCATTTGATGTAGTCTCACTTTTTCCAAGTATTCCAATAGAATTGGCACTTGATACTATTAGGGAAAAGTGGATAAAAATAAAAGCGCACACTAACATTCCAAAATTAACATTCATGGAAATAGTACGCTTTTGTATACAAGAAAACAAATATTTTAAATCCAAGGACAACATATACACACAACTAAAAGGAATGCCTATGGGCTCACCAGCGTCATCAATAATAGCCCATATAATTATGGAAGAACCCAGAGTTATGACGAAATATGTAGATGACCTTTGTGCCATAATTAAAGAACACGAGATCCAAAACACACTTGACAACCTAAATTCATTTGCCAGAAACATAAAGTTTACAATAGAATTAGAAAGTGACAACAAATTGACATATCTAGAGCATCAATACACAGACAAGGAAACGAACTAAAATTAAAATGGTACAAAAAACAAACAGCATCAGGACGGATCATCAACTTCAACTATAAACATCGGAAGTCGATGATAATGAATACAAAACGAAGGGCCTAGCCCAGGCGTTGAGACTGTTGAAGCTAACGATGTTTCATGACTTCCCAGTGTGCGCAAGCGAACACACGTCACTGAACTCCACAAGAGGTGTCATTATTCCAACGACCTTCGCAATGTCGAAGACAATGAAATTGTAAGTGGGTTAAGTCCACAGAAAAGTAGACAAGATTAGGAAAATGGAAAACGGAGAATTAAAAGAGACTGGACTTGTCATCTTAACCTTAGCCACGACGTTTCTCCCTGAAACTTTGATGATTGGTTATGAAAGAGTAAAAGTTAGACCCTACATCCCATTACCACCCAAATGCAAGAAATGCTTCAGACTTGGACACACAACAAAAAACTGCAACAAGGAAAATCAACACTGCCACAACTGCTCCTCGGACCTGCACCCTGAAAATGAACAATGTGAAAAACCGAAGTTTTGTAATAATTGCAAGTACGACATCAATGAGCAATTTAACCAAAGCCCTATAGACAAAAATTGTCCAGCTTTTATTAAGCAAAAAGAACTTCTCGCCATTAAAACATTAGAAAGAGTAGATCACAAAACTGCCTCAAGAATATACCACACCCGTCACACACATCAACCCACGCCGTACTCAAAAATCATATCAACCCAGCAGACTCCAAATCCTGTAACAAAAGAAAAAAAAACAACAATAGCAACAACAACACAACAGCTTTCGTCAACCAGTGCAAAAGCCAACCTCGCCAACTCAAAAACTACACCGACGTCATGGTAGAAGACTCTGTCCCAAAAACTGGAACACATCAACACATTCTGGAGAAAGCTCGATCTCAACACCGAGCTCTAGCCAAATTCATACCAGAATCGGACCGGAAACTCAGAAGTCAGACCAAAGCAAGTGGTCTCGCGAAAACTCTGAAAGCAAAAACCGATAAGTTTACAGCCAATCCTAAAAACCTAACCAACCAATTAGTTAATTAGTAAGCTCTTCTAATAATCTTTAAGTGAACTCTCTCTTCTTTTTCTTTTCACTGTTATGTTATCTATTATTCGATGGAACTGTAACGGTTATTGCAACAATTACATACAACTCCAATTAATTATTAAATCTGTCAGTCCAAAAATATTATGTTTGTAAGAAACCCATCTACACTCCCACCTCAACATTCCTACTCCACTCAACTATACACTCTTACACAAAAACTCAGCAAGCAACTCTCATGGTGGTGTTGCTATTCTAATCCACAACTCCATTCATTTCGACTCCCTCTCCACAAACAATAATTTCGATGCAATCACAGTCATGCTACATTCTAAAATGAAAATTCGTTTAATTAACACATACTTTCCACCAGACAAAAGATTCAATTTACATAATTTAGTAAATATGTTTGGTTGTACCCACAACAATACGATTATAACTGGAGACTTCAACAGCTGGCACCAAAGCTGGGGATCCCCAAGAAATAATCTTAGAGGCATAATTATCTTCAAATTCATTAATCTATCAAACCTCATCACCGTAAACGACGGGTCTCCAACCCACTACTCAACACATCATTCTTTGACCCATATGGACCTCACTTTTGCCACCCCAAACCTAATGACACACATTAAATGGAAAACAGATTGTGACCTCCATGGAAGCGATCACTTTCCCATACACATTACCCTTTTTGACGAAGTAAAAATTGAAAAGCAAACTAGATCACCTAAATTTAAATTAGACCTCGCCAATTGGTCAGAATTTACAGTCCTGACAAAAAAGTACCACTCAGAGAGAACAGTCAGCAACGAACCCAATAAGAAGCTACAAGATCTCAAAAGTACAAAGAATAGAGCATGGAACCAACTAAGAAGAAGCATCAGCACTGAAAACGTAATACGTATGGATTTCATCGCAGCCTTAAACAGTCTGAAGGGGAAGACTTCAGGTCTTGACCGAATCTCCTACCCAATGTTAAAAAACCTTCAACAATAGCCTCGTAATCCCCATCCATAAGCCCAACATCCCAAGTATATCAATCAACTCTTATAGATCAATTTCAATAAACTCTTGTATCTCAAAATTCCTTGACAAGATCATTTCAAATCGACTTTGGTGGCTTGCTACAAATAACAAGCTGCTAGATAGTCGACAACTAGGTTTTCGAAAGGGTATATCGGTATCTGAATGCCTAGCTATGCTAGACTATCAGACTACCGCGGCCCTATCCACCAGAAATCACATTTCAATCATAAGTCTCGATTTTGAAAAGGCCTTTGATAAGATAGGAGTGCACGCAGTAATTGATGAACTTGCCAGATTCATCCTGATCTCCAGAGCAGGCCCAAAAATCTTAAACTACGTAAGAAACTTCCTAACCAACCGCCAAATCAAGGTGCAAATTAATAACCACTCATCAGAGTTCATGCCCCTCTACAACGGCGTACCGCAGGGTTCTTCCCTGTCAGTAATCCTATTTCTAATAGTCTACAACAGACTGTGTCGTACCATCTCTGTCCACAAATGCTTTGATTTTTTCTCTTATGCCGACGACTTTACAATAATTAAAACAATTAAATAGAACTCAAATGTACTAAACATTAATCCTTTAATTACTGATATCTTAAACTGGTGCAAGTATTCGGGAGCGAAACTCTCAGTAGATAAATGCAAACATATGCATGTCTGCCGTAAAACCAGATGCAATTTCCAATTATCCTCTTAGACCTACATACTAACGCCAAGCAAAAGTATAAGAATCCTAGGATTAACAATCTCTGAGAAATACATGTGGAAAGAGCATATAGACATGCTAACAGTGCAAATGGCTCAAAGATTAAACATAATAAAGTGGCTCTCCAATCAAAATTATAATTGCGACACTAGATCTCTTATCAATACTATCAACTGTGTTTATTATGTCAAAGATAGATTATTGCCTAGATTTCTATGGAAATTGCACCTCAGCTTCTAAGAATAAGCTGAAATCTTTGTACCATTCCGCACTAAGAAAAGCATTTGGAGCATTTCGTTCAACCCCGATCAACAATCTACTTATGAAGCAGAGATATTGCCTTTTGAATCGAGATTCAAACTATCAATAGCAAAAATGTACAAATCTTTGATGCTTGTATCGAACACTCCTTTACAGGAAATTGTAAATAGGATTAAGAAAGCGAAGAAACCTCCCAGAATCCCATCCTCCTTGCATAAAGCAATAAACTTCTGCATAGAAAACGGTTTAATGTTTACCCCACCAAGACCAAGAAAACAAAAAAATCCCCCATGGCTCTTTATTAAGAAAACCCTAAACCTTTCTTTACACTACACAACCAAGTCATCAACTTCATATACCAAAAGAAGTTTCTCAGCCTTAAAGAAGATTTGAGGGATTATAAGTTCATATACACAGACGGGTCAAAATCCAACCTAGGAGTGTACTATAGCATAACAACAGAGACCGAGATTATTAAAACCGCCATATTACCACTCAACTCCTCGAACTACACGGCAGAAGCAGCAGCGATTTTAGCTGCCTGCACTTACGCCCAAAACTTGAACCACCCGAGTGCAATATGCTCGGACTCTCTGCCAGCCATCCAAGCAGTAGGTCAAACAAGTAATCAAAACCCGTATACAACAACGACCCGCGATATTCTGACACACCAATACCCAAAAATAATCCTAGTATGGGTCCCAGGCCCCACCAAATAAGCTCACCAATTACCAAATATAATAGAGTTCAATATGAATTACAAAGATGGAATAAACTACATTAAGAGTACTTTCAAAGGATACAGTAGGGACCATTTCAGGACAGTCAACCTAAGTCAAAACCACAGCGCCTCAAACCCGCCTCACCCATGAGTTTCTCTTTAAGAAAGAACTTCCACCACAGTGTGCTGAATGCAACAGACACAACTCAGTCCTCCACATAATCTTAGATTGTTCCAAGTACAATCCAATAAGAAAGAAATACCTTTCCTCTAATCCTCTCGACTCCCTTAACAACTCCAACGTCCTTTCCATTAAACAATTCCTCCAAGAAGCAAACCTATCCCATCTTATATAACCATCTGGATCAAAGTTACCAAAATATCAACTTTCAACAATACATTTTAGACTTTGTACATATACACATATATATTTATTTATTTATTTATTTACGTCAACTAAATCAGCAGTCGACGAAAAAGCTTAAGCTAAAATACAGATAATAATTAATTGAAGAATGTAGCTTAGCTTTATGCACAACTAAACATTCCCGACCGGGTGGAGGTGTTCTATTTGCACAAGGTGCTAGCCCCGATTCACAGCCGATGTGGTCAGTCATGAGTTGCAGCTAATCCGAGTCCAGAATATTTTCAGTGGTTTCGCTGTAGATGATTAAAAAGTATAGCGCGAAGAGAAGTGACAGAGAGATGAGGAGAGATGAGGTGAGAAAGGTTGTTAAAAGATTGGCAAACAACACGAAGACAATAGTTAGTCAGACATCTACTAAGGTGAATAGGAAAAAAGTTTCTGGTCCGACGTGAGGGAACACAAAAATATAGCGTATCTAGTAAATTGGTAGAAATGACTTCGCCGTTGACTAGTTTATGGAGAAAGAGAATGCAAAATACAAGCCTACGGTTGTAAAGTGAAGGAAGATTAATAAGAAGTCTGTCAGAATAGGAAGGTAGGCGAAGACTCGGTTCCCAATTAAGACCGCGTAACGCGAACTTAAGGAATTGCTTCTGTACCGATTCAATACTATGCTGGTGAACATCTTATTGAGGGTTCCACACTGGCGAGCAATATTCTAGAGTAGGGCGAACTAACGAAGTGTATAAAACCTTTGTTACATAGGGATCATCAAATTCTTTGGCCCAACGTTTAATGAAGCCAAGAAGACTGCGTGCTCTATTGACAATTGAAGATATATGAATATTAAATGAAAGTTTTAGGTCAAACATAACGCCAAGGTCTTTGAATGATGCTACACAATCTAACAGAACAGACTTAATAGAATAGAGAACGGAGACAAACGACTGAAAGTCATAAAAGAGCACTTAGAGGCATTAAGGTGTAATTTATTAACGTGGCACCAATCACAGAACGCATCGAGATCTGATTGCAAGTACTGTTGGAAAGAAGGATCACTATATGAATAACAAATCTTAACGTCATCCGTAAACATGAGCATGCGTGAATGAGCCAAGGCCAAAGGCAAATCATTTATAAACAAGGTAAATAACAGTGGGCCCAGATGACTGCCTTGGGGGACACCTGACGTAACTCGAACAGTTTTAGATATCGAGAAACGAAAAGACACCTTTTGTGTTCTGCCAATAAGATACGACTTTAACCAAGCCAATAGTTTCGGGGAAAAACCCATGATGTTAAGTTTCTTGAGAAGCATAGAATGAGCAACCGTATCGAAAGCCTTGCCAAAGTTAGTATAAATAACATCAGTTTGACACTTCTTACGGAAGCCATGGTGTACAAGGGTAGTCAATTCTAAAAGGTTGGTAAGCGACGAACGACCTTTCATGAAGCCATGCTGACAAGGAGAAATAGTGGATCTGAATAGGTGTTGAAGGGAAGACGTAATAATTTTCTCGAACAGCTTAGGTATTGCCGAAAGTTTAACAATGCCACGGTAGTTAGAAATATCCGATTTGCTACCCTTTTTAAAAAGCGGAATAATAAAAGACTCCTTCCAAATATCAGGAAAGCTACAAGTCTCACTCGATATAAAGAATAACCGAGATAAAGGCTTTGATAGGGAAATCGAACACATTGAAAGGAAGCAAATAGGTATATTATCAGGCACGGGTACGAAGGAAGACGTCATAGATGACAAGCTAGAGATAATACAGTCTTCAATAATACTAGGAAAAAACATACAATTTAAATGTGGGATAGAGCAGGGATAGGGTGTGGGATCCGAAACAGTAGTAGAATAAGTCGTGTGAAAGAATTTAGCAAACAGATCTGCAATATCTGAATCATTATTAGCAGTCTGGTCATTAAGTCTGAAGGAGGAAGGTAGTAAATTAGAGCGTCTTTTGGAATTAACAAAATTGTAAAATCTTTTGGGGTTCTTATAAAATTCAACCTTACAGCGAACGATATAATTATTGTAGCATTGAGTATTTAAAAGACAAAACTGAGATTTGGCTACACAATAATTTACATAGTCAAGTCGCGAACCAGTTTTTTTAAATCTTTTAAAATAACTCAATTTAATATTATGGAGATTAGAGAGCCTACGTGTGAACCAGACTGGCGCACTGGAGACGGTAGAGACATTCACATAAGGAACGCATTTATCAATTAGAGAATTACGAGCAGTGTAGAAAAAATTCACTGCACAATCTATATCTCAGCACTCAAATAGAAATGACCAATCAAAAAGACCAATCACATATACATCTATTATCCTGTAAATATATTTCTAACTAGTTAGCACAATTTAAGCTTAAGACCTAGTAGCTATAGCTATATTTAAGAATTGTCCGTAATTTGCAATTACGGTTTCAATTCAGACTATAAATAAATAAATAAATAAATATTGTACTTTCTTGTAGTTATCCTGAAGATGGTTGCCGCTGCGCAACCGAAATATATCGACACAAAAATAAAGTAGAAACTGCGGTTTTTTATTTTTATTTTAATTAATTGACCTGAAGCCTGATGACAACAAAATATACCAATACAAACGTCGCAAAAACTATCACAAAAAAAAAAAATTAAAGACACAACACCAGTCTTCATCAAAAATTACTGAATAGCTCATAGCCAAAAAAATGAAATCAGTTAACAAGTGGACAAATTGATTAAAGATAATATCATTGAAACCTCGATGTCTCAGTTCAATTTTTATTGGTTCCTAGAAATTCGCTACCTGGCAGCAATGAAAAAAGGTGGAGATTTATAGTTGATTGTAGAAAAAATAATACACAACTATTAGCAGATACATTACCGTTACCACGAATGGACGATATTCTGTCGTGCTTAATATTTCTCTTGATTAGACTTAATGTCCGGACTGCAAGTAGAATTAAAAGAAAACTCTTAGGATATAACATAATTTTTAACTGATAAAAGCTCATTCAGAATTAAACGATTACAATATGGATTAATAATTGCACCGTTACAAAGAATGATGTCCCTTGCAAACACTCCTATACATGGATAACCAAATAATTACTGGAGGCTCCGAAAATCATATGATCAGAAATTGAAGAAATGACTTTGAAATCTGTCGAGAGTAAATTGTAAAGATACATCCGGACAAATGCTCTTTCTTCTGACATGAAGTTAGGTTTTTAGGACAAAAATGTACAAATAAAGGAAACTTACCAGATGAAAGCAAGTTTAAAACCATTCAAAACTGGCGACGAAGCCAAACGATTTAAAGCTTTCTGCAATTAATACCGCAGATTTATATCAAACTTCGCATATCATACACAATTTATCAATAGACTATCAAGGAATACTGTTTTCCATAGCGCCTAAGGGTATGCACAAAAACGTAGTCTTTGGTGTGGTAGGCTTTACCAACTTTTTTCGTTTCATTTAGTTGCTGCAATTTCCAACAAATTCTAGCGTTGAAGACATGGTATGACAATTAAACTAAATTTGGAAATTTAGAGGGCTTATAAGAAACCATTAACTCCAAAACTTGTTTAATCTAATGACAGTTGGTATTTTGATATTGTTAAAGAGGGATATTCAATATTTTAAATTTGTTTCAGTTGGTTTTTATTTTGTATTCTAAAATCTTTATCTTTAATTTTTTTATAATCTTGTTTAAAGCTTTTTTGACTTAAGTGGGCTGAAATATATTTAGAAGTTTAAAAATAAATTTATTTTATTTTAATATATTAATCGGTTCAGTTGTTATAGATAGCAACATAGTGTTCCATTTACTTATTGCGCGAGTTAACATCTTGGCCAAGTCGTGTTCGAGGAAAAAGAGTAACTTTTCCCTGTGTTTATTTACTTTTTAGTATTTTTATTATAAAATTAAAACCTCCGTCTTGTTTGACGTTCAACACACAATTGTCATCTTTTTATTCGGCGACAATGCCGTTCTCTCCTTCAGTTAATTAATTATATATGTATGTATGTATATATGTATGTATGTATATGTGTAAGTGTCCATATATGTATGTATGGATATGTATGTGTGTAAATGTGTATGTACGTATATATGTAAGTGTCTATATATGTATGTATGGATATATGTATGTGTGTAAATATGTATGTACGTTTTTTTTTTTTTATTTCATTTAATAACTCAGTTTATACTATGTACAATGTACAATTATTTAACAAACATTAACAAAAAGGAACTAACAAAAGAAACATATACTTGGGATAGACTTTAAATCTGCTGTCCTTTGTGGAACGGCGTTGAGGCAGTGCTTCGCAAAGGTGTTGGCAGAGTTTAGAGTGCGCCCGATCAGCTACGCGCAGGCTGCGCATAACTATGCCTACAAAAGCGTTGATGGCGTTCCAATTGCTTGGACTTGCCATCATTTGATCTGTGAAGTTTCCCACGCATAATGGATTGCCGATATTAGTAAATAAATTTTGCCGGTCTCTGGCAAAAAGGCTACAGGTAAACAGCACATGCTCTGCGTCCTCATCGAATCCTTCTCCGCATGGGCATGTTGGCTCCGCTTCGTGGCCAAACCTGTGTAGGTATTGACGAAAACAACCATGACCACTAAGGGCTTGCGTCAAGTAGTAGTTGACCTCTCCATGCCTTCTTGCCGTCCATCGACTAATGTCGGGAATAAGGCGATGCGTCCATCTTCCTTTCTCCGATTGGTCCCAGCGAGATTGCCAAAGTGTTTGGGTTTTGTTTTTGGCCGCCACCCGAGCCTCCTTTTTGCTTACTCCTCCACCCACTTCATTTGCGACGGTTGCCTGTTCATTCACAAGCAGATCAATTGGCACCATTCCTGCTATTACTAATGCTGCATCGTCCGAGACTGTGCGGAATGCGCTGCATACTCGTAAAGCGCAGAGGCGATATGTTGATCTTATGCCTCTGCTATAGCTCGGAACAGTCATGGCGTGCGCCCAAATTGGTGCTGCATACAATATAATTGATCTGGTCACGCTCATCAATAACACGCGTCTCCCCTGTTTGGGTTCTCTTGTGTTTAACATGATGCGAGAGAGAGCTCGCATCGATTCTGAAGCCTTAAGCTGGAGATGCGAGAGGTGTTCACGGAATGATAGCCGTGTATCTATCCATACGCCAGTTGCCTATCCGCGAAATAGCTATAAATAATGGCTTGAAGGTATGCGGGGACTCTGAAGTGGCTTATGGAGTCTAGAACGCATCCCCAGTCTGCGGAGTTAAATGCGTTTTTGATATCTAGGGTTACCACCAGGAAATATTTCTTGTTGCCTCCCTTCCACCGGACGCCATCTATAGCGTTCGAGGCAATATTTGCCACTTTGTTTATTGCATCAGTGGTAGAACGCGCCTTCCGAAATCCATATTGATTTGGGGATAGATCGCCTCCAGCCTGAATGGCGTCATTCAGCCTGTTATATATTAATTTCTCTAGTACCTTACCCATGGAGTCGACCAGACAAATCGGTCTATAAGACGATGCCTCCCCTGTAGGTTTGCCTGGCTTTGGAATTAGCACTAGGTTTTGCGATTTCCACCTTCTGGGAAACACTCCTTCACGCAGGCACTGCGAGTATGTTTCAGCAAATGGGTCGGGGCGTAGTACCATCGCCAACCTTAATGCGCGGTTAGGAATAGAATCCGGGCCTGGGGCCTTGTTGGGCTCGAGAGACCTGGCAATAGCGAGAACTTCGTCACGTGTTACAGGTTGAATTTCATAGTGTTCAGCTGGAACTGGGCATCTTTGAGATAGCGTTACGATCCTGGTCGGAAATAGGTGGTCTACTACCCTGGCTGCCTCCTCGTACTCAAGCGGTGCAGTCTTCTTGTTGCTGTAGATGCGTTTAACTACGATTTTATATGCTCGTCCCCAGGGGTCACGGTCTGCTGAGTCACAAAGTTTCAGAAAAGCTTCCCGTTTTTAGCGTGCGATTGCAAGCTTCAGGGTTTTCCTGGCCACGCTATACTCTTCATGAAGCTGTGTCCATGAACCATCCGTCCTTCTTCTCGCTCTTGTGTAGCGCCGCCTTGCTGCAATACATTTCCGGCGAATGTCGCCAATGTCGCTGCTCCACCAGAATACAGGTTGATGATGTCTCCTGTAATTCTTTATTTGCGTCAGGCTGGCACTGCAGGCTGCGTCCAGGTTGCTATAGAGCTGTTCGGCCATCACGCTAGCCGAGTTCCGCGAGAATGGGGCCCTCTCAATAAATGTTGAAAATGCCTGCACGTTCAATGTTCCGGACTTGTAGGCTTTATCGGTGCTAGAAAGTCTTACAGGTGCAAGCTGTGCTTCCCCGACCGAAAAAGTATGGCTTCATGGTCACTTGCAGTGTATACATTAGCGATTTCCCAGCTAGATGACCTATAAAGACTATCACTGACGAAAGTCAGGTCTATTACCGATCCAAGTCCCGCTCTATTGAAGGTATTCTGGGATCCTACATTAAGCAAAGCTATATTAAGTGTCGCAAATGCCTCTAAAAGCGCTCTACCTTTTGCATTGGTTAGACTGCTACCCCATTCAACAGCCCAGGCGTTGAAATCCCCAGCTATTATAACTAGACTGCGGGTACGTGCGTCTGCCGCAAAGTCGTCTAAGGCATCGCTGAAGCTTTGGATGTTCAGACTTGGTGGCAAGTAACAGCTGTAGACCCAGTGTCCACTTATGTTTGCCCTGACATAGTGCTCCTTGTTTAGAACGGAGCGCTGTAGTAGTGACGGCGTTCCACAAGCCCAGATCGCTGCCTTCCCGGAAATACTGCAGGACCAGTTGTCTCCAGTTCTGGCCTTAAATGGTTCACTTATAATGGCTATGTCTGTGCTAGACTCACCCACCGTCTGTGATAGCAGCTCATGGGCTGCCCAGCAATGATTTAGATTAAGCTGGATAAACTTAATCATCATTTTTATGCTTACGGGTCTCGTTGGATGACCGCCCGTTTGCGGAGGGGCATCGTTGGCTGCCAGCTATATGTGAGAGTGCAGTCAGTCCTTCTGCTGCACATAGAAAACATTTGGCCTCATTACAGCAGTCCCGAATTTTATGCCCGCTGGTTCCGCATTTTAAGCACCAGCCACTTCTGTCAACGTCAATATTGCATTTGGCAGCGACGTGACCAGTTTTTAGGCATTTGTAGCATCTAACTGGGGCATTATTAACTCTGATTCGACACACTGACCATGCCACTGTAATTTTATTGGCCTTGAGGATTGTCTCTGCGGTTGCTGCCGGAACACATATGAGCGCTTTCTGGGTATCGCGGTATGATGGGCGGAGACTTTTGACAGCGCCTGGCTCTAGATCAATTTTCAACTTGGTAGAAAAGGCTGCTACTATCTCGTCCACGGTTGTCTCGTTGTCTAGGTCTAGTATTTCCAGACTTATGTTCTCTGTAAGAGCGCGAGTTTCGAACTTGGCGCCCAGCACATTGCCAATATCTTCTTTAAGCTTATGAAGGCTGTCTGCTCTTCCCTTATTTAGCTCAAGTAGTAAGTCGCCATTCGCTGTGCGCATATATGTATGTACGTATATATGTACATATGTGTTATTTGTTGCCCTTTTTGATGTGTTGTCCATGGTTTGTGTAGTTGAAGGTGAATTCGTTGGTGTGGTGACCGGGTAGGTAACTCCTCCCCCACTGGATTGAAGTTCCGGTTGTTCTGTCCATTGATGATTTCTTGTAGATAATTTGTATCCCACGTTGGGGCAAAAAACATAATTTTATCTTTAAGAGGTTTAATACTAAATCTATTATATATATTTTTTTCAAGTAATCTATATAAATGTTCTTGCGATTAAATTGTGACATTTCGTTTTGCTAGAATTTCTGTGATTTTGTCTTTTTTAGTTGAAAAAAAAAAAAAAATAAATTTTGGGATAATTTTAAGCAAAAAAAAAAAAAATAATAATAAAGTATTATTTAAATGGTTATACATAACATCAATGGTAAGGCCAATTCTATTTAAATATTGAAGGACATGGATTTCGTTGTGTTCAGTGCTTAATTCCTTATAGATCTTATTTTTATAGCTTTTATTATTTTTTTTTTTTTTTTTTTTTTTTTAAATTACTTATAATATTCTGTTTGTTATTATCGGTTGATCGGTAATGTTTGAAAATCTTATAATTAATTTATTATTAACGTTTCATTGATGATTGACATTGTTTATTCATTTGTTCATGCTCCTTTCAATTTCCCTAAATTCCTTTCTTTTTTTTTATTCTTTTTGTGTAATAAGTATGTTGTTGTTTACAATAATTAGGTATGTATGTATTAAAAAACGTATTTAATAATTTTTTGTTTGCTTGTGTTTTTGTATTTTATATTATATATATGTTTACCTGGTTTTTTGCTAAGGCTTTCTTGTCAATCGTTTTATTTTTGACTTGTGAATTTTTTGCTTTTTCTTTGTAATAAATGTGACCCCCTTATCTTTAGTGACAATATGTTTTGAAAAGCGAGGAGTCAATTTATTTCTTCTATTTTCTTTTCTGAATACTGTTTCGTCAGTTTCCACTTCTGGTGGATCCTTCCTTTCTTCGTTGAGTTTTAAAGTTCGTTTTTTATTTTGATCAGATATTTGTTGAGCAATCTTGGGGTATATTTTTTTCTGACAAAGGTCTAAGTTTTGTAAATAATCGTGTTCGTTAGTAAATTTTAATGCTTTTTGAAACAGGTGGGTTCGACCCGAGAATAATTCAAAGGGTGTGAAATTAGTTGCAGAGTGTATAGCATTGTTGTAAGTGATCAATGCTTCAGCGAGGATATCGTCATGTATTGTGGGAGTGTTTTCAGTTTTCCTCTTTTCCATTATTAGTCTGTAAATTTCTGTTAAAGACGAATGAAATCGTTCAACAGGGGCGTTACTTGAAGACTGTTGAAAAGATGTGACATGTCTGGTGATATTGTATTGAGTGCAAAAATCAATGAAAAGGTTTTCTGCGAACTCTGCACCCTGGTCACAAACAATCTTTTTAGGTATGCCATAAGTGCACATAAAATGTCTGATTGATTTTACTATATTTAGGCTATCTCTTGCTGGTATAGTGTACCCAGCAGCAAATTTTGAAAACTTGTCTATTATTGTTAAAACATTTTGATGGTTAATGGTGTACAAATCGATATGAATTATGTCTAATGGGAGTTTTGGAACCTCTGTTTCCTGATAGGGAACTTTTTGCGGATGTCTATCGTATTTCATGGTTTGGCATAAGTCACAATTGTTTATTGTTTCTGTAATTTTTTGCTTCATATGCGGAAAATATATTGTTCTTTTTAAATGGGCTAGAGTTTCATCAATTTCCCTGTGATTATTATAATAGTGATAGTTTCTAATTTCTTTTTCTTGTTCATCCTGTGTGGTACGTTCTTCCAAAAACTCTGTGCATCTAACAAGTTTATAGAGTGTACTGTTTGAAAAAAACTGTGAAAAAACCTCTTGTACTATTTTGAATATTGTGTCAGTGGTAAAAATTGCACAAGTTTTATTTGGTTTTAAAATAGTTTTCAAAATTCAAATCGCGACTTTTTTATTAAAAATGGGTTCTGATATAATGCGACGAAGTTTGTTTTTAAACGGGCTTTCGATTTTGATGTTAGAAACTGGATCTTTGTTAAGGATAATTTGGATATTAAAATCGTTTAAACATTTTTCCGAAATTGCTATAAGTTGTGAAATGTTCTCCAGGCCTTAATGTACGGTTTCCTCACATGTCGCCTCGACTGATTCTTGGTCATTTAAGTTGATATCAAGTGTTGTTCTGCTCAAGGCGTCAGCAATCACGTTTTGAGACCCCTTTTTATATATAACTTCGTAATCGTACTCTAACAATCTGAGCTTCCATCTCACCAATTTGGAATTTGGTTCCTTGAAACTCATAAGCCATGTCAGGGGCTTATGATCAGTGACAATTTTAAATTTTGGACCAAAAAGATACGGTGTAAAATACTTAATTGCCCAAATTATGGCAAGCATCTCTTTTTCGAGGGTAGAGTAGTTCGCCTCGGTGTCCGTTAGTGTTCTGCTAGCGAATGAAACTGGCTTGTCCGATCCCAAGTTTCCTTGAGATAAAACAGCCCCTAAAGCGACATTACTTGCATCTGTAGTAAGTATAAACGGTTTATCGAAATCAGGGTATATTAGGATCGGGTCATTACATAACAAGGTTTTACAATATTCGAAAGTTTTGATAAAGTCCTCGTCAACAGTAGCCTTTGATTTTCCCTTCAGTTGTTTAGTTAGTGGTTTTGTTATTTTAGCAAAATCTTTAATAAACTTTCTATAATAACCCATGACACCTAAGAATGATTTAATTTGTTTCTGTGTAGTAGGCAAAGGGAATTTCTTTATTGTCTCAATCTTTGTCGGGTTTGGCTTTACCCCTTCGGGGGTAACAATATGACCCAGATTTCCTTTTTCAGGAATTCAGACTTATCCGGTTGTAATTTTAAATTTGCATTTCTAATTTTCTTGTTCCTTGTAATTTTTATGTTCCTGTAAGGATGGCGAGAAAACAATGATGTCATCCATATATGCAAGGCAACAGGTTCCAAATAATTCACCAAATAAGGAATCTATTACCCTTTGAAAAGTTGCAGGTGCATTAGTCAGGCCAAAGGGCATTCTGATAAACTCGTAATGTCCTCCCTCCGCCGAAAATGCTGTTTTCTGGATGTCGTCCTTGTGCATCTCTATCTGGTGGTAACCACTGGCTAAATCCAGTATTGAAAAATATTTCGATTTCCCAATTCTATCCAAGACATCGTTTATTATTGGAATAGGGTACTTGTCTTTTATGGTTTTCTCATTTAGCTTTCTAAAATCTACAACTAGACGCCACTTTCTTTTTCCTGAGGCATCGGCTTTTTTTGGCACAAGCCAAACCGGTGCACTCCAAGGGGAGTGACTATGTCTTATTATTTTATTATCGAGTAATTTTTTTAATTGTTCCTTTACCTCAATTCTTTCATGGAACCCATACCTATAGGGTCTTGTATAAATCGGGATATCATCTTTAGTCAAAATCTTATGTTTGACTTCGTTTGTAAATGATAGTTGCTTACTGTCATCATAAAAGATGTCAGAAAATTCAACACAAATGTCTTTTAATAATTGGATTTCTTCTGAGTTGATATGTGCAGTTCTAATTACTTTGTTAAAATCAAATGAGCTTAAATCAGTTTCATTATCATTTTGGAAAGCGATGTTTACTTCTATATGCTGACTTTTCGAATATGAATTTACTTGAAGTGGTTGGTCAAAACATATACTCTTATGTGAGTCGGAGTAATTTGTTATTTCGACCCAACTGAAGTTATTTTCTGCTGAATATAATCTGTTTGAAATAAAAAGGTCATTATCTAGTTGTATTTCCTGACAAAGAAAAGTGGTTAACAGGGATCTTGATTAGTTTTCTGGTTGAATGCTCAATCTCTAGCTTTTCTCCTGCTAAATTTTCTTTTGTGAGTATTGGGAGTTTAGCATTTTGTGTGATCAACACGAAATTTTCTAAGTCTACTTTTGCTTTCAATGTTTTTAGTAAATCGACTCCTATAAGGCCATCGAAAAATGAATGGAATTTAAATAATAAAAATTTTAGTGTACCATTTTGGTTAAATTCATTAAACATGTCTAGTAAACATGCTGAATATAGTGCATGTGTATTTATAATTGTTTTTATAATTCTTGGCTCGGTTAGTTTAATGTGTTCTTCACTTGGAACAAATTGAGGGTCAATAAAAGAAGTAGTAGACCCTGTGTCGATCAAAAGGTTTAACTTTTTACCAAATGGGAATTGAATTTGAACATATGGTAAAATCGAGCCATGTGTGTGCTTGGTTATGTAGCCTGCTTGGATGTTGAGGCTACATACTGAAAATTTTGGTCATCATTAATGTTGTGCAACTCATCTCTTTTTTTTATTTGATTACTGTTTTTTGTGTTGGATTTTGCAGACTGGTTAGAGAAGTTGGAATTTCTAGTTTGGGTACTATAGTTTCCCCAATTTTTCTGTCTCTGTCGGTCACTTTGTTGCTCATTGTCGTACTTTTTTTGTTTAAATGGTCTTTGATTGTTGTTACTGTAATTATTTGTTTTTCCCTCTTGAGACCAATTTCTCTCCCTTTTTTGTTGGTTTCGGGGCTCAAACAATTCCGAGTTTCGACCATTATACGTTGTTCTTTCAAAGCTCTGATTTATTCAGAAAAGTGGTTAGACATTGGTTAAGAAACAATTCTTTCTTTGTTTGTATGATAGTTGGATTGGTATCCTTTTGGTCAATGATGTTTAGTAGAGCTCTTTGAATATTTGTGATTTTTTCGTATAATATCTCTACCGAATGGCTTTGCAGTGTTAATATTCCAAGTTCGGCTATTAGATTATACTCGGTTCTTTTATCGACAAAGTGTTTAATTAAGGTATCTTTAATTTCATTCCAATTAAGTCGCACATTTGATTGATACAAGACTTCATGAGCTTTACCCTGAATTTTGTTCCTGATTGCTCTCAAAATCATGACCCCTGCAGGTGTCTGATCTCCTCCTTTAATAAGCATTAAAAACTCCCCAACATTGGTAATGAATTCTTTTAGTCCCTCTTTATTTCCCTCATATACAGGCATAGACTGAATCAATTGTAATAAATCGGATATCTTAAACCCACCCAATGGCTCCTGTGTTTGTGGGCCAGTGGGTTGGGCTGGAGGAATCTCCTGATCTAAAGGCATTGATAATTCGAAACTCATTGGTAATTCGAAAACTTATTTTTTTTTTTTTGAATTTGTTTTGTTACTATCTAGTCTCTTAGATCGTGTTTCTTACTTTTTAACTTAATCGTAGCTTAATATATGTATCTTTCTTACTTATGTTTTATTGTAATTAGTGTTATGTGTAAGCAAGGTGTCCTTCCTTCTTTTTTTGTAATCTGTTGACTCACGAATTGTTGTCCCTCCGTGTGGCAAGCGATGAAATGATGGTTTTAAAACTATTTAAACTATTTCAACAACTAGTTGTTTTATTTCGCGGTTGTGCTGAAGCTAAGAATTGTTTTCCCTCCGTGTGGCAAGCGATGAAATGATGGGTTTAAGTATTTGTTGTTTTATTTTGCGGTTGTGCTGGAGCTAGCTGAGATTGTTGCTCGATGCAGTAGTCCCAACTAAGGGCGGACAGTCATCAGCCGTGAATTTCACCAGATTAAGCCTTGTTAATAAAAAAAAATTATTATTTTTTTTGAATATACAAGTTTTTATGTGTATTCAACATCTTTATATAGTTTTTTGTTTTTTTTTTTATTTTTTTTATTATATTTTTTTTTTATTTTTTTTTGTGTTTTGTGGGTTTTTTATTTTATACCCTTGCAGAGGGTATTATAAAATTGGTCAGATGTTTGTAATGCACAGAAGGAGACGTTTCCGACCACATAAAGTATATATACTCTTGATCAGCATGAGAAGCTAAGTCGATATAGCCATGTCCGTCCGTCCGTCCGTCCGTCCGTCCGTCCGTCCGTCCGTCTGTGCAAATCAACTTCACGCTGGCATCTTAAGAGCTATCGGAATTAAATTTCATATTTGAGCTACTTTTAGCCGGGAGATAATAGAGTATGAAAATTGTCAGGATCGGACTACTATATCATATAGCTCTAGAACAAAAATTTTTGCAAAAATTGGAGTATCCCCATGAAATTTACCAATATAATAGAATTTGATATAAAATCTTATTTTTTTGATTATGAAAAGCAGAGGCTGGTTTGCCCCCTTTTACTTTGGAGGGTCCCTTGGGAATCACAAAGTTGGGGAAAGTTATACTATTTTTATAGTAGTGTTTTTTGTTTATAGTTTTAAATATTTTATTTGAATCAATTTTGTTGTTGGTTTCTTTTTTTTTTCTTTTTATACCCTTGCAAAAAGGGTATATTAATTTTGGTCAGAAGTGTGCAACGCATAGAACGAAGCATCTCAGACCATATAAAGTATATATATTCTTGATCAGCACGACGAGACGAGTTCAAATAGCCATGTCCGTCCGTCCGTCCGTCCGACCGTCCGTCCGACCGTCCGTCCGTCCGTCTGGATCAACGCGAACTCCTCCGAGACCGTAAGAGCTACAGAGCTGAAATTTTGCTCGTAGGCTATATACTGCAGGCGTTGTATATCTCGGATTCAGCCGGATCGGACCACTATATCATATAGCTCCCATACAAACGTCAAAGTCACGAACAGTGACTTTTCTCAATAACTTCGTTATTTTATCAGCAATTGTCATAAAAGTCGGTGTTGGTCAGTTTTGTCTTCTTATAAATAATTGTGCCAAAGTTGATCAAGATCGGGTGACTATATCATATAGCTCCCATACAAACGGCAAAGTCACGAACAGTGACTTTTCTCAATAACTTCGTTACTTTTTAAGCTATTGTCATGAAATTTAATATAAGTTTATTGTAACTATAAACGACTGTGCCAAGATCGTCAAGATCGGGTGCCTATATCATATACCTCCCATAGGAACGATCCGTCGAAAACAGTGACTTTTGTCAATAACTTCGTTACTTTTAATGCGATTGCTCTCAAATTAAACATTTGACAGTTAAATATATCTGTTAATGACTGTGCCGAATTTGGTAAAGATCGGGTAACTATATCATATAGCTCCCATAGCACTGTGGTCCAAAATCCAGATTTTGTGGCATTAACTATAAGGAATGCAGTTACCGAGTTAAAACTTTGCACATATAATAAAAAAAAAAAAAAATGGAAAGATTTGACCACGCCTTCTTGACCTCCCATACTAGCCCACGCAGCGTATACGTAATGTGATTTAAATGAATTTGGGATTAAAATAATTAAATCTATTAACAAACAACAAATTAAATTTTAATATTTTATTTTGAACTGTTATTAATCAAAAAATTAAGATTAAGCAATGCAAACTATAAATAAACAACTTTGATTTTATTTTAAATAAGATATTTTTGACGATTTGACGATAAAATAAATGATAATATAAATTTACCTCGGAAAAACTCGGAAAAAGTAATCATAACATAATTTAATACATACTTTGAGCTGTAATTTACTATAATTACAATTTCGCAGAAATTCACAGAAAGTTAGTTTTCACTCCACAATAGACGCACACATGGGTTAAGTTTTCTTTATTTTTGGACATAAACAATCATTACACAAAATAAACAATTAACATATACAAATTAAAATTTCGTGCAGTATTTACATTCTACATACCTTGATTAATATTATCCATTACAAAAGTTATTTTACACTTTGTTTGTTAATTTTTTACACTGGCTCAAAGTTTGCCTACAATTTCCCGCTTTTTTTGGCAGAGCGAACAGCTGACTAAATACTTGACTTTAAAAGTGTGCCAAAATTTCAGGGGTGCAGTAAAAACAAAAATATTTTTATATTCGATATATTCAAAGTATTCTGTCCAACAAGAAATTATTTAAATACGATTTTGTTTCAACAAATTTTTAGGTTAATGCCACAAAATCTGGATTTTGGACCACAGTGCATAGGAAGGATCGGTGGAAAACAGTGACTTTCATCAGAAAGTTCGTTATATCCTATGCTAAGATTGAAGGCCGTTCTTTCGCAAACATTACCCTTTTTAGATAAAACAGTTAGTTTAGATAAAAGAGCTACTAAAAAACTTGCAAGGGTATACAAACCCTCTGTTTTTTTTTTTTTGTTTTGGCTGCCAATGCCAAAAGTTCACAATCAACAAGTACCTAAGCACATACTAAAATTTATATATGTATAATATAGCTCATAAATTGTTGGACCAGTCTGTGTGTGTGTGCGTGTAGTTTAAGCCATTCATTTACAGGAATATCATATGTTTAGCACAAGGACATCTTCTAATGAGGGAAGAGAACACAAGGCAACACAACTGTTTTTTTTTTTTTTATATATATGTATATATAAGTTACGTGTTTCCATTTCCCTTATAGGGGAATTCTACCATTTCCTTCCTTGGATTGTAAGGACGGGACTTAGGAAACTCAGGATTGTTACAGTGAAGCACAACACAGTACTTGATTTATACGTTATAAGTTTTATTCACTTTGTAAATTGATTTAGTTAGTTCTAGGTCTAAACTAAGACTGCCCGCTCTGTCGAGCGTGGTCCTTTAAATATAGCCCGAGATGCCCAAGGGGCGCTGGCTGCGGCGATGTGCCGCTGGCAGCGGCGATGGGATCGTGTCAGAGGTGGGTCGCCTCTTCCGGCGAATTCTGCTTATCGGCAATATTCAAAGAGTGGCTAGAAAGTGCTTATGCTAGAAAAGGGAAGTGAAGTACCTAGTGTGGCCAACGAGGGTCGTCTTGGGTCACATATTTTGCTAGGGTCGCGTAAACACTAGGAAACATAAGTTGCTTACTTGGCTAAGTGTGTTTACAGGAAATAAAAGACGTACGTAGTTTAGTTGGCTAAAAGTGGTGTGGGTCGCGATGCACGCGTGCTGTGTGTGATCTGTTGGTGTGTGAAATGTGAGTGTATGAAATGTGAGTGTATGAAATGTGAGTGGGCTGGTGTTACTACTGGTGTTACTCGATAGTATGGGTCGCGATGTACGCGTGCTGTGTGTGGTCTGTTAGTGTTCCTAACATGTGTGAAATGTGAGTGTAAGGTCAAGGGCTTAGATCGATAGGGGGTATTTTGCCCGATGCTCGTTCAGGCGTTTCTGGTAAAGTGTGTTGATCGAGTCCCGTTGTGATAGGAGATGCCGGGGTGCGGGGCATGATCTGGTGACTGAAGGACAAGGCGTCCCAGGGGCGCTGGTTGTATGAGAGGAGGCCTCGCGTGAGGATGAGTGCGCTAACTCCTCCCCCCTTAAAAATCGACGTCCCGGAGATCCATTAATTCCGGGTGTTGTTTCTGGTTTCTGGAGCGTCATCTTTAGAATCCAATCTACGAAGATGGCGAGAAATACGAGGATGGCGCAGCCGGCCGTGATGGTGGTCCCTTTTGTTAGAGTGTTGAGGCGTCGTAAATTCTTTATGTGCAAGTTGTGAATGTATTCCACATTTAGTCGGTGTCCTTCGTTTACGACTTCAGACAAAGTGGAAGGTATTGCCACCATCCTTGTAACCGTCTGGCTTCTGAAGGTTTTGTTACCGATTGTCACTGATTCGTTAGAGAATTGAATGACAAAGGTCCCGTTTAATTTTGATTCTACAACGCCGTTTGTCATCATTCCTCTAAAGTTGGTCGTGAATATGGTACCATCTTCTAGTAACTCGATGGGGCTTGCCGTGTTGGTTATTGAATGGCATTTTGCGGTTCCTCCCTTTATTAGTCTTGGCAGGCAAGACTCTTCATCCAGGTGAGTGAGGTCTGATTCCTTACAAATGGTGATGTTGCCCATGGTCTGGCAGCTCCTGGATATAATGTAGGTGTCTCGTGGTCCAACCAGTATTTTTCGCGAGGGAATGTCAAGTTGCTGATTATTTGTTATGGTTGGCCTGATGATCTGCACCGAATACTCCTGTTGTAGTACCCGTGGCATCGCTATGTTGTAAATGAGTAGGGTACCGTTCACGAAGATAGTGATAGAGATAAGGCAGGCTTGGTGTGGTGTTGATGATGTCCTGCAGCTCGTCTATGTCCAACAGGTTCGAGTTAATCACGCCGACTTTAGCGAGTTGGCATGCTCGCACAATTTCGTCCAGCTTCCGTTCAAGTAACAAGATTTTGTTCAGCAGGATAAATAGTTCGGAGTCGTTATCCTCGCTTATTGTTTTCAGGGCTCCTGCAAGTTCGTTTATTTTGTCGAATGCCTCTTGAATGCCGGACAGGAATTGTTTATTTATGGTGAACCGTTGATTATTCTCTCTAATCAGAGAATCATGGGATTGTAAGATCTGGTCCCAGTCAGCTGCGTCCGGTGATCCTGCTACCCATTTCCAAACTGAGCCTAACCATCTGATTGATCGTCTAGCTCTCTTGTTGGAGACCGTGAGTTCGTCGATTTTTGTTTTTAGATCCTTGATTTTGAGAGTGGCCAATGTCTTCAAGTCACCAGAAGGGTAATGGTCCAGGGCTAATGACAAGTTTTCAGCAAGGCCCGCGAATGAGTCGAGAGGGATTACATCTACCAGATTTGAGTGTCCTTCAATTCTCCATCCTTTTCCTTGTTGTAGCGTCACGATTGGGGACTCATACTTAAAGACCTTGTAGCTCTCCGCCAATGAGAGGCAAAAAATGAGGGGGCTTGTATTGTATTGTGTCGGAAGCAGAAGGGTGCTTTTAGTGTGGTATTAATTTTAACTTAGCTTCTTGTTGCTTAAGTGCTATGTGTATAAGTGTGTTTTTACTTAATGTAGTGACTTGTGTAGCTTCTTCCGTGTTGTAATATTACTCGGAACATAATTATTCTTATTCTTTTCCTTTTTGTTAGCTTTTGTGATTTTTGTTACTTAATGACTGCATTTTCCCTTATTTCTGTTAAGTTTCGATTTTCTTAAACTTGATTCACTTCTATTACATTTTCCTTTAAGCTGTCTATCATGCTACCTCTTGTTTTATACCAAATAGCATTATACTTGGATATTCATTGGTGCATCTGTTTCTTGTGTTATTCATTGTAAACTCTACCTTATCCAATACTGTATGCCATTGCTTATTGTTTTCACTGTCAACTAACTTGGCAATCATGGGTCCTAGGTCTTTATTGACTCTCTCAACTTGTCCATTAGCCTGTGGTGATGCTGTCGCTACTTTTATATGATTAACATTACATTCCTTAATAAAATCATCGAAACCTTTGGAGGTGAAGCAACTGCCTCTATCTGATATTATATTCTTGGGTCTACATATACTTTGAGGTATTCTTCCAGTGCTTTGATTGCTTCACTTGATTTCGTGCTCTTTGTAGCAAATAACCGCACAAATTTAGTACAAGTTAATAATTTCGTTGCTTTCCAATTTATTTAGGTTATTTATTTAGTTAGGTTAATTTATAAGTATTAGACATCTACCGCTTTAGCATTGCGCGTAGTGCCTTTTGAGTTCTTTTTGATACTGCTTTTCGCACACGTGGGTGCGGGCTTCAAGCCTATCGAGCTCAAGCTGCTATCAGCTGCAATATACAAGCTTTGTGGGACCAAAGCCTCGAGTGATAACTGTAGAGCTGGATATCACCTGCGATCTGCGCAAGTTTTGGAGTCTTAAAGCTTTACATGCATCTATTACGACTAATATGTGTTTCATTTTGCTATCTTTACTATGTATCGGTTCATAGTGATCTATATGTAAATATTGAAACGGGTTATCTCCTTTGGGTATGGAGTGAAGAAATCCTTCTGTTTTCCTGATTTGTTTGAAAACGCTATACATTTAAGACGATTTTTTTACAAGCTTATCAATTTCCTTTCTCATGCTGGGAAACCAATAATTTTTACCTATCAAGTCGACTACTTTGTCTACTCCTACATGCCCCATTTCATCATGATACTTAAATATTACTTTTTCTTCCATCTCTAAATTGTCGCGTTGGCCTTCAAATTGGGAGCGTAGGTTTTTAAATTGAGTATTCCTTTCGGTTACGGCATTCATGGCCTCCTGTAGTGTAACGCCCACGGTTTCGTTGTCACTTATTTTGTATTGTTTATAATAACCTTTTTACCAAATTTTTAGGTAGCTCTATATTTCCTAATGTAGGACGTGGTGTCTGTTTTTTATGAGTGGATGACTCCTAAGTGTGTGTGTGTGTGTCGGGTTTAAATCTTACCCGTTGTGTAGCAAAGTTTACAATATGTGATACTCACAATAATATCTGTAAGAATGGAGAAACACACATTAGGATATCATATGTTAGATAGCCACCAGCCAGGTAGCTCATTTACGCTGTCACCATTCCTTAATTCTTGGAAGGGGTAACAGTTTTTTTGCTTTTCGCGTTATTTCTGCGGAGCGTGCATAATTGAAAGTGCGTTTGTGCATATGATTCACATTTCTCCTTTCACCCCTTTTTTATGCCTTGATTCTGTCCTACATTGTTGTTTTTTTTTTTTTTAGGAATTTCGGTTTTTTTCTTTTCTCTCGACCGTCTGACTAAGCATATTCTTGCTTTAAAAACCATACTGCTGGTGCAGGGCTTAGTTTAGTATCAACCAAGAACATGGAGCGATCGGACGAAACCTGCAACTCGACTATGCAAATGGAAGTAGTTTACTGTGACTCCTCTTCCGATGAGGAGAGCATGGAGGAGGAAATAATAGTTGTGGATTCAAGTTCCGAATCCGAAGAGGATTCCACTTCCACTTCCACTTATGGCGACTTAGGAATCTTTGTGCCCAGACCGGGTGATGATGAGGATACGATCCCCGTCCCCTTTCCTAAGCCGGTTAGGCCGGTCAACGTTCCTGAGCTGGTCATTCAGGAATATCTGGAATACCTCTCACCATGTGAGGAATCGATTACCATTATACACAGGTTGAAGACACATTCTTTAGAGTCAGTTTTCCGTTACGAGGAAAATAGAAGGCGAGCTGGGTGTCCCAACCTGAGGAGTATACTCAAGTGGAGGCACCCCACTCCTGTTCGCAGACGGCCAAGATAACCTGAATAATAAACCAAATGACAGAATCAAGAGCAAGAGTTTGTTTAATATTTATCAGTTGGGGTACTAGTTTTTGGGTTTTCGACCATTCGTATACTTCTACTTTCAGTAGTTCCTTGCCCAGAAGGAAGGTTTGGTCGAGAATGAACTTTTTACGCCCCCTCTGCAGGAGGACTTGGTTTTTCAACCAGTCATTCAGCCAACCAAAACGACTCTTTCCGCCCTCTCTGAAAGAGGACTTGGTCTTTCAACCAGTTATTCGTTAATCAAAAAATGAATGAATTCTTTTCGCCCTCTCTGAAGGAGGACTTGGTCTTTCAAGGAACGAACTGTTTCCGCCCTCACTGAAGGAGGACTTGGTCTTTCAACCAGTCATTCACTAATCAAAACGACTCTTTCCACCCTCTCTGAAGGAGGACTTGGTCTTTCAACCAGTTCCTCGTTTAGTCAAAAATGAACTCTTTCCGCCCTCTCTGAAGGAGGACTTGGTCTTTCAACCAGTCATTCGCTAATAAAAACGACTCTTTCCGCCCTCTCTGAAGGAGGACTTGGTCTTTCAACCAGTTATTCGTTTAGTCAAAAATGAACTCTTTCCGCCCTCTCTGAAGGAGGACTTGGTCTTTCAACCAGTGATTCGCTAATAAAAACGACTCTTTCCGCCCTCTCTGAAGGAGGACTTGGTCTTTCAACCAGTCATTCGCTAATAAAAACGACTCTTTCCGCCCTCTCTGAAGGAGGACTTGGTCTTTCAACCAGTTATTCGTTTAGTCAAAAATGAACTCTTTCCGCCCTCTCTGAAGGAGGACTTGGTCTTTCAACCAGTGATTCGCTAATATAAACGACTCTTTCCGCCCTCTCTGAAGGAGGACTTGGTCTTTCAACCAGTTGCTCGTTTAGTCAAGAATGAACTCTTTCCGCCCTCTCTGAAGGAGGACTTGGTCTTTCAACCAGTCATTCGCTAATAAAAACGACTCTTTCCGCCCTCTCTGAAGGAGGACTTGGTCTTTCAACCAGTTATTCGTTTTTGCAAGACACCGGAAGGGGGAGTTAGACGACATGTTCCCACATGGAGATCATTGAACCTTCTCATTGCATGTGGTTATCTTTTTCTTTTCTTGAAGACACATTCTTTAGAGTCAGTTTTCCGTTACGAGGAAAATAGAAGGCGAGCTGGGTGTCCCAACCTGAGGAGTATACTCAAGTGGAGGCACCCCACTCCTGTTCGCAGACGGCCAAGATAACCTGAATAATAAACCAAATGACAGAATCAAGAGCAAGAGTTTGTTTAATATTTATCAGTTGGGGTACTAGTTTTTGGGTTTTCGACCATTCGTATACTTCTACTTTCAGTAGTTCCTTGCCCAGAAGGAAGGTTTGGTCGAGAATGAACTTTTTCCGCCCCCTCTGCAGGAGGACTTGGTTTTTCAACCAGTCATTCAGCCAACCAAAACGACTCTTTCCGCCCTCTCTGAAGGAAGACTTGGTCTTTCAACCAGTTATTCGTTAATCAAAAAATGAATGAATTCTTTTCGCCCTCTCTGAAGGAGGACTTGGTCTTTCAACCAGTCTTTCAAGGAATGAACTGTTTCCGCCCTCACTGAAGGAGGACTTGGTCTTTCAACCAGTCATTCACTAATCAAAACGACTCTTTCCGCCCTCTCTGAAGGAGGACTTTGTCTTTCAACCAGTTGCTCGTTTAGTCAAGAATGAACTCTTTCCGCCCTCTCTGAAGGAGGACTTGGTCTTTCAACCAGTCATTCGCTAATAAAAACGACTCTTTCCGCCCTCTCTGAAGGAGGACTTTGTCTTTCAACCAGTTGCTCGTTTAGTCAAGAATGAACTCTTTCCGCCCTCTCTGAAGGAGGACTTGGTCTTTCAACCAGTCATTCGCTAATAAAAACGACTCTTTCCGCCCTCTCTGAAGGAGGACTTGGTCTTTCAACCAGTTATGCGTTTAGTCAAAAATGAACTCTTTCCGCCCTCTCTGAAGGAGGACTTGGTCTTTCAACCAGTCATTCGCTAATAAAAACGACATTTTCCGCCCTCTCTGAAGGAGGACTTGGTCTTTCAACCAGTTGCTCGTTTAGTCAAGAATGAACTCTTTCCGCCCTCTCTGAAGGAGGGCTTGGTCTTTCAACCAGTCATTCGCTAATAAAAACGACTCTTTCCGCCCTCTCTGAAGGAGGACTTGGTCTTTCAACCAGTTATTCTTTTTTGCAAGACACCGGGAGGGGGAGTTAGATGACATGTCCCCACATGGAGATCATTGAACCTTCTCATTGCATGTGGTTATCTTTTTCTTTTTAATATTTTCCCCCCTTTTTTTTTTTTTTTTTTTTGTTTTAGGGCCCGTTGCCAAACACGGGAGCGTGTCATTCCCCTGCCGATTTCTTTTATTCACATGTTAACGCCAAAAATGCAAGAGGCGCAAAAATTTCCCTTCGTTTCGCTAATTCCGCCTTGCCTGATTCTGCTGGCGTGAGAGTGCGGTCTTAGCAAAATGCGTTCGGGACGGTTACTTGAAGAGTCAGCAGTTTATGCGTCATATCACCATGGTCAGGTGAAGCATTTCCCGTTGGCCAAGTGGCCTATATTATTATTTTCGTGTTTTCTGTTTTTTTTTTTTTTTGGGATAGGTCAGGTTTGTGCCTGAGTAATTAATTATTTCACTCTACTACGCGTCTTGCTGACATGGCTTGCATTCAACTGTGGAGCTCTTCCTACTATTGTCTAGACCCATAATGTTTCTAGATTCCCCCTGAAGGGTGGTTAGCGCTATCATTGCTTCTAGAAAAATTACGGGTCCCTGCTCGGGCGCCAGTTACGTGTTTCCATTTCCCTTATAGGGGAATTCTTACCATTTCCTTCCTTGGATTGTAAGGACGGGACTTAGGAAACTCAGGATTGTTACAGTGAAGCACAACACAGTACTTGATTTATACGTTATAAGTTTTATTCACTTTGTAAATTGATTTAGTTAGTTCTAGGTCTAAACTAAGACTGCCCGCTCTGTCGAGCGTGGTCCTTTAAATATACCCCGAGATGCCCAAGGGGCGCTGGCTGCGGCGTTGTGCCGCTGGCAGCGGCGATGGGATCGTGTCAGAGGTGGGTCGCCTCTTCCGGCGAATTCTGCTTATCGGCAATATTCAAAGAGTGGCTAGAAAGTGCTTATGCTAGAAAAGGGAAGTGAAGTACCTAGTGTGGCCAACGAGGGTCGTCTTGGGTCACATATTTTGCTAGGGTCGCGTAAACACTAGGAAACATAAGTTGCTTACTTGGCTAAGTGTGTTTACAGGAAATAAAAGACGTAGGTAGCTTAGTTGGCTAAAAGTGGTGTGGGTCGCGATGCACGCGTGCTGTGTGTGATCTGTTGGTGTGTGAAATGTGAGTGTATGAAATGTGAGTGTATGAAATGTGAGTGTATGAAATGTGAGTGTATGAAATGTGAGTGGGCTGGTGTTACTTAGATCGATGTACGCGTGCTGTGTGTGGTCTGTTAGTGTTCCTAACATGTGTGAAATGTGAGTGTAAGGTCAAGGGCTTAGATCGATAGGGGGTATTTTGCCCGATGCTCGTTCAGGCGTTTCTGGTAAAGTGTGTTTATCGAGTCCCGTTGTGATAGGAGATGCCGGGGTGCGGGGCATGATCTGGTGACTGAAGGACAAGGTGTCCCAGGGGCGCTGGTTGTATGAGAGGAGGCCTCGCGTGAGGATGAGTGCGCGAACTTATATATATACCTTACCCCTTTCACTTTCTGCTAATTTTGTTGGGCCTTTGCTCGCTCCAGTTGACAAACTTGAAGCATTCGAATTTCACAGCTTGTTGTTTAATTTGCACACACTTTGACTTCTGTCTACTTTTCTTTTATATATATTTTTTTTTTTTTGAAGATCGATGTTGCTTCCAAGGCGGTTGAAAATTAAACGACTCGCTGCCCAAAGGTTAGGAAACTACAAAACGCACTCCAAAATTTGCGACGCCACTCGTCAAACAATTCTGACTGTCGCGACATCGCTGTCGTTCTGTTCTAACGGACACATAAAGCCACTAAAATGTGCGACTCGCGACGCGGTCAGACGAAAAAGACGCTTGTCGCGAAGCAACTTTGTACCGTTGCGGCATCTCCGCCACTCTGACGAGACATGCAAGTCTGCAAAATGTAGCAAACGACAATGTCGCCTGTTACGCAGCTTGTACCCATATTCATGTGTGTATGTGCTTAACGGGAATTGCTGAATTCGGGGGAACAAATACACCCGAAGCAAAAATTTGAAAAAGATGATGAAATATTTTAAATTCGGGTGAAACTGAAAGGCAACACCAACATCAATATCATGGAGTGCATAGTACACATTGACGATTTATACATATGTATGTATATGTATGTACATACATATGTACACGTTTTGTTGTCTTTATCGCTCTGTCCGATACAGTTGGTTCAATCGCAAAATGCACTGGTTTACCGCACTTAACAATCTCTAGCACGATTAGGCAACAATTTATGCATTATTATAACATTTTTTTTTATTACCAATGCAATATTTGTAAATCATTATTTAAAACCCTTTTTTTTTTTTTTTTTTTTTTTGTTGATACTTAGATACTTATGCATGAACGTAGGTTCCTTCGGGGCACTTTTTCCCGTCCCTGAAGTCGTTAAGCTGCGCCAGTTAACATCTTGGCCAAGTCGTGTTCGAGGAAAAAGAGTAACTTTTCCCTGTGTTTATTTACTTTTTAGTATTTTTATTATAAAATTAAAACCTCCGTCTTGTTTGACGTTCAACACACAATTGTCATCTTTTTATTCGGCGACAATGCCGTTCTCTCCTTCAGTTAATTAATTATATATGTATGTATATATGTATGTATGTATATGTGTAAGTGTCCATATATGTATGTATGGATATATGTATGTGTGTAAATGTGTATATACGTATATATGTAAGTGTCTATATATGTATGTATGGATATATGTATGTGTGTAAATATGTATGTACGTATATATGTACATATGTGTTATTTGTTGCCCTTTTTGATGTGTTGTCCATGGTTTGTGTAGTTGAAGGTGAATTCGTTGGTGTGGTGACCGGGTAGGTAACTCGCGCACCTTATTTCGTAATAATAAAAATATTTTTATCAACAATCTATTGAAATTTTTCCGCGAAAATTTAAATATGGCACCAATTTTTTTCAGAAAAGTTGTTATCTGGCAACGCCGTTTGGCGTGCTTTCCAACATTGCCGAAAAATTTAGCCACACTATTTTAGCTCGAAACAGCTAGAATCAGCTATTTTCAGCTTTAATCACGCTAAAAAATTTATTTTTCTTTCGTTAATTTCACAAAAACTACCAAATAAATCGCCAAGGTCTTACTCGTGGAATTTTTCTTGTTCGTTTGATACCAAAGTTATGTAGTTTAAGGCTGTTTTGGGCCCGAGTAACGTAAATAAATATTTACCAGCTCTTCTTTATCGTTTTGATCTAAAGAGCCGAAAAGATATTTATGTGCTGTACCTATTATGTTAATAAGTCCTCGCTTATTTCTCTTTATTATTTTTATACCGTTCATTTCGCGATTTAATTTTTCGACTAAATACTGAATGCGGACTATGTTCTTATATGGTTCTGACTGCTCTACTAAGTTGTTGTGTTTTGTAAGTTGGTTAAGTTTACAGTTAAATAATGATATTCGAAATCTGAGGGTAAATCCATGGTTCCTGTTTTGAATACAAGATATCCATTAGGTGCCTTTATGGGTGTTGGTGATTAGATTATATAAAATAAGATAACAATAAGAAAATCATAATATAGAACAAATGGAAATATATGTCATGATTAGTATGTAACCCGATAATAGATATCGATGGCTCATCAGTCATAAGTAGATCTGATATGGTCAGCAGTTAACAATAAAGACCTAGTTCATTAAGCTGCTATAGTTAGCTATTATCAATAAAGACGTATTTTGCTGACCTAACACTATGTCGAACTATGCACTGGTGAGCTCTCTAGTTTTACTATAAAAGAAATGCATTATTCTTTGTAAGATCAGATACCAATTGTAGCTACATCGGGTGTGCGTCGCTGTGTCTTTGGCCCCCATCTCTACCTTTGTAATCTCGCTCCGAAGTCCACCCAATATATGTGTTGGTTGCGACGACTATTAGTCACTGGTTTATGTGCTAGTGCCTATTTGCTTATAAATAAATAAACATTAAATACATTCAAAAAATACTAACGTCTTTCATTGAACATTTTGGTGACCCCGACATTAGCGGCTCCAAGTTGAAAGAATAACAGACTTGGTGAAACCGTCATCAAGTGAGAATACTTGGTTAACTCAGAGGACCAATCTCTCAACAACAAGGAAACTGGTCAACTAGGCGACTACTTTCTTTGCACGCTTTGGACACAGAACAATCCTAAGCGAGGGCACAAATTGATAAACATTTCACATCAATCTGGGGTCCCGACTAAAAACATCGCAATCGATTAACTTGGCAATCATTGCGTAGCCACCTTAGCGACTAAAAACAATTTATTGGAAACCTAGGAGTCGGTTTTCCGCGACAAGGTAGCAGTGCATACCCATTGAATAAAAAGTTCATCAACTAGGCGATCACTTTATCGAAAACATTTAACAACGATTTGTGTCAACGAGGCGACCAAATCATAAAAAGTTATTGTTATAAAAAAAAAAAAAAAGTTGATCAACTCATAAACTCTGTTGCATTCCCAGGTAGTACGCACGAGTATAGAGTTTGGCATTGGTCAGCAATTTTTGAAAATATATAACAAAGAAAAGAAATTCAAACAACTGGTTTCACTGTCGTGGCGTGTATCAATGTAGAAAATAGGTATATTGGAAGTAAAAATTAACTATTGTTAAAACACTAATCAAAAGGCGACTTCGATTTTTTTTACTAGTACAAATTAGCAATTACATAAGAATATAAAAGAACATTATTGGAAAAATTAAACAACGTGGCAACAGAAGATGACTACTTTGTAACGGACTATGTCAGCAAAATGAACGCGGTTGTAACTAATATAGTGGAAGAAGGTGAAGGAAGGTAGGACCATTTGGCAAAGATAAAATTAGAGAGACAAGCTCGCCAACGAGAGGAAGAGCGAGTCGGGATCAAACCACTGGTTCGCAAACAAAGTGCGCTGCTGGATTCATAGTCCAGGACATTAAGTCAAATTGTGCCTGAAGAAAAAATGAATTACAAATCGGTAGTCGACAAATTATGGAGACAAATTGAAGAAATCCATTATGAAATTTATCGGCTAGCGAAATATCCAGCCGAAGCCGGATATAATATAGCTACGTTTGTGGCCGCAGAAAATACAATGCTAAAATTCTGTGTGGCACCAGCAGAAAATGCAGTGATACAATCACCGCCTGTATTGCAATCGATACAATCATTGCAACTACCCAAACTTCCCACTCCAAAATTTGATGGGGAAAATCTGAAATGGCAACAATTTCAGAGTTTGGATGGATTATTGCTGGCAGAATTAATATGTCAACGTCAGCTTCAATCACATGTATGGTAGGCATGACGAATCCAGAGGAATCTCTAGAAAGATTCTGGCAGCTAGACACACTAGAGCCAATGAAAAGGTACAGGAGTCCGGAGGAAGAGTATTATGAAAAATTCTTCCTCGATAACCTACACACGGCGGCGGACAATCGACTAATTGTAAAGCTTCCATTTGCTGAAGAGGCTTCATCTCTTGGAGAATCTCGGGAAGTAGCCATAAGAAGATTCATGTCGTTAGAGAGGCGAATGAGCCCTGACATAAAAAAGGAGTGTGTAAAATTTATGTCAGAATATGAAGAGCTCGGACATATGAAGCAGGTAATGGTAGAACAAATTTCCAAGAACCATTACTTTATACCGCATCACTGTGTATTAAAGCCAGAAAGTACCACCTCCAAGTTAAGAGTGGTATTTGATGCATCATGCAAAACGTCATCAGGAAAATTGCTGAACGACATTTTATATCCTGGACCAGTTGTACAGAGTCAACTGTTCTCAATTCTTCTGCGGATCAGGACACACAAATATGTGTGTATAATGCGGACATTAAAAAAATGTATCGTCAAGTTTGGATAAACCTTGATCGGCAGGGTTCATTCATTCAATCAGATGATTGTGTGGAGAGAGGATCCAAGTCAAGAACTAAAGTTTTATCGTTTAAAAACGGTAACTTATGGAACCACATCAGCCCCATATTTAGCGACGAAGTGTTTGGAATATTTGGCACTGAAAAACATGGAAAAATTGTCGTCCGAGCACTAGCAATAAAAAATGACTTTTATGCTGATTGTCTCACAGGAGCAGACAGTTTACTAGAAGCCCTGCAAATAAGACAAGAGCTGGTAGAAATCTTGAAACCTAAGGGTTTCAACTTACGAAAATGGTGTTCAAATAGCAGTCAACTTCTAAAGGAAATTCCAAAGGAAGATACCATTGCTGACATCAATCTCGGTGACACACTGGAACAAACAAGTGTCAAAACATTGGGAATCATATGGGCACCCAAAGAAGACCAATTATGTGGAAAGGCTCAAAGACATACAAAAGGAATAACCAGACGAGTGGTGCTATCTGAAGTCGGTCAAATCTTCAATCCTCTAGAACTGTTCGCACCGGTAGTGGTAGGGGCGAAAATGTTTCTTCAACATGTTGCTACCGAACGAATTGAGATGAGCACACGATGGATACCGATAGCAACATAGTGTTCCATTTACTTATTGCGCGCACCTTATTTCGTAATAATAAAAATATTTTTATCAACAATCTATTGAAATTTTTCCGCGAAAATTTAAATATTTTTTTTTTTTTTTTTTTTAACGTTTAATATATATTTGTTGAATCTACTCTTAAATTAGAGCCTAACAACAAGTTTGAGATATTTTTCTTAATCTAGTACTTAAGATATATCCAGGGGATATTGCAGGCGGCCCTAATCATTTATTATTGGGTTGGTCTGTCATTTCTTTTAAGACGAGTTCTATTATTAGTTCGCGTAAGGGAATTGGCAAGAACATTAGGGTGTACATCCAGTTTCGCAGAATACTTTAGTTGTTGACTACCTATTTCAGATTTTACGCTAGGTATATTTAGATCATTTTGAATGTTGTCGTTCCGTATGTACCGCGGAGCCCCAGTGATTGATCTTAAAATCTTCGACTGCGCCCTTTGTATAATGTCGACATTGCTGGTACTTGCATTTCCCCATAGTACGGCACCGTAAGTCCAGATGGGTTTCAGTACGGAGTTATATAGGAGGACTTTATACTCCAGACGTAAAAGTGACCGAGCATTGATGATCCAATGTAAGCTACTCGCTTTCAGTTTAAGCTGTGACTTTTTTGCCTCAATGTGCTTGCGCCAAGTTAGTCTTCTGTCTAGGTGGATACCAAGGTAAGTGACATCCACGGCTTGAGGAATTGGTACGTTGTTTAGCATTATAGCTGGACAGTTTCTTCTGTTAAGCGTAAATGTAACATGTTTGCATTTCTGCTCGTTGACCCGGATACGCCAGGTTGCTAGCCATTCCTCTACCACCTTGAGGTGTTCCTCTAATTTTGCAGAGGCTTGTATCGGGCATTTGGATCTGCTGAGGATTGCCGTGTCATCGGCAAAAGTGGACGTTGTAAGTCCTAGACTCGTTGGTAAGTCTGCAGTGTACAGCAGATAGAGCAATGGTCCGAGTACACTGCCTTGCGGTACACCAGCTTCGATTTCAAAGTCAGGCGAGACGGAGCCATTACATCTTACAGCGAATTTCCTATTGTAAAGGTAAGATTCCATGAGCTTGTGGGTGTACTGTGGGAGTTTCTGCCGGATTTTGAACATTAAACCCTCCAGCCAGACTCTGTCGAAAGCCTGGGCAACGTCGAGAAAGACAGCCGTACAGTATTCTTTTAGTTCGAATGCTGTTCTTATTTCGGATGTTATACGATTGACTTGTTCAATTGTCCCATGTTTTTCGCGGAAGCCGAACTGGTGAGAAGGGATTGTGTTCTCCGATGCCAGAAATGAGTTTAGACGAATCTGCAGGACCTTTTCAAAAAGCTTCGAAAGACATGGCAGCAAACTAATTGGCCTATAGGATGATGGTTGGGTTTTGTCCTTTCCTACTTTAGGAATCATGATGATAGTGGACCTTTTCCATGCTCTTGGGAAGTAGCCAATTCTTATTATAGCGTTGAACATTTTGCAGATGTATTGTATGGCGATAGTAGGGAGTTCTAGGATCATTTTCGGTGTGATTAGGTCATGGCCAGGGGCTTTGTTCGGCTTTATGTGGTTTTTAATAACTGCAGTGATCTTATCCGATTGGAGTTCCGAGTACTCACTATCCGTTAATGTGCTCGAAGGGGGAAGTACAAATGAGTTTGATGTTGGATTTGGCTGGAAAACCATTTTAAGATGTGTGGCAAATACGGATGCCCTCTCTTCGTCGCTGCGGGCCCATCCACCTGTTGGGCCCCTTATTGGTGAAACTGTCTCTGTAGGCGCGCTTAAAGTTGGGTGGGCTTTCCACAGAGGATGTTTAGTTCTGGATGGACTGAGCTTTTCTATGTATTTCCTTTGAGCCCAGATTTCCTCTTGTCTAAACTCCTTGGAGAGGTTGCGGCTGGCATGCCTTAGGCGAAGTTTTGCTGCTGGTGATCGAGTAATCTGCCATTCTCTTCTTAGACGTCGTTTTTCCGTTACTAATTGTTCTATCCGCCGGTTCGTAGGCCTGACAGCAGGTTTAGCGTAAGTAGAGGCATGTGGCGTAGATACTCTTGCTGCAGCTCCCAGCATCGACTCAAGTGCAGAGACGCACATGTCAATGTCCTCTGCAGCATCCAGTTTCGGCGAACAGTCAATGTGGGCACTCATGTACATTTTAAATTTAAGCCAATTTGTTTTGTTGTTTGTAAGCATATATGGGCGATCAAGTACTTGAGGTCTTGTTAACAGTGTGAATAGCACTGGAGAGTGATCGGAGGTTAAATCTAGCAGTGTTTCCGCAGTGATCCGATTACGCGGAATCCTCTTGGTTACTGCGAAATCAATCAAGTCAGGCATTTTCTGTGGATCTGTGGGCCAATAACGAGGCCTACCCGGTGAGACGCAATCCATCTTATTGAGTGGGTTGACTATTGTATTGTAAAACTGCTTGCCTTTAGGATTTACCAGGCGAGATCCCCAGTGCGTATGTTTGGCGTTATAGTCCCCTGCTGCAATGAAGCGTTTTCCGAGTGTGTTAAAGAAACCGGTGAATTCCTTTTCAGAGATTGAGAAGAGTGGTGGGCAGTACAGGGCAACCAACGTAGTGTTGCCGCAGCTGGTTTGGAACGTTATAGCAGTTGCTTGTAGGTGCTGTGTTTCGAATCTGTTGAGGAACGAGTAATTTATACGGTTTTTGATTAGGATACCAGTCCCGCCATGAGCTTTTCCGTCTGGATGGTTTGTTGCGTAGAAGGTGTATTTTGGTATTTGAAAATTATTTTTTGATGTTAAATGTGTTTCCGATATCAGCATGACGTCGATTTCATAAAAGCGGTCATGTTTTGATTAAGTGAGATCAATAGGGCCTCCAAACCACTTGGAGTTTGCTGGCCAAGTTCTGGTGCGCTAGGTTGCGGATTCTGTAGATGGTGAAGTGACGGGGTCTCTTTCGCGGGCTCCGTCTGTCCAGTTCGGAGTACACTAGCAAAGGATACACTAGGACTGGTTGTAGCAGGCATGTTAGATGATCTAACAGCCTTGGCGAAGAATACCTCCGGTGTAGTTTTGGAGGCGTTGAAGGTGATTTTTGGTCCAGCTGGGGGTTTACGCCCGTTTAGGTGCGATTTAAGATCCTTGAAGACAGGACATCCCCTGTAGTTGGCTGTGTGGTTCCCTCCACAGTTCTGCATAGTCTTAGTGCGACGTTGTTTCTGTCCTTGGTGCAAATGCCATCTTTATGATGTTCGCCGCAGCTAACACACACTGACCTAAGATTGCAATTATTAGAGGTGTGGTTGTATTCCTGGCAGTTTTTACACTGAGGTGGTTGGTATCTCTTATGGGGCTTCTCTACGGTGATTCTTCTGTGCAATAGGAGCTGACGGTTGTAGATTGGATGCACTTCATTTGGCTTCGACCGCTTTGCATCTGGTTGGAGCTCGATTTTAAAGAGCGGCTGTGCGACTTTATTCCTGTTGATGATATTGACAACGGACTTAACCGCAAACCCTTTTTCGGCCAATGCGTCTGCTATTTCTTGAGGTGGGACCGATGGCTCGATCCCCTTTAACACAACCTGGAGCCCTTTACTGCTTTTTAGTTGGTAGGTATAGAAGTTTATGTTAGCATTACGGAGGTACTTTTCGATGATGCGGAAATTGTCCTCAGTTTGGGTTTGACATTTAATTTCTTTTATGTTACCCCTGTTGAGAGGGGTTACAACAAAGTTATTTGCCCCTACTGTTTCTACTAGCTTCGAAATCAGGGCGCTGCAGTTGGCTCCACGGATGTATAGAGGGGGTGGTCTAGCCGATTTAACTTTATCCACAGCACCGGCTTGATCGTCTTGCTGATCGGCAAGAATTTTAAAACGATTTCCGCTTAGAAGTGCTGCTCGTTCATTTGTTTTGGTTATTTTAGGTGTATTTCCAATTTTTTTTTTTTGCGGGCTTAGCTTCCGCTTAGTTATTTTAATATATCTATCCATTCCAGTTTGGACAGAAGGCGTGGGGTTTCTTGTCGTGGCTGACTCTGGGCGACTTGTCGATGACGGCTTGAGGCAGGTCAATACTTCTGCAGACGTTGCAGTAGTTGCTGTCAACGAGCTGACGGTGCTGGTCGGTGCAATCGGTGACCCAGTTATCGATATTGATGGAGAAGCACACTGCTCTCTCCACGGTAAATTGCTGTTGTGGCTTGCTGTTGCTGAGTGGCTTGCACTTTCGGTGTTATTGCTTACGGTAGCATTCAGTGGGGTCGGCGACACCACCGAAAAGTACGCGTTGTTGCGTTGGACCGAGAGACGACGCTCACGTTGTTGTTGTACAAGTAGTTCTTGTAGCTGTTGCTGGTGGGGATCAAGAGAGCTTGGGCCCGAATTGGTGGACATGGCTTTTCCAAAAAAGGTGCTCACTTTGTTGTTGCAACTTAGTATTTATTGTTATTAGAACAAACTAATAGCAATATGATTGTAAATAGGCGTCTCTGAGGCGGCTGAGAGCCCTACACAATTTTTGCAAACGCGGTCTTTTTATTTTTTTACACTAAATTTTGCGGAGTGCATTAAAAAACACGTCTGTACGCGGCGGCGGTTGAATTGGATTCTGATTTAAATATGGCACCAACTTTTTCCAGAAAATGTGTTATCTGGCAATGCCGTTTGGCGTGCTTTCCAACATTGCCGAAAAATTTAGCCACACTATTTTAGCTCGAAACAGCTAGAATCAGCTATTTTCAGCTTTAAACACGCTAAAAAATTTATTTTTCTTTCGTTAATTTCACAACAACTACAAAATAAATCGCCAGTAAGTTGGTTAAGTTTACAGTTAAATAATGATATTCGAAATCTGAGGCTAAATCCATGGTTCCTGTTTTGAATACAAGATATCCATTAGGTGCCTTTATGGGTGTTGGTGATTAGATTAGATTATATAAAATAAGATAACAATAAGAAAATCATAATATAGAACAAATGGAAATATATGTCAGGATTAGTATGTAACCCGATTATAGATATCGATGGCTCATCAGTCATAAGTAGATCTGATATGGTCAGCAGTTAACAATAAAGACCTAGTTCATTAAGCTGCTATAGTTAGCTATTATCAATAAAGACGTATTTTGCTGACCTAACACTATGTCGAACTATGCACTGGTGAGCTCTCTAGTTTTACTATAAAAGAAATGCATTATTCTTTGTAAGATCAGATACCAATTGTAGCTACATCGGGTGTGCGTCGCTGTGTCTTTGGCCCCCATCTCTACCTTTGTAATCTCGCTCCGAAGTCCACATAATATATGTGTTGGTTGCGACGACTATTAGTCACTGGTTTATGTGCTAGTGCCTATTTGCTTATAAATAAATAAACATTAAATACATTCAAAAAATACTAACGTCTTTCATTGAACATTTTGGTGACCCCGACATTAGCGGCTCCAAGTTGAAAGAATAACAGACTTGGAGAAACCGTCATCAAGTGAGAATACTTGGTTAACTCAGAGGACCAATCTCTCAACAACAAGGAAACTGGTCAACTAGGCGACTACTTTCTTTGCACGCTTTGGACACAGAACAATCCTAGGCGAGGGCACAAATTGATAAACATTTCACATCAATCTGGGGTCCCGACTAAAAACATCGCAATCGATTAACTTGACAATCATTGCGTAGCCACCTTAGCGACTAAAAACAATTTATGGGAAACCTAGGAGTTGGTTTTCCGCGACAAGGTAGCAGTGCATACCCATTGAATAAAAAGTTCATCAACTAGGCGATCACTTTATCGAAAACATTTAACAACGATTTGTGTCAACGAGGCGACCAAATCATAAAAAGTTATTGTTATAAAAAAAAAAAAAAGTTGATCAACTCATAAACTCTGTTGCATTCCCAGGTAGTACGCACGAGTATAGAGTTTGGCATTGGTCAGCAATTTTTGAAAATATATAACAAAGAAAAGAAATTCAAACAACTGGTTTCACTGTCGTGGCGTGTATCAATGTAGAAAATAGGTATATTGGAAGTAAAAATTAACTATTGTTAAAACACTAATCAAAAGGCGACTTCGATTTTTTTTACTAGTACAAATAAGCAATTACATAAGAATATAAAAGAACATTATTGGAAAAATTAAACAACGTGGCAACAGAAGATGACTACTTTGTAACGGACTATGTCAGCAAAATGAATGCGGTTGTAACTAATATAGTGGAAGATTGGTAGGACCATTTGGCAAAGATAAAATTAGAGAGACAAGCTCGCCAACGAGAGGAAGAGCGAGTCGGGATCAAACCACTGGTTCGCAAACAAAGTGCGCTGCTGGATTCATAGTCCAGGACATTAAGTCAAATTGTGCCTGAAGAAAAAATGAATTACAAATCGGTAGTCGACAAATTATGGAGACAAATTGAAGAAATCCATTATGAAATTTATCGGTTAGCGAAATATCCAGCCGAAGCCGGATATAATATAGCTACGTTTGTGGCCGCAGAAAATACAATGCTAAAATTCTGTGTGGCACCAGCAGAAAATGCAGTGATACAATCACCGCCTGTATTGCAATCGATACAATCATTGCAACTACCCAAACTTCCCACTCCAAAATTTGATGGGGAAAATCTGAAATGGCAACAATTTCAGAGTTTGGATGGATTATTGCTGGCAGAATTTATATGTCAACGTCAGCTTCAATCACATGTATGGTAGGCATGACGAATCCAGAGGAATCTCTAGAAAGATTCTGGCAGCTAGACACACTAGAGCCAATGAAAAGGTACAGGAGTCCGGAGGAAGAGTATTATGAAAAATTCTTCCTCGATAACCTACACACGGCGGCGGACAATCGACTAATTGTAAAGCTTCCATTTGCTGAAGAGGCTTCATCTCTTGGAGAATCTCGGGAAGTAGCCATAAGAAGATTCATGTCGTTAGAGAGGCGAATGAGCCCTGACATAAAAAAGGAGTGTGTAAAATTTATGTCAGAATATGAAGAGCTCGTACATATGAAGCAGGTAATGGTAGAACAAATTTCCAAGAACCATTACTTTATACCGCATCACTGTGTATTAAAGCCAGAAAGTACCACCTCCAAGTTAAGAGTGGTATTTGATGCATCATGCAAAACGTCATCAGGAAAATTGCTGAACGACATTTTATATCCTGGACCAGTTGTACAGAGTCAACTGTTCTCAATTCTTCTGCGGTTCAGGACACACAAATATGTGTGTATAATGCGGACATTAAAAAAATGTATCGTCAAGTTTGGATAAACCTTGATCGGCAGGGTTTATTCATTCAATCAGATGATTGTGTGGAGAGAGGATCCAAGTCAAGAACTAAAGTTTTATCGTTTAAAAACGGTAACTTATGGAACCACATCAGCCCCATATTTAGCGACGAAGTGTTTGGAATATTTGGCACTGAAAAACATGGAAAAATTGTCGTCCGAGCACTAGCAATAAAAAATGACTTTTATGCTGATTGTCTCACAGGAGCAGACAGTTTACTAGAAGCCCTGCAAATAAGACAAGAGCTGGTAGAAATCTTGAAACCTAAGGGTTTCAACTTACGAAAATGGTGTTCAAATAGCAGTCAACTTCTAAAGGAAATTCCAAAGGAAGATACCATTGCTGACATCAATCTCGGTGACACACTGGAACAAACAAGTGTCAAAACATTGGGAATCATATGGGCACCCAAAGAAGACCAATTATGTGGAAAGGCTCAAAGACATACAAAAGGAATAACCAGACGAGTGGTGCTATCTGAAGTCGGTCAAATCTTCAATCCTCTAGAACTGTTCGCACCGGTAGTGGTAGGGGCGAAAATGTTTCTTCAACATGTTGCTACCGAACGAATTGAGATGAGCACACGATGGATACCGATAGCAACATAGTGTTCCATTTACTTATTGCGCGCACCTTATTTCGTAATAATAAAAATATTTTTATCAACAATCTATTGAAATTTTTCCGCGAAAATTTAAATATTTTTTTTTTTTTTTTTTTTTTCTTTTAATATATATTTGTTGAATCTACTCTTAAATTAGAGCCTAACAACAAGTTTGAGATATTTTTCTTAATCTAGTACTTAAAATATATCCAGGGGATATTGCAGGCGGCCCTAATCATTTATTATTGGGTTGGTCTGTCATTTCTTTTAAGACGAGTTCTATTATTAGTTCGCGTAAGGGAATTGGCAAGAACATTAGGGTGTACATCCAGTTTCGCAGAATACTTTAGTTGTTGACTACCTATTTCAGATTTTACGCTAGGTATATTTAGATCATTTTGAATGTTGTCGTTCCGTATGTACCGCGGAGCCCCAGTGATTGATCTTAAAATCTTCGACTGCGCCCTTTGTATAATGTCGACATTGCTGGTACTTGCATTTCCCCATAGTACGGCACCGTAAGTCCAGATGGGTTTCAGTACGGAGTTATATAGGAGGACTTTATACTCCAGACGTAGAGGTGACCGAGCATTGATGATCCAATGTAAGCTACTCGCTTTCAGTTTAAGCTGTGACTTTTTTGCCTCAATGTGCTTGCGCCAAGTTAGTCTTCTGTCTAGGTGGATACCAAGGTAAGTGACATCCACGGCTTGAGGAATTGGTACGTTGTTTAGCATTATAGCTGGACAGTTTCTTCTGTTAAGCGTAAATGTAACATGTTTGCATTTCTGCTCGTTGACCCGGATACGCCAGGTTGCTAGCCATTCCTCTACCACCTTGAGGTGTTCCTCTAATTTTGCAGAGGCTTGTATCGGGCATTTGGATCTGCTGAGGATTGCCGTGTCATCGGCAAAAGTGGACGTTGTAAGTCCTAGACTCGTTGGTAAGTCTGCAGTGTACAGCAGATAGAGCAATGGTCCGAGTACACTGCCTTGCGGTACACCAGCTTCGATTTCAAAGTCAGCCGAGACGGAGCCATTACATCTTACAGCGAATTTCCTATTGTAAAGGTAAGATTCCATGAGCTTGTGGGTGTACTGTGGGAGTTTCTGCCGGATTTTGAACATTAAACCCTCCAGCCAGACTCTGTCGAAAGCCTGGGCAACGTCGAGAAAGACAGCCGTACAGTATTCTTTTAGTTCGAATGCTGTTCTTATTTCGGATGTTATACGATTGACTTGTTCAATTGTCCCATGTTTTTCGCGGAAGCCGAACTGGTGAGAAGGGATTGTGTTCTCCGATGCCAGAAATGAGTTTAGACGAATCTGCAGGACCTTTTCAAAAAGCTTCGAAAGACATGGCAGCAAACTAATTGGCCTATAGGATGATGGTTGGGTTTTGTCCTTTCCTACTTTAGGAATCATGATGATAGTGGACCTTTTCCATGCTCTTGGGAAGTAGCCAATTCTTATTATAGCGTTGAACATTTTGCAGATGTATTGTATGGCGATAGTAGGGAGTTCTAGGATCATTTTCGGTGTGATTAGGTCATGGCCAGGGGCTTTGTTCGGCTTTATGTGGTTTTTAATAACTGCAGTGATCTCATCCGATTGGAGTTCCGAGTACTCACTATCCGTTAATGTGCTCGAAGGGGGAAGTACAAATGAGTTTGATGTTGGATTTGGCTGGAAAACCATTTTAAGATGTGTGGCAAATACGGATGCCCTCTCTTCGTCGCTGCGGGCCCATCCACCTGTTGGGCCCCTTATTGGTGAAACTGTCTCTGTAGGCGCGCTTAAAGTTGGGTGGGCTTTCCACAGAGGATGTTTAGTTCTGGATGGACTGAGCTTTTCTATGTATTTCCTTTGAGCCCAGATTTCCTCTTGTCTAAACTCCTTGGAGAGGTTGCGGCTGGCATGCCTTAGGCGAAGTTTTGCTGCTGGTGATCGAGTAATCTGCCATTCTCTTCTTAGACGTCGTTTTTCCGTTACTAATTGTTCTATCCGCCGGTTCGTAGGCCTGACAGCAGGTTTAGCGTAAGTAGAGGCATGTGGCGTAGATACTCTTGCTGCAGCTCCCAGCATCGACTCAAGTGCAGAGACGCACATGTCAATGTCCTCTGCAGCATCCAGTTTCGGCGAACAGTCAATGTGGGCACTCATGTACATTTTAAATTTAAGCCAATTTGTTTTGTTGTTTGTAAGCATATATGGGCGATCAAGTACTTGAGGTCTTGTTAACAGTGTGAATAGCACTGGAGAGTGATCGGAGGTTAAATCTAGCAGTGTTTCCGCAGTGATCCGATTACGCGGAATCCTCTTGGTTACTGCGAAATCAATCAAGTCAGGCATTTTCTGTGGATCTGTGGGCCAATAACTAGGCCTACCCGGTGAGACGCAATCCATCTTATTGAGTGGGTTGACTATTGTATTGTAAAACTGCTTGCCTTTAGGATTTACCAGGCGAGATCCCCAGTGCGTATGTTTGGCGTTATAGTCCCCTGCTGCAATGAAGCGTTTTCCGAGTGTGTTAAAGAAACCGGTGAATTCCTTTTCAGAGATTGAGAAGAGTGGTGGGCAGTACAGGGCAACCAACGTAGTGTTGCCGCAGCTGGTTTGGAACGTTATAGCAGTTGCTTGTAGGTGCTGTGTTTCGAATCTGTTGAGGAACGAGTAATTTATACGGTTTTTGATTAGGATACCAGTCCCGCCATGAGCTTTTCCGTCTGGATGGTTTGTTGCGTAGAAGGTGTATTTTGGTATTTGAAAATTATTTTTTGATGTTAAATGTGTTTCCGATATCAGCATGACGTCGATTTCATAAAAGCGGTCATGTTTTGATTAAGTGAGATCAATAGGGCCTCCAAACCACTTGGAGTTTGCTGGCCAAGTTCTGGTGCGCTAGGTTGCGGATTCTGTAGATGGTGAAGTGACGGGGTCTCTTTCGCGGGCTCCGTCTGTCCAGTTCGGAGTACACTAGCAAAGGATACACTAGGACTGGTTGTAGCAGGCATGTTAGATGATCTAACAGCCTTGGCGAAGAATACCTCCGGTGTAGTTTTGGAGGCGTTGAAGGTGATTTTTGGTCCAGCTGGGGGTTTACGCCCGTTTAGGTGCGATTTAAGATCCTTGAAGACAGGACATCCACTGTAGTTGGCTGTGTGGTTCCCTCCACAGTTCTGCATAGTCTTAGTGCGACGTTGTTTCTGTCCTTGGTGCAAATGCCATCTTTATGATGTTCGCCGCAGCTAACACACACTGACCTAAGATTGCAATTATTAGAGGTGTGGTTGTATTCCTGGCAGTTTTTACACTGAGGTGGTTGGTATCTCTTATGGGGCTTCTCTACGGTGATTCTTCTGTGCAATAGGAGCTGACGGTTGTAGATTGGATGCACTTCATTTGGCTTCGACCGCTTTGCATCTGGTTGGAGCTCGATTTTAAAGAGCGGCTGTGCGACTTTATTCCTGTTGATGATATTGACAACGGACTTAACCGCAAACCCTTTTTCGGCCAATGCGTCTGCTATTTCTTGAGGTGGGACCGATGGCTCGATCCCCTTTAACACAACCTGGAGCCCTTTACTGCTTTTTAGTTGGTAGGTATAGAAGTTTATGTTAGCATTACGGAGGTACTTTTCGATGATGCGGAAATTGTCCTCAGTTTGGGTTTGACATTTAATTTCTTTTATGTTACCCCTGTTGAGAGGGGTTACAACAAAGTTATTTGCCCCTACTGTTTCTACTAGCTTCGAAATCAGGGCGCTGCAGTTGGCTCCACGGATGTATAGAGGGGGTGGTCTAGCCGATTTAACTTTATCCACAGCACCGGCTTGATCGTCTTGCTGATCGGCAAGAATTTTAAAACGATTTCCGCTTAGAAGTGCTGCTCGTTCATTTGTTTTGGTTATTTTAGGTGTATTTCCAATTTTTTCTTTTGCGGGCTTAGCTTCCGCTTAGTTATTTTAATATATCTATCCATTCCAGTTTGGACAGAAGGCGTGGGGTTTCTTGTCGTGGCTGACTCTGGGCGACTTGTCGATGACGGCTTGAGGCAGGTCAATACTTCTGCAGACGTTGCAGTAGTTGCTGTCAACGAGCTGACGGTGCTGGTCGGTGCAATCGGTGACCCAGTTATCGATATTGATGGAGAAGCACACTGCTCTCTCCACGGTAAATTGCTGTTGTGGCTTGCTGTTGCTGAGTGGCTTGCACTTTCGGTGTTATTGCTTACGGTAGCATTCAGTGGGGTCGGCGACACCACCGAAAAGTACGCGTTGTTGCGTTGGACCGAGAGACGACGCTCACGTTGTTGTTGTACAAGTAGTTCTTGTAGCTGTTGCTGGTGGGGATCAAGAGAGCTTGGGCCCGAATTGGTGGACATGGCTTTTCCAAAAAAGGTGCTCACTTTGTTGTTGCAACTTAGTATTTATTGTTATTAGAACAAACTAATAGCAATATGATTGTAAATAGGCGTCTCTGAGGCGACTGAGAGCCCTACACAATTTTTGCAAACGCGGTCTTTTTATTTTTTTACACTAAATTTTGCGGAGTGCATTAAAAAACACGTCTGTACGCGGCGGCGGTTGAATTGGATTCTGATTTAAATATGGCACCAACTTTTTCCAGAAAATGTGTTATCTGGCAATGCCGTTTGGCGTGCTTTCCAACATTGCCGAAAAATTTAGCCACACTATTTTAGCTCGAAACAGCTAGAATCAGCTATTTTCAGCTTTAAACACGCTAAAAAATTTATTTTTCTTTCGTTAATTTCACAACAACTACAAAATAAATCGCCAGTAAGTTGGTTAAGTTTACAGTTAAATAATGATATTCGAAATCTGAGGCTAAATCCATGGTTCCTGTTTTGAATACAAGATATCCATTAGGTGCCTTTATGGGTGTTGGTGATTAGATTAGATTATATAAAATAAGATAACAATAAGAAAATCATAATATAGAACAAATGGAAATATATGTCAGGATTAGTATGTAACCCGATTATAGATATCGATGGCTCATCAGTCATAAGTAGATCTGATATGGTCAGCAGTTAACAATAAAGACCTAGTTCATTAAGCTGCTATAGTTAGCTATTATCAATAAAGACGTATTTTGCTGACCTAACACTATGTCGAACTATGCACTGGTGAGCTCTCTAGTTTTACTATAAAAGAAATGCATTATTCTTTGTAAGATCAGATACCAATTGTAGCTACATCGGGTGTGCGTCGCTGTGTCTTTGGCCCCCATCTCTACCTTTGTAATCTCGCTCCGAAGTCCACATAATATATGTGTTGGTTGCGACGACTATTAGTCACTGGTTTATGTGCTAGTGCCTATTTGCTTATAAATAAATAAACATTAAATACATTCAAAAAATACTAACGTCTTTCATTGAACATTTTGGTGACCCCGACATTAGCGGCTCCAAGTTGAAAGAATAACAGACTTGGAGAAACCGTCATCAAGTGAGAATACTTGGTTAACTCAGAGGACCAATCTCTCAACAACAAGGAAACTGGTCAACTAGGCGACTACTTTCTTTGCACGCTTTGGACACAGAACAATCCTAGGCGAGGGCACAAATTGATAAACATTTCACATCAATCTGGGGTCCCGACTAAAAACATCGCAATCGATTAACTTGACAATCATTGCGTAGCCACCTTAGCGACTAAAAACAATTTATGGGAAACCTAGGAGTTGGTTTTCCGCGACAAGGTAGCAGTGCATACCCATTGAATAAAAAGTTCATCAACTAGGCGATCACTTTATCGAAAACATTTAACAACGATTTGTGTCAACGAGGCGACCAAATCATAAAAAGTTATTGTTATAAAAAAAAAAAAGTTGATCAACTCATAAACTCTGTTGCATTCCCAGGTAGTACGCACGAGTATAGAGTTTGGCATTGGTCAGCAATTTTTGAAAATATATAACAAAGAAAAGAAATTCAAACAACTGGTTTCACTGTCGTGGCGTGTATCAATGTAGAAAATAGGTATATTGGAAGTAAAAATTAACTATTGTTAAAACACTAATCAAAAGGCGACTTCGATTTTTTTACTAGTACAAATAAGCAATTACATAAGAATATAAAAGAACATTATTGGAAAAATTAAACAACGTGGCAACAGAAGATGACTACTTTGTAACGGACTATGTCAGCAAAATGAATGCGGTTGTAACTAATATAGTGGAAGATTGGTAGGACCATTTGGCAAAGATAAAATTAGAGAGACAAGCTCGCCAACGAGAGGAAGAGCGAGTCGGGATCAAACCACTGGTTCGCAAACAAAGTGCGCTGCTGGATTCATAGTCCAGGACATTAAGTCAAATTGTGCCTGAAGAAAAAATGAATTACAAATCGGTAGTCGACAAATTATGGAGACAAATTGAAGAAATCAATTATGAAATTTATCGGTTAGCGAAATATCCAGCCGAAGCCGGATATAATATAGCTACGTTTGTGGCCGCAGAAAATACAATGCTAAAATTCTGTGTGGCACCAGCAGAAAATGCAGTGATACAATCACCGCCTGTATTGCAATCGATACAATCATTGCAACTACCCAAACTTCCCACTCCAAAATTTGATGGGGAAAATCTGAAATGGCAACAATTTCAGAGTTTGGATGGATTATTGCTGGCAGAATTTATATGTCAACGTCAGCTTCAATCACATGTATGGTAGGCATGACGAATCCAGAGGAATCTCTAGAAAGATTCTGGCAGCTAGACACACTAGAGCCAATGAAAAGGTACAGGAGTCCGGAGGAAGAGTATTATGAAAAATTCTTCCTCGATAACCTACACACGGCGGCGGACAATCGACTAATTGTAAAGCTTCCATTTGCTGAAGAGGCTTCATCTCTTGGAGAATCTCGGGAAGTAGCCATAAGAAGATTCATGTCGTTAGAGAGGCGAATGAGCCCTGACATAAAAAAGGAGTGTGTAAAATTTATGTCAGAATATGAAGAGCTCGTACATACGAAGCAGGTAATGGTAGAACAAATTTCCAAGAACCATTACTTTATACCGCATCACTGTGTATTAAAGCCAGAAAGTACCACCTCCAAGTTAAGAGTGGTATTTGATGCATCATGCAAAACGTCATCAGGAAAATTGCTGAACGACATTTTATATCCTGGACCAGTTGTACAGAGTCAACTGTTCTCAATTCTTCTGCGGTTCAGGACACACAAATATGTGTGTATAATGCGGACATTAAAAAAATGTATCGTCAAGTTTGGATAAACCTTGATCGGCAGGGTTCATTCATTCAATCAGATGATTGTGTGGAGAGAGGATCCAAGTCAAGAACTAAAGTTTTATCGTTTAAAAACGGTAACTTATGGAACCACATCAGCCCCATATTTAGCGACGAAGTGTTTGGAATATTTGGCACTGAAAAACATGGAAAAAATGTCGTCCGAGCACTAGCAATAAAAAATGACTTTTATGCTGATTGTCTCACAGGAGCAGACAGTTTACTAGAAGCCCTGCAAATAAGACAAGAGCTGGTAGAAATCTTGAAACCTAAGGGTTTCAACTTACGAAAATGGTGTTCAAATAGCAGTCAACTTCTAAAGGAAATTCCAAAGGAAGATACCATTGCTGACATCAATCTCGGTGACACACTGGAACAAACAAGTGTCAAAACATTGGGAATCATATGGGCACCCAAAGAAGACCAATTATGTGGAAAGGCTCAAAGACATACAAAAGGAATAACCAGACGAGTGGTGCTATCTGAAGTCGGTCAAATCTTCAATCCTCTAGAACTGTTCGCACCGGTAGTGGTAGGGGCGAAAATGTTTCTTCAACATGTTGCTACCGAACGAATTGAGATGAGCACACGATGGATACCGATAGCAACATAGTGTTCCATTTACTTATTGCGCGCACCTTATTTCGTAATAATAAAAATATTTTTATCAACAATCTATTGAAATTTTTCCGCGAAAATTTAAATATTTTTTTTTTTTTTTTTTTTTTTAACGTTTAATATATATTTGTTGAATCTACTCTTAAATTAGAGCCTAACAACAAGTTTGAGATATTTTTCTTAATCTAGTACTTAAGATATATCCAGGGGATATTGCAGGCGGCCCTAATCATTTATTATTGGGTTGGTCTGTCATTTCTTTTAAGACGAGTTCTATTATTAGTTCGCGTAAGGGAATTGGCAAGAACATTAGGGTGTACATCCAGTTTCGCAGAATACTTTAGTTGTTGACTACCTATTTCAGATTTTACGCTAGGTATATTTAGATCATTTTGAATGTTGTCGTTCCGTATGTACCGCGGAGCCCCAGTGATTGATCTTAAAATCTTCGACTGCGCCCTTTGTATAATGTCGACATTGCTGGTACTTGCATTTCCCCATAGTACGGCACCGTAAGTCCAGATGGGTTTCAGTACGGAGTTATATAGGAGGACTTTATACTCCAGACGTAGAGGTGACCGAGCATTGATGATCCAATGTAAGCTACTCGCTTTCAGTTTAAGCTGTGACTTTTTTGCCTCAATGTGCTTGCGCCAAGTTAGTCTTCTGTCTAGGTGGATACCAAGGTAAGTGACATCCACGGCTTGAGGAATTGGTACGTTGTTTAGCATTATAGCTGGACAGTTTCTTCTGTTAAGCGTAAATGTAACATGTTTGCATTTCTGCTCGTTGACCCGGATACGCCAGGTTGCTAGCCATTCCTCTACCACCTTGAGGTGTTCCTCTAATTTTGCAGAGGCTTGTATCGGGCATTTGGATCTGCTGAGGATTGCCGTGTCATCGGCAAAAGTGGACGTTGTAAGTCCTAGACTCGTTGGTAAGTCTGCAGTGTACAGCAGATAGAGCAATGGTCCGAGTACACTGCCTTGCGGTACACCAGCTTCGATTTCAAAGTCAGCCGAGACGGAGCCATTACATCTTACAGCGAATTTCCTATTGTAAAGGTAAGATTCCATGAGCTTGTGGGTGTACTGTGGGAGTTTCTGCCGGATTTTGAACATTAAACCCTCCAGCCAGACTCTGTCGAAAGCCTGGGCAACGTCGAGAAAGACAGCCGTACAGTATTCTTTTAGTTCGAATGCTGTTCTTATTTCGGATGTTATACGATTGACTTGTTCAATTGTCCCATGTTTTTCGCGGAAGCCGAACTGGTGAGAAGGGATTGTGTTCTCCGATGCCAGAAATGAGTTTAGACGAATCTGCAGGACCTTTTCAAAAAGCTTCGAAAGACATGGCAGCAAACTAATTGGCCTATAGGATGATGGTTGGGTTTTGTCCTTTCCTACTTTAGGAATCATGATGATAGTGGACCTTTTCCATGCTCTTGGGAAGTAGCCAATTCTTATTATAGCGTTGAACATTTTGCAGATGTATTGTATGGCGATAGTAGGGAGTTCTAGGATCATTTTCGGTGTGATTAGGTCATGGCCAGGGGCTTTGTTCGGCTTTATGTGGTTTTTAATAACTGCAGTGATCTCATCCGATTGGAGTTCCGAGTACTCACTATCCGTTAATGTGCTCGAAGGGGGAAGTACAAATGAGTTTGATGTTGGATTTGGCTGGAAAACCATTTTAAGATGTGTGGCAAATACGGATGCCCTCTCTTCGTCGCTGCGGGCCCATCCACCTGTTGGGCCCCTTATTGGTGAAACTGTCTCTGTAGGCGCGCTTAAAGTTGGGTGGGCTTTCCACAGAGGATGTTTAGTTCTGGATGGACTGAGCTTTTCTATGTATTTCCTTTGAGCCCAGATTTCCTCTTGTCTAAACTCCTTGGAGAGGTTGCGGCTGGCATGCCTTAGGCGAAGTTTTGCTGCTGGTGATCGAGTAATCTGCCATTCTCTTCTTAGACGTCGTTTTTCCGTTTTGAAAATATATAACAAAGAAAAGAAATTCAAACAACTGGTTTCACTGTCGTGGCGTGTATCAATGTAGAAAATAGGTATATTGGAAGTAAAAATTAACTATTGTTAAAACACTAATCAAAAGGCGACTTCGATTTTTTTTACTAGTACAAATAAGCAATTACATAAGAATATAAAAGAACATTATTGGAAAAATTAAACAACGTGGCAACAGAAGATGACTACTTTGTAACGGACTATGTCAGCAAAATGAATGCGGTTGTAACTTATATAGTGGAAGATTGGTAGGACCATTTGGCAAAGATAAAATTAGAGAGACAAGCTCGCCAACGAGAGGAAGAGCGAGTCGGGATCAAACCACTGGTTCGCAAACAAAGTGCGCTGCTGGATTCATAGTCCAGGACATTAAGTCAAATTGTGCCTGAAGAAAAAATGAATTACAAATCGGTAGTCGACAAATTATGGAGACAAATTGAAGAAATCCATTATGAAATTTATCGGCTAGCGAAATATCCAGCCGAAGCCGGATATAATATAGCTACGTTTGTGGCCGCAGAAAATACAATGCTAAAATTCTGTGTGGCACCAGCAGAAAATGCAGTGATACAATCACCGCCTGTATTGCAATCGATACAATCATTGCAACTACCCAAACTTCCCACTCCAAAATTTGATGGGGAAAATCTGAAATGGCAACAATTTCAGAGTTTGGATGGATTATTGCTGGCAGAATTTATATGTCAACGTCAGCTTCAATCACATGTATGGTAGGCATGACGAATCCAGAGGAATCTCTAGAAAGATTCTGGCAGCTAGACACACTAGAGCCAATGAAAAGGTACAGGAGTCCGGAGGAAGAGTATTATGAAAAATTCTTCCTCGATAACCTACACACGGCGGCGGACAATCGACTAATTGTAAAGCTTCCATTTGCTGAAGAGGCTTCATCTCTTGGAGAATCTCGGGAAGTAGCCATAAGAAGATTCATGTCGTTAGAGAGGCGAATGAGCCCTGACATAAAAAAGGAGTGTGTAAAATTTATGTCAGAATATGAAGAGCTCGTACATATGAAGCAGGTAATGGTAGAACAAATTTCCAAGAACCATTACTTTATACCGCATCACTGTGTATTAAAGCCAGAAAGTACCACCTCCAAGTTAAGAGTGGTATTTGATGCATCATGCAAAACGTCATCAGGAAAATTGCTGAACGACATTTTATATCCTGGACCAGTTGTACAGAGTCAACTGTTCTCAATTCTTCTGCGGTTCAGGACACACAAATATGTGTGTATAATGCGGACATTAAAAAAATGTATCGTCAAGTTTGGATAAACCTTGATCGGCAGGGTTCATTCATTCAATCAGATGATTGTGTGGAGAGAGGATCCAAGTCAAGAACTAAAGTTTTATCGTTTAAAAACGGTAACTTATGGAACCACATCAGCCCCATATTTAGCGACGAAGTGTTTGGAATATTTGGCACTGAAAAACATGGAAAAATTGTCGTCCGAGCACTAGCAATAAAAAATGACTTTTATGCTGATTGTCTCACAGGAGCAGACAGTTTACAGAAGCCCTGCAAATAAGACAAGAGCTGGTAGAAATCTTGAAACCTAAGGGTTTCAACTTACGAAAATGGTGTTCAAATAGCAGTCAACTTCTAAAGGAAATTCCAAAGGAAGATACCATTGCTGACATCAATCTCGGTGACACACTGGAACAAACAAGTGTCAAAACATTGGGAATCATATGGGCACCCAAAGAAGACCAATTATGTGGAAAGGCTCAAAGACATACAAAAGGAATAACCAGACGAGTGGTGCTATCTGAAGTCGGTCAAATCTTCAATCCTCTAGAACTGTTCGCACCGGTAGTGGTAGGGGCGAAAATGTTTCTTCAACATGTTGCTACCGAACGAATTGAGATGAGCACACGATGGATACCGATAGCAACATAGTGTTCCATTTACTTATTGCGCGCACCTTATTTCGTAATAATAAAAATATTTTTATCAACAATCTATTGAAATTTTTCCGCGAAAATTTAAATATTTTTTTTTTTTTTTTTTAACGTTTAATATATATTTGTTGAATCTACTCTTAAATTAGAGCCTAACAACAAGTTTGAGATATTTTTCTTAATCTAGTACTTAAAATATATCCAGGGGATATTGCAGGCGGCCCTAATCATTTATTATTGGGTTGGTCTGTCATTTCTTTTAAGACGAGTTCTATTATTAGTTCGCGTAAGGGAATTGGCAAGAACATTAGGGTGTACATCCAGTTTCGCAGAATACTTTAGTTGTTGACTACCTATTTCAGATTTTACGCTAGGTATATTTAGATCATTTTGAATGTTGTCGTTCCGTATGTACCGCGGAGCCCCAGTGATTGATCTTAAAATCTTCGACTGCGCCCTTTGTATAATGTCGACATTGCTGGTACTTGCATTTCCCCATAGTACGGCACCGTAAGTCCAGATGGGTTTCAGTACGGAGTTATATAGGAGGACTTTATACTCCAGACGTAGAGGTGACCGAGCATTGATGATCCAATGTAAGCTACTCGCTTTCAGTTTAAGCTGTGACTTTTTTGCCTCAATGTGCTTGCGCCAAGTTAGTCTTCTGTCTAGGTGGATACCAAGGTAAGTGACATCCACGGCTTGAGGAATTGGTACGTTGTTTAGCATTATAGCTGGACAGTTTCTTCTGTTAAGCGTAAATGTAACATGTTTGCATTTCTGCTCGTTGACCCGGATACGCCAGGTTGCTAGCCATTCCTCTACCACCTTGAGGTGTTCCTCTAATTTTGCAGAGGCTTGTATCGGGCATTTGGATCTGCTGAGGATTGCCGTGTCATCGGCAAAAGTGGACGTTGTAAGTCCTAGACTCGTTGGTAAGTCTGCAGTGTACAGCAGATAGAGCAATGGTCCGAGTACACTGCCTTGCGGTACACCAGCTTCGATTTCAAAGTCAGCCGAGACGGAGCCATTACATCTTACAGCGAATTTCCTATTGTAAAGGTAAGATTCCATGAGCTTGTGGGTGTACTGTGGGAGTTTCTGCCGGATTTTGAACATTAAACCCTCCAGCCAGACTCTGTCGAAAGCCTGGGCAACGTCGAGAAAGACAGCCGTACAGTATTCTTTTAGTTCGAATGCTGTTCTTATTTCGGATGTTATACGATTGACTTGTTCAATTGTCCCATGTTTTTCGCGGAAGCCGAACTGGTGAGAAGGGATTGTGTTCTCCGATGCCAGAAATGAGTTTAGACGAATCTGCAGGACCTTTTCAAAAAGCTTCGAAAGACATGGCAGCAAACTAATTGGCCTATAGGATGATGGTTGGGTTTTGTCCTTTCCTACTTTAGGAATCATGATGATAGTGGACCTTTTCCATGCTCTTGGGAAGTAGCCAATTCTTATTATAGCGTTGAACATTTTGCAGATGTATTGTATGGCGATAGTAGGGAGTTCTAGGATCATTTTCGGTGTGATTAGGTCATGGCCAGGGGCTTTGTTCGGCTTTATGTGGTTTTTAATAACTGCAGTGATCTCATCCGATTGGAGTTCCGAGTACTCACTATCCGTTAATATGCTCGAAGGGGGAAGTACAAATGAGTTTGATGTTGGATTTGGCTGGAAAACCATTTTAAGATGTGTGGCAAATACGGATGCCCTCTCTTCGTCGCTGCGGGCCCATCCACCTGTTGGGCCCCTTATTGGTGAAACTGTCTCTGTAGGCGCGCTTAAAGTTGGGTGGGCTTTCCACAGAGGATGTTTAGTTCTGGATGGACTGAGCTTTTCTATGTATTTCCTTTGAGCCCAGATTTCCTCTTGTCTAAACTCCTTGGAGAGGTTGCGGCTGGCATGCCTTAGGCGAAGTTTTGCTGCTGGTGATCAAGTAATCTGCCATTCTCTTCTTAGACGTCGTTTTTCCGTTACTAATTGTTCTATCCGCCGGTTCGTAGGCCTGACAGCAGGTTTAGCGTAAGTAGAGGCATGTGGCGTAGATACTCTTGCTGCAGCTCCCAGCATCGACTCAAGTGCAGAGACGCACATGTCAATGTCCTCTGCAGCATCCAGTTTCGGCGAACAGTCAATGTGGGCACTCATGTACATTTTAAATTTAAGCCAATTTGTTTTGTTGTTTGTAAGCATATATGGGCGATCAAGTACTTGAGGTCTTGTTAACAGTGTGAATAGCACTGGAGAGTGATCGGAGGTTAAATCTAGCAGTGATCCGATTACGCGGAATCCCCTTGGTTACTGCGAAATCAATCAAGTCAGGCATTTTCTGTGGATCTGTGGGCCAATAACTAGGCCTACCCGGTGAGACGCAATCCATCTTATTGAGTGGGTTGACTATTGTATTGTAAAACTGCTTGCCTTTAGGATTTACCAGGCGAGATCCCCAGTGCGTATGTTTGGCGTTATAGTCCCCTGCTGCAATGAAGCGTTTTCCGAGTGTGTTAAAAAAACCGGTGAATTCCTTTTCAGAGATTGAGAAGAGTGGTGGGCAGTACAGGGCAACCAACGTAGTGTTGCCGCAGCTGGTTTGGAACGTTATAGCAGTTGCTTGTAGGTGCTGTGTTTCGAATCTGTTGAGGAACGAGTAATTTATACGGTTTTTGATTAGGATACCAGTCCCGCCATGAGCTTTTCCGTCTGGATGGTTTGTTGCGTAGAAGGTGTATTTTGGTATTTGAAAATTATTTTTTGATGTTAAATGTGTTTCCGATATCAGCATGACGTCGATTTCATAAAAGCGGTCATGTTTTGATTAAGTGAGATCAATAGGGCCTCCAAACCACTTGGAGTTTGCTGGCCAAGTTCTGGTGCGCTAGGTTGCGGATTCTGTAGATGGTGAAGTGACGGGGTCTCTTTCGCGGGCTCCGTCTGTCCAGTTCGGAGTACACTAGCAAAGGATACACTAGGACTGGTTGTAGCAGGCATGTTAGATGATCTAACAGCCTTGGCGAAGAATACCTCCGGTGTAGTTTTGGAGGCGTTGAAGGTGATTTTTGGTCCAGCTGGGGGTTTACGCCCGTTTAGGTGCGATTTAAGATCCTTGAAGACAGGACATCCCCTGTAGTTGGCTGTGTGGTTCCCTCCACAGTTCTGCATAGTCTTAGTGCGACGTTGTTTCTGTCCTTGGTGCAAATGCCATCTTTATGATGTTCGCCGCAGCTAACACACACTGACCTAAGATTGCAATTATTAGAGGTGTGGTTGTATTCCTGGCAGTTTTTACACTGAGGTGGTTGGTATCTCTTATGGGGCTTCTCTACGGTGATTCTTCTGTGCAATAGGAGCTGACGGTTGTAGATTGGATGCACTTCATTTGGCTTCGACCGCTTTGCATCTGGTTGGAGCTCGATTTTAAAGAGCGGCTGTGCGACTTTATTCCTGTTGATGATATTGACAACGGACTTAACCGCAAACCCTTTTTCGGCCAATGCGTCTGCTATTTCTTGAGGTGGGACCGATGGCTCGATCCCCTTTAACACAACCTGGAGCCCTTTACTGCTTTTTAGTTGGTAGGTATAGAAGTTTATGTTAGCATTACGGAGGTACTTTTCGATGATGCGGAAATTGTCCTCAGTTTGGGTTTGACATTTAATTTCTTTTATGTTACCCCTGTTGAGAGGGGTTACAACAAAGTTATTTGCCCCTACTGTTTCTACTAGCTTCGAAATCAGGGCGCTGCAGTTGGCTCCACGGATGTATAGAGGGGGTGGTCTAGCCGATTTAACTTTATCCACAGCACCGGCTTGATCGTCTTGCTGATCGGCAAGAATTTTAAAACGATTTCCGCTTAGAAGTGCTGCTCGTTCATTTGTTTTGGTTATTTTAGGTGTATTTCCAATTTTTTTCTTTTGCGGGCTTAGCTTCCGCTTAGTTATTTTAATATATCTATCCATTCCAGTTTGGACAGAAGGCGTGGGGTTTCTTGTCGTGGCTGACTCTGGGCGACTTGTCGATGACGGCTTGAGGCAGGTCAATACTTCTGCAGACGTTGCAGTAGTTGCTGTCAACGAGCTGACGGTGCTGGTCGGTGCAATCGGTGACCCAGTTATCGATATTGATGGAGAAGCACACTGCTCTCTCCACGGTAAATTGCTGTTGTGGCTTGCTGTTGCTGAGTGGCTTGCACTTTCGGTGTTATTGCTTACGGTAGCATTCAGTGGGGTCGGCGACACCACCGAAAAGTACGCGTTGTTGCGTTGGACCGAGAGACGACGCTCACGTTGTTGTTGTACAAGTAGTTCTTGTAGCTGTTGCTGGTGGGGATCAAGAGAGCTTGGGCCCGAATTGGTGGACATGGCTTTTCCAAAAAAGGTGCTCACTTTGTTGTTGCAACTTAGTATTTATTGTTATTAGAACAAACTAATAGCAATATGATTGTAAATAGGCGTCTCTGAGGCGACTGAGAGCCCTACACAATTTTTGCAAACGCGGTCTTTTTATTTTTTTACACTAAATTTTGCGGAGTGCATTAAAAAACACGTCTGTACGCGGCGGCGGTTGAATTGGATTCTGATTTAAATATGGCACCAACTTTTTCCAGAAAATGTGTTATCTGGCAATGCCGTTTGGCGTGCTTTCCAACATTGCCGAAAAATTTAGCCACACTATTTTAGCTCGAAACAGCTAGAATCAGCTATTTTCAGCTTTAAACACGCTAAAAAATTTATTTTTCTTTCGTTAATTTCACAACAACTACAAAATAAATCGCCAGTAAGTTGGTTAAGTTTACAGTTAAATAATGATATTCGAAATCTGAGGCTAAATCCATGGTTCCTGTTTTGAATACAAGATATCCATTAGGTGCCTTTATGGGTGTTGGTGATTAGATTAGATTATATAAAATAAGATAACAATAAGAAAATCATAATATAGAACAAATGGAAATATATGTCAGGATTAGTATGTAACCCGATTATAGATATCGATGGCTCATCAGTCATAAGTAGATCTGATATGGTCAGCAGTTAACAATAAAGACCTAGTTCATTAAGCTGCTATAGTTAGCTATTATCAATAAAGACGTATTTTGCTGACCTAACACTATGTCGAACTATGCACTGGTGAGCTCTCTAGTTTTACTATAAAAGAAATGCATTATTCTTTGTAAGATCAGATACCAATTGTAGCTACATCGGGTGTGCGTCGCTGTGTCTTTGGCCCCCATCTCTACCTTTGTAATCTCGCTCCGAAGTCCACCCAATATATGTGTTGGTTGCGACGACTATTAGTCACTGGTTTATGTGCTAGTGCCTATTTGCTTATAAATAAATAAACATTAAATACATTCAAAAAATACTAACGTCTTTCATTGAACATTTTGGTGACCCCGACATTGGCACCTCCAAGTTGAAAGAATAACAGACTTGGTGAAACCGTCATCAAGTGAGAATACTTGGTTAACTCAGAGGACCAATCTCTCAACAACAAGGAAACTGGTCAACTAGGCGACTACTTTCTTTGCACGCTTTGGACACAGAACAATCCTAAGCGAGGGCACAAATTGATAAACATTTTACATCAATCTGGGGTCCCGACTAAAAACATCGCAATCGATTAACTTGGCAATCATTGCGTAGCCACCTTAGCGACTAAAAACAATTTATTGGAAACCTAGGAGTTGGTTTTCCGCGACAAGGTAGCAGTGCATACCCATTGAATAAAAAGTCGATCAACTAGGCGATCACTTTATCGAAAACATTTAACAACGATTTGTGTCAACGAGGCGACCAAATCATAAAAAGTTATTGTTATAAAAAAAAAAAAAGTTGATCAACTCATAAACTCTGTTGCATTCCCAGGTAGTACGCACGAGTATAGAGTTTGGTATTGGTCAGCAATTTTTGAAAATATATAACAAAGAAAAGAAATTCAAACAACTGGTTTCACTGTCGTGGCGTGTATCAATGTAGAAAATAGGTATATTGGAAGTAAAAATTAACTATTGTTAAAACACTAATCAAAAGGCGACTTCGATTTTTTATACCATACACCCATAGGGTGAAATGGTATATTAAAGTCGCCAAAATGTATGTAACAGGCAGAAAGAAGCTTTTCCGACCCCATAAAGTATATATATTATTGATCAGTATCAACAGCCGAGTCGATCTAGCCATGTCCGTCTGTCCGTCCGTCCGTCCGTCCGTCTGTCCGTCTGTCCGTTCGTATGAACGCCTAGTTCTCGGAGACTATAAGAGATAGAGCCACCAAATTTGAAATGTAGGCTCGTGTGGTATGTAGAGTTATCGAGTTTGTTTCAAATTTTTGCCACGCCCCTTTCCGCCCCCGCAATTCAAAAAAAACGTTTATCTCAAAAACTATTGCAGCTAGAGACACCATATTTGGTATGTATATTTGCTTAGTAAATACGCTCATTTTGTAATTAGAAAGATTTTGCCACGCCCCTTTCCGCCCCCGAAATTTGAAAAACTCGATTATCTCCCGTAATTTTTCACCTTGTGTAATCAAATTCGGCACACTTGAAATAGATACTAATATCCAGCAAAATACCAAATTTTATTAAAATTTTAAAACAATAGCCAAGTTATGCATAAAACCGTTTTTCCATAAGGCCGGAGTTGGCCGTTGCCGGGTGGGGCGCTAGGGTGCTCAAATGCATGAGTGAGCGAGATACTAAGATATGCTTGTAAAAAGCATGTGAACAGAACTTCATTAAAATAGGCAAATGCTTTTGTTATTACAAATTTGAAATATTTGTTTTACTGGTGTATGGTATACCTAAGTCGGCGAGACGACTTACTTACTTCATTTTACTAGTACAAATAAGCAATTACATAAGAATATAAAAGAACATTATTGGAAAAATTAAACAACGTGGCAACAGAAGATGACTACTTTGTAACGGACTATGTCAGCAAAATGAATGCGGTTGTAACTAATATAGTGGAAGATTGGTAGGACCATTTGGCAAAGATAAAATTAGAGAGACAAGCTCGGCAACGAGAGGAAGAGCGAGTCGGGATCAAACCACTGGTTCGCAAACAAAGTGCGCTGCTGGATTCATAGTCCAGGACATTAAGTCAAATTGTGCCTGAAGAAAAAATGAATTACAAATCGGTAGTCGACAAATTATGGAGACAAATTGAAGAAATCCATTATGAGATTCATCGGCTAGCGAAATATCCAGCCGAAGCCGGATATAATATAGCTACGTTTGTGGCCGCAGAAAATACAATGCTAAAATTCTGTGTGGCACCAGCAGAAAATGCAGTGATACAATCACCGCCTGTATTGCAATCGATACAATCATTGCAACTACCCAAACTTCCCACTCCAAAATTTGATGGGGAAAATCTGAAATGGCAACAATTTCAGAGTTTATATGGATTATTGCTGGCAGAATTAATATGTCAACGTCAGCTTCAATCACATGTATGGTAGGCATGACGAATCCAGAGGAATCTCTAGAAAGATTCTGGCAGCTAGACACACTAGAGCCAATGAAAAGGTACAGGAGTCCGGAGGAAGAGTATTATGAAAAATTCTTCCTCGATAACCTACACACGGCGGCGGACAATCGACTAATTGTAAGGCTTCCATTTGCTGAAGAGGCTTCATCTCTTGGAGAATCTCGGGAAGTAGCCATAAGAAGATTCATGTCGTTAGAGAGGCGAATGAGCCCTGACATAAAAAAGGAGTGTGTAAAATTTATGTCAGAATATGAAGAGCTCGTACATATGAAGCAGGTAATGGTAGAACAAATTTCCAAGAACCATTACTTTATACCGCATCACTGTGTATTAAAGCCAGAAAGTACCACCTCCAAGTTAAGAGTGGTATTTGATGCATCATGCAAAACGTCATCAGGAAAATTGCTGAACGACATTTTATATCCTGGACCAGTTGTACAGAGTCAACTGTTCTCAATTCTTCTGCGGTTCAGGACACACAAATATGTGTGTATAATGCGGACATTAAAAAAATGTATCGTCAAGTGTAACGAAGTGTTTGGAATATTTGGTACTGAAAAACATGGAAAAATTGTCGTCTGGAGCACTAGCAATAAAAAATGACTTTTATGCTGATTGTCTCACAGGAGCAGACAGTTTACTAGAAGCCCTGCAAATAAGACAAGAGCTGGTAGAAATCTTGAAACCTAAGGGTTTCAACTTACGAAAATGGTGTTCAAATAGCAGTCAACTTCTAAAGGAAATTCCAAAGGAAGATACCATTGCTGACATCAATCTCGGTGACACACTGGAACAAACAAGTGTCAAAACATTGGGAATCATATGGGCACCCAAAGAAGACCAATTATGTGGAAAGGCTCAAAGACATACAAAAGGAATAACCAGACGAGTGGTGCTATTTGAAGTCGGTCAAATCTTCAATCCTCTAGGACTGTTCGCACCGGTAGTGGTAGGGGCGAAAATGTTTCTTCAACATGTTGCTACCGAACGAATTGAGATGAGCACACGATGGATACCGATAGCAACATAGTGTTCCATTTACTTATTGCGCGCACCTTATTTCGTAATAATAAAAATATTTTTATCAACAATCTATTGAAATTTTTCCGCGAAAATTTAAATATGGCACCAACTTTTTCCAGAAAATGTGTTATCTGGCAATGCCGTTTGGCGTGCTTTCCAACAGTGCCGAAAAATTTAGCCACACTATTTTAGCTCGAAACAGCTAGAATCAGCTATTTTCAGCTTTAAACACGCTAAAAAATTTATTTTTCTTTCGTTAATTTCACAACAACTACAAAATAAATCGCCGTTAAGTTGGTTAAGTTTACAGTTAAATAATGATATTCGAAATCTGAGGCTAAATCCATGGTTCCTGTTTTGAATACAAGATATCCATTAGGTGCCTTTATGCGTGTTGGTGATTAGATTAGATTATATAAAATAAGATAACAATAAGAAAATCATAATATAGAACAAAGGGAAATATATGTCAGGATTAGTATGTAACCCGATTATAGATATCGATGGCTCATCAGTCATAAGTAGATCTGATATGGTCAGCAGTTAACAATAAAGACCTAGTTCATTAAGCTGCTATAGTTAGCTATTATTGTTGTATGTTGTATGCTAAATGAGCATATGCCCACAGTATTGTAGAGTATACAATATAACAAGTGGTCATATGCTCAACATTAAAGTAAGAGTAACATACCAACACTTTGTTGCTATGTGCACCCATTCATAATAATAATATGATCCGCCACTTATGCGGACTGGCCGCTGAGCGTGGGATCGCTAGCGTAAGCACTTTTGACTATGTACCCTCTGTACATATATGCTAATACGTACAAACATATATACTGCAACACACTCTCTCTCTCTGCCAGCGCCCTAAGCGGCAGAATGTATTCAATACATATAAGATGTATAGGCTAAAACTAAAACATGAATAAACTGTCCAGACATTCTGGATCACTGCTCGAACAGAACAGTTGCGTTTCATTTAACAAAAACGGATTTATTAAAAGAACTTAATGCGCACATAACATGGCGACCGTGACATGTGAAAAAAAAAAGAAATAAATTAATTAACATTTCAACATAAACTAAAAAACACGAAAATAATTTGTGCAAATTGTAAAAAGTATTTTCAATTGATTGCGAACCACTGTGCGCGCTATGAACAAAAATGAAACAAAACAAAAAGAAAGATTAATCTAAATACTGGAATTTATGTGATTTTTCTACTATCAACTCTTGAGTGCTGCTCCAAGGTGCACTCCCATAACACACACATACGTTTCTCCAATTATTTACAAAAAAGAAAAAAGAAATTAATTGGAATTTAAAAACAATAATGGATTAAAAAAATAATAATATGAAACATTAATATGAAACCAAATAAATCAACAACAAGATACTGATGTCCACGGAACCCTCCCTCAAGACCGCTGTTCCTAACGAACAAAGGGATTTGCCGACGTTGTAAGAGGCTTTGCAGGCAAATCCATTCGATGGACCACGGCCACTAACAATACAGGAGTACAGAGCCCGGCAGCAGACGAGAATCCCCAAGAAGACGAAACGAGGCGGTGAGGTGAGACGCCTGCTCACCCAGAAAAGACTGCAGCAGGATTTGCTAAAGGCCAGCACCAACGAAGAAGACCGACAACGCTGCATAGAGCGTATTGAGGACATCAAAATTGAACTGCGCCAAAGAGCGCAGAAACGCAAGCGGGCCGCAGTAATGCGCAAGCCCTAACTTGCCATAGATTTTAAACTCTACTAAGCAAACTGAGGCACGAAAGTGCAGGTTGCGCCTACTAACCACTGTTAGGCTTTCTACTAAAAACACACGATTGGACAATTAATTGTTTAAATAAAAAATGTCAGCCAATCGTGTGTAACTAACACAACAATAATTTTTCCATGTCTCTGGCGCTGAGAATAAAACTCAGCAGCGTTAGAAAAATAGTTTCAAGAAAAATAATTTAAAAAAAAAAACAAAACTTTAAATGAAAAATTAAAAAAAAAAAATTTTTAAATAAAAAGAAAATATATATATATATTCTTGAGTTAGTATTTTTTTTTCTCTATATGCACCCTAATGCGATTCCAAAAGACAGTAACATAGAAAAAGTTGACAATATGTTAGATCATGAATCTAAAGTAGCGGATTCAACCGCAAATGTCATAAATAATGTCGAAACTGTCTCGGTTGATTTGAAAATCATAACCTTAATGCTAGTAATAATTGTTATTCTTTTATTAACAAACGTTTTAACAAAACTATATAAGATGCACAATAAGTGCCTTAAGAAAAAATATTCCAGTAGGGCAGATAACCTAGATGTTGTTTAAGATGATAGACATAGTAGAAAAAGTGTATAATAGAGAACCCAACTTTAGAATAAATTCTTTGATAATATTGAGTAAATATTACGAATTTATAAAAATTGGTGATTTCGAAGACGAAAATATAGATACTTTTAATTGTGCAGCAAGCCCATTAATAATATGTAACAACAAAATAGAAAAGGGCATAGTAATGAGTACATTACCATATGTAATGGTAAAAACAGTAGAAGAAAACCATGACATACTTGGTTCTACAACAATAATTTTGGTACGATTGCACCGCTGAATGTTGTAGACAAAATATGGAGTGGAGAACGATAGCACGAAAGATTAATGATCATAAAGATAAATTTGAAAAATCTTTTAAAAGTATTAACTCAGATAAAGTCATAAGACCGGAAACTTTGATAAACCATGCTCAAATACTGATAACACAGTATAATAACATATTATCAATAGTAAACAAAGCTAATGAGAAATTAGCAAAAGAGCATAGGCATCAGTGTGAAAAACTGATAAAATCATTGAAAATAAGATTGAACAATATTAGTACTAGACGAAATATTGTAATAGTAATTCCAGAAGATCAAAGTCAGCCAGCTGAATTTGACGAAAGCCAATTAGCAGATTTGGACGAGTCCAAACCAATTATTGATACTGAAAGTGATATCGATAGTGACATCGAAACACTTGAAGAAAGTACAATGGCTAACCAAGTGGAATTAGACAGGCAATATGTTAGACAGGTTTCCACTTCAGTTCCTGAATTTGATGGTAAAAAGCTATTATTAAACAGATTCCTAACTGCATTACGCATTGTGGAAAGAACTAAGGGAGACCAAGAGGATATAGCAGTTGAGGTTATAAAATCAAAAATAACCGGCACAATCCTCTATAAAGTAGAAAATGAAACCACTATTGCAGGGATAATAAATAAGCTCAAAGAAAATGTAAAAGGAGAATCTCCTGACGTTTTAAAGGCGAAACTAATGAACATAAAACAAAAAGGCAAAACTGCTTCCCAGTATGCAACCGAAATGGATAATTTGCGGAAGCAACTGGAGGCAGCCTTTATTGATAACGGATTAGACCCAATCAATGCGGAAAAATTCTCTACAAGCGAGTCTGTTTCTGCAATGATTAAAAATTGCGAGCACGAAAAACTCAAAGTAATATTAGAAGCTGGAAACTTTGTAACTTTCAATGATGTAATGGGTAAATATATCCATTGCAGCACGGAAATGACTGGAAGTGCAAATACAGTATTATTTCAACGAGGCCGCAATAATAGAGGAGGTAGTAACCATTACCAAAGAGGTAGAGGCAATGGCCGCGGAAACTACAACTCCAACTATAACAATTACAATAACAGAAACAACAATAGAGGTGGTCGAGGTAATGGCCGAGGCAGAAATAATTACTACCGAGGTAACAGCCAAAACAGATACAATAGCAATACCGAAAACAATAATGTCCGAGTAGCCCAAGATGCTTCGGGAAAGTAAAATATATACTGTAAACTTAAGTCTCAATAATTTTGTATCATTTACAAATGTTCAAACAAATAAAATCATTACATTCCTAATTGATACAGGTGCAGATATTTCAATTATAAAAGAAAATTCCGATGTCTTTCATGACATACAATTTAATGAAATCATAGACATTCGAGGCATAGGTGAAGGAGTAATTAACTCCAAAGGACTAGCCTCAATTGAATTACAAACAGGGAAATACATTATTCCATATAAATTTCATTTACTACATTCAGATTTTGCAATCCCTTGCGATGGAATAATAGGACTAGATTTTATAAAGACTTTTAATTGCCAATTAGATTATAATAATTCAGAGGATTGGTTTATAATCAGACCTCCAAACCTAACGTATCCCATTAATGTACCGATAACATTTAGTTCTGGTAATAATTCAACACTTCTGCCAGCGAGATCCCAAGTGATACGCAAAATAGATTTGTCTTCAGAAGAAGAAAGCTTTTTCATCCCAAATCAAGAAATCAAGCATGGTGTTTATATTGAAAACACTATTGCCCAAACCAAAAATACTTTTGTCCGATTTTTAAATACGACAGATAAATGCCAACTAGTAGGCATTAATAAAATAAAATTCGAACCGCTCTCAAAATACGATGTGGTTCAAACTTCAAATGACAATAGAACAGAGTCTGTTATTAGTAAACTAAAGAAAAATTTTCCAATCATGTTCAAAAAGCAACTTATGGAAATATGCACCGAGTATAGTGATGTGTTCGGACTTGAAACCGAACCAATCACAACCAACAACTTTTATAAACAAAAATTGAGACTTAAGGACGAAGAGCCAGTATATGTAAAAAACTATCGATGTCCGCATAGCCAAACCGAAGAAATGAAAAAACAAGTAGAAAAGTTAATTGAACAAAATATTGTTGAACCATCGATTTCGCCTTACAATAGCCCACTCTTATTGGTCCCAAAGAAATCTCTTCCGGACTCTAAAGAGAAAAAATGGCGATTAGTAATTGACTATCGCCAAATAAACAAAAAACTGCTATCAGATAAATCTCCACTCCCCAGAATTGACGATATTCTTGATCAACTGGGTAGAGCTAAATATTTTTCATGCCTTGACTTAATGTCAGGTTTCCACCAAATTGAACTTGAGGAAAGCTCAAGGAACATAACGTCTTTTTCAACAAACAATGGTTCATATCGCTTCACGAGACTACCATTTGGTTTAAAAATAGCACCTAATTCATTTCAGAGAATGATGACAATAGCATTCTCGGGTTTAGAGCCTTCACAAGCATTCCTTGTTGTTCTGAACAATACATGCTTAAAAACCTAACAGATGTTTTTACACTTTGTAGAAAACACAATTTGAAATTACATCCAGAAAAATGTTCATTTTTCATGCATGAGTTGACATTTTTAGGTCACAGATGCACCGACAAAGGAATCTTACCAGATGATACAAAATTCGATGTTATTAATAACTATCCAGTCCCTACGGACGCAGACAGTGCTAGAAGATTCGTTGCATTTTGAAATTATTATAGACGTTTCATAAAAAACTTCGCCGAATACTCACGGCATATAACAAGATTATGCAAAAAGAATGTCCCATTCGAATGGACAGCGGAATGTGAAAAGGCATTCCAGTATTTAAAAACACAACTTGTTAAACCAACCTTGTTACAGTACCCAGATTTTAGCAAAGAATTTTGTATAATCACAGATGCAAGCAAGCACGCATGTGGAGCAGTTTTAACTCAAAACTATAATGGACTCCAACTCCCAGTTGCATATGCATCAAGAGCATTCACTAAAGGTGAAATCAATAAAAGTACAACTGAACAAGAGCTAGCAGCAATACATTGGGCAATTACACATTTCAGACCATATATATATGGCAAACATTTCACAGTAAAAACTGATCATCGCCCCTTAACATATTTATTCTCGATGATAAACCCAAGTTCAAAATTAACTCGCATGCGACTCGAATTAGAAGAATACGATTTTACAGTAGAATATCTGAGAGGAAAAGATAATTTCGTAGCAGACGCTCTGTCCAGAATTACAATAACTGAATAAAAAAGTCCTGAAAGTCACTACCAGGCACCAAAGTAGACAACAAAATTTCTGCGCAGAAAACAAACAAGAACAATTGCCAAGGCAAAGTCTTGAAAAAGCTTCTAAGCCCAACGTATACGAAGTCATAACAAATGACGACGTACGAAAAGTAGTGACCTTGCGAATGACAGATTCGAAATGTTTATTGAAACATGGAAAAAAAGAATAGCGAGAATAAATGTTAGCGATTTATACTCCAATGGAATTCTAGACTTAGGTCAGTTTTTCCAAAGGCTTGAATGGCAAGCCGGTGTATATAATATCAGCCAACTAAAAGTGGCACCGAGCGAAAAGATCTTTGAATCAATTTCGATAGATACTTTCAAACATATGGGCAACAAGAATTTAAAATCATTAAGAGTAGCGCTACTCAAGCCGGTGACCCAAATATACAATGAAAAAGAAAAAGAAGCTATATTGTCTACATTTCATGACGATCCAATTTAAGGAGGTCACACAGGCATAAATAAAACGATAACAAAAATGAAGTAAGTAAGTCGTCTCGCCGACTTAGGTATACCATACACCAGTAAAACAAATATTTCAAATTTGTAATAACAAATGTATTTTGCCTATTTCAAAAAAATTCTGTTCACATGCTTTTTACAAGCATATCTTAGTATCTCGCTCACTCATGCATGTGAGCACCTTAGCGCCCTCACCCGCAACGGCCAACTCCGGCCTTATGGAAAAACGTTTATATGCATAACTTGGCTATTTTTTGTCCGATTTTGATCAAATTTGGTATTTTGCTGGGTATTAGTATCAAATTCAAATGTGCCAAATTTGATCCCACAAGGTAAAAAATTACGGGAGATAATCGAGTTTTTCAAATTTTGGGGGCGGAAAGGGGCGTGGCAAAATCTTTATAATTACAAAATGAGCGCATTTACTAAGCAAATATACATACCAAATATGGTCTCTCTAGCTGCAATAGTTTTTAAGAAAAACGTTTTTTTTGAATTGCGGGGGCGGAAAGGGGCGTGGCAAAAATTTGAAACAAACTTGATCACTCTACATACTACACGAGCCTACATTCCAAATTTGGTGACTCTATCTCTTATAGTCTCCGAGATCTAGGCGTTCATACGGACGGACGGACGGACAGACGGACGGACAGACGGACATGGCTAGATCGACTCGGCTGTTGATACCATAGCTCGCAAATGACAGTTGATCGTTTTTTCTTATATGCTCTGCTTCGTATCATAATCGAAAAGATTGTCCAAAAATGATCTCGGTCTGAGCGGCTCTCTTTGTTTTGTTTTGAATTGTTTTTTGTCAAGCGCTTTGCATTGACTCATTCGTGTGACGCTCTCAAATGAGTGTCGCGTAAAGAGTAATACAATTTTTGCTCACACAAAGAGTCTCAACAAAAGACAGTTTGACTAAAAAACTCAACAGAAATGATCTTTGCCTTCCGTGTGCATGTAAATACATACATACATATGTATGTATATGTACATACATGTATCATGCAAAGAAAAAGAACGCATCAATCGCGTGTGCGTACCCATACATACGCAAAAGACAATTTGCTTCATTTAACTCAAGCAATCGATCAGTGTTTGACTTGAGCGAAACGAAAACAGAAATAACTGTCTCGATCAGAGCGCGATCGAGCTAAGTCAGTCGCGACAAAAACAGTTTCTGTCTGAGTCTTTTTTATTGTGTCAGTGAAAGACACTAATTTGCAGACAATGGAAAAGTGTCAACAGTTATTTGCGAGCTATGGTTGATACTGATCAAGAATATATATACTTTATGGGGTCGGAAAAGCTTCCTTCTGCCTGTTACATACATTTTGGCGACTTTAATATACCATTTCACCCTATGGGTGTATGGTATAATAAAAAGACAATATAATTGGAAAAACAGAACAAAACATGAATATATTGTCACTCATCGAAGTCGGTCGTGTTTTTTTTTTGCGCTCTCGCTTAATTACTGTCTTTCGTTCTTTTGTGAAGTTAATCTATAATATTCAATTTAAATTCATTGTTTTATAAATTTTTAATAATTCGCTATACTGATCGCGAAGTTTGTGTTAAATTTATTAACATTTATATTTATTAATATCAAAACTTTAACAAACGCAAATATAATTTTGTTGTTGCGCTGCTTACTTTTTGATTTCGTTCTATTTTTTCTCCCACCCGCGCTCTCAATTTACAGTTCATAGTTTGTTTTTGTTTGTGTGGTGTTGGTGCTCTCTATTCTTCTGCTTTCTCTTTTGATCGCGCTCGCGGCCGTTAACTTCGCGCTTGTGACAAGTTTTTGTTGTTGTGTGTTGTAATACAAAAATAATAAATATTCTCTTTTTCTTCTCTTTCTAATTTGCATATTGCAGTTAGCTTTTGCTTTGGTCTGTATACGCCTCTCTTAATTTAACATTTTTCCCTTTTATTTACATACATATTGATTTATAATTTAATTGTGATAAATCAATTATTTAATAATGTCTGTCTGTTGCAAATATAATTGCAATAATCCCAGCAAGACCAGTGAAGACTTTCTTTACTGTTGGCTGTGTGATAATGTAATGCACTTTAAATGTGCTGGTTACACAGTCAAGGTGCGGGATAGTATTGCACAGGGTGGCGGCCTTAAATGGGGCTGTGATTCGTGTCGTGGCTTGGAGCTCGAGATGCGAAGTTTTATGAAACGGACTGGGGATGCGTTTAAAACTCTGTCAGCTGGCGTTCATAAGCTCCAAGAAGAGCTTTTGGCGATGGAGGTTCAATTCAGAAGTTCTAAACTTTTGATTGAATCTCCGACCCGAAAGAGGGCCAGGTTTCAGAGCGCGTTCCTCAGTCCGTCGGCATATCGTTGTCTGCCAGTTCCGGCTCCCGACAATGACCCTATGTCACCAAATTCACAGCAGCTGATATCGTTTAGGAGTCCGGCTTTGGAAGGTGTGGAGTCTCTTCCCATTTCCCCTGGAGACAGTATCCCACCTACTAACACGATATCGGTTGTAGTTTCCGAACCGTCCGGACAAACATCCGTTTCCAGGAATATTGCCAATAAAGTAGTTACAAGAGGAGCTAGTAAAGTGTTGGCTGCTTCAGCTGCTGCTGCATCCGCTGTTGCTGCTACTGCTGTGCCTGGCACTTCTAGTTCCCTTGTTGTAGTTCCACCCAAAAAGCTAATTTTTATTTCGCGGCTTGATCCCAATACTACTTCTGAAGAAGTCATAGCCTACATCCAGGGCAAAGTTCAAGCACCAAACATTGCTGTGGAAAAGTTCCGTTTTTCATATACTCGGGACATATCGTCCTTTAAAATAAGTGTTTCCCCAGATCTTTTTGGGCAAATATGTCATAAAGACTTTTGGCCGGAACACCTCATTGTAAAAGAGTATACAATAAAAAAGAAGAATCGGCCTCCGATTAGCCTGCTACCTGCCTCTGTGAATAACGTTCCTTCCGGCTCGTCTGCACCTGTTGGCGAGTCAAAAAACTAATTTCGTCCCTAACTCTGGCCTATCAGAACGTACGGGGACTAAAGTCGAAACTCTCTAGACTCTATGTAGATAGTTTAGCTTTTGACTTTCAAATTCTTGCCTTTACTGAGACTTGGCTGAAGCCTGATATTGCCGATGCTTCAATTCTCCCCTCAAAATATTTAATATATAGACATGATCGGACTATCCGTAATGGTGGTGGCGTTTTGATCGCTGTTGATTCGGCGTTCTCATCTGAAATTGTACAGTCTTCCAATCAGGAGATTGAATTTGTTTGTGTTAAAATATCTCTTAATTCTTTTTCTGCCTATATTACTTGTTCGTAAATTCCACCACAGTCCGACTTGGCACTATACATTCACCATTTGGAAGCTATTCAACTTGTTTCCTCATATATCTCTGACAAAGACTTGTTCGTAGTTCTGGGAGATTTTAATTTACCTGAGATTGCCTGGACCCTCTCATATGATTCCTTATTACTGTTGCCCTCCTCGTCACACTGTTTCATAGATGGTCTGTTTGAGTTGTCCCTAACTCAAATAAATCCTGTCCGGAATAGTCGTAACAGATCACTAGATCTGGTATTTGTGTTGGATTCTTCCAACTGTGATATTTCCAGGACTGATCCCTTAGTTATCCCTGAAGACAACTTTCATCCAACTCTGGATGTAACCATTGACCTTCCTTTTGGGTTTATGCCTCGATATAATAATTCGATGGCTCCAACCCGATGTTTTCGCAAGACAAACTTTACTAAACTTAAAAACCTCTTATTAACTAATGATTGGACATATCTGTATACTTGCACGGATATGGACTCTGCCATTTCTGTCTTCTATAAAACTCTTGAGTCGTTCTTTGATGTTTGTGTCCCGCGTGTGACTCAAGGATGGTCTGATAAACCTCCTTGGTTCTCACGTGAGTTATGTAACTTGAAGAACGTAAAATTGAGATACTATAAAAGATTTTAAAAATCCGGTAAAGCATCGGATTTTTCCCTATACGTAGTTGCTCGATCAAATTTTATGGTGCTGAATTCACAATGCTATAAGGATTATCTTCAGAGATGTAAACTTAGGTTTTCTCGCGATCCTAAGCTATTTTATAAATTCGTCAATGGAAAACGTAAGACATCAGTGCACCCGTCTTACTTGTTTTTCGAAAACAATAAAGCTGACAATGATCAGGCAATTGCTGATATGTTTGCTGATTTTTTCAAAACAACTTATTCCTCTTCGATTTATCAAGCAAATCCTCCCTATCCTTATCACTTACAATCGTCTAATTGTATTTTAGACCCTGTGTTTGAAGAAAGTTCGATTTTTAGCGTTCTTAGTTCCGTCAAACCAATATATGCACCTGGCCCTGATGGAATACCAGGCTGCGTATTAAGGTTTTGCGCAGAGGCCCTATGTAAGCCAATACTTAAGTTGTTTACACTGTCCGTTACATATTCCGCCTTCCCGTCCATCTGGAAGGAATCATATATTATTCCTCTTCATAAAAAGGGGAAAAAGGCCGAAGCCTCCAATTATAGGGGTATTTCTAAATTGTCTGTCATACCCAAAGCATTTGAGAAAATAATAACGTCTCAATTGCAGCATTTTTGTAGCTCAATCATTTCGTCATCCCAACACGGGTTTAAAAAACGTAGATCGACAACTACTAACCTATTAGAATTTACATCTCACTCAATCAAAGGGTTTAAGACTGCCGTGCAAACTGATGTCATTTATACTGACTTCAGCAAGGCCTTTGACTCTGTTAATCACACTCTACTTTTATATAAGTTAAATGCACTTGGCATCCCCAGCCTTTTGCTAGATTGGATTCTTCAATATCTTTCTAAGCGTACACAAAAGGTCCTCTTTAGGTCTTCATTTTCTAAGACCATCCAAGTGACTTCTGGAGTACCTCAGGGTAGTCATTTGGGTCCATTGCTATTCACTCTTTTTATAAATGATCTTCCATTGGTAGTGTCACATTCTCGGGTGCTTATGTACGCGGATGATGTTAAGCTTTACCTCAGTTTTAAAGACATATCGTCTTCTTGCCTACTTCAATCGGATCTTAATGATCTTCAGAGTTGGTGTGAAACCAACCTATTAAACCTTAACGGCTCTAAATGTAAAGTTATGTCTTTTTATAGATGCACTCCACACTTAGCAACTTATTATCTTAACGACACTGCCTTAGAGCGGTTAGATATTGTCAATGACTTAGGTGTTCTTATGGACCATAAATTAACCTTTAATCCTCATATTTCTGCTACAGTTAGTAAAGCTATGAATGGTCTTGGTTTTGTGAAACGATGGTCAAAAGAGTTTGACGATCCGTACACAACCAAACTTCTGTATACTTCATTAATCCGTCCTATCTTAGAGTACGGATCTTGCATATGGTCACCTCAATATGAGACGCACCAAAGTAAAATTGAATCTGTTCAAAAGCAATTTCTGATATTTGCTCTTCGTGGTCTAAATTGGGATCGCAATGTCAATTTGCCATCATACTCCAGTAGGCTTCTTTTAATCAATCTTCCTTCATTAATTAATCGTAGAGTAATGCTTGGTGCTATCTTTATTCATAAACTTTTAATAGGTGAAATAGACTCTCCTGAGCTATTGAACCAGTTAAACCTATCTGTACCCCGTAGACCTACTAGAAATTTTATTCCTCTATCTTTAAAACATTGTAGTTCTAACTATTCTTTGCATGAACCTTTTCGAGTCCTATGTTCTGATTACAATCTTCTGTATCCCGTAATCAGTTCAGAAGCCTCTCTTTCTCTTGTGAAAACCTCTATTTTAGCACATTTAGCTCGTAATTAGGTGTAGTTAATCTAATTTTTAATTGTTTGTCCGTTATACTTGTATTTGTCCACGCGATCGTGCCGTCCGATATACGGCTGCGCCCCACGGTCGGTCGGGCGGGAGGTGGACAGCGCTCTGCTTGGGCTCGCGCGAAACAGGCTATGTCCTGGTGTCGTAAGGGCCACTTGAACGTACTTCGCATTGTACGCGTCAACGTCCAGACAATAAAAAAACATGTAAAAGAGTACATTAATAAATGTCCAAAATGCCTGACGTCGAAAACGACGAAAAACACGAGATCACCTATGATAATTACAGAAACTCCACAATATGCTTTCGACAGGGTGATAGTAGACACAATTGGTCCACTACCACGTTCGGAAAATGGGAATGAATACGCAATCACTTTAATATGTGATTTGACAAAGTATTTCGTAGCAATTCCTATTGCAAATAAAAGTGCAACAACTGTCGCAAAAGCCATATTCGAATCTTTTATTCTGAAGTACGGTCTAATGAAGACGTTCATTACCGACATGGGAACAGAATACAAAAATTCCATTATAACTGACTTGTGCAGATATCTAAAAATAGATAACATAACATCTACAGCACACCACCACCAGACATTAGGTACCGTTGAAAGAAGTCAGGACATTCAACGAGTACATTCGTTCATATATTTCAGTAGATAAAACTGATTGGGACGTATGGTTACAGTATTTCGTGTATTGTTTTAACACAACACCATCTGTAACTCATAATTATTGTCCATATGAACTAGTATTTCAAAGACAGAATAACTTACCAATACAATTTAATAGCGTAGATAAAATAGAACCTATATATAATATAGAAGATTATTCTAAGGAAGTTAAATTTAGACTAGAAAACGCGTATAAGAGAGCTCGAATACTTTTAGAAAAAATTAAAATTAAACAGAAAGAAATAAACGATAAGAAAGTATTAGATTTTAAACTAGAAATAGGAGACCAAGTTTATTTGAAAAACGAAACAGGTCACAAATTAGAATCTTCTTATATAGGACAATTTGAGGTCATTAATATAAAAAAGAATAACAATATAATTATAAAAAATAAGAAAAATAAGGAACAAAAAGTTCATAAAGATAGACTAAAAAAGATAAATAAATAAAGAAAAAAAAAAAGATAAGAATATATATATATACATATTGAAAAAAAAATTTTTAATATAATTATTTCTAAATTACAAAAAAAAAAACATTTTTATTGATTAAAAAAAAAAATTAAAATTAAAAATATACAACATAGTATTTAAGAAAAACAAATAAATAACTACATAATATTACGTTATTCTTTTAAAAAGGGAGGTGTTGTATGTTGTATGCTAAATGAGCATATGCCCACAGTATTGTAGAGTATACAATATAACAAGTGGTCATATGCTCAACATTAAAGTAAGAGTAACATACCAACACTTTGTTGCTATGTTTATGCACCCATTCATAATAATAATATGATCCGCCACTTATGCGGACTGGCCGCTGAGCGTGGGATCGCTAGCGTAAGCACTTTTGACTATGTACCCTCTGTACATATATGCTAATACGTACAAACATATATACTGCAACACACTCTCTCTCTCTGCCAGCGCCCTAAGCGGCAGAATGTATTCAATACATATAAGATGTGTAGGCTAAAACTAAAAGATGAATAAACTGTCCAGACATTCTGGATCACTGCTCGAACAGAACAGTTGCGTTTCATTTAACAAAAACGAACTTAAAAGAACTTAATGCGCACATAACATTATCAATGAAGACGTATTTTGCTGACCTAACACTATGTCGAACTATGCACTGGTGAGCTCTCTAGTTTTACTATAAAAGAAATGCATTATTCTTTGTAAGATCAGATACCAATTGTAGCTACATCGGGTGTGCGTCGCTGTGTCTTTGGCCCCCATCTCTACCTTTGTAATCTCGCTCCGAAGTCCACCCAATATATGTGTTGGTTGCGACGACTATTAGTCACTGGTTTATGTGCTAGTGCCTATTTGCTTATAAATAAATAAACATTAAATACATTCAAAAAATACTAACGTCTTTCAGTGAACATTTTGGTGACCCCGACATTATCGGCTCCAAGTTGAAAGAATAACAGACTTGGTGAAACCGTCATCAAGTGAGAATACTTGGTTAACTCAGAGGACCAATCTCTCAACAACAAGGAAACTGGTCAACTAGGCGACTACTTTCTTTGCACGCTTTGGACACAGAACAATCCTAAGCGAGGGCACAAATTGATAAACATTTCACATCAATCTGGGGTCCCGACTAAAAACATCGCAATCGATTAACTTGGCAATCATTGCGTAGCCACCTTAGCGACTAAAAACAATTTATTGGAAACCTAGGAGTTGGTTTTCCGCGACAAGGTAGCAGTGCATACCCATTGAATAAAAAGTTGATCAACTAGGCGATCACTTTATCGAAAACATTTAACAACGATTTGTGTCAACGAGGCGACCAAATCATAAAAAGTTATTGTTATAAAAAAAAAAAAAAGTTGATCAACTCATAAACTCTGTTGCATTCCCTGGAGTCAGCAATCTCTGACCTAGTTAACTCGGTCAGTAACCCAGGTAGTACGCACGAGTATAGAGTTTGGCATTGGTCAGCAATTTTTGAAAATATATAACAAAGAAAAGAAATTCAAACAACTGGTTTCACTGTCGTGGCGTGTATCAATGTAGAAAATAGGTATATTGGAAGTAAAAATTAACTATTGTTAAAACACTAATCAAAAGGCGACTTCGATTTTTTTTACTAGTACAAATTAGCAATTACATAAGAATATAAAAGAACATTATTGGAAAAATTAAACAACGTGGCAACAGAAGATGACTACTTTGTAACTTACTATGTCAGCAAAATGAACGCGGTTGTAACTAATATAGTGGAAGATTGGTAGGACCATTTGGCAAAGATAAAATTAGAGAGACAAGCTCGCCAACGAGAGGAAGAGCGAGTCGGGATCAAACCACTGGTTCGCAAACAAAGTGCGCTGCTGGATTCATTGTCCAGGACATTAAGTCAAATTGTGCCTGAAGAAAAAATGAATTACAAATCGGTAGTCGACAAATTATGGAGACAAATTGAAGAAATCCATTATGAGATTCATCGGCTAGCGAAATATCCAGCCGAAGCCGGATATAATATAGCTACGTTTGTGGCCGCAGAAAATACAATGCTAAAATTCTGTGTGGCACCAGCAGAAAATGCAGTGATACAATCACCGCCTGTATTGCAATCGATACAATCATTGCAACTACCCAAACTTCCTACTCCAAAATTTGATGGGGAAAATCTGAAATGGCAACAATTTCAGAGTTTGGATGGATTATTGCTGGCAGAATTAATATGTCAACGTCAGCTTCAATCACATGTATGGTAGGCATGACGAATCCAGAGGAATCTCTAGAAAGATTCTGGCAGCTAGACACACTAGAGCCAATGAAGTCCGGAGGAAGAGTATTAAGAAAAATTCTTCCTCGATAACCTACACACGGCGGCGGACAATCGACTAATTGTAAGGCTTCCATTTGCTGAAGAGGCTTCATCTCTTGGAGAATCTCGGGAAGTAGCCATAAGAAGATTCATGTCGTTAGAGAGGCGAATGAGCCCTGACATAAAAAAGGAGTATGTAAAATTTATGTCAGAATATGAAGAGCTCGGACATATGAAGTAGGTAATGGTAGAACAAATTTCCAAGAACCATTACTTTATACCGCATCACTGTGTATTAAAGCCAGAAAGTACCACCACCAAGTTAAGAGTGGTATTTGATGCATCATGCAAAACGTCATCAGGAAAATTGCTGAACGACATTTTATATCCTGGACCAGTTGTACAGAGTCAACTGTTCTCAATTCTTCTGCGGTTCAGGACACACAAATATGTGTGTATAATGCGGACATTAAAAAAATGTATCGTCAAGTTTATAAACCTTGATCGGCAGGGTTCATTCATTCATTCAGATGATTGTGTGGAGAGAGGATCCAAGTCAAGAACTAAAGTTTTATCGTTTAAAAACGGTAACTTATGGAACCACATCAGCCCCATATTTAGCGACGAAGTGTTTGGAATATTTGGCACTGAAAAACATGGAAAAATTGTCGTCTGGAGCATTAGCAATAAAAAATGACTTTTATGTTCATGATTGTCTCACAGGAGCAGACAGTTTACTAGAAGCCCTGCAAATAAGACAAGAGCTGGTAGAAATCTTGAAACGAGTGGTGCTATCTGAAGTCGGTCAAATCTTCAATCCTCTAGGACTGTTCGCACCAGTAGTGGTAGGGGCGAAAATGTTTCTTCAACATGTTGCTACCGAACGAATTGAGATGAGCACACGATGGATAGCACGGTGGGAACATTGCCACTAATACTGGATGAACATTCAATCATACGAGTAGCAACTCGGTTACAACAAGCACCAGTTTCAACGGAAACAAGGAATCCATATCTCTTGCCCAGAAACGGCAGCAGGTAGTATCAAGAGATTTTGCAATCAAAAAGGAGTGCAATTTAAGTTCATACCACCACGGTCTCCACATTTCGGAGGATTATTGGAAGCTGCGGTAAAGTCCGCTAAGCATTTACTGTTGAGAAACGTATCGACAGCAAACCTAACGTTTGAACAACTGTCTACCATCATTGCCAATGTTGAAGCAGTGTTGAACTCTCATCCGTTAACACCAAACCCAGACGATCCCAATGACTTGACAGCTCTAACCCCAGGCCATCTATTGATCGGAGAACCATTAGTAGCCCAACCAGATGCAGAGCCAGTAACACAGCGATCGATTCCAGAGCAATGGGAATTAGTCCAACGGCTTAAGCATGCATTTTGGACACAATGGTCTCAAGAGTACCTACAAGAATTGCAGGGTACATCTAAATGGAAAAAACCATATAACAATGTCAAAGAAGGTATGATGGTAATTCTAAAGGAGGATAATGTGCCAATTTTGCAGTGGCCAATTGGACGAATTGTTAAATTATATTCAGGCCTGGATGGATACGTCCGCGTGGTAGACGTGAAAACAGCCAGAGGTACCTACAAGCGGGCTATCCATAAATTGGCTCCCTTGCTTAGAGAGACGGGGATAAAACGTAAAATCAAGGCAGATGACACAGGATCGAACTCACAGAAGACCTTGATATCAAGGACACCGCAGAACCAGAGACAAAAGACGTTGGTCGGTCGGTCTGCCACCGTTAGCAATGACGATCTGCCTAATGCTGTTGTTACTTCCTCTAGCATTTGCTTAAAGGACGAACATAACTCGATTCAACCCCAAACCAAGCATATACTATGAAAGTATTGGCACAGGAAGGATGGCAACGTCTGACTGGACTATTGTGGCATTTTACGATCTCGAGCCATAGTGGGCCTACCTGAAGACATTTTCAGACGGAGTAGTAAAGGTTGGAGAAATATGCGTGTTAATGAAGGTTCCAGAGGCATGCACCGAAATGCACAGGCATTTCGAGCATGTCAACTCAGCGCTCCGGACAGTAAATGATCTTCTTCACATAGAACGGCAACGACGATCGTCTTTAGATATAATTGGGAAAGGCTTATTTATTTAGATATAATTGTGAAAGGCTTATTTGGTGTGCTGGACTCAAAATATGCAACAGTCAGGCACCATAAGAAAAGTTAAATCAAATGAAGACTACTTATTGAACTTGCTGCAAAATCAGACTTCTGTAATTGACTCAACGATAAATATCATAAAGCGAGACGGAGCCACGATTGAAAATCATATGAATCTAATGGAACAACAAATGAACGACATGACCAAGATCCAGGACAACGCGGTAAAAGCATTGCAATGGTACATCACGCTAACTATTCAGATGACAGTTATTGCAGGGAATTTGCAACGAATTCAAACCGAAATTTCCCGAGTATTTACAGATGCCCATCATAGCTAAATAAGCCCGTTACTGCTATCACCAGGCCAGCTTCGGGAACATGTGAACCAACTTAAGAGACATCTTTCATTTGGTTTGGATTTGGGTTCACGAACTAAGCAACATTTAAGGAAAACTGGGAACTAAGCTAAACTGGAAGTTACCAGAAGACCCCAGCCAGCCGGCACACCATGTTATCGTCTCCTACGTAGCGCTAACAATACCATTGGTTCTTGTGATGGTATATGGAATCAGGAGATGCTCCCAACCCCCAAGACACAATGGTCCAGAGCAGACAACCGTGAGGATCGTCAATCCTATGCCGACTCCCGCTGCAGCAAACACAGCCCCCAGCAATTTTGCTGCCAACGTTGGATAACGTTGAACAGGTGTTCAACGCCCGTGAGTATGTTGGTGTTTAGATTATATAAAATAAGATAACAATAAGACAATCATAATATAGAACAAATGGAAATATATGTCAAGATTAGTATGTAACCCGATTATAGATATCGATGGCTCATCAGTCATAAGTAGATCTGATATGGTCAGCAGTTAACAATAAAGACCTAGTTCATTAAGCTGCTATAAATTATTCTTTGTAAGATCAGATACCAATTGTAGCTACATCGGGGGTGCATCGCTGTGTCTTTGGCCCCATCTCTACCTTTGTAATCTCGCTCCGAAGTCCACCCAATTTATGTGTTGGTTGCGACGACTATTAGTCACTGGTTCATGTGCTAGTGCCTATTTGCTTATAAATAAATAAACATTAAATACATTCAAGATATACTAACGTCTATCATTGAACAATGGGGTTAATTTCAAAGCTTTGATTATGCGTCGAGTGTACTGAATAGGGATTCCCAGAAAGAAGGAAAATAACCCAGTCTTCATTCGTTGAATTCAAAATATTTTTTTTTTTTTTTTTAAACGTTTAATATATATTTGTTGAATCTACTCTTAAATTAGAGCCTAACAACAAGTTTGAAACATTTTTCTTAATCTAGTTGGTCTGTCATTTCAGACGAGTTCTATTATTAGTTCGCGTAAGGGAATTGGCAAGAACATTAGGGTGTGCATCCAGTTTCGCAGAGTACTTTAGTTGTTGCCTACCTATTTCAGATTTTACGCTAGGTATATTTAGATCATTTTGAATGTTGTCGTTCCGTATGTACCACGGAGCCCCCGTGATTGACCTTAAAATCTTCGACTGCGCCCTTTGTATAATGTCGACATTGCTGGTACTTGCATTTCCCCATAGTACGGCACCGTAAGTCCAGATGGGTTTCAGTACGGAGTTGTATAGGAGGACTTTATACTCCAGACGTAGAGGAGACCGAGCATTAATGATCCAATGTAAGCTACCCGCTTTCAGTTCAAGCTGTGACTTTTTTGCTTCGATGTGCTTGCGCCAAGTCAGTCTTCTGTCTAGGTAATTTGCCAAGGTAAGTGACATCCACGGCTTGAGGAATTGGTACGTTGTTTAGCATTAGAGCTGGACAGTTTCTTCTGTTAAGCGTAAATGTAACATGTTTGCATTTCTGCTCGTTGACCTGGATACGCCAGGTTGCTAGCCATTCCTCTACCACCTTGAGGTGTTCCTCTAATTTTGCAGGGGCTTGTATTGGGCATTTGGATCTACTGAGGATTGCCGTGTCATCGGCAAAAGTGGACGTTGTAAGTCCTAAACTCGTTGGTAAGTCTGCAGTGTACAGCAGGTAGAGCAATGGGCCGAGTATACTGCCTTACGGTACACCAGCTTCGATTTCAAGTCAGCCGAGACGGAGCCATTACATCTTACAGCGAATTTCCTATTGAAAAGGGAAGTTTGTGGGTGTACTGTGGGAGTTTCTGCCGGGTTTTGAACATTAGACCCTCCAGTCAGTCGAAAGCATGGGCAACGTCGAGAAAGACAGCCGTACAGTATTCTTTTAGTTCGAAATCTGTTCGTATTTCGGATGTTATGCGATTGACTTGTTCAATTGTCCCATGTTTTTTCGCGGAAGCCGGAACAAGAAACTTACTTTTATTAAATTTCACGACAACAGCTTAAAAAGTAACGAAGTTATTGAGAAAAGTCACTGTTCGTGACTTTGACGTTTGTATGGGAGCTATATGATATAGTGGTCCGATCTGGCTGAATCTGAGATATACAAACCCTGCAACCGAACTGGTGTGAAGGGATTATGTTCTCCGATGCCAGAAATGAGTTTAGATTGATCTGCAGGACCTTTTCAAAAAGCTTCGAAGGTCATGACAGCAAACTAATTGGGTTTTGTCCTTTCCCACTTTAGGAATCATGTTGATAGTGGACCTTTTCCATGCTCTTGGGAAGTAGCCAATTCTTATTATAGCGTTGAACACTTTGCAGATGTATTGTATGGCGATGGTAGGGAGTTCTAGGATCATTTTCGGTGTGATTAGGTCATGGCCAGGGGCTTTGTTCGGCTTTATGTGGTTTTTAATAACTGCAGTGATCTCATCCGATTGGAGTTCCGAGTACTCAAGTTTGATGTTGGATTTGGCTGCAAAACCATTTTAAGATGTGTGGCAAATACGGATGCCCTCTCTTCGGCACTGCGGGTTCATCCACCGGTTGGACCCTTAACTCCTTGGAGAGGTTGCGGCTGGCATGCCTTAGACGAAGTTTTGCTGCTGGTGATCGAGTAATCTGACATTTTCTTCTTAGACGTCGTTTTTCCGTTACTAATTGTTCTATCCGCCGGTTCGTAGGCCTGTCAACAGGTTTAGCGTAAGTAGAGGCATGTGGAGTAGATACTCTTGCTGCAGCTCCCAGCATCGACTCAAGTGCAGAGACGCGCATGTCAATGTCCTCTGCAGCATCCAGTTTCGGCGAACAGTCAATGTGGGCACTCATGTACATTTTAAATTTAAGCCAATTTGTTTTGTTGTTAGTAAGCCTATATGGGCGATCAAGTACTTGAGGTCTTGTTAATAGTGTGAATAGCACTGGAGAGTGAACGGAGGATAAATCTAGCAGTGTTTCCGCATTGATCCGATTACACGGAATCCTCTTGGTTGCTGCGAACTTTGGATCTGTGGATCTACAATAAGTAGACCTACCTGGTGAGACGCAATCCATCTTATTGAGTGGGTTTACTATTGTGTTGTACAACTGCTTGCCTTTAGGATTTAGCAGACGAGATCCCCAGTGCGTATGTTTGGCGTTATAGTCCCCTGCTGCAATGATGCGATCTCCGAATGTGCTAAAGAAATCGGTAAATTGCTTTTCAGAGATTGAGAAGCGTGGTGGGCAGTACAGGGCAACCAGTGTAGTGTTGCCGCAGCTGGTTTGGACGGTTATAGCAGTTGCTTGTAGGTGCTGTGTTTCAAATCTGTTGAGGAACGAGTGATTTATACTGTTTTTGATTAGGATACCAGTCCCGCCATGAGCTTTTCCGTCTGGATGGTTTGTTGCGTAGAAGGTGTATTTTGGTATTTGAAAATTATTTTTTGATGTTAAATGTGTTTCCGATATCAGCATGACGTCGATTTCATAAAAGCGGTCATGTTTTGATTAAGTGAGATCAATAGGGCCTCCAAACCACTTGGAGTTTGCTGGCCAAGTTCTGGTGCGCTAGGTTGCGGATTCTGTAGATGGTGAAGTGACGGGGTCTCTTTCGCGGGCTCCGTCTGTCCAGTTCGGAGTACACTAGCAAAGGACTGGGACTGGTTGTAGCAGGCATGTTAGATGATCTAACAGCCTTGGCGAAGAATACCTCCGGTGTAGTTTTGGAGGCGTTGAAGGTGATTTTTGGTCCAGCTGGGGGTTTACGCCCGTTTAGGTGCGATTTAAGATCCTTAAAGACAGGACATCCCCTGTAGTTGGCTGTGTGGTTCCCTCCACAGTTACTGCATAGTCTTAGTGCGACGTTGTTTCTGTCCTTGGTGCAAATGCCATCTTTATGCCATGATGTTCGCCGCAGCCAACACACACTGACCTAAGATTGCAATTGTTAGAGGTGTGGTTGTATTCCTGGCAGTTTTTACACTGCGGTGGTTGGTATCTCTTATGGGGCTCCTCTACGGTGATTCTTCTGTGCAATAGGAGCTGAAGGTTGTGGATTGGGTGCACTTCATTTGGCTTCGACCGCTTTGCATCTGGTTGGAGCTCGATTTTAAAGAGCGGCTGTGCGACTTTATTCCTGTTGATGATGTTGACAACGGACTTAACCGCAAACCCTTTTTCGGCCAATGCGTCTGCTATTTCTTGAGTTGGGATCGATGGCTCGATCCCCTTTAACACAACCTGGAGCCCTTTACTGCTTTTTAGTTGGTAGGTATAGAAGTTAATGTTAGCATTACGGAGGTACTTTTCGACGATGCGGAAATTGTCCTCAGTTTGGGTTTGACATTTAATTTCTTTTATGTTACCCCTGTTGAGAGGGGTTACAACAAAGTTATTTGCCCCTGCTGTTTCTACTAGCTTCGAAAACAGGGCGCTGCAGCGCGGTTGAATTTGGTTTTTGATGACTGCAGATGAAGCAAAAAGCAGTATAACGCCATTCGAACCATAAACCAGAAGCATGGTTGCGACATATTCCCATGCCACGACAATGTTTGTAAAGCTAAATCTGAAATCTCGCCTTAGTAGATATTGAATATGAATCAGTTTCAGATTCGGATTATAAACCCTTAGATGCATATTCAATGAGCTCGAAGCAAAAGAATATTCTTTTCTATTCTTTAATATTAAACAAAAGCGATATTTTAAGTAAAAAATTAAATTTTTTTTATATGAGTTATGAGTGGGCGTGGCCTGATACGTTTGAAACTTTTTCCAATTTTTCTATATATAAATACAATCACGTGTGGCAAATTTCAAGTCCTTACGGACTCTATTTTAATTTATGCCGCTATTTTTTTCAAATCTGTCACAGTCACCCCCCTCCGCCCCGACAATTGAAACAAAACCGATTTTCTTAAAGTCTATAATAGCTAGAGACACAAAATTTGGGATGTATACATATTTGCTTAATAAATGCGCATATTTTGTATATGTAAAGATTTTGCCACGCCCGTTTCCGCCCCCGTAATTTGGAAAAGCTCGATTATCTCACGTAATTTTCCGCCTTGTGCAATAAAATTTGGCACATTTAAATTTGATACTAATACCCAGCAAAATACCAAATTTGATCAAAATCTGTTTAAAAATTGCCAAGTTATGCATATAAACATTTTTCCAGTTGGCCGTTGGCTGGTGGGGGCGCTAGGGCGCTCGTAAGCTTGCGTGAGCGAGATACTGAGATATGCTTCTAAAAAGCATGTAGTCAGAATGTTAGAAAAAAAAAAACGTAAATGCATTTGTTATTATAAATTTGAAATATTTGTTTTTCTGCTGTACTTACTTCATTTTTTTTTAAACGGTATATTTGGTTTGCTCGGTTCACTTTTGAATGTGCCGGTGTCTTAAATAAGAATCAAAATTTAAATAAAAATCAAAATTTAAATAAAAATCTAAATTTAAGTGATTTTGAATGACTGTGTGTTAATGAGTATCATTGGAAATTTTTGTTGGGAAACTTAGAGTGCTGTAGTGAAGGTCTTCACAGGATTGCAGGATTTGATTAAAGATATTGAGGGCTTACAAGTAACCCAGACTATTTGTCAGTCCTCAGATTTTGCATTCACAATGAGTGAGGAAACGGTCCGAGCGGTCATTCACGGTGCGTTGGAGCATCAGGCAGCTGTTTTATCTGCACAGTTTGAAAGTAAGCCAAACTCCCTAAGAGAGGAAATAGATTTGCTAAAGGTTAGTGCTCCACAAGTCGAGCAGTATAGAAAAATAATAATACACCCGAAAAAGCAGTGTGATGAGGTGCTTGATATTGTAAAATCTCTGCCCGAGTTTAACGTCGCGGCATGCCGCGACAATAGCTTATGAAATATTTGAGCCCTACGACGGTTCTGCCTGGCATTATCATGCCGTAGCAATCATTAGAAACAAAATAAGAGGGACGGCAAACCACACAGTCGCATCATTTAATACAGTCTTTAATTTTAGAGCAATAATAGCGAGACTTGACTTTACATACGCCGACCAGATATCAAGGAGAGTCATTGAGCATAAACTTACCTCAAAACTCGCAAGACAACCGTCAGTCCGATTTTTGGTCTAGTAAGTCCCAAAGTTCACATCAGGGGAATAGTCTACACTATCAAAATAGGAAGCCCCAACCAAATAGATCAGCCAAACAAAGGTTTTATAATAAAGAAACCACACACCAGGCCCCAGAACCAATGGATATCGATCCATCCTCGTACAAGCTAAGGCAACCGACAGCTTATCGGAGTAAGTCGGACTCCTCCAGATCTGGATACACAGGCCGACATTTTTGAGGTCATGAAAAAGTGTTTTAAGTTCAATAGGTGCCCTATAGTAATTGAGGGGTGCTGAACACGGCCCTGTACTTAGTTTTTGTCCAACACGTCAGGTTTTCGAGAAAAGTGTATTCAACTTATTCAAATTGGCCGCATTTGCAGTATTTTATTGTATAATATAACATATTAATATATTAAGTATTATTTAATACCAATTTACAAAATATCAAAGCGGTTCTTCTTTGTTATAAAGCATAATATATTACACTTTGGATATGGTTCTATATTGATTTAATTTTTAACCAAAAAGTATGCTATAGAGATTCCAAGAATTGTCTGCTTTTTTATTTTAAAGAATTGTGGAACTCTTATGCATTTCACCATTGGTTTTTTAGTAATATTTGCAAACAAGAGCTATTTTTCTTGCACAGGATATTCTGAAATCTGTTAAAAAAGTTAAAAATTTTGTTTTAAACTTTTTATAGTATACTTTTGGGTGCCCATTTTCCGACCCCAGATCCCCTGATTTCACAGAATCTGGACGTGATGGACAAAATCCAAGTATGCAGTGAGAATCAGCGTACCCGAATTAGTTAAGAACACCTCTCAAGTTAAGGTCAGCATAAATCATGTCGACCTGTGATATCAATGAACTATAAAAAACTCGTCCGAACGCATTTCAGGTCAAGGGGCGCAAGGGATCAATAACTTGATTCAAAAAAAGTGGCACGAGTAAAAACTACGATTCGCAAATGGTAGCGGTGTTGCCACCGACTGTCAAAGTGACATTAAGTATGAAACAGAAAACGACTCCGAATTTGAAGAAAACATTTGAAGATAATGTCGAGAGCAGCGAGATCGTCGTAACAGTAAGAAAAATAGCTCTTGTTTGCAAACATTACTAATAAACAATTGGTATGATCTATAAGAGTTCCATAATTCTTTAAAATTAAAAAGTAGACAATTCTGGGGATCTCTATGGCATACTTTTTGGTTCAAATTTAAATCAATACAGAACCATATCCAAAGTGTAAGATATTATGCTTTATAACAAATAAGTACCGCTTTGATATTTTGTAAATAGCTATTAAATAATACTTAATATATTAATAGGTTAAAATAAAACTGTTTTTAGCATAATATTATGTTTATATTATACAATAAAATATTGCAATTGAACACACTTTTCTCGAAAACCTGACGTGATGGACAAAAACTAAGTACAGGGCCGTGTGCAGCACCCCTCAATTACTATAGGGCACCTATTCAACTTAAAACACTTTTTCATGACCTCAAAAATGTCGGCCTGTGTTATTACTTTCCTAAAACGACGCAAATCGCTAACGAAGTTGTCACCAATTGTAAAATTATCTAAGAATAAAAGACACCCAAAAAAACAGGAACTCGGCAGTACATCTATTCCAGGCTATGTTGGAGAAATGTTGCACGTTGACATTTTTTCCACTAATTAGAAATACTTTTTAAACTGTGTCGACAAATTTTCCAAGTTTGCTATCGTGCAGCCCCCTGTTTCAGTTGATGAGTCTCTTCCCTAAAGCAAAGACTATCTATTGCGACAATGAACCTTCAATAAATTCTATGACCATCAAAACCCTTCTACAAAACAATTTCGCCGTAGAGTTAGCCAACACGCCGCCGATGCACAGCTCTTCTAACGGCCAAGTGGAGCGATTCCACAGGACGATCGCTGAAATCGCTAGATGCGTTAAGCTTAAAAGGGAAAATGTCGACACTGTCGATTTGATTTTGTTAGCCACAATAGAGTATAACCATACAATTCATTCGGTAACACAAAAAACACCGTCCCAGATTTTTTGTCCTTCATCGGAAGCTAGAAAAGGTGTTAAGCATATGCTAAACAGGGCACAGGTGACACAACGTGAAAGGGTCAACAGAAATAGGCAAAGCAGGGTTTGGAATGTCGGCGACAAGGTTTTCGTGAAAATTAACAGGAGATTTGGTGGGGAAAAGCAGTACATTTCTTTTTCATGGCTTAAGTATTTAAGCTACGTTTTCATTAGTTATAGTCGACACTCTATCTTAATCCAACAATATGAAAATTTATTAACACATGGGTCCAATTAATAAATTAACAACACTCGATCTTTATGAATTGTATCAATAATAATAACAAATTGACGAAGTGAATGAAAAAACAGCATGAAAGCAGCACAACATCCGAGATTTTGTTGTCAATGAATGAATATAACAACCAAGAATTACAAGAATTTCTATCTCTCACGTAAAAAGCGAATTTGGTAATTGCCACAGTTTTGGGCTATTCAAATAAGAATGACTTCCAACTATCCAACTCACAGGGAAATAGATCAAAATATAACAATGTCGAGTATTAAGATTCTACACGCAATCATTGTTCCATTACTAATAATGTCCTCGGGTCAAAATGTGTTCCAGAAAGGCTTTAAAATCCCTCGACATACGTGATGGCATGGTCGAGCAAGCCCAATTCGAAGATTACCCGACACCAACGAGTAACCCTGGTTCTCACGACTCGCCGTAAACTACCGTCACCAAAGCATACGAGTTGACTTCCAAGTAGGCATGCATCCAGTTAGGAGCAGACGATACCGCTTATGGCTCAAGGCCAAATCCAATCAACTGGTGGTTGTCACAGTGACCTCCACGCAGTCCAGTTATACGAAGAACTAACGCAACCAACTGACGTCCTGGGATCAGCGACAAGATATGTTAGGCATCTGCATCGTAACAACCCGAAATTCATGAACACGAACAACGGTCAAGCAACACCGTTCGTCATACTATCAACAGCTGTCAACCGGGTATCTTAGGCACGTCTTCAACTTCAAGAAGGATTGTCGACAAGATGTAAACCGAGGCACGGCGGTCCGGATTTGACATAAATCAGCATCGTCGGCGGCCTCGCCTCCCTTGAATCATCTAAGGACCTAACCAGACCGTCAGGCCTGATGTCAGCAAATCATAAGGCGACCGAGGACTGTCGAATTTTAGAGGGGGAATAGTTAACTCATATGACTTTCATATGCGTACGATATGCTGAAATGTGAGCATAAGCCATTTAACACGTTGCTATGTGGGAACATGCCAAATGCATGTTTGGGCAGTTGGCATCATTGATAGTATGTTGTATGCCGCTACTATATTTTTGGGACCTTGCTTATTATTTCTATCTCGCTCGATCATTCTTATTCGGAGAGAGGCTCATGGAACACAGCTATATCGCAACACAACATTTGTCTCGTACTAATTAATATTATAAAGTTATTATCTTAAGATTTTCTCAGGCTTCAGGTCATTTGTTCCAAATAAAAATAAAAACAAAATATAGTTTTTAATTTTCTTTTTTCCGATATATTTCGGTTGCGCAGCGGCAACCGTCTTCAGGGCAACTACAATAGGATACAAGAACATTTAACAATTATGTGACATTTAACAATCTTTTAACATACATTGTTTAACACGTCAGCACCGTTCGACGTGAAGTTAAAAACTAATTATTGTCAAGTAAATGTCTGTATATGTGAGCGCAGTTGTCAATATCAGTCTTAACGTTAAGTCGTGTGGCGCTCGGAGTGTTGATGATATGTAGCATCTCCATGTGAACCTTTTGTTGTAATGCCGCTCTTCATCTAATATTGTTGTCACTTCGAAATTCGGTGCATGGCCACTAGTTGCACAGTGTGTCATTAGTGCTGTTTTTGGTGTATCTGTATAATGTCTCATTTTATAGTCAGATTTGTGTTGGGAAATCCTAGTTTTTAATTTCCCTATTTAATTTAATGTCCCTATGTATATCTTATTGCACGGTATGTTTCCTTGTCCATTGCATGGAATTTTGTATATTACATTGCTTCTATTTGTCATCTCTATCTTGGATTTTGTTTTGTTGAATATATGTTTGAGGGTATTGTCAGGTTTGTGTGCTATTTTTATTCCAGCTTTGTCATAACAATCCGCATGTGATAGTCTTTCTGATAATTTAGGTACATAAGTGACAGATAAGTAGGTTTTCTCATTCTTAGTTTTGTCAATGGGGGATTTATGTTTTTTGAACAATGTCTTGATTACGTTATCCGGAAAATCGTTGTCCCTTAAAATATTTATTATTTCCTTCTTCGTTTCTTCATGGTATATTTTATCCGAAATGTTTAGCATCCGTTGGATACAGCTCCTTGCTGTATTTATTATCATCGTCTTGGGGTGTTTTGAGTTGAAATTGATGATTCGTCCTGATGCTGTTGGCCTCCTATACCATTTTAGTTTTAATCCGTTTCCTCGTCTGATGATCATAGAGTCCAAATACGCCAGTTTTCCATTGTCTTCCAGCTCCATAGTAAATTTAATATTCCTGTCAAATGAATTTAGGGTGTCCAGTGTTTTATCGATGTCATCTTGGTGTATTATTGAAAAAATATCATCTACATGAAATGGAAGGAGGAGAAGCAATCCAAGATCAGGCCCCCAGAGTACCTGTGCGGATAATAAAGTTCCCCCTCCCCAATCTTTGTTCCGGGTGTTGTTAACATAAAGGACATACTATCGGACGTATCTGCGGTCATTGGAAAGCAGAACTTTACCTATAAGTCGGGCAGAGACGGATGTGTAAGGATTAATACACCTGACAAAGAAAGCTTCACTAAGCTCAAAAACTTCCTAATTGAAAAGTCGAAGCTCTTTCAAACATTTCAGCCAAAGGACGAGTATGCAGCTGCATAGTCGCTATCGAGCCCCCCCACAAGTCGAAAGAGGTAGTCCAATGCCATCGTTGCCAAGGATTTGGTCACACCAAAGCGAATTGCAGACTTCGCTTTGCCTGCGTGAAGTGTGGAAGTCATGACCACGCCACTGCCGAGTGCCCAAAGCCCAAGGAGGCCCCTCCCCGCTGCGCTAACTGCCAAGGAGAGCACACTGCCTCTTACAAAGGTTGCAATGTGTACCAAAAAGCCAAGGAACACTACCTTCCCAAGACAAAGGTGCCTGCTCGTCCATCAGGCCCCATTTCTACAGCCGTCACACCTGGCTTAACATTCGCCAACGTTCTTAGAGGACCACAAAAGATGCCCCCGCAGCAAGAGCAGCAGCAAGAACAACCAGTAAATGGGGAAGTAAGAAACGAATCAAGAGTTGATCGTCTCGAGGCCATGATGTATAAAATGTTAGACCAGTTTGCGGCGCTGTCGCAAATGCTAATGTCTCTCATGGCCAAGCTATGCAACTAAGCCTCCATATACTAATATGGAATGCGAACGGCCTGTGTAAGAGCAGGCAGGAGGTCGAGCATGTCCTCAAGACCAAACATGTAGACATCCTACTCGTGTCGGAGACACATTTCACTAACAAGTCATTCTTCAACATCAACGGCTACGACGTTATTCACGTCAACCATCCGAATGGAACTGCGCGTGGAGGAGCGGCAGTTATTATTAAAAGCGGTTTGAAATATCTGGAACTCCCTGCGTTTCAGGAACCCTGGGCTCAGTGCGCTAAGGTGAGAATAATATCCCCGACTGGAGACACCACTGTTGCGGCTATATACTGTCCTCCAAGATACCTGGTTGCTCAGACTCTATTCCTTTGACAGCCTAGGTAATCGGTTTGTTGCTGGAGGTGATTTTAATGCCAAACACACGTGGTGGAGATCCCGTATCATAAATCCTAAGGGCAGGGCCCTTTATAACTGCCACTCCACTGGAGAGCCAACACACTGGCCTACTGATCCCAATAAGATCCCAGATTTATTGGACTTTGCTGTGTCCAAAGGAGTAAACAGACACAGGATTGTCGCAAGCAACGATCTAGACCTCTGTTCAGATCACTGTGCAGTCAAGCTGCTTATTAACATGCCAGCCAGCACGAATACAGTCAGAAGCAGACTGTTCAAGAGAAGTACCAACATTCAGACACGGCTCCAAAATAACTTGGATCCAACGGTTCAGCTGAACGATAAGGAGGACCTGGACGATGCTGTCGAGCGGCTCAACATCACAATACACAATGCGGCCTCATTTGCCACTTCGCCACCTACTTCTAACACAAGGATCGTTTCACGCAGAGATGCGCATCTCTGGAATTCGGAAGTTTCCTCACTGGTCGCTGAGAAGAGACGACTGCGTCGTGTATGGCAGAACTCTAGGAACCCCAGGGACAAGGCCGACTTTAACAGAGCGGCAAAGGATCTTAAAGAACTCTTATACAGTCTCCGTCGAGATTCTTTAGAAAGTTTCCTGCAAAACGTAGAGCCTGGAGATCAGCAACATAATCTTTGGCGGCTGACAAACATCAACAAGAGGCCCACCAAGAGGAAGGAGCCTATTAAGAAGGAAGACGGTACCTGGTGCCGCTCAGACAGCGACAGGGCAGCAGCCTTCGCCAACCATTTGACTGAAGCCTTCACTCCGTTTAATAGGTGCTCACAACTCGAAGCTAGCCAAACGCTAGAGTTTTTAGATGTCCCCTGCCAAATGGCTCTCCCCATCCGGCACGTCGAATCAGATGAACTGCTCGCTGAGATCGCGAAGCTAAAGTCGTCCAAATCGCCTGGATATGATGGCATTGACGTACCATCAGTCAAAGCCCTCCCAACAAATGCAGTTCAGCTTCTCCTTAACATTATAAACAAATGCTGATAGGACACTTTCCCTCCCAGTGGAAGTGCGCTGAAATCATCCTGATCCAAAAACCTGGGAAACCTGCAGCCAACCTCGCCTCATATCGTCCGATCAGTCTATTGGCAGTATTCTCCAAAATAGTTGAGAGACTATTCTTGCGTAGAATGCGGCCAACACTGGACGAGGTCGGTTTGATCCCCGATCACCAATTTGGCTTCAGAGAGTGCCATGGCACACCGGAGCAGTGCCACAGGATCACGGGTAAAATACTGGAAGCACTTGAGGAGAAGAAGTACTGTAACGCAGTCTTTCTGGGCGTTAAACAAGCTTTCGATAGGGTTTGGCACACTGGACTGCTGTACAAGCTGAAGTCCGCTCTCCCAGCGCCCTTCTATATGTGGCTGCGCTCCTATCTTTGCCATAGGATGTTCTATGTGAGATGCGGTGATGTCACCTCTGTAATCAAGAGCATAAGAGCAGGAGTCCCCCAGGGCAGCGTGCTGGGCCCTATTCTGTATACCATCTACACTGCCGACATGCCGACATCTCCGGACCCACGAGTTCTCACTGCCACCTATGCGGATGCCACCGCCTTCTTGGCTTCCGACGAGTCACTGCAGACTGCTGGCAGTTTGATTCAGGTGCAGTTAGACGCCATTAACACTTGGCTCCGGCGCTGGAATATTGTCGTCAACCCCGAGAAGTCTGTGCAAACAACCTTTGTGCTCCGAAGAGGATACTGCCCTGCCATACATCTGGATGGAAGTACCATTCCATTCAGCGACTCGGTTAAATACCTGGGCCTCATTATGGACAGACGTCTCACTTGGAGGACGCATCTTAGCAACAAACGTTACCAATTGAACGCCAGACTCAGGAGCCACCTCTGGCTGCTTGGAAGGAGGTCTACCCTGCGGCTCCACGTCAAACTTTTAATATACAAAACCATTCTAAAGCCAATGTGGACCTACGGTGTTCCTATTTGGGGCACTGCCAGCCGTTCAAACGTGAACCTCATACAAACTTTCCAAAATAGGACTTTAAGAATCCTGTCCGATGCCCATCTATTTACTTCAAATAGAGAGCTACACGATATGCTGGAGATACCTTGGGTACACGAGGAAATTGTCAGAATCACCAAGGCCCATCTGGTGCGGCTTGAAGGGCACACTAACCCACTGGCCATCAACTTGATGGATAATAGCACCGCCACACGCCGTCTAAGGAGGCTGCACACATTGGACCTGCCGGACCGGGTTTTCCGGAGCTAGATGAGGACTGACCCTTCAGCGTACCCGATTTTCTTTACTTTCCTCACATAACTCTTTCCTCACATAACTTCTTTTTAAATATTCTCACATGTCAATGTATGGTCATGGTATTTGCTTATTATCCTCTGTTGGATAGATTGTAAATTGGAGGAACCCAGTTAAATTAAAAAAAAAAAAAAAAAAAAAAAATGGAATTCGTTGAACCTGAACATATTAACTTGCATACCCGGCTTAATTGCAAGGTTTGATTTAAATTTGAAATAGGTCGTAATGTAACGTAGATGCCGTTACTTTGGACTTTTTATTCCAAAAAAACCCTTCACTATATGGTACAAGTAAAATTAGTTTGGTAAGGGCGAAGCTCTTACACTAAATTTTCATACTGCCTAAGGGTATGCACGAAAATGTGGTCTTCGGTGTTGTAGGCATTACAAGCTTTTTTCACTTCATTCAGTTGCTGCAATTCCCAATTAATTCTAGCGTTGAAGACATATTATGGCTATTGTAATTCCGGAGTTCTTTAGCAAAGTCTGCTGATGATAGAACTTGGTAGTTCTTGAAATAGCTATACAGACAACCTGCTGACCTTTTTGTGTTGGCTTTGAAATAATCTTCTTTTGGAAGATTGACCTCTAGCCGGCTCAAACTGCAAGGTTTGATTTATATATATATTATATATGTATATATATGTATATTATATATATATACATATATATATATATATTTATATATACAGCTCAGCTTAATGAGTTCGGCACCAATTTAAACGGGTCTCTTGGCCTATACAAACTTAAGTAAAGTAGCTACAATACCCCACCACCTCTTACATTTGGGCTCCCAGAAATTTCCATGCCCTTTTTGGGTGCAAGAGACGGCCCTCTTCTGGGTAATTAACAACCGAATTTCTGCGAATAACTAGGTGAATACCATGCTCTTAATTTTACTTGTATAGTCGCCACAACACAAAATTTATATGACTGCACTGTACTTCACATAAATTGCACTGCAGTGATATAAATTTTGTGTTGTGAGGACTTTACAGGTGAAATTAAGAGCATGGTATTCACCTAGTTATTCGCAGAAATTCGGTTGTCAATTACCCGCTATTTTCTTCAAATCTGCCACAGTGCGGTGGTCAAGTTTATTTCAAATTTTTGCAACGCCCCCTCCTTCTGTAGTAAGCGCGCACACATTTGTTGCTAAAAAATTTTGGCACACCAAATTTGGGATGTATACATATTTGCTTAATAAATGCGCATATTTTGTATATGCAAAGATTTTGCCACGCTCCTTTCCGCCTCCGTAATTTGAAAAATCTCGATTTTCTTACGTAATTTTTTACTTTTTGTAATCAAATTTGGCACACTTAAATTTGATACTAATACCCAGCAAAATAATAAATTTGATCCAAATCTGTCTAAAAATAGCCAAGTTATGCAAGTTAACTTCCTCTTATTTGAGGAGGTCACCTTGCAGTAGCAAGGATTTGATTTCCGTCCCCCAATGGCACGCACACCACCCAATCATAAAGACTTTGGTTCGGTCTCACGTTATAATCGTTTATTTTCTCTGTTAATCTCTCTCGGGTGTTCTCCCCCCAGCCACCTTCGGCTTCGGTCTCCAGGCCCGTTCTGCGCACACTCCCGCTACTGCTCCTCCTGCTCGCAACCCCTTTTGCTGCAGCAGCTGGCGCTGCTGCGGCTGCCGCTGATGCTGGTGCTGGTGCTGATGTTGGCGCTGCTGCTGCTGATGCTGAAGCTGTTGCTGCTGCAGCCGCTAATGCTGCTGTATGGTGTTAAATCCTCCCTCTCTAAAGATCTGCGTCCCGCGGATCAACACGTTGCAGCCTCGGTGTGTTGGTGATACCCGTAATGTTTTCCAGGAATGCCCAATCGATAGGTTCTGGGTCGGCAAAGTAGGACAATGGTTAACGTTTTGCCAAGTCTATTTAATGTCTTGTCAGCATAGCTATCTGCAATCAGAGCAGCTTTTTGTCTTGCATCTTCAATTGTAAAGTTGGTATGGCGCAGGTCAGCGGTTCGAGCGAGCTTTGGGATAACAGGAGCTGAAGAAATGAGCTGTAGCAGACTGTTGTAGAATGGGCATCTTTGTTGGTGGAGACATTAAATATTATTCATAATGTTAGGTTAGTATTCTTAAATGGTATTGTTTATTATTATTTACCAGGTTTGTGAAGAGTGCCAGTTATTAATTATTTTGATAAAAGATAGTGATTTCGAATATTTTTTTAATTGCGACATACCCAAAGAAAAACGTAGAAAAAACAGCAACAACGAAAAATTAATAGTAGAAAGGCCAAATGTGCGAATTATGAATGCTTACGGTTAGATTTAAGGTGTGCCTTGTGAATGAGTTTACCAGACTTAGTACGAACTGTCACTTTTCTATTTTCCTGCAATTTTTCATTACTGTATAACTTCTTTTCCTTACCCTTGATTTGCTTATTATACCATATACCCATAGGGTGAAATGGTACATTAAAGTCGCCAAAATGTATGTAACAGGCAGAAGGAAGCTTTTGCGACCCCATAAAGTATATATATTCTTGATCAGTATCAACAGCCGAGTCGATCTAGCCAAGTCCGTCTGTCCGTCCGTCCGTCCGTCTGTCCGTCCGTATGAACGCCTAGATCTCGGAGACTATAAGAGATAGAGCCACCAAATTTGGAATGTAGGCTCGTGTAGTATGTAGAGTGATCGAGTTTGTTTCAAATTTTTGCCACGCCCCTTTCCGCCCCCGCAATTCAAAAAAAACGTTTATCTCAAAAACTTTTGCAGCTAGAGACACCATATTTGGTACGTATATTTGCCTAGTAAATGCGCACATTTTGTATGTATAAAGATTTTGCCACGCCCCTTTCCGCCCCCGAAATTTGAAAAACTCGATTATCTCCCGTAATTTTTTATCCTGTGGAATCAAATTTGGCACACTTGAAATTGACACTAATACCCAGCAAAATAAAAATTTGATCAAAATCGGACAAAAAATAGCCAAATTATGCATAAAACCGTTTTTCCATAAGGCCGGAGTTGGCCGTTGGCGGGTGGTGGCGCTGGGGCGCTCATATGCATGAGTGAGCGAGATACTTGGATATGCTTGTAAAAAGCATGTGAACAGAACTTTTTTAAAATAGGCAAATGCATTTGTTTGTTATTTGAAATATTTGTTTTGCTGGTGTATGGTATACCTACTTGCTTCATTTTTAACAAAGACTGTTTCCCCTTCGGCGTACTGAATGGGTTTTTTGTTTTTAACTTGTCTATTAATGGCAAGTTCTTGTCGATGTTCGATCAGCCCCCTGGTGTCCTCAAATGTTTCGCGTTTGAAATTTGTTAGTACTTGATAATTTATTCGGGAAACCCTGTCAAGAAAAATGTCAACCGGTTTTCGTTTCGTCACTGAGTGGACCGAGTTATTATACCTATCAACTGACATAGGCACGAATTCAGTTACCTTAAGTAACGGAAACTCTATTTTTAAACACCTGTAGATTTCTAAGAATGTTGAATGAAATCTTTCGACTTGACAATTTACTTCGCTTCGCTGCGTTGGGGTGTGGTATACCTCTATTTCCAATGATCTTAGGTAATTATGAACTGTTGGACAAAGGAGGCCCCGCTCATTGTCCATCACCAGAATTTTAGGTGCTGTGAAATAGTGAAGCACTTCTGCTAGTTTCTCACGTAGTTTGAGAGCCGATTTAGATTCTAGAGGGAAAAGCTTGGAATTCGGTACAGGGGTTGGCTGTAGAAGGGGCTTATTAGGGTGTCTGTCATATTTGTGTGCCTTGCACATCTGACAAGTTGCCGTAAACGCTTTTGTTTTGTTTGCCATTTTTGGGAAATAACATCGTTATAACAGCTGACGTCTGCCCTCTTCGGGATTTCTATGGGCTCTGCGATGTTCGTTATCAATTGCTTCGAGAATCTCGTCTTCTCCTACTAAATCAGTTACCAGTCTTTGTGTGATCCTAAGCTTGTAGGACTTAAAGAAATCTAGGAAACATATTTGTAGGAGCTGCAAATGGCTTTCAGCTATTTTTATTCCATTAATTACAGATGGATTGATGTAAGTCTTTAGCAAACTAGTTATCTCTGAAGTGGTCAATGTTTTCAATGGGACTACGGACGCTTGAACCCGGGGTGTGGGTTAATACAAGAATAGACAGATCGCGATGGTTCGAAAATAATCTGGTTTCTATAAACATTTATTGGGACTTCCATTTGGGGAATAAGGTCAGAAGCGTCTTATTGTCCCCTGTGCATTGTTGCCAACGAGTCTGTGTCATGGAGGACCAATAGATTCGTGTCCGACTGTTCGGGGGCATGGGGGGTACGCGATAACGCATCCGCAACCACGTTTGCCTTGCCCGGTTTATAGATCAGCTCATGATTATATTCTTCAATTTTCGCCTTCCAACGTTTCAACTTTGCATTGAAGTTCCTATTGCTCATGGCATACGTAAGCGGCTGGTGGTGCGTATAGATTTTTATGCAGCCAGCCCCATATATAGAGAAGAAGGGTCTTAAGGTCTTTAAACGCTTCTAGTTCCAGTGGACCAAGCTCAATGGAAACTTTCTTGGATTTTGAGGCCTTGATTTGTGCGATTTTTCCTCTGGTGAGATTTGTTAGGGGCTTGGCAATTTTCGCATAATCTTTGATGAATCTTCTGTAATATGATGTCATGCCTAAAAAAGATTTGAGCTGTTTCAGATTGGTGGGAGGCGGTATTTTTAACATTCCCGCTACTTTTTTCCTATCTACATTAATCTCATGAGATGTGACAACATAGCCCAGGAATTCAACACTGGTTTTCAGGAAGTGTGTCTTCTTTAGCGACAACCCACTCTGGAGAATTATAGAAACTTTCTGAGGGTCGTATCATGCCGTAATAAAGAAGTTCAGCGGCTTGTCGGTCAACCTCGTCCCGCATGTTGACTGGATAGGGGTAGAACTTAGAATAGATGGGCTCTTGGGTATTAGTCCGAATTGCTGCTTTGATTCGGGTTTCCACAGAGCCACCAGGGGTAACCGGGTCGAATACGGGAGCGAACTCATTAATTAGTTTCTCAATAATGGATTCGATTTCCTGGGGGTGCCATTCTTCTAGCACAAAATTAAGTTGGGTCGATTCCCGGTTCAGAAGTGGTATTACCACCCCCGGTTTTATGATTAAGACGTTATGTTCCCTATCAATTTTCGCTTTCAATTTCTTTAGTGTATCATCTCCTATAATGCCATCGAAACTTTTTAAATTAGGAAGAGTAAAGAAGGTTAGTGGAATATCATTACCCAGAGGAACGAAGAAAGGTCCATTGAGGTATTGTGAAATTTTTATGGGTCCATTTGCTGATTGTACTAAGAAGGGTTTTTGTAGTTGAATAGCACCCTCTGAAAAATCTAGACTGATAAAGTTTTTGTTTGCGCCAGTGTCGTTTAAAAACTGCCGCACCTTTCTATCTGCATCAATGTATTCTATGTAGGGTACGCTGGATAGGCCTTTTTCATAAAATTTACTTCATCTTCGATCTCGATTCTCTTCGAATTTGATGGCTGGGTAAGTGCCACGCGTGTGGAATATTCACCATTTTCGGAGGCGGAGTCTCCCACAATGTTCATGTGTGAGGGTTCTTCTACTACGCCACCGTCGGTGGCCATATGATGTAATCGTTGTTCCTTTCTAAAGGGATTCGTGGAATCAGAAGAGTTCCTCTTTTGGCTACTGCCATTCCCATAACGACTCCTAGATTGGCCTGATCCACTTGCTTCTAGTTTTATAGCCAGTGTTAGAGCCTGTGGCCTGGAAGGTAACGCATAACGGTACGGTATTGGGTTTTGTTGGTGAGGGTAAGACATGGTATTTGTTGCTCTTGGGGGTACGTATGACGTAGCGAAGGAAGGCCGATACATGGGTCGGGGTCGGTAGTAAGGGGTGTTTGTGCGTTTGTGCCAAGTTTCGTTAGAGGCGTATGCTAGGGAGGGCTTTCCAGCTGAAATAACGATTTCCAGTTCTAGGGCTGTAGAATAAGCTTCTCCTAACGTTTTTGGGTGCTTAACTATTACCAAAGCAGATAATTGTGGTGACAATCCCTTTACAAATGCGCGCAAGGCCCTTTCGCGGTACGAATGAATTAACGCTTCAAGAGCTTCTCTAGTGTGATTCTCGCTCTTAAGCTTCTCTATAATAAGCGAAAGATGCTTGTTGATCTGGGAGTAAAATGCTTCTAGGGTCGAGTTATTTCGGACTATCACACTCATTTGGTATTCCAAAGTTCCTAGGTCTCGTTTGTCCTCATAATGGGAGGCTAATGCCGCCCTTATTTCCTCCCAACTATCATTGGGCACGTTGCATATGTAGAGCATCTCATCTGCTTCGCCCCGTATTTTGGATCTCAGATGAAGAACCAGTGCCCTATACATAGGCTTGTGCCTGACTACCTGATAATCCTGGATGATTATATCTGCTCTTCGTATCCATGCGGAAAACAGACAGGCTTCGCCTGAAAATATTTCCATCTCCATCGGGGAGGGTTGCTATCTGCATAAGGTCATATTCGTTTATTGCGCGAGTGGGTGGGCTAACCACTTCGACCACAGTTTCCCCACGCCTATCTTCTAAGATTGTTACTTTCTCCCTTTGCTTTTTTAGCTCCTCGGTCAACACTGCCACTTGTTTTACCAAACATGTAATTGACTGTTTGATTTCTTCCATTGTTGGTACTTTTTTCTGTTCTCCAACTTATTTTTTGATTTTAATAAAATAATAAATTTTTTTCAGTTTATCGATTTTAAAAATATAAAAATAATAAATTTTTTCAGTTTATTTCAACAATGTAATTTTTTCATTTTTTCTAGAATGAAATTGGGTTTAATTTTTTGTTTTATTCATTAAATTTTGTTTTCAAACTTTCTTTATTGCTGAATCAAAACTTTCTTTAATTGGGTTTGTGTGGGTTTTATTTGCCCGAAAGTAACTTCGAAGTACAATTTCTAAGAGGCAACTTCTTCACTCCCCCGTTATTTAATTATCGTATGTTAGTGTTGTAAGTATTTCTTCTTTCTCCAAATATAACAGTGTAGTTTGCAGTTCTTCCGTTTTCCAAAGACTCAAAATACACCAAAGAACGATGGTGCTATGTGAAAAGATGAAAAATGGAATAAGTGTTTGTATGTACAAATTTTGTCGTTAAATGTATTTAATTCCTTATTTATTTGTTGTTTTTTTTTCTTTTTCATATTGTGTTTTTTTCTTTTTTTTTTTATTTTGTTAATTCACAATTATTTATTTGCTTTTTGTTTTCAATTTTTGAATATTTTCGTTTTTAATTGTCGCAAAGCTGTCTATCGTGATGCCCCCCTATGTCGGTTCAGGGAGATCTCCATTATCCCTTTTAGTCCTAACAAGGACCTACTTAGGTGGAGGTGACTCCACATCCTCATTTGGGAGGATACCTTCGGTGGGAAGCACCACTGGTGGCCAATACCTGCGCATTTTTTATTTTATTCTATTCTTCATAAACTTGCCACTCGCGGTGGATTTGACACTCATTATTTTTGTAGGTGACCGCCAACCGCCACGTTCACGAGTGCCCATCAATTGCTGAACGAATGTTATTCCCTTTTTCTTTTTATAATTTTTATTCGTTTATGTCGCCAATGAGAATGTAAAATTCGACTTCCAAATTAACTCTTTGAGTTTTCAGCGGATATTTTTTATTTTTTATATCCTGCTTTGATGGAGATTTGAACCCCGGACACAAAAAATTAAAACCTAATTTTTATTTTTTTTGAAACCAACATTTCACATCCACTTGGCAACACAAAACAAAAAAATTTTTTTGATTATTTTATGATTTTCTTACCTATGCCATTCACCGACAGGGTTTTGAACCCCGGTTACACAAAACAAAAATTAACTTATGGATTTGTCAGGGAATTTATTTATCCTTGGCAAGGTGATATTAAAAATAAACCACGACTTGTCTGTTTGACAGATTTAGGGAGATTGATCTTGAAACGAAAATTGTACATCAAATCAAGGGCTGATCTGCGTTTCTTTTATTTCACAGGAATTTAAACTGCTTTGCGACGATCGCAGATTAACTGAAATTATTGCGTTTGCTACACTCACACGCAGAATAATTGAAGTATTTGATCTGCGCTGTTTTTATTTCATAGAAATTTTAGGTACGTAACGGCGGTCGCAGAGCGATAAGAAATGTTGCGCTTGTCAAGGTTCCAAGGAAGTTTGGCACACGTGTTGAAAATACCATATGTTTCTGTTTGCAGCCCTGTATATTTTGTTTGTTACCCCTGTTTATATCGATTGTACTAAGCTTGTAAGTTATCGATATAAGATACTATGTAACTCTATATATGCTTCTTCCTTTTACGCCCTTGAAAGTGTATGGACACTTAATAAAGATAAACTTATAATTTAACGCAATCCACTCGATCCTCAACAACACGCAGAGCAATTGAAACAATTGCTTCGCGCTGGTTTTATTTCATAGGAATTTAGAAGCGTCGCGGCGGTGGCAGATTAACTAGAATTATTGAATTGTTCGGCACACGCAGAACAACTGAAAAATTGTATTTGCTGAGAAATGTTACATCATCCAGTGCACAAATTCATGACAGTGATTCCAATATGTTTGTTGTGTAACCATCCACTTTTTTTTTCGGTGGGCATTCACAAGAAACAAAACATAGATTTTTTTTTTTTTATTTACTTTTAACTGTATTTACTATACTTATTTTGGGAACACATTCGCTCAAGGCACTTATGGGCAAGGAAAAGAGAAAGAAAAAAAAAATTTTATTATCAAAAGACGCGACGGAAGATGGTCCCTACTCAGGCGCCAGTTAACTTCCTCTTATTTGAGGAGGTCACCTTGCAGTAGCAAGGATTTGATTTGGTTTTTCTGATTCTCTTATGTGCTATGTTTTTTGCTTTGTTCAGTTCACTTTTGAAGAATCGAAATTTAAATAAAAATCTAAATTTAAGTGATTTTGAATGACTGTGTGTTAATGAGTATGAGTGAAGGTCTTCACAGGATTGCAGGATTTGATTAAAGATATTGAGGGCTTACAAGTAACCCAGACTATTTGTCAGTCCTCAGATTTTGCATTCACAATGAGTGAGGAAACGGTCCGAGCGGTCATTCACGGTGCGTTGGAGCATCAGGCAGCTGTTTTATCTGCACAGTTTGAAAGTAAGCCAAACTCCCTAAGAGAGGAAATAGATTTGCTAAAGGTTAGTGCTCCACAAGTCGAGCAGTATAGAAAAATAATAATACACCCGAAAAAGCAGTGTGATGAGGTGCTTGATATTGTAAAATCTCTGCCCGAGTTTAACGTCGCGGCATGCCGCGACAATAGCTTATGAAATATTTGAGCCCTACGACGGTTCTGCCTGGCATTATCATGCCGTAGCAATCATTAGAAACAAAATAAGAGGGACGGCAAACCACACAGTCGCATCATTTAATACAGTCTTTAATTTTAGAGCAATAATAGCGAGACTTGACTTTACATACGCCGACCAGATATCAAGGAGAGTCATTGAGCATAAACTTACCTCAAAACTCGCAAGACAACCGTCAGTCCGATTTTTGGTCTAGTAAGTCCCAAAGTTCACATCAGGGGAATAGTCTACACTATCAAAATAGGAAGCCCCAACCAAATAGATCAGCCAAACAAAGGTTTTATAATAAAGAAACCACACACCAGGCCCCAGAACCAATGGATATCGATCCATCCTCGTACAAGCTAAGGCAACCGACAGCTTATCGGAGTAAGTCGGACTCCTCCAGATCTGGATACACAGGCCGACATTTTTGAGGTCATGAAAAAGTGTTTTAAGTTCAATAGGTGCCCTATAGTAATTGAGGGGTGCTGAACACGGCCCTGTACTTAGTTTTTGTCCAACACGTCAGGTTTTCGAGAAAAGTGTATTCAACTTATTCAAATTGGCCGCATTTGCAGTATTTTATTGTATAATATAACATATTAATATATTAAGTATTATTTAATACCAATTTACAAAATATCAAAGCGGTTCTTCTTTGTTATAAAGCATAATATATTACACTTTGGATATGGTTCTATATTGATTTAATTTTTAACCAAAAAGTATGCTATAGAGATTCCAAGAATTGTCTGCTTTTTTATTTTAAAGAATTGTGGAACTCTTATGCATTTCACCATTGGTTTTTTAGTAATATTTGCAAACAAGAGCTATTTTTCTTGCACAGGATATTCTGAAATCTGTTAAAAAAGTTAAAAATTTTGTTTTAAACTTTTTATAGTATACTTTTGGGTGCCCATTTTCCGACCCCAGATCCCCTGATTTCACAGAATCTGGACGTGATGGACAAAATCCAAGTATGCAGTGAGAATCAGCGTACCCGAATTAGTTAAGAACACCTCTCAAGTTAAGGTCAGCATAAATCATGTCGACCTGTGATATCAATGAACTATAAAAAACTCGTCCGAACGCATTTCAGGTCAAGGGGCGCAAGGGATCAATAACTTGATTCAAAAAAAGTGGCACGAGTAAAAACTACGATTCGCAAATGGTAGCGGTGTTGCCACCGACTGTCAAAGTGACATTAAGTATGAAACAGAAAACGACTCCGAATTTGAAGAAAACATTTGAAGATAATGTCGAGAGCAGCGAGATCGTCGTAACAGTAAGAAAAATAGCTCTTGTTTGCAAACATTACTAATAAACAATTGGTATGATCTATAAGAGTTCCATAATTCTTTAAAATTAAAAAGTAGACAATTCTGGGGATCTCTATGGCATACTTTTTGGTTCAAATTTAAATCAATACAGAACCATATCCAAAGTGTAAGATATTATGCTTTATAACAAATAAGTACCGCTTTGATATTTTGTAAATAGCTATTAAATAATACTTAATATATTAATAGGTTAAAATAAAACTGTTTTTAGCATAATATTATGTTTATATTATACAATAAAATATTGCAATTGAACACACTTTTCTCGAAAACCTGACGTGATGGACAAAAACTAAGTACAGGGCCGTGTGCAGCACCCCTCAATTACTATAGGGCACCTATTCAACTTAAAACACTTTTTCATGACCTCAAAAATGTCGGCCTGTGTTATTACTTTCCTAAAACGACGCAAATCGCTAACGAAGTTGTCACCAATTGTAAAATTATCTAAGAATAAAAGACACCCAAAAAAACAGGAACTCGGCAGTACATCTATTCCAGGCTATGTTGGTCTTACACTCAGCGTTATCGTCGCCAACGCTTTCTGATTCTGTGCATCCCACGCAGCAACCGCATTCGCTTCCGTAGGCCTCGTCATGCCTATGGAGTTCCATAATTCCGCATGGATCAACACGCTGCGCATTTGAACGGACCAGGAATCATAATTCCCCTCCTCCAACTTTTCTATTTGGTAAAAAGAACTCATATTTTACCACGCGCCTTATGCCGTGTGTCTTTCTGCACAATTACTTTTCGCCAGCCGCGAAATATCTACTTCAACTTTTAACACAAATCCTCCTGCCCACACTCGCGTGTATCTAGGCCCATAACCTGTTGAGGATCGAGTGGATTGCGTTAAATTATAAGTTTATCTTTATTAAGTGTCCATACACTTTCGAGGGCGGAAAAGGAAGAAGAAGCATATACCGAGTTACAAAGTATCTTATATCGATAACTTACAAGCTTAGTACAATCGATATAAACAGGGGTAACAAACAAAATATACAGGGCTGCAAACAGAAACATATGGTATTTTCAACACCCTTCCTCAATATGATTCTGTGTGCCAATTACAATTTCTTTGTTAGATTAAATTCAGTAACTTGACACAATGATTATGCTTTTGCTTAGACAAATTTTTCGTTAATATATCAGCTACCATGTCCTTAGTTGATATATAGTCCAGATCAATCTCGCCACTTGTAACAACTTCTCGAACGAAATGATGTCTGATGTCAATGTGTTTCGATCGAGCATGAAACACAGGATTCTTTGCCAGAGATTGAGCACTCAAATTGTCTCCGAACAATTTCGTAGATGTCCCAGCGTCTCCACATCCAATCTCGATCAACAATCGCCTCAAATGCAAAGCCTCTTTCGCCGCTGAAGACATTGCCATGTATTCGGCCTCTGTGCTGCTCAACGCCACACTGCATTGTTTTTCTGACTTCCAGGAAATAGGGCCACCTGCCAAGAAAAACCCGTACCCTGTGTACGATTTGCGGTTGCTCACATCACCGCCCCAATCTGCGTCAGCGTATCCCGTAAGAGCATCTCCACACGATCGGTAGTGCAACTTTAGATCCTTTGTTGCCGCCAAATACCTCATAACATGCTTAACTGCTGCTACATGTTCACTGTGAGGTTCCTTATTCCGTTGCTCCAATTTGATAACCGAATGGTAGATATCAGGTATTGATGTTAATGCAAGCCACATCAACTCTCCGATTGCTGACTGATACATTGTCACATCCTGTATGACGCATTTCTCGTCTCTGCACGCCACTTGGAAACCAGCATCCAATGGAGTACCAACAGCACGACACACTTCCATACTATGTCTTTGAAGCATGCCCTTTATGTACTGAGCCTGATTCATCACGATACTGCCTGTATCATCATTCCGGTCTACTTGCATGCCCAAAAACTCTCGTAACGGACACTTATCAACGCATTCGAATTTCATCGCAATCTTTGCCTTAATTGCGATCATGTCATCCATCTTTTGGCAAGCTATAAGTAAATCATCCACATATATTAGTACCAAACAAAGTCTACCTTTTATATCCTGCTGATAAAGGCACGGCTCGTTCTTGCAAGAAGTGAATCCAGGATCACATAGCGCTGCATTCAACTTGGCATTCCACTCCCTTCCTGCTGTTGTGAATTTGCCTTGTCCACATATCCCTGAGGCTCCCTCATATAGACGACTTCATTTAGGTCACTGTTAAGATAGGCTGTGCACACATCCATTTGGTGCAGATATAGTTTCAGCTCCGCTGCTATAGCCAAAACTAGCCGTATCGTTTCGTAACGACACACTGGTGAGAAGGTTTCGGTATAATCGACGCCGTATATCTGTGAGCACCCTTTAGCCACCATCCGAGACTTATATCGCTCCACGCTTCCATCGCCACTCCGTTTGATAGTATATACTCACTTTGAACCAATCGCTTTTTGTCCCTTGGGTAAATATACCAGCGTCCACGTCTTATTTGCCAACAGAGCCTCATATTCCTTATCCATAGCAGTCTTCCAGAATGAAGATTGCTTACCTTTCATCGCATCATCAAAAGTCTGTGGCAAATCCAGTTCCTTTGCATGTAACTTGTTTACACGATTATACATTTTCTTGGGACGTCCTGGCTTGCCAGTACGAATCAAACGTGGCCTTCCAGGACCGATCTGTCCCTCCTGTCGTATCTCTTGTGTCGGTTCTTGTTCTTCCGCTTGGCCAGCTTCATCATCGCTCTGCCCTAAACGCTCATTATCGAATTCGTCAGCGCTAACAAATTTCTCGATTTCCAGATCATCTTCACTTGATTCGTCCCACCGCATTTCCAAACCTGTGACTCTTTGTGCTGGACCTGGGGATTCTAAAATCGAAACCACATCATTCGGATCCTTGAACATTACATCCCGTTTCTCAACGACCTCTCGCTTTTCTTTGTCATACAACCTGTATGCTTTTGATACCAGTGAATATCCTACGAGTCGATATTCTCTGCCCTTGGCCTGAAACTTGCTTCGTCGTCTCTTATCTAATGCAACTGCTATTGATCCAAAAATGCGCATACCCTGCACATTGGGTTTCCTTCCAGTCCATGCTTCATAAGGTGCCATACCAACTAAAGCTGCTGTTGGTGATCTGTTTCGAATGTAACACGCTGTCATTATTGCCTCTGTCCAGAGAAACTCTTGCATATCCGCGTGTACCAGCAAACATCTAGCCATCTCGACTAGCGTTCGGTTTGCTCGTTCAGCCACTCCATTCTGTTGGGGGCTATATGGAACCATCAACTGACGCACAATTCCATGATCCTTTAAGTACCCATCAAAACGTCTGTTGATGAATTCTCGGCCGTTGTCACTTCTTATTGCCTTCAATTTTTGGCCAGTCTGTCTTTCAGCCATCTCTTTAAATTCGACGAATTTCTCGAACACTTCATCCTTTGATTTTAGACAATAAGCAAATATTCGTCTCTACATGTCGTCTATGAATGTCAAGAAATATGAAGAGCCGCCTAGAGAACGTTGCTTAAAAGGCCCACATACATCGGTATGTACCAATTCAAAGAGATGCTGAGCTCTATGTTCGGATGCTGACGGGAAAGGTTGAGTATGAATCTTGCTTTTCATACAAGTCACACATGGCATCTTCTCGGAAAAATCCACATTTTCCATGCCAGTCACCATTCTGCGTTTAACAATATTCATTAGACTTGAATAATTCAAATGACCATACCTGTAGTGCCAATCTTCTGCACTTATCTGTTTCGCTCCAAAGCATCGATTGCCTGTCTCCTTAAACACAAAGAGCTTTCCTTGTCTCTCTGCTATTAATACCATCTCGTCGTCTTGGCGAACCGTCGCAGAATTTTTGTCGAAAGTCACAGTGCATCGCCTATCGACTGCTCGATCAACCGACATAAAATTCGTCTCCAACCCTGGTAAGTGCAAAACATTTTCCAGTTTAAGCTCACAAAATCCTGTTTGTACAAGCACGTCACCTCTGCCAACTGCTTTTATGACGTGGTTGTTGGCCAATACAACATCTTCCTCATGCGCAACATAATTCGCAAACATACTGCGCCTGCCACATAAATGAGCCGCTGCTCCCGAATCCACACACCAGCTCGAAGCATCTAGATTTCCTGCCTGTGCCGCAGCTAGAATAGTGTACGATCGATGTTGTGATTGCCGATTTTCCTTTGGCTTTTCTTGAAACTTTGGGCAGTCCCTCTTATAATGTCCTCGCTGCCCACAACTGTAGCACTCTATATCCACCAGAGACCTTTTCTTACGACTTGGATTCTTTTGCACATTTGCCTGGTATGCCCGTTGCTCTTCTGGGGTTGATACTCTCTCATTACTCCTGCGATCTCCTTCTTCCAGCAACTTAATCCTTAGACTGTCCAAAGAAGGAAGACTATCACGAGTCTCCATCGCAATAACGAAGTTTTCGTATTCCTTTGGCAAACTTGAAAGTAATATGATCACCGCTAGTTCGTCTTCTAGCTTAATATTCACTTCAGCAAGTTTGTCCTTTGTAGAGAAGAACATATTGAGATAGTCGCTCATCTTGTCCTCTCTCAGCTGCAACCCAAGCAACTTTTTATATAGCGACACCCTCCGGACGGGTCCGCTTGGCTCATCCCATGCTTCCTTTGCTGTAGCACAATTCTTGAGGTAAACCAACTGAGACGGTCTTACACTCAGCGTTATCGTCGCCAACGCTTTCTGATTCTGTGCATCCCACGCAGCAACCGCATTCGCTTCCGTAGGCCTCGTCATGCCTATGGAGTTCCATAATTCCGCATGGATCAACACGCTGCGCATTTGAACGGACCAGGAATCATAATTCCCCTCCTCCAACTTTTCTATTTGGTAAAAAGAACTCATATTTTACCACGCGCCTTATGCCGTGTGTCTTTCTGCACAATTACTTTTCGCCAGCCGCGAAATATCTACTTCAACTTTTAACACAAATCCTCCTGCCCACACTCGCGTGTATCTAGGCCCATAACCTGTTGAGGATCGAGTGGATTGCGTTAAATTATAAGTTTATCTTTATTAAGTGTCCATACACTTTCGAGGGCGGAAAAGGAAGAAGAAGCATATACCGAGTTACAAAGTATCTTATATCGATAACTTATAAGCTTAGAACAATCGATATAACCAGGGGTAACAAAAAAATATACAGGGCTGCAAACAGAAACATATGGTATTTTCAACACTCTTCATGTACGTTTGGCTCAGTATGAGACCGTTCGTCATCGCATTTTTGGTGAAGTAGACAGCATCCGAAAGAAGGTTAGAAATAACCGCAAGAAATTCCAGTATAATCCGTTCAGATAATCGTTTGCACACAGAAATAAAGGTAGAAGGCCAGACCTTCACTGCTCTTTTAGACTGTGGCGCTAATATTAGTTGCTTAGGAAGTAAGGCAGCTAAAGAGTTTTTAAAAAATCCTAAAACACGCAATTGTTCCGGTAAAATAATTACTGCCAACAATTCTGAATGTTTTGTTAAAGGTAAATTGACAAGTGACATTACGTATCGGCAACTTACCAGACCCCTTGATTTCTTTATTATTCCCGATTTAAAACGAGACATATATCTTGGAATAGATTTTTGGCATAAATTTGGTTTAATAGATAAATTGAAGGAATACCCACTGATAGTTTCGGATATTATTGAAGAAAAAGAAAATGATCATGGAGATTCTGTGAAAATGCAGCGTTTGTCTGAGTTTCAGCAGCAAAAACTTAATTCAGCAATTGCTAAATTGCCCTGCTACGATCAAGAAGGTTTAAGTCGCACAGATCTTATTGATCATAAGATCGAAGTTGATAGTACTAACCCATTAAACAAAGGCATTAGCCAATTTCACCGGCCATTGAGAAGCTAATGTTCACAGAAATACATAGAATGTTAGATTTAGATATCATTGAAAAATGTAACAGCCCATGGAACTCCAATTGTGTATTGGTGAGACATGGCGATAAAGTTCGATTATAATTAGATTCTAGAGCAGTGAATCAGTGCACTTGTAAGGACGCGTATCTTCTTCCCCATATTGATGGAATACTTAGCATGCTGCCATCTGCTCGATTTATTACTGGACTGGACATGAAGCACGTCTTCTGGCAAATTCCGCTTGAGAAAAGTTCACGTCTATACACCGCTTTCACAATACCTAACCGGCACTCTACCAATATAAAGTAATTCCTTTTGGTTTGTGCAACGCCCCGCAGACTTTATGTAGGCTTATGGATCGTGTCATACCGTTGTTTGCGCACAATTGTATTCGTTTACCTCGATGACCTGTTAATTCTTTCCGAAGATTTTGAATCGCATATTGCTTTAATTCAAGAGGTACCATTGAGACTGCGTAAAGCGAATCTTACGATTAATGTAGCCAAATCTAAGTTCTGCATGCAGGTGATTAAATACCTCGGCTTTATTATTGGATTCGGGCAAGTAAAAACCGATCCTGGAAAAATTTGTGCAATAAACGACTTTCCGATTTTATTTTATTGTGTGATGCGAGGTATAGAACTCCCAATAGCTTATATGTATGTGGGCAGTTTTTAATGTTTGGCAGTAATTATAGGAATAAAGAAATTTAGAGCATACATTGAGGGACAAATTTTTGTAGTTGTTACCGATCACGCTTCTCTAAAATGGCTGATGAAACAAAAGGACCTTTCGTTCATCGTCCTGGTTCTCAAAACATTGTAGCGGACTCATTATCGCGACGGGCAAAACGCATTACAGACAACCAGTCCAGATTGACTGACTTGCGCGTAGAAATTAAATATGTTTATAAGCGAACCGAACACGCAAGCGGAAAAGATGTGCAGGAAAACGATTCTTGGAAATTATGGATTCCATCCAGTCTTACCGAAGATATAATAAGGACAGCACATAGTCCCCCAAACTCAGAACATTGCGACATTGGCAAAACTAATGAAAAGATTAGGATATACTTATTTTGGCCCGACATGGCATCCCAAATTAAGAAATATATTGACAGTTGTTCGACTTGCTGGTCCACAAAAAGCGGCAACCAGATTCTTTGACCTCCCATGGGAAAGCCCATGACATCCGATAGACCTAGATCAAAGCAAGGGCACATTGGTTTATTGATCATCGTCGATCACACAAAATTTCATTTTCTACATCCGCTTAAGAAGTTACATCAAATCGTATTTGCGAATATTTAGAAAATTGTATATTTTATACATTTGGCGTACCCGAGCAGCAATTCGCACATACATAGGAACAGACCATACAACTTGGGATAATCATCTTACAGAAATTAGTCAAGCTTTTCGTTCTTCTATCCACCGCAGTACTGGATATTCCCACTAGTATATTTGTTTTGGTCAACACATGCTTCATAATCATCACAACTTGGGATAATCATCTTACAGAAATTAGTCAAGCTTTTCGTTCTTCTATCCACCGCAGTACTGGATATTCCCACTAGTATATTTGTTTTGGTCAACACATGCTTCATAATGGTAAAGACCATAGCTCGCAAATAACAATTAAGTGTTTTTTTCTTTACGCTCAATCTCTGAGCAGAAGCGAAACAACTGAAAAAATTTGCTCCCACTCTGGGCAAGAGAGTTTTTTCTATTTTGCTTCGGTCTTCGTTTGAGCATTGTTGTTGAGTTCTTCGTGTTGAACTCTTTTAACGATTATCTTTTCGGGAGTAATATAATTGTCGCTCGCGTGTTGAGACTCAGTGAGTAAGTGAATGACTGAATAAGTCAATTGAAAAAGTCTTGAAAACACTCTTTAAAGATTTTTTTAAATAAATAATATTTACTTTATTTTAATTTTGCTTTTTTTTTTTTTGTTGATTTTTCTCAATGTAAGTAATAAGTCAAATCGATATTATAGATTTTCTTGAACTTACGGATAATATCGATGTTTTTTGGTAAGAATAAGCAATTTAATAAGCATCACTCGCTTAAAGACGTTTTGCTTCATTTCACTCATGCAAATAATCTCAGTCTAAGTGAGACGAAAAAGAAACGATTGTTGTCCGAGCGCGTGTGTGATAAACGAATATCAAAACTCTGCTCGCGAGTATTTTTTTCATATACTCAGTAAAGAGACTTATTTGAAGACGTCGCAAAATACTCATTTGTTATTTGCGAGCTATGGTAAAGACTATGAACTTTTGCGGAAATTGAATTTATTGACTGAAGACAACTCGTTGCAAAGATTCCATGCATTGCAGGTAGCTCGGCAAAAAGCTAAGGATAACATAGCCAAGGCACGTGCAACAAATGCTCCTAATTTTAAGTTGTTCAGGAAGTTCGTCTTATTATGAATTAGTTAACGAGCAGAATAAATCTCTCAGTGTAAATCATTTTAAAGACATAAGCACCTAATTATCAGAAGTAGTGACGAGATAAAGAGGCTCTTTTTCAGTTCATGACCTCGTCAGTAGGCTTCCGTTGCATTAACTGTGGTGTAGTCTTTAATAAAAATAATTTTTATTGCATTTCGAAAAAATATTTCTCTTTATTTGAATTAATGAAAAATGGTACGGTTCTTACTCTCATTTCGCACAGCGAATACAGAGCATAAGCAAAGAAGAGAGCATGGAAAATATCCGTTTAAATTCGTTCGCATGCATTGCGCTCAGAATTTTTGGTACAGGCTTTTTCATTTAATTTGATACTGTGATTGCGATAGTAAATATTTGAATATTAATATCCACATATATATATATACATATGTATATATAAAGTGCCTATTACATCATCGTTAAAAAGTACAGTGACTGCACAAGGCAGGATATAAATTAGTCTAATACATAAATTATACAACCCATGCAGCATCGATAGGCCCAGAGATCGCACCGGTGGATAAATCGTGAGTTAAAATACATATGTACATATTATACTACATATAAATACATATTTGATCCCAAATCCCCTTTAAATTTTTGAATCTATATTTGTTCTAATTATTGCATCCAAATTCATATTGCTATATCTTTTTGCCTATCTTTATTTTGTAATTTCTTAGAAGATTAAGTCATGAAAACCTTTTTGTTTGGAATTAAACTAATAACTTGAAATTTCGTCATGTTTGCGTAAACTAATTCTTTGAGGAATCCGACGCCTGAATCCATGACTATGCTGTTGTTACTTATCATCTAAGTTCGTTTAAATGTCTGTCAAGGGGCAATCAATTAAACCCAGTGTTTAAGATTAAACATCGTGGTCAGCTGAAATAGCTTCACCAAATCAGATTGACCAAAGAAATATACAAAACATAAACAAAAGTAAGTCATAAAATTCATATGACAATTATTGCTTAATACCAAACAAAACATGCCTCCACAGTCTGTGGAAAACACTTAAGATTATAACAGGGGCGCGGTATCAAGTAGCCAACGCTGAGCATGAAATATAAACAATTTTCAACCCCCGAAATCGTGGGGCATTAGAATAAGTATTTTTGAGAACAATTGTCGCTTCTTAGAGTTTAAGGGGTTTTAAATAAAATCAGTTCATACATATTTCGAATTCAACGAATGAAGACTGGGTTATTTTCCTTCTCTCCGGGAATCCCTATTTACCCAGTTTGTTTGTTTAGGTAGGGTGGGTACAGAAAGGGTTAGCGAGCAACGCCTTTAGCTAATCCGCAGAGAAGTCGTCCGCAAAATTAATAGTTACCCGATCTGGTTCAACATTTTGCTTTTTACATCTCTTTAATTTCTGATAGAGTACAGTAAAGTAGACGAGCTAAGCAACAGCCACGCTAGAAGTGCACGACCCCGATCTTTAGCATACACTTGTGTTATCGTTAGCAGACTTGCAAGGGTATACAAACTTTGACGTGGTCGAAGTTCGCCCCGGCCCTCTGGTTACACTCCACTTGCACAATTCATACATAAAAATGTTGAAAAACCCCAACAAGTGCATTGCAAAACGAATTCAATAGTGGAGCCAAAAAGATAAAAAAATACATATTTCTTCTCTACATAAAATACAGACATCCCACCTTCTGGTCACATTTGGCCAAAAAATTTCATTTAAACGGAATGCATATGGGCATCAGTCCTTACAAAGGGTCGATTTTGCAATAAAAGTTAAAAAAAATTAAAACTTGGCCAAGTTTTGTAAAAATCTCGATTTCATAACAATGCATTTTTGGTAAATATAATTTTTATAAATCGCAAATACATATTCTCAAGTAATTCTAACTTTGCGAACCTGAAATTTTGTCAATTTTCGACCGATCAAAGGTCAAAGTCATTTTCCTTTAAAATTTGAATGAAACCCGTTTTTTTGTTTGCCATCACAATTAAAACTTTATTGTTTTTCAATGTTTTCATTCAATTTATAAACAAACAAGCCACAGGCGAAATTGCATGCTCTCTTCTGCACTTTTATACACCCATAGGGGTGAGGTCGCCAAAATATATGTAACGGGCAAAAGGAATTCTTGATCAGCATCAACAGCCGAGTCGATCTAGCCGTGTCTGTCCGTCATTATGAACACGTAGATCTCGGAGACTATAAGAGATAGAGCCACAAAATTTGTTATGTAGGCTCATGTAGTATGTAAAGTGATCAACTTTCCGCCCCCGCAATTTAAAAAACACCATGTTTGGTATGTAAGTTAACACCATACAGCAGCATTAGCGGCTGCAGTAGCATCAGCCGCAGCGGCATCAGCAGCAGCAGCAGCAGCGCCAACATCAGCGGCAGCAGCAGAAGCGCCAGCATCAGCGGCAGCAGCAGCAGCGCCATCGGCAGCAGCAAAAGGGGTAGCGAGCAGGAGGAGGAGCAGCACCGGAGTGCGGGCAGAACGGGCCAGGAGGCCGAAGCCAAAGGTGGCTGCGGGGAGAACACCCGAGAGAGATCAATAGAGCAAATAAACGATTATAACGTGAGACCGAACTAAAGGCTTGATGATTGGGTGGTGTGCGTGCCGTTGGGGGACGGAAATCAAATCCTTGCTGCAGCAAGGTGACCTCCTCAAATAAGAGGAAGTTAACTGGCGCCCGAGCAGGGACCGTCTTCCGTCGCGTCTTTTGATAATCAATTTTTTTTTTTTTTTTCTCTTCTCTTTCTCTTTTCCTCGCCCATAAGTGCCTTGAGCGAATGTGTTCCCAAAATAAGTATAGTAAATAAAGTTAAAAAAAAAAAAAAAAAAAAAAACATTAAAAAAACATATAAAAAATACATATTAAAAACAAAAAAATCTAAGTTTTGTTTCTTGTGAATGCCCGCCGACAAAAAAAAAAAGTGGATGGTTACACAACAAACATTTTGGAATCGCTGTCAAGAATTTGTCCATCCAATGGGATGATGTAACATTTCGCCGAATTTCAGCAAATACAATTTTTTTCAGTTTTTCTACGTGTGCCGAACAGTTCAATAATTCTAGTTAATCTGCGACCGCCGCGACGCTTCTAAATTCCTATGAAATAAAAGCAGCGCGAAGCAATTGTTTCAATTGCTCTGCGCGTGCCAAACTTCCTTGGAACCCTGACAAACGCAACATTTCTTGTCGCTCAGCGACAGCCGCTACGCACCTAAAATTCCTATGAAATAAAAGCAGCGCGAAGCAATTGTTTCAATTGCTCTGCGCGTGCCAAACTTCCTTGGAACCCTGACAAGCGCAACATTTCTTGTCGCTCTGGGACCGCCGTTACGTACCTAAAATTCTTATGAAATAAAAACAGCGCAGATCAAATACTTCAATTATTCTGCGTGTGAGTGTAGCAAACGCAACAATTCTAGTTAATCTGCGATCGTCGCGAAGCAGTTTAAATTCCTGTGAAATAAACGCAGATCAGCCCTTGATTTGATGTACAATTTTCGTTTCAAGATCACTCTCCCTAAATCTGTCAAACAGACAAGTCGTGGTTTATTTTTTATATCAAGGATTTTTATGCCAAGGATAAATAAATTCTCTGACAAATCCACAAGTTAATTTTTTATATCAAGGATTTTTATGCCAAGGATGAATAAATTCTCTGACGAATCCACAAGTTAATTTTTGTTTTGTGTAACCGGGGTTCAAAACCCCGTCGGTGAATGGCATAGGTAAGAAATTCATAAAATAATCAGAAAAATTTTTTTGTTTTGTGTTGCCAAGTGGATGTGAAGTGTTGGTTTCAAAAAAATAAAAATAAAGTTAATTTTTTGTGTCCGGGGTTCAAACCTCCATCAGTGCATGATATAAAAAATAATGAATATCCGCTGAAAATTAAAGTGGTTGGAACTCAAAGAGTTAATTTGAAAGTGAAATTTTACATTCTCATTGGCGGCATAAACGAATAAAAATTATAAAAAAAAGGGAATAACATTCGTTCAGCAATTGATGGGCTCTTGTGAACGTGGCGCTTGGCGGTAACCTACAAAAATATTAATGAGTGTCAAATCCACCGCGAGTGGCAAGTTTGTGAAAAATAGAATAAAATATAAATGCGCAGGTATTGGCCACCAGTGGTGCTTCCCACCGAAGGTATCCTCCCAAATGAGGATGTGGAGTCACCTCCACCTAAGTAGGTCCTTGTTAGGACTAAAAGGGATAATGGAGATCTCCCTGAACCGACATAGGGGGGCATCACGATAGACAGCCTTGCGACAATTAAAAAACGAAAATATTCAAAAATTGAAAACAAAAAGCAAATAAAATTGTAAATTAACAAAATAAAAAAAAAAAAACACAATATAAAAAAGAAAAAAAACAAATTTATGAGCAATTAAATACATCTAACGACAAAATTTGTACGTACAAACACTTATTCCATTTTTTCATCTTTTCACATAGCACCATCGTTCTTTGGAGAATTTGGAGTCTTTGAAAAACGGAAGACCTACAAACTACACTGTTATATTTGGAGAAAGAAGAAATACTTACAACACTAACATACGATAATTAAATAACGGGTGAGTGAAGAAGTTGCCTCTTAGAAATTGTACTTTGAATTTATTTTCGCGCGAATAAAACCCACACATACCCAATTAAGGATAGTTTTGATTCACAATAAAGAAAGTTTGAAAACAAAATTTAATGAATAAAACAAAAAATCATACCCAATTTCATTCCAGAAAAAATGAAATTACATTATTGAAATAAACTGAAAAAATTTATTATTTTTATATTTTTAAAAAAAAAATCGATAAACTGAAAAAAATTTATTATTTTATTAAAATCGAAGAATAAGTTGGAGAACAGAAAAAAGTGCAAACAATGGAAGAAATCAAACAGTCAATTACATGTTTGGTAGAACAAATGGCAGTGTTGACCGAGGAGCTAAAAAAGCAAAAGGAGAAAGTAACAATCTTAGAAGATAGGCGTGGGGAAACTGTGGTCGAAGTGGTTAGCCCACCCACTCGCGCAATAAACGAATATGACCTTATGCAGATAGCAACCCTCCCCGATTGCGTAAAGGAGATGGAAATATTTTCAGGCGAAGCCTGTATGTTTACCGCGTGGATACGAAGAGCAGATATAATCATCCAGGAGTATCAGGTAGTCAGGGACAAGCCTATGTATAGGGCAGTGGTTCTCCATCTGAGATCCAAAATACGGGGCGAAGCAGATGAGATGCTCTACATATGCAACGTGCCCAATGATAGTTGGGAGGAAATAAGGGCGGCATTAGCCTCCCATTATGAGGACAAACGAGACCTAGGAACTTTGGAATACCAAATGAGTGTGATAGTCCGAAATAACTCGACCCTAGAAGCATTTTACTCCCAGATCAACAAGCATCTTTCACTTATTATAGAGAAGCTTAAGAGCGAGAATCACACTAGAGAAGCTCTTGAGGCGTTAATTCATTCGTACCGTGAAAGAGCCTTGCGCGCATTTGTAAGAGGATTGTCACCACAATTATCGGCTTTGGTAACAGTTAAGCACCCAAAAACGTTAGGAGAAGCTTATTCTACAGCCCTAGAACTGGAAATTGTTATTTCAGCTGGGAAGCCCTCCCTAGCATACGCCTCTAACGAAACTTGGCACACACGCACAAACACCCCTTACTACCGACCCCGACCCATGTATCGGCCTTCCTTCGCTACGTCATACCAACAAAACCCAATACCGTACCGTTATGCGTTACCTTCTAGGCTCTAACACCGGCTATAAAACTAGAAGCAAGTGGATCAGGCCAATCTAGGAGCCGTTTCCGGAACTATGGAAATGGCAGTAGCCAAAAGAGGAACCCTTCTGATTCTATGAATCCCTTTAGAAAGGAACAACGATTATATCACATGGCCACTGACGGTGGCGTAGTAGAAGAACCCTCACACATGAACATTGTGGGAGGCTCCACCTCCGAAAGTGGTGAATATGCCACACGCGTGGCACTTGCCCAGCCATCAAATTCGAAGAGAATCGAGATCGAAGATCAAGTAAATTTTATGAAAAAGGCCTATCCAGCGTACCCTACATAGAATACATTGATGCAGATAGAAAAGTGCGACAGTTTTTAATCGACACTGGCGCAAACAAAAACTTTATTAGTCTAGATTTTTCAGAGGGTGCTATTCCACTACAAAAACCCTTCTTAGTACAATCAGCAAATGGACCCATAAAAATTTCACAATACATCAATGGACCTTTCTTCGCTCCTCTGGGTAATGATATTCCACTAACCTTCTTTACTCTTCCTAATTTAAAAAGTTTCGATGGCATTATAGGAGATGATACACTAAAGAAATTGAAAGCGAAAATTGATAGGGAACATAACGTCTTAATCATAGAACCAGGGGTGGTAATACCACTTCTGAACCGGGAATCGACCCAACTTAATTTTGTGCTAGAAGAAGGGCACCCCCAGGAAATCAAATCCATTATTGAGAAATTAATTAATGAGTTCGCTTCCGTATTCGACCCGGTTACCCCTGGTGGCTCTGTGGAAACCCGAATCAAAGCAACAATTCGGACTAATACCCAAGAGCCCATCTATTCTAAGTTCTACCCCTATCCAGTCAACATGCGGGACGAGGTTGACCGACAAGTCGCTGAACTTCTTCGTGACGGCATGATACGACCCTCAGAAAGTTTCTATAATTCTCCAGTGTGGGTTGTCGCTAAAAAACCAAAACCAAATGGGGAAAAACAGTTTCGTATGGTAATTGATTATAAACGATTAAATGCTGTCACAATACCAGACACCTATCCAATTCCTGACATTACATCTACGTTAGCTAGTTTAGGTAAGGCGAAACTCTTTACGACTCTTGACTTAACTTCGGGGTTCCATCAGGTACATATGGATCCCGCGGACATTCCAAAAACCGCATTCTCAACTCTTAATGCAAAATATGAATTTCTCAGACTACCCTTTGGGCTCAAAAACGCTCCAGCCATATTCCAAAGAATGATCGACGATGTTCTTAGAGACTACTTTCAGTGCTACTTATGAAGAACATTGGCACAACCTCAGGGCAATATTTTCAAGGCTTCGTGAAGCAACCCTACAAGTAAATTTAGAGAAGACACACTTCCTGAAAACCAGTGTTGAATTCCTGGGCTATGATGTCACATCTCATAGGATTAATGTAGATAGGAAAAAAGTAGAGGGAATGTTAAAAATACCGCCTCCCACCAATCTGAAACAGCTCAAATCCTTTTTAGGCATGACATCATATTACAGAAGATTCATCAAGGATTATGCGAAAATTGCCAAGCCCCTAACAAATCTCACCAGAGGAAAAAACGCACAAATCAAGGCCTCACAATCCAAGAAAGTTTCCATTGAGCTTGGCCCACGGGAACTAGAAGCGTTTAAAGACCTTAAGACCCTTCTTTCTTCATCTTACTACCGATGCATCGGACTTTGCTCTCGGCGCCGTGTTGTCCCAAGTTAGCTCAGGAGAAGATCGTCCTATATCATACATCTCAAGATCGCTTGACAAAACTGAAGAAAATTACGCCACCATTGAAAAGGAGATGTTAGCCATTGTTTGGGCTCTGGACAACCTACGAACGTTTCTATATGGGGCTGGCTGCATAAAAATCTATACGGACCACCAGCCGCTTACGTATGCCATGAGCAATAGGAACTTCAATGCAAAGTTGAAACGTTGGAAGGCGAAAATTGAAGAATATAATCATGAGCTGATCTATAAACCGGGCAAGGCAAACGTGGTTGCGGATGCGTTATCGCGTATCCCCTATACCCCCGAACAGTCGGACACGAATCTATTGGTCCTCCATGACACAGACTCGTTGGCAACAATGCACAGTGGACAACAAGACGCTTCTGACCTTATTCCCCATATGGAAGTCCCAATAAATGTTTATAGAAACCAGATTATTTTCGAACCATCGCGATCTGTCTATTCTTGTATTAACCCACACCCCGGGTTCAAGCGTCACCTAGTCCCATTGAAAACATTGACCACTTCAGAGATAACTAGTTTGCTAAAGACTTACATCAATCCATCTGTAATTAATGGAATAAAAATACCTGAAAGCCATTTGCAGCTCCTACAAACATGTTACCTAGATTTCTTTAAGTCCTACAAGCTTAGGATCACACAAAGACTGGTAACTGATTTAGTAGGAGAAGACGAGATTCTCGAAGCAATTGATAACGAACATCGCAGAGCCCATAGAAATCCCGAAGAGGTCAGACGTCAGCTCTTAGAACGATCTTATTTCCCAAAAATGGCAAACAAAATAAAAGCGTTTACGGCAACTTGTCAGATCTGCAAGGCACACAAATATGACAGACACCCTAATAAGCCCCTTTTACAGCCAACCCCTGTACCGAACTATCCGTGCGAAATTCTACACGTGGACATCTTCATGTTGGAAAAGCACAAGTTTCTTAGCTGTATAGACAAATTTTCCAAATTCGCCAAGCTTTTCCCTCTAGAATCTAAATCGGCTCTCAAACTACGTGAGAAACTAGCAGAAGTGCTTCACTATTTCACGGCACCTAAAATTCTGGTGATGGACAATGAGCGGGGCCTCCTTTGTCCAACAGTTCATAATTACCTAAGATCATTGGAAAAAGAGGTATATCACACCCCAACGCAGCGAAGCGAAGTAAACGGTCAAGTCGAAAGATTTCATTCAACATTTTTAGAAATCTACAGGTGTTTAAAAATAGAGTTTCCGTTACTTAAGGTAACTGAATTCGTGCCTATGTCAGTTGATAGGTATAATAACTCAGTCCACTCAGTGACGAAACGAAAACCGGTTGACATTTTTCTTGACAGGGTTTCTCGAATAAATTATCAAGGGCTAACAAATTTCAAACGCGAAACATTTGAGGACATCAGGGGGCTGATCGAACGTCGACAAGAACTGGCCATTAATAGACAAGTTAAAAACAAAAAACCCATTCAGTACGCCGAAGGGGAAACAGTCTTTGTTAAAAATAAGCAGATCAAGGGTAAGGAAAAGAAGTTATACAGTAAAGAAGAAGTGCAGGAAAATAGAAAAGTGACAGTTCGTACTAAGTCGGGTAAACTCATTCACAAGGCACACCTTAAATCTAAACGTAAGCATTCATAATTCTCACATTTGGCCTTTCTACTATTCATTTTTCGTTGTTGCTGTTTTTCTACGTTTTTCTTTGGGTATGTCGCGATTAAAAAATTACTCGAAATCACTATCTTTTATCAAAATAAATAATAATTGGCACTCTTCACAAACCTGGTAAATAATAATAAACAATACCATTTAAGAATACTAACCTAACATTATAAGTAATATTTAATGTCTCCACCAACAAAGATGCCCACTCTACAACTGTCTGCTACAGCTCATTTCTTCAGCTCCTGTTATCCCAAAGCTCGCTCGAACCGCTGCCCTGCGCCATACCAACTTTACAATTGAAGATGCAACACAAAAAGCTGCTCTGATTGCAGATAGCCATGCTGAGAAGACATTAAATGGACTTGGCAAAATGTAAACCATTGTCCTATTTTGCCGACGCAGAACCTATCGATTGGGCATTCCTGGAAAACATTACGGGTATCACCTACACACCGAGGCTGCAACGTGTTGATCCGCAGGACGCAGATCTTTAGAGGGGGAGGAGTTAACACCATACAGCAGCATTAGCGGCTGCAGTAGCATCAGCCGCAGCGGAATCAGCAGCAGCAGCAGCAGCGCCAACATCAGCGGCAGCAGCAGAAGCGCCAGCATCAGCGGCAGCAGCAGCAGCGCCATCGGCAGCAGCAAAAGGGGTAGCGAGCAGGTGGAGGAGCAGCACCGGAGTGCGGGCAGAACGGGCCAGGAGGCCGAAGCCAAAGGTGGCTGCGGGGAGAACACCCGAGAGAGATCAATAGAGCAAATAAACGATTATAACGTGAGACCGAACTAAAGGCTTGATGATTGGGTGGTGTGCGTGCCGTTGGGGGACGGAAATCAAATCCTTGCTGCAGCAAGGTGACCTCAAATAAGAGGAAGTTAACTTGTATATTTGCTTAGTAAATGCGCACATTTTGTATGTATAAAGATTTAGCCACGCCCCTTTCCGCCCCCGAAATTTGAAAAACTCGATTATTTCCCTAATTTTATACCAATCAAATTTGGAGCAATTAAATTTGATACCAACAGCAAAATACCAAATTTCATCAAAATCTGACAAAAAATATCGAAGTTATGCATATAAACGTTTTTTCATAAGGCCGGAGTTGGCCGTTGGCTGGAGATACTAAGACATGGTTGCAAAAAGCATGTGGAAACGCATTTGTTTAGTAAATTTTAAATATGTATATATTTGCTTTACTGGTGTATGGTATACCTAAGACGGCGAGACGACTTACTTACTTAATTTTTTTCAATTTTTGAACATTTTTTGTTGATTAGTCGTGAATTATTTTTTTATGAATGTAATCTTCAGGTACAAATGAAATTGGTAGTTGCACAACTAATTAACACGTGCAGGTGATCGAAACTACAAAACTCGGTAGATAGGACATATGCAACACATACATATTTATTATTATGCATACAAATATGTTTACATGTAAATTAAACACAATCTTGGTTAGTCGCATAAAAAAATAAAGTTTTTATTGAGTTATTTTATATAGAGTGCACAATTAGAAATCTATCTTTTTTACTGGAAGACTTTTGTGACTACTAGACTGAACCAAGATCGCGGAGTTCTCTATGGGTGTGGAGTGAGTGTGATTGTAATGGTGAAGCATGTCTGGTCTTAGCTCCTCCCCTCTTAAGTGCGGAAGTCCTCGGTCGCTACCACATATTGTACGGTTGTAATCGGCATTACTATGGTGGATTGCTCTCCTCTGGCCTGTTGCATTGCCTCTTAATCGCCCAGTATGTAATTGCTGCGATCGCTAAAATTGCTATGACAATCCAATAGGATGATGAAATTATGGCATTGTTAGTCTGAACTCTTTCCAGGATGTTCGTGTTGTTCAAGGGCAGTTCTTTGATCATCTCCAAAGATAGGGTTTCGCCTTGGTGCTGTTTGTCCGATAATAGTTGAAGTAATGGGGGTTGGACTTGTACTTCACGCTTAGTCTTCATGATGTACCACGAGTCATCTATGTTGATTGTTGCATCTTGCGATTGGATTATAAAAGTTCCGTCCAAAGTAAGGTTTTCTCCATCGACGTTGATGATACCCCTGAATTGGAAAAGGGTAATACGGATTTGTTTTAGTTGAGTTTCGTACAACCTCCTTCCTTTTTTGCCGTTCTGTCTCGCTGCCATCCCAGTTTCCAGCATAACTACCCTTGATTTTGAGTATCCAGGATAGTCGTATGTCCCCAACAGACTGGTATCAATATTAACCTGTCGAAGATGGATATTGGTCAGTATTTCAACTGGTTCTTGTGTACTATCCTGCCTGACGTTGTTTTAACTTTTGTATTTAAATCTTCAGCTACTTTTTCCTTTTTATATCTTGGTGTTAATTTAGAACCCAATCTCTTATTGATTTTGACATAAATTGTTTCTCCTGGGTCGTAAATTTTTTTGGGTTCTTTATTTTTATTATGATATTGTAAGTCTGCAATTTGTTTTTTCTGAAATTTTCTTTGAAGTTTTTTCCCTTTCTAATGATAGTTTTTCCGGAGAGTGTGCCAAGTCTAACGCAAAAAAAGCTTCTATCGGTTTTTTGTTAATTGTACTGTGGATCGTCTTATTGTATTCGTCTACTGCTCTGAATATTAGGTCCTCAAATTCAAATTCCGGATGCTCAATCTTTAGGCATCTCATCAATTTCGTGAATGTTGAATGAAATCGTTCTACCTGACCATTGCTAGACGAAGTATACGGTGGGGTTGTGTGTACGTTTATACCCAGTTGATCGTTCAAAAGGAATTTTATCGAAGCGGAATTTAACGATTTTTCGTTGTCCATCACTACTGTTTTAGTCGCGCCAAAGACTACCAATAACTCGTGTAGTGGTACCTTTAAATTTTCCGCCGCTTTTGAATTTACTAACTTTATTTGTGCGTATTTTGAGAATTTGTCTATTGCTGTTAAAATGGTTTTGTTTTGTGTCGAGTAAAGGTCTATATGTATTATCTCCCCTGGATAACTTGGTATGGGTGTTGGTTGGATCTCCTGATTTGGGTCGTGCCTTTGATATTTCGAAAGTTTACATGTTTGGCACATTTTTACTATTGCTTCTACTTTCTTTTTCATTCCTGGGAAAAAAAACTTTAGATAGGATCTGCTTTTTGTTTTCTATTGCATTTCTATGGGCTCTAGCATGTTCTTTAGTTATGATTTCCTGCTGCTCGCTATTCTCATGGACATCTGTAGTTTGGATCTACGTGAATCTAGCTTTGTAATTCCTAAAATGTTCTGGGAATATCAGCTGAATTTTTCCCATAATACTTTCTGAAGTGTTAATACCATTCACTATCCTAGGATCTAATTTTGCTTTTAAGTTTGTTACGAGATCACTTTCGGAATAATTTCTACGTACTACTGTATGTCTGTGATAAGTGGGGAATGGTAGTTCGAATGTCGTGGTTTCGTTGTCGCCTGTGAGGAGTATTATTTGGTTCTTAAAGACATTGATAGGGATGTCCATTGTCGGTATCAGCTCGTCACCTGAGCTTTCGTCACTATGCACCGTAGCTGCTGACGTACTACTGGCATTTATGCTGGTAGGATTTCTTGAAAGCGCATCTGCTACTACGTTTGAGCTACCCGGTTTATACTTCAACTCATAGTTGTACTCTTCTAGGTAACTCTTCCATTTCTTTAGTTTCGTGTTGTTGTTTTTTGGACTGAGTGCATAGGTAAGCGCTTGATGATCTGTATAAATGATAACTTTCGACTTCCCATAGAGGTACATCCTCAATTTTTCTAAGGACCATACTATGGCCAGCATTTCCCTTTCGTTCGTAGCGAAATTTTTTTCTGTTTTAGATAACGCTCTGGATATAAAAGTGATTGGTCTGCCATTCTGTTCTAGTGACGCACCTATCGCTATATTCGAGGCATCTGTGGTCAGATGAAATTCCTTATTATGGTAGTATTAATCAGATGTCTTGGCCGTTATTAATTCCTCGTCGCTTTGTTTATTTGATCTGATCGCTTTGGATATTGCTTACGAACTGACTCTCTGCTCGCAGACAGAGTACTTAGAGAGTTAGATATTATACAATCAAGAGAGCATCTTCGCTTGCAAGGCAGAGCGAAAGACGCTTTATGAAATCAGAGAGTGAGGAATCTATATCAAGAGTTATAACGGTGTTTAAACAGTGGTTGCAGTACCACTGTTTCTTATGCTTTGGACACTGGGCCTACTACAATTCGGCCGTCCTGACTTTAAGATTGTCCTCAATCTCTGCTTTACTTTATTATTTTGACGAATTTTGTCATGTAGTGTTAACATAAATTTACAATTTGATTAGTTTCTTATTCTATATTGAAATATTTGCAATTTAATTATATTCTTAAACCTAGTACCGATGCGTATGCGGTGTAACTTTCTTTTTATTGTTATAGTATTTTTCATTATCGGCCTGAGCTAACCGTTGATTTAATTCTGCCTGTTTTCTACATTTCTGTCACTGACTTCATCTAATTTTGTCACTTCGTCTAACTTTTCTTTCAAATCATCACTAACCTCTCCTTTTTGTGCTAAACCAAAAAGCATCTCTGCCGGTAATTTTTTGATGCTACGATGTTGTGTATTGTTTAACGAAAATTCGACTTTTTCAATGACCACATCACAATACAATCCATTCTCAGGTTCGGTGAGTTTTGCAATCATAGGTCCTAAACTTCTATTAATCCTTTCCACTTGTCCATTTGCTTGTGGCGATCCCGTAGCTATTTTTATATGTTTTATATTCGCTTCTTTCATGAAATTTTCAAATTCTCCCGATGTAAAACAACTGCCTCGATCCGATATTATACATTTCGGTCTACTATATGATCGAAAATAATCTCCTAATGCTTTAATGACTTCTTTAGTGTTTGTAGTTTTCGTGGTGTATAATCTAACAAATTTCGTAAACGCATCTACAACTAAAATATGCTTCTTTGATCTTCCTGAATCTACCGGTCCATAATGATCAATGTGAATTGTATCAAAGGGCCTATTTCCTTTCGGTATACTATGCAAAAGACCATCTCCTTTTCCTGTTTTCGGTGAATACGCTATACATTTCCAACAATTTCTTATATGTTTTATTGTCTTCTCCTTCATATTCGGAAACCAGTATCCTCTTCCTATTGCTTCTATCATTTTGTCCCTGCCAATATGCCCTAATTCGTCGTGATATTTATATAACACATGCTCTTCCATATCTTCCGGTACATAAAATACAACCCGTCTATCATTTGTTTTCCTATACAATATACCATTCCGCATTTCGAACAGTTTGTGTTCTCTTTCTTCTAAACATTTTTTTATACTCTGAATCTTTTCTTCTTTTGATTGGCAAATAACCAAATTTGTTTCAAAACTATTAGCTTCTGTGATCATAATGTTTGTGCACCTACTCAACGCATCTACATGTTGCATTTGTTTGCCAGATCTATGCACTAGCATACTGCTATGATTCCTGTAATTCTAACGAATTACCATCTAGCGATTCTTGGATTAAGCTCTACTTTATTTAAAGTCAAAGTCAAAGTCAAAGAATTACAATCCGTTAGTATCTTAAAACGTTTTCCTTGGACATAAATTCTAAACCTGCGTAACGCATATATTATTGCTAATGTTTCTAGCTCAAAACTGTGGTATTTCGCCTCAGTTACTGTAGTGCGTTTGGAAAAATAAGAAATTGGGTGTAGCCGCTTATCCTCTTTTCTTTGAAGCAGAACTGCACCAAACCCTAAAGCACTGGCATCACAATATAATTCAGTTTCATCGTTAGGATTATAGATAGCCAATATAGGTGCTTCCATCAATTTCTTTTTTAGATTTAAAAAACAATTCAACTCATTCTCCCCAAATTCAAACTGTTTATCCTTCTTTAATAAATCATATAACGGTTTGGCTTCTATTGAAAAATCTTTAATGAATCTCCTAAAATAGGAACACAAGCCTAAAAAACTGTGAACTGCTTGCGTCTTGTCTGGCACTGGATAATTTTTTATTGCTTCTAAACCCTTTTCATCCGCCTGTATCCCCTCTTCTGTGATTAAATATCCTAAATATTTTACACTAGCTTGCATAAACTCGCATTTGTCCATTCTAAGCTCTTATTTGTTCCGCACTAGTCTCTTGAATACTTCTTTTAGCGTTTCTAAATGTTCCTCAATATTTTTGCTCGCAATCATTATATCATCCATATATAAAATAATTTTGTTTTCCCTGATCATGTCATCAAAAATGCTGTTTATAAATCGTTGAAACACATGCAGTGCATTTTTTAATCCCATTGGCATCCTAAGAAATTCATACTGGCCTAATGGTGTTACAAACGATGTAAATTTAACCGACTCCTTGTCCATGAACACATGAAAATATCAATTTTTTAAATCCAGTTTTGTGAATACTTTCTTTTGTGCTAAGCGATCCAGGAGATCGTCTATTAATGGTAATGGATAGTTATCTTTAGCCATACTTTTGTTCAATTTTCTAAAGTCTATACATAGACGCAAATCTCCTGTTTTCTTTTTGACCAAAACTATCGGCGATGCATATGCAGAATTACTGAGTTGTATAATCCCATCTTTTAAATAATCATCTATTAATATCTGTAATTTCTCTTTTTCCATATATGACAACCTTCTAGGTGAACAAATAAAGGGTTTCGTATTTTCAAGTGCTATCTTCATTTCACATTTAAAATCTGGATTCTCTGGTCTGTTCTGCCCAATATAGCATTCTTCTAACAGTTTGAAAAACTTACATCGAGTCCTAAAATCAACACTTTCACCGATGTTGTATACAAGTTCTTCTTTTGCATTGTCTAATAAATTGATTTCTAACATTTCTTTCTCAAAATTTTCTACCAAAACATTTCTAATATTAATTTCTACATCTTTCGTTTTTTCTCCTTTATCTACATTACTAACAATTTTTGTCTCATCTTTTCTAACAACTCGACTTTCTATCCCGTTTTCATTTTTCAGCATTTTATCTAAATAATTTTCCTGATTTTCTAACAAATTTCGTTCATTTTGTTCCAACGTAATCATTTTCAACGCGTCTGGACTAATTTCTAAATTACATTTTTTCATAAAATCTCTACCCAATACTAAATCGCTACTCATAGATTCGTCAGGCACAACCATTACATCAAAATAAATTTTTATTGAATATTTCAAAACATAACATTGTATTTTTCCAAAAATTTGTAATGGACTTTGATTTAGTCCGCAAAAGTTTTCCAAATTATCATTAAGCTGCACATCCTTAGGCAATTTTGATGTTTTTATAAACGAAATGGCGCTGCCCGAATCTATGAGGCACTCTGTAATTATTGGTCTCTTAAAAATAATTTAATATATCTTACATAATTGTTTACTTCGTCCTTTGGCTTCTTCCTTTGCGGGCACTGCGCTATGGCACCACACCCATAACAAGATCCACGAACACGAAAAGGCTTTAGGCAATCCTTCGCCCAATGATTTCTCGAATTACAATTATGGCACCTCGAGTCCTTGGGTACACTGTTTTGCCTCTCGACGAACTTCTTACTTGGCAGCCGGACCTCCGCAAATGCTCTTAACAACCGGCTGGGATTGTCAAAACATTGTACACGCGCTTGTATACGCATGCTCTCCAATGGAATTCCCTCTAGGATGAAATCCAGCAGCTCGTCGTCCTCAATATTTACGTGTTGGGCTAGCTTCACCTTATTCTCAAAGTATTCTGTATTCTGAAAATCGGTATCTCTCCAGACACGAGCCTCAAAAGCACGCCGCAACTCTGCTTTCGATTTCCTGGAACCAAACGCCATCACCAACTCGTCCAACAATTTGTCTACTGACTCCAAGATACGTTTTGGGCTTGCTTGTAGCCATTGTAGTGTTTTGCTCTTAAGTTTTCTAACGCAAAGCAAATGACGTTGCTTCTCGCTGAGTTCACACGATGCAGACACATTATTCAATTGTACAATCCAATTCTGTACATCTGGTCCGGCATTATATTCCATCAGCATTTCCTTAGCCATCTGGTAGCCAGCATAAGTCCAATTATTTATTTTCTGCTCAGCTACTCTGGTCACACTGTTTTGCTGGTCCGTTGCTGTTGCTATCTCTGATACACGCTCGCGCTCCGATTCTCTTCGTCGTTTTCTTCGTCTGCTTTTGAAGTATGTTCGTCGCCACTCTCATTTTCGTCGCGTCTATCTCGCTTTTGCATGGCATTGACGCGTCTATTGCTGTCTCGCTCTTGCATGGCGTCGCCGCTTGCCACTGCGATATGCAAACTTTCTAGAAGTTTCTTGGCTTCTTTTATTTCGTTGCGTAGTCCCTCTACACAACTGTACTTTCGGTTATTTCGTCATGTTGTTGCTGTAGGATTTGAGACTCCAGTTGCCTCATTTGGTTTTCTTCTTCTGGTGACTTTGTACCAACGCCGCTTGTACATGGAATGGCAGCGGGATAGGTGTTCGAGTTAATGGAATACCTCCACGTACATCCTCCGGAATTTCCAGTAGTCTCCCTATTAGCTCCGTCTTGGAACCCTTGGTGTCCATTCCCAAGGCCACCAGCCAACTTTTTAGGCTTGCCGTCGAAATTTTATTGAAATCTTCCGACATTTTATGGATTTTTGAACCACTTCTGATATTATGGTAGTATTAATCAGATGTCTTGGCCGTTATTAATTGCTCGTCGCTTTGTTTATTTGATCTGATCGCTTTGGATATTGCTTACGAACTGACTCTCTGCTCGCAGACAGAGTACTTAGAGAGTTAGATATTATACAATCAAGAGAGCATCTTCGCTTGCAAGGCAGAGCGAAAGACGCTTTATGAAATCAGAGAGTGAGGAATCTATATCAAGAGTTATAACGGTGTTTAAACAGTGGTTGCAGTACCACTGTTTCTTATGCTTTGGACACTGGGCCTACTACAATTCGACCGTCCTGACTTTAAGATTGTCCTCAATCTCTGCTTTACTTTATTATTTTGACGAATTTTGTCATGTAGTGTTAACATAAATTTACAATTTGATTAGTTTCTTATTCTATATTGAAATATTTGCAATTTAATTATATTCTTAAACCTAGTACCGATGCGTATGCGGTGTAACTTTCTTTTTATTGTTATAGTATTTTTCATTATCGGCCTGAGCTAACCGTTGATTTAATTCTGCCTGTTTTCTACATTTCTGTCACTGACTTCATCTAATTTTGTCACTTCGTCTAACTTTTCTTTCAAATCATCACTAACCTCTCCTTTTTGTGCTAAACCAAAAAGCATCTCTGCCGGTAATTTTTTGATGCTACGATGTTGTGTATTGTTTAACGAAAATTCGACTTTTTTAATGACCACATCCCAATACAATCCATTCTCAGGTTCGGTGAGTTTTGCAATCATAGGTCCTAAACTTCTATTAATCCTTTCCACTTGTCCATTTGCTTGTGGCGATCCCGTAGCTATTTTTATATGTTTTATATTCGCTTCTTTCATGAAATTTTCAAATTCTCCCGATGTAAAACAACTGCCTCGATCCGATATTATACATTTCGGTCTACTATATGATCGAAAATAATCTCCTAATGCTTTAATGACTTCTTTAGTGTTTGTAGTTTTCGTGGTGTATAATCTAACAAATTTCGTAAACGCATCTACAACTAAAATATGCTTCTTTGATCTTCCTGAATCTACCGGTCCATAATGATCAATGTGAATTGTATCAAAGGGCTTATTTCCTTTCGGTATACTATGCAAAAGACCATCTCCTTTTCCTGTTTTCGGTGAATACGCTATACATTTCAAACAATTTCTTATATGTTTTATTGTCTTCTCCTTCATATTCGGAAACCAGTATCCTCTTCCTATTGCTTCTATCATTTTGTCCCTGCCAATATGCCCTAATTCGTCGTGATATTTATATAACACATGCTCTTCCATATCTTCCGGTACATAAAATACAACCCGTCTATCATTTGTTTTCCTATACAATATACCATTCCGCATTTCGAACAGTTTGTGTTCTCTTTCTTCTAAACATTTTTTTATACTCTGAATCTTTTCTTCTTTTGATTGGCAAATAACCAAATTTGTTTCAAAACTATTAGCTTCTGTGATCATAATGTTTGTGCACCTACTCAACGCATCTACATGTTGCATTTGTTTGCCAGATCTATGCACTAGCATACTGCTATGATTCCTGTAATTCTAACGAATTACCATCTAGCGATTCTTGGATTAAGCTCTACTTTATTTAAAGTCAAAGTCAAAGTCAAAGAATTACAATCCGTTAGTATCTTAAAACGTTTTCCTTGGACATAAATTCTAAACCTGCGTAACGCATATATTATTGCTAATGTTTCTAGCTCAAAACTGTGGTATTTCGCCTCAGTTACTGTAGTGCGTTTGGAAAAATAAGAAATTGGGTGTAGCCGCTTATCCTCTTTTCTTTGAAGCAGAACTGCACCAAACCCTAAAGCACTGGCATCACAATATAATTCAGTTTCATCGTTAGGATTATAGATAGCCAATATAGGTGCTTCCATCAATTTCTTTTTAGATTTAAAAAACAATTCAACTCATTCTCCCCAAATTCAAACTGTTTATCCTTCTTTAATAAATCATATAACGGTTTGGCTTCTATTGAAAAATCTTTAATGAATCTCCTAAAATAGGAACACAAGCCTAAAAAACTGTGAACTGCTTGCGTCTTGTCTGGCACTGGATAATTTTTTATTGCTTCTAAACCCTTTTCATCCGCCTGTATCCCCTCTTCTGTGATTAAATATCCTAAATATTTTACACTAGCTTGCATAAACTCGCATTTGTCCATTCTAAGCTCTTATTTGTTCCGCACTAGTCTCTTGAATACTTCTTTTAGCGTTTCTAAATGTTCCTCAATATTTTTGCTCGCAATCATTATATCATCCATATATAAAATAATTTTGTTTTCCCTGATCATGTCATCAAAAATGCTGTTTATAAATCGTTGAAACACATGCAGTGCATTTTTAATCCCATTGGCATCCTAAGAAATTCATACTGGCCTAATGGTGTTACAAACGATGTAAATTTAACCGACTCCTTGTCCATGAACACATGAAAATATCCATTTTTTAAATCCAGTTTTGTGAATACTTTCTTTTGTGCTAAGCGATCCAGGAGATCGTCTATTAATGGTAATGGATAGTTATCTTTAGCCATACTTTTGTTCAATTTTCTAAAGTCTATACATAGACGCAAATCTCCTGTTTTCTTTTTGACCAAAACTATCGGCGATGCATACGCAGAATTACTGAGTTGTATAATCCCATCTTTTAAATAATCATCTATTAATATCTGTAATTTCTCTTTTTCCATATATGACAACCTTCTAGGTGAACAACTAAAGGGTTTCGTATTTTCAAGTGCTATCTTCATTTCACATTTAAAATCTGGATTCTCTGGTCTGTTCTGCCCAATATAGCATTCTTCTAACAGTTTGAAAAACTTACATCGAGTCCTAAAATCAACACTTTCACCGATGTTGTATACAAGTTCTTCTTTTGCATTGTCTAATAAATTGATTTCTAACATTTCTTTCTCAAAATTTTCTACCAAAACATTTCTAATATTAATTTCTACATCTTTCGTTTTTTCTCCTTTATCTACATTACTAACAATTTTTGTCTCATCTTTTCTAACAACTCGACTTTCTATCCCGTTTTCATTTTTCAGCATTTTATCTAAATAATTTTCCTGATTTTCTAACAAATTTCGTTCATTTTGTTCCAACGTAATCATTTTCAACGCGTCTGGACTAATTTCTAAATTACATTTTTTCATAAAATCTCTACCCAATACTAAATCGCTACTCATAGATTCGTCAGGCACAACCATTACATCAAAATAAATTTTTATTGAATATTTCAAAACATAACATTGTATTTTTCCAAAAATTTGTAATGGACTTTGATTTAGTCCGCAAAAGTTTTCCAAATTATCATTAAGCTGCACATCCTTAGGCAATTTTGATGTTTTTATAAACGAAATGGCGCTGCCCGAATCTATGAGGCACTCTGTAATTATTGGTCTCTTAAAAATAATTTAATATATCTTACATAATTGTTTACTTCGTCCTTTGGCTTCTTCCTTTGCGGGCACTGCGCTATGGCACCACACCCATAACAAGATCCACGAACACGAAAAGGCTTTAGGCAATCCTTCGCCCAATGATTTCTCGAATTACAATTATGGCACCTCGAGTCCTTGGGTACACTGTTTTGCCTCTCGACGAACTTCTTACTTGGCAGCCGGACCTCCGCAAATGCTCTTAACAACCGGCTGGGATTGTCAAAACATTGTACACGCGCTTGTATACGCATGCTCTCCAATGGAATTCCCTCTAGGATGAAATCCAGCAGCTCGTCGTCCTCAATATTTACGTGTTGGGCTAGCTTCACCTTATTCTCAAAGTATTCTGTATTCTGAAAATCGGTATCTCTCCAGACACGAGCCTCAAAAGCACGCCGCAACTCTGCTTTCGATTTCCTGGAACCAAACGCCATCACCAACTCGTCCAACAATTTGTCTACTGACTCCAAGATACGTTTTGGGCTTGCTTGTAGCCATTGTAGTGTTTTGCTCTTAAGTTTTCTAACGCAAAGCAAATGACGTTGCTTCTCGCTGAGTTCACACGATGCCGACACATTATTCAATTGTACAATCCAATTCTGTACATCTGGTCCGGCATTATATTCCATCAGCATTTCCTTAGCCATCTGGTAGCCAGCATAAGTCCAATTATTTATTTTCTGCTCAGCTACTCTGGTCACACTGTTTTGCTGGTCCGTTGCTGTTGCTATCTCTGATACACGCTCGCGCTCCGATTCTCTTCGTCGTTTTCTTCGTCTGCTTTTGAAGTATGTTCGTCGCCACTCTCATTTTCGTCGCGTCTATCTCGCTTTTGCATGGCATTGACGCGTCTATTGCTGTCTCGCTCTTGCATGGCGTCGCCGCTTGCCACTGCGATATGCAAACTTTCTAGAAGTTTCTTGGCTTCTTTTATTTCGTTGCGTAGTCCCTCTACACAACTGTACTTTCGGTTATTTCGTCATGTTGTTGCTGTAGGATTTGAGACTCCAGTTGCCTTATTTGGTTTTCTTCTTCTGGTGACTTTTTACCAACGCCGCTTGTACATGGAATGGCATCGGGATAGGTGTTCGAGTTAATGGAATACCTCCACGTACATCCTCCGGAATTTCCAGTAGTCTCCCTATTAGCTCCGTCTTGGAACCCTTGGTGTCCATTCCCAAGGCCACCAGCCAACTTTTTAGACTTGCCGTCGAAATTTTATTGAAATCTTCCCACATTTTATAGATTTTTGAACCACTTCTGATATTATGGTAGTATTAATCAGATGTCTTGGCCGTTATTAATTGCTCGTCGCTTTGTTTATTTGATCTGATCGCTTTGGATATTGCTTACGAACTGACTCTCTGCTCGCAGACAGAGTACTTAGAGAGTTAGATATTATACAATCAAGAGAGCATCTTCGCTTGCAAGGCAGAGCGAAAGACGCTTTATGAAATCAGAGAGTGAGGAATCTATATCAAGAGTTATAACGGTGTTTAAACAGTGGTTGCAGTACCACTGTTTCTTATGCTTTGGACACTGGGCCTACTACATTATTAAAATCAGGATATGCTAGCAATACATCTTGTGAAACTAGTGCGTTCTTCACTTTTTCAAAAGAGTCCAACTCTTCCTTGCCAAAACGAATTTCGATTTTGTTGGAGACATTCTTCTTCGTTCCCCCGTGCTCGCCGCGCAGTAGATTTGTAAGGGGTCTTGCTAATTTCGCAAAATCCTTAATGAACCGTCTGTAATAACTGGCTAAACCCAAGAAGGACCTTAGTTGTTTCAGGTTCCTTGGTGTGGGGAAATTTTTTATAGCCTGCACTTTTCTGGGTTGGTCTTAACACCTTCACTTGATATTACTACTCCTAGGAAATCAACGCTATGTTTTAAAAATTTACACTTGTCGACTTGTACCTTCATGTTTGCTTCTGCTAAGGTAGTGAATACCTCGGTTAAATGGCGAAAGTGTTTCTCCTCTGTTTTGCTGAATATTATGATGTCGTCGATATAGACATAGCATATTTTCCCTATATGTTCCCTTAAAATATCGTCGAGAGCTCTTTGGAATATAGATGGGGAATTTTTTAAACCGAAGGGGAGTCTGGAGAACTCATATTTCCCTCCATTTATAGCGAATGCTGATTTTTCGATGTCGGATTCTTTTAAAGGGATCTTATGAAATCCGCTCTTTAAGTCAAGGACGGAGAAGTATTTGTTGTTGCCCAATTGAGCAATCATTTCTCCAATTTCTGGGATAGGGTATTTATCTGAGATGGTGACTGAATTTAATTTTCTGTAGTCGATGACCATCCTATATTTCTTTTTTCCCAAACTGTCACTTTTTTTTGGGACGATCCATACAGGAGAGCTATAGGGCGACCGTGAGGGTCGTATTATACCATCTTCTAACAGTTCTTGAATTTGCTCTTCGACTACTTCCTTCAAGGAGGCTGGATACGGGTAATGTTTTGTGTAGACTGGAGTGTCTGACGTCGTTCGAATATCACCTTGGACATTGGTAGCATAAGTCAACCTAATATCCGGACTTGCAAATAGCGATTTGTATTCCTATTGAAGTGCTTCTAGCTTTAATTTTTGATGACCCGATAATTGATCTGAGTTGATCGTGTGGACCTGCTGAGCTCGCATCTGTCTCACTTTAACAACATGAGAGTTGTTGACATGTAATAAATCTTTTCCCACATCTATAATGGTATTAAGTTCTTTTAGTGTGTCATTGCCTAGGATTCCATGAAACGATTTTAAATTTGGGAGTAAAAAAAAAGTTATAGGTTTGTTGGGTTCATTGAAAAGACCCAAGTGGACATGTTCCGTAATTAGGATGCGTCCACTTACAGTATTCGCGTAGAACTTGCGCTCATTTGGTTTTATGTTCTTGGCTATTTCAGGTTGGATATAGTTTTTGTTTGAACCGGTGTCTATTAAAAAATTGTATACTGTTCCGTCTTTGTCCCGGACTACAAAGTACGGCAAAAAGGAACACTTCATCCTAAAAAATTAACCGTGTCCTCGATTTGTGGGTAAGGATCCTGTACTGTAGTTTGTGGTGTCTCTCTATCTTGCGGACTTAATTCGGACATACCACCTTGAGTGGTGGAGTACTCTTGCTGTTGTTCATACTCCGAGAATTGTGAATATGGGACTGTTTGAAAATAGTCTTCCTGTTCTTGGTATTCGGACAACTGAGCTTCGGTTACATTGACTTGAAAGTCTTCTGTTGGTGGGGCACTGTATTGCTCGTCTTGTATCTCGGCTCCGATGTGGAACTGTCTTTGGACTTTGTTTGGGAGATTTGTATTAAACGGATTTATTCTCTTTAATAAGACTGGTTGTGTGGGACTTATATTTGGCCTATTCATGTAATTCACTTTCTTGGTCATTATGGAGCCGTCTACGTCCATTGGTGTAGGCTTGGGTTGAGGCTTTGGGGCGAGAGGTCTAGGTGGTGCATTAAAGAAAGTTTGGTTACTGTTTCGGAAAGGGATATTTTGGGGGATACTATGGTTCTGTGGAAAATTATTTTGGGGTATGAATGCATTTTGGGTCTGTCTGGGGCTGTACCAGTTCATGTTGTTGTGTGGTTTAGGGGGAAGTACTGGAGGGTATGACCACTGTGTATTAATTCTGGTGTATTGTATTGTCGTGTGTGCTGTATTTGAACGAGGGTGCTGATAGCGTAAGCCGATCGAGTTTTTGGTATGCTTATTGGTTAAGTCTTCTATCATTTGCAACGCGTGTTTCAGGTTGAGTGGTTGTTCTAGACTTATTCTATCTGATAAATCACCGTTCAGGCCCCTAATAAAAGTATCTAGGGCTCTGTCCCTTATCTGTTTTGACAAAACTGCCATGACCTCAGGACCGTGTCCCATATTTTTCATTTGGCTGATGATTAAGGACATCTGATGGTTCACTGCAAGGTAAAACTCATGGATCGTACTATTCTTCTGACTCATGGAGAACAACTGATATTCTAGTGTACCCAAATCTCGTCTATCTGAATATTCCTCCAGAAGGCATTTTAAAATTGCCTCCCAGTGTAACGCGGTATCATTCACCTTTAGCACTATGTTTGCATGTCCTGTGATTTTGTCTCTGACTGTTAATAAAATCGCGAAATATTTTGGCGTTCCTTGCAAAGGAGCAAAGGCATCCAATACACACGAGGTTGAAGCGAGCCAAGTTGTAAACTCTGCTGGATTACCTGAGAATTCTTTGAGGCCTTTCACTAGGTCTGGAACTTTATCTACCTCGTTCCAATTGTCCTGCAAATTTAGAGTTAAGTCTCTGTATTCTGAAGTTGCTGGCTGAGCTAGTTTTAGCTGCTCAATATAAGTCCCCATTCTAGCTGCTAACAGACTATCAATGGCTGCATCTAAACCTTGTATAGATATAGCCTCTACACTTCTGTTCGCGGAGGCTGAGGTTGACCCATTCTGTGACTCTGTTGTAGGGCGACCTCCTGGCTGAAGGACCGCGGCCTTTACTACCGTTTTCAGGCATTTTCGATTTCACAAGGGAATTAATTCACTCAAAAAAACAAACGCGTAGTGCAATACCGTCGAATAATTATTCGAAAGACAAGTAAATTCGCGTCGCGATACCGTTTTAGAGAGAAAAATTTTGAATGGAAATGGCTTTCGGTTTGTAAAATTTGTTAGTAAGTATAACTATTATAGATGTTAGTTGGTTTGTTTTTCGTTTCTTATGATGCTAATTCGTTTCGTTTCTTACTACAAAATTTTGTTCGTTTCTTAAGATACTAATTCGTTTCTGGTTTGTTTTTGATTTTCTTCTTAAATGCTATTTCGTTCTTTTCTTCTTTGATCTTGCTTAAGTAATTAATGATTTGTTTCTTGTTTCTTTTGTTTCACTTATTTTTAACTTAACTTACATTAGTATTATTTTCATTTCGGTGCTTTTATTGGTTGGTTGGTAGGGGTACTCGCTTTTCCCACGTTGAGGTACTAACGCTCCGAATCCAGACACTTGTTGTACCAATTTTCCTCCGAACGGATACTAGAGGAATGCAGCGATCAGTTTTTTTGTTATAACCCCGTCTGACCTCAGCGAAGTTTTATTGGCACTGCGTATATTTCGGTAATCGTTTTAAAGGCGTATTTCTTTGCGTTTACTTTGATTAACACTTATCACAATTGCCGTTTTACTTCACTTGATCAACTTTTAAACGCGGGGTCCCTGCTCGGGCGCCAATTAAACACAATCTTGGTTAGTCGCATACAAAAATAAAGTTTTTATTGAGCTTGCTGAGTCCAATGGTCCAACGCGAACGTGGGATCTGTTTATCATGAAATTGATTTGGGCGACGTGACGACTGGTGTACCGAACCTGATGCTTATTGCCGAATTGATTTAGGGAATTGGGCGACTTGCCGTCTGGTGTACCGAACTTGACACTATTCCCCTAGGAATGTTTAGTCTGGCAATTGTGTGAAGGCGGTCATGCGTTGCAAGGTTATCGGGTGACATTCTTCTATGATCGTGCCGATGCTCATTACGTCAGTGCTCATTATGATGGCTCTTGAATGTTCTCTATGGGTGTGGAGTGAGTGTGATTGTGATGGTGAAGCATGTCTGGTCTTAACTTGTACATATGTGTATATATGTACATATAAACAGGCACATTGTAAAGTGCTACCAAATTCGTTTTCAACTTGCTTTAACGGGGCAGGACACACATTTCATTTCAGCGAGACAACCTTAACCAAATTTCTAGGATAGGGCTTGAATTAATTAAAATCGCACACAATTTTTTTTGGACGCTTTTTATTACCCGGGAAAAATAAATCAATAAATTGGACCACTATATCATATAGCTCTAGAACAAATATTTTTGCAAAAATTTGAGTATCCCCATGAAATATGATAGATTTGGATAAAACCTCAGATCCCAAAATTTGAATCTGATCGGATAAATAGATCACAAGTTATAGTCAATATGAATCGGTTCAACCGCTGCCGGCAGCGCTGCTTGCTGCCTAGTAAATCATCATCAAATCAACTGAGCACTGCATACACACACATACGTCGCAGCGCGCCAAACTTCCTCCTCAGAGAGTGCTTAAAACCGAGATCGAAGAGTGGCAAGAGAGTGAATGTGACCGTCTCTCCTGCTACAACTCGGCCGTCCTGACCGTAAGATCTCCTGATCCTTACATAATTAACGTTACAATAGAGTGAAATCTTATAACTACAAATTAGTTATGGTACATTACATAAAAGTCTATAGTTATCGTTTTTATCATTTGCTTAAGAATAACTTTTAGTCACTTTTTCTTTTACCTGTCCAATGTTTTATATTGTGGCTACTCCAAACATCTTGATAAGGGGTACGACTAAGCTGAAAGCCTTCCACATCCTTAATTAGAACCTTGTCTATCACACCCTTTATGTTTTGGGATTAGTTGTTTTGACGCTCCTTTAGTTGAATCAAAATTCTTCACCATAATATAATCCCCTGCCTTATATCCTGTGGGATTTACCCTTTTGCTAGTATACTGCTGCTCATTGTAATTCTGGATTTGCTCTTGATGTGTTTCCCCATCCTTGCTAATTGTATCAAAATTTCTTGAATCATTCACTATTCCTAACTGCTCTAGTCCTTCCCTTAACTCATCTCCGACTTTGCATTCTGCTCTACACCGACGAGCATTTTTCTTGGTAACTGTTTAATGGTCCAATGAAGTGTGTTATTCAAAGAATGTTCAACATTCTTAACTGCCAAATCCCAATATATACCCTTCTCTAGTTCCGATAATTATAAAGCATAGGTCCCAAGGTACGATTCACCCTCTCAATTTGACCATTAGTTTGAGGGGACCCTGTGGCAATCTTAATGTGCTTAATGTTATTGTGATTTACAAATGTCTCAAAATCTGATGATGTGAAACAGCTTCCTCTATCCGAAAGTATGAAAAAGGGTTGACTATAGGCCTTAAAATAGTCCTAAAGAGCTAGCACTACTTCTTTAGTATTCGTTGTCATTGTTGGATACAGTCTGACCACCATCTACATTTGGTGAAACCGTCAATATTAACAAACAATTGCTTCTTGCATCTGCCTGATGCTATAGGACCGCAATGACCAATGTGAGCTAGTTTAAAGGGTTGATTCCCTTTAGGAATACAATGCAATATTCCTTCCCCTCCAGACTGGCGAATACGCAATGTTTAAGAATAAACATCGCGTTCATCTGAAATGGCTTCACCAAATCAGACGCACTAAAGAAAATACAATACAACTGTACCTTCGTACCAAAGAACTAACCTAGCATATGACTAGAATTACAATCAGCCACACACGGTGTGGGAAAAACACTTGTAATTCTAAACTACCCCAAATGATCATAACGACAGGATGTCAAGTGGCCGATGTGCCCAAAATAATAATTTTTCAACCCCCGAATACGTCGGTGTGAGTCTAAAATAAGATCTTCTAAGAACAATTGTTACCTACTAGAGCCTAAGATAATTCCTATATAAACTCCGTACTTTTGTAAATAAAATCAGTTCATATTTTGAATTCAACGAATGAAGATTGGGTTATTTTCTTTCTCTTCGGAAATCCCTATTCATTTTGGTACTTCAAACCGGATTTTTTTTTTTTTTTTTTCCTTATTCACCATTGTAGCGGACGTTGACGATACTATGCGCAGTACGTTCAAGTGGCCCCTACGACACCAGGACAAAGCCTGTTACGCACGAGCCCAAGCAGATGACTGCCCACCTCCCACCCGACCGACCGAGGGGTGCAGCCGTATAACGCACGGCACGAATCGCGTGGACAAATACACAATAGAAAAAACAGACAAACAAATAACTAAATAATACTATAGCTATCTATTAACTAAATGGGATAGGATAGAAGTTTTAATCATGTTAATAGAAAACTCTGAACCGATTACAGGGAATAGAAGGTTGTAATCAGAGCAGAGGACCCTAAAAGGTTCATGCAGGGCATAATTAGAAGAACAACGACTTAGGGATAAAGGAATCAAAGGATGTCTACTCCGTCTACATGGTACCGACAGATTTACCTGAGCTAATAACTCAGGCGAGTCGATATCACCAATTAGGAGCTTGTGCATAAAAATAACACCAAGCATAATTCTACGGTTAGTTAGGGAAGGAAGGTTAATCAAGAGAAGTCTACTAGAATACGAAGGCAAATTCACATTGCGATCCCAGCTTAAGCCACGAAGAGCAAATAGCAAGAACTGCTTTTGAACGGATTCAAGTCGAATCTGGTGCGACTCATATTGAGGTGACCAAATGCAAGATCCGTACTCTAAAATAGGACGGACAAGCGAAGTAAAAAGAACTTTAGTTGTATAGGGGTCATCAAATTCTTTTGACCATCTTTTAATGAAACCCAGGACACTCATGGCCTTTGCGACCGTGGTGGAAATATGGGTGTTAAAATTTAACTTATGGTCCATAAGTACGCCCAAATCATTCATATTATTTAGACGTTCTAAAGGACTGTTGTTTAGAAAATAAGTGACCAGTTGAGGAGAGTTACGAAAAAAGTCATTACCTTACATTTGGTAGTGTTAAGATTTAGTAAATTAAACTGACACCAGGATTGAAAGTTTTTAAGATCAGCTTGTAGCCGACTAAATGAATCTATATCTTTATAAGTAAGACAAAGCTTGACATCGTCGGCATACATAAGCACACGCGAATGAACAATGACTGATGGAAGATCGTTAATGAACAGTGTGAAAAGCAGAGGGCCAAGATGACTACCTTGAGGTACACCAGAAGTCACAGGAATGGAATCGGAAAAAGAAGACTTAAAAAGTACCTTCTGTTTTCTATTTGTTAAATATTCTCGAACCCAAGAAAGGAAAAGGGGTGGAAACCCAATGTCGCTCAGCTTAGAAAGTAATAGGGTATGATTTACGGAATCAAAGGCTTTGCTGAAGTCAGTGTATATGACATCAGTTTGTTTACCATTTTTGAACCCCTTGATAATTATTGATGTAAATTCTAAAAGGTTAGTAGTTGTAGATCTACGTTTCACAAACCCATGTTGGGATGGCGAAATAATAGAGCTGCAAAAATGTTGCAATTGAGAAGTTATAATTTTCTCAAAAGCTTTCGGAATAGCGGACAATTTTGAGATACCTCTATAATTAGAGGCTTCGGACTTTTTGCCATTTTTATGCAGAGGAATGATATACGACTCCTTCCAAATAGATGGAAAAGAGGAAGATTCGACAGACAATAGAAACAATTTTAAAATGGGTTTACATAATGCGTTTGCACAGAACCTGAGTACACATCCAGGAAGACCATCTGGCCCCGGAGAATAAACAGGTTTAACTAATTTAAGTTCGCTAAGAATAGAACTTTCATCAAACACTGGATTGAAAATGCAATTAGCCTTTTCTAAATGATAAGGATACGGACTTGCTCGATATTCCGTTGAGGAATAAGTTGTTTTGAAAAAACTCGCAAACATATCGGCAATTGCCTGATCAGTGCTCGCTTTTTTATTTTGAAAAGACAAAAAGATGGGTGCACAGAGGACTTACGTTTAGAATTGACAAAATTATAAAATTTTTTAGGGTCAGAAGAAAACTGAAGCTTACACCGCTGAAGATAATTCTTATAGCATTGTGTGTTAAGCATCATGAATTTTGAACGAGCGACTGTATACAGAGCATAATCTGATGAACGACGTGTTTTTTGAAACTTCTTATAATATCGTGTCTTCACATTTTTCAAATTGGATAACTCACGAGAGAACCAGGGAGGTTTGTTAAGCCGCTCCTGCCTACCAAGAGGCACACAAATATCAAAGAGTGAATTCAGAGTATCATAAAAGAAGCGAATAGCTGAGTTCATATCTCTACAATTGTACAGATAAGACCAATCGGTAGTAGTAATGTTTTCATTAAGGCTGACAAAGTCAGTCTTACGAAAGCACCTAGTTAGAGGTAACTGATTTGAACCAAGTAATGGTGAAAGCAAGGGCAGATCAATTTTTAAATTCAATGTAGGATGAAATTTGTCTTCTGGAAGAACAAATGGTTCGATCCTAGAAACCTCACAGTAAGAAGAATCCAATACAAAAATAAGATCTAACGATTTTCCATTAGAATTTAAGACAGGATTGACTTGGGATAAAGATAAGCCTAGAAGGCCATCAATAAAGTCATGTGACACAGAGGGCAGCAACATGGTAGATTCATCTGTTAGTGACCATGCTAAAGCAGGTAAATTAAAATCACCTACAACTATGAGCATGTCTTGACTGGAAACTAAAGAGGAGACAAACTGAATTGCCTCTAAATGATTTAAATATACCACCATGTCTGACAATGGTGGAATATAGGAACAAGTAATGAAAGCATTAAAAGATTTAAAATTTACTTTAACACCGACAAACTCAATCTCCTGGGTACTAGAAAATTGAATCATTTCAGATGATAAAGCAGCATCAACAGCTATCAGAACGCCACCACCTATGCGAGAAATCCGGTCACGTCTGAATATAGAAAAGTTTGTGGAAAGAACCGATGCATCAGCAATATCAGGTTTTAGCCACATAGACGATAAGAGACGCTGGCGGATCTACAGATACTGAAACACCCCAAGGACTGGTCCTCTTACGTTTCGGAGACTCATTCATAAGCGATAAACTCCTGAACTGAGTCTCCACCGCAGTAAACTCCGCTTGGAGTTTATTAAAACCTGCCCTTAAAGTGTCAAAACTATCTCTAGTCCGCCTCATGAAAGAGCGCATCTCATTCTCGACCTCCCGGCAAGCATCACATCCATATTTTAAGCCACCGCCTTTAGCAATAGACTCCTTGATTCTTCCTGTGTAACCTGCACACTTAACGTGAACCGCATTGTCACACAGCCAACAAAGAATATAATCATGGGAGTCAACCGCATTAGTGGCAACTATGCAATTATTTTTTGAGCAGACAACCATTTTATCAAAAATTAATTAATTTAATTAAAAAAGGAAATACAAAAAATTAAAAATTCTAAAGGTTAAAAATCTGTGTATAAGAATATACTGACCAGTTCTGACACAAGGGTTAATGTGCAGAGTAAGCCTTCACAACTAAAGAAATTACCAAAATACACAAAAACAAAAACACGTAACGGATTCATTTTGGTCCTTCGAGAAAAAGGCACTCTGCAGTTTTTCCCCACCAGTGCACTATGGGAAAAAATCCAATTTTTTTGGCATTAATTCAAAATAATGAGCTAGAGACATGAATTTTTTTGGATGTTCCTCAGACTTTAATTTAATTTCGGATTTTTTTTGTTTTTTCAATTTGACCCTGATTTGACCCCTATAATTTTTTTCCTTTACCAAGTGTGTAAGCAAAATCTAATCAATAAATAAATCTAAATATGAAGAGTTGCACTTGATATTTTTTGCCGTTAGTAAGAATTTGACACTTCTTTTAATTTTTTGTTGTTTTTATATTATGTTTCTTATATTAATATTACAACAAAAATATTTTAGTAACATGTTTTTTATTTATAACTAAAAGTCACATTCTTCTAAAACTATAGTCACATTCTTCTTCTAATTCAATATCAAATGCAATATCCTCATCTTCTGTCCATTCGTCACTTGAATCACCTTCATGATTTTTCAAAATATGATCGGGAGATTCAAGTAGCGCAACAACTTCATTCGGAATATTCATTTTTTTATTTAATTTTTGGCGTTCATTTAGGCAGAGGCTGGATAATAGAGGATCCGACGAGTCTAATGCTCTGTTAAAAACATCGGTTATGTTATCCAATCTACTGCATTTTCTTGCATGAGATCTTCTGTCATTCTTGTATATTTTATTTCTGGCCTCAGTTGCGTTCTCTCCAAGCACTCCGACAGGAACTATGCATTTATTCATTATTTGGTGTCCGTGTACCAATACTTTGTGTACTGTCGGTGACATTGGGTACCAATCATACAATTTCATGTAAAGCTCGAAAGTGTGGGCGCAGAAGTCTTTGAATTTTTCGACATTAATCTTAAATTCGGAAGATATTGCAATTAATATTATATAAAAATTCTTTATAATTTCATAATTAATTTTTAAAATATCTGAAAACAGTTTGGTATTACAAAAAGCCCTCCTAGCAGTATTGCCATCATTGCTACTACCACTGCCGTTCTGTTTTGGCTTACTTACATTAAGACCTAATTCTGACCACAAGTTTTCTTGAATGTGCTGCTTGCGTAACTGTACAAGCTCTTTGTCCATACCTTTGACGTGCCACTTTTTTATATGAATTCTATAGGATACATTTAAAACAAATTCAAAAAAATCTAATCCACGCATGAAGTGGGCTAATTCCATATTGTAAATTCTCGCTTTTAACATTAAATATTGACGAATTAATATTTTTTGTATGCAATAATTGAGTCGGCTTGGCTCCACACAAAGAACAGGACTGGCATGAGTTGGTGCCAGTCAAAATGTTTAAGACTTTGCCATCAATAAGCGTGCAATGCATATCGTATTTGGTATGCACTATTTTGTTTTTGTAAATATACAAATGATCTTCAAGATTTGTAATCTGATTGACCAAATTGGATTTTTCATTAAGAATAAGGTCCGAGCTTTCCTTGGCAAATTCCAGTTTTAATGGCCGACAGAATCTAACAGACTGGGGTGTCCTATTAATCCATATTACTCGTTTCAATTCATCAATGAGTTTCAACGGAATGATTGTTGTTACAAACAAAGAATGGTCCAGAGAAGTAGGTTCATCAAATTGAAATTTTTGTTTGTAGCAGCTTTGGCCTGTTGAACCATCAAATCCATAGCTAACTATTAATTTACAATACGATATGTCCGATAAAGTCTCGAGAACCTCCTCTTGCATAGTAAAAATACGGTCCGTAGTATGATCCAGTAAGTGTTGTAAAGAAACTTCCGCTTTTGTTTCGGAAATACGGATTCCGGATGGTCTGCATTTTAGCTTGGCTTTCACAACTTCTAGATACGGAGGATAAATATCAGATCCATGCTGTTTATTCAACAATTTGATGTTTATGTATTGCTGTTTCGTGAACCCATTTTCTATGAGGAACGCCAACGCTCTTTCCGGGCTGATTGGGATCAGCGGATTTGCTTCAAGTTTTTTTCTAACATCGCTAATGTTAAGTCCTTCATCACCCGTAGTTTTGTTTAATAAGAAAGCAACATCTTTTTTATTCGATTTCCTTGCCGAAATCGAAGCAGCGTGTATTAAGAGTGGAGTTTCGTAATTTTCCTTTGACGCGAGCTCTGATGCTAACATTCTTTTTAAACGACATCCTGCATTTTCATAATTTAAACATTTACGTCCAGCTTTATTTGGAGACGTCTCGTGCTCACCAAATGTAATTACAACATTGCCATCAAGCCAAGTAGAATGTTTAACTTTAAATCGATCTAACATTCGATTGCATTTCAACAAACATTTTTTTATGTAGTGAATAAATTCCTCGACTTCTTTTTGGATAATTTTTTGAAGATCTTCATTCACATTGTTGTTAAAAGATTCGGCAATAAACGATATCACAGCGTCTTCTTGGCGGTTGTTGCAGCTCCAAATTTCGAGCAGCACTGAGCGTCTAAACTTAAGCGCACTTACAACATGTCAATTTTCAGGAAAAGGGGCAAAAACGGGCAAAAGTTATTAATTGGACCTTATAGTATAAGGTTTAGTTAATTACCCTTAAGTAAAACTGCCGAGGCCTAGCGAGGACTGTTAAAGTAATACTCCACAGAACACAAACATATTTGTTAGGGTTAAGCTAAAAATACGAATGAACAACACATTGCACAGTTACACAAAAACACAGAAGTATACAAAATCACTTCGGACACTTATTATACATACCTTTATTAACTTTTTCCATAGTAACTTTTAATTAATGCGATTAACAAACAAATTTAATACAGCTGAAAAGTTGCGATCTATTTGGCGCGCTTTTTCACGCTGCAATGCAACTCTGAATCAGCTGACTTTGTAAAATTATCAAATAATAGGGGTACTCAACAAAAATTAAAAAAAAATATTTTGATTCTATCTAATGATTTTAGAATTGGGAAAAAATATTTGTTTGGCGATTTGAGACAACAAAAAAATTTGATTAATGCCAAGATATCGTAATTTTTTCCCATAGTGCAGTGGTAAGAGACAGAGTATAAAAAATAAAAAGCAAAATATTGCTTAATAAATAAAAAGTGCGTGCGACCGAGTTAAATAAAGGCAGTTTGGCTAGTCGAGCAACTGCAATAATTTCGGCGGCGGTAAAAAAAATAATTGCAGAATTGATGTGTGGCGTATTCGAAGCCCTAATATCGAAAAAAAAAGTTAAAAGTGTATATATAGTTGCAAGTCGGCAACTACAAACAGCAGCAGAGCAACAAGATAGTTGCAAAGAAGAGGCAGCTAAGACGAGAAAATCTGGTGCGATGACCGGCACCGGGACCGCCTGAGCTCATAGGCCCTGGACAACAGCAGCTGAGCAACGACACAGCAAAAATGAAGTAAGTAAGTCGTCTCGCCGACTTAGGTATACCATACACCAGTAAAGCAAATATTTTAAATTTATTAAACAAATGCATTTTCACATGGTTTTTATTACAAGCATATCTTAGAATCTCCCTCACTCAAGTATACGAGCACCCTAGCGCCCCCACCAGCCAACGTCCAACTACGGCCTTATGGAAAAATGTTTATATGCATAACTTGGTTGTTTTATGTCCGATTTTGGTGTTTGGTGGGTGTTTGGCTGGGTATTAGTATCAAATTCAAGTGTGCCAAATTTGATTACAAAAGGTAGAAAATTACGTGAGATAATCGAGTTTTTCCAAATTACGGGGGCGGAAAGGGGCGTGGCAAAATCGTTGCATATACAATATATGCGCATTTATTAAACAAATACACAAACCAAATTTGGTGCCTCTAGCTATTATAGTCTTTAAGAAAATCAAATTTGTTTAAATTTCGTGGGCGGAGGGGGGCGTGGCAAATTTTTTTTGCAACATATTTGTGCGCGCCTTCTAAAGGATTAATCATACTAAATTTGATGTCTTTAGCTATTATAGTCTTTAAGAAAATCAAATTTGTTTAAATTTCGTGGGCAGAGGGGGGCGTGGCAAAAATTTGAAATAAACTTGACCACCGTAGGTACTACACGAGTCTACGTACCAAATTTGGTGACTATAGCAATGTCAGCAAGTCAGAAAAACCAGGCACTAGTAAGTCGGTGTTAGTTGAAGCAGAAGGAAATATTTCAGAAATGTTTGAGGATAGCAAAGGAGAGTCGCGAGGGAAGGCGACCTCCAGTAATGAAAACGCTAGTGGTAATCAGGAGATATTTATGGATAAAGTCCGACAGTTCCAGGAATATTTGGATAGGGTAACCAAAGATTTATGCACTATAAATAATTCAACAGGCAATGAGGCATGCATAATATATATTAATAAGATCAATTATTTATGGGAGACAGTACAGGCGTGCCAGATTGTGTTGAAAGATGCAAAATTTAAAAATACTATGGAGGGTTTAGAATTCGATGTTCGGAATTCTGTATCAGTGTTAGAAATGAAAAGAAACAAGAAGGAAAGTAAGATTGAGAATGTAACCGTGAGAGGCGAACTACCGGTGTTGCCGAAAATACAGGTACCCACGTTTTCTGGAGAACCTAGAGAATGGGACCTGTTTGTAGAATTATTTGTGGAACTGATTGAAAAAAGAGAGGATTTAAGTCAATTATTTAAAATCCGCGTTAAAGGGGGAAGCATGGTAGCTCATCTCAGGTTCAGCTGATAACTATTGTGCTGCTTGGGAATTGTTAACCAAGCGGTATGAAAATAATCGGAGGGTATTTTCCGAACAATTAAGTCGGATCGTTGATTTACCGATGATCAACAATGTCAGTTTACTTAATTAAAATAAAAGCAAATTTTCCGATGAAATTGACGTAATATTCGCACAACTCCTACTAAGGAAATTTGACAGAGAGACTCTACAATTATATGAGAGTCAAATTAGAAAAACAAAGCAGATACAATTGCTATCTGATGTCATGGAAAACTTGGAGCAAAGATATTGCTCGCTAAGTGCCATGAGCAAAGAAGAGAAAAAACCAATACAAACTGTTTTAAATTATGCATAAATTATGCGATTTGCAAAATTGCCGGGCATAAAGCGTGTAAGTGCTATAAGTTTTAAGGATTGCTTGAACCATTCAAGCAAAAAGGTGTGCACTAATGAAATGGTCTGTTCATTGTGCAGTAAGGAACACCATACCTTACTCCATTTTGACGAAGAACAGGAGAAAGTAAATACTTGTGTAACCGCACAACCAACACTGTTGGCCACAGCTGTAATACAAGTAAAAAATGTAAATGGAGGATATAAGACTCTAAGAGCCCTTATTGAATGTGGTTCACAGAGCACCATGTTGTCTGAAGAGGCCGCTGAAATATTAAAATTACCTAAAATTAAACAATATACAGAAATAAGTGGCGTGTCCTCAATAAAATCCAATAAATCTTAAAAAGGGGAATTACAAAGATTGATGGCCTGCTGTTCAATTTGGTTGGATCGTCTCGGGATGCACCAAATCAAATCAGAATAAATCTGTAGTGGCAACAACAATAGATGTCACAGGTTTTGAACAACGTTGGGAGAGGAAAGGTAAATTTCAAAATAAAAACAACACAATTGTTTAAGAATAAACATCGTGTTCATCTGAACTGGCTTCACCAAATCAGATGCACTAAAGAAAATACAATACAACTGTACCTTTGTACCAAACAACTAACCTAGCATATGACTAGAAATACAATCTGCCACACGCGGTGTGGGAAAAACACTTGTAATTCTAAACTAACCCAAAAGATCACAACGACAGGATGTCAAGTAGCCGACGATGTGCCCAAAATAATAATTTTTCAACCCCCGAATACGTGGGTGTGGATCTAAAATAAGATCTTCTAAGAACAATTGTTACCTACTAGAGCCTAAGATAATTCCTATATAAACTCCGTACTTTTGTAAATAAAATCAGTTCATATTTTGAATTCAACGAATGAAGATTGGGTTATTTTCCTTCTCTCCGGGATTTCCTATTCATTTTGGTCCTTCGAGCCGGATTCATTTTGGTCCTTCGAAAAAAGGAACTCTGCAGTTTTCCCCCACCAGTGGTAAGAGACTCAGAGTGTGAATCAGCTCCTTAAAGTCTGAATTCTTATGCAAGTGTAAATGCTAAGATCAGCTATAGGTAGCAAAATAAATTAACTCTTGTTTTCCCCCACCAGTGGTAAGAGACAGAGGATAATATAAAAGGCAAAATTTTGCTTAATAAATAAAAAGTGCGTGCGTCCGATTTTAAAGTCAGTTTGGCTAGTGGAGCAACTGTAGTAATTTCGGCGGCGGGAGTTTTGTGTGTGGCGTATTCGAAGCCCTAATATCGAAAGTAAAAAAAAAAAGAGTTGACTAGTGTACACATACACTATATACAGTTGCAAGACAGCAACTAGAAATAGCAGCAGAGCAACAAGATAGTTGCAAAGAAGACGCGACTGGAGGCGAGGCAAATGTAAAACGGCGAACTACCAGCAAACTATCGGCAAACCCTACCCATTGGCAGACAAGCAGTAGCAGAATATCGGCAAAACCTACTTGGCAAACCCTACTTGGCGGACAACGGTGGCGAACGGTGTCAACAGGATCATCAGATAAGATATAAATTAAGATAGTTATAAGTACATCTATCTATTTTTATTAGAATAAGCATTTTTAAGAACATTTGTCGCCTCGAGTATCGAGCCTAGAGTCTAAGAGTTCATTTATATATACAACACTTTTTCAAATAAAATCAGTTCATATTTTGAATTCAACGAATGGAGACTGGGTTAATTTCCTACTCTCCGGAATTCCCTATTCATTTTGGTCCTTCGAGAAAAGGAACTCTGTAGATTTCCCCCACCAGTGGTAAGAGACTCAGAGGGTGAATCAGTGCCTTTAAGTCTGAATTCTTATGCAAGTGTAAATGCTAAGATTAGCTAAAGGTAGCAAAAATAAAATAACTCTGTTCTCCCCCACCAGTGCAAAGAAGAGGCTGCTAATACGAGAAAATCTGGTGCGATGACCGGCACCGGTACCGCCTGAGCCCATAGGCCCTGGACAACAGCAGCTGAGCAACAATAAAAAAAAAAGAAGTAGAATCATCACATGGCGGAATGGACACACATGGTCTGGAAAAAAAAAAATGAAATCTGAGTGAGTAGAGGTGATGAGCAATGCCAAGACGTAGCGGAGTTAAGAATAGGCTAAAACAAAGGAAAGTCGAACTCCTTAAGCTACTGTTTGCCACCAACACAACAATTAGTTGGGCAAAGGCAAATGAATTACAAACTGAACTAGACAACATCGAGCTGATTCAGCAAAAATTAAAGCAAAAAGGCTCAACTTCTACAAAAATTACGCCTAAAAATATAAAAGTTTTTAATACATACGAATCCCAAAAAGCAGAACCCAAGAAGAAAATCCAGACCACACCAAAGAAGAAGTGCCCGGCGGACTGCCCTGGACCATTATATTCGCCATATTGCAAGTACACCTGTGTCAAGAGGACCAGCATCGGCGCCTGTGCGAAGACCAGCACCGGCACCGTCTAGCGCGACAAGCTAGACCCGGAGCCACGAGATCTGAGAAACCAACATCGGCGCCCCAACAGCCTGTGCGAAGACCAGCACCGGCAACGTCTAGCGCGACAAGCTAGACCCGGAAACTGTAGGACCGGTAGCGCTACAAAAGAGCACCCAACAATCAAATACATCATAAATTAAAAATTAAAAAATAAATATGTTACTATGTTAAACTGAGCAATAATTGCGTTGCTCGGTCTAGAGTGTGGCCCATAAAGCCACACGCCAAATAGACAGGAGATCACTGCAATGATCGAGTAGGGAAAGTAAAAAAAAACCAGAGGGCCGGGGCTAACTTCGACCGCGTCAAAGTTTGTATACCCTTGCATCTTTTTTAGTAACTCTATAGCCATTACAGGAAAAAACATTTTATCTAAAAAGGCTAATGTTTGCGAAAGAACGGCCTACAATCTTCGGAAGTAACGAAGATATTAATCAAAGTCACTGTTTTCCACCGATCGTTCCTATGGGAGCTATATGATATAGTCACCCGATCTTCATCAAATTCGGCATAGGCATTAAAATATATAGGCCGATATATTAAACTGACAAATGTTAAATTTGAAAGCAATCGCATCAAAAGTAACGAAGTTATTGACAAAAGTCACTGTTTTTGACCGATCGTTCCTATGGGAGCTATATGATATAGTCATCCAATCTTGATCAAATTTGGCACAGTGTTTTATAGTTACAATAAACTTACTTATATTAAATTTCACGACAATAGCTTAAAAAGTAATGAAGTTATTGAGAAAAGTCACTGTTCGTGACTTTGCCGTTTGTATGGGAGCTATATGATATAGTCACCCGATCTTGATCAAATTTGGCACAATTATTAATAAGAACACAAAACTGACCAATACCAACTTTTATGGCAATTGCTGATAAAATAACGAAGTTATTGAGAAAAGTCACTGTTCGTGACTTTGCCGTTTGTATGGGAGCTATATGATATAGTGGTCCGATCCGACTGAATCCGAGATATACAAACCCTGCAGTATATACAAGCCTACGTGCAAAGTTTCAGCTCTGTAGCTCTTACGGTCTAGGAGGAGTTCGCATCGATCCAGACGGACGAACGGACGGACGGACGGACGGACGGACGGACATGGTTATTTGAACTCGTCTCGTCGTGCTGATCAAGAATATATATACTTTATATGGTCGGAGATGCTTCCTTCTATGCGTTGCACACTTCTGACCAAAATTAATATACCCTTTTTGCAAGGGTATAAATATATACAAACCAGAGGGCCGGGGCTAACTTCGACCGCGTCAAAGTTTGTATACCCTTGCAAGTTTGGTAGTAACTCTTTTATCTAAACTAATTGTTTTATCTTAAAAGGGTAATGTTTGCGAAAGAACGGCCTTCAATCTTAGCATAGGATATAACGAACTTTCTGATGAAAGTCACTGTTTTCCACCGATCCTTCCTATGGGAGCTATATGATATAGTTACCCGATCTTTACCAAATTCGGCACAGTCATTAACAGATATATTAAACTGACAAATGTTAAATTTGAAAGCAATCGCATCAAAAGTAACGAAGTTATTGACAAAAGTCACTGTTTTTGACCGATCGTTCCTATGGGAGCTATATGATATAGTCACCCGATCTTGATCAAATTTGGCACAGTGGTTTATAGTTACAATAAACTTATTTATATTAAATTTCACGACAATAGCTTAAAAAGTAACGAAGTTATTGAGAAAAGTCACTGTTCGTGACTTTGCCGTTTGTATGGGAGCTATATGATATAGTCACCCGATCTTGATCAAATTTGGCACAATTATTAATAAGAACACAAAACTGACCAATACCAACTTTTATGGCAATTGCTTATAAAATAACGAAGTTATTGAGAAAAGTCACTGTTCGTGACTTTGCCGTTTGTATGGGAGCTATATGATATAGTCACCCGATCTTGATCAAATTTGGCACAATTATTAATAAGAACACAAAACTGACCAATACCAACTTTTATGGCAATTGCTTATAAAATAACGAAGTTATTGAGAAAAGTCACTGTTCGTGACTTTGCCGTTTGTATGGGAGCTATATGATATAGTGGTCCGATCCGACTGAATCCGAGATATACAAACCCTGCAGTATATACAAGCCTACGTGCAAAATTTCAGCTCTGTAGCTCTTACGGTCTAGGAGGAGTTCGCATCGATCCAGACGGACGGACAGACGGACGGACGGACGGACGGACGGACATGGTTATTTGAACTCGTCTCGTCGTGCTGATCAAGAATATATATACTTTATATGGTCGGAGATGCTTCCTTCTATGCGTTGCACACTTCTGACCAAAATTAATATACCCTTTTTGCAAGGGTATAAAAATACATACATATAAGTAAATACATATTGAAAATAAATCAATTTATTGTCAAACTTACTTACATACACCATACAAAATGTTTCTTAACAACACTGAAAAGTTGTTAGGTAAGCAGTTAGAGTTGCATACCAGGATAAGGCAGTTAGAAGCACTAGATCCCAGAAACATAACTAGCAAGATGATCGAGGAAGTAAAAGAGATTAGGAATCGATGGTTACCTAATCTTTGAAATATCTTAGAATGTTTATTGATTAAGTGATATTGATATTACATAAGTATATCTCGCAAGTTTATAATGCGTGTGCTTGCTGCGAACGACCGGCTGGACTGCCATTCGGGCGTCAAGAATAGAGTTGCCAGATGGCTTACGTATGATAGGGCTGCATACACAACACCCCTTAACACCCAGATGACTCATAGAATTGAGTGGGTCGTCTCATGCGAGCAGAACGTCGTAGCATCGGTGAGGCATACAATGACTGTGGATCATCTTGAATAGGACTCTCTGGCCTAGAGTGGTTACTGGAAACAGGATCTTCCGTGTTGTCATCAGTTGCTGATGGTGCTTGATGTGATATGTTTACATCTATTTGTTCAACTCGGCTTCGAATTTGGTTATAATGACGCTTCATTATGCGATTGTCTGTCAAACGAACTTTGTAAGACACTGGTCCTGTTTGCTCGGATATGTAGGCTTCTATCCATTTTGGGCCCGGTGCATAGTTTCGTACCCAAACGGATTTGCCTGTATCAAAACATTTCGATTGATTAATAAATGGCTCTGCTCCATTAGAAATTTCTTGTGGCTGTAGTTTATCAAAGTAGGACTTTAACTCCCGATTCAACAACAGCTGAGCTGGCGAGCGATTTGTCGTTGCATGTGGAGTTATGTGTTGATTAAACAAAAATCGAGCAAGGCTTAGATCCATATTATTGTTCGGAGATAGTTTTTTAAGGTAGTTTTTGGTGGTCTGCACCATTCGCTCTGCTTGGCCGTTTGTTGCTGGGTGAAACGGTGCTGATCTAATGTGTCGAATTAGATTGTTGTGGAGGAATGCCTTGAACTCCTCGGAGGTAAATGCTGTGCCATTGTCTGACACTAACTGATCTGGTAACCCATGCGTAGCGAACAGTTGCCTGAGAACTTTGATTGTAGCCGCTGTAGAAGTGGAGCTAACAACCGCAACCTCTAGCCATTTTGAGTAAGAATCCACGACCAGAAGAAAGGTTTTCCCTTGAAAAGGTCCTGCAAAGTCGATGTGTAGACGGGACCACGGCCGCTTGGCTGACTCCCAATGATGCACCGGTGCCTCTGAATGATCGTTACGATTCTGCTGGCATGGAATACATTTCTTAACAATGAGCTCAATCTCTGCGTCAATGTTTGGCCACCAAACATAGCTACGCGCTAACGCCTTCATTTTTACAATGCCTGGATGAGCGGCATGTAGAGCAGCTAAAATTGTTGCTCTGGATTTCGGTGGAACTACGGCGCGATTTCCCCAAATCAAAACTCCTTTATTTGTAGATAGCTGTTCCCGACGGCAATAGTATGGATATGCAATATCTGATTGCTCCAATTTCATGTCAGGCCATCCCCTTAACACCCAGTTTGATACTTTCGCCAATAAGGGGTCCTTCGATGTTTGAGCGGCAATCGCCTCAGCACTTATGATTGGCGTTGCTGCTAATTCGATCATAAGCACATCGTCTGTGCTCACAGCGTCCGATGCTGCTGACAGTGGACAACGACTTAGAAAATCCGCATTGCCCATTTTTACTCCGGAGCGGTGTACTAGCTCGAAAGTATATGCTGACAGGAACAAAGATCGACGTAGCATCTGATTTGAAATTATGTTTGGGATTGCTTTCGATGTGGTGAAAATACCCAGCAGAGGTCGATGATCGGTGATTAGTGTGAAAGTACGACCGTAGACATAGTTGTGGAACTTCTTTACTCCTGCTACCAAGGCAATAGCTTCTCGATCAATCTGAGCATAATTTCGCTCAGCTTTGGATAAGGTACGGGAGTAAAAAGCGATGGGTTTCTCCGCTCCATTCGGCATTTTGTGACTTAAAACTGCACCGAGTCCATATGGCGACGCATCACAAGCTAGAACTAGTGGCAATGAACCATCATAATGCACTAGTACGTCGTCTGACCCAATAAGTTCCTTAAGTGTAGAAAAAGCCTTCTCACACTGTTTGTCCCACCTCCAAGTTGCATTTTTATCCAAAAGACGATGTAAGGGTTCTGCCACTGTTGCTTTATGTGGCAAAAATGAGTGATAAAAATTTAGTAGTCCTAAGAAAGCCTGCAACTGCTTTTTATCCTTAGGTTCTGGTGCGTCTTTGATTGCCGAGACTTTATCGGCACATGGTCTTATACCAGTTGAGTCAATTTTGAACCCTAAAAACTCAACGAATGGTACTCCGAATTGGCATTTGTCCTTGCGTAGTCGCAGTCCCGCTTTATCAAAACGTATAAACAGTTCCTGTAATCTAGTTGCCAATTCCGTTTCCGTTTTTCCCATTATTACAATGTCATCAAAATATGGTAAGACTCCGGAAATATTCTGTACCACATTCTCAATACAGCCTTGAAAAATGCCTGGTGCTGATGAAATGCCGAATTGCAATCGAGTAACTTTGAATGCACCCTTATGTGTACTGATTGTTTGCAGCAAAGACGAGTTTTCGTCGACTACTAACTGCTGATAAGCTTGAGCCAGATCAATTTTGGCAAAAATCGATCCACCTTCGATAGATGCCAGCAAAGTGTTGATCGCCGGTATTTGATGGCAGTGCGGCTTAACCGCTTTGTTTAAAGTTGATTTATAGTCGCCGCAAATACGAATTGAACCGTCCTTCTTGATAACTGGTACAATAGGAGTGGCCCAATCTGAATACTCCACAGGTTTAAGAATCCCTTGCTTGCATAGGCGATCCAGCTCCTCTTCGACTAGTCCCTTTAGAGAATATGGAATTCGGCGTGGAGGTAGTCGCACTGGTGGCACTGTTGCATCAATGTTTAATGTGACTGGCGGACCAGTGTAACAACCAAGTTCTGTTGAGAATAAGTGTTCGAACTTATTCAGAATGCATGCGATCTGTACGTCACTGCCCACTGAATGTATGCCCTTGATACTGATGCCTAGTGGGTCAAACCAGTTGCAACCCAGAAGGTCGCTACAACCGCTTTTAGTGACGATGACTGGTAGATTATCAATATTACGACCGTTGTAATGAATTGATACATCAAAAACTCCTAGTATCTGGATTGGGTTGTGTTGGTAGTCACTAAACCCCGGATCGTAGTTGTAAACCTTAGGCTTGTTTGTTGGCCAGATACGATCATAAGTCCGCAACGTCATCATAGTTACGTCAGATCCAGAATCCACTTCAAAAGTACACGATTTTCCATTAATCTGTACCGTGATACGTTTCTTCAGGCTCACCAGATTAGATATGAGGTTTACCGATTTTCCGCGTGAATTTTTGCCCTTTACTGGATGAACATCGTTCGACGATTCATTATTCCGGCAGACACGCTTAAGATGGCCCTTCCGGCCACAGCCGTGACATATTGCTTCACGATAAGGGCATTGCTGCCGGCCGTGTGGACCGGCACAACCCGCACATTGTTGTCCTTTTCCTTTATGTGGTTGTTGAGGGCGCTGTGATTTGATGCTGTGGATAGTCTCATTAGGCTGTCTGATAGCCTTTGCACTCGCTGCTGCAGCTTCACTAGTAGTTGCTCTCTCCAAAACTTTCTGCACTGTCAATTCAGTGTCTGCAAGAAAACTTCTCTGTAAGCTTTCATCCCTCATGCCGCATACAAAACGATCACGCAGCATTCTGTCCAACGCTGCTCCAAAATTGCAACCCACTGCCAATGCCCGCAGCGCTGCGAGATAGTTTCCGACGGTCTCGTCCGGATGTTGATCACGTTTGTGAAAATGATAAAATGCAGCGATTTCCGATGGACGTGGACAAAGATGATCAGTTAGAATCTTCTCAATTTGGTCTAACGGTAATGTACTGACCTGGTTTGGAAACGCCAATGATGTCAAAAGATCGTAGACTGGTGCTCCGACCAATGTGAGGAAAGATGCTTTTTTGCGACCCTCGTCTTTGACATCATTGGCAAGCAGGAACAATTTAAATCGCTCCAAATATGAGCCCCATTTATTTGGCTGCCCCAAATCAAACGGTTCCAAACTTCCAACTGTCGTCATAATTGGGTTCCGTTGAGTATATTTAGCACTCGTAGAATCAATTACTTCCTTCTTTTCCTCAAAAACGCCGGCCAATCTAATCTCTCCAAATTCACCAGCAAGCGACTCTGCCATGCAAATGTGTGTGTAAACGTTTGCAAAATTTCACCACAGCATGTATATGTAAACGTATATGTATGCTTTTGTGCGTGACAATTTTTTGATATTTTGCGTCAATAATTCCAAGTTTATTTCGGATGATAATTAGTATCCCATCCTCGTCGCCAGTTTGAAATATCTTAGAATGTTTATTGATTAAGTGATATTGATATTACATAAGTATATCTCGCAAGTTTATAATGCGTGTGCTTGCTGCGAACGACCGGCTGGACTGCCATTCGGGCGTCAAGAATAGAGTTGCCAGATGGCTTACGTATGATAGGGCTGCATACACAACATAATCATAACAAATTGCTACAGCAAGGGAATTTCAATCATCAGTATTTCACAGATAAAATACATGAAGGAATGTTAAAGATAGTTGCCAAAATAATAGCTACAGGAGAGTCAGAAAAACTAGGCACTAGTAGGTCAGTGTTAGTTGAAGCAGAAGCGAATATGTCAGAAATGTTTGATGATAGCAAAGGAGAGTCGCGAGGAAATGCGACCTCCAGTAATGAAAACGCTAGTGGTAACCACGAGATATTTATGGATAGAGTCCGACAGCTCCAGGAATATTTGGATAGGGTAACCAAAGATTTACGCACTATAGATAATTCAACAGGCAATGAGGCATGCATAATATATATTAATAAGATTAATTATTTATGGGAGAAAGTACAGGCGTGAAAGATGCAAAATTTAAAAATACTATGGAGGATTTAGAATTCGATGTTCGGAATTCTGTATCAGTGTTAGAAATGAAAATAAACAATAAGGAAAGTAAGATTGAGAATGTATCCGTGAGAGGCGAACTACCGGTGTTGCCGAAAATACAGGTACTCACGTTTTCTGGAGAACCTAGAGAATTGGACCTGTTTGTAGAATTATTTGTGGAACTGTTTGAAAAAAGAGAGGATTTAAGTCTTGCTCTTAAGTTCAATTATTTAAAATCCGCGTTAAAGGGGGAAGCGAGGAGCATGTTAGCTCATCTATTATCAGGCTCAGCTGATAACTATAGTGCTGCTTGGGAATTGTTAACCAAGCGGTATGAAAATAATCGGAGGGTATTTTCCGAACAATTAGGTCGGATCGTTGATTTACCGATGATCAACAATGTCAGTTTACTTAATTAAAATAAAAGCAAATTTTCCGATGAAATTGACGTAATATTCGCACAACTCCTACTAAGGAAATTTGACAGAGAGACTCTACAACTATATGAGAGTCAAATTAGAAAAATAAAGCAGATACAATTGCTATCTGATGTCATGGAATACTTGGAGCAAAGATATTGCTCGCTAAGTGCCATGAGCAAAGAAGAGAAAGAACCAATACAAGCTGTTTTAAATTATGCATAAATTATGCGATTTGCAAAATTGCCGGGCATAAAGCGTGTAAGTGCTATAAGTTTAAAGGATTGACACCTACTGAAAGGTATGAAACAGCCAAAAAGGAGCAGCTTTGCATAAGGTGCTTGAACCATTCAAGCAACAAGGTGTGCACTAATGAAATGGTCTGTTCATTGTGCAGTAAGGAACACCATACCTTACTCCATTTTGACGAAGAACAGGAGAAAGTAAATACTTGTGTAACCGCACAACCAACACTGTTGGCCACAGCTGTAATACAAGTAAAAAATGTAAATGGAGGATATAAGACTCTAAGAGCCCTTATTGAATGTGGTTCACAGAGCACCATGTTGTCTGAAGAGGCCGCTGAAATATTAAAATTACCTAAAATTAAACAATATACAGAAATAAGTGGCGTGTCCTCAATAAAATCCAATAAATCTTAAAAAGGGGAATTACAAAGATTGATGGCCTGCTGTTCAATTTGGTTGGATCGTCTCGGGATGCACCAAATCAAATCAGAATAAATCTGTAGTGGCAACAACAATAGATGTCACAGGTTTTGAACAACGTTGGGAGAGGAAAGGTAAATTTCAAAATAAAAACAACACAATTGTTTAAGAATAAACATCGTGTTCATCTGAACTGGCTTCACCAAATCAGATGCACTAAAGAAAATACAATACAACTGTACCTTTGTACCAAACAACTAACCTAGCATATGACTAGAAATACAATCTGCCACACGCGGTGTGGGAAAAACATTTGTAATTCTAAACTAACCCAAAAGATCACAACGACAGGATGTCAAGTAGCCGACGATGTGCCCAAAATAATAATTTTTCAACCCCCGAATACGTGGGTGTGGATCTAAAATAAGATCTTCTAAGAACAATTGTTACCTACTAGAGCCTAAGATAATTCCTATATAAACTCCGTACTTTTGTAAATAAAATCAGTTCATATTTTGAATTCAACGAATGAAGATTGGGTTATTTTCCTTCTCTCCGGGATTTTCTATTCATTTTGGTCCTTCGAGCCGGATTCATTTTGGTCCTTCGAAAAAAGGAACTCTGCAGTTTTCCCCCACCAGTGGTAAGAGACTCAGAGTGTGAATCAGCTCCTTAAAGTCTGAATTCTTATGCAAGTGTAAATGCTAAGATCAGCTATAGGTAGCAAAATAAATTAACTCTTGTTTTCCCCCACCAGTGGTAAGAGACAGAGGATAATATAAAAGGCAAAATTTTGCTTAATAAATAAAAAGTGCGTGCGTCCGATTTTAAAGTCAGTTTGGCTAGTGGAGCAACTGTAGTAATTTCGGCGGCGGGAGTTTTGTGTGTGGCGTATACGAAGCCCTAATATCGAAAGTAAAAAAAAAAAGAGTTGACTAGTGTACACATACACTATATACAGTTGCAAGACAGCAACTAGAAATAGCAGCAGAGCAACAAGATAGTTGCAAAGAAGACGCGACTGGAGGCGAGGCAAATGTAAAACGGCGAACTACCAGCAAACTATCGGCAAACCCTACCCATTGGCAGACAAGCAGTAGCAGAATATCGGCAAAACCTACTTGGCAAACCCTACTTGGCAAACCCTACTTGGCGGACAACGGTGGCGAACGGTGTCAACAGGATCATCAGATAAGATATAAATTAAGATAGTTATAAGTACATCTATCTATTTTTATTATAATATACTTATATCGATATCCTAATATACGCATAAGACAAAAATGTTTCCTACCAAAACTGAAAAATTTTTAGGGAAGCAACACGCGTTGCACAAAAGATTAAAAAAATTAGAAGAGATAGATGCTAGTAAGTTAACTAGCAAGATTCTTAATGAGGTAACTGAGATTCAGAAGCAATGGATTAGTTACCATAGCCAAATGCTACAGAGTGGAGTAAACGAACACTACTATTTCACAGATGGAAAGTATGAGGAAGGTTTAGATATGACAGCCAGATTATTAGCCAAAGGAGAGTCAAGCAGGCAGGGCACTGTTGATTCGGAAAACAGTGAAGCAGATGCAACGGTGTTTGAAAAGTTGGATGATAGCAAAGGAGAGTCGCGCGGGAATGCGACCTCCAGTAATACAGACGCTAATGATAACCAGGAGATATTTTTGGGTAGAGCCCGACAGCTCCAGGAATATTTGGATAGAGTAACCAAAGATTTACGTACTATAGATAATTCAACAGGCAATGAGACATGCATAATATATATTAATAAGATCAATTATTTATGGTAGAAAGTACAGGCGTGCCAGGGTTTGACACAAAATGCTAAATTTAATAATGCTATGGATGATTTAGAATTCGATGTCCGGAATTCAGTATCAGTATTAGAAATGAAACTAAACAACAAGGAAAGTAAGATTGAGAATGTAACCGTGAGAGGCGAACTACCAGTGTTGCCAAAAATTCAGGTACCCACATTTTCTGGAGAGCCTCGAGAATGGGACCTGTTTGTGGAATTATTTGCGGAATTAATTGAAAAAAGGGAAGATTTAAGTATGACTCTTAAATTTAATTATTTAAAATCCGCGTTAAAGGGCGAAGCAAGGAGCATGGTAGCCCATCTATTGTCAGGTTCAGCTGACAATTATAGTGCCGCTTGGGAATTATTAAACAAGCGATATGAAAATAATCGGAGGGTATTTTCCGAACAATTAAGTCGGATCGTTGATTTACCGATGATCAACAATGAATCCACAAAAGGTGTAAAAGGAGTGATTGACATAATTAATGAGTCAATACACTTAATTAAAATTAAAGCAAATTTGTCCGATGAAGTTGACGTAATAGTCGCTCAACTCATACTTCGGAAATTTGACAGGGAGACTCTACAATTATATGAGAGTCAAATTAGAAAAACAAAGCAGATACAATTGCTATCTGATGTCATGGAGTACTTAGAGCAAAGGTATTGCTCGCTAAGTGCCATGAGAAAAGAAGAGAAAAAACCGCTACAAACTGTATTAAATTATGCGGAAGTCGAAGATAAATGTCCGATTTGCAAAATTGCCGGGCATAAAGCGTATAAGTGCTATAAGTTTAAAGGATTGACACCTACTGAAAGGTATGAAATAGCAAAAAAAGTGCAGCTATGCATAAGATGCTTGAACCATTCAAGCAATAAGGTGTGCACTAATGAAATGGTCTGTTCATTGTGTAGTAAGGAACACCATACTTTACTTCATTTTGACGAAGAACAGGAGAAAGTAAATACTTGTGTAACCGCACAACCAACACTGTTGGCCACAGCTGTAATACAAGTCAAAAATGTAAATGGAGGATATAAAACTCTAAGAGCCCTTATTGATAGTGGTTCACAGAGCACCATTTTGTCTGAAGAGGCCGCTCAAATATTAAAACTACCTAAAATTAAACAGTATACAGAAATAAGTGGCGTGTCCTCAATAAAATCTAATAAATCAAAATATAAGGTAAAAATAGATGTAAAGACGAGAAATCCTTGGAAAGGACATCTAAAGGTTGAGGCAATTGTGTTGCCAAAGTTAATGAAAACTCTTCCATTAAAAATTGCAAACGTGGATATGTCAAAATGGCAAACTTACGTGCTAGCTGATCCTAGCTTCAATAAACCTGGTAGGGTTGATATAATAATGGGGGTAAACGTATATACCCAAATCTTAAAAAGGGGAATTACAAAGATTGATGGCCTGCTAGGCCAAAATACTCAATTTGGTTGGATCGTCTCGGGATGCACCAAATCAAATCAGAATAAATCTGTAGTGGCAACAACAATAGATGTCAACGTTGAACAACGTTGGGAGAGGAAAGGTAAATTTCAAAATAAAAACGACACAATCCCAAAGAAATGCAACAGCAAAACTCAAAAAATAAATTTATGGCCCCCCGGCAGGACCTCACATTGGAGGTAAAGTGAAAATTGGGGAACACAAAGTATATATTCCAAAATGAGGACATGCAGAAAGCAATGGGTCAATTAGATAATGATTATCTAAAAAATAATATCAAAAAAGTTTCCGGTAACAAATTGTCCGAAACTATAGTACCAAAAAGGCAGATATGGCAAAATATTTATAAAAGGACAACATTTAATGATAGCCAGAATAACCACTCAAGTTTTAGCAGTCAGCGATATTTAAAAATGGTGGAGCGAAGATCACATTGGTACAATTCAAAAAGGAAATATAGTTCTTTTTTAAATTCTCCACCTTATAAAAAGGCTAGAAGTCAGCACAGTAATACACATCAGGAATGGATAGATATCCCGAAACAGAAATCATTAGGTAATATGCCAAATATTATAAAAACCAGTAGAAGCCAACTCAGTAATACATACGGGAGAATTGCTAAGAATAGGAAGTCAGTGACAATGGCAAAGGAACATCAGATTGACTAGGTTCAACGTCCATCATGTAACTGGTCATGCTTCTTTAACAATAATTATCTTACTAATGATAGTTTAATAATAATTTGTATAAGACAACTAACTATAAAAATAATGTCCAAAACGCCGCATTTGGTGGCCCTTTGCAGAATGTTTAAGAATAAACATCGTGTTCATCTGAACTGGCTTCACCAAATCAGATGCACTAAAGAAAATACAATACAACTGTACCTTTGTACCAAACAACTAACCTAGCATATGACTAGAAATACAATCTGCCACACGCGGTGTGGGAAAAACACTTGTAATTCTAAACTAACCCAAAAGATCACAACGACAGGATGTCAAGTGGCCGACGATGTGCCCAAAATAATAATTTTTCAACCCCCGAATACGTGGGTGTGAGTCTAAAATAAGATCTTCTAAGAACAATTGTTACCTACTAGAGCCTAAGATAATTCCTATATAAACTCCGTACTTTTGTAAATAAAATCAGTTCATATTTTGAATTCAACGAATGAAGATTGGGTTTTTTAGTTGTGGTTCTAAATCCCTATTCAACAATTCTAAAGAAATACAACAGGAAAAATCAAGAAATAAATTTATGGCCCCCGGCAGGACCTCACATTGGAGGTAAAGTGAAAATTGGGGAAGAAAAAATCACAGAGCCAGTACAAAATGAGGATATTCAGAAAGCACTCGGTCAATTAGATAAGGATTATCTAAAAAATAATATCAAAATAGATGCCGGTAACAAATTGGCCGAAACTGTAGTACCAAAAAGGCAGATATGGCAAAATAATTATAAAAGAACAAAATTTAATAATAAACAGAATAACCACTCACATTTCAACAATCAGCGATATTTCAAAATAGTGGAGCAAAGATCACATTGGGACAAGTCAAAAAGTAAAGGTAGTTATTTTTTAATTTCTCCACCTTATAAAAAGGCTAGAAGTCAGCACAGTAATGCACATCAGGAATGGATAGATATCCCGAAACAGAAATCGTTAGGTAATATGCCAAATTCTATAAAAACCAGTAGAAGCCAGTTCAGTAATACATACGGCAGAATTGTTAAGAATAGGAAGTCAGTGAAAATCGTAAAGGAACATCAGATTGACTAGGTTGAACGTCCATCATGTAACTGGTCATGCTTCTTGAACAACAGTTATCTTACTAATGATGATATTAATAATAATTTGCATAAGATAACTAACTAACTATAAAAATAAAATCCAAAACGTCGCATTTGGCGGCCCTTTGCAGAATGTTTAAATTAAACATCGTGGTCAGCTGAAATGGCTTCACCAAATCAGATTGACCAAAGAAATATACAAAAACGAAACATAAACAGAAATAAGTCATAAAGATTCATATGGCAAGTATTGCTCAAAACCATACAACATGCATCCGCAATCTATCGACACTTTACACTTAAGACCAAAACGACGCATTATCAAGTCGCCAAACGCTGAGCATGAAATATAAACAAGTTTCAAACCCCGAAGACGTGGGGCATTAGAATAAGCATTTTTAAGAACAATTGTCGCCTCGAGTATCGAGCCTAAGTCTAAGAGTTCATTTATATATACAACACTTTTTCAAATAAAATCAGTTCATATTTTGAATTCAACGAATGAAGACTGGGTTAATTTCCTACTCTCCGGGATTCCCTATTCAGGCGTTTTTTAAACTTTGGTGGAATACAACTAACAAGGATCAACGAGTATTAATACTGGACTACATACACTAGGTAGATGAAATATTTACCTATCAGATGTATATGGTCCCAATATGCGGAGACCTGCGACACCGATGCGTAAGCCATAAAACTAAGGCAAACTCGCCTAAAAATGCGCTGCAGGTATAAGGAAGAAGAAGAGCGCATGCATATTGGCATGTAGCTTCTTTGAATTTAAATGATAACATTGCGTAATGCTGTTTTGCAAATACTACCTGTTTATATAAGTTAGCATGGACAAAGGAATATAGCTAACACTGCATTTGGCAGTGGCCACGATCGCTGGGTCAGCGATCCCACGGTCTGGGTAATATGAGCCGGCCCGCAAGACGTTGACCGCTGCTAGCGGCACGAGGCGCAGTGTCAGCATTCCGATGGCCAATGCTTAGGGTTCTTGGGTAGTTTATTTAATAATGTTCAGTTAGTTATAATCCCAACTCCAAGCGCACAAAACTGTGGCTTGCAACAAATCAAATATAAATAAATATAAATAAACATTTATATAACTGGCGCCCAACTTACACTAAAAGTGCCCAAAAATTTAAAAAACAATTCTAAGTAAAAATAGAATTGAAATAAAAAACAAAAAACCCAAGAATTTAAAAATAATTCTGAATAACGAACTAAACGGTAACTAAAAGTGCCCGAAAAGTTTAAAAACAATTCTAAGTGAAAATAGAATTGAAATAAAAAACAAACAAAAAAATAAAAACCCCAAAAAAGTTTAAACATTGTAGTGAACAAATTATCACTATAAAAATAAAGAAAAATAAAAAAACCAAAAAACAACAACATAGTCACGTCACTGGACTGGTGACGGCAGCGGCGAAGAAAAAATTGAAGACGAGAAGCAGCAACAACAAAACGGAAGGAAAACTCCAACAGAATACCGTCGGCCACAATCCAGCAATAAGAGGGCAGAGAAATTAAGCAACAGGAAAATGAAAATGTAAGTGAGATTTTTGTTGTCTAAATAAATTAATCGTGGATTGTGCAAATATTCAATAAATCGCTTAGCATTAGAGGTGGTTCTTAAACTAAAACGTTGAAGTTGACAATCTCTGTTTTAATTGAATCAAAAACAATTAACACTATTAAACGAAATATTTGTTCCCGTCTGTTCATGTGGAGAGATAACCGGAAAAATAGTGATAGTAGTGACGAAGAATTACTAAAGGTTATAAAAGGCAACGGTGAGCAAGTGAAAGATACGCACACCAATAATCAGAAAAATAGTGATAGTAGTGACGAGGAGTTGTTAAAGGTTATAAGAGGCAAAAGTGAGCAAGTGAAAGAAACACATAAAATGCCAACAACAGAGGAGGTGATGAAAATAGTGCAAGTGGCAGTGCAGACTGCGCTTGATCACCAGGCTGCACAGATGCAGTCTACTTTCACACAACAGTTAAACCACGAAATGGAGTCTTTAAGGACTCAGCTAGAAAGTTTAAGACCAGTCGCACCGGAGGTTGAGGTTTATAGGGATGCCGAAATCATCCCAGGAATAGAATGTAAGGAACCATTAGATATTGTTAGATCCTTGCCAGATTTTTATGGCAATCAAAACGAATACATTTCATGGCGCTCCGCAGCTTCATTCGCATGCGAACTATTTCGACCTTATAGGGGCAGTTCCGCCCTCTACCAAGCAGTAGGCATAATCAGGAATAAGGTAAAAGGTGCCGCTAGTTCCACTCAAGCATCATACAACACTGTAAAAAATGTCGATGCGATCATAGCTCGACTAGACTTCACCTACGCTGACAAAACACCCATTCGCGTTATTCAACAAAAATTACGACAGGGGGAACAATCGCTGTCTCAGTATTATGACGAGGTGGAAAAAACACTGACCCTCCTCACTAATAAAACGATAATGACACATGAGGCAGCGTCAGCGAACGTACTTAACGAGCAGTTTAGGTCCGATGCGCTATACTCCACCGCGCTAGCATTAGCGCACGAAGCTGAAGTAAGCCATGACTACGCAGCCTTCGCTGCTAGCTTTGCGCGGGCTACCGAGGAAAAAGCTCAGGGTCCCTTTGAACAAAAGAACCAAAATTTTCGAAACAATGCTAATCAGAATAAGACCTCGGAAAATAGCCAAGGGGCATACAAGAAGACTCCACATTATACTAGAGTTCAGGAAAAACAAAATAATAAAGGGAAGCCACCACAAAATTCTGGGGCTCAGGCGTCCTCAACACCAGAACCCATGGAGGTTGACTCCTCTTCAAAGTATAGGCAACCAACCAGGTATTCGGGAAAAAAGTACACAAAGTCTGGATTCGGGTCGAAAAAGAATCAACAGATCCATTTCACGCCTCAGAATCCCCCTGGAGAAGAAGCCTACGAGACACAAGCAGAGGCGAGCGTTCTGGCAGCTAGTGATGACCTGTCAGACAATGAAGAATCCTGTAATTTTTTAGGGAACACTCCCTTCTACCGTTCATCACGAGAACAGTAGGAGGAAAAACAATTAAATTACTTATCGATACGGGGGCCTCAAAATATTATATTCGTCCAATGGAGGTACTAAAATTCATCACCCCCGCAGAAAAACCATTTAATGTCAGATCCATACATGGGACCTCAAAGGTAACGGAAAAATGTCCGTACATATTTTCGGCCTTAAAGCACATTTCTTCTTGATAAATATCCCAGAAGATTTCGACGGCATAATTGGTTTCGACCTTTTAAAAAAGGTCGGAGCAACTATCAATCTGTTAAACAACCAAATAGTTACAAAAAATGGATCTGAAGCCATTAATTTTACCCGTTGCCCACAAGTAAATTTCATTTATATCGACGATGCAAACGTCCCGGCTGCGGTACTTAAGTCTTTCAACAAGATGATGGACGAAAGAGTAGGAGCGTTTGCAGACCCTGACGAGGCTCTGCCATACAACATATATACTGTAGCAACTATTCGAACAAATGGGGAGCCGGTATACACCAGACTATACCCACTCCCAATGGGCGTTACGGACTTTGTCAAAGCAGAAGTTTAACAACTTCTAGACCACGGTATAATTCGACCCTCAGAATCTCCCTACAATAATCCGACCTGGGTGGTCGACAAAAAAGGGACAGATGAAAACGGCTTCCATAAAAAGAGGCTAGTAATTGACTTTAGGAAACTAAATCAAAATACTAAAGATGACAAGTACCCTATTCCAATGATTTCAACAATCTTGTCGAACATGGGAAAGGCCCAATATTTTACAACATTGGACCTTAAATCGGGATTTCACCAAATAACACTAGCAGAAAAAGACAGGGAGAAAACTGCTTTTTCTGTCAATAATGGGAAGTATGAATTCTGCAGACTTCCCTTCGGTCTCAAAAATGCACCCAGTATTTTCCAGAGGGCCATCGATGACGTCCTTAGGGAAAAGATAAGTACAACATGCTACGTCTATATAGACGATGTTATTATTTTTTCCGAGACAAAAGAAGACCATGTTAGGGACATTGAATGGGTCCTTAAAAGCCTTCAGGACGCGGGGATGCGAGTATCACAGGAAAAATCCAAATTTTTTTAAAAAAGTGTGGAGTATCTGGGATTTATCGTATCTAGAGATGGTATCACAACCTCACCCGAAAAGGTTCAGGCAATCAAAAATTTTCCAATGCCAAGTACCCTTTTTAATCTCAGATCATATCTCGGCCTTGCCAGCTATTATCGCTGCTTCATAAAAGACTTCGCGAAAATCGCAGGTCCTCTTACAGATATTTTAAAGGGCGATAATGGAAAAGTTAGCAAAAACATGTCTCGAAAAATAAAAATCGACTTTACTTCAGAACAATTGCGGACATTCACCAAGCTAAAAGATATTTTAGCATCAGAAGAAGTTTTTTTGGCCTACCCAGATTATCGACAACCATTTGATCTTACCACAGACGCATCTGGTGATGGGCTAGGGGCTGTCCTTTCACAAAAAGGCAGACCAATTACCATGATATCCCGTAAATTACGTAATAACGAAAGAAATTTTGCGACTAACGAAAGAGAGCTTCTGGCCATAGTGTGGTCACTAAAAAACTTGAGAAACTACCTTTACGGGGTAAGAGACCTTAATATATTTGCCGACCATCAGCCATTAACCTTCGCCGTATCAGACAAAAATTCGAATGCGAAACTAATACGCTGGAAAGCATATATTGATGGACATGGCGCAAAAATAATTTATAAGCCAGGAAAGGAAAATTTCGTAGCAGATGCCCTTTCGCGTCAGAACATTAACGCTCTCGAAGCACCAGACTCAGAATCCGATAGGGCAACCTGCCATAGCACATTGGGCGCAAATGCCGATTTATCGGCATAAACTCCAAAAGAAAGATATGGACTTGAAATTTTGCAATTATGTTAAGATTTTTTTTTTATAATTTTGGATTTTCTTGTTTTGGAATTTTGACCACGCCCACATGCAAAATGTAAAACAAATGGGATATACTGATAAATTTTTATTTACTATTCAAGATCCAATTCAAAATCAAATATTTTTTTAAATTCAAAGTTGGATTCAACAACAACTGTTTTCTCTATTGAGGGCATCATCAAGAGCGCAATAACCTCTTTTGGTAGAAATTGTGCCTTGTTGTTTCTTTGTGAAGAGATACCCGATATTAAAGGGTCAGATGAATCCAAAGCTCTGTGAAACACATCCGTTAGATTATTTTTGCGGCTGTTTTTTCTAGCGTGAAATAGTCTATCACGCTTGTAATATTTATTACGTGCCTCAGAAGCGTTTTCTCCCAAGCAACCGACAGGAAGCACAAAAGATTGTATAATATCTGCACCGTGCACTAAAATCTTGTGAACAGTAGCGCTCGTTGGATACCACGGATATTTTGTTAAAAACAATTGAAGAGTTTCCTCACAAAGTTTCTTAAATTTCATTACATAAATTTCAAACTCGCATGAAAGAACAATTAATGTTGTTTGAAAATTCTTCAATAGTTTTTCATCTACATCTAATATTGCGGCAAATAGTGAAACATTTGCAAATGCTCTTCGCGCCGTGTTGCCATCATTGGAATTTCCAGAACCGTTCGGGCTTGGCTTGTTCACATGTAGTCCCATATCTGTCCAGAGCTTCTCCTCTATTTGCTTTTTCCGTATGAGCATTGCGTTTTTGTCTAAAGTATTGCAGACTCGCGATTTCTGAACACCAATTCTGTATGAAATGTTCAATACGAACTCTAATAAGCGGATCCATGCATGTAGAGGACTAACTCCGAACTGCAAAGTATTTGGTTTCGGCTTAAAAACTTTGTTGTTAATATCGGTAACATTCAAGAAATCTTTCGGACTAGCACCGCAAATAGGACACGATTGGGTTGATTTTGTTCCGGTTAATATATTCAAAATTCAAATGGACTAATTCGTCCAATTTGATCAATCATTTGAGGAGGGATTATTGTCGTGACAAACAAAGACTGGTCGAGGCTTTTAGGTTCCTGTTCATTAAATCGTTGCTTATATACACTTTGTCCGGTTGAACCATCAAAGCCATACCTTACGAATAGCCTTATTTTAGATACATTAGTAAATTGCTCAAAGACTGGCTTCTGATGTAAAATTATTCTTGAAGCAGTTTGATCTAATAAATTCTGCAGCGGCACTTCAGCAACAGTTTCCGATACATTTACTTTAAGAAGCCTGCTCTTTTTTTTAGCTTCTTTTACCTTTTCATAGCTTGGATAAATGTTGCAATTCTTTTTTATTCCCATTGTTCTAATGTTAATATATTATTGCTTAGAGAAGGAATTCTCAATAATAAAAGATAATGCCTCATCTACTAAGAGCAATACTGGTGAAAGATCTTCAGATGTAAAACCTTTTGGTTTTAATTTTTCTCTTAATATTTTTGATGTTTCCTTATCTCCCGACTTCTCTGCTGACATAGCGGCAGCATGCATTAGGCTTTCTTTTGAATTTTCTTTAGAAAGCTTTGAAGCCAATTTTCTTTTCAATCTAGATCCTCCTTCTTCATAAGCTGCAATAAGACGTCCAGTCTTTTTTGTGCAATTGTTTTCTTTTGTGAAAAATGATATTTCAGTTGCCAGCCAGCTTGCATTTTCCTTTTTAAAGCGTTCAACATGTCTGTTACTTTTGACTAGCAGCTTTTTGATATGGGAAGCGAAAATTTTGTATTTTCTTTTTAATTTCAAAAGCGGCGCTAGCACTTCGTATTTTTCCCAGCCACACTTCCAGCAAATCGCCTCGTCGGATATCGAGTTGTTCTAGATCTATTGAAATATTATGAATTTGCGCAAGTATGCGCTCAAGTTGTTAACTTAATTGAAATTAAAATACAATAACACATACTACCACATTAACACTTTACGCAATCCGCCATAATCTTATTAGTTCTGCTCCACGAAAAACAACTATTTTCAGGTTAGGTTCGATTATAAACATGATTTATTAAATGTGCTAAATACAAAACAATACAACAACGAACACAGTTTTGGCACTTAAATCTACATTCTACATACCTTGATTAGTATTTTGCATAATTAAAACCACAGTTATTGCAAATAATTCGTGAACGAAAATCTATCAAACTTTGCACACGTGTTAAGCAATCTTTTGGCGCACACAACTTAGCAAAGCATCAGCAGACTTTACAGAGCTGCCAGAAAGCCAGGGATGCACGAAAAATATTTTTAAAAACGGTTTTATAATGGTTAGGCATTTCTCTAATGGATTTAACAAAAAATAGAAGCAAATATAACAAAATAATTTTAGACTTTATGCCTGTAAATCGGCATTTGCGCCCAATGTGCATAGTTGACGTAAAGCCGGCCATTCTACAATTAGTCAATTACTTTTCTAACGTTATTGCGATAATGAAGGGTCGATAAACTCTGAAACAATAAGGTCCCTCCTATTAAACAAGTTTGAAATACAAATCGTCAACGCCCCACCCCTACACAGTACATCTAATGGCCAAGTGGAAAGATTCCACAGCACGTTACTTGAGATCGCACGGTGTAACAAAATAACAGCTCAGGCTAGCGACACTATCGATGTTATACTACTAGCAACAGTAAAGTATAACAGGTCAATCCATTCAGTCTTGAACAAAAAACCAATCGAAGCGTTTCATGAAACTACAGTAGAAGAGGGATTGAAAATTGCCAAAAAGATAAAAGACGCTCAGAGCAAACAAATGGAACAGGAAAACAGAACAGTATAGACAAAAAGTACCAACGGGGTGACAAAGTCTTGGTAAAGTCAAACAAACGCCTTGGTAACAAACTTACTTCTTTGTACAAGGAAGGAATTGTAGAGGCTGACCTAGGAACTAAAGTTCTTATAAAGGGGAGGGAGGTCCATAAGGACAATTTAAAATAGAACCTAAAAAAATTGTTTTTCTAAAATTAGGTTTGCACACTTCTATAACCACTAGAGTAATAAAACTATTTTATAATTACAGAACGGACTTTATACTGATACTGATAATACTGAGGACACACGCGACAATGACCATGAAAATAACGGACTATACCAAAGCAGACTTCATACAGATATTGGACGGAGACGTGACAGTTTGGAAAGAGTACAGCTACCTCGGACATACGACAAACATTACCTCGTACAGGACATACGCGGACGAGACCAGGAAAACTATTAAATTCTTTAAGGAAGATCATATTAAAAGAATTATTTTCACAGATATTAGGAAAATCGACACGCTAATAGAAACGATGACGGTTCACCATAGAGGCGCTAGAAGCTTAAATATTTTAGGCACTGCATTGAAAGTAGTGGCCGGAACTCCTGATTTTGACGACTGGGAACAGATTAAGTTTAAACAAGAGCAATTAATAGAGTCAGAAAATAAGCAAGTCAAGATCAACAACAAATTACAGGAAAAACTATATGCAATAACGAATTCCATAAACCAAATAAGTAAAACAGAAAATGTCAATCACGAACACTTTTATGAAACCATCCTAGCAAAAAACAGAATGGTCATTTCAGACCTTGAAAATTTAATTCTAACAACCACTTTGGCAAAAGCGAATTTATTGAACCCAATAATCCTCGATGACTTGGATGTCAATGAAATGACCAACAAAAATCTCACAAATATTAGTGTGTCAGATTTATTAGATGTAGGTAGTATTAAGGTTTTTCAAAATTTTAACATTTTATACTTTTTAATCAAATATCCTCACCCAGAATCTGTCTGTAAGAAAATCAGCCTTTACCCTGTAGAACGGGATAACATAATTTTAGATTTTAATAACAGAAACGTAGTTGCTGATTGTGGTACGCAGCTATTCTCAGTCGAGGGCTGCCAATTGGCGGTAACCACAACATTCTGCAAAAGATCGCCCACGAATGGCTGCACGCAACAATTAGTAGCCGGAACTCAAGCCCATTGTAGCTCCAGACCAGGTCACCTGGAACCTTTAATAGTTGTGGACGAGGGAATGGTTATCATCAACGACGCCACCATGGACATCATAGACGAAGTCGGCAACGAAAAAAGGGTGAACGGCACCTACCTGGTGACATTCACCAACAAGATCACCATCAACCAAACAACGTTTGTCAACAAGTATGATGTGCTCAGAAAGAAGCCAATGGTGTCAGCCGAGTCACAAATTAACATTACGAGGTACCGGGAGCTCTTAAGCCTGCCTTTCCTCCACGAACTGAGCATAAACAATCTCCGGCATATAACCGGACTACGCTGAAAAATAATATCGGGCCCTGTATTGAGCAGCAGTGTCACTATTGGGATAGTCGCAATTTGGTTCGCAATCTATCTGGCCATTCGCAGACTCCAGAGACGCAACTTAGTAACAACTCTTCAAAAGTCTCTTGACCTACAGAAGTCCGGGGACGGCCTCCACTTAAGCGAGGGAGGAGTTAGCATGGACAAAGGAATATAGCTAATACTGCATTTGTGTCATTAACCTAAAAAATTTATTCAAACCAAATCGTATTTAAAACATTTCTTGTTGGACAGAATACTTTGAATATATCGAATATAAAAATATTTTTGTTTTTACTGCACCCCTGAAATTTTGTCACACTTTTAAAGTCAGGTGTTTAGTCAGCTGTTCACTCTGCCAAAAAAAGCGGGAAATTGTAGGCAAACTTTGAGCCAGTGTAAAAAATTAACAAACGAACTTTAAAATAACTTTTGTAATGGATAATATTACTCAAGGCATGTAGAATGTAAATACTGCACGAAATTTTAATTTGTATATGTTAATTGTTTTTTTTTGTGTAATGATTGTTTGTGTCCTAAGATAAAGAAAAGTTAACCCGTGTGTGCCTCTATTGTGGAGTGGAAACTAACTTTCTGTGAATTTCTGCGAAATTGTAATTATAGTAAATTACAGCTCAATGTATGCATTAAATTGTGCTATGATTACTTTTTCCGAGTTTTTCCGAGGTAAATTTATATTATCATTTATTTTCAATTTTCAATTACAATTCAATTCAACCGCCGCCGCGTACAGACGTGTTTTTTTAATGCACTCCGCAAAATTTAGTGTAAAAAATAAAAAGACCGCGTTTGCAAAAATTGTGTAGGGCTCTCAGTTGCCTCAGAGACGCCTATTTACAATCATATTGCTATTAGTTTGTTCTAATAGCAATAAATACTAAGTTGCAACAACAAAGTGAGCACCTTTTTTGGAAAGGCCATGTCCATAAATTCGGGCCCAAGCTCTCTTGATCCCCACCAGCAACAGCTACAAGAACTACTTGTACAACAACAACGTGAGCGTCGTCTCTCGGTCCAACGCAACAACGCGTACTTTTCGGTGGTGTCGCCGACCCCACTGAATGCTACCGTAAGCAATAACACCGAAAGTGCAAGCCACTCAGAAACAGCAAGCCACAACAGCAATTTACCGTGGAGAGAGCAGTGTGCTTCTCCATCAATATCGATAACTGGGTCACCGATTGCACCGACCAGCACCGTCAGCTCGTTGACAGCAACTGCTGCAACGTCTGCAGAAGTATTGACCTGCCTCAAGCCGTCATCGACAAGTCGCCCAGAGTCAGCCACGACAAGAAACCCAACGCCTTCTGTCCAAACTGGAATGGATAGATATATTAAAATAACTAAGCGGAAGCTAAGCCCGCAAAAGAAAAAAATTGGCAATACGCCTAAAATAACCAAAACAAATGAACGAGCAGCACTTCTAAGCGGAAATCGTTTTAAAATTCTTGCCGATCAGCAAGACGATCAAGCCGGCGCTGTGGATAAAGTTAAATCGGCTAGACCACCCCCTCTATACATCCGTGGAGCCAACTGCAGCGCCCTGATTTCGAAGCTAGTAGAAACAGTAGGGGCAAATAACTTTGTTGTAACCCCTCTCAACAGGGGTAACATAAAAGAAATTAAATGTCGAACCCAAACTGAGGACAATTTCCGCATCATAAAAAAAAATACCTCCGTAATGCTAACATAAACTTCTATACCTACCAACTAAAAAGCAGTAAAGGGCTCCAGGTTGTGTTAAAGGGGATCGAGCCATCGGTCCCACTTCAAGAAATAGCAGACGCATTGGCCGAAAAAGGGTTTGCGGTTAAGTCCGTTGTCAATATCATCAACAGGAATAAAGTCGCACAGCCGCTCTTTAAAATCGAGCTCCAACCAGATGCAAAGCGGTCGAAGCCAAATGAAGTGCATCCAATCTACAACCTTCAGCTCCTATTGCACAGAAGAATCACCGTAGAGGAGCCCCATAAGAGATACCAACCACCTAAATACTAAAGATGGCATTTGCACCAAGGACAGAAACAACGTCGCACTAAGACTATGCAGTAACTGTGGAAGGAACCACACAATCCTGTCTTCAAGGATCTTAAATCGCACCTAAACGGGCGTAAACCCCCAGCTGGACCAAAAATCACCTTCAACGCCTCCAAAACTACACCGGAGGTATTCTTCGCCAAGGCTGTTAGATCATCTAACATGCCTGCTACAACCAATCCTAGTGTATCCTTCGCTAGTGTACTCCGAACTGGACAGACGGAGCCCGCGAAAGAGACCCCGTCACTCCACTATCTACAGAATCCGCAACCTAGCGCACCAGAGCTTGGCCAGCAAACTCCAAGTGGTTTAGAGGCCCTATTGATCTCACTTAATCAAAACATGACCACTTTTATGACGTTCATGCAAAACTGTATGCAGGAACTGATGCGGAATCAAAACCTGCTTATCCAGAAGCTTATCGAGAATAAATAATGGCTTCCCTACGTCTATGTCTTTGGAATGCTAATGGCGTCTCCAAGCACAAAAATGAACTGCAACTATTCCTAGACTCAAGTGAAATCGACGTCATGCTGATATCGGAAACACATTTAACATCAAAAAATAACTTTCAAATACCAAAATACACCTTCTACGCAACAAACCATCCAGACGGAAAAGCTCATGGCGGGACTGGTATCCTAATCAAAAACCGTATAAAACACTCGTTCCTCAACAGATTCGAAACACAGCACCTACAAGCAACTGCTATAACCGTCCAAACCAGCTGCGGCAACACTACGTTGGTTGCCCTGTACTGCCCACCACGCTTCTCAATCTCTGAAAATGAATTCACCGGTTTCTTTAACACACTCGGAGAACGCTTCATTGCAGCAGGGGACTATAACGCCAAACATACGCACTGGGGATCTCGCCTGGTAAATCCTAAAGGCAAGCAGTTGTACAATACAATAGTCAACCCACTCAATAAGATGGATTGCGTCTCACCGGGTAGGCCTACTTATTGGCCCACAGATCCACAGAAAATGCTGACTTGATTGATTTCGCAGTAACCAAGAGGATTCCGCGTAATCGGATCACTGCGGAAACACTGCTAGATTTAACCTCCGATCACTCTCCAGTGCTATTCACACTGTTAACAAGACCTCAAGTACTTGATCGCCCATATATGCTTACAAACAACAAAACAAATTGGCTTAAATTTAAAATGTACATGAGTGCCCACATTGACTGTTCGCCGAAACTGGATGCTGCAGAGGACATTGACATGTGCGTCTCTGCACTTGAGTCGATGCTGGGAGCTGCAGCAAGAGTATCTACGCCACATGCCTCTACTTACGCTAAACCTGCTGTCAGGCCTACGAACCGGCGGATAGAACAATTAGTAACGGAAAAACGACGTCTAAGAAGAGAATGGCAGATTACTCGATCACCAGCAGCAAAACTTCGCCTAAGGCATGCCAGCCGCAACTTCTCCAAGGAGTTAAGACAAGAGGAAATCTGGGCTCAAAGGAAATACATAAAAAAGCTCAGTCCATCCAGCACTAAACATCCTCTGTGGAAAGCCCACCCAACTTTAAGCGCGCCTACAGAGACAGTTTCACCAATAAGGGGCCCAACAGGTGGATGGGCCCGCAGCGACGAAGAGAGGGCATCCGTATTTGCCACACATCTTAAAATGGTTTTCCAGCCAAATCCAACATCAAACTCATTTGTACTTCCCCCTTCGAGCACATTAACGGAAAGTGAGTACTCGGAACTCCAATCGGATGAGATCACTGCAGTTATTAAAAACCACATAAAGCCGAACAAAGCCCCTGGCCATGACCTAATCACACCGAAAATGATCCTAGAACTCCCTACTATCGCCATACAATACATCTGCAAAATGTTCAACGCTATAATAAGAATTGGCTACTTCCCAAGAGCATGGAAAAGGTCCACTATCATCATGATTCCTAAAGTGGGAAAGGACAAAACCCAACCATCATCCTATAGGCCAATTAGTTTGCTGCCATGTCTTTCGAAGCTTTTTGAAAAGGTCCTGCAGATTCGTCTAAACTCATTTCTGGCATCGGAGAACACAATCCCTTCTCACCAGTTCGGCTTCCGCGAAAAAACATGGGACAATTGAACAAGTCAATCGTATAACATTCGAAATAAGAACAGCATTCGAACTAAAAGAATACTGTACGGCTGTCTTTCTCGACGTTGCCCAGGCTTTCGACAGAGTCTGGCTGGAGGGTTTAATGTTCAAAATCCGGCAGAAACTCCCACAGTACACCCACAAACTCATGGAATCTTACCTTTACAATAGGAAATTCGCTGTAAGATGTAATGGCTCCGTCTCGGCTGACTTTGAAATCGAAGCTGGTGTACCGCAAGGCAGTGTACTCGGACCATTGCTCTATCTGCTGTACACTGCAGACTTACCAACGAGTCTAGGACTTACAACGTCCACTTTTGCCGATGACACGGCAATCCTCAGCAGATCCAAATGCCCGATACAAGCCTCTGCAAAATTAGAGGAACACCTCAAGGTGGTAGAGGAATGGCTAGCAACCTGGCGTATCCGGGTCAACGAGCAGAAATGCAAACATGTTACATTTACGCTTAACAGAAGAAACTGTCCAGCTATAATGCTAAACAACGTACCAATTCCTCAAGCCGTGGATGTCACTTACCTTGGTATCCACCTAGACAGAAGACTAACTTGGCGCAAGCACATTGAGGCAAAAAAGTCACAGCTTAAACTGAAAGCGAGTAGCTTACATTGGATCATCAATGCTCGGTCACCTCTACGTCTGGAGTATAAAGTCCTCCTATATAATTCCGTACTGAAACCCATCTGGACTTACGGTGCCGTACTATGGGGAAATGCAAGTACCAGCAATGTCGACATTATACAAAGGGCGCAGTCGAAGATTTTAAGATCAATCACTGGGGCTCCGTGGTACATACGGAACGACAACATTCAAAATGATCTAAATATACCTAGCGTAAAATCTGAAATAGGTAGTCAACAACTAAAGTATTCTGCGAAACTGGATGTACACCCTAATGTTCTTGCCAATTCCCTTACGCGAACTAATAATAGAACTCGTCTTAAAAGAAATGACAGACGAACCCAATAATAAATGATTAGGGCCGCCTGCAATATCCCCTGGATATATCTTAAGTACTAGATTAAGAAAAATATCTCAAACTTGTTGTTAGGCTCTAATTTAAGAGTAGATTCAACAAATATATATTAAACGTTAAAAAAAAAAAAAAAAAAAATTATTTTATCGTGAAATCGTCAAAAATATCTTATTTAAAATAAAATCAAAGTTGTTTATTTATAGTTTGTATAGCTTAATCAAGAAACAAAAATTTTTTTTATTTTTAAAAGTTCAAAATAAAATATTAAAATTTAAGTTGTTGACTTTTAATTGCTATAATTATTTTAATCACATTCCGTATACGCTGCGTGGGCTAGTATGGGAGGTCAAGAGGGCGTGGTCAAATCACTCCAATTTTTTTTTGTCATTATGCACTCTAACATGGTTATATGTGCAAAGTTTCAACTCTGTAACTGCATTCCTTTTAGTTAATGCCAAAAAATCTGGATTTTGGACCACAGTGCAATGTTAGATTGCTAATTACCTGCTTTGGAAAAAGTGACAAGGCAGGTAAATGATATTTAAGTTGATGAAAAATTTGTCCTAGTTGTAGGTTGGTCGTTTTTATTTCCGTTTACCTTGGCCTTACGAATAAACTTGGATGTAAATATTAAGTTTTTTACCTAATTAATACAGAAAGGGTAATACCGATTTTTCGTTCTACCTAGTTACTTCAAAAAATATAACATAAAGAGCTAATTATTCCTCTCGTTTGCGACAGTTTATTTTTAACTTCAGAAGTGGAAACACCTTAAATCCGGACTGAATAGTATTTGTCAATATAATTTAAGACAGTTTTATTTATTTGAGCAAAGATGTTGTTAAAGAATGAAAGGATTTTAAAAGTTTTCCACGAGTTTAAAAACTTAAATGATTTTGAAATGGGATTACTGAAGGAGATGAGCGTTTTATTCGAAAACGCTAGTACGGAGCTTAAGTTTAAAATCAAACATACCCAATATAACTTAAGGCGAAAATGGATCGCAAGCGGCAGAAATCAGGCGAATTTCGTGAAAAAAACGTTAAGGTGTCAGAATGCAAAAACACTCAAAAAGAACTTAGACGATTCAAGAAGTAAAGAGAACTGCTACGAATATGGAATTTCTCCGTTGCATTGCAGAAAAAAGTGTATGGATTTTATTCTGAAACTAGCTTACACACTTCCTCGGCCAGGAGAAACAAAAACGGATAAAACATCTGGTGAGGATATTCAGAGCAGGAAGGAGATTATACAAGCTGAATTGGAAGCTGGGACTGAAAGTTGACTGCACAAAGTACGGATACGGAAACACGAATGATGGAAATACTTCAAGGAGATTATTTGAAAATGATGAAATGACATCTTTTATAACAGGTATTAGTCAAGAGATCATTAAAAGGTTGGCTGTTATCTTGAATGTTATAAATTGCAAGGAAATGTTAAATGGTGAAAAATTTGCCGATACTTCAAAGACTGCTCAACTTTTGACTGAATTGTATCCGCAAAAAAAAACTTACCTCAACGGTACATAGGATTTTGGCTCACGGAAAGGATTTAATAGAATATCAGTTTACCAATTGGAGAGCTATCCGAAGAAGCACAGGAATGTAAAAACAAGGACTACAAAAGGTTCAGAAATACTAATACATTAAAAACTTCTCGTGTTAGACAAAATGAGGACCTTTTTCACATGTTGGTAGCCTCTTTGCACCCACTTATTGCATCACTGAGACACTTGCGATCACGAAAGGATTTAGAAAATAGCAACTATAGTCCCGAAATGTTGAGTTTATTAGATATTGATGTAAATATTGAAAATTATTTTGAAGAAAATCAGCCATCAATAGCAAATTTTCAAAATTAACCTTAAAAAATTTAAAAATTTTTAATTTTTTTCTTTTTTTAATTATGTTAAAAAATCAAATTAAAACATTAAAAAATGTTACCAAGTCGCTTAAAACAATGAAAAATTCCGTTTGTGATTGAAAAAAACCGGGTTTCGCTCAATTTTTAAAGGAAAAACATGCTTGGAAATATTTTCTGACCTTGGCCTTAAATATTACAGCACCACGAATACCCAGAATGTTTTGACAAACATTTATTTTGAAGCTTAAGGTATTCTTTATCATATGCTTTTTAAATTTTTAAAATCGCTTTATTGGTTTAGAAGCTATGATTTTTGCAATGTAAAATGCCAAAAGGCCCCACTGTGCAACGCTTCTTTTGCTTATTCGAATTTTGCACCCGACGAAAAACCGCTTTTCAACATTTCTTCCGAGCGTTGGTTTAGCAACACTGGTTCACGACGCTGGTTCTGCGTGCCAATTAGTTCTGCTGTCGGCACTGAATTGTGCGATTCGTTTTCTGTCTGGCGTTGAGGCGCCACTATGTCGAACTATTGTGGTCGCAGCAAATCGCACAATTTTTTCAGCAAGACATCTGTGTTGTTGTCTCCCTCTTTCACATTTGTGATCTCCAACAAGCTCCTCGTCGATCTACTGGAACATTTTTTAAGCGTGCCACAAGGTCGGCATTTCACCCTGTAGTAGGCAAGTCCAACAGCTCCAGCCACTTCTTTAAAGTTGGCAACTTGTGATCCTCAATGTTGATGTCCATTGCGTTAAAGAGCACCACTTCTGATATTGTGGGCGGTTCGTTGCAAAAGAATTTATACGACTTTCGGGTTATTGTTCGTTTAAAGTAATAGTAGTTTTTGTTTTATTATACCCTTGCAAAAAGGGTATCTTAATTTTGGTCAGAAGTGTGCAACGCATAGAACGAAGCATCTCAGACCATATAAAGTATATATATTCTTGATCAGCACGACGAGACGAGTTCAAATAGCCATGTCCGTCCGTCCGTCCGTCCGTCTGGATCAACGCGAACTCCTCCGAGACCGTAAGAGCTACAGAAGTAGCACGTAGGCTTGTATATACTGCAGGCGTTGTATATCTCGGATTCACGAACAGTGACTTTTCTCAATAACTTCGTTATTTTATCAGCAATTGTCATAAAAGTTGGTATTGGTCAGTCTTGTGTTCTTATTAATAATTGTGCCAAATTTGATCAAGATCGGGTGACTATATCATATAGCTCCCATACAAACGGCAAAGTCACGAACAGTGACTTTTCTCAATACCTTTCGTGACTTTTTAAGCTATTGTCGTGAAATTTAATATAAGTAAGTTTATTGTAACTATAAACGATCGGTCGAAAACAATGACTTTTGGCAATAACTTCGTTACTTTTAATGCGATTGCTTTCAAATCAAACATTTGACAGTTAAATATATCTGGAGTGCTTGAAACCGAGATCGAAGAGTAGCAAGAGAGTGTGACCGTCTCTCCTACTACAAATGTAAAAATATTATTGCCAAGGACTGCAAGGCTATATAAACTTCGTCATAGCCAAAGTTAGCTTCTTTGATATTTGCGTGTTAAAGTTTGTGTCGTCGCTCAACACTAACAACTTTTCGTCCTCGTCTTGCATATCGCCAACCTTTCGCTTTCATAATTGTTCTTCATTTCGTTGCAATCATTTTCTGTGTCAAGGTCATTAAGCATATTTACAACTTGCGAAATAAATAAGAATTTAAATCTTTCTTATGCGACAAACACAAAATGTTGAAATAATAGCTATATCGCTATTCGTTAAATTTTTTTCCACATAAAACACTAGTTTTTATACCATACACCCATAGGGTGAAATGGTATATTAAAGTCGCCAAAATGTATGTAACAGGCAGAAGGAAGCTTTTCCGCCCCCATAAAGTATATATATTCTTGATCAGTATCAACAGCCGAGTCGATATAGACATTTCCGTCCGTCCGTCCGTCTGTCCGTATGAACACGTAGATCTCAGAGACTATAAGAGCTAGAGTCACCAAATTTGGTGCGTAGACTCGTGTATTAAATACGGTGGTCAAGTTTATTTCAAATTTTTGCCACGCCCCCCTCCGCCCACGAAATTTAAACAAATTTGATTTTCTTAAAGACTATAATAGCTAGAGGCACCAAATTTGGTATGTGTATTTGTTTAATAAATGCGCATATATTGTATATGCAACGATTTTGCCACGCCCCTTTCCGCTTCATGGTGTTTGCTTTTGCAACAGACAGATATTACAGGCTACAGTTAATTACAACATTACAAGTTGTTCAGTCAATTTTAAAAAATGTATTTTCGCCAAATTTTGGGGCATTGCATAAAAATTCACCTAAAGTCAAAACCGTTACAGCTCTCTCCAAAAATTTATGTCACACTTCAACACTTTTGTCGTTGATTTATATCACTTTTTAGTCGTTCACCGTCACTTTTTCGTCTTTTATATGTATGCCGCTGTAGCTCGTTTGCCGCAACTTTTTCATCGATGAATGCTATTTCTTATTCTTTTTCGCTCTTTAATCGTTTGTCTTTTTCTCACTCACTGATTTTACTTTGTAGGTTGAGACATCTTACCACGATTTCCCGAAAGAGTAAAAGAGATATCTATAGGTCAACGAAACAGTGGAAGAAAGACAAAACGGCAAAGAAGCAAAACGGTCACGAAACTTCCAAAGCTGTAAAAAGACAAGGGTGGATACATACAAGAAAAAAACGCGGGAAAAGACGCAACGGCATTAATCGCAAAACGGTCACGAATTCCCAAAAGGCAATCACAGAAAAGACGGAAAAAGTCCATACCTAACTATCGAATGTATCGATAGCATTTATCGATAAACCAATCGAGGGAAAGGTCCAGATCTAAAAAGCACAAAAAAAAAGTAAAAGAGACAATTGACTAGAAAAAAAAGTTAAGAAAATGTTGGTTAAATTATCTACACTACGAGTGGCGGAGTTGGATATTATTTTACAGACAAATAATATTCATGTAAATGGTAACAAACAAGCCAAGATTGATGAAATTACGACAATTCTAGGAACGGACCAAATAAACACCGACGAATTCGATTTCAACCAGCAAAATAGTACGATGCAGAGACAAATGGATGAACTGAAACAAATGGTAGCAGATTTATCGCAAGCTGTATCAACGATCAACGTACGAACACAAAATCTGATGACGGAACGACAGGAGCGTGCAAATGAACCGCAAGGTCGGAGGAAAACCATCAGCACGACGTAGTCGAGCAACAATCTATGGGACAACGAATAAGTCCACGGGACTACAACAGTAATATATCGATAAAAGATGTTATAGGAATGCTTCCCGAATTTGACCCAATAAAAGGAGCAGTGAATTCGCAACAATTTTTGGACAAAGTAGAACAGTTACAGATCGTGTATGAGTGGAGAGATGCCACCATATTGTGTGCTGTACAGCACAAGCTAAGAGGTGTAGATAAAGACTGGTTGGATTCACAAAGAGTATATCAGACTTGGAGTCAATTTAAGGATGCTCTACTAAAGGATTTTCCAAGTGTAGTTAATATATCAGATGTTCACAGGCAAATGATGCGCCGCAAGAGAAAGCATAACGAAACGTTAATTCAATACTTCTACTCAATGATGGCGATAGGTCGAAAAGCTAATATAGACGATAAATCCATCAACTCATATATTATCAACGGATTAAATCAGCAAGAGTCAACAAAAGCTTTACTAGCCATGAATTTATGTACATGTGCAGAATTGTTTCGGTCACTGGAGAATATGAATTCTTCATCCGTATGGCAGTCATACCGTACGGCGGAATACGCATCGTCAGATACCGCAAAGACCATGGAGGTTGACAAGGATAATAATACTAAGGGTCCAAAATGCTTTAATTGTAATAATATTGGACATATCGCAGCCAAGTGTCCGGTTGAATCGAAAAAGCCAAGATGTTCGTTTTGCTCTAAGATAGGACATGAAGGAAAAGATTGCAGACTTAAGCGGTCAACGGTGTCGAAAGTTGATAGCATAAAGGATAAGAAGCGTCCCCCAATCTTGAAGAAAATACTTATTGAAGGACATGAATATGAGGCGTTTGTAGACACAGGCAGTGACAATACATTCATGCAAAAGTCTCAGGTACCGAAGGACGCAGTTGTACAGGTTATGACCAATTCTTTCAGAGGTTTTGGAGGAGGAATTGTTGAGTCAAAGGAATGCCTGTTAACGGAGATCGTTTGGGATAACAAGCGAATAGATGTATGCATCTACGTAGTTCAAGATAAAGAACTTAATCATGCAGTCCTCTTAGGAAGGGATATTTTGTATGCAGAGGGTGAGACAAAGGTCGAAACGAAGTCAACTAATTCTCCGACGGAGGTAAAATGCGAGTTTGATATCGGCGCTGAGGTTGACGATCCTCAGCGCAAGCAGGTGAGTGATCTATTGAACGCTTATACAGAATGCTTTGCCGAAGATTTTTCAAATATTGGCAGATGCAAATCAACAAAGATGGAGATCAAAGTAACAACCACGAATCCAATTGTGGGACGGCGATATCAAGTACCATTTGCAAAAAGAGATGCATTACGAACAGTAGTAGATGAACTCCTGAAGTACAACATAATCCAACGAAGCATATCACCACATGCAGCATCCTCGATTTTGGTGCCCAAACCCAATGGAGAACATCGCTTATGTGTTGATTTCAGAGCCATCAACGCAGTCACAGTAAAGCAACACTACCCGATGCCAGTCGTAGAAGAGCAATTGGCAAAGTTAGCAGGAAATCATTTCTTTACAACTCTGGATATGACGTCTGGATATTATCAAATAGAAATGAGCAACGAGAGCAAGATATTTACAGCCTTTATGACAACAGACGGATTATTTGAGTTTAATGTCATTCCTTTTGGTTTGATTAATGCGCCAATGATATGCTAAAAAGTCATCGCAGATATCATACGAAACCTCAAATATCAAAGAAATATAATAAGCTATGTTGATGAAGTTATTCTTTCATCAAAAACGATTGACGAAGGAAAAGTTATTCTAAATGAATTTTTAGAAGCGGTTAAATCCGAGGGATTAACTCTACGTCCATCTAAGTTCTAAGTTCTAAGTTCATGAAAAAAGAAGTCAAATTTCTAGGTCATATTATTACTGGTAAAGGAATTCAACCAGGAAAAGAAAAGACACAATGTATAGCTGAATATCCGCAGCCAACGAATGAAATAGAAATACGGAGATTTTTGGGAATTACTGGATTCTTTCGTAAATTTGTTCCAAATTATAGCATAATAGCACAACCATTGAGTATGCTTTTGAAGAAAAACCAAAACTATTACAACGGAACCAGTCTTAACGCTATATGACCCAACGAAATATCATAAAGTGCATACGGATGCGAGCACCACAGGAATTTCAGCAATACTATTTCAACAGGAAGACGAGGATATCAAGCCGGTATTTTACTTCAGTAGACTTTGTACGGATTCTGAAAGTCGGTATTCAAGCCATGCACTGGAAGTTTTAGCTATAGCCGAATCATTTGGAAAGATTCCGGGTATACCTTCTTGGATCTCAATTTTCAGTAATAACGGATTGCAACGCTGTAGCAACATTAAAGAACTCAACCGCTCTTCAGCCGCCTATTGCGCGATGGTGGCTCAGACTCCAAGAATTCGACTTCATATGTAAGCACCAACCGGGCTTAGATTTACCACATGTAGATGGAATGAGCAGACAACCAGTACTTAAGGAACAAAGCAGCATTATGGAAACAGATGGCATTTTTAAAGTCATCCCAATAGATGATGACTGGGTGTATTCCATGCAAAAGCAAGATCCAAAGCTAAAGCAAATTTTTGAAATATTTGAAATGAAAGATAAAAGTGCTGATTGGAAGCAAATAAAAAACGATTATGTCATTTCTAAAAGCAGGTTACTAAGAAAAACAGATAAAGGCGATAAATTAGTAGTTCCTCAAGCAGTTCGTTGCAGAATTACTAAAAGCAACCACGATGATGTAGGTCATTACAGTGCGCAGAAGACAATGGAACGAATTGGTCGTTATTTTTGGTTCCCGAGGATGAGGAAATTTATTAAGTCATATATAGACTCATGTCCCGAATGCTGTATCAATAAAATAAAAGGAGGAAAACCAGATGGAGAAATGCACTTGCAGGACGTAATACCGATGCCATTCCGGACAATAAATATCGATCATATTGGACCATTTCCGAAAAGCAAGAGCGGAAATATTTACATTTTGGTGATAGTATGCGCATTCACCAAGTTCACCATATTAGTCGCAACACGCAACACAAAGACCATCCCAGTTATTAAAGCGCTTTCGCACATGTTTGGTATTTTTGGACAACCATTACGTATCATATCAGATAGAGGTACTTCGTTTACATCAAAGGAATTCAAAGATTTTGTGCAAAACTATGGCATACAACATATTAAAACAGCAGTGCGCACACCACGTGCCAACGGTCAAGCTGAAAGAATGAATAAAACACTACTAAACGCGCTGAAAACAAGTACGGATAAAAACAAGGATTGGGATCAACAGTTGTTCAACATACAGTGGAGTATGAATACAAACGGTCAAGCTGAGAGAATGAATAAAACACTACTAAACGCGCTGAAAACAAGTACGGATAAAAACAAGGATTGGGATCAACAGTTGTTCAACATACAGTGGAGTATGAATACAAACGTGAATTCAACGACAAAATTTTCTCCGAACGATTTGGTATTTAATTTTAATCACAAAGATGTATCGTATAACCGAATTATACAAGCAATGACGGAAGACCAGTTTGAAGAAACGGATGTACCACTAAATCGTCATCAAGCGGCAGAAAATATAAAAGCTGAACAGGAAAAATGGAAAAAAAGATTCGACTTGAAGCATGCCAAACCTCAAAAATTTGAAGTAGATGATTTAGTAGTCATTGACTATGTACCGATGGCTACAGGAGACACTCATAAATTAGACCCAGCGTTTAAAGGACCGTACGTCGTAACGAAAGTTTTAGGAAACGATCGCTACATTGTAGAAGACCTACCCGATCGTTCAGTATCTCAACGACGTTACAGTAATGTAATATCGAGCGATCACATGAAACCATGGTGTGTTTTGATTCCGGGCCTAGACATCGAAGAAGAAGGCTACGACTACATAGGAATCAACGAAGAGGAGTCAGGAGAGGCCGGATGTCAAGAATGACAAAGACTATACAGAGAGAGAGAGAGAGAGCTTAAATAGAGTGCATACAGAGAGAGAGCACAGAGCGAGAACGTAGAGGGAGAGTACGGGAGTCTTTTTGGAGAAGCCGCGACGATCGGACGTCTTTGGAAGAACACCATATACATATATATAATTTGTATTAGTTCGATCAAATTTAAGCTGTAATAAACGTATCCAACAAATCGGTATCTTGACACATCAACGTAAGCGCCTCAACATCAACAAAAACTCAAGCCACAAAATTAACCTCACCATCTCAATTAAGCTCCCAAATAATCAAAATTAGAATATTTAAAAAAAAAACAACAATAATCCAACACTTGCAACTACACTCAAATCTAAAAACTCAAAAAAAAAACTAAAATAAGCAACACAGCTATACACAATTCAACCAGCAAGGATAACGATTCCCACATGATTACTGAAGACATCTTAGAATAACAAAAATACAAAATATCCATACTGATCTCTCAAACAAAACAAACAATACAAAAAAAAAAAAAAAAACTTCCCCCTTAAGTTATGATTAAGATAATTCAATGTAACTGTCCCGGCTACCTCAACAACTACGATTAGTTACAATTAATTAATTAAAAAATTCTCCCCACAAATATTAAGCCTTCAAGAAACCGATTTTAAAACCACATCACCAATCCCTACCCCAATCAACTACACTATCTACACCAAGAACTCATCCACGATCGCTTCCGGAGGCGTGGCTCTACTCATTCACAATAATCTAGAACACAAAGTAATCCCACTTAATCAAAATTTTGACACTATCGAAGTTTAAATCCTATCTAAAATCCCATTCAAAATAATCTCATGTTACATACCGCCCCAAAAAAAATTTACCACATCCCAGATCTTTTCCTTCAAAACACAAAAAGTCCAAAAATAATAACTGGTGAGTTCAACAGCTGGCACAATATGTGGGGTTCAATATCCAGTAACAAAAGAGGCAAAACGCTAGCCAAATTTATCACTTCTTCCAATTTTATCCTTCTCAATGACGGCACCCCAACACACCTCAGTACACACAACACACTCACTCACCAAGACCTCAGTGTTAGAAGACTAGCGACCACACCCCCATAATTATTAAACTATTCACGCCAAACCCCACCGACAGACCTAATTACTGACCACGATTCAAAACCGACAGCGCAGACTGGCCTCTATTTGCAAAATATACTCAAAAACTAACTGAATCAATTCCAAGCAGTAACAATATAAACAAAGAAACAGCCAACATTCAAAAAATCATTCGCACCGCAGCTCACTTTGCATTCCCTCAATCATTCCTCCAAAAACACCAGCAAAACGTTCTCTGGTGGAACAATCAACTCCAATTGCTACGTAACAACAAGGTACGATCGTGGAGAAAACTAAAACGCAACATTAACACAGAAAACATAATTAAATATAAATATGGCAATGCCATATTCCGACGCATGTTAAAAACAGCAAAAATAGCAAGCACAAATACCTTTACAGCACAAATCAATCCACAAACATCATCACAAAAAATATGGCACAACATTCGGCGCTTTTGCGGCCTCAATCCCTCCAAAAACATCCACTGCATCCTTAACCCAATCTCATCCCAGCACACCACCGACAGATCGGAAATCGCGAACATTTTTTGCAAACACTGGTCAGACGCAGCCAACGACAACAACTTCCCTACAAACTATTTTTCAGCTAAACGCACTACTTTAGCATTAAAACCCACACCCACAGTTAACAAAAAAGCATTAGCCATAGAAAATGATATTTCAATATTAGAATTCAATGCAGCAATCAAATCATTAACTGGCAAAACACCTGGCCAAGACAGAATTAACTATGCTATGATAAAGAACTTAGCCAACAAAACTAAGACCCGAATAATTCATCTTCAAAATTTAATCCTAAAAAATTTTATCCCACAATCGTACAAGACTAGCATTATTATCCCAATACTTAAACCATCCTCACCAAAATCCGAATTAAACTCTTACCGACCAATTTCATTAAACCCCTGCTTATCTATGTAAAGTCCTTGATAAAATTGTTGCAAGAAGACTGTGGTGGTTTGTCAACAACAGCAAACTTATACACAACAGTCAAGTCGGCTTCAAAAAATGCAAATCTACTATAGATAGTCTACTTTTTCTAGACCATCTCATATGTAGAACGCTCTCAAAAAGAAAACACGCATCAATCGTCTCCCTTGACTTCACAAAAGCATTTGACAGAATAAGACACAAAAACTTTCAAGTAAGCGCATATGCTGACGACTTTAATGTTTTCGTTAATATCCCTAATACCAAAAACCAAAACGTAGACCTAACATCACTATTCTCACAAATATCAGATTGGTGCGATTACTCTGGAGCGCAATTATCTACTACAAAATGCAAACACCTACACATCTGCTCATGCCACATCCTTACAACTAACTATCAGTTAACAAATGTTGAAACTCTTAGGCATCCACATCAACAACAAATACAACTTTTACGACCACATAAAATCCATAAAAAAGTTAGAAAAAAAGATCAACATTTTAAAATGCCTATCAAACCACAAATTCAACTGCCACACATCCTTCCTAATTAACGTCACCAAAGCAATAATAATATCAATGAAGTAAGTAAGTCGTCTCGCCGACTTAGGTATACCATACACCAGTAAAAGAAATCTTTCAAATTTGTAATAACAAATGCATTTGCCTATTTTAAAAAATTCTGTTCACATGCTTTTTACAAGCATATCTTAGTATCTCGCTCACTCATGCATATGAGCATCCTAGCGCCCTCACTCCCCAACGGGCAAGTCCGGCCTTATGGAAAAGCGTTTATATGCATAACTTGGCTATTTTTGTCCGATTTTGATCAAATTTGGCATTTTGCTGGTATTAGTATCAAATTCAAGTGTTCCAAATTTGATTCCACAAGGTAAAAAATTACGGGAGATAACCGAGTTTTTCAAATTTCGGGGGCGGAAAGGGGCGTGGCAAAATCTTTATACATACAAAATGTGCGCATTTACTAAGCAAATAAACATACCAAATATGGTGTCTCTAGCTGCAATAGTTTTTGAGATAAACGTTTTTTTTTTAATTGCGGGGGCGGAAAGGGGCGTGGCAAAAATTTGCAATAAACTTGATCACTCTACATACTACACGAACCTACACACCAAATGAATAGGGATTTCCGAAGAGAAAGAAAATAACCCAATCTTCATTCGTTGAGTTCAAAATATGAACTGATTTTATTTACAAAAGTACGGAGTTTATATAGGATTATCTTAGGCTCTAGTAGGTAACAATTGTTCTTAGAAGATCTTATTTTAGACTCACACCGACCTATACGGGGTTGAAAAATTATTATTTTGGGCACATCGGCCACTTGACATCCTGTCGTTATGATCTTTTGGGTTAGTTTAGAATTATAGGTGTTTATTCCACACCGCGTGTGGCAGATTGTATTTCTAGTCATATGCTAGGTTAGTTGTTTGGTACAAAGGTACAGTTGTATTGTATTTTCTTTAGTGCATCTGATTTGGTGAAGCCAGTTCAGATGAACACGATGTTTATTCTTAAACATTCTGCAAAGGGCCACCAAATGCGGCGTTTTGGACTTTATTTTTATAGTTAGTTGTCCTATACAAATTATTATTAAACTATTATTAGTAAGATAATTATTGTTAAAGAAGCATGACCAGTTACATGATGGACGTTGAACCTAGTCAATCTGATGTTCCTTTGACATTATCACTGACTTCCTATTCTTAGCAATTCTCCCGTATGTATTACTGAGTTGGCTTCTACTGGTTTTTATAATATTTGGCATATTACCTAATGATTTCTGTTTCGGGATATCTACCCATTCCTGATGTGTATTACTGTGCTGACTTCTAACCTTTTTATAAGGTGGAGAATTTAAAAAAGAACTATCTTTCCTTTTTGAATTGTACCAATGTGATCTTCGCTCCACCATTTTTAAATATCGTTGACTGCTAAAACTTGAGTGGTCATTCAAGCTATCATTAAATGTTGTATTTTTATAAATATTTTGCCATATCTGCCTTTTTGGTACTATAGTCTCCGGCAATTTGTTACCGGAATCTTTTTTGATATTATTTTTTAGATAATCATTATCTAATTGACCCATTGCTTTCTGCATGTCCTCATTTTGTATTGGCTCTGGAATATATACTTTTTGTTCCCCAATTTTCACTTTACCTCCAATGTGAGGTCCTGCCGGGGGCCATAAATTTATTTTTTGAGTTTTGCTGTTGCATTTCTTTGGGATTGTATCGTTTTTATTTTGAAATTTACCTTTCCTCTCCCAACGTTGTTCAAAACCTGTGACATCTATTGTTGTTGCCACTACAGATTTATTCTGATTTGATTTAGTACATCCTGACACGATCCAGCCAAATTGAGTGTTTTGTCCCAGCAAGCCATTAATCTTGGCAACTCCACTTTTTAAGATGTGGGTATATACGTCCACCCCTATTATCATATCAACCCTACCAGGTTTATTAAATGTGGGGTCAGCTAGCACGTAAGTTTGCCATTTTGACATATCCACGTTTGCTATTTTTAACGGAAGAGCTTTCATTAATTGCGGTAATACAATTGCTTCAACCTTAATAAGTTCCTTCTCCGAATCACGTGTCTTCATTTCAATATTTACCTTATACTTCGACGTTCTACTTTTTGTTGCAGATACGCCACTTATTTCTGTTTGTTTCTTGATCTTAGGTAATTTTAACATTTGAGCGGCTTCTTCAGACAAAATAGTGCTCTGAGAACCATTATCAATTAAGGCTCTTAATGTTTCATACTCTCCATTTATTTTTTTAACTTGTATTAGAGCTGTGGCCAACAGTTTTTGTTGTTCCGTAACACAAGTAGTTACTCTCTCCTGTTCTTCGTCAAAATGAAGTAAGGTATGGTGTTCCTTACTGCACAATGAACAGACCATTTCATTAGTGCACACCTTATTGCTTGAATGGTTCAAGCATCTTATGCATAGCTGCACTTTTTTGGCTATTTCATACCTTTCAGTAGGTGTCAATCCTTTAAACTTATAGCACTTATACGCTTTATGCCCGGCAATTTTGCAAATCGGACATTTATCTTCGACTTCCGCATAATTTAATACAGTTTGTAGCGGTTTTTTCTCTTCTTTTCTCATGGCACTTAGCGAGCAATATCTTTGCTCCAAGTATTCCATGACATCAGATAGCATTTGAATTTGCCTTGTTTTTCTAATCTGACTCTCATACAATTGTAGAGCCTCTCTGTCAAATTTCCTTAGTAGGAGTTGTGCGAATATAACGTCAACTTCATCGGACAAATTTGCTTTTATTTTAATTAAGTAAACTGACTCATTAACTATGTCAATCACTCCTTTAACACTTTTTGCGGAATCATTGTTGATCATCGGTAAATCAACGATCCGACTTAATTGTTCGGAAAATACCCTCCGATTATTTTCATACCGCTTGTTTAATAATTCCCAAGCGGCACTATAATTGTCAGCTGAACCTGACAATAGATGGGCTACCATGCTCCTTGCTTCGCCCTTTAACGCGGATTTTAAATAATTAAACTTAAGAGCAAGACTTAAATCCTCTCTTTTTTCAATAAGTTCCGCAAATAATTCCACAAACAGGTCCCATTCTCTAGGTTCTCCAGAGAATGTGGGTACCTGTATTTTCGGCAACACCGGTAGTTCGCCTCTCACTGTTACATTCTCAATCTTACTTTCCTCATTGTTTATTTTCATTTCTAGCATTGACAATGAATTTTGGACGTCGAATTCCAGCTGTAGCTATTATTTTGGCAACTATCTTTAAAACCTCTTCATGTACTTTATCTCTGTAGTACTGATGATCGAAAACCCCCTGCTGGAGCAATTTCTCATGGTTAGGCATCCATCGGCTACTAATCACTTTTACTTCCTCAATCTCCTTGTTAGTAATGTTTCTGGGATCTAGTGCTTCCAACTGCCTTAACCTGGTATGCAACTCTACCTGCTTCTCTAACAATTTCGCAGTCTTATTAGTGAACATTTTATCTTGTGCAAATATTAGGATATCGATATAAATATATAATAATAAAAATAGATAGATGTACTTAACTATCTTAATTTATATCTTATCTGATGATCCTGTTGACACCGTTCGCCACTGTAGTCCGCCAAGTAGAGTTTGCCAAGTATGTTTTCCGATAGTCTGCTGCTGCTTGTCCAGGGCCTATCGGCTCAGGCGGTACCGGAGCCGGTCATCGCACCAGATTTTCTCATTTTTTTTCGATATTAGGGCTTCGAATACGCCTCACATCAATTCTGCAATTATTTTTTTTACCGCCGCCGAAATTATTGCAGTTGCTCGACTAGCCAAACTGCCTTTATTTAACTCGGTCGCACGCACTTTTTATTTATTAAGCAATAGTTTGCTTTTTATTTTTTATACTCTGTCTCTTACCACTGGTGGGGGAAAACAAGTTATTTTATTTTTGCTACCTTTAGCTGATCTTAGCATTTACACTTGCATAGGAATTCAGACTTCAAGGAGCTGATTCACTCTCTGAGTCTCTTACCACTGGTGGGGGAAAACTGCAGAGTGCCTTTTTCTCGAAGGACCAAAATGAATCCGGTTTGAAGGACCAAAATGAATAGGGATTTCCGAAGAGAAAGAAAATAACCCAATCTTCATTCGTTGAATTCAAAATATGAACTGATTTTATTTACAAAAGTACGGAGTTTATATAGGACTATCTTAGGCTCTAGTAGGTAACAATTGTTCTTAGAAGATCTTATTTTAGACTCACACCGACGTATTCGGGGGTTGAAAAATTATTATTTTGGGCACATCGGCCACTTGACATCCTGTCGTTATGATTATTTGGGTTAGTTTAGAATTACAAGTGTTTATTCCTCACCGCGTGTGGCAGATTGTATTTCTAGTCATATGCTAGGTTAGTTGTTTGGTACAAAGGTACAGTTGTATTGTGCATCTTTAGTGCGTCTGATTTGGTGAAGCCAGTTCAGATGAACACGATGTTTATTCTTAAACACCAAATTCGGTGGCTTTATCTCTTATAGTCTCCGAGATCTAGGTGTTCATACGGACAGACGGACAAACGGACGGACGGACGGACGAACAGACGGACGGACAGACGGACATGGCTAGATCGACTCGGCTGTTGATACTGATCAAGAATATATATACTTTATGGGGTCGGATAAGCTTCCTTCTGTCTGTTACATACATTTTGGCGACTTTAATATACCATTTCACCCTATGGGTGTATGGTATAAAAATTGACTACTGCCTCCCCCTGTTTGGATCTGCCCCTCAATCTACCATCCGACACCTTAATTGAATCACCAATTCCGCAATAAGAATATCACTCGGTGCCTTCAGAACCACTCCTGTCAACAATATGCTTCACGAAGCCAAAATACCCCCACTACACATACGAAATCAAATTGCCACAGCCAAATTCTGCAAATCACTAACTAACTCACACAACTTCCCAATCATCAACATAATAAGAAACTATAAACATAATAAGAAAGTTAAATACCAATCAACAATAGACAGAATCATCAGCACTGCCAAAGTCTTCGATATCCCACACAAACATTATCCCAGTAACCCAATAATACATACCCCAACATGGCACCTAAACACTCTATTAACGGACTCCTCTCTCAGAGAGTATCTAAAAACCTCAACTCCTCCTCTCATATACAACAAATTATTTGAACAAATCCTTGACGACAACATAAAATACAAATCCATATTCACAGACGGCTCCCAAATAGACAAAATCGCATCTTACTTCATAACCAACGAACACAACATAATAAAATCAGGCTTAATACCATTTTACTCAACAGTTTTTTCTGCTGAAATTATCGCGATCTCAGAAGCCCTCAATATTTTTAAACACAAGCCCAGCAAATATGCCATATACACCGACTCCCTCTAAACCATAGACGCAATAGAAAACACCAACAACTCATCCTATTATGCATCCTCCATCCGAAACAATCTCACCAAATACCAACCAAAATTTAAAATCATCTGGATCCCCGGCCATGTAGGCATTAGGGGTAACGAGTTAGCCGACCCTGCTGCGAAAGATGCAACCGTTCTTCCACTCATCCTAACCCCAAATCATAACTTTCAAGACATAAACAAATATTTAAAAAACTCCCTCAAAACAAGAAACACAATACACAACACATCAAACTGGTACCAAACTCTTGACCCGCAGGAATACAAAGCCCCAAAAAACACGTTAGCCACACCAACATCACCCACCAACACTACCTCGACCCAACATTAAATTCTTCATGTCCATTCTGCAATAATACAAAAATAACATTACGCCATATCCTAAAAGAATGTCAATCCCTAAAAACCTTTTATAAAATATTCAAAAACCTTGACCCAATTCAACTCCTTTCCCTACCAACTCCAAAAACTAAAATTGTAAACCTAATATAATCACAACTAAAGAGTCGAAGGCCCCAGCAGCCAGCACTCTATAATTTTAGTTAGCTATGTATTTTTACATTATAAGTTATTATTATTATTATTATTATTATTATTATTATTGAAATACAGGATATAGTTGTAAACTATCAACCTAACTATATTCTACAAGCACTGGCAACTAAGGCCTTCGGCTTAGACGAAAACTACATCCATACACTAGCCTGGGATTCGAACCCGTATCCTAGTTGTTCAGTTGACTAAATGAGTGGGCCACTTAGACAACTGATCTACCGAGGACTGCACATTATAAGTTAACTGTACATAAATAAATAAAAATACAAATTTTAATATACCCTTCGCCGAGCTTCAAAAAATTATTTAAAAGAACAAATCGTTCTTCTTCTTTATTCATCATCTTCTTTGCTTTGCTTCAGTTTTGCTTTTATACAGCTCGATATTTGTTCTTTATTATATTGCTTGAGTTCTTCGTTCTGTTTTGTTCTCTTTTTAGCATTTTTGGTATTTTTTTCTGGCATTTCCTGTTTTTTAGGTACTTTGGTGTCTGCGGTAGTTCCTTCGTTTTTATATTTATTTTTATGATTCGGGCTCTGGTCAGCTATTTTTCTTAAGTTTTTCTCTAATTTTTTTCGCTTTATGGACAAGAGCCGGAATGATATTCTGTCAGCTTTTAATGCATCTACGATTACAATGGTACCGCTTTTTCCAACCTCGAGCATTCGCAATTTAGATAATTGCTTGATGCCTGCTTGCAGAATTTGCTTAAAATCTTTGGAACCATCTTTCATTTCTTTTAAAACTAATGGATATATACCACGGTAAATCAGTGTTTGTCGAGCTTGGACAGCTGACCCAGTCAACATGATTATGGGACAACTTGCCCGAAAGTGACTAACTAATTGCGAAATCAGGTCACATGGACTAGCTATTAGTATGGCCTTTGCATCTCCTAAAAGGGCAGTTTGAGCAATAGCCAAAGACACAGTTGATAGTTGATCTGATGACTTGGTTTTCATGACATTTTTAACTTCATTTTGAATAGATTCATACCACAGAGCAGTTTCCACCTTAGTGCAAATTCGAGCCATAAATTTTACACATTCGACAGGATACATTCCTTTAGCTGTCTCACCGGATAACATAACACAGTCTGCGCCATCAAAAATGGCATTAGCCACATCTGAAGCCTCCGCTCGAGTAGGTCTTGGCTTGGTAATCATGGATTCCATCATTTGTGTAGCACATATAACAGGTTTTCCGATTTTGTTGCACTTGGCGATAATAGCCTTCTGCGCTATTACAACCTCCTCAGTGAGTATCTCAATGCCAAGATCTCCGCGAGCTACCATAATTCCATCCGAAGCAGTTATTATCTCATCTATGTTTAGCATGCCCTGATGGTTCTCAATTTTTGCTATTATTTTAATGTGACTGCCGTTGGGTCCCAAAATCTGTCGGATCTCGGTCAATGCTTTAGCATTACGAATAAATGAGGCAAAGACAAAATCCAATTTTTTCTCAACTGCGAATTTAAGATCAGATATATCTTGTTCAGAAACGGTAGGTAGATCAATTGGCACGCCAGGTAAATTGACGCCCTTTCTTGAACCTAACAATCCGCCGTTCTCCACATTGCAGGTAATCATATCGGCATTGATTTGCTTCACTTTTAATAAAATAAGTCCATCATCTAAAAAAACATCATTACCAGGCTTGAGCAGATTTGAAATACTTTTATAATCTACATAAATGAGATCTTTGGTGCAGTTGTTCTCTAATTCTTTGTTGGTCGATAAATGAACAATGTCCCCCTTTTCTAGTTTGATTTCAGAATTATCCAACGCAATCCTCCCAGTCCGTATTTCCGGACCTTTTGTGTCCAGCGCAATAGCCACGCTTTTATATACACCCATTTCCTTAGTAATATGTGTTATTGCCTCCTTTATAGCCTGAATTGTGCTGCAATGTTCATGATGTGTACCATGTGAAAAGTTAAGCCGCATTATTCTTACGCCAGCTTTAATAAGATTTTTAATGCATTCTGTACTACTTGAAGCCGGGCCAATCGTGCACACTATTCCGCTTAAAGGAAACTTTGATGCAGATGCATTGAACTGAAGTCGAGACCTGTAGTCTATTTGCGAATCAAAAGGCCGAATCACCTTTATTTTACCTTGCCCCTATAGTTTTTAGACGTCATAAAATATTGCGTACATTGATAGTATATTCTTACCTTCCAAGATTTCTTGTCATCTGCATATCTACAAACATTCCAAGGAGACCAAGGAGATTGCCTCGACAATGCAGTAAAGCAACCTGCATTGCGAAAATAACTAGTAAACAGCAAAATTTTGAAAAAAAATTTTTAGCAATCACACCAAAAAATTATGTTCAAGCTTTAATACTCGTTTTCAATAGTAGAAAATCTAGTAAATTGAATTTATTCTCTGTGATTACTAGACTCAACATAAATGTAGCGTTGATTTAATGATCGTTACTATATTTGTTTATTTATTTATTAATATTTTAATTGTTTTATGATTCAATATATTGTTAAGATTTTATTCACATACTCATAAAAATAAAACTCGACTAGTTATGGACCTTGACCTTCGACTCAGTTGACAGTTTCTTCACGAATCATTTACGTCCTCTTTAACAAGCTCTCTTTTAATTTATATAATGATCCTTACCCTGCTTTCTCTTCTACTACAAAAATGTTCGGCCACTACGTGTTTGTTTCTTCTCTTCTATCACTTTAGATTCTGCTCTCTCAGTGAAATTTCCCACATTCGGCCCTCCTGACAGTACATTCGACCCGAATGATGGTCCCCACAACTTCATATATTCCGATATATGATGTTGATGTCCTATTAGGTCCTTCCGCCTGTCCGACTTTTTTTACTTCATATCTTCCACGATTTTTAATTGCCGTTACCTTATAGGGTCCTAAATAATTTCTTTTAAGTTTCAGACCAACGCCATATTGGGTACGCTTAATAGCAACCAAATCGTTTATTTTGAATCGTTTTCGTTCTTTTCTCTTTAGACTGACTTTTTCTTCTCCTCCTCGATTTGTTTTATATTTTCAACTGCCTCAATTCGTATTTAATTCCTGTGTTCCACTAGTTCTTCGATTCGAAGATCATTGAGTAGTTCTTTAAGGTTTACATCCTCTGATCTGCGTATGTCAATACCGGTTAGGATCTTAAAGGGATATCGAGCTGAAACTTGGTATATTCGATAAGAATACCATTATAAATATTGAATCAAAATTTAAAGTTAATTTGACCACGCCTACCCCAATAACACATATAATGCAACAATGCTTATACGTGACAAAGAAAAATGTGAGAACTATAAATAAAGTACAACAATTTTCATATTTTTTACGTATTAGTGATAGTAATATAATATTTATTATGATTCAATTCTTATTTAAAGAAAGGTCTTAATTACTAACTATTTCTAACAATTTAAGTAAACATTTAATTCAATGGATTTATATCATATATTTCTGAGTCAGAGTCATCATCAAAACTGTAATCATTACCTAGAGGCTGAACATTTATTGAAAATTAAATGTGGTGTTTCTATATGTTTCCCCTTCAATGACATGTCGCGGAAGGGGGTTTTTTATGTCGAGCTGCCCTTTTCATAATGCATATACTTGAGATGAGGATCTGAAGAGTCCATAGATCTTTGGGATACATCCATCATATTATTTACCCGCGAATTGTGTCGAGCGTGCAGTAGCCGATTACGCTTGTAAAATTTATTTTTCGCTTCAGACGCGAAGAGAGCCCACCGGCATCACTGTTCCAGTTATTATAAGTGATCCATGAACTAAAATCTTATTGAGAGTTGGTGACATAGGATACCATGAATAATGTAACATGTACATATGATCTAATAGTTTTATCTGAGAAATTTTGAAATTTTAAAGCGTTGATTGCCAATTCGCAGTATATAGCTATTAGAAAAGTAACTCCAAATCGAAATGCTTTTCTCACAGTGTTGCCATCGTTCAAGTTTCCTCTTCCATTTGGCTTATCTACATGCAAACCCATTTCTTGTCGCAATCTTCTTTTTAAATGTTACTTTTTATACCCTTGCAGAGGGTATTATAAAATTGGTCAGATGTTTGTAACGCACAGAAATAGACGTTTCCGACCCCATAAAGTATATATATTCTTGATCAGCTGATATAGCCATGTCCGTCTGTCCGTCCGTCTGTGCGTACGCGTTTTACTCAGCCATCTTAAGAGCTATCGGGTTGAAATTTTTGGTGGCTTTTTATTACCCGGGTGAAATAAAGTATGAAAATTGTCAGGATCGGACTACTATATCATATAGCTCTAGAACAAAAGTTTTTGCAAAAATAGGAGTATCCCCATGAAATTTACCAATATAATAGAATTTGATATAAAATCTCAAAATTTGAATTTGATCGGATAAATAGAACACAAGTTACAGTCAATACAAATCGGTTCTACGTCATCAGCAAATCAAACAGAGCACATGCATACACACACACAGACGTAGCGCTACACGAGTATGTATGTGTATACGTGTTGTGCTTTGCTTACGGAATGATGGAAGAAAAATTTGTTGGAAAAAGAGAAATAATTTGAATGTTTTGCTTGTGTGTTGATGAATTGAGTTGCAAGGAAAGAAATTTCAAAATGTAAAAAAATTATTGCTAAGGACTGCAAGGGTATGTATATTCTTACTTTAAACCGCAATCTGTATGGTATTTTAAGCAGCAAATTTAAACATGCGTGAATGGACTTATTCCATATTGACGATGCCGAGTGTTTGGTTTAAAAAAATTTGCGTCATTGGTTTCCATACACTGTTTTGTTAACTTTATTTTTAATTTTTAATTTCACTAATGCTTTCATTGCTTAGCATGAAACAACATTCCGTCGATTGGCCAAATATCCAGTTTGCAATAACGGCAGAATTGCGGCCGCTGTCGATCCATAGGTACAGCAGCGTTGAATGACAGAACTGAATGTGATCTACAAGTTCAAAATACCGCCAGACGACTCTACTTTATTTTCACACATTACATATCCCAGAAACACGCATAAGGTTAGTTTACATATATTAAATATAATAAATTTAATCACCATTTGTTTTATCCATTCTACATACCTTGGCATCCAAAATCCATTTTTTCATCTTATTTTTCTATTGTGTGAATTTGCCAAGCGCTCAAAGTGAATACAAATTTCACGCCAATTTTGTCGCCGGCATCGGCTGACTTTGAAGCTTGATCAGAATGCAGGGCTTGGCAAAAGCAATCATCGATTTTTCCTATTTAGGGAATCTACTTTGAATATACTGAAATATAATTATTACTTGCTTCCACAAAATTTTCGACTTTATACCACTTATTTTGCAATTCCGCCCAGTGTGCAATGCCAAAACTTTGTTTTGGGGAAAAGTCGCATTAATTCATGTTGAAAGGCGGCTAATGTACGAAGATCGAATGGGAATGCATTTACAACATCACAGTTCACTACAAGCTTTAGGGATTGAAAGAGATCGTTCTTGTCTGTGAATTGTATCACATGGCGAGTTTTGCTGCCGAATATAATTAGTCTCCGATGCAAGTTGTAGCGCGCATCTTCGAGAATTATTTGTGTTTAAGAATAAACATCGTGTTTATCTGAACTGGCTTCACCAAATCAGATGCACCAATGAAATATACAAAACGAAACAAAAACAAAAGTAAATAATAAAATTCATATGACAATTATTGCTTAATACCAAACAAAACATGCATCCACACTCTGTGGAAAACACTTGAGATTATAACAGCGGCGCGGTATCAAGTAACCAGCGCTGAGCATGAAATATAAACAATTTTCAACCCCCGAAAACGTGGGGCATTAGAATAAGTATTTTTAGAACAATTGTTGCTTCTTAGAGTTTAAGAGTTTTTAAATAAAATCAGTTCATATTTTGAATTCAACGAATGAAGACTGGGTTATTTTCTTTCTCTTTGGAAATCCCTATTCATTTTGGTCCTTCGATCCGGATTCATTTTGGTCCTTCGAGCCGGATTCATTTTGGTCCTTCGAGCCGGATTCATTTTGGTCCTTCGAAAAAAGAAACTCAGTAGTTTTCCCCCACCAGTGGTAAGAGACTCAGAGGATGAATCAGTGCCTTTAAGTCTGAATTCTTATGCAAGTGTAAATGCTAAGATCAGCTAAAGGTTGCAAAAATAAAATAACTCTGTTCTCCCCCACCAGTGGTAAGAGACAGAGTATAAAAACAAAAAGCAAAATATTGCTTAATATATAAAAAGTGCGTGCGAGCGAGTTTAAATAAGGCAGTTTGGCTAGTCGAGCAACTGCAATAATTTCGGCGGCGTCAAAAAAATAATTACGGAATTGGTGTGTGGCGTATTCGAAGCCCTAATATCGAAAAAAAAAAGTTAAAAGTGTATATATAGTTGAAAGTCGGCAACTACAAACAGCAGCAGAGCAACAAGATAGTTGCAAAGAAGAGGCAGCTAAGACGAGAAAATCTGGTGCGATGACCGGCACCGGGACCGCCTGAGCTCATAGGCCCTGGACAACAGCAGCTGAGCAACGACACAGCAAAAATGAAGTAAGTAAGTCGTCTCGCCGACTTAGGTATACCATACACCAGTAAAATATTTTAAATTTATTAAACAAATGCATTTTCACATGGTTTTTATTACAAGCATATCTTAGAATCTCCCTCACTCAAGTATACGAGCACCCTAGCGCCCCCACCAGCCAACGACCAACTACGGCCTTATGGAAAAACGTTTATATGCATACCTTGGTTGTTTTATGTCCGATTTTGGTGTTTGGTGGGTGTTTGGCTGGGTATTAGTATCAAATTCAAGTGTGCCAAATTTGATTACAAAAGGTAGAAAATTACGTGAGATAATCGAGTTTTTCCAAATTACGGGGGCGGAAAGGGGCGTGGCAAAATCGTTGCATATACAATATATGCGCATTTATTAAACAAATACACATACCAAATTTGGTGCCTCTAGCTATTATAGTCTTTAAGAAAATCAAATTTGTTTAAATTTCGTGGGCGGAGGGGGGCGTGGCAAAAATTTGAAATAAACTTGACCACCGTAGGTAATACACGAGTCTACGTACCAAATTTGGTGACTCTAGCTCTTATAGTCTCTGAGATCTACGTGTTCATACGGACAGACGGACAAAAGGACATGTCTATATCGACGCGGCTGTTGATACTGATCAAGAATATATATACTTTATGGGGTCGGAAAAGCTTCCTTCTGCATGTTACATACATTTTGGCGACTTTAATATACCATTTCACCCTATGCGTGTATGGTATAAAAACACACCGGTGAAGCCTCTATAAGCAAGTTGAAGCACGAAAGTGCAACTTGCGAACTACTAACTCCTTGATAGGCTTTTACTAACAATGTGGTTGGAGATTTAAAAAAAAAAACTTCTTTTATTGAAAAATAAAATGTATATCTGAATTGTGAGCCAACCACATACGCTATCAACATTTTTTCCACGTCTCTGGCTCACTGTGCAAGACACAGTTGAGATATTCTTTTTTCTCTCTCTTTCAAAAAAAAAAAAAAAAAGCGGATAAATATATCGAAAAAAAAAAATCAATTGATTGTCAAACATACACCATACAAAATGTTTCTTAACAAAACTGAAAAGTTGTTAGGGAAGCAGTTAGAGATGCATACCAGGATAAGGCAGTTAGAAGCACTAGATCCCAGTAACATAACTAGCAAGGTGATTGAGGAAGTAAAAGAGATTAGGAATCGATGGTTACCTAATCATAAAAAATTGCTACAACAATGGAATTTTGATCATCAGTATTTCACAGATAAAATACATGAAGCAATGTTAAAGATAGTTGCCAAAATAATAGCTGCAGGAGAGTCAGAAAAACCAGGCACTAGTAAGTCGGTGTTAGTTGAAGCAGAAGGAAATATTTCAGAAATGTTTGAGGATAGCAAAGGAGAGTCGCGAGGGAATGCGACCTCCAGTAATGAAAACGCTAGTGGTAATCAGGAGATATTTATGGATAAAGTCCGACAGCTCCAGGAATATTTGGATAGGGTAACCAAAGATTTACGCACTATAAATAATTCAACAGGCAATGAGGCATGCATAATATATATTAATAAGATCAATTATTTATGGGAGAAAGTACAGGCGTGCCAGATTGTGTTGAAAGATGCAAAATTTAAAAATACTATGGAGGATTTAGAATTCGATGTTCGGAATTCTGTATCAGTGTTAGAAATGAAAAGAAACAAGAAGGAAAGTAAGATTGAGAATGTAACCGTGAGAGGCGAACTACCGGTGTTGCAGAAAATACAGGTACCCACGTTTTCTGGGGAACCTAGAGAATGGGACCTGTTTGTGGAATTATTTGCGGAACTGATTGAAAAAAGAGAGGATCTAAGTCCTGCTCTTAAATTCAATTATTTAAAATCCGCGTTAAAGGGCGAAGCAAAGAGCATGGTAGCCCATCTATTGTCAGGTTCAGCTGACAATTATAGTGCCGCTTGGGAATTATTAAACAAGCGGTATGAAAATAATCGGAGGGTATTTTCCGAACAATTAAGTCGGATCGTTGATTTACCGATGATCAACAAAGATTCCGCAAAAAGTGTTAAAGGAGTGATTGACATAGTTAATGAGTCAGTTTACTTAGTTAAAATAAAAGCAAATTTGTCCGATGAAGTTGACGTTATATTCGCACAACTCCTACTAAGGAAATTTGACAGAGAGGCTCTACAATTGTATGAGAGTCAGATTAGAAAAACAAGGCAAATTCAAATGCTATCTGATGTCATGGAATATTTGGAGCAAAGATATTGCTCGCTAAGTGCCATGAGCAAAGAAGAGAAAAAACCGATAAAAACTGTTTTAAATTATACGGAAGTTGAAGATAAATGTCCGATTTGCAAAAGTGCCGGGCACAAAGCATATAAATGCTATAAGTTTAAAGGTTTGACACCTACTGAAAGGTATGAAACAGCCAAAAAAGTGCAGCTTTGCATAAGATGCTTGAACCATTCAAGCAATAAGTTGTGCACTAATGAAATGGTTTGTTCATTGTGCATTAAGGAACACCATACCTTACTCCATTTTGAAGAAAAACAACCCTCTAGTACTGGTAACTAGTTCGTAGCTGGTGAAATCACTACTTACTAGGGTACCACCATTACTTACTTTGCTGACCCTAGGTAATGCATTTTATCATTTCGTTTCTTGTATGAAATGTCCGCAAAAAGGGTCAATCGCCACCACATCGTTTACCGCGAACTAGCGAATTGGGTCACCATGAAAGGGCTAGTCACATGGGTACCCATGTCAGGGGTGGTGATGTGAGTACCCATGAAAGGGCTAGTCACATGGGTACCCATGCCAGGGGTGCTGAAATGGGTACTCAATCCAGGGGTGGTGAAAAGAAATGAAAAAATGTTAAAATAGTTTTAATGAAATTTTGTTATTTATTTAAATATAAATTTTTTTACTTTGAATCTGTTTCATTTTCATTTTTCTTTTTGTTCACGCTACTGTTTTTAAAGAAACGCTTCTTCTGCAGCTGCATGGCCTTTCGCAGTTGTTCTTCGGGTGATCCACTGCCATCAAACAAATTTATTGCATCTAGGGAAAAATGTAAAGATTAAATTTTGTAATTAAATCGGAAATGAATTAAATAGTACCTACCAAGTAATACTTCATAAAAAGTGCTCTCGTTTTTCAAGGCTGCTTTGCCTTGAATTATTTATGCCACTGTCAATGTCTATCACATTTAATACTTCCTCAACTTCTTCCATTTCACCATCACTTACATTATTTTTTTTTTCTTCTCCCTTTTCTAATGTCGCGACACAATTTAATTTGTTTATATATTTGGCTTTCTGCTCCTGTTTGAGCCTTCTTAAATGCCTTTAACCATACATATTGTTTTGATTATAATTTGTTTAAATTTTCTTGGAATATTTACGATTGTTGCTGCTTCAGAACTTCACTTGCAATGCTTGATTGTATTTGGTCAACCGCCGAACGCAGCAGCCTTGGAGGAAGAGTAGAAAGCATAAACGAAAAGAAACGGTACTTCCATAACAATTGTTTTTGTAAATTAGGAAAAAACAGCGACAGAAAGCAAAGATTGTTTTTTCCTTTACCTATGCGCTATTCGCAAAACACCAAAAATATATGTATGTGATGATACTACCGTTTTTTTTCGTTTATGTTTTTTGTCGTTTCGTGCTCGGTGGTTCGGCGATCGCTTACCATAGGGTCAGTCAAGTAAGTACCCATGTTAGGACTAGTGGGGAAGGTAGTTCAACTATGGTCAATCGCCACCTCCAGTACTACAGGGAAGAGAAAGTAAATACTTGTGTAACCGCACAACCAACACTGTTGGCCACAGCTGTAATATAAGTCAAAAATTTAAATGGAGGATATAAGACTCTAAGAGCCCTTATTGATTGTGGTTCACAGAGCACCATTTTGTCTGAAGAGGCCGCTCAAATATTAAAAATACCTAAAATTAAACAGTATACAGAAATAAGTGGCGTGTCCTCAATAAAATCTAATGAATCAAAATATAAGGTAAAAATTGATGTAAAGAGAAATCCTTGGAAAGGACATCTAAAGGTTGAGGCAATTGTGTTGCCAAAGTTAATGAAAGCTCTTCCATTAAAAATAGCAAACGTGGATATGTCAAAATGGCAAACTTACGTGCTAGCTGATCCTACCTTTAATAAACCTGGTAGGGTTGATATAATAATGGGAGTAAACGTGTATACCCAAATCTTAAAAAGGAGAATTACAAAGATTGATGGTCTGCTATTCCAAAATACTCAATTTGGTTGGATCGTCTCGGGATGCACCAAATCAAATCAGAATAAATCTGTAGTGGCAACAACAATAGATGTCACAGGTTTTGAACAACGTTGGGAGAGAAAAGCTAAATTTCAAATTAATAACGACACAATCCCAAAGAAATGCAACAGCAAAACTCAAAAAATAAATTTATGGCCCCCGGCAGGACCTCACATTGGAGGTAAAGTGAAAATTGGGGAACAAAAAGTATATATCCCAGAGCCAATACAAAATGAGAACATTCAGAAAGCAATGGGTCAATTAGATAATGATTATCTAAAACATAATATCAAAATAGATTCCGGCAACAAATTGTCAGAAACTATAGTACCAAAAAGGCAGATATGGCAAAATATTTATAAAAGGACAACATTTAATGATAGCCAGAATAACCACTCAAGTTTTAGCAGTCAGCGATATTTAAAAATGGTGGAGCGAAGATCACATTGGTACAATTCAAAAAGGAAATATAGTTCTTTTTTAAATTCTCCACCTTATAAAAAGGCTAGAAGTCAGCACAGTAATACACATCAGGAATGGGTAGATATCCCGAAACAGAAATCATTAGGTAATATGCCAAATATTATAAAAACCAGTAGAAGCCAACTCAGTAATACATACGGGAGAATTGCTAAGAATAGGAAGTCAGTGACAATGGCAAAGGAACATCAGATTGACTAGGTTCAACGTCCATCATGTAACTGGTCATGCTTCTTTAACAATAATTATCTTACTAATAATAGTTTAATAATAATTTGTATAGGACAACTAACTATAAAAATAAAGTCCAAAACGCCGCATTTGGTGGCCCTTTGCAGAATGTTTAAGAATAAACATCGTGTTCATCTGAACTGGCTTCACCAAATCAGACGCACTAAAAATGCACAATACAACTGTACCTTTGTACCAAACAACTAACCTAGCGTATGACTAGAAATACAATCTGCCACACGCGGTGTGGAATAAACACTTGTAATTCTAAACTAACCCAAAAGATCACAACGACAGGATGTCAAGTGGCCGATGTGCCCAAAATAATAATTTTTCAACCCCCGAATTCGTGGGTGTGAGTCTAAAATAAGATCTTCTAAGAACAATTGTTACCTACTAGAGCCTAAGATAATCCTATATAAACTCCGTACTTTTGTAAATAAAATCAGTTCATATTTTGAACTCAACGAATGAAGATTGGGTTTTTTAGTTGTGGTTCTAAATCCCTATTCAGCTTTAATTGACTTCGGAACTGGGAAATCTGTAATGGCAGCCACCTTTTCGGGATCTGTTCTAATACCACCTTCACTAACTATATGGCCAAGATATTTAACCTGCTTCATGCAAAATTTGCTTTTACCGATATTTATGGTCAAACCAGCCCTCGTTATGCATAAAGCCAAAAACAAACAAACAAAGACTTCGTTCCTTAATTTAGCTGGCACCACTTTATCCATCAATCTAGACATTCTTTGAGGAGCGTTACAGAGCCCAAACGGCATAACTTTAAATTAGCAAAGAGGCCTGCCAGGCACTGTGAAAGCTGCTTTTTCCCGAGAACTTAACTCTAAAGGGATTTACCAGAACGCATCTTTTAGATCTAAACTTGTTATAAATTCTGCCTTCGGAAGTCTACTCAAGATCCCGCCAATGTGAGGAAGGGGATACGCATCCTTTATGGTGAACTTGTTTATAGTCGAATCTTTCCTGGTTTTTGTACCAGCACCACTGGTGAAGACCAGGCGCTATCCGACTCTTCTATAATGCCTAATTCGATCATGCGATCCACTTCTGCATACATTAATTTCTCTACAGCTGGCGATACTGGGAAATGCCGTTGCTTGACTGGCTTTGCGTTGCCCACGTCTATGCAATGCGAAATTAGATTAGTTCTCCCTAAACCTTCTTGACCAAAAGATGGGAATTGATTGATAACCTTTTTTAGTTGCCCTATCTGCTGGTGACTTAACTTATGTTAAATAATTGTTAGATCTAATTCTGCTATGTTAAGAGATGGTAACAATTCGAATGCCCTCCAGAAATCGATGCCTAAATATAAATCTAATACTATTACATAAGCTGAATTTAGTTGGCTTTCCGGATGCTCTGCTTGCTTGGATATCACAATATCTAAACAATAGGAGGCAGAGGGTTCTTTTTAAGTCCTCTCTTTCTAAAATCATTTGTGTTGAATCGGGAGTCCCACAGGGCAGTCACCTTGGCCCATTACTATTCACCATTTTTATTAATGATCTCCCCACCGTTCTTTTAAATTCTAGAGTTCTTATGTATTGTAATAGGTTGACTTGTTTAAATTATTTAGTATATATGTATTTATTACAAGCAAGTGTGCGCTTATTCTATGATTCTTATTCTCGTTAGCACGACCGATTCGCAAACTCGTTCAGCCCAGACTGACTCGACGCTCTCTCGTACCTCGCTCTCATTTAGAGACGAGCATGTTCTCTCTCTGAGAGGATGAGTACTACCGTCTTTAGTGAGCAAGCCTGCTACAATTCGGCCGTCCTGACAAAATAAGATCTCCTGATCTTGGGTGGTATACATTTCTTTTTCATATCTTACGAGCTATACATATTTTGTTCATATTTTACAACTTGTATCAATTATTGAAACGAAAGTTTATGATTACATCGAAGTTCTTAACCAGGGCTTAATATTTTGGCCACACCATACTCCCTGATAAGGGTTACGGGAAAGTTGAAATCCCTCTACATCTTTAAGTAAAAATCTGTTTTGTTTTTCAGGACTTTATCTACTACATATGGTCCTTTGTTTTTTGGTATTAATTTTCGAGACAATCCCGCTGTACTGTCGTTATTTTTAACCATGACATAGTCCCCTTCTTTATATTCTTTTTGTACTGTTCTTTTGCTATTGTAATATCTTTCATTGTATGCTTGTGATTTTTGCTGGTTTAACGCTGCCTTCTTTCTTATCATCTCAAGATTTATTTGATTATCTGTATTTCTTAACTCTTTGATCTCTTCTTTCAGTTCGTCTATGACTACTCCTCTTTGTTCTATGCCAAATAACATTATACTGGGGTACTGTTTTATACTTTTATGAATTGTATTATTTAATGCGTACTCTACGTTTTCGACAACCGTATCCCAGTAATTCCCCTTATCTGGATCTGTCAACTTTGCCAGCATAGGCCCTAGACTCCTGTTTATTCTTTCCACTTGTCCATTTGCCTGAGGGGAACCCGTTGCTATTTTAACGTGCTGTACCTTCTGTTCAACCAAAAAAGATTCGAATTCAGACGAAGTAAAACAACTCCCTCTGTCGGATATTATGCATTTCGGTCGGCTATAACTTCTAAAATACATTTTTAACGCATCTATTGCTTCTTTTGTTTTTGTGGTTTTTGTTGTATATAGCCTAACGAATTTCGTAAAACCGTCTACTACAGCAAGTATGTGTTTTTTAGACCTTCCGGCTTCTATTGGTCCATAGTGATCGATATGAATTAATTCGAAAGGTTTATCGCCTTTCGGTATACTGTTCAGAAATCCATCGCCTTTGCCGCATTTAGGTGAGAATGCTATGCATCTGAGACAATTTTCTATATGTCTCGTTGCTTTATCCTTAAGACTTGGGAACCAGTAGTTTTTGCCTATTGCATCCAACATTTTGTCTCTACCTACATGGCCTAATTCGTCGTGGTATTTGTATAAAACGTGATTTTCCATTTCTTTTGGAACGTAGAACAATATTTTCTTGTCATTGGACTTTCGGTATAATACTCCGTTTCTCATTTCAAATAATTTGTGCTCTGATTTTTCTAGCATTTCCTTTATTTTTTTCAGATCTTCGTCTTTTCCTTGACAAATAACCAGGTTGTGTTCGAAGCTATTCGGTTCTATTACCATGATATTGGTGCATCTGCTTAACGCGTCTACGTGTTGCATTTGCTTCCCTGATCTATGCGTTAACTCGTAATCGTACTCTTGAAGTTCAAGGGCCCATCTCGCAATCCTAGGGTGTAATTCTATCTTATTTAGCGTAAGAGTTAGAGAATTGCAGTCAGTTAAAATTTTAAAATTCTTTCCTTGGACATAAATCCTAAATCTGCGCAGGGCATACACAATCGCTAACGTTTCGAGTTCAAAACTGTGATACTTCGACTCAACCTCACTTGTCCTCTTTGAAAAATAAAATATTGGATGCAGTTTTTTATCCGCTTTCTTTTGCAATAAGGCCGCTCCAAAACCTAATGCGCTTGCATCGCAATGAAGCTCGGTATCGTCTCTGGGGTCATATATCGCCAATACTGGTGCTTCCAATAGTTTTTGCTTTAAGTTGAGGAAGCATTCTAATTTCTTTTTTCCGAATTGAAATTCTTTGTCTTTTTTCATGAAGTCATACAAAGGCTTAGCGATTATGGAGAAGTTTTTTATAAATCTTCTAAAGTAGGAGCACAAACCTAAGAAACTTTTCACTGCGTGTGCATTGCCTGGCACTGGAAAGTTTTTTACTGCCTCCAAACCTTTATCGTCAGCGCATATTTTGTTTTCTGTGATTTTATATCCCAGGTATTTTATACTTGACATGAAAAACTCGCATTTGTCCATTCGTAGTCTTAATTTGTTTCTTACTAACCTATCAAAAACTTCTTCTAGAGTCTGTAGGTGCTCGGTTGTATCTGCACTGGCTATCATTATATCGTCCATGTATACTAGGACCTGCCCTTTTCTGATCATGTCTTCAAAAATTCGATTTATAAACATGTGATGCATTCTTGATCCCCATTGGCATTCTTAGGAACTCGAATTGACCAAGCGGCGAGATAAAAGACGTATATTTTACTGACTCTTTATCGACGAATACATGGAAATATCCATTTTTAAGATCTAATTTGGAAAAAACACGTTTGTTGACTAGTCTGTCTAATAGGTCGTCTATCAGTGGTAACGGATAGTTGTCCTTTATAATCATCTTGTTCAGTTTTCGGAAATCTATGCATAATCTGATGTCTCCTGTTTTCTTTTTCACTAAAACTACTGGAGACGCATACTCCGAATCGCTTGGTCTGATAATTTCGTCTCTTATATATTCATCTAACAAGTTCTGTAGTTTTTCCTTTTCAGAATATGATAACCGTCTTGGCGCGTAACTAAATGGTTTGCAATTTTCTAGGTTTAATTTCATTTCACATCTGATATTCGGTTTATCCGGTCTTTGCGCATTCACATACTTATCCCTGACTAGCTTATCAAAACTCTGAACCGTTTTATAATCTATGTTTTCACCGATCGCGTATTCTAGCTCTGGATTTTCATTATCTATGTAACAAATTTCTAACATTCTCCTCTCAAAGTTATCTTCCATATTTGCTTCAGACTCACAACGGGGTTCCTTTAATTTAATTTCTTCAATCTTATACTTTTCCTCATTTGTATCTTTGATTATATTCTCTTCAAACTCTAAAGTAATTTCTTTATCTATGCATGTTCTTTTGTCAATAACACTGTATTCAATAATTTCCTTATCTACATTAACATTTTCTGTATTATTATTACCATTTGCATTAATATTTTCGTTATCTGTATTACCCGTTACACTTATGTTAATAATTTCATTTTCCATTAATTCTGACATCAAAATTCCAATTTCTTTAAAATTGACTTTTCTTACGTTTTCGTGGCTCTGAGAAGTTATTCGCGTACTTTTTTCAAAAGAATCTAAATCTAGTTTTAGATTACATGTTGTCAAAAAATCCCTTCCAAAAATTACATCGCGACTCATAGATTCGTCTGGGATAACGAGTAAATAAAAGTAAATCTTTATTGAATTTTTCACAACGTAACATTGTAGTTTTCCAAATATAATGAGAGGACTTCCATTTAGCCCTTGATAAGATTGCTCAACGGAATAAAGATATGAATGAAGGTAAATGTTTCTTCTTGATTAAGGAAACTGGACTCCCCGAATCTATGAGGCACGCTGCAATAAAGGAATTATTTGGGAAGTCTACAAAATGTATAATAAATTCTCTTACAAAATTGTTGCTGCTCTGGTTCGTGCGGTTGAGTCCATTAGTTTCACGATTGCCCTTCCTATCTGGACATTTGGCCGCCCAATGCTCCATGGATCCACAAATGAAACAAGAGCCTGGTACACGATCCGGCCTGTTGCAGTCCTTCACCAGGTGTCCTCTAATGTTGCATCTACGACAGCGCATCTCTCGGAGCTTGTTTGGTCTGCCAGCTTCGTTTTCAACTTTATCTGCGCTTCGAATGTCCTCCAGATGTATCTCAGCGAAAGCAGCTAACATCTGCTTGGGGTTGGCGAAACATTGGATCCGTGCTTGAGTTCGCAATCCCTTGTCAGGTATGCCCTCGATAACCTTATCAAGGAGCTCCTCTTCATCGATGTTAATGCTGTTGGCTAACATTAGTTTGTCGTCCAGATAAGCTGCAAACTTCCAATTACGCTGTTCGAAATGACGACGCATTTCTGACTTGGACATCTTCTCTCCAAAAGCTGCCAATAACTGTTCGCATAATACTGCTACTGGCTCGCGAATGCGTGTAACCTCCGAATGAAGCCATGAATGCGCCTTGCCTTTCATCTTGCAAATGAAGAGCATTCGTAAGTGAGTGTTGCCTATGTTATACACTTCACCGATACTTTCAAGCTGAGCCACCCACTTTTTGGAGCACGACTCGCCGTTGAAGTCCATCAATACTTCCTTCGCCAGTGAAAAAGCTATGCCCGGAGATTCGCCATTTGAGTTGCCAGAGTGTTGGTTGGTGGCTTCGACTGTGGCGTTGCCACTGATGGGAATGCTGCTGTCATCGATATTTGCATTGTTATCGATACCATTGTCAATGGCGTTGCCATTGTTTTCCAAATTCTGGAAAGATCTGCTCAAATCGTGACCACGCTCGATTCTAGGAATCAGCACTTGAAGTTGTTGTAGCAATTGTTGAACCAACGCGACATCGTTGTTGTTGTTGAAATTGGAGTTCGCCGTTTCTTGTTGTACGCTTCTCGGAATCGCGTCGCCAATTGACGCTTCATTTAATTGGTCTGGGTTAGGCTGCATCAATTGAATGTCGTCTAAATTATGATCTGAATTATCATGTTCGTTCCAACCAGGTGGGGCATGACCACGTGTTTCGACTGGTACGCTACACAGGCGGAGCACTAATTCATTTCTTGAGCCGTTAGTTGGCATGTTTAAAGTTGTTAGCCATTGTTTTAGTTGATCGAGGGTAAAATCGGATATTTGAGCTGCGTTACTCATGGTTTTGGGTTAGGACCACTTCTGATATTGTAATAGGTTGACTTGTTTAAATTATTTAGTATATATGTATTTATTACAAGCAAGTGTGCGCTTATTCTATGATTCTTATTCTCGTTAGCACGACCGATTCGCAAACTCGTTCAGCCCAGACTGACTCGACGCTCTCTCGTACCTCGCTCTCATTTAGAGACGAGCATGTTCTCTCTCTGAGAGGATGAGTACTACCGTCTTTAGTGAGCAAGCCTGCTACAGTATGCCGATGATGTAAAAATCGCTAATCGCATCGTAGACTCTCTCTCATGTCACACCTTGCAAGCTGACCTGAATGCTTTTCAGGGGTGGTGTAGGGCTAACTTGTTATCGTTAAACTGTTCTAAGTGCAAAATTATGTCTTTTTATAGAGGTTCTCCCCAATTAACGAGTTAGAATTAATAATACTTCTTTGGTTGTAAAAGATTTGGGGATCTTAATAGACCAGAAACTTAGTTTTAATCAGCATATATCGACTACTGTTAGTAGGGCTAAAAGTGTTCTTGGCTTTATAAAACGCTGGTCGAAGGAGTTCAAGGATCCATATACTACCAAAATACTTTATACTTCTTTAGTCCGTCCCATATTGGAGTATGGATCTTGTGTTTGGTCTCCTCAATATGAGTTTTATCAAAACAAATTAGAATCTGTACAAAAACAGTTTTTACTCTTTGCCTTTCGTGATTTGCGCTGGGATCCAACTGTACAACTTCCATCTTATTCTAGTCGACTTCAGTTAATTAACCTTCCTTCTTTAGCTAATCGTAGAACTATGCTTGGTGTAACTTTTCTTTACAAACTTTTGAATGGTGAGATTGACTCTTCCGAGCTGTTGAGCCAAATTAACATTTCTGTTCCATCTAGAAGGACCCGCAATTTCACACCGCCTTTACTTCCAGCTTGCACAACTAACTTTTCTCTGCATGAACCTTTTCGTATACTATGTAGTGACTACAACAGACTTTGGCACGTTATCGGTTCCGAAACATCGCTTTCCGGTATAAAAACTGCGATCTTGTCCTTCCTCGCTCGTAACTAGTTGTAATCATCTTTATTTTAACCTATCCTGTTTTCTTTTTATATGTAACTTATTATCTTATTACATTTAATATTTTCTATTTCTTTAGTTTAATTTTATGTTTATATATGTATTACGCCTATGCCCTTAGGTCGGAGTGGGTAGAGGTTGTAACATTAATTTTATGTAGGGTCATTCGTAACAGGCCCGGGCCTGGTGTCATATGGGCCACTTGTTCGTACTGAGCGTTGTACGACTACGTCTATTTAATCTAAGAGTAGGTACTTAATATATTTGAATTTCCTTTTGTAGCAGGCTCTCTCTCTCTCTCTCTTTCTCTCTGGAGAGCGAATCATCATGACGATCAGCGAGAGGCGTGAGAGAGAGTTTGCGCGGCAGTCTAAGGCAATCGATTGAACAGAGCGGTCGCGCGTCTAAAATATAACAATAAGATTACCCTTTGTGCACCTCACTGTGAATTAGCCTTGCGAATAAACTAAAAGAAAGAATATTCCTGAAAAACATTCGATTGAACTAAACTAATAAAGATAAACTCTCAGTTTCATCCTGTCATAACATCAGAAGTGGTCTTTATGCACATAATGAGTAACGAAATTAATATAAATGATTACTCCGTAGACCAACTGAAATAATGGTTGGTCGCACTAAAAATGCCATCAAGTGGTCCTAAAGCAGAACTAGTGCTCCGATTAAAGCAAATTCCAATCGAGACACGTGGCAGCGCACCACCTATGGACGACGAACACGATTATTCAGGCCACGATATAGATGACATAGAATTGCTTCACCCAGAGCAATTACCCAGGCAAATATCACGACGCCAGAGCGACGCTAACGACGACGGCGCCAACCGAGACGACGCTAACCAAGACGACGCCTTGCAGCAAGAAACGGTAAATTCATGCGAGTTCTCGTCGATTCGACGGCTGTTTGAGCAGCTTCAGTTGTTGGTTCAAGGCCACGAACAAGCTCCTAACGGATCTTCAAAGAAGTCGGGCAACAGTGGCAACGCCACCACCAGTGCCGATAAGTATGGCAACTCTTCCGATGACTTCGATTACGATAGTGGCGCCACCAATGACTTAAACTCTGGCAACTCCGTCATAGAAGCTCCAGGGATGGCTCTCTCGTTGGCCAAAGAAATTTTGTTTGACTGTAATGGCACCTCGTGTCCTAAGAGATGGACAGCTCAATTGAGGAATATCGGCGAAGTCTACAACCTGAGCGACAACCACTTGCGAATGCTCTTTATATGTAAAATGAAAGGAAATGCCCAATCTTGGCTGCATGGCGAACTTTCTCGAATTCGTGAGCCGGTAACAGCTCTGTGCGATCAACTGATTGCAGCCTTCGGTGAAAAGACATCTAAATCTGAGATGCGCCGTCAGTTCGAGAAACGCAAATGGCAACCAAGCGAAAGATTTGCCATATACATGGAGGATAAGCTAATGCTGGCTAATCAGGTCAACATCGACGACGAGGAGCTTTTGGATCAGGTCATCGAAGGCATCCCGGACAAAGGTTTGCGCACACAAGCGCGCATCCAATGCTTTACTAGTCCTAGACAAATGTTAAAGGCATTTGCTGAAGAACACCTCGATGTCGCTCAGCAAACTACAAAGGACATAAACACGGGCACCAGACGTCATGAGTTACGTTGCCGCAACTGTAACATTAAAGGACATTTGTGGAAGGATTCCAACAAGACGATTCGAGCTCGTGGCTCGTGTTATGTTTGCGGTTCAATGGAACACTGGTCAGCCAAATGCCCGGCCAAGATGCGCTATTCGACTAAAGACGACATTCCAGAACCTGGCGGAGCAGCCAAGAAGGCCGAATTAGCCAGGAGCAGCGGCCCCAATGATGACGACTATCCAAGCAAAAGCCGCCTTCATACAACCCAGCACAACAACAATTATGTAAGAAGATTTAAGATAAATTTTGTAGACATTCCTTATCATTCCATTATTGTAGCGTGCCTCGTAGACTCGGGGAGTCCAATCTCTATGTTGGAGGAGACGTCATCGTTAACTTAGATTGGTATATATTAAAATTTCTTATATTATTTGTTTATGTTTCTGAACGAAATGCATTATTATTGTTAGCATATAAGAAATTTGACTTGTATTCCATTTTGTTAGTGCAGTAAGATAATTATCGAATTGCAGTGTCATATTACCATGAAATTGTTATCGAGTTCGCTGGTATCGATATGCAATCGATATCGGGGAAAAGCTTGGTTGTTAGAAAATCTTGGAATGGATCGGTTGTAAGAATTACACAAATTGCAACTATATTGAACAATAAATCAAATAGGCGGTATCGCCTTTAAACAGTCTAACTAGGCAGTTGGTTTCCGAACATATAAAATTTTGGTCCTTCGAGCCGGATCCTAGCTGCTGATTTATTTCAATATTTTGCAAGTTGTGTAAAGTTAGACGGTACTTTAGTTGGAAGAGACCGTTTCTAACCTCATTCACGATGCAGACAGTTATGCAACAACGTGGTTACTGCAAAAGCCAAATCACGCGGGCTTACCACAATGCAAATACATTCATCGAGAAAACGCACGCAGTGGCAACTTATGACACACGATTGCAACAACTGCAAGAAAACTACATACGTTTTCTACAACTCACCGAGGAGTTGCACACCTATGAAGACACTTCGGACTGGGAAGATCCGGACGTGGACATTGATCCATATGAGGAAAAGCACTACGCAACTTACTCGATGTTGAGTGTTGCGCGGGAGGAGCTGCAATTGCAATCCGCTCGATCGCTCAACAACCGCTTTTCTGCAACAGAGGCACGTGAAGGTCACGTATCACAAAACCACGTGAACTTGCACTATGAACGGATCAAACTACCAACATTCTCTGGCACTTATGAGGACTGGCAACATTTTTCGGATATGTTTCTTGGTTCTATCGGCGGCGATCCGCATCTCACCAGCTGTCAAAAGTTCCACTATCTGAAATCTTATTTGTCTGGCGAAGCGTTTTCGTTAATTAAACACATTGCCGTGACTAACGATAACTATAGTGAGGCTTGGGATAGGCTGGTCCAACGTTACAATAAGAGACATGTAATCATTCGTTCTTTCATTGACAGTTTTCTAAATCTCTCAACGGCATCTGTACTCAACTCTGTCGCGATTCGCAAGCTGGCTGACGGATCCGATGAAGTAATTTGCGGACTAAGAGCATTAGAGTGTGAGAATCGAGATCCCTGGTTGATTCATGTGCTATTGGCAAAGGTGGACAACAACACTCGGCAAGCATGGGCAGAGCGTAGTGAATCTGAGCATTACACTGTAACGATCGACAGTTTTATCAAATTTCTGCTCTCCCGCGGTGATACGTTGGAATCGAGCCAATTTTCACGACCGAATCACAGCCGACGAATAGCTACCACTCATCACGTCAACACGGAAACCCAGCCATTGATCGAGCCATGCACTCTGTGCCAGCACGCTCATCCGCTATCAAGATGTGAACAATTCAGAGCACTTGATGTAGTTGCACGACACGCACACGTGAGGAGTGCCAACTTGTGCTTCAACTGTTTAAGCCCAAACCATAGGATTGCAACCTGTCCTTCAAAAAATACATGTCGAGTATGTCAAAGAAAGCATCACACCCTGATTCATGCAGCGCAGCAGACGACTCTGAATTCAGAGATAGCGCGGTGCGAGTTCATCAGCCTGAGAGGCCAGGATCTAACGATGAATCCCCGGCTATTATTAGTCATCATGTTCAAACTACAAGAAGTCATCAATTAGCAGTTCCAAAGCACAGAGAGAGAGTTTCTCGTCACACCCTGGAGAATATTCCGCATGCAGTTTCGCAAACGCTTTTGCCCACCATTCTTACATCAGTGAAAGACGCTCGGGGCAAGACCTTCACTTGCCGAGCTCTACTTGACACTGGGTCTACAGTCTCATTGGCAACGGAATCATTTGTCCAGCGGATTGGCATGCGACGTACACATGCAAAGGTTCCAGTTCGTGGTCTCGCGGCTAACAGAGCCGGCGTCACCAGAGGACTCGTAAAGTTTCAAATCTGCTCTCGCAATTCGGATCACAACATTGAGGTCGAGACGTACATCCTCAGCACCCTCACATCAGCTCTCCCAGCTCAAAACGTGGACATGAGCTCAACGCAATGGAAAGAAATTTTGAAGTTACCCTTAGCTGATCCATCTTTCGGCACAGTTGGTGCGGTAGATGTCATTTTTGGATCAGATCAGCTCTGGAAATTGTGTACTGGAGAGCAAAGATCATTTGGTAACAACGTTCCTATTGCGCTAAATACAATTTTTGGTTGGACTCTTGCAGGTCCGTATAGTACATTCGGGGAAACCCATCCACTGGCAATCACTCATCATGTTCACCTGGACCTCGATTCGCAGGTGCGATCGTTCATGGAGATGGATAGCATTCCATCGAAAACATCGAAATTGGAGATATTTGATCCGACTGAGCAACACTTTATCACCACTCACACCTGTTCCCAAACTGGCACGTATGTAGTAGAATACCCCTTCAAAGCCCCGATGCCACCAATTGGCGAAACCCTTCCACAAGCTGTTAGCCGATTGCAGTCACTAGAACGCAAGTTTAGTCGCAACCCAAGTCTCAAGAGAGAGTATATCGCTTTCATGGACGAGTATCTGAAGAGCGGTCATATGGAATTACTCAACACACAGCAGATCGACGAGCAGCCCGACGGTTGTTTCTATCTGCCGCATCACGCCGTCTTGAAACCGGAAAGCACCACTACCAAATGCCGAGTGGTGTTTGATGGATCTGGAAAGGATAGTAACGGAGTGTCACTCAATGAGCGTCTTCACATTGGACCTCCCATTCAACGAGATCTATTTGGTGTCTGCCTTCGATTCAGGCAACATCGTTATGTTTGTTGTTCGGATATAGAAAAGATGTTCCGCAAAATAGAGGTTGCTCCCCATCATACAAACTATCAACGGATCATCTGGCGCAGTTCCACAATGGACCCTATTCAGCATTATCGATTGCGTACTGTCACCTACGGATGGGCGCCATCACCCTTCTTGGCTGTACGGGTTTTGAAACAATTGGCCATAGACTATGAAGCGAAATTTCCACTAGCCGCGCGAGTCCTATTGCGCGATGCGTACGTGGATGACATTCCAACTGGATGCGATTCAGTTGGCGAACTTATGAAATTAAAAGATCAACTGATTTCTTTATTAGATGAAGGAAACTTCAAGTTGAGAAAATGGAGCTCGAACAGCTGGAGTTTCTCTTTCCAGTCGATACCAAAGGAAGATTGTTTACATGGACATGCGTCGATCGAGGACAACGTTAAAATATTGGGCATTCCTTGGAATCCTGGTCGAGATGAGTTATTGGTTAATACACCGATGATTGCAACCAAACATGCCCCTAGCAAACGGGCGCTATTATCGAATCTGTCGAAACTCTTCGACCCACTGGGCTTTGTTGCGCCTACCACTGTGTTGTTAAAGCTAATATTCCAAGAATGCTGGTTCAGCGCTATTAGCTGGGATGACCCAATACCGGAAACTCTTCGAAGGCGATGGCAAGCAATCGTAAAGGAATCACCCCTACTATCTCACTGCCGAATTTCACGATACATATCCGCTTCGTCGCCGCACATTGAACTTTGTGGGTTCGCGGATGCATCCACTCAAGCCTATGGCGCTGTTATTTATAGTCGCGTTCTTACAACGAATGGTTACCGGAGTCGGTTGGTGGCTGCTAAGACCCGAGTAGCCCCGCTTAAGCCTATCTCTATTCCCCGTCGTGAACTCAACGCCGCACTTCTACTTAGCAGATTACTTAAACTTGTAACAGAATCTCTAACTATACCCATTTCTAGCTCATATTGCTGGACTGACCCGGAGATAGTCTATACCTATGTTTGTCATAGAGTTGCTGAAATTCTGGAGGACTACCCACGTAGCTGCTGGAACCATGTTCGCTCTGAAGAGAATCCTGCTGACTGCTCATCACGAGGTCTAAGTCCATCTCAGTTGTTGAATCATGAGTTATGGTGGAATGGACCCTCATGGATTACTAAACCACAATCGGAATGGCCACTATCTGAACCACAAGGCCAAAGCTTTACTGACACGGCGACTGAGGAACGACGCCCGCCAATTACTGTGCTTCATGGGATGCTGGAGGAGAGCATTCACGAGTTATTAATCAACAAGTTATCGTCCTGGAGCCATCTCTTATGGGTAACTAGCTACTGTTACCGATTCATTGAGCGACTTAGGTGCAAAGGCACACTCTCCGATAAAACATTCCTTACATCTATTAAGTTACAATCCGCACGATGCCTACTTCTGCAACACGTACAACGCAAAAGCTTTTCGAAGGACTATGAAAAGCTTAACAAACAAAAGCCGTTATCAATTAAATCTCGATTGATCCGGTACAGCCCATTTCTTGACGAGAGAGGAATTGTACGAGTCGGAGGCCGAATCGAACGATCATCCCTACATTACAATGTAAAGCATCCCATTCTACTGCCCAAGGAGTCACCGATCAGCTTGTTATTAATTCGACACATTCATCAAACACATTTTCATACTGGAGTCGATGCTACATTTACTATTCTTCGGCAACAATATTGGATTTTGGGTGCACGTAATCTAGTGCGCCGAGTGGTTTTTCAATGCAAGCCCTGCTTCTTGCAACGACGAGCAACTCATACTCAGCTAATGGGTAACTTGCCTCTACCTAGAGTTCAAGCAACTCCGTGTTTCCAGCATACTGGCCTAGACTATGCTGGTCCAATCGCAATCAAGGAGAATAAGGGTCGAACACCTCGTATTGGAAAGGCTTGGTTTGCCATATTTGTCTGTCTCGCAACAAAGGCAATACATTTGGAGGTCGTAAGTGATTTAACCACCAACGCTTTCATTGCAGCATTTAAACGATTTATTTCTCGCCGAACGAGACCCACTGATCTCTACTCGGACAATGGTACCACCTTTCACGGAAGTAGACGTGCGCTAGACGAGATGAGACGTTTGGCCATCGATCACATGAAGGATAAGGAATTTGCTAGTTTTGTCGCGGGTGAAGGCCTCACATGGCATTTCATACCGCCGTCTGCACCACACTTTGGCGGCATATGGGAATCTGGAGTGAGATCCGTGAAACTACATCTCCGTCGGGTTATCGGCGCTAACGCACTGACTTTTGAGGAGTTGTCTACTGTGTTAGCGCAAATAGAAGCTGTATTAAACTCAAGACCACTGTGCGCAAACGGTGACAGCTCTCTGGACCCTCTCACACCTGCTCATTTTCTTGTTGGGTCACCTTACACTGCGCTACCTGAGCCCTGTCATTTGGACATGACATTCAACCGTGTGGAGAGATGGAATCAACTTCAAGCTATGGTACAGGGGTTCTGGAAGCGCTGGTATATGGAATATCTCACATCATTGCAAGACCGAACCAAATGGTCATCGAAAGAGAATAACCTTTGTATTGGAACTCTTGTGGTGCTCAAGGAGCCACATCTTCCACCCACTAAATGGATATTGGGACGAGTTTCTGCGGTCCATCCTGGAGACGATGGATTAATTCGGGTAGTTACTGTAACTACTGCCCATGGATCTTACAAACGCCCTATCACCAAATTAGCTGCCCTCCCTATGTGCTGAACTAATAGTTCAGGGGGCGCCGGTATGTTTCTGAACGAAATGCATTATTATTGTTAGCATATAAGAAATTTGACTTGTATTCCATTTTGTTAGTGCAGTAAGATAATTATCGAATTGCAGTGTCATATTACCATGAAATTGTTATCGAGTTCGCTGGTATCGATATGCAATCGATATCTTGGAAAAGCTTGGTTGTTAGAAAATCTTGGAATGGATCGGTTGTAAGAATTACACAAATTGCAACTATATTGAACAATAAATCAAATAGGCGGTATCGCCTTTAAACAGTCTAACTAGGCAGTTGGTTTCCGAACATTTTAAGATTATCGGAATTTCTACCACTGTATTTACATTAACATGTTCTAAAAGCTTCTGTTACATAGCTCATGAAGAGCTTCTAACTTATGAAAACGAAATATAAAAAAGACTTCTTACTGGAACTCGAAGAGGAGAAGACTTATTTTCCCGACTCCACTCCACATGCTATTGAGCATTGGAGTTTTGTACCATCTGCAACTGGGCAGATCAAACATTGGCGACCGTGACAGGACCTTGCACTTCGCAAGTCCTAACATAAAACCTTAAAAACTATATAAAGTCGTTTATTCGTTCATTATATTGCATTCATCGTTACATCATCTTGGACAGTCATCATTGGACTTTTCAGCTTACATCATCATCTTGGAAATTCATCATTGGACTTCTTCATCATTACATAATCATCTTGGATAGTCGTCATCGGACTTCTTCATCATTGGCCTTTGCAAGATATATCATCGTGGGACATTTACGTGGAGCCCTATCATAACCTAAGTCAACTTGAGTGTGTAAATTTACATTATCAATTTCCACTCAAATTCTGACTCAATTGCCACTCATTAGCGATCGTAAAGCTTTCACATGCTTTACACTCACATGTAAAACTCTCATAAGCTTTACCACGTGCTAAGTATTAAGCACAGCGGAGTAAGTACTCAAACTGTCATATAGAGAAACGATCTACATATTAAAGCTCACTTATTAAGCTCTTGAGTGAAACTTAATGCATTTGAGTGTTTTTATTAAAACCAGAACTCGTTTAGCTCACGTTTAATTTATTTCTAACTTGCTACATTTCTATCGTTAAGGGCCCAAAATGTCTCCACCAGTTGAAACGCAGCTTCTACCTCTTAGACAACAACGGAATCAACTGCAATCTAATATTCAAAGTTTAAGAGCTAGAATCGATCTTGAAAATGACCCTATTATATTAGATTGTCAGTCTCAAATTGTTGAGTCGTATTTTAAACAGGCATTACAAGTTCTAACCAATATTGAGAAGCTAGATCCAGCAGACGCGAATCGGGCAGAGATAGAAAATCTTTTTATAGAAACAAAGGCGATCATATTACGGCGCATCGGAGCAAGTAAGAAAGAAAAACCAGAAGAAGTTAGTTTCTTTAATTCATCGACTTATCATGGTGGACATCATAATCGGCTTCCATCCCTCAAATTACCTAAATTCGACAGCAAATATGGGGAATTCAAAAAATTTATTACTTCATTTACAAATATGGTACATGAAGACAACTCATTGTCCAATGTGGACAAATTTAACTATCTGATAAGTTGTCTATCTGGCCAAGCTCTAAGCGTAGTCTCGCCATTTCAAGAATCAGACGAAAATTATCCCAAGGCCCTAGAACATATTTCAAGTTTATTTAACATTGCTAGCATGAAAAAGGCAGACGCTGTTACCCTGCGTACAATTTTGGATACGGTTTCAGCTCTCCGCGTTGCAACCCAAAGTAGATGCATTCAATGTCAGTCAACTGAGCATAGATTAGCATTCTGTCCAGTTTTTATTTCGCTACCGTTTATTGAGCGATTTAAGATTGTTAAAACAGCGTCACTTTGTTTGAATTGCCTCAATAAGGGTCATCCAGCCTCAAAGTGCCCTTCATTGAATAGATGTCGACATTGTGGAGGTTTACATCACACAAACATGCATAAGGATTCAAACGTCCAGGGAAATTATCAACCAGATGAACCTTCTATTCATCATCAATCGCAACAAATCATTCATAATACACATAACGAAAGTAAAACATTTGCAACATCAATGTTGACTCGCCACGCTCGGCGGGGATTACTTCCAACAGCAATTGTTCTCATTCAAGACAAACTTGGTGGGTTTCAGCTCGCAAGAGCATTACTTGATTCGTGCTCTGAGCTTACCTTTATAACTGAAGAATTAGCCAAAAGGCTTCAGCTTCCGTTTCGTTACACTTGTAATTTAACGCAACAGCAAGACCTTAACATATTATTACAAAGGTTTTGGAAAATGGATGAACTACTTGGAATTCAAAATAAAGATATTTCGTTAACCTCAAAAGAACAAGCATGTGAAGCTCACTTTCAGGTGCACACACAATTCCTGGAATCAGGGCGCATACAGGTTCGGTTGCCGTTCAAGGAATCTCCTGAACAACTTGGAGTCTCGTTGTCCTGTGCAAAAAGACGTTTTCTTCAACTCGAAAGACGGCTTGCATCTCAACACCAATTAAAGGAAATGTACATCGATTTTTTAGATGAATATCTTAAGTTGAATCAAATGGAGGTAGCTTCGTTAGATAATTTGCAATCGGGAAATCATTACATTATTCCTCACCATTGTGTCCTTAGACCGCAGAGCTCATCAACTAAACTTCGCGTAGTATTTGACGCTTCGTCTAAATCATCATCAAATAAATCATTAAATGATATTCTTATGGTTGGTCCTACTATTCAACAAGATCTAATCCTAACATTACTCTCGTTTCGTTTGTATCGCCATGCTATTACATCTGACATAACAAAAATTTACAGACAATTTCTCGTCGCACCTGAGGATAGAAGTTTCCAACATATCTTGTGGAGAAAGTCACCGCAAGAACCTATTCAATTATATCAATTGAATACTGTTACCTATGGGATGTCGTGCGCTCCATTTCTCGCAATCAGGTCCTTAAAGTTTTTATCAGAGACGTATAAGGAGTTGTTTCCAATTGGATCTGCTGTATTAGCTGAGGATATGTACGTCGACGATCTACTTTATGGAGCTGACTAAATCGAAGAACTCAATGCTAAGACGAGTGAAGTTACCAAATTGCTCTCCAAGGCAGGCTTAGAATTGACAAAGTGGAATTTTAGTGGGGCACCAACAGATTATGAATATAATCTCAATATTGACAATAGTGATGTCACCAAGGCTCTTGGCATGTCGTGGCTGCCAACTGAAGATCTTATATTATTTCGATTTAATCTTCCATTAACTGCAATACCAACAAAGCGAAAAATAGTATCGATCATGGCCAGGCTCTATGATCTGCTAGGATTATTAGCTCCAGTCGTAGTACGCTACAAAATTTTGATCCAAGACTTGTGGATCGAGCGCTTGGACTGGGACGACCCGTTGCCAGAGATCTTACGGACTAGATGGCAGCAACTTAAAGCTGATTTATCTAATCTTGACATGGTTCGCGTAAATCGATTTGTTAACACATCACCAAAAAAATAAGTGTGAAATCCATGGATTTTCAGATGCCTCAAATCGAGCGTATGGATGTTGCATATACGCAAGGGTATTGGACAACGGAAAATATGTAACTTCATTGATCATTTCGAGATCGAAAGTTGCGCCCACTCAATCACAAAGCATACCTCGTTTAGAGCTTTGTGATTCCGTTTTACTCTGCCAAACATGGACTAAAATCAAACACAAATTAAATTCTCTTGTCAGCAAAACATATTTTTGGACAGATTCAACTGTCGTTCTTCAATGGATTAAAATGCACCCATCAACTCTAAAATGCTTTATTGCCAATCGCGTATCTATTATACAAACTCAATCGCAGGATATTATTTGGAGTCACGTGCCTGGAAAGGATAATCCAGTCGACATTGTTTCACGTGGCTGTGCAGCGTGCGATTTGATGCAGACAATTTGATTTCATGGACCAAAGTTCTTAACACTTGATGCATTACATTAACCGAATCTGAAAGAAAGGCAGATTTCGAGCCCAAAGAATTAGAATTGCGAAACACCCTTGTATTGAAATGTAGCACTAGTTATAAAGAAAAGAGCATAGTTGAGCAGATCATTAGTAGACTATCATCGTTTCGTATGATTGTGAGAGTCTTAGCATACGTTTTACGAGTTTTCAACCGAGTTCCTATCAACCGCAATAATACGATTAATGCTACAAAAAGCATTTCAGTAGAAGAATTTAAATTAGCTTTTAATTATATAATCTCTTCCATTCAGAGTGATGTGTATGCGAAAGAACTAAAGGACTTACAAGCAGGACGAAGTCTGAAGCCGGAGCTTCAAAAATTAAATCCATTCATCTCAATTGAACAGATAGGTTCTCAAAATATTCGACTTATCCGTGTTGGAGGCCGTCTAGCAATGGCTGACATACCATTGGACGCAAGAATGCCGTTATTGCTTCCAAAGACTCATCATTTCACTTATAAATATATTGAAGATTTACACTTGAGAAACCTTCACGCGGGAGCTAAGGTTCTGATAGCGATTTTGCCCCTAACAGTATGGATTGTAAATGCTCGCGAATTGGTCCGAAAGGTTGTTCGAAGTTGCACACATTGCTATCATTACAAACCAGTATTAATGCGACAAATCATGGGTAACCTCCCAGCTGACCGTCTCGCATTCGAAGCAAGGTTCCTTACAAAACATATTTGGCCATATTTGTTTGCTTTTCTTCAAAAGCTATTCATACAGAACTAATCTCAGACTTATCTGCTAATAATTTTATTCTCTGTTTGAAGCGATTCATCGGACGACGTGGTATACCCAAAAGGATTTATTGTGACAATGCCAACAACTTTGTCGGAGCATGTTCGCAACTTGAAGGCTTCAAACGGCAATTCTGTTCAGAACTCAATGCAAAAAATATGGAGGAATTTAGCCGAAATGCCGGCTTTGAATTCATCTTCATTCCACCGCGTGCTCCCCATTTTGGAGGCTTATGGGAAGCCGCAGTAAAGTCAATGAAGACTCTGCTCATCAAAAATTTGACCTCTTCTCATTTGACGTATGAAGAGCTTCAATCGATTGCAATTGAAGTGGAGGCGATATTGAATTCCCGTCCAATATCCATTAACAGCGATGATCCCAACGACGGGGAGGCTCTGACGCCAGCACACTTATTGATCGGATGCTCACTTCAAGCGATCCCTGAACCGGTAGTAAATGACTCAAAACTTTCTTATCTATCCCGTTGGCAAAGGGTAGCCTATCTCAAGCAACGCTTTTGGGAACTCTGGAAGCGCGACTATGTCCATCAATTACAAGAACGCTCTAAGTGGTTGCATCCCGAAAACAACATAGCAAGGGATCAATTAGTTCTCATCCATGAAGACAATCTTCCACCGCAATGCTGGATTACTGGTCGTGTGGTCGATGCCATACTTGGTGCAGATGGAAGGGTCAGAGTAGCCGATGTTCGCACCAAGAAAGGAATAATTCGCCGCCCCATCTGCAAACTTGCTCCATTGCCTTTGACGACGTGACGTTTATGTAAATTGAAGGAGTTACACTTCATCCTTCAATGGGGGAGTATGTTGGAGGAGACGTCATTGTTAACTTAGATTGGTATAATATGGAACTCGAAGAGGAGAAGACTTATTTTTCCTACTCCACTCCACATGCTATTGAGCATTGGAGTTTTGTACCATCTGCAACTGGGCAGATCAAACACTCTATAATTATAATAGATTATAATATAACTAATTATTTTTGGAAAAACAATATGTTACATTATGAAAAACTCAAATAAAATTTACTTTCACTTAGTCATTGCCTCCGACGAGTCTATGAGCTGCGATGCTATTTTTGGAAGGGATTTTCTGGAAGCATGAGATATAAAATTAGACTTAGATTGTTTAAAGACTGCCATAGTAGAAGAACGTAAATGTTTAAGTAAGATCATCACAAGCGACTAGTCAGCAACACAAAACAAAAATAACGATTATAGAAAAACAGTTATTGAAAATTGTAATGGAAAAGAAGACGAAATTGTTAGGGAAATATCAGAGATGAAAGTCAAGAACATTAATGTAAAGGTAGGCAAAACTGATGAAATGTTTAATGTATGTGAACATGTTAATGTACACAAAGATGTTAACGACAAATTTATTTATGAATATGAACATGTGAATGAAGAGTTAGATAATGTAAATGAAAATGTTACTCTTAATGAACAAGTCGTTGATGCAAAAGATGAAAATGAAAAAAGGATAATGAAACAAAGATTACAAGAAAAAAAGTATTTAGTGCAGACAAAAACACAAAAATTGATCACAAACCACAAGATACACTAACAAACGAGACTTTCATAGGAGAAACCAGAGAACAACTAGGAAACAATGAAGAGAAATCGTACTTGGTAGAGGATTTTGACAAGAGCATACTAAATATTTGCCACATTAACGAAGACGATTTAGAATCAGAATATGTGATTAGTAAGGATATCGAGTATAAAACGTTTCGCCAATTTCAGCAATTAGTTAGAAACAAATATATTGATGCCCATAGACAAGAAACACCAGATATCAAGTGCTCGATGAAGCTAAGCTTACAGAATTCTAAACCGTTAAGTTGTGCACCTAGGCGATTAGCATATACAGAGAGGGAAAAGCTACAACTTTTGCTGGATAAATACCTAAAAGAAGGAATTATTAGGCCAAGCGATTCCAAGTACACGTCACCCATTGTGTTAGTAAAGAAAAAAAGTGGCGATATACGTTTATGCATAGACTTTAGAAAATTAAATAAGGTTATTGTTAAAGACAATTACCCCCTACCACTAATTGACAACTTATTGGACAGATTAGTAAACAAACGGGTCTTTTCAAAATTAGATTTGAAGAACGGTTATTTTCATGTCTTTGTTGACGAAGAGTCAGTCAAATACACATCCTTCATTACACCACTTGGACAGTATGAGTTTTTAAGAATGCCAATGGGGATAAAAAAACGCATCACATGTATTTCAAAGATTTATTAACCGAATTTTTGAAGATATGATTCGAAAAGGAGAAGTCCTCGTCTACATGGACGACATCATGATAGCTAGTGCGAATATAAAGGATCATATGCAAACGTTAGGAAAAGTTTTTGAAAGATTAGTTCAGAACAAATTGCGAATGGATAAGTGCGAATTTTTTATGTCAAGTACCTGGGCTACAAAATTACGGAGAATGGAATTAGTGCAGATGATAAGGGTTTAGATGCAGTTAAAAATTTTCCAATACCAGACAAAATACATGCGGTCAAGATTATGCTCATACTTTCGAAGATTTATAAAAGATTTCTCAATAATAGCCAAGCCTTTATATGATTTAATGAAGAAAGATAAAGAGTTTAAATTTGGAAAGATTGAACTTGACTGTTTCTTAATGCTTAAGCAAAAACTTATTGAGGCACCTGTATTGGCAATTTACGATCATAGAGACGAAATAGAACTGCATTGCGATGCAAGCGCTCTGGGTTTTGGCGCAGCCTTATTACAGAAGAAAGCGGATAGCAAGTGGCATCCGATATTTTATTTTTCCAGAAGAACGAGCGAAGTCGAGTCGAAATATCATAGTTTCGAATTGGAAACGCTAGCAATTGTATATGCCTTGCGTAGATTCAGAATATATGTACAAGGGAAACGTTTCAAAATTTTAACAGACTGCAACTCCTTCACGCTTAACTTAAACAAAGTAGAATTAGTAGAAAGTAGTAGAATTGGGTCACGTAGGTAGGGATAAAATGTTAGATGCAATAGGGAAAAGTTACTGGTTCCCAAATCTTAAAGATAAGGCGACAAAACACATACAAAACTGTTTACGATGCGTAGCTTTCTCTCCCAAATGCGGCAAAGGGGAAGGGTTTTTAAACAGCATCCCAAAAGGGGACAAACCATTTGACTTAGTCCATATTGACCATTATGGTCCGATTAGCAGGAAGAGCAAAGAAACATTATTCGCAGTAGTGGACGGGCTTACAAAGTTTGTCAGACTATATACGACAAAGACAACGAGTACCAAAGAGGTGATAGAAGCACTAAAAACATATTTCAGGAGTTATAGTAGGCCGAGATGTATAGTTTCCGATAGGGGTAGTTGTTTCACTTCATCAGAATTCGAGGCGTTCCTAGATAGTCAGGGTGTGCAACATGTGAAAATAGCGACAGGATCCCCGCAAGCCAACGGGCAAGTAGAAAGGCTAAATCGAAGTATGGGACCTATGATAGCAAAGTTAGCAGAACCAGACAAGGGAAATCATTGGGACACAGTTGTCGAGGATGTAGAACACGCACTAAACAACACTTTTCACAGAAGCATCAAGCAATACCCCAGCATAATGTTATTTGGAATAGCTCAAAGAGGAAACGTTATAACGAATTTAGAAAAAAGATTGAAGAATTGGATAGTACAGACAACCCAATATGTTTAGAACAGATAAGAAGATTAGGAGCTTCACACATTCGTCGATCACAAGAATATAACGAAGGGAACTACAACAGCAAAAGAAGCAAGGGACCATACGTTATACAAAAGGTTCTAAGGAACGATAGGTTTTTATTGAAAGATGTAGAAGGATTCCAACTTTCCAGAAACCCATATCAAGGTGTATGGAGTGGACAAAACATAAAACCATGGATAGGAGATGTATAAAAGAAATAACATAAGTATATTTAATAATAGTTAAGGATAAATTTTAAGCGTTAATTGTATAATATTTAGGTATAACATTAAGCTATTTGTATAACTAAGATCAGGAGATCTTATATTGTCAGGACGGCCGAGTTGTATCAGGCTCTCTCTCTCTCTCTCTCTCTCTTTCTCTCTGACCACTCCGGCATCTTTCTTGGAGAGCGAATCATCATGACGATCAGCGAGAGGCGTGAGAGAGAGTTTGCGCGGCAGTCTAAGGCAATCGATTGAACAGAGCGGTCGCGGGTCTAAAATATAACAATAAGATTACCCTTTGTGCACCTAACTGTGAATTAGCCTTGCGAATAAAATAAAAGAAAGAATATTCCTGAAAAACATTCCATTGAACTAAACTAATAAAGATAAACTCTCAGTTTCATCCTGTCATACTTTGTTTGCCCATTATATGAAATATTTGTCTGCATTTTGCCAACAACATTCTGAGGACGGCCATCAGCGGTGGTCACGTTCACCTTGAGTTTCTTGTATGACATTCCGCCGGATATTATTTGTTTGGCCAACTCACCACCAATACAAAATACTCCAGCCCCCGAGACTAACAACCCACTAACTGCGCAATCTAATATGCTCACCGTAATAAATGGGCGCGGATCATGACTGCCCTGATCTAACGCACAAATACTATCCATACTTTTTTGAACATTTTTTATTTCCGCCCAGAAGGATTTCTGACGGTAATAGCTCTGATACTTCCTTTTTAAATGGAGTTTTTATACCCTTGCAAAAAGGGTATATTCATTTTGGTCAGAAGTGTGCAACGCATAGAAGGAAGCATCTCCGACGATATAAAGTATATATATTCTTGATCAGCACGACGAGACGAATTCAAATAGCCATGTCCGTCCATCCGTCTGGATCGATGCGAACTCCTCCTAGACCGTTAGAGCTACAGAGCTGAAATGCATGTAGGCTTGCATGTATGCTTGTGTATACTGCAGGGTGTGTATATCTCAGATTCAGCCGGATTGGACCACTATATCATATAGCTCCCATACAAACGGCAACGTCACGAACAGTGACTTTTCCTAATAACTTCGTTATTTTGTAAGCTATTTTCGTGAAATTAAATATTGGTGATTTTATTATGCCTGAAAACAAGTTTGCCAAATTTGAACAAGATCGGGTGACTATATCATATAGCTCCCATAGGAACGATCAGTCAAAAAAAGTGACTTTTGTCAATAACTTCGTTACTTGTGATGCGATTGGTTTCAAATTTAACATTTGTTAGTTTAATATATCTGTTAATGACTATGCCGAATTTGAAAAAGATCGGCTGACTATATCATATAGCTCCCATAGGAACGATCGGTGTAAAACAGTGACGTTGATCAATATCTTCGTTATTTCCTATGCTAAGATTGAAGGCCGTTATTTCGCACACATTAGAGTTTTTGGATACACTTTGATGGCTATGGGTAAGGAAAGAATTACCAAAACATTTGCAAGGGTATACAAATTTCGACGCGGTCGAAGTTAACCCCGGCCCTCTGGTTTTATAATAACCATGACTACGTGTCACAAGGACTCACGCTTTCTACATACCTCCAGTAGTTCAGAGACTGAGGTGATCTCAATATTATAGCGAGTAAAACACGTCTGACTTCGGTGAGCTCTCCATCAAACTGGACCGCTCTCATTCTTTTTATTTAATTCTCTCCGTTCTTTTCTACGAGTGAGACAGCACACTTCTCGTACTGTACCACTGCATAAAACTTAAAACTAGTTTGTAACAAAGAAAAGAGTAAGATATACTTAATACCAATACATATTGCTACAATATTTAAAATTTCGTGTCGCATTTCCGGTCGCAAATTATTTTTTAAAATTCTCACAAGTCTGTTGTTGCTCATGGGGTGATGCATTTTATCGCCCAAAGTGATTATAGCGTCATAGAATTGATCAAAAGTTTCATTGACATCTTGTTTTCTACGCTTCATGTCCCCTTCAATGTCCCCATCATCTCGCAAATCTTTAAACTGCTTTTTAAATGCCAAACACAAGGTGCTCCATCTAATTTGCCCTACCGATTTATGATACCGCCAATAGAATTCATTTGCTTTTCCTTCAAAAAGGAACTGGCGTTTCGGCACATAATATCAAAATTTCCTTCAAGCGTTTGGTGAATGTGCTTTGTTCTTTTTTTTCAATTATATGGTTCTTAAATTTAAAATTTTTCCGCGACTTTGTTAACACGTCTCACTTTGCCAAAGTTCAAATTGGCAATGACTCCTCCGGGTTGCTCCAAGAACTTAGAAACCTATTAAAACAGACGCTTGGTGTACCCACCTCGCCGCCATCCAGGATTCTATAAAACGGTCCTAGAGACACTGCTGCCTTTCTCTTTTGCTCCCATTAGAAAGCATTTCCTTAGCAACAGGAGAATATTTATTGCTTCATTTGCATAGATAAAGTGAGTTTTCTTATTGTTTAAGAATAAACATCGTGTTCATGTGAACTGGCTTCACCAAATCAGATGCACCAATGAAATATACAATTCGAAACATAAACCATACAACAAAAACATAAACCAAGAAGAAGTCGTAAAGATTCATATGACAATTATTGCCTAATACCAAACAAAACATGTATCCACACTCTGTGGAAAAACACTTAAGATGATAACAGCAGTGCGGTATCAAGTAACCAGCGCTGAGCATGAAATATAAATAATTTTCAACCCCCATTGCGTGGGGCATTAGAATAAGTATTTTTCAAACAACAATTGTTCCCTCCTAGAGCCTAAGATAATCCTATATAAACTCCGTACTTTTGTAAATAAAATCAGTTCATATTTTGAATTCAACGAATGAAGACTGGGTTACTTTCCTTCTCTCCGGGAATCCCTATTCACTTATCTTTGGCCGTCTCTCTGCACCCACAGAGGCTGCTCAAGAGAGGCGGAATGCGCTGACCCGAAGATATGTGCTTGACAACATACATACGATCATAGTATACGATCATACCCGCTAACATTGCAACATTGCATTTTTTTAAATATTGCCAATCTCTAGCAACAAGCGCCTTTACAAATCCCCCCTGGAAAAATCAGACTACGGGTTGCAAAGCAAACCAAAGCTGATTCCGCTTGTTGTAGTTTTTTTTTTCTTTTCCACCATTAGGGTCGAATATCTTTTGCATGATAATTGCCGATCAAATGCCCTTGTAAGTCCTCCAATTCATAGTTGGAGGTCCCAATCTTTTTCCGTACCCTTGGCACCTAATTTTGAACAATAGCCGTGGGCAAAATTGCTTTGTTTGAAATTTCTTCTAAACACTTCTTGACCCACTCTATAATTTATTTCCCGGGCTCGCAAATTATAAGCTTTTCCGTTTTTTTCTTGCTGTTTTTGCATAATTGCACATGCCTTACTCCGAGCTAAATCTAAAGAATCTGGCTGATTAAGACGTAAGGATCGATCACTGAGAAGCTCTAATTTCCTTATCAATGAGTACGTTTTCCCTGACGTTATCATATGTTGACCGAATACTAAATAATAAGGACTAGTTCCAATGCTGTGCCGACCTTAGGGCACCATTTATCTGGCTCAGATATTCATCCCAATCTTTCTAATCGTCCCTGACATAGGCTTTACTGGCGATTCAATAATTTCTTAAAGGCTTCAGAGCGAAACTGGGATCCATTATCTGAGACAATAGTTTCTGGAACTCCATATGCATGAAACAGTTCAGATTCCAAATATTGGATTGTGACATCTGCCGTCAATTTCTTCACAGCTTTTAAAAACATAAACTTCGTGAGGTGATCAAGAACGATAAAAATACAAATATGCCCCCGCCGTGATCGCGGATACGGAACTAGAAAATCTACGTACAATTTTTGAAAGAATCTTTGGGATTCCGGCGTCTTTCCCATCAGTGGACGCATTATAAAATTTGGAGCTTTCGTTGTTTTGCAAATTTCACATTCACCTATAAATGATTTTACATCGCCCACTTAACCTGGCCAAAAGTAATGACGCCTGATTCTTTCAATGGTTTTGTGAATTCCGCCATGTGAGGCTAATGGACTATCGTGCGCTTTCTTCAAGATTTCTGGTACTAATTCACTAGGCAACCATAATTTCCAAACCTGACTATCATGTAACTGGTCCCCATTGGTGTGTTCAGCAAGTCTATACACGTGTCCGTCTATGACTTTAAGATCTGGAAGTGACTGTTTCATGCCTTTAATTCGATCACATAATTCTAAATAGCTTTTTGACTTAAAGTGCTCTGGGTCCAAATCCACATATAGTCCATCTTCTGAATTGATTGCTGCTATTTCCTCACTATGTGCACGAGACAGCACGTTTGGTACCACATTGAGCTTTCCTTTCCTATGTTCGATCTTGAAAGTATAGCCCATTTTGTAATTTTAAGGCCCATCTTGCTAGACGAGAACTAAGGTCTGTCTGAGTCATTAGCCATTTCAATGAGGCATGATCGGTGATGATGGTAAATTCATGGCCCTCCACATAAGCCCTAAAATTTTTAGGGCACACCAGTGCAGCCAAACATTCTCGGTGACAGAATAATTTTTCTGAGCTTTATTCAGTTTTTTTGATACGAAGAACACTTCATCTGACAATTGTACTAGGACACCTCCGACGCCCGTTTTACTGGCGTCACAATGTATATAGAAAGGTTTCTTGAAATCCGCGCTAATTAAGACTGGAGCTTTGCTCAATTTTTCCTTTATATTTTGGAACGCCCGTCCAGCGGCCGCATCGAAAACAAATTTTCTCTTGTGTTTTTTAGCAGATCTGTCAATGGTGCTGTTAAAGAAGCGAAATTTTCAATGAATTTCCGGTACCAGCCACATAGACCCAAGAAACTTCTTAAAGCTTTAATTTACTTCGGAACTGGGAAATCTGTAATGGCAGCCACCTTTTCGGGATCTGTTCTAATACCACCTTCACTAACTATATGGCCAAGATATTTAACCTGCTTCATGCAAAATTTGCTTTTACCGCAATTTATGGTCAAACCAGCCCTCGTAATGCATAAAGCCAAAAACAAACAAACAAAGACTTCGTTCCTTAATTTAGCTGGCACCACTTTATCCATCAATCTAGACATTTTTTGAGGAGCGTTACAGAGCCCAAACGGCATAACTTTAAATTAGCAAAGAGGCCTGCCAGGCACTGTGAAAGCTGCTTTTTCCCGAGAACTTAACTCTAAAGGGATTTACCAGAACGCATCTTTTAGATCTAAACTTGTTATAAATTCTGCCTTCGGAAGTCTACTCAAGATCCCGCCAATGTGAGGAAGGGGATACGCATCCTTTATGGTGAACTAGTCGAATCTTTCCTGGTTTTTGTACCAGCACCACTGGTGAAGACCAGGCGCTATCCGACTCTTCTATAATGCCTAATTCGATCATGCGATCCACTTCTGCATACATTAATTTCTCTACAGCTGGCGATACTGGGAAATGCCGTTGCTTGACTGGCTTTGCGTTGCCCACGTCTATGCAATGCGAAATTAGATTAGTTCTCCCTAAACCTTCTTGACCAAAAGATGGGAATTGATTGATAACCTTTTTTAGTTGCCCTATCTGCTGGTGACTTAACTTATATTCAATAATTGTTAGATCTAATTCTGCTATGTTAAGAGATGGTAACAATTCGAATGCCCTCCAGAAATCGATGCCTAAATATAAATCTAATCTAAGAGTAGGTACTAAATATATTTGAATTTCCTTTTGTAGCAGGCTCTCTCTCTCTCTTTCTCTCTGACCACTCCGGCATCTTTCTTGGAGAGCGAATCATCATGACGATCAGCGAGAGGCGTGAGAGAGAGTTTGCGCGGCAGTCTAAGGCAATCGATTGAACAGAGCGGTCGCGGGTCTAAAATATAACAATAAGATTACCCTTTGTGCACCTAACTGTGAATTAGCCTTGCGAATAAAATAAAAGAAAGAATATTCCTGAAAAACATTCCATTGAACTAAACTAATAAAGATAAACTCTCAGTTTCATCCTGTCATACTTTGTTTGCCCATTATATGAAATATTTGTCTGCATTTTGCCAACAACATTCTGAGGACGGCCATCAGCGGTGGTCACGTTCACCTTGAGTTTCTTGTATGACATTCCGCCGGATATTATTTGTTTGGCCAACTCACCACCAATACAAAATACTCCAGCCCCCGAGACTAACAACCCACTAACTGCGCAATCTAATATGCTCACCGTAATAAATGGGCGCGGATCATGACTGCCCTGATCTAACGCACAAATACTATCCATACTTTTTTGAACATTTTTTATTTCCGCCCAGAAGGATTTCTGACGGTAATAGCTCTGATACTTCCTTTTTAAATGGAGTTTTTATACCCTTGCAAAAAGGGTATATTCATTTTGGTCAGAAGTGTGCAACGCATAGAAGGAAGCATCTCCGACGATATAAAGTATATATATTCAAATAGCCATGTCCGTCCATCCGTCTGGATCGATGCGAACTCCTCCTAGACCGTTAGAGCTACAGAGCTGAAATGTATGTAGGCTTGCATGTAGGCTTGTATATACTGCAGGGTTTGTACATCTCAGATTCAGCCGGATCGGACCACTATATCATATAGCTCCCATACAAACGGCAAAGCCACGAACAGTGACTTTTCCTAATAACTTCGTTATTTTGTAAGCTATTTTCGTGAAATTTAATATTGGTGATTTTATTATGCCTGAAAACAAGTTTGCCAAATTTAAACAAGATCGGGTGACTATATCATATTGCTCCCATAGGAACGATCAGTCAAAAACAGTGACTTTTGTCAATAACTTCGTTACTTGTGATGCGATTGGTTTCAAATTTAACATTTTGTTATGATCCGATTATTTTTCTTCTGCAATCCATCATCGATCACCGGCTAACTCGCATGGCTCAGGAATGGATTCGAACTCGATGGATGGATTAATCGGGTAACAAAAAATTATACAAAAAAAACATTACACTCGGACGGGAAGATGGACTATGGAATTAACAATTAGCTGGTATATTAACTAGGATCTACCCACCCTACCTTGGGCCCCGTACTCCCTGGCAGCCCCCATGTTCTGTGGACTAGCCCGTCGTCATCTCACCCCCACATAGACAAGACTCTACTCAGACATTTCTCCTTTTTTCATTACACATATATTATTTTAAACAACAATTTTATTTTTCACAATAATAACTGAGCCTAACCAGGGTACCACTGGGACGTATACAAATATAAATTAAATAAATAATATAAATAAACAAAATACAATTACTTATTCTAACCGCCTAATGTTGAGGTTAAATGGAAAAAAAAAACCTGGAGCACCCGGATCTGGGTGGCCGATTGGATCCCGTCGAATTGGCTGTCCGAAGGCTCCTGTGTGTGTCCGTCCTGCGTCTCGCATGCAATTCTTGGTCTTCAAGGATGGGTGAGATGCTCCTTCTCGGCACACGCACTTTTCAGTTTTTTTTTTTTCTTTCTCAACTTAACAACTCCACGTGCCTTATAGAACTCAACTCCTCTTGTTTTTTCTTCGTCCTCTTCCTCTTTTTTCCAAAAAAAGACTCAACTCCTTCACTCTCTTAGATTCCTAAAAATTCAAATTTTGTTCCCGGAAACGGAACCGCTCCCAGAACTAGCTCGGTTCTCTTGGTTTTTTCCCGCCAAATTCCCAGCTACTTTTCTAGCTAACGAGCCAGCACCATCGATAACAGCTGTATTGTTGTTCATCAATTATTTGGCCCATAACAATTTGTTAGTTTAATATATCTGTTAATGACTATGCCGAATTTGAAAAAGATCGGGTGACTATATCATATAGCTCCCATAGGAACGATCGGTGTAAAACAGTGACGTTGATCAATATCTTCGTTATTTCCTATGCTAAGATTGAAGGCCGTTATTTCGCACACATTAGAGTTTTTGGATACACTTTGATGGCTATGGGTAAGGAAAGAAATACCAAAACAGTTGCAAGGGTATACAAATTTCACGCGGTCGAAGTTAACCCCGGCCCTCTGGTTTTATAATAACCATGACTACGTGTCACATCAGCTAAAAAGGACTCACGCTTTCTACATACCTCCAGTAGTTCATAGACTGAGGTGATCTCAATATTTAAAATTTCGTGTCGTATTTCCGGTCGCAAATTATTTTTTAAAATTCTCACAAGTCTGTTGTTGCTCATGGGGTGATCCATTTTATCGCCCAAAGTGATTATAGCGTCATAAAATTGATCAAAAGTTTCATTGACATCTTGTTTTCTACGCTTCATGTCCCCTTCAATGTCCCCATCATCTCGCAAATCTTTAAACTGCTTTTTAAATGCCAAACACAAGGTGCTCCATCTATGTAATTTGCCCTACCGATTTATGATACCGCCAATAGAATTCATTTGCTTTTCCTTCAAATAATGACCTGGCGTTTCGGCACATAATATCAAAATTTCCTTCAAGCGTTTGGTGAATGTGCTTTGTTCTTTTTTCTCAATTATGTGGTTCTTAAATTTAAAATTTTTCCGCGACTTTGTTAATTACTTTAAGAGTCACTTGACCACTGAACACGTCTCACTTTGCCAAAGTTCAAATTGGCAATGACTCCTCCGGGTTGCTCCAAGAACTTAGAAACCTATTAAAACAAACGCTTGGTGTTAGAGCCGGGAATTGTATAGATGTTTCATCGATACATCGAGGTTTTTTATTTTCTTGCGGGTACTCGATATTTTAACTTCGATGTTTCGAGGTTTTTCGCATCACTAAAACAAATTGTCATCACTTACAAAAAATTTGCGAGAAAGTAAAAAGCTAGGTAAGTTAAAAATTATAATTGTGTTTATAAACCATGAAAGCAAAAGATTAATTGAATGCCTCCTTATTTTAGGATATTGGTGTTGGCAGTGCTGTAGACATGGACAAATTTCTCAAGGATTTTAATGACAAAGGTAAGCATCACAAATGAGACACACATGTGGCATGTATTTCCATTTTTAACATGTATGTATGTACATATGTACGTTCTTGTGTGTCCATTGCAATACTGACTCTAACGATGAAAATGATGGGTCACCGACCGACTAACGATCAAAATTCCAGTAATTTCCTGGAAGGTAGGAATATATAGATACTAAAATAATTATAACGTTTAATGACAATACATTTACTTTGCAGACCTCAAATGATCACAGTTTTAAGTACTGAGTTAAAAAATTTCTTTGTATTCCTGAAACGTCCACTGAAAGTGAGCGTATGTTCAGCAAAGCTGAACTTATAGTAAGTGAGAAATGGAGTTCTCTCAAACCCAAGCAAGTTGATATACTTGTATTTGTAAATAAAAACGAATGGATCTCAAAAGTAACATATAACAATAATTAGTTGCCAATGCTTATGTAAATTAAACGAAATATTTTTTGTTTTTAAATTTATAATTTATTTTTTTGAATATTAATATTCTTTCAGTGTTATTCTTTAAACGCGAATTTAACTTCATTTTTACGCTCTAAGTTAAATATTAATTTAAACTTCGATACATCGATACATATCGAGGTTTTTTTTTTCAAAAGACTCAAAATATCGAGGTACGCAAACATCGATGTTTTACCAGCACTACTTGGTGTACCCACCTCGCCGCCATCCTGGATTCTATAAAACGGTCCTATAGACACTGCTGCCTTTCTCTTTTGCTCCCATTAGAAAGCATTCCCTTAGCAACAGGAGAATATTTATTGCTTCATTTGCATAGATAAAGTGAGATTTCTTATCTTTGGCCGTCTCTCTACACCCATAGAGGCTGCTCAAGAGAGGCGGAATGCGCTGACCCGAAGATATGTGCTTGGCAACATACGATCATAGCATACGATCATATCCGCTAACATTGCAACATTGCATTATCTTAAATGTTGCCAATCTCTAACAGCAAGCGCCTTTACAAATAATCAATATTTTAGCACAAAATACATCTTAAACCAAAGGTAACACAAAATAGTTTAATACTATGGTCATAAAAACAGGGTTACCACTCTCTGCTTTTCTTAAAATGTGGCAATACTTAAAAATGTACAGAAGTATGGTGTCACTGAAAATCGTACAGCTGTTCATTTCGATGAAAGTTTGGGGATTCCTAGAATTTTTCCAATTGGGCATAGCTGACATTGCGATTGGTGCATTTATTGAAGTCGAAAGAGTTCTGGTACGATGTTATTTTTTCTAATGAGTCGAAATATAACATATTTGCATCTGATGGGAAACAAACAGTATGGAGGAAAACAAATACTGAGATGGATATAGCCAACTTACGTCCAACCGTCAAACATGGTGGTGGGTCCGTGATGGTATGGGGATGTATGTATGTAACCTAATGGAGTCGGCAATTTGGTTTTTATTGACGGGATTTTTAATCAGTATGGATACATAAACCTACTAAAAGAAAACTTGATTCCAAGTGCCGAGAAAATGGGAATCAGGAGCACTTTTAAGCTATATGCTGACAATGATCCAAACACAGCTCCCTTAATGCCGGGACATGGGCCCTCTACAACTGTCCAAAAGTGATGGAAACACCGGCTCAATCACCAGATATGAATGTAATCGAACACCTATGGCATATCCTGGAACAAAAAATTCGAAATCACAAAATTTCTAACAAGTACGATCTTAAAAAGGCACTAATTGAGGAGTGTAACAAAATAAGTCTGGAAACATGCAAAAAACTGGTGGACTCGATGCCAAAAAGAATTGAAAGTCTTAGAAATTCACAAGGTGGTCCAACCAAGTACTAAAAAACCTCTAGTTATTTGTCGGACTTCACGGAAATTCTGGAAAAACTTGCTGGCGTTGGAATTGAAATATTGGACGAGCTTGTAACGATTATATTGCTTTCCAGTCTTCCAGACGAATTCGACAATTTCGTTGTCGCCATAGAGACGCGAGACGATTTGCCGACTTTCAAAATGTTATGCATAAAGCTAAGGGAAGAAGGAGAACGCAAAAAACCGATCGAGAGCGCAAATGCATTTACAGTGGTGAAAAGGCATTCAATTCAAAGAGACAATTGGAAGAAAAAGCAAAAAGTTTTGAATTGTTTTCCGTGTGGAAGGCCATTTTAAAGCAAATTGTTCCACTGTAAGCAATCGGAAGGTTGCATCGAACACGAATAAGACAGTACTGTCATCGTTAGGTTTGCTGAACGCGTTGGACGCAACATGCTTTGAACGATCGAACTGGTGTCTGGACAGTGGCGCCACCAGCCACATGTGTTGCGACAGAGATTTGTTTACAAAATTTGAGAACCATTCGCAGAAAATTGTTTTGGCTGATAATAACTTCCTTCAGGCTGAACGAAAGGGCGAGGTAATGCTGATTACCGATTTACGTATACTTATGTACATTAAAGAATGTATTGTATGTACCCAAAATGAGAGGTAATTTCGTGTCGGTGAGCAAAGCAGTCGAACATGGAAGCATCGTTGAATTTGGCGTGTGGCCGTTTGTATATTTTTGGAACAGCAGCGAGCAAATGTTATGCCATTGAACAGTCTTACGAAGATTTGTGGCATAAAAGGTACGGATATCTCAACTATGGCAGTTTGGGTGAAATTGCACGAAAGGATTTGGCATGGGAAAGTTTGACTCTACGTCGTTGGAACCCTGCAAGATCTGCATGTTAAGCAAGATCACACTACAGCCATTTCCGGATTCGACCAAGAACAGAGCTAAGATAATCTTGGAGCTGGTGCATTCAGATTTTTGCGGTCCGTTTGATACGAAAAGCCTTGGAGGCAGCAGATACTTTTTGACATTTATCGATGACAGGTCAGGTCGCATATTTGTATATTTCTTGAAGGAAAAGGATGAAGTATTTGGAAAGCTTGTAGAGTTTAAAAACATGGCAGAGCGGCAAATAAATGAATCGTTTGACGAGTTTCTCAAGGACAATGGAATATTGCGGCAGCTCACGGTACCATACACGCCGCAGCAGAACGGTGTAGCAGAGAGCGTTAACAGAACTCTTGTGGAGATGTCAAGATGCTTGCTCATCCAGTCTGGTCTACATCAATTCCTTTGGGCTGAGGCAGTTTATACAGCTGCATATCTGTGAAATAGGTCACCAACTCGAGCCCTGGTTAACATGACTCCAATGGAAGCATCAAATGGTAAGAAACCATCAATAAGTCAATTAAAAGTTTTCGGGTCTATTGCAGTGGCACTGGGCAAAGGTCATCATAAGGGCAAGTTTGATCCAAAGAGCAATGAATACCGAATGGTTTGTTTTTTTCGAAATGCGAACGGGTATCGGTTGTACGACGCCGAAACCAGGCAAGTTGTTGAGAAGCGAGACGTTTTGTTCGACGAGCGATTTGGCAATGGCGATTCGAATGGTGATATCGTCAATTTTGATTTTCCGTACATGAAAGATCAGGATTCTGGATCTGTCGATGCAGCAGATCATTTGAGCAGTACAGACGAGTCTGATAAAGAGGTCAACGAAAAGGGCAGCAGTAGCGAAGATATCGCCATGGCAGTTGAACAAGAAATGACAGAGCCTGTGGTTAAACAACGTGTTGATCATACCCGAGACCTTTGATGAGGCGCTTAGTTCGCTTCGCAGTGCCATGAAGCTATGCAAAGGGAGTATGACTCCTTGATGTCAAATCACACTTGGCAGCTTAGTACGTTACCGGAAGGGTATAAACCTGTTGGCTGCAAATGGGTCTACAGTGTAAAGCGTGATGCAAAGGGAGAAGTCGAGCGTTTACAATGAAACATACTCGCTTGTGTGTCGTTTGGAGAGTGTTCGTCTCATCTTGGCCCTAGCAGCGCAGTTAAAATTGTATCTACACCAGATGGATGTATGCACTGCTTACTTAAACAGCGATTTGGCAGATACCGTATACATGAAGCAGCCCGAAGGATACGCAACTGAGGACAACAGCAGGTGAGGACAGGTACTTCCATTGAAAAAGGCGTTATATGGACTCAAACAGTCTGAACGGGAGTGGAACTCCAAACTTGATAGTGTTTTGCGAGCTAATGGTTTCACACCTTGCGATAATGAACCATGTCTATACAAACAGCAAGCAAAGGGTAATCTATCACTAATCCTTGTTTATGTAGACGATCTTCATATAGGATGCCAGGAGTAATCGAATCTTGACAGGGACCTGTGCGTTTGTTCCTTGCCATGGAGGTGATGGTGAACTTGGCGAAATATCATTGGGTCATTCACAGTACATCAAGGATTTACTGATACTGGTATCAGATTGCCTGTGATAAAATGAAGTGTAAAAGGGTTGATGCAACTCTTTATCAGTCAATGATAGGCGAGCTAATGTGGTTTGCGTTGACTACTAGACCAGATATACTCCACTCAGTATCGAAATTGGATCAACGTAACCAGGACCCCCATAATGAACACATTGCAGCCATAAAGCATGTTTAACGATATTTGGTGTCGGCCGTTGGCTGTATGATTTATTACAAACAGTCTGAAGCGGCATTCACTGGTTTCTTGGACGCAGATTGGGGAGGCGATAAGATTGATCGTAAGTCTTATACAGGATATGTATATTTCCTGGTTGGCGGACCGATATCATGGAAATCGGAGAAGCAGCAGAGTGTTGCTCTTAGCAGTACCGGGGCAGAGTACATGGCGTTATCTACAGCGTGCAAAGAAGCCATTGTATTGCGTCGATTAATTATCGAGATTGGTTGCCGAGAAGAAGATACATCTACCGTTTTGTATGGTGATAACCTCAGCGCGCAGAAATTGGCTAAGAACCCAGTACACCACTAAAGGACGAAGCATGTGGACATTAGATATAATTTTGTTAGACAAGTAATTAATGATGGCCAGATTATTTAAAAGTATAAGTCGACTAATGATAGGATAGCTGATATCCTGACTAAGAATCTTCCGAAGAAGAAGCATGTAGAGTGTTCGTAGCGGGGCGGAAGGATCCAAATAGGTCACAAGTGTTTGGCGGGTGTCAATTTCTTCAGGGGTCTGGTGAGTGAGGAATGAAATTGAAACGCGCGCAAACCTTCGTTTATAATTAATTTTGGTTTATTTAGTTTCTTTACAAAATGTCCCGACACACACGAAAATGTTTCGGGTTGGAAAAATACAATATCGGAAAAAAAGCACAGTGAAAGAACGGGTGTTCGGGTTAGATGCTCGTACTGGATTGAATATGGCGATTTACTCCAGAACCCTTCGTCACCTTCCTCAGTATGACCGAATTCGGTTTTTGGAAAAAACCCTACCCCTCACTCTCTGCTGTTCACCCGGTGGCGTGAACATACCGCCCCCCTTGCAACAAGTTGCAATTGCCTCGCTGGACATGTCCAAGGATGGGGGATGGCAGCGTTCTGGATCGCCAAGACACGGGTGGAGATGGAGGGGGAACTTTGGATGTAGATGGAGTAGGCGGCGCGATGACTGATGACCTCTGGATAGAAGTCCGAATGAAAGGCGGGTGCTTTTCGGGTCTTTGCTCTTTGGACGCTTTGGGTTGGATGTACGCGACTGAGCTGCCGATGTGCAAGAGCGTGTGGTGTTGCTTGCCACATCGATGGCATCCTGCTGTGCTCCTGCAGGAACCATTGGAATGCTCATGAGCCAAACAGCTTAGGCAGTGTCCGTTGCTCAAGACTACCCGTAGCCTGTCGTCAGCTCGTAGTCCTCGAAACTGTCGGCACTGACGGAGCGCGTGTGCCCCTTGACAAACGCGGCACCGGAAGCAATTGGAACTGCGTACTAAATCGGATGGTGCTGCTGCCTTTAGAGACATCTTCGGACTGCTGGAGGAGGTGGACCGAGACCTTCTGGGTTTTCCAGTAACGGATCCACAGAGAACCCATCCGAACATCGTCTCGATCCCCACGAAAGAATCACCAACATTCTTGATGATTCGTTCCCCGAGGATAGTGGGAAGGAGCTCGGCTCCAAGCACCAAATCCACAGGAGCTTTTTGGTGAAATTGCGAATCAGCGAGCGGAAGGTCCAGCGAATCCTGCTTCACCTTATTCGGGACGGCGCAGGACGGAAGTGCTTCAGTTACACTAGGCAGCACCACGCCGGCTGCTTCGAACTGTCGCAGCGGTTCGTCAGGAGGAGAAATCTGTAAGCGGCACACTTTGTCGCCGCTACCCGCATCGCATTGCCCAATGCCGCGAATGCTAGTTGATACCTTGCAGCTTGGAGAATTAATCAATTCAAACATTCTTTGGGAAATAAAGGATGCTTCGGATCCCATATCAATCAATGCGCGGATTTGAAACTGCTTGACACGATGATGAATAGTTACCCTCGCAGTACCCAGGAGGCCAGTGTTGCGAGTGGATGCGAAGTAACTTCCCACGTTTACATGGGGGCTGCTGGAAGAATCGGAGGACGCAGGATTCGGAATTATACAAGCATCAGGTGCTGAGCTCTCTTGCACTTGAGTGGAAAAGGCCTGAGTTCGTGCCGTAGGTTTTCGGCTCACGGATGGAAAGGCCTGACCGCTAGAGCTTGGTTGAAGGACATCTGTGGCCTCTAGTACACGATGGCGATCAGTTAGGAATCGATTCATGTCGTCCCAGGATGAGACGGCGGTCTTATTTGGAACGGACTGTTCCCACAACAGAAGGGTGGCTTTGGGCATTTTGCTCGTACAGATTGCTATGAGAAGGATATCCCAATTGTCTGTACGAGCCCCGGAAAGCTCAAGACCGGTTAAGCAACCTTGAATTGACGTCTGCAGTTCTCTCAACGCTTTGCCAGACTCTTGGGTTACAGCTGGGATCTGTAGAAGCTGCTTGGCTTGGCTCATAATCAATAATCGATTATTTTCGTATCGCGCAGTGAGGTTATCCCACGCGGACTGGAACCCTTCATTGGTCAAGGGTGACCTAGAAACAATGGCTCTGGCTTCACCGCGAGTTTTGCAACTTAAGTGGTACAGTTTCTCCACTTGTGTTAGGCTTGGATTATGGATAAAAATCGCGGTAAACAAATCACGGAATGTAGGCCAAGCTAGGCTGTCTCCGTTGAAGATTTCGACTTCACACGGGGGAACTGTGTGGCTTTGATGGGTGGAATCGACGGAGAGTCTGACTGGTGGGGGAACCGTTTTCGCTGACAGCTGCTCGATTCGCTCTCCAAACAAAGTCCCACCTCAAACATATACCATATAACAATATTCATGTTTAGCTTTAATTGTAGCTATGTGCTTCGGACTATCTTCCTTCTTTTGCGCCGTCAAGGCCTTATAACATCGTGAAAACTCTGCCTCGACTTGTACCCAAAGCGACTTAAGCTGGTCTAAGTGTATTTTAATGGAGACGAGTGGCACATCGTCCGCTAAAGCCTGGGCCTCGCGAGCCTCGAACGCCGTTAATGCCTCGCACACGGCAACAAAGTCGGAAAGAGACATCGTAGAGTGTTCTCTGAGCTATTACGAATCGAATGGAAACAAAAAACTGCTTGGAATTAGAGCTCTCAAGCGAGGAGATCGAAACGAAGCTGTAAGTGGACTGTATAATTTTAGGATAGAGGAGTGAGAAGGAAAAATGTCTCCTCTTTTTAATGAACACAATGGATAAATGAAATTAGAAGAATTTATAATTTTCCTCGCAGTTGTGTGAATAATTATAAGGATATATAATCACTTGGATATTAAAATTTATACAATGTGGAAATCTGTTGAAATTTATAAGAGTATAAAAAAAAACAAAAATATGGAGAAATTGAGATCAGTAGGATTACTTTTCAATGGAGGGCAAAAAAACTCGGAATTAATTTTCATTAATTTTCGGAATTAATTAATTATCATATCAAAAATGCACCAAGACAAAATACTAATTCCATATAAATAAAATTGTACTTATTTTTCGTTAGAAAATATTTTGCGAATTAAATTCAATTAGTCGATTGAAATATTTTTTGCACAATACGAAAATCACGATGGAAAAAATGGATGTCGTGACCGAGTCACGGCTTGGCTCAAGTGTCAGCACTGATGAGACTTGAGTGTCAGCACTGATCGGGAGTCAGCTGTTCTGCCGTTGTTTATGTTTTATGAATTTAATTAATTTTAAATTGTTTCACAAAGATCACGATTTCCTGCTTTAATTATGTAGGTTTCGAATTATTAAATTGCGGGGAGCCAATCGGAGTGGCTGCAATTTATTTTGTGTGGGTGGAATCAAATTGTATGTGGACATACATATGTACATATGTACATATGTACATATATATGTAAGTATGTCGTATAAGTGAGCTTACCGCGGCAAAAATTATTACATATCATCATTACAGATCAGCCCGTGGAGTGTGCTTTACACTTTAAGGAAAGGTAAGTGGTACTTTATAAACACTTTTACTTGCAGGTTAGAAAACAGCTGTTTTTACATGTACGTATATATATGTATACATACATATATGTACATACATATGTATTGTTATGCAATTGGACTTTTAGACATTCAGAATTTCAAAGAATGGGAAAAAGACACTTCATAAACCATGTAACCTTTGGAACAGGTCAGGTATGTACATATGTACAAGTATACAAAAGTGTGTAGGTCGCTATGGAAGAGCGGGAAACCTCACACTTTTATAAGTTTGCAATGGGGTATAATGTGAATGAGATTTTTATTAAGAAATGTTGTACTTATCAGGAATTCCGCCGATGCAAGCTGGAAGAGCGGAAGGATATCCGGCTCGAAGGACCAATGTTCGTAGCGGGGCGGAAGGATCCAAATAGGTCACAAGTGTTTGGCGGGTGCCAATTTCTTCAGGGGTCTGGTGAGTGAGGAATGAAATTGAAACGCGCGCAAACCTTCGTTTATAATTAATTTTGGTTTATTTAGTTTCTTTACAAAATGTCCCGACACACACGAAAATGATTCGGGTTGGAAAAATACAATATCGGAAAAAAAGCACAGTGAAAGAACGGGTGTTCGGGTTAGATGCTCGTACTAGATTGAATATGGCGATTTACTCCAGAACCCTTCGTCACCTTCCTCAGTATGACCGAATTCGGTTTTTGGAAAAAAACCCTACCCCTCACTCTCTGCTGTTCACCCGGTGGCGTGAACATAGAGTTTACGAATTTGTTAAATATAAGATAAATTTGTGGACATACTTGTATACTTACAGGAAGGGTGTTGAAATAATTCTCTCTCTCAACTCAATGCATGCATGATCACACACATGAATATATATATGTAACTTTGTATACTCTCTCACGAGATGCGTAATAGAGAGCAATAACTCGATAACAGACAAATAGAAGTTATTTGCGAATAAACTGCACAACCAACTACACGCATTCTGTTATTTTACATTTATTATAACAATATAGTCGTTGAGATCTAGGTGGCTAGATCTACTCGGGTGTTGATGCTGATCAAGAATATATACATTATACCTACAGGCCTTCTGCCTGTTACATACATTTTGACGACTTAAAAATACTGTTTCACTCTTGGGGTGGCTGGTATAAAAAGGAAACGATATCATGCGGGAGCGTTGAACTGGCAGTAAAATAAAGAAGATAGATGTTTTAAGTCGTATGTCCTGTTTAATGATGGAAGCTTCATTACACCACAGACTTAAAAAAGCTAGCTATATATGATTTGCCTAGAGCATCAGACTTATGAAGATTTCTTTATTAAAAACGGTGTTTTGTAGAAGGATCCCATTACAGATTTAGCTCCAATAAATAAGGAAGATAAGCCTTAATAGATTTATCATGTTGATTATGTAGGACCTATGGATCCGACAGTGAAAAGTTATATTATTATTATCTACTTGTCGTTGTCGACGCGTTTTTTAAATTTGTGTGGCCTTATCCAACAAAAGAATAAAGCGTCAGAAGCTATAGTAGATAAATTAAACACTTCCTTCACTCACTTAAAAAAACCAGAGGGCCGGGGTTAACTTCGACCGCGTCGAAGTTTGTATACCCTTGCAACTGTTTTGGTAATTCTTTCCTTACCCAAAGCCATAAAAGTGTAAAAACATTTTATCCAAAAAGTCGAATGTTTGCGAAAGAATGCCTTCAATCTTAGCATAGGATATAACGAACTTTTTGATGAAAGTCACTGTTTTCCACCGATCGTTTCTATGGGAGCTATATGATATAGTTACCCGATCTTCAAATAGCCATGTCCGTCCGTCCGTCCGTCCCTCTGGATCGATCTGTACAAACCCTGCAGTATATACAACCCTACATGAAAAATTTCAGCTCTGTAGCTCTAACGGTCTAGGAGGAGTCCGCATCGATCCAGACGGACGGAAATGGCTATTTGAGCTCGTTTCGTCGTGCTGATCAAGAATATATATAATATATAACTGCTAAAGCGAAGTTAATCCACCACGTGCGTAAGGGCAATTTTTTTTCACAAGGGTTCATGACATTCTTTCTTTAATGTCATGATTCTGGGTATGCACTGATACTATTCTTCAAGAGCCTAGTGGAATGCAGGCTTGTTGTTTATCCTAGCTATCGGACTGTAGCTTGCATGCGACTAATGGATATCTGGTGATGAAATGGGGTCGAGCAACGGGCATATGACTAATGGGCATGTGATGATAGAGTGAAGTGTATATCTTCATTGGTGCGATTTATTTTGTAGTTTTTGTGTAATTAACAAAAGAAAAATAAATTTTTTAGTGGGATTAAACCTAAAAACATAAAATATATTGGCATTGTTCTTATACCATACACCCATAGGGTGAAATGGTATATTAAAGTCGCCAAAATGTATGTAACAGGCAGAAGGAAGCTTTTCCGACCCCATAAAGTATATATATTCTTGATCAGTATCAACAGCCGAGTCGATCTAGCCATGTCCGTCTGTCCGTCCGTATGAACGCCTAGATCTCGGAGACTATATGAGATAGAGCCACCAAATTTGGTATGTAGGCTCATGTAGTATGTAGAGTGATCAAGTTTATTTCAAATTTTTGCCACGCCCCTTTCCGCACCCGCAATTCAAAAAAAAACGTTTATCTCAAAAACTATTGCAGCTAGAGACATCATATTTGGTATCTATATTTGCTTAGTAAATGCGCTCATTTTGGAATTATAAAGATTTTGCCACGCCCCTTTCCGCCCCCGAAATTTGAAGTAAGTAAGTCGTCTCGCCGACTTAGATATACCATACACCAGCAAAACAAATATTTCAAATTTGTAATAACAAATGCATTTGCCTATTTCAAAAAATTCTGTTCACATGCTTTTTACAAGCATATCTTAGTATCTCACTGACTCATGCATCTGAGCACCCTAGCGCCACCACCCGCCAACGGCCAACTCCGGCCTTATGGAAAAACGTTTACATGCATTACTTGCCTATTTTTTGTCCGATTTTTATCAAACTTGGTATTTTGCTGGGTATTAGTATCAAATTTAAGTGTACCAAATTTGATTCCACAAGGAAAAAAATGACGGGAGATAATCGATTTTTTCAAATTTCAATGGCGGAAAAGGGCGTGGCAAAATCTTTATACATACAAAATGTGCGCATTTACTAAGCAAATATACATACCAAATATGGTGTCTCTAGCTACAATAGTCCTGTGATAAACGTTTTTTTTGAATTGCGGGGGCGGAAAGGAGCGTGACAAAAATTTGAAACAAACTCGATCACTCTACACACTACACGAGCCTACATTCCAAATTTGGTTGCTCTATCTCTTATAGTCTCCGAGATCTAGGCGTTCATACGGACGGACAGACGGACATGGCTAGATCGACTCGGCTGTTGATACTGATCAAGAATATATATACTTTATGGGGTCGGAAAAGCTTCCTTCTGCCTGTTACATACATTTTGGCGACTTTAATATACCATTTCACCCTATGGGTGTCGATTATCTCCCGTAATTGTTTACCTTGGCACACTTGAAATTGATACTAATACCCAGCAAAATACCAAATTTGATCAAAATCGGACAAAAAATAGCCAAGTTATGCATATAAACGTGTTTCCATAAGGCCGGAGTTGCCCGTTGGCGGGTGGTGGCGCTAGGGTGCTCATATGCATGAGTGAGTGAGATAATAAGATATGCTTGTAAAAAGCATGTGAACAGAATTTTTTTTAAAATAGGCAAATGCATTTGTTATATACAAATTTGAAATATTTGTTTTGCTGGTGTATGTGAAGAGGGGTTATCCGCATCAGAATGGTTATGCCCGTCCCTGGTAATTGAGAGAGCGGCTACAAGAGCATTGAGAGAGCGAATTGGAGCGAGAGGCGTCAGTCGTTAGTTGCAGTTGAGAGTTGAAAGTCGAAAGTCGTAATCGTCAGTAGTCAGTCGAAAGTCGTCAAGAAGCTCAATCAAAGTTGTTCTCAGTTGTTTTTCTTATATAACCAATGTACTGTAACCTAACCACTCAGAATCGTCTATAATACTTCAATAAACATAATCAATATAATAAACTTTACATTTGGGGGCTCGTCCCGTTCTGAGTTGGATTGGGAGTTAAAGTTGTGGCCTCAGGCTCGTCCCGTTCTGAGTTGGATTGGGAGTTAAAGTTGTGGCCTCAGGCTCGTCCCGTTCTGAGTTGGATTAAGCTGACAAACCTCACATTTAGGGACTCGTACAGTTTCGAGTTGGATCGATGCTATACTAATACAAAAAGTTGAACCAGCAGTATACATACAAAGTGTTTAATGACGTCACGCACACCATCTAAAAAATCGAATTCGCAGAAGACGCCGAAAAACGCCCGAAACGCAGTGGCTGTGGCGCCAATATCAGCAGACAAAGCATCAGCAGTGCCGCCAAAAATTCGGCATCAGAAGCCGAAAGAGGAAAGAGAGAGACAGACAGAAACAGTAAACGCGCGAAACGCAGTGGCTGTGGCGCCAATATCAGCAGACAAAGCATCAGCAGTGCCGCCAAAAATTCGGCATCAGAAGCCGAAAGAGGAAAGAGAGAGACAGACAGAAACAGTGCCCGAGACAGTGATCGGAACAGTGAGCGAAGAAATCACAGAAGCAGCGACCGAAACAGCGCTTGACCTAATAAACAAAATTGAAACAGTGGAAACGGAACAAGGGATGGCTAACGCGGTGGAAATACAAAGTCAATTGCAACAGATGATGCAATTGCTGACGCTTAAAATACAAGTCGACGAGCAGCGAGAAAGCCAAGTCCATGTGGCATCAAATTGCCTTGAAAACATTGTTGGAGAATTTAATGGAACTGGCCCAAGGAAATGGTTTGAAGTTTTCGAGTACAATGCAGATGCATTTGAGCTTAACGAAAAGCAAATGTACGCACAGGCGAGAGGCAAGATGAAAGGTGTTGCCAAACTGTTTTTGGAATCAGTAAGTGTTAACAATTATGCCAATTTGAAAAGTTGTCTAATCGAAGAATTTGAGTGTGAATTAAATAGCGCTGAAGTCCACCAACTGTTAAGAGAACGGAAAAAGCATAAACAGGAGTCGATTCAGGATATATTCTCACCATGAGAAAGATCGCCTCTGATGGGGATGTAGAAAAGTCAGCTGTTTTGCGATACATCGTAGATAATCTGTTTCTTAAGAACGAATTCAAAGTTGGTCTATATGGATGTAAAACCTTTAAGGAGCTAAAGGAAGCCTATGAAATCGTAGAAAAACTGGCCAAGAACGATCCAAGGAGTGGTTTTAAAACCACAACGGATATAGCAAAGACGCAAAAAGGCAGTTTTGTTTTAAATGCGGATCAGCTGAACACAAAATAAAAGATTGCTTGGGCGAAACAAAATGTTTTAAGTGCAATGAGAACGGACATTTTGCTAGGAATTGCCCTCTTAATGGTGGAAACGATAAAAAGGATACTCGTGGAGATTTTAAAGTCCGCAATATAGTTAACCGTCGACGAGTTAAAAAGATGTCTGTAAATGGTGTTTTGCTTGACTTGCTTGTAGACACAGGATCGGATGTGTCAATCTTCTCGGAAAGCACTGCGAAACAGTTGCCAAACATCGAAGTGCATAGGAACGAATCTACGTTGACTGGTCTAGGCAAAAAAGAAACAAAACCGACAGGCGCCTTTGTTGCCGATGTTGTTGTTGACGATCTGCATACAACTCAGAAATTTATCATTGTGCCTGATGAGGTAATCGAGTGCAATGCCTTAATTGGATTCGACTTCGTTGAAAAGTTCACAGTCACATACGCCGAGGGGGAATACACGTTTTCGAAGAACGATGCCGTTGGAGACTCAAACAAGGAGTGCATTACAGGCTCATACAACGTCTTTGAGGTCCCTAGTGTATATGAAGCACCAACAATCTATCAAAAAGCAGTTCGCGAATTAATAGAAAGCATAGAAGAGCAGCCGAAACAAACCCAGATGGAATGCCCAGTCAAACTTCAAATTATTCCGGATGCAACAACAATGAAGTCATTTCACCAGTCGCCATCAAGATTGTCTGCCTGCGAGGCAGAAGCAGTCAAAAATCAAGTAGACGAATGGCTGACCCAAGGGATAGTACGAAAATCAACATCGAGTGTGGCTAGTCGGGTAGTTGTTGTTAAAAAGAAAGATGGTACACCAAGGATTTGCATTGATTATCGAAAACTCAACAGTATGACCCTGTCTGACCGCTTTCCGGTCCCATTGATAGAGGAAGTTCTAGAAAAGCTTCAAGCGGCCACATTCTTTTCAGTATTGGATTTGGAAAATGGTTTTTTCCACGTGCCTAACAGCATTTGTAACGAAAGAGGGTCTTTTCGAATTCAACAAGACGCCGTTTGGATTTAAAAACTCACCAGCCGCATTTATAAGATTTGTCAATTATATCTTTCAAAATTTAATCAACAATAATATAATGCAGTTGTACATGGACGATATAATCGTGTATGCCCATTCCGCTGATGACTGCTTAAAGAAGACACAGAAGGTTCTGCAATTGGCTGCACAGTATAAGTTGAAAATCAAATGGAAAAAATGCAGTTTCTTACAGTCAAGAATTAACTTTCTTGGACACATCGTTTGCGGTGGGAAGATTTGGCCAGGCAAGGAAAAAACGGATGCCGTCAATCGATTTGGAACGCCCAAAAATGTTAGAGCAGTTCAGTCTTTTCTTGGACTTACCGGATTTTTCCGAAAATTCGTTAAAGACTACTCCCAAATCGCAAGACCATTAACAAATTTACTTCGAAAGGATGTAAAATTTCATATAGGCGCAGCTGAACTACAATCTTTGCAGAAGTTAAAGGAGTTGCTAACGAGCAGACCACTGTTGCATATATACTCGAGAGATGCTCCCACCGAGTTGCACACAGATGCATCAAAGCATGGTTTTGGAGCGATGCTACTCCAAAGTTTTAACGATAAACTCTACCCGGTTTACTATTGGAGTAAAAAAAACGACCGAATCCGAAGCTCAACGTCACAGCTACATATTAGCAGCCAAAGCTATGTATCTGGCGCTACGAAAGTTCCGGCACTACCTGATTGGGATTCACTTTAAATTAGTGACGGATTGTTCAGCGTTCAAGCAGACGACAAAGAAGGAAGATGTACCAAGAGAGGTGACATCGTATGTGCTGTATTTGCAAGACTTCACCTGCGATATTATTCACAAACCAGGAAAAAGTATGCAGCACGTGGATCATCTGAGCCGCTATCCACAGTCAATTTATAATATATCATCGGAGGTATCGGCACGCATCAAAAAGGCGCAAAGTATTGATAACCACATTAAAGCTGTGGTAACTATTCTCAATCAACAGTCGTACGAGAATTACAAGATGAAAGGCGGTGTACTGTACAAAGCAATAGATGGAAATGGTTTAATCGTGGTGCCAAAACAGATGGAGAATGAAATAATTCGAGAAGCGCACGAAATTGGTCATTTTGCTACCCGCAAGACAATGCATGCGATTTGTCAGCAGTATTAGATCCCTCATTTGGAGCGTAAGGTGTCTAATTTTATTGATAATTGTATCCGTTGTATAATTCACAGCAAAAAACTTGGCAAGCAAGAAGGTCAGATGCATTTGATTGACAAAGGAGACACCCCGTTGCATACTCTGCACATCGACCATTTGGGGCCGATGGATGCCACGTCTAAGTCGTACAAATATATCCTTGCCATGGTAGACGGATTTGCGAAATTTGTGTGGCTCTTTACCACGAAGTCAACAGGCCACGATGAAGTCATAAAAAAGCTGACAGATTGGTCTCACATATTTGGTTTCCCGAAACGTATTATAAGTGACCGAGGTTCTGCCTTTTTGTCGAACGCATTTGCAGAATTTGTCGCCGAGAATAAAGTCGAACACATCTTTACAACCACTGGAGTTGCTCGAGGCAACGGGCAAATAGAACGCGTGAATCGATCCATACTGGCCGTCATATCGAAGCTGTCTGCAGAAGAGTCAAGCAAATGGTACAAATATGTCCCACAGGTTCAAAAGGCTCTTAACTCACAGGTCCACGCATCTACAAAATTTTCGCCATTCGAGCTGATGTTTGGAACGAAAATGTGTGCACAACCAGGAGATCGAGTATTATGTCTAATTAACGAAGAATTCATCAATAACTTTAATGCTGAGCGAGAGAGTTTGCGTGACGAAGCCAAGAAGAATATCATAGAAGCACAGATGACTTACAAACGCAACATTGACAAAGGACGCAAGCAGGATCACGGGTACTTGGTGGGTGATCTCGTCGCAATCAAGCGAACCCAATTTGTCGCAGGCCGGAAGTTGGCCAGTTGTTTTCTTGGCCCTTATGAGATAACTAAAATAAAGAGGAACGGCCGATATGATGTACGCAAAGCAGCCCAAGTGGAAGGACCAAATCAGACGAGCACAAGCTCCGACAATATGAAGCTGTGGAGATATGTTGTTGACAATGACGATCCGGAATCATCTGGGACAGATGATGATGATCAGGAGGGCCGAATGTGAAGAGGGGTTACCCGCATCAGAATGGTTATGCCCGTCCCTGGTAATTGAGAGAGCGGCTACAAGAGCATTGAGAGAGCGAATTGGAGCGAGAGGCGTCAGTCGTTAGTTGCAGTTGAGAGTTGAAAGTCGAAAGTCGTAATCGTCAGTAGTCAGTCGAAAGTCGTCAAGAAGCTCAATCAAAGTTGTTCTCAGTTGTTTTTCTTATATAACCAATGTACTGTAACCTAACCACTCAGAATCGTCTATAATACTTCAATAAACATAATCAATATAATAAACTTTACATTTGGGGGCTCGTCCCGTTCTGAGTTGGATTGGGAGTTAAAGTTGTGGCCTCAGGCTCGTCCCGTTCTGAGTTGGATTGGGAGTTAAAGTTGTGGCCTCAGGCTCGTCCCGTTCTGAGTTGGATTAAGCTGACAAACCTCACATTTAGGGACTCGTACAGTTTCGAGTTGGATCGATGCTATACTAATACAAAAAGTTGAACCAGCAGTATACATACAAAGTGTTTAATGACGTCACGCACACCATCTAAAAAATCGAATTCGCAGAAGACGCCGAAAAACGCCCGAAACGCAGTGGCTGTGGCGCCAATATCAGCAGACAAAGCATCAGCAGTGCCGCCAAAAATTCGGCATCAGAAGCCGAAAGAGGAAAGAGAGAGACAGACAGAAACAGTAAACGCGCGAAACGCAGTGGCTGTGGCGCCAATATCAGCAGACAAAGCATCAGCAGTGCCGCCAAAAATTCGGCATCAGAAGCCGAAAGAGGAAAGAGAGAGACAGACAGAAACAGTGCCCGAGACAGTGATCGGAACAGTGAGCGAAGAAATCACAGAAGCAGCGACCGAAACAGCGCTTGACCTAATAAACAAAATTGAAACAGTGGAAACGGAACAAGGGATGGCTAACGCGGTGGAAATACAAAGTCAATTGCAACAGATGATGCAATTGCTGACGCTTAAAATACAAGTCGACGAGCAGCGAGAAAGCCAAGTCCATGTGGCATCAAATTGCCTTGAAAACATTGTTGGAGAATTTAATGGAACTGGCCCAAGGAAATGGTTTGAAGTTTTCGAGTACAATGCAGATGCATTTGAGCTTAACGAAAAGCAAATGTACGCACAGGCGAGAGGCAAGATGAAAGGTGTTGCCAAACTGTTTTTGGAATCAGTAAGTGTTAACAATTATGCCAATTTGAAAAGTTGTCTAATCGAAGAATTTGAGTGTGAATTAAATAGCGCTGAAGTCCACCAACTGTTAAGAGAACGGAAAAAGCATAAACAGGAGTCGATTCAGGATATATTCTCACCATGAGAAAGATCGCCTCTCTAGATAATCTGTTTCTTAAGAACGAATTCAAAGTTGGTCTATATGGATGTAAAACCTTTAAGGAGCTAAAGGAAGCCTATGAAATCGTAGAAAAACTGGCCAAGAACGATCTAAGGAGTGGTTTTAAAACCACAACGGATATAGCAAAGACGCAAAAAGGCAGTTTTGTTTTAAATGCGGATCAGCTGAACACAAAATAAAAGATTGCTTGGGCGAAACAAAATGTTTTAAGTGCAATGAGAACGGACATTTTGCTAGGAATTGCCCTCTTAATGGTGGAAACGATAAAAAGGATACTCGTGGAGATTTTAAAGTCCGCAATATAGTTAACCGTCGACGAGTTAAAAAGATGTCTGTAAATGGTGTTTTGCTTGACTTGCTTGTAGACACAGGATCGGATGTGTCAATCTTCTCGGAAAGCACTGCGAAACAGTTGCCAAACATCGAAGTGCATAGGAACGAATCTACGTTGACTGGTCTAGGCAAAAAAGAAACAAAACCGACAGGCGCCTTTGTTGCCGATGTTGTTGTTGACGATCTGCATACAACTCAGAAATTTATCATTGTGCCTGATGAGGTAATCGAGTGCAATGCCTTAATTGGATTCGACTTCGTTGAAAAGTTCACAGTCACATACGCCGAGGGGGAATACACGTTTTCGAAGAACGATGCCGTTGGAGACTCAAACAAGGAGTGCATTACAGGCTCATACAACGTCTTTGAGGTCCCTAGTGTATATGAAGCACCAACAATCTATCAAAAAGCAGTTCGCGAATTAATAGAAAGCATAGAAGAGCAGCCGAAACAAACCCAGATGGAATGCCCAGTCAAACTTCAAATTATTCCGGATGCAACAACAATGAAGTCATTTCACCAGTCGCCATCAAGATTGTCTGCCTGCGAGGCAGAAGCAGTCAAAAATCAAGTAGACGAATGGCTGACCCAAGGGATAGTACGAAAATCAACATCGAGTGTGGCTAGTCGGGTAGTTGTTGTTAAAAAGAAAGATGGTACACCAAGGATTTGCATTGATTATCGAAAACTCAACAGTATGACCCTGTCTGACCGCTTTCCGGTCCCATTGATAGAGGAAGTTCTAGAAAAGCTTCAAGCGGCCACATTCTTTTCAGTATTGGATTTGGAAAATGGTTTTTTCCACGTGCCTAACAGCATTTGTAACGAAAGAGGGTCTTTTCGAATTCAACAAGACGCCGTTTGGATTTAAAAACTCACCAGCCGCATTTATAAGATTTGTCAATTATATCTTTCAAAATTTAATCAACAATAATATAATGCAGTTGTACATGGACGATATAATCGTGTATGCCCATTCCGCTGATGACTGCTTAAAGAAGACACAGAAGGTTCTGCAATTGGCTGCACAGTATAAGTTGAAAATCAAATGGAAAAAATGCAGTTTCTTACAGTCAAGAATTAACTTTCTTGGACACATCGTTTGCGGTGGGAAGATTTGGCCAGGCAAGGAAAAAACGGATGCCGTCAATCGATTTGGAACGCCCAAAAATGTTAGAGCAGTTCAGTCTTTTCTTGGACTTACCGGATTTTTCCGAAAATTCGTTAAAGACTACTCCCAAATCGCAAGACCATTAACAAATTTACTTCGAAAGGATGTAAAATTTCATATAGGCGCAGCTGAACTACAATCTTTGCAGAAGTTAAAGGAGTTGCTAACGAGCAGACCACTGTTGCATATATACTCGAGAGATGCTCCCACCGAGTTGCACACAGATGCATCAAAGCATGGTTTTGGAGCGATGCTACTCCAAAGTTTTAACGATAAACTCTACCCGGTTTACTATTGGAGTAAAAAAAACGACCGAATCCGAAGCTCAACGTCACAGCTACATATTAGCAGCCAAAGCTATGTATCTGGCGCTACGAAAGTTCCGGCACTACCTGATTGGGATTCACTTTAAATTAGTGACGGATTGTTCAGCGTTCAAGCAGACGACAAAGAAGGAAGACGTACCAAGAGAGGTGACATCGTATGTGCTGTATTTGCAAGACTTCACCTGCGATATTATTCACAAACCAGGAAAAAGTATGCAGCACGTGGATCATCTGAGCCGCTATCCACAGTCAATTTATAATATATCATCGGAGGTATCGGCACGCATCAAAAAGGCGCAAAGTATTGATAACCACATTAAAGCTGTGGTAACTATTCTCAATCAACAGTCGTACGAGAATTACAAGATGAAAGGCGGTGTACTGTACAAAGCAATAGATGGAAATGGTTTAATCGTGGTGCCAAAACAGATGGAGAATGAAATAATTCGAGAAGCGCACGAAATTGGTCATTTTGCTACCCGCAAGACAATGCATGCGATTTGTCAGCAGTATTAGATCCCTCATTTGGAGCGTAAGGTGTCTAATTTTATTGATAATTGTATCCGTTGTATAATTCACAGCAAAAAACTTGGCAAGCAAGAAGGTCAGATGCATTTGATTGACAAAGGAGACACCCCGTTGCATACTCTGCACATCGACCATTTGGGGCCGATGGATGCCACGTCTAAGTCGTACAAATATATCCTTGCCATGGTAGACGGATTTGCGAAATTTGTGTGGCTCTTTACCACGAAGTCAACAGGCCACGATGAAGTCATAAAAAAGCTGACAGATTGGTCTCACATATTTGGTTTCCCGAAACGTATTATAAGTGACCGAGGTTCTGCCTTTTTGTCGAACGCATTTGCAGAATTTGTCGCCGAGAATAAAGTCGAACACATCTTTACAACCACTGGAGTTGCTCGAGGCAACGGGCAAATAGAACGCGTGAATCGATCCATACTGGCCGTCATATCGAAGCTGTCTGCAGAAGAGTCAAGCAAATGGTACAAATATGTCCCACAGGTTCAAAAGGCTCTTAACTCACAGGTCCACGCATCTACAAAATTTTCGCCATTCGAGCTGATGTTTGGAACGAAAATGTGTGCACAACCAGGAGATCGAGTATTATGTCTAATTAACGAAGAATTCATCAATAACTTTAATGCTGAGCGAGAGAGTTTGCGTGACGAAGCCAAGAAGAATATCATAGAAGCACAGATGACTTACAAACGCAACATTGACAAAGGACGCAAGCAGGATCACGGGTACTTGGTGGGTGATCTCGTCGCAATCAAGCGAACCCAATTTGTCGCAGGCCGGAAGTTGGCCAGTTGTTTTCTTGGCCCTTATGAGATAACTAAAATAAAGAGGAACGGCCGATATGATGTACGCAAAGCAGCCCAAGTGGAAGGACCAAATCAGACGAGCACAAGCTCCGACAATATGAAGCTGTGGAGATATGTTGTTGACAATGACGATCCGGAATCATCTGGGACAGATGATGATGATCAGGAGGGCCGAATGTGAAGAGGGGTTACCCGCATCAGAATGGTTATGCCCGTCCCTGGTAATTGAGAGAGCGGCTACAAGAGCATTGAGAGAGCGAATTGGAGCGAGAGGCGTCAGTCGTTAGTTGCAGTTGAGAGTTGAAAGTCGAAAGTCGTAATCGTCAGTAGTCAGTCGAAAGTCGTCAAGAAGCTCAATCAAAGTTGTTCTCAGTTGTTTTTCTTATATAACCAATGTACTGTAACCTAACCACTCAGAATCGTCTATAATACTTCAATAAACATAATCAATATAATAAACTTTACATGTATGGTATACCCAAGTCGGCGAGACGACTTACTTACTTCATTTAAAAGTAGCTCGGTGGCTGTGCCGATAGAGTGCTCGCTTGTCGATCCGCAAATGGTCCCGTACAAGACCATTGAGCAACATTTGTCCCTCTGGTCGCCGGGCTGTCTATAAGTCGCTCTGGTCGCCGGCGACCAATGTCGCTCAATGGTCTTGTGCACGGGACCATTTGCAGTCGACGGGACTATAGGGACAAAGCAGAGACACAATGCTTGTGTCCCGGCGTTCGGCAAGACATTTCGACATTTGTCTTGGCGACTGGAGTGACAAATGTCGCTAGGTTTTCGTTCCGGTCTTGAAAGCTAGGACATGCAAATCCTCGGCGATTTCCCGGCGACTGGTTCTGAAGGGCATTAGCAACTGATTTAGTAATAATTGACTTCAAGAACAGCATTACGTCGGAAAGTCAAAAAAGCCATGTAAGTATGTATACAGCTGTTATATGAAAGCACAAAATTTTAATTTATTTTTATATTTCCAGACATCTCAAGTGGTTCATTTATATCTAATATCTCAAATTTTTTAATCTGTAATGTCGTAATCACCGGGTTCCTTTTGTAGAAATAATATAGCCAAGACGGCAACGTCAGTGTCCATTCATTGTCGTTTTTCGATTGATTCATTATTTAAAAAATATTCTTTTGATTAACCTATGTGTACAAATGTATATATTTATACCCTTGCAAAAAGGGTATATTAATTTTTGGTCAGAAGTGTGCAACGCATAGAAGGAAGCATCTCCGACCAAATAAAGTATATATATTCTTGATCAGCACGACGAGACGAGTTCAAATAGACATGTCCGTCCATACGTCTGGATCGATGCGAACTCCTTCTAGACCGTTAGAGCTACAGAGCAGAAATTTTGCATGTATATACTGGTTTGTATATCTCAGATTCAGCCGGACCACTATATCGTATAGCTCCCATACAAACGGCAATGTCACGAACAGTGACTTTTCTCAATAACTTCGTTATTTTCTCAGCTATTGAAAAAATTTAATATTGGTCAGTCTATTACACCTATTAACCACTGTGCCAAATTTGATCAAGATCGGGTAATCATATCATATAGCTCCTATAGGAACGATCGGTCAAAAACAGTGATTTTTGTCAATAACTTCGTTACTTTTGATGCGATTGCTTTCAAATTTAACATTTGTTAGTTTAATATATCATATAGCTCCCATAGGAACGATCGGTGGAAAACAGTGACTGATCAATATCTTCGTTATTTCCGAAGATGGTAGGCCGTTCTTTCGCAAACATTAGCCTTTTTAGATAAAAAGATTTTTCCTTTGATGGGTTTTGGTAAGGAAAGAGTTACTAAAAAAGTTGCAACGGTATACAAACTATGACGCGGTCGAAGTTAGAGGTGCAAAACTATCGATAGCACTATCGTCACCATCGATGGTAGGGCACTATTGAGCTACTGAACTATCGATGGTTCAATGTTTCGATAGTATTCGATATTTGATAGTACACATCACCAAGCAAATATTCGCGCTTTTATTAATTTGTGGCGTCGCTTGTCAACAAATATTTGTGATTAAATAAAGTGTTTCTTTAAAATATATAAATATTATATAAATCATAAAAAGATATAAATGGATCGCTTCCTTAAAAGAGGTAATACATTTTTAAAATAATAATAATAATTCTTTAAAATATATAAATATTATATAAATCATAAAAAGATATAAATGGATCGCTTCCTTAAACGAGGTAATACATTTTTAAAATAATTAGTAATTAGTAATTAGTAATATGTTTACAACATTTGTGTCTAATTTAAGGTAAACGTAGCAGTTCTACAGCAAGTTGCGATTGCAACAGCAGTGACAGCGACAAAAATTCTGTGTCGGCAAAGCCTGCACAGAAAAAAAAAACTAAAATTTCTGATGTCTGGAAATATTTTAAAAGGTCTGATGATAAAAAATTTGCCAAATGCCTTAATTGCGGAGTACAAAACCAGTGGCAACACATCAAACCTGCATGATCACCTTAAACGGTTTCACCCGAATTTAGACATAAATGCTCCTGATACCAATGTACAAGTTGCTGAAAATGCTGTACAAGATGAGAACATTGCGTCTTCCAGCAGCAGTTGCCGGTCGAGTATGCTGTCAGTGGAGTCATATTTTAAACGGGCTGTGTTATATGATGCAAACTCCAAGTGGAAAAAAGACATTGATAAAATCTTAACGGAGATGGTTGCTAAGGATGTGCAGCCCTTTAGTATAGTGGAGAACGAAGGATTTATAAAATATACGCAGGTTTTAGATACACGATACAAGCTTCCCAGCCGGACTCAATTGCAAAACGTTCTGATGGCCAATTTGTTTAAAGAAGCTACGGAGAAATTGTCAACAATTTTGGAGCAGATTTCGGACATTGCCATAACATGCGATTTGTAGACATCTAGTGCTAACGTGAGCTTTTTAAAAGTAACGAGACATTTCGTGCATGAGTACAGCATCAAACCGCATCGCTGGCAACCAAAAAACTGATAGATGTTACAAATCACTCGGCGCAAAACATAGCAAAAACTTTAAAAAATATTTTAAAATCTTGGCATATTTTTGAAAAAACTGTCTGCATTGTGACTGACAATACCAGCTCGATGCTGAAAGCATGCGAAATTTTGAAAATCCAAAATCTGCCATGCTTAGCCCATACAATCAATCTGGTAGTCCAAGATGGCTTGAATCTCCATCACAAGGATGTCGCAAAAGCTTTGTTTACAAAATGTAAAACTATTGTAAAATTTTTCAAGAAAAGTTCTATTGCGAACGAAAAATTGAAACTAATTCAAGAAAATTTTGTATATAACCCCAACAAGGTGGAACAGCTTCCATGACATGATTAAAAGAATTTTATTTACGCATGAAGCCATTGCTCGTGTGCTATTATCAACAACAAATGCACCACTACCATTCTAAGCAGAGGAAATCAACGTTTTGAATGATATTGAGAAAATATTAGTATTATTTAAGAAGGTGTCCGAAAAAGTTTCTGGAGGCAAATACGTTACAGTGTCGTTAATAATACCCTCGGCATATGGACTCTATCGTCAAATTCAAAATCTTTCAACTGAGTTGGCAACTGCGGTAGGCCAATCTATGAAAGATGCTATGTTAGAGTCGATAAAAAAAGACTATCTATATATGAGCTACGTGCGGTAACGAGAATGGCTACAATTTCGGATCGACGATTCAAAATAGATGGCTTTCAATCAAACGCAAATGCTGAACAAGCAGCAAACTTCCTAGAGAATAATTTAGTCAATTTGGGCAATTTAACTCATATTTAAGACCCTGTCAACTTGAGTGTGGAAGCAAGCACGACCAGTAAGGCCCACTCTTTGTTTTTTTGGACAAACGATGCGCTACTAAAAAGAAGAATATCCGATATGATGCGATTATTATTAAAAGACAGTATCTGGAAAGAGACGTTGTCCCACAGGAAATGGACCCTCTATTATGGATCAAGGTAAAATTAATAAATCAATCTTCGATACGTAATACTAAGTTTTAGTAATAAATTTAATTGCAGGTCAACCAGACAGATTTTCCTTTACTAAAATTACTGATGTTTAAATATTTATGCATCCCCGCAACGTCTGTGGAGTCGGAAAGAGTTTTCAGCAAGGCGGGCCAAAATATTTCCGATAAGTGAACAAGGCTCAAAGAAGAACATGTAAACGTTTTACTGTTTTTGAACAAAAATCTTTGGCTAAAATAAATACATAAAAAAAACAATCCTTACTAATTTTCAATGATAAGAAACACTGTTTTTTTATTTCGACTATCGGCCACTATCGATGGTACTATCGACCGCCATCGATGGTTTGGAAATTACTATCGTCCACAATCGACGGCGCCCACCATCGATAGTTTTGCACCTCTAGTCGAAGTTAGCCCCGGCCCTCTGGTTTTTCTTTCTTTTGGTATTGTGGATTCTCCGGTTAAAAATATGGCTTTCGCAAGCACGCATTTATTGTAATAATAAGCAGTAGGCCTCAGCATAAGGAGTCAAGAACAACCCATACTCGTGGCCGACGAGCCAGTAGCCGGAATTCATTACAGCGTGCATACCTTAGCTGAGTGACACCAACTAGCCTACACGTGTTCGTTGCGCGTTACAAATTCTGTTAATAGATTTACTCTCCTCGCCCCTCGACATTCAGCAAAGCGTCGCCATGTATCCAAGTATCCAATTGCAAATCATCAATTGACCTATTCTGGTATATAAAAAAAAATTGCTTAGGAATCTTCATTCTGTTATGTCTACGCATTTAACTCTAATTAGTGTTAGGTCTAGTGAATTCAATGAGATAGGGCCAACACAAGTCGGCGGATTCGCCACATTAGCTGTAAGATAAAAGAATAAAATCTGCGAGTACTCCCCCTTTATGTTGTTTTTTGGGCAGCCCAAGAGGCTATGGTCGGAGTAAGTATCTGTACCGATGATTAAGGCCTGCTCGACGGCTACCGCCCAATGAACTAGTCTACCCAGATCCTCCGCCTCTCTGTCGTGGGAAATATAGCTGGAGGACACTAGAATTCCGTGGCTGATGCCTTAATGGCGAAATTAAATAAGCATGTAGTCCTTTGTGTACCGCGACGGCCATTCTGGTTCTGCTTACTGTGGTATAAGAGATACAAGAAAGGCGATCTCAGCCCGGAAACCGGATTGCCCGAAACTATCCACAGTTCCCGAACCAGAGCAAAGATGGCGGCCTCTCTTCCACTTCACTCTTATGAGTGTTATGAGCTCCACGGCAGTAAGTCGTCTCTCGCAGGACGATTTGAATAAGCTCTGCTTCCGCTTGCTTCGTTCTCAACGAGAGTCCGTAAGCCGTGTTCGTTTTCGCGAACTTGGGGTGTCGGTTTTTGAGAGAGGGTACACGCTTCCTACGCCCCACGACATCTTCCTAAATCTTGGAAGCATATCCTCGGACATCTTGATGATCTGGAGGAAGAGCTGCTGCCCTCAGTCGCTACTAAGCAATGGATTGGCCGCTTACAGCACCTTTTAGTCCCAGGTTGGCACATCAGTGTTCTGATGCCGTAATAGTTGCACTGCCTGCTCCTTCGCAAAGGCCCGCAGGAGAAGGACCTTGGCCTTCGGTACGGACGTAATAGTAGTGGACAGAACTCCACTATCTCCTTGTCATCTTTTTAACTTTACTTAAATGAAAAAGTTAAATTTTACATAACGAGCTTCAGGTATGCGATTACCCTATTTCTATGAATTTTAGATATATTGTACAATAACGTCATTTAAGACTGTTTGAAATATCTGGGCGTACCATTCTATAGCCTCCTTTCTTTCCTATTGTTGTGATTTTAATTTGGACACATTTTCTATTTTGAGTAAAATAGACGAAATAATTTCTAGTTTCATATTTATTGTTGTGGTATAAATCAAAATTATAAAAAACATAATTTTCTGCACTATTAACATGTTACAAAGGTGCTTTTGTGCAAACACATACACATTTCAATTCAATGTGAAGGAAACAAAAAAAATAAACATTTTTGAAAACCACTGTCTCGTCTACCAACTTTGATGAGAACCATGCATACTTCAGCATATCCTTAAATATCAAGAATGACAAGTGGAAATGCAGAAGGGATTGGGAAAAAGTGCAGTCTTTTCTTGATGAAGTTTCACAGTTTTCTTCCATAAGCGTAAAGTTGTGCATATAGCTGGTATTACCTCAAGCGCACAAGTAAATAAATCATTTGTATCTACGAGTATTTTGTCATATATTGATAAATAATGTATCCAATTGCAAATCATCAATTGACCTATTCTGGTATATAGCAAATATAAAATAAAAACTAACAAAACTAACTTGTTAGTTTTTATTTTATATTTGCTATATACCAGAATAGGTCAATTAGCATAGCTCGCAAATAACAATTGAGTGTTTTTTTCTTTACGCTCAATCTCTGCGAAACAACTAAAAAAATTTGCTCCCACTCTGAGCAAGAGATTTTTTTCTATTTTGCTTCGGTCTTCGCTTGAGCGTTGTTGTTGAGTTCTTCGTGTTGAACTCTTTTAACTATTCTCTTTTCGGGAGTAATATAATTGTCGCTCGCGTGTTGAGACTTAGTGAGTAAGTGAATGACTGAATAAGTCTTGAAAACACTCTTTAAAGATTTTTTTTAATAAATAATATTTACTTTATTTTAATTTTGCTTTTTTTTTTTTGTTGATTTTTCTCAATGTAAGTAATAAGTCAAATCGATATTATAGATTTTCTTGAACTTACGGATAATATCGATGTTTTTTTTGGTAATAATAAGCAATTTAATAAGCATCACTCGCTTAAAGACGTTTTGCTTCATTTCACTCATGCAAATACTCTCAGTCTAAGTGAGACGAAAAAGAATCGAAAATATCAAAGCAGCTAACTTCGGCAATGCCGAAGTTTATATACCCTTGCAGTCCTTGGCAATAATTTTTTTACATTTTGAAATTTCTTTCCCTGCAACTCAATTCATCAATACACAAACAAAACATTCAAATTATTTCTCTTTTTACTACAAATTTTTCTTCCATCATTCCGTAAGCAAAGCACAACACGCATACACATACATACAGTTCGTGTAGCGTCTGTGTGTGTGTATGCATGTGCTCTGTTTGAATTGATGATGACGTAGTAGGCAGCAAGCAGCGCTCCCGGCAGCGCTTGAACCGATTTGTATTGACTGTAACTTTTGTTCTATTTATCCGATCAAATTTTGGGATCTGAGATTTTATATCAAATTCTATTATATTGGTAAATTTCATAGGGATACTCCAATTTTTGCAAAAATGTTTGTTCCAGAGCTATATAATATAGTAGACCGATCCTGACAATTTTTATACTTTATCTCACACAGGTAATAAAGAGTCCCCAAAAAAATTTCAACCCGATATCTCTTAAGATGGCTGAGTAAAACGCGTACGCACCGACGGACAGACGGACATGGCTATATCGACTCAGCTTCTCATGCTGATCAAGAATATATATACTTTATGGGGTCGGAAACATCTCCTTCTGTGCGTTCCAAACATCTGACCAATTTTATAATGCAAGGGTATAAAAAAATGATTGTTGTCCGAGCGGGTGTGTGATAAACGAAGAGAATATCAATACTCTGCTCGCGAGTATTCTTTTCATATACTTAGTAAAGAGACTTACATATCTGAAGACGTCGCAAAACACTCAATTGTTATTTGCGAGCTATGGTTTTTAGTTTAATTTCATCAAAAACGGAGTTACTATGTCAAATGGCTCCCATAGGAACGATCGATCGAAAACAGTGTATTTAGTCAATAACTTCATTACGTAATACTCTCATAAAAATTTGTCAATTTAATACACCAATTAATGACTATGTCAAATTTCAGATAAAGTACCATACATAGCTTAGCAACATGACAGCATTCCTCCAATAAATGATTTTGTTAATTAAAGCTTATTGAAAACACAATTCCTCTTAGTTGAAAGTTTTAAATATATTTAAAAATTAATGTATACATACATATATCGTCTAACTAAAGTTTATTAAATTCTTGGCTATAAATATTGATATAATTTCGAATACATATTTTAAGATTTTATTGTTCTAAATTAAGAAGTAATATTTTACGTTTGGGAAAATATGTAGTTATAAATTAACCGTAACCACAACAAACAGTAAGTACATACATATTTAGGGTGAAACAGATTAATAAATTCCACTCTTTTCAAAAATATTATACATGCATTTGTCTTAATTCTAATATTTTGAAAGTTCACAAGTGGTACAAATATTGTGCTAAATGGATTAAGCTTGATTTTTTTTTGACTTACATAATAAAAAATATGTATTTATTTTGTGTATTTTGGTATAGAACTTTCGCTAGGAATAACTGTAACATCAGCTATTTTATTTTTAGACTTTTTGTTCAGTATACTTTGGTTAGACAATATTTAAAAATAGTGAAAATTTTATTTCAAAATTTACGCTCTGTTCGCTAAACTTATAAAGCTCTTTGTACTACGGCGGTGCGCATAATGGCCAGAAGTCCCGTTCACCAAAATAACAACGCATACGAAGCTCCAATCACTTAAATTTTTGCTCCATTTTTATAAATGTAAACCAAGATCTCTTCAAAAATTTCTACTTAGTAGACAGAAAGCAAATAGCGCCGTATCGATTAGTTTTGCGAAAAGAGCGCCAATTTTGGAAGCAAATTTTCACTATTTGTAAATGTTGTTCAGTTGTAAGCCGAAGTGTACTGGTCTCACAGTTATACTTGGCGAATGTTTTATACCAAGGATGGCCACGTAGTGGCTCTTTTGGCTCCCGTGGCTCTTTACCGGCAGAGGCTGGGCAGAGAAAAAGGTAATTTTTTGGTCGAACTTGTAGACAGAGGGACGGACAAGCATCGAATTTTACGGAGAGGGGGAAAAGGGTCGCGATCTCGAGCTCGCAGCTTGTGGGCAGAGAGACGGACAAGCACCGAATTTTACGGAGAGGGGGAAAAAGGTCGCGATCTCGAGCTCGCAGCTTGTGGGCAGAGAGACGGACAAGCACCGAATTTTGCGGGGAGGGGGAAAAAGGGACGTGATCTCGAGAACACGACAAAAACAACCCTTATTTTCTAGCTCGCGATCGCGACCTTTTTCCCCCTCTCCGTAAAATTCGGTACTTGTCCGTCTCTCTGCCCACAAGCTGCGAGCTCGAGATCGCGACCTTTTTCCCCCTCTCCGTAAAATTCGGTGCTTGTCCGTCCCTCTGTCCACAAGTTCGACCAAAAAATGACCTTTTTCTCTGCCCAGCCTCTGCCGCTGATGCTCTGGCTCCCAACTGAAATTTCCGTGGCCACCCTTGTTTTATACCTCTAAAAAAAACCCTTTACCTTTGTTTGATAGGCGTTGCAGAGGATTGAAAAGACCATGGACTGAAAAGGATTTCCTTTTTTCGAGCTTTCTAAATTATATCATATTGTTGTCATTTAAAATTTTAATGCAATTAAAAAAGAATTTAAAACACGTACTACTGTTTAAATACCCTTGCATAGGCTATTACAAAACTAGTCAGACGTTTGTAGCGCAGAGAAGGAGACGTTTCCAACCACATAATGTATATATTCTTGATCAGCATGAGAAGCTGAGTTGATTAAGCCATAATATTTCAGAATCTTGGTATTTAAGATACAGTAGAGTCCGGCTATAACGACTCCGCTTATAAAGTCCGTTATAGCGACTAAAATTCGATGACTTGGTTGGTCCATACAAACTTATATGAAAGGACCTTCGAAGAACCGCTTATACGATATTTTTCAGAGTTCAACCTTGGTTATACCGACGTTTCGAGAAAAAAATATCCAATTAATCAGAAATTCAATAAAAATTGTAGCATTATACGGAGTTTTTAAAATGAGTGTGATTGTCAGTGATCTTTTGTGCCTAGGAGCTGCACAGAAGTTTTTCCGCTTTCACTACCTTTATTTTAAGCTGTCGCCTTAGCACCGCAGCAATACTGGTGAAAAAAAGGGAGCCAAAGTGCAAGCCGACTTCACACAGTTGGGACTCTGCCCGGATAGCGTTGCAAAAACCAATTTTCTTATGGTCGCGTTTGGCAAAAAAGATATATGCAATCGATAGGGAATACTTCAGAGATTATGAATCCAAATTTTTCCAATCGGTTGGGATTCATGGGTGCTAGAGGCTCCCATAGTTGAAACATTTTTAGTAAATGGTAATAAAAGATAATTTTTACAAAAAGTCGCAACTTTAAAACTTTTATTGGGCGATTTCAAAAATCGACCTTGGATTTTTGGGTTTATCTGAAAATTATTCTCTTTATTAATACCATGTTTCGTAAATTTTTATAATTACTTAAGTCGTTATTGAACTAGAAGCGTTAAAAAATACACTAAATATTGCCGTTTTTTAACTTTGGTGGAATACAACTAACAAGGATCAACTAGGATCAATGAATAGAATCTTGCCTAGCAACTTTCCCGACATCATTAATGACAGTTGTTAGGGTGAGATCATTAAAAGGTTGGCTGTTATCTTGAATATTATAAATTGCAAGGTATTGGGAAATGTTGAAAAACTTGCCAATTATACTTCAAAAACTGCTTAAAATTTGACTGAATTGTATCCGCAAAAAAAAAAAAAAAACTTACAAAAACGGTACATTGTATTTTGGTTCACGAAAGGAACACAATAGAGTATCAGTGTTTAAAAATTGGAGACGTCTTCGAAGTAGCACAGGATTGGAAAAACATGGAATAAAAATTATAAAATTAAATAAACTTATGTTTAAAAATATAATTTAACAATTTAAAATCGTTATATAGTCGTTTAAAGCAATAAAAAAATTGATTTGGAAAAAAAAAACAGTTTTCATTCAAGTTTTAGAGAAAAACCATGCTTGGAAATATTTTCTGACTTTAACCTTGAATATTACAGCACCACGGACACCCAGCACTCTTAACAAACATTAATTTTGACGCTTGAGGAATTGCTTATCATAAGTTTTTTATTTAATAAATTTTTTAAATCGCTTTATCGGTTTAGAAGCTATGATTTTTAGGTGTAAAATGAAAAAGGTCCCACTGTGCAGAGGTCCCACAGAATGCATTGGTCATTTCATTAGCATTGAAAAATAATATTGCTATTGAAATTGTTTTTCATTGGCATTAAAAAAAGTGGTTCTAATAAAATTGATTTTCATTAGCACTGAAAAAAATGAAAATTTTCATTGGCATTGAAAATGAAAATTAATTTGAAAATGAAATATAAATTTGTTGCATACTACGTCATCGCTTGAAATCAACAGAGCACACATACAGACGCAGCTCTAACTAATCTGTGTGTTACTGTAAATCAAAGAATTTGTAAACAACTGACAAACAAACAACTATTAGAGAACTATGTGATGTACAAGTGAAAATATTTTCCGAAAGCTGATAGGCCTGATCAATGAATGACTGGATAATATCGAAAGAATGAAATTCATTGCCCATATAAAATCAAATCTGGTGGAAACATTAGAAAATAATATACAGTGAAACCTCGATATAACGAACTTCGTTATAACGAAAAACCCAATATAACGAATTTTTTGTTAAGTCCCTTGAAAAAACCTCGTTTTTACGAAGTTTTTCATACAAAAAAACACTATAGGTATAACGAATTTCTGAGCCTCTTAAGAGCCTCTGAGAATTTCTTAAAAGCCTCTATGTAGCGAAGAAATTTTTCGAATACCTCTATACAACGAAATCCAATATTTACCCCCTTTCAGTGCAATTTAGCATTATTTTGGTGGAAACAATGTTTATAACGAATTTTTTTTCAGATTTCTTTAAATTTCGTTATACTAAGGTTTTACATTTCAGTACCTATAGCGAATCAATAGATATAACGAATAATTTTGCGATCCCCCTCAGATTCGTTATATCGAGGTTTCACTGTACTACTAAACTGCAGCAGCCACTTATTTTAGAATGTGATGGACAAACTGGTTTCAGGTACATAGAGCTCACCGATAACTGATATAAACCAAATATTATAAAAATTTAAAAAAAAACAGAGGGCCGGGTCTAACTTCGACCGTGTCAAAGTTTGTATACCCTTGCAACTTTTTTAGTAACTCTTTCCTTACCTAAACCCATCAAAGGAAAAAAGTTTTAGCTAAAAAGGCTAATGTTTGCGAAAGAACGGCCTACAATCTTCGGAAATAACGAAGATATTGATCAGTCACTGTTTTCCACCGATCGTTCCTATGGGAGCTATATGATATATTAAACTAACAAATGTTAAATTTGAAAGCAATCGCATCAAAAGTAACGAAGTTATTGACAAAAGTCACTGTTTTTGACCGATCGTTCCTATAGGAGCTATATGATATGACTACCCGATCTTGATCAAATTTGGCACAGTGGTTTATAGGTGTAATAGACTGACCAATATTAAATATTTTCAGTAGCTGAGAAAATAACGAAGTTATTGAGAAAAGTCACTGTTCGTGACATTGCCGTTTGTATGGGAGCTATACGATATAGTGGTCCGATCCGAATCCGAGATATACAAACTGTGCAGTATATACAAGCCTATGTGCAAAAATTCAGCTCTGTATCTCTTACGGTATATAGGAGGAGTTCGCATCGATCCAGACGGGCGGACGGACAGACGGACGGACGTATTCACAAATGATCACTTTGTGTGAGCATGGTTTCGACAATAAAGGCTGCAAACATAGTGCGCGCTGAGACGAAAATAAAGACGAAGACGAATCTGAGGACAATTCGCTTGCATTGCGAGTAAGCTAATAGGTTTCATAGTCGCAATGGATTTCCCATCAATTATTAAATAGCAAGCGACTCGTTTTCAAAATCAGTAAGCACCCTTTGAAGCTTATTGCTTGCGTTTCGTCTTTATCTTCGTTTTCAGCGCCCACTAAGCTGATTGCGACATATTGATTGCAATGATTTTTATAACATGCATCTATAGGGTGAAAAAAAAAATATTAAAGCCGCCAAATGTATGTAGCATATAATGTATATTCTTGATCAGCATCAACAACCGAGACGATCTAGCCTTGTTCATCTGTCCGTATAAAACCTAGATCTCAGACCCAAAAGTGTTTTTTTCAAATACGATTTAGCTTCAGACTAATTTGTAGTATTTAGTATGTATACTCGCTTAATCGCAAGTAGTTGTTGTTCAAACGTATTTCCATGTCTATTTCCGCCCCGGTATTTGACAGTAGAACTGATTCTCTCAAAGATTAACAATTTTAAAGTCACCAAATTTGGTATGTAAAATAAAATATTCTTACATATGTATGATTGTAGATATGTATGCCTGTGTCTTACTAGCCATTCATACGTTAGCGCTAGAGTGCTCGTGGGTTTGTAAGAATCAGCAAAATAGCATATGATAATTTAAAATATTTGGTCGACGGCGAGACTCTATTTGTTTTAAGTAGAATAACAGAGTAAACATGCTGTAGCAGAGCTGTTGAGTTCAGAGATCAATAACTTTTTGGTTGGCGGCATGGAATTTATTTTCCAAATTTATTTGAATTTTTTTTAAAAGTGCGTTTTTACTAAACGAGTATACAATGTATGTATGTATGACGCTTGTTGTTTCCACCCCGAAGGCAATGTGCTCTTTTATTATAGCCTTGCAGAGGGTATAACAAAATTGGTCAGCCGTTTGTAAAGCAGAGAAGGATATACATATATAATCTGGATCAGCATAAGCAGCTGATTCGATATAGCCGATATAGTTGATATAGTTTTATTCAGCCATCTTAAGAGCTACTATCACCTGCGTGATCAAGTATGAAAATCGCCCGGATCGGATCACTATATCATATAGTGACAAACGAAAAATAGGCGAAGGAGTTGGAGTACTAATTTACTAATGTGATATTTTATTATATAAAACATTAGATCCCAAAATTTCAATCAGATCGGAAAAATAGAACATAAGTTAAGTCAATATAAATCGGCTCTGTTCAAACGCTGCCGGCAACGGTGCCAGCAGCACCGGAAATCAGCAGAGCACACGCACAGATGCAACGCTACATAACATGCATGTGTATGCCTGACAAACGCTGCGTGCATTTACACACATGTACATACAAAGGCAATTGTTTGTTTAAAAATTTGCCACGACCACTTCCGCACCCGAAAATTTAATGAAACTGATTTTCTCAAAAACAAAGTCATGGTGACTTTGACTTTGTTAGTTTTCGGTATGTAGAATTGTATAGTATGCGCGCAGATTATGATTATTTAAAATTAATTGCCACTTCCGCCTCTATGACTTAAAAATCCAGATTATCTCAATTTTTGAACTATCGTAATCAAATCGGCAATTCAAAGATTAATAAGTCAATCTTATTTATTTCTATCAACCCAGTAAAATTTATTAAAATCGGACTAGAAACATGCCAAATATATGTATGTACATTGTACATATGTACATACATATAAATGTGATATTTTGTAAAGTGCTTCTAAATTATTTCATTAAGATGCTTATTATGTTACTAATTGTAAGTTAAAATAATACGTTTTAAGTATGATATTATGGTTATGAACGTAATGTAAGTTAAATTTCAAAACACACCTATCAAACTTTAAACACTTTTTCATGATCTCAAAAATGTTGTCCTGTGTTTTATGTCCGGCTCGCTTTTGCAATTCGCGTCACTTATGTAAATTGAAAACTCTGAGTTATAAACTCTGATGAAGTCCTGGAATCCACAGGATTGGATTTGGAACGTTTCTAAAGTAGAATTTTAATGAAGAAAGTAAGTCGTCTCGCCGACTTCGGTATACCATGCACCAGGTGAAAAATATATTAAATTTCGAAAATGTCTATTAAATTCGCCTCAGCATATGTTATCTCGTTTACCCTCACAAAAACACACGAGCGGTCCAGCGCCGCCTCAAGCCTATGGCCATTTCCGGCCTTATGGACCGCATAGCAATACTCGTTTATACGTATATTTTCCGATTTCAAAAAACTTTGTAAGGTTGCTAGAAACGTATGAGATTAATAAGTCTGTCGAATTTGATTACGATAGTCAACATATTTCGGGAGGCAATCGGTTTCCTCTGAATTATGCAGGCGAAAGTGGGCGTGGCAAAATATTGAAATATATAAATTCTGCGCGCATACTAAGCCAGTATACATATCAAATTTGGTGACATTAACTTTGTTAGTTTTCGAGAAAATCTGTTTTATTTAATTTGTGGGGGCGGATGTAGGCGTGCCAAATAGCAAATTTGATGTCCCTAGCTATTATAGTTTTTAGGAAAATCAGGGCGCAAGTGGCATTTTTAGTTTTCGAGAAAATCATTTTTATTTAATTTGCGTGGCAAAAATTTGAAGTAAACTAAAACACCGTAGGTATTACAGTACTAAATTTGGTGACTATATCTCTTTAGTCTCCGAGATCTACGCGTTAATACGGACGGACAGACGGACATGGCTAGATCGACTAGGCTGTTGGTCCTGATCAACAATATAAATACTTTATGGGGTCGGAAATGCTTCCTTCTACCTGTTACATACATTTTGGCGACTTTATTATACCATTTCACCCTATGGCTGCATGGTATAAAAACGCTATGGCCTTCTTGTGCTACATTCAATTTTAAATGAGTATTCCATATTTATAATACACAGGCATATCAAACTATGTGATAATTACAGAATTAAAAAAAAAAAATTTAAAGGGTTAAATACTGGTTTTAATAGTATTGTGCGTTAACGCCGCTGTAATTTAAGTAAAAAAAATCGACTGCAATATTTTGTATTGTATTTTATAATATTGTTGCAAACGTAAATAATCATTTCTTAAAAGTAAATTTTTTATTGATAAATAAGCAAGCTAATCTCAGAGCTCGTGAGCACTGCATTTTGAAAAATGAATTAATACATATGTAAACTTCCTGTGGACTGGCTACGATAGGTCGTTTTGTTAAAGCGCTTTCGACTAATTTAAACAGTTGCATAATAATTTAAGACTTAGTAGTCGTGTAGTTGGTTAAATGGTAGCTTCGGAAAAGTCTGAATTCAGTTCCTTATTTTTGTTACATGCAGCAGGTACCCAAACGAATAACTTATATAACGATTTTAATAAAAAAGGTCTTTTTTAAAACCAACTGCCACTTCCTAATTTCGAGCTAAGTCCACCTATGCCCTTTCCCAACAAATTACCAACGCGCCCAGCTACTACGTTGGTCACAGCAGCAGCTTGCGCTGCCGCAATTTTTGGTTTTGGCAAACTTCGAGAAGCATTAGAACCAGCTTCTTCCCCGCCGTCTTCCTCGTCCCCATCTCGTAGATCGTCATAGGGCCTGTATGATTGAAACAAAAACAACTCAATAACTATGTTTCTAGTTAAAGATGCAACCAAGGCGCTACTTACTCATCTCCCTCGTTCACTTCAGGCATGGTTAAAGCGCATGTTGCTTCTTCGGTAGCCATGCGTTGCGCGATTGCCTGATATGCTTTAGAATTTAGCTTATCCTCGAGTATCCCTTGCAGTTCAAAATCGGAATATATTTTCTGCAAATTAAGTTTTAAAAAATATTAAAAAAGTTGGTTCAGCTGTGCCGAAGTAATTTTATACACTGGAAGGAATTAGCTACTAAATTTTATTATGCTTAAAATCTCTCATTATTGTACAAATTGGTACAATTGTATATTAAGTTGGAAAAAAAATCTAATATTTTTTTGATGCAATTTCAGCTTAACATAGCTCAATTCATCTTTTTTAATATCGACAAATTTTACAAAGCTGTAACTACAGTATTCGAAAATATGAAATGTGTAAATTTGTTTTGATTTAATTACCTTAATTATATGAGATATAGATGTAACTTGCGCATAATGTAGAGCATGATCCATGCGTTCGGAAAGCCAGTTCGACAGCATATTGACCTGATGAGAATACCACTGCTCAAAAAAATTTAGCGTCCACAGATCGTCACCAATCTTTCCCCGTATTTGATCCATGTTATTTCGAAAAAAATTGACATATCCTTGACCGAGATCCTTTCCTGAACTAGAGACATTTGTAAAGCTGAGAATCGAACCAATCAGGCTGCCTTCATCATAGCGGGCTAATTTCGACAAAGTCGACTCTAGCACTGACATAAGTTTACCGCTCAGCCCTTGTGTCATGGCTACATTCGCCTTGTCGATCTGATCGTCGATTTTTGCGTGAAATTTGTACTGCATATAAAGAAAAAGATAATATTAAAATAAATTCTTAACCGACAACCATCGAACTGTTCTACACATTCTATGAACTAATAAATTATAGTGATATCTCTTGTCTCAATTATATCTCAATGATCAACAGTAATTAAATTCGTAGCTTGAGGTCCTGATCTTTTAAATTAAAGACCAGAGGGCCGGGGCTATCTTTGACCGCGTCAAAGTTTGTATACCCTTGCAACTTTTATGGTAACTCTTTCCTTACCTATAGCCATCAAAGTGGAAAAACGTTTTATCTAAAAAGGCTAATGTTTACGATGAATGGCCTACAAACTTAGCATAGAAAATAACGAAGTTATTTATCAAAGTAACTGTTTTCCACCGATCGTTCCTATGGGAGCTGTATGATATAGTCACTCGATCTTTATAAAATTCGGCACAGTCATTAACAGATATATGTACATATTAAACTACCAAATGTTTAATTTGAAAGCAAACGCTCTAACGGTCTAGGAGATGCTTCCTTCAAAGCGTTGCGACCAAAATTAATATACCATTTTTGCAAGGGTATACAAATATTCAAAACTGGGCTTAAGCCGGCTTGAGGTCAATAAATCTTATCTTATAAATTATTAAGATTTTAAATCATAGGCAGCACAAAAAGTGAGCAGGTTGTCTGTATAGCTATTTCAAGAACCACCAAGTTTTATCATCAGCAGACTTTGCTTAAGAATCCATAGTTATAATGGCCATACTATATCTTTAACGCTAAAAGTAGTTGGGAATTCAACCTACATGAAGCGAAAAACGAACGGCAAAGCTTGCAAATGCAGATTCCACCTTTTTATGTGGATACCCTTGGGAGCCATCAGAATTAGTGTTAAGGGCTTCGCCTTTACCAACTAACCGCGGCGCCCAAATATTTTTGTTATAGTATATATGTACATATGTATATGTTCAAAAAAAAGGGTTTACAGAATGTGTAAAACATCATGTGTAATACGGCGGGCCTTCCGTTTTTGGTATTTGTTTAGATTTCGTCCTCTTTTAAAGTTAAAAGTTGAAGTTTATAGGTCGAAATCTAGACCAATAGAAAAAATATTTTAACTTTTAAAACTTTGCCTAATTTTGTTTACCACAAAAAATTTAAGTATATGACTATTCGACTTACCAGATCAATACCATCAATAGTAGTTAATTTAAAGCTTTGATTTTTAGCATCTAATATCACATTAACCATGGCGCACATCTCTGATGGAATAATATAATCGGTTGATATGAAAGCGACATTCTTCTTTAACCAGGACTGGAAAGAAGAATCCGTTCGTTGTATGCACTGTTCAATCATATCAACTGCCATCATCTTTAATCTCTGCTCCAGGTGTTGTCGAAACTCCGCATCTGGCCAATGAAGGTCTCTTATAAATGATTGAAGTGCGTCAAGTTTCCAAAAGAGATCTTCGGATGTTGCGCAGCCATTTCTGAGTATAAAAACGTAAATGTGAACATATAGTTGGTAAAATTTTGATAGAATGGCAAATGCTCATATTACTTTTTTGTACATCTGTCTATTTACAGTTACACAAAAAATTACACATACTACTTTGTACCGTACTTTGTTTTCAATTAATTATATGTATGCAACTATTAATTGGTATTAAAATCTTGAATTCCATTAACTAGAGCTATAAACATTAATTGAACAAGTGAATAACTAATTAACTATAACTAGAACGCATACAAAATGGGCAATATTATGTTTGCAGTTGCAATTATGCGTATTTCGTGATATGCGAATGCATGGGCCAATAGCAATAGCATTTTAAATACAAGTATGCGGAAAAAGAATTATTAAGAAATGCATAATAATTGGTGAAAAATAGACGAATCCAAATGCAAAGGCAGTATGTAGTAAGCTAAGAACATGTATGGAAATAATTGGGTAGGTGCTTCATTTAAAAACCTCATATCGTCTGCTGTTACAGCCACTGCGGATCGCCTGGGTAGCTTCGGAACATAGAAACTTATATGGTCTTTCTTGCCGCTGAGTAGTGCTGATGGGTTGAGTGCCGCTGTGTTGAGCGCCTGGGCTGCATTATTAAGTGCCGCAGGGTTCAAAGCAGCGTTTATCCTAAAGTTTCACAGAAAGGAAATTACAAGATATGAGGAACGTTGAAAATGCAGGAATGAAATATGAATCGAGTGAATTGGCACTGCTAAAACTATTCAGCTAACCGATAGGAAAATTTAAATAAATTTCTAAACAAATATTCCTTATTACCCTACAAAATAAACAGTTCTTCGTTCAAAAGTGTTTTCTGGTACCTGAAATGCTTTTAATTGCATTTTTCGTCAAAAGCCAATAAGTAAATAAATATTTGTCTGAATTAATTCTAATGAATACCATTATAAGCCAAATTTAAAGGAGTTTTTTAAAGCCTTGTACTTTTATACAGTGCACCCAAAAAATAAACAATTTCAAATAAAATTAAATTGGAATAGTATTCACTTAACTCCCAACAATGTATGTATGGGTATGGGGTATGCATAAGCGTTTCAGTGTTTCTGGATTTTTTTTTCAAATTATTTGCATTACTTACCCTTTGCTTTCCCAACGTTCCTTCTCAAAGCCTTTATGAATCGATTGTGCTATAGAAGATTCCATAAGATCCACATACCTCACAACCAATGGTGCAAATGTATCTCTGAGATGCTGATGAAAGCGCCCGTTTCGCAAATTATCTTTAATATATAATAAAAGGTTAAGTAACTAATAAGTTCTTAAGTTTTTCTAGCTATAAGAGAAAACAGAGGACCGGGGCGAAATTCGGCCGTGGCACAGTTTGTATACACTGGCAAGTTCCTGTTACGCTTCTTATACCCAAAGACGTGGAAGCGAAAACAATTTTTAATCGATAAATAGGTATATGGGTTTTTAAAAAATTATTATTTCTTAATCTGGAACATTTGAAGAATGTTGTGTGAAAATAGCGTAAATCGGAGCAAAACTATTATTGATATATCGCTTCAGTGCACAACTTTAAGTCGTTGACGGACGACATTTTTCGAGTTCATCCCTCCATCAATAGAAGGGCTATTCAATACAAATTACTAATTGTTCATCCAGAACTCGACTTACCATCCACTCTTAGGTAATCATTCAGAATTTGGAATAAAGGAAACGAATCCCACGTATCTGGGGCTTGCTCTGATAGCACTCGATCCATATCAACAGCGAAAAGAGACCAAAATATTTCAGCATGTTCGACTAGAAGGTCGCTGAACCAAGCAAAAGCCTAAAGTGAAAATAGTATTGAAAAGAATAATAGGTTAGTTTAAAATTTCACATTTGAATAGTTTTCTTTTCTCTCCCAATCGGGGAAAAGTACGTAAAATAAATTTTACGGACAATTGTCTTACAACAGTTTCAAAAGAATAATTTAATAAATCTAAATAACGAAGCGAACTGCTTTATTTATTATTAACTTTCTTTTCATTTTTTAACATCAGCGACACACAATAAAGACTAAATAATTGCACGCAAAGAATGTTCGTTTGTAGTTCATTTAACGATGTAACAATACAAGGGACAAAGGTAAACAATATAAAAGCTTTCTTATTTTTAAAAGTGCGTGTAACGTACATGGCATGCGTGATATAAGACAAAATGCAAAAAACTCTCTAGGAATCATGATATATGTATGTACTTATGTACTAATTACAAATCATTCACTACAAATTATATACAAAAAAAAAAAAACAAAATTATACTAAGAATACACTACTGTAGCGTAAACAATGATATCTCTTTGAAAGCATTAAAATAATTTCAAACTTTCAACGTATTTTTTAAAAAGTTTATTTTTCAAGTCGAAAACCACGTTAAATAAATATTTTAAGAGAAATTTCTGCGAAAATTTTGCGATATTTTCATATTTTTGTGAAGTGTACATTTGCAATTACAATTAATTACAAAAAAAATAATAATGTAAGTAGTCTTAATACAAAAATGGCATTCGATATTTGTTTGAAGGTCAGAAGAAATAAAGCATGGTACAGGTATCTGCCGCGTAAATAAAATTATTAATTTTTTGTGGAACATAAGGACGTCCAATGCAAAATGCAAGGTGAAAAAAATTTGTTTTGAGGTGAAGTAAATAGTTATGCAATAATTTATGTTTCAATTGATTATATGTATATACTTCCTGATTATCACCAATTCATTGTTTTTTTTTTAGTTTAGTTGCAAAATTTCTCAAATTAAACTATATATTTGCCATAAATAAAGGGTATATACTGTTCTAATAGAATTGTTTAAAATTGTCATGGAATAGCATAGACAACTGTAACCAAGACTGTGTAAAAATTAAGTAAGTAAGTCGACTCGCCGACTTCGGTATAACATGCACCGGGTGAAAAAATATTTTAAATTTCGAACACCAAATGTATTTCTATAAAATTCGCCTCATAGCATATATGTATGTTATTTCGCTCACCCTCACAAAAACAAACGGGCATTCTGGCGCCACCACTAGCCTACGGCAACTTCGCCCTAATGGACCTAGAAAAACTCGTTTATTTTTATTTTTCTAATAATTTTAATTTGGTAGGTTAGTAGATATTAATAGGACTCATTAGCTAAATTTGGTTTCGAGATTGAAAAAGTTGCAGGAGGGAATCAGTTTTTCTAGATTCTGGAAGCGAAAGTAGGCGTGGCAAAAATGTTAAATATTAAAAACCTGCACGCATACTATACAAATCTACATACCAATTTTGGTGGTTCTAGCCTTGTTAGTTTTTTTAATATAATTTAATTTTCAGTGGCGGAAGTGGGCTTGGAAAAATTTTGTAAAAAGCGAAAACTGCGTGTGTGCCAGTACACATTCCAAATTTGGTGTCTATAGCTGGTATAGTCTTTGAGAAAATCAGTTTTGTTTAATTTGCTGGAGCGTAAAGGCGCGTGGCAAAAACTTAAAATAAACTCGAACACCATAGGTACTCCAGGAGTCTTAGTACAAAATTCGGTGACTCTAGCTCTTGTAGTCTACGTGTTCATACGGTCAGACGGACGGACATGGCTAGATCGACTCGGCTGTTCATCCTGATCAAGGATATATATATATGTCTTATGGGGTCGGAAAATTTTTCTTTTGCCTGTTACATACATTCTGGCGACTTTAATATACCACGTCACGGGTGCATGGTCTAGTTTCGCGAAAAACTTTGTGCAAACAAAATGTAAAATTCAACTGCTCAAGAAATGTAAAGCACACAAATTTATATGAATGATTTCATGCATTTAAATTACGTTTCCCACGTTAAAACGCAGTTATAAGTGGTTTAAAAATTCAGCAAATGAGCAAAAATATCTATGATAAACATCTTGGGGAAGGACGACTGATCTTATTTAATATTTGTCTTCTGTACGTCTTTAATAATAAATGGAAAAGAACGTAATTTGCAGAATCTTCAAAATGTTGATTTAATAGAGTAGATTATTATTCTGTTCTGTTCGTATGTTGAAAGTGTTGGCAATTATTTCTTACTAAAACTTTTCATATTAAATCATTTTTTATATACAGATATGTTTATACATATATAAATGGAACAGGACTGTTTATAAAAATGGTTAAAAGTGTGTTTAGTGGATGTCTAATTATGAAAAATTGAATAAATTCTTAAAAAAAAAACCTGCGGTCCGCAATTAATGTTTAAGGTATCGCATTGCAGGTAGAGGAAGTACCTAAGGAGGTTCTACCATATATTGATGAGTTTTCATCGTAGCGTATCCAAATTTATTTATTTTTTTTTTTTAAATTTACTATTGGAACACAGGTCTTTTTTAATGGACTTTTTTCTATTTTTCTTGTTGAAGTCTAGCCGATTTGGAACTGCTATAATAAGATAATTTTATACTGAAAGAGATCTACCTAGATAATTTTTTAAGACCAAGACCACGAGATCGATCCGATTTTGAATACAGCCCTGTTCCAGTTTACAAAGAAAGGTATATATATATATACATATATATATACATATATATGTACATATGTATATGTATATAATAGTAATTTGAGTGGTTAATAAGTGAACTCCTATGCGATGCTGAAGTGGAAGTTTTTATGGTTGCATGTGCGAGTGTATTTGGTTTCAGTTTGATTTCTAGTATGAATGTACACATTGAGAACAGCGTTTCGAATTTTGAGAATAATAGATTGTAAATATAAATACACTAATTGCCTAAGCAACTGTATAAAAAGTTTTAAGGAATTTACTCTAAATTGGACGCAAGAATTTTATTAGGGCGATTATAAATTTTCAATTTAAACCCTGTTAGAGCTAGCAGTGTCAGCCTGCTTTATAGCCACTCAAAACAGATTGGGAAAACTAACAAGATAATCTTCAATTTAGCCTTGTGAATTTATATACCAATCTATTTTACCTGATGCCGATCAATGTGCAATGTATCAATGTATCTAGTATTTTAAAATATAGGTGATTGATTTTAGCTGATTCATATCTGTTACAACTGGAGTACATGCCGTTGGTACTGGCGATGTGTAGACAGCATGTGTCGGCATACAGTATTTGAATGGTGCTGATCCATCGGTAGAACCTCCTCTTACTCCAGCATCCAATGTTATCGCCTGTTCTCCCAAGCCTGTAGATGTATTTGATGCCTCGCCGGTGGTGTGTTCTGCATCGTCACCAACTTCCTTAATAGTTTTCTTATCCACTTCGCGCAGCTAGATGGATCGGGCATATAAATACATACATACGTATTCATATATATATATAGTATTACAGTTGTATTCTTGTAGGAAGTATCAAAACTATCTTTGGTATTTTAATTAAACATTTTTAATTACTTTAATAATGCAGAGGGTGTTTTAATTTTGGTCAAATAGTTGCACCACACGAACTGAATTTTTCTATCAAATGTCATATTTTTCAAATACAACAGCAGATATCGGTATGCCAAGTTCTTTTTAGTGAGTGGTGTGCTTTACGTTTGGTTTTTGGGAACTGTAGCACTATATCCAAGATAATCATTTTTTCCAGAATTGTATTATAAATATTCTGTTCTGTTTTAATAGTTCACTTTGTGAAATCTTTTGCTACTGAGTTATTGAATTATAGGTATCGTGTATTAAGAATATACAAAAAATACTCAAATTTTAAAACTAGTGCAGAAACTTAATGACAAAAATTATAATACCCTCTATAAGTTTTAAATAAAATCTTAGTTTTATAAGATACGAACATTGTTTTCTGTGTGTCTAAGTTAATAATATTTGTGATATATTTTTTAAATATAGGTGGATGTTTTTCTGCGTCCAGTTCAGCACCCCACGATGTTTTGTACACAAATGTAAACAGTAACAAATAGATATATATTATCTTATGTATGTATATCTCACGGTTAATTAAAATGCATATGTACATCAATTACTAAATGTTCGCTGAATTGTAAAATCATATTACACCAAAAATCACGTAGGTAAAATGAAAAAACTAGTAGTTTAACATACCGTGTAAGTTTAGGATACATATACAGCAATATAAATAAATTTTAGCATGTGGATTGGTAGAAAAACTTACAACACATACAAACACGTATAATAAATACAAATAACAATCATATATAATACGCAGTCGATTAAAACGGATTATAAAAAAAATTTTAAAATTGACATTACGATAGAAAACGTATTTTTAGATATTAACCTATAACAGTGTAGCGGTGTCATTTTGTGAAGGGTATATGTATGTATGTATACACAAGGGCTAAATCCACAATACAACTTTGTAAATATATTATTTGTATATTATATCGGCTTACAATTTTTCTCCAACCCTATAGAATTACAAATCCAGAGGGCCGAGGCTAACTTCGACTGCGTCAAAGTTTGTATACCCTTGCAATTTTTTTTGGTAACCCTGTTTTTCCCCATAGCCATCAAAGTAAAAAAAAGTTTTATCTAAAACGGCTAGTGTTTGGGAAATGAACGGCCTACAATCTTCAGAAATAACGAAAATATTGATCAAAGCCTATGTTTTCCACCGATCGTTCCTATGGGAGCTATATGATATAGTCACACGATCTTTATCAAATTCGGCACAGTCATTAACAGATATATTAAACTAACATATGTTCAATTTGATCGAAAAAGTAACGAATTTATTGACAAGTCACTTTTTTGACCGATCGTTCCTATGGGAGCTATATGATATAATCTAGTTATTGAGAAAGTCACTGTTCGTGACTTTGCTGTTTGTGTGGGAGCTATATGATATAGTGGTCCGATCCGGCTGAATCCGAGATATACAAACTGTGCACTATATACAAGCCTACATGCAATTTCAGCTCTGCAGCTCTAACGGCCTAGGAGGAGTTCGCGTCGATAAAGACGGGCGGACAGACGGACGGACATGGCTATTTGAACTCGTCTCGTCGTGCTGAATAAGAATATATATACCTTAAATGGTCGGATATGCTTCCTTCTATGCGTTGCACACTTCTGACCAACATTAATATACTCTTTTTGCAAGGGTATAAAAATTCAATTTGATTAAATGGTTATATTATAAATCGTTAATTAGATAAGTCTGGTGTCTCTTCTGCTGCTATTGAGCATAATAAATTCTCATATTATGGTCAAGATTCGAATGGAAAATTTTCAATTTTAGCAAAATGCGAGAAAGAAAACATAAAAAAAGTGGTCAAGATTCGATTTTTTTTACATTTTGTCCTAAAGCTCGGGAACGGACGGATTTAGAGGCTAGATGTCTTCCCAACATTTGTAGCCATGTCAATTCTAAGAAATGTTGCTAATTTGTAATAAAACTGAATGTTTTAGAAGTTAGAAAAAAATGAAAGAAGACCCTTTTCGAAAAAATGACAACTTTGATGAAAAACTTCCGCAAAAAATTTTGTATGAAACCATCGTGACTTAAACTAATGATGCAGTTCGATTCGCAGGACCCAAAATGGGGCCAAACTATCCAATTTTGCCATGTCTTTTTTTTAAAAAAAACTATCACAGTGGTGTTATTTTTATAATTTTGCCATGTCTTTTTTTTTTTTTTTTTTTGAAAAAAAACTATTACAGTGGTGTTAGATAAGGTAGAGTTTACAATGAATAACACGAGAAATAGATGCACCAATGAATATCCAAATGTAATGTTATTTGGTATAAAACAAAAAGGTAGCATGATAGACAGTTTAAAGGAAAATGTAATAGAAGAGTCAAGTTAAAGAAAATCGAAACTTAACAGATGTAGAGAATCTCAATCTCAAATGCCATATTCGGGAATATGGGCAATACAGAATATGCAATCTTGGCTCACAGAAAGAAATAATGAAAACGTAGAGTTATATGAACACGTGGAGTTAAATGAAAACGTAGAATTAAATGAAAACGTGGAGGTAAATAAAAATGTATAATTAAATAAAAGCATAGAGTTAAATGAAAACTCTGAGTTAAACAGACAAGTATAGCCTAATGAAATTACAAAAGTAAACAAAAAGAAAAAGAATAATTATGTACCAAGCAATATTGTAACAAGAAGTAGAGCAGCGCGTATCAGGGGATACTCTGGGTCAGGACTGCTGAATTGTAGTAATACATACATATTTAAGCTAAGTTTAAGTATCCCTAATGATAAACTCCAATAACACCCATTCTGCAATTCAAATTTTTTTTTTTTTTTATTAAAAATTTGTATATTTGGCTTAAACTAGTTTTCCGATACTTTCAGTGGTAACTTAACCTAGCTTTACATTCAAGGGAAACAACAATAGATCACAGGTGATATTTACATATGTACGTTGAATAACACTACATTTAAAATTACAATATTACATTTTTACAAAATTTACAAGACGGTTGATTTGATTAGTGGGACTTATTAGAGACATCCGTTGGGTGGTAACGCAGTGTTTTCTTCCTTGGCGTGGCAGTAAGACGTCTGGCTAGATGACCACCGAGGCGTTGCAGATAATTTTCTGCATACTGCTTCATAGCATCACCCACCGTAGGGACGCCCAGATCCCTTTCGATATCCTTGTTTCGTATATATACCAAGGTACGTGTGATATACGCCTTAATATCTTTGATTGCAACAGACTTATCTTCTTTAAATTTGAAGTAGCTGCAATTCCGTACATTTGTGCTGCGTATTTTCATTTGGGCTTAGTATGGCTTTATAGCATAGCTCGCAAATAACAATTGAGTGTTTTTTTCTTTACGCTCAATCTCTGAGCAGAAGCGAAACAACTGAAAAAATTTGCTCCCACTCTGAGCAAGAGAGTTTTTTTGCTTCTGTCTTCGCTTGAGCGTTGTTGTTGAGTTCTTCGTGTTGAACTCTGAACGATTCTCTTTTCGGGAGTAATTTAATTGTAGCTCGCGTGTTGAGACTTAGTGAGTGAGTGAATGACTGAATAAGTCAATTCAAACAGTCTTGCAAACACTCTTTAAGGATTTTTTTTTAATAAATAATATTAAATTTAATTATAAATAATATATGCAAGGCTTGATTTAAATTTCAAAGAGGTCGTAATCTAACCAGAAAATAATATTTACTTTAATATTTACTTTGATTTTTCTTGATGTAAGTAATAAGTCACATCGATATTATCGATTTTCTTCTTTTTTTTGGTAATAATAAGCAATTCAATAAGCATCACTCGCTTAAACACGTTTTGCTTCATTTCACTCATGCAAATACTCTCAGTATAAGAGATTATCAATACTCTGCTCGCGAGTATTCTTTTCATATACTCAGTAAAGAGACTTATTTGAAGACGTCGCAAAACACTCAATTGTTATTTGCGAGCTATGCTTTATAGATTGTCACTTTGTTGTGTAATGACAGTTTGTTTGTAGGTGCAAGCAACCAAGTCATTTGTCTTGTTTTCGCGATTATAGACTGCTTGACCATGGTGATGTGCGATTTAAAATTTAATTTCCTGTCCAAAATGACACCCAGATATTTATAAGAGCTCTTGTGTTGGATTGTAGAACCCATCATTGTGATGCCTCTGTAAGACAAGGGTCTGGTTGTAAAAGTAACGGTTGCACACTTGCTGCTGTAAAGTTAAAAGGCTTGAATATTTCCTCTAACCTGTCTGCAAATACTTCAGCTTTCTGTTGACTGGAGTAACACCATCCTCCTGCTGGATCTTTAATTGGAGTTTTCGGGATAACAACTCGCTTGAAGCGTCTCGTAAGCTTCCTAAGAGTATAGTTAAGAGATGCATCTGGCCCAGCAGCTTCTAAGATGTCATCTATATTTCTCTGTTTGATTTTTGCGAGAACCTTTTGCAAACGATTTGATAATCTTTTGTAGATCTGATAGATGCAATCATCACCTGTTCTCGCGTATTCCTTTCTTACTCGTTTTTTTAGGCGTAAGAGCGCATCAGCACTTGCCGGGAGAGAAGCATTTTCTTTGTCTTGGTGGGCTTTGATTGGGTGGTGTAGCATTTAAAGCAGCGCTTTTTATGTTTCTCATGAAAAATGAGATTGCATCTTCTATATAATCTGGGCTGTTGATGTCGATGTTAAAATTAATTTTACATTCCAACTCATCTTTAAAAGCTTCAAGGCATGCACCTCGAGGGAGAAAATTTGGCTTTCTAATTTTAGCTTGAGGTTTGTGATGTAATGATCGATAGGTGATCCGAAGAGAGCTCATATTTAGTTTCAATTGCGAGCGTATTTAACGAAACACCGTTATTTATAAAGAAATCCAGAGCAGATGGTGTTAGCCTTGTATTATATGAGAAGAAAGTTTGCTCGCCAGTGGATAAAATTTGGCATGCGTAACTGGCAATGGCTTCTTACAATCGCTTTCCTCGACTGCATGTCTTGTGTTACCCCACTACGGGCGTTTTGCATTAAAATCACCACCTGCGATGAATTTGTCATCGAGGCCAATAAATAGTTGCTCAAAGTCAGCTTTATTCCAGGTTGGTTGGTAGGCAGATAAATTGAGGAGATTTTGATGCATCCACCATTGGTCGGCATACTTACGCTTGCAGCTTGAATGGTAGGACTCAATGTAGGTTCATTTTCAATATGAAAGATATATGCTTGTATGAAAACAGCAGATCCACTTTTGGAATAACCACTGGGATGATTAGCATAATATTGGTCAAAACCTGGTAAGTATACTCGTAGTCCTGGGCTCATATGTGTTTCTGTATTACATCTATGTTATTTGCACTTAGAAAAAGTCGGAGTTCTTCGATGCTTCTGACTAATCCGCGTGCATTCCACAATCCGATTTTTAGATTCATGTTAATCATTTTGATATCAGCTTCTGTACCATATCATGAAAGGCTTTGTTTCCATCGTCCATCGTTTCCTGTATGAACTTGAACATTTGATCCATTCTGCTATTGAGATCATTAATGGCTTTCTCCAATACTCGGAATTTAGTGTTGAAAGGTTGATCTTCCGGAAAATCTGCCAACCCGGTTCCATCCCGCGTTAAGTTTAAATTTCTAGGAATCTCGCCACGAGACCTAGTCAATTCATCATAGGAGAATCCACTCCTTAGAGCTGTATTTGACTTTTGCTGTGTTTGGATTACAAGATGCTTTTCCGGGAGCCTTGCAACTGGCCTAAGCTTTTTGGTAAGATCGAGCCTGACCGGACATTTTTTTTAACTGACTGGGTGGTCCTCACCGCAGTTAGCACAATTAACTTTGTCTCCATCTTTGAGACCGCATAAATGGGTTAGGTGGTTGCCTGAGCATTTGCCACAAATAGCCTTTATATAACAGTAATTTTTCGTGTGGCCGAAATTTAAGGCATTGGACAAGGTCTCTATTGCGCTTCGCCTTTAGCACTGTTACTCTATGCCATCCAATTTGAGTAATTTTAAGTGTTTCTGCAACCTTTGGTGCCTTCTTTAAGTTGACGAAAAACATATTTTGTCTAGTTTTCGCATTAATTGTATCTTCATCATCATCTTCATTGATTTCAATGTTGCGCCAATCCGGTTTTCTAGGGCATTCATGATATTCATGACTGTGTGTCCCTGGTCAGTAAAAGCTCTCTCGATTAGTTTTTTTGGTACATTTGGATGAATATCCCGAATGATTAGCCTGAACGGAGCATCTTTTCTCAGCTGGTGGTGCCAGAATTGTAATTTTTTCTTCGTCAATATTTGTACGACCGCGCAAAAAACATCGGAGTTTTTTGCATATATTCGAGGGACTCCGAACCTGGATGTGCGTATGTCATACATGTCAGCTGACACTTTAGAATTTAAGCATTCTTCGAGTTCGCCCATGTTTTCAACTTGTCGTACGCATATAGCAGGATTATTCGGTTATTTCGGAGTAAAGAGGTGGTAGCAGTTGTCTTTTTGGAAAGTTCTTGACTATGTTGTTTTGTATGAGCATCTAAGCGAGTACCCGTTTGAAGTAGTTTTGAGGCTTTGTCACCCATTTTTGTTTTTTACAAGGTCAGACTCTCGGCATCTGAAACGAGCAATCATTAACACGGGGTTGCTTTTTGGTCAGATTGGGCTTGTAGCATCCGCGGACGATGTGCTAGAAAGGGAACTTGAGCTGCTAATTATGGTATTTGCCAATAAATACTTCGAATTACTGCTTCCAGTTGAAAATATCGTAGTACTTGTTGTCATAGTGCTTGTCGTTGTTGCAATCAAGTTAACATCATAATTGAGCCTTTCACTTGACTCAAATAAATCTTTAGCCAAGGTAGCTCGCAGCTCTGCAGGTGTTTTGTACTTTATTTCCCTCATCTCCTCACGCTCAGACAGCTTATTTCTAAGCTGGAGCTGATCAGATGAGTTCTCAGACATCGTTGGTCAATTCGCAAAATTGGTTGTTTCAAATTTGCGTTTGCCCACCATCAAGAGCCACCATTGCTCACAAGAAATGTTAGTGTTTTTATTGCCCCTCGTTTGCGCAGAGCGGGGACAGTAGACTTGTCCGTTGGACAAAACTTACTTTTTGTTATAGTTTTTGCGATTCTCTTTTAACGTCCTCTTACTTCGAATGTATATGTATATATTTCTTAAAGTAAAGATAAGCTCTCTCTCACAAAAAGACAGATAATCTTCAATCACGAGATAAATTAAATAAAGAGACATTCTGCGGGTGACAACTGAAGTGAATAGACAGTTTAACTCGCCCTAAAGTATTTTTAAACCAGAGGGCCGGGGCTAACTTCGACCGCGCCGAAGTTTGTATACCCTTGCAAGTTGTTTGTTACTCTTTCCTCACCTTTAGCCGTCAAAGTGAAAACAGTTTTATCTAAAAAGAGTAATGTTTGCGAAAGAACATCTTTACATAGAAAATAACGAAGTTACTGATCAAAGTCACTGTTTTCGATTGATCATTCCTATGCGAGCTATATGATATAGTAATCCAATTTTTGTCACATTCGGCACAGTCATTAACAGATATATTAAACTAACAAATGTTTATTTTGAAAGCAATCGCGTCAAAAGTAACGAAGTTATTGACAAAAGTCACTGTTTTCCACCGATCGTTCCTATGGGAGCTAACTGATATACTCACCCGATCTTGACCAAATTTGGCACAGTCATTTATAGCTACAATAAACTCACTTATATTAAATTTTCTGTTCACATGCTTTTTGAAAGCATATCTTAGTATCTCGCTCACTCAATCATATGGGGACCGTAGCGCCACCATCAGCCAACGGCCAACGATTTTGATCAAATTTGGTATATCAAATTCAAGTGTTTCAAAATTGATTGCACAAGGTTTTATGGGAGATATCCGAGTTTTTACAAATTAGGGGGCGAAAGGGGCGTGGCAAAATCATTTACTAAATACTACATACCAAAAATTGTGTCTCTAGCTAGAATAGTTTTTGCGATCAACGTTGTTTTTTTTTTTTTTTAAATTGCGATCGCTTTACATACCTCACGAGCAAACATATTAAATTTGGTGAATATATTTCCAATAGTCTTCGAGATCTAGGCGTTCGGACGGACAGACGGACATCTATAAAACTGACAAATGTTTAATTTTAAAGCAATCGCGTCAAAAATAAGTGCGAAGTACAGACGTGTTTTTTAATGCACTTAGCAAATTTTAGAGGAAAATATCAAAGAAGCAAATGCAAGATGCAGTCTTTGGCAATAATTTTTTTACATTTTGAAATTTGTTTCCCTGCAACTCAATTCATCAACACACAAACAAAACAATATTTCTCCTTTTACTACAATTTCTTCTTCTTCCATCATTCCCTAAGCGAAGCACAACACGCATACACATACAGTTCGTGTAGCGCTACGTCTGTGTGTGTGTATGCATGTGTTCTGTTTGATTTGCTGATGACGTAGTAGGCATTAAGCAGCGCTTGAACCGATTTGTATTGACTGTAACTTGTGTTCTATTTATCCGATCAAATTCAAACTTTGGGATCTGAAAAATTCTATCATATTGGTAAATTTCATGGGGATACTCCAATTATTCCAAAAATGTTTGTTCTAGAACTATATAATGTAGTAGTCCGATCCCCCAAAAAAAATTTCATTCCCTAGCTCTAAAGATGGCTAAGTAAAACGCATACGCACCGACGGACAGACGGTCAAACGAACATGGCTATATCGACTCAGCTTCTCATTCTGATCAATAATATATATACTTTATGGGGTCGGAAACGTCCCTTTCCGAGCGTTACAAGGGTATAAAAAATCTCAGATTTCTCCTGTATTGCCGTGTACTACGCCCAACGCCTAATATCTAAAAACATCTCCTCCATCAATAACGTACGAGACGGCAACCTCCTGCTGATGCTGGTTAAAAATCAAAGCGAGTGTAGCGTGCGCTAGTTTAAACTTTCAAATTTTTGAACTTAACGTCTTAACGCGCCACTTTGCCAATAGCGATTAATCAATAAATAAAAATATTGGTATCGATCGAGCGATAACCGCATAATAGGGGGATAGCGATAAATGATCTATCGTTTTTCTTGAGGTGGCAACGCGTTTCATTTTTTGGCTAGGCTTCATTTTCATTTTAATTCTGAGGAGAAAAGTGTTCAATAAAAAAAGCTGTAGCCCAAATCTTTGGTTATAAATCATAGAAGGTATGTAGGTTAATTCGAATTTTTGCCCCGCCGCCATCTGCATCTTACTCCATATCTTAGATTGGAAACCTTACTTTTTCCGGCCAATATTGCTGGTAGCTTTCGTTTGGGAGGATTATTTTCTGGGAACCGGCGCGTTTACAAATATCCATTTCTGGTGACGGAGCACGTGTATTCGAATTTTCGGTTGTCGTGGCCTTCTGGAATTGGCATTCAGGACATTGAAAAGCCACCGCCAACTAAACACCGGCAGTGCCACATCGTTTCTAAGTTAAGGCTTACAGTGCGGCCAAACTGTCTCATTTCCCGAAAGGTGTCCTAACCTTCGGTGCACTGGATTTTTTCCAAATTCTGGATACTGCTTGCTGTTGCCCGATTTAGCGCATTCCATGTGACCACCTCGAAAGCTCCTACAATTGTTTTTTTGAAATTGACCTCGTTTTGAACGAAATCTTTAAGTCTCGATATTTTCATTTCTGATCTTATTTTTAAATTTCAAGTCCTAATCAAGTTAAACCAAAAAAAAAAAAATGTAAATAAGTCAAATATGGAATCGATTAAAATCTCGTTAAGGTTATATTAAATAATTCGAGTCGAGAGTAACGTAAAATATAGTAAATGTAAAAGCAAAGTGAGTGAACGGAGTTAATGGTGGTCATAAAGCGCGAAGGAGAAATCATCATATAAACACCTTCCCACAGTGCATCGATGGAAGGCCTTTCAGCGAGTAAACTATGGGGTAAGTGCCTAGTGTATTAAGCAGTATCAATTCGGCTACTTTTAACCAAGTTTTTGCGAACTATGGAGAACGGTAGTCAATTGATACTCTGATTTTGTTGATGTTATTTCTATTTCAGCGTTTTGTGATCAACCAAATAATCGAATTGAATATAAAAAAAAATTTCCGTAAATAATGCTTGACTTGAAGAGCAATCAAAAGCAATGAGTGAATTTGTGCGACTTGAAAATTTAAAATAACTTTAAAGAATTTAAAAAAAAAAAAAAAAAAAAAATAAAAGAGAACTTGAAAATAAGATGAATAATTACAAGAAAAGGTTAACTTGATTCATTGGACATTCCTTCTACATTTTTTTTATTCTATAATCTTCTACCATAATTAATAATGCGTAACTTGTAAGCTCTCTCGTATACTACTAGTTTTAGTCCCTATTATTCAGTAGTTTAATTTACTTTGAGTTCCATCGTTTTGCAAGACTGAAAGTTCGGAATCTCGAAATGTTGAGTCATACCAGACCAGCGGTTTAAAATTAGTCAGTAAATATTTCTGTAAAATTTATTCTGTACAACTCGAAATGCTCCTATCTGAAATTATAATGAAATTGAATATGATTGCTTAAGCTTTAAAATTAATTTTCCTAGTGACATGGGTACATGAGTTGATATCGATCAGTTTTTTTTTGGGAATCTTTACAAATGCCAATAAAGATTCATGGTTGGGAGGGTATAGAACTGATAAGGTCCATCTACATCTTGACCTCAGTAACAGCTAGCTTGTGACCCAAAGGATACACCTTCATTTCTTTCGTTTGTCATTAACATGAATTACTTACTGTTTTCGTAAGTATTTTCGGCCTGACATTTGATTTTCATTTAAAGTTAGTTTCCGTAGAGATCCTAATAAAATTAAATTTTATACTTAAAGGTAGAGATTCAGCAAACAACCCCCCCACCCCGCAAGAGCTACGGAACCAGAGGATCTCGATCTGCTGCAATGCACCTACCGCCTTCGTTTGGTTATCGATAGATTTATCGTCGCTGTGATAGGAGAACCGATTATATAAAATTAGGGCGCGCAACGAAAAACCGTATACGAAGGTTACATAAAATTTTTGGCGCCCAAACGTGTGGGGCAAGATGAAAGCATACTCAACTCCTTGACAATATTAGATATAGACAAGAAGTTTATTTAAGTTACGGCATGTGGTTATTTTGACAGCAGACCACATTAGAAGTATGTAGTTCTACCCCAAGTGATATAAAGGTTGAGTTCAAGTATTCAGGAAAGTCTTAAGATCAAAACATGAGGTTTCAAATTTTTCGTCGATTTTGTTAGATTATATTATGGTTTAACTTACGCGGATAAATGAACCTGCACGGTTTAAGTCTGCTTGGCGAAGCCGATGTTTCTGTTAGGAATATTCCGCCGCAAAGTTAAAAGCAAGAATGAATGTAAACAAGAATTTCAAAACTCTGTATCACAAATTGCTCGTTTAGTTAAGGTCCTCGATAATTTAGCACTCGTTTAGTAAAGTCGTTCAATCTTTTCTTAACAATTTAGATTATTGTATATTGGATGTTTCGATATCAGTACTGATTGGATTTTAGATCATGTTACGACAGCTGAACGTCTAAAAAAATCGAAGAGAACACGAACATATTGTTTTATAGCAAGACTTGGATGATTAAATGTTCTGGTGTCCGGATCTTGGTAATACAGATAGTATAGCCTTGCCGATCAGAAGATTTAAAAGGCCAAAGCCTGACTAAAAGAAACAATTTTGTAGATGCAATAGCCCAAAACAAAAATAGTAAAGTTACCAATATTCTTTAGGTTCATTTAGCTAGTTACGATTTCAAATCATGTACCCAGTCATGTCACTTTTAGGAAAATAATTAAAAAAAAAAAAAAAAAGAGAATGTCTTTAGTTCAACATAGTCCACCAAATATGGACACCCCAGCAGAAAACATATGCAAAATTTGTTCCTTGGTTTTGGACAACACGCAAACATGTTTCTGTACTCCCTGTAAACACATTTTTCATAAATCCTGTTTGGAAGCTCTACTAGAAAAGGAAAAGCATTGCCCAATTTGTGAGAGTGAGATAGATGTGTCTAGTATAAAGCTCGTAGTAGGCAACTGTTCACCAAAAGCTAAGGAAAAACATTTGTCATTGGCACCCAGCACTTCTCGAGCATGGACTCGTAATTTTACAAAACAGCTAAGTCAAGTCCCAAGAGACAGAGCAGAACAGCTCAACGAACCAGCTGTATCAGTTAGCGAAGCACCAGCATCATGCTTAGATGCCAGTCACAGTAGTAATCAACCAGAACCGCAATTACCTAGAACCATGCCTAATCAACGAAGAGCAAGACCCAATCGTGGTAATAATACTCGTCCTAATCGAGATATCGATTATACGGTTATACAAAATATGATAGAACAAACAGTTTCTCGTGTAGTATCGTCGTTACCTATGAATTTAGGCCAGCGAGAAGTCCCATTAGACACGGTCCAAACTCGATCTTTGATAAGTTCGCCCTGCCCTACAACTGTTCAAAATGCAAAAATTGCAAATGTAATGCAGAAATGGAATCTACGTTTTGACGGATCTACAGAAGGTCTAGGAGTAGAAGAATTTATTTATAGAGTAAAAGCCCTAACGGAGGAAACTCTTGATAGTGATTTTATTGGGGTGTGTAAACATATTCAAATATTATTTGGAGGAAAAGCCCGCGAGTGGTATTGGAGATATCATAAGCAAGTCCCGCGACTAGTATGGAGCGAGTTTTGTTCAGCTATTCGTCAGCAATATAAAGACTATCGATCAGATTTTATGAGCAAAGAAATGATTCGTGCGAGAAAGCAAAAAGCTGGAGAATCTTTTGTTTGTTTTTACGATGAGGTAGCTTCTTTGATTGACAAGTTCGGTATAAAGTTTGAGGAAGAGGAGCTGATGGAAATTTTACAAAATAACCTGTTGCCAGAGATACGACAAAAGTTACTATATCAATCCATCGCATCAATAGGTCACCTTCGTAGATTAGTACAGATGCAAGAAAATCTAACACAAGAGCTCAGCCCTCAAGTAAAAGTAATTTCTAACGTCAAAGCGAATGGACGCAGACAAATTTTTGAAATTCAAGAAGGGGAAACCGAAGATAATAAAATAGTTCCAGACCCAGATAAGGAATATGAAGTTGCCGCTGTGCAAGGGAAATTCGTTTGTTGGAATTGTCGCGAAGCCGGTCACACATGGCAAAACTGTCTAGAGGAACGCACCATTTTTTGTTACGGTTGCGGCACGGCCAATGTTTACAAGCCTCAATGTCAAGATTGTATAAAAAGGTTAGCGGAAAACCGACCGAAGGGTGCATCCAGACAACGTCAGATGCTCCCGCAATAGTTACATCAAACTCGGAAAACGTTCAACAAAGTATCAACATTGTGAATCACAAAGTAAACGTACGAAAGTCTCAAAAACTCCCACTAAGATTTTTGGCATATCCTGAGCGTTTACAACATTACCTTACTGTTAAAGACAAAATTTTCAGATCTGACCAACCCTTGTCTAAACGCACGTTGAGACTAAGGAAATATTATGATCACGCAAGACAAACCAGGAAACTTTTTGTTGCAACAATTTTTAGAAACGACAACGATAATAGGAGCTACGCAGAAGTCTCATTTCTTACGTTCACAGAATTAGGTTTATTGGATACCGGTGCCAGCATTAGTTGTATAGGCTCGGATTTAGCACAAACAGATTTTTCACATTTTCCCCAATTTGTAAAAACTAAAGGTCAAGTGCGCACAGCGGACGGAAACGGCCAAAATGTGATTGGTATGTTAGAAGTAATAGTACGGTACGGTAGATTGGAAAGAATGTTAAAATTATTTGTAATTCCCACGTTGAAGAAAAGATTAATATTAGGTCATGATTTTTGGAGAATTTTCGAACTTGCCCCATCTATAATTAGTTCGATCGAGATTGGTTCGGAAAAAAGTTAGAGACTGACCCTAGTTCTTATTCTCTTTCGTATTCTCAAATTAGACAGCTGGAAGTCGTCAAGCAAATGTTTCCCAATGCAAGTCATCATCTCGGACGTACGTCCTTAATAAAACATCATATTGAGATTGGCGAAGCCAAACCGGTAAAACAACGTTTTTACGCTATTAGTCCCGCTGTTGAAAAATTAGTATACACGGAAATTGATCGTATGATTCAACTAGGAGTTATCGAACCAGCTGTTAGCGCCTGGAGCTCTCCTATTCGACCAGTGATAAAGCCCAATAAAGTGCGACTGTGCTTAGACGCTCGCAAGTTAAATGCAGTCACAATTAAGGATGCTTATCCTTTGCCCAGCATTGACAGTATTTTTTCAAGATTACCCAAGGCAAATATTATTTCCAAAATCGATTTAAAGGATGCCTATTGGCAAATAGAATTAACCGAAGCATCTAAACCTCTTACTGCATTTACAGTACCAGGAAGACCGTTATATCAATTCAAAGTTATGCCTTTCGGCCTTTGTAATGCCACATCTACTATGAGTCGTTTAATGGATGAAGTAGTTCCTGCTGACCTTCGCCATTGTGTTTTTTGCTATTTAGATGATCTGTGTATAATTTCAGAGGATTTCTCATCCCATCTTTCAGTGTTAGCAAGAATTGCGGAGCAATTTCGGAAAGCTAATCTGTCCATTAACATAGAGAAAAGTCAGTTTTGTGTCGCAAGCATTAGTTATTTAGGATATGTGATAGACAGTAAAGGTATCTGCACCGATCCGTCAAAGATTGAATGTATTAAAAATTGGCCACCACCTAGGAATTTGAAACAAACTAGAGGATTTCTTGGAGTTTGCGGTTGGTATCGTCGTTTTATACCGAATTTTGCCGATCTCACTTATCCTATAACGGAACTGTTGTCAACAAAAAGAAATTTCGTTTGGACTACGGAAGCTCAAGCTTCTATGAATAAGTTGAAGGATCTATTAACTTCTGCCCCTATTCTACAAAACCCGGACTTTAATAAGAAATTTTTCTTACATTGTGATGCCAGCGATTATGGTATTGGCGCTGTACTTGTCCAATTATCAGACGCAGAGGAAGAGAAGCCTATTGCTTTCATGTCTAAAAAGTTAAGTCGTGCCCAACGCAATTATAGTGTTACTGAACGCGAATGTTTAGCCGTTATACTGGCTATAGAAAAATTTAGGTGTTATTTGGAATTGCAAGAATTTGAAGTAGTTACTGATCACTCTAGTTTATTGTGGCTAATGCGTCAACAAAATGTTTCTGGGAGATTAGCTCGATGGATTTTTCGCTTACAACAATTTCAGTTTAATATGTCGCATAGGAAAGGAAAAGAACACTTGATTCCTGACGCGTTATCAAGATTGCCCAACCTTTCGATAGAGGCGATAGAAATGGGTCCTATTATAGATCTGGACTCTGAAGCATTTTTGGACGATAGTTATATGTATCTGAAGAAGAAAATCACTGAAAATCCAGACAAATTCCCAGATATCAAAATTGTAAATAAACATTTGTATATTCGAACCGAACATGCCAATGGAGATTCTTATCAAGAAAAGCTTTCTTGGAAACTATGGGTACCGGATAAACTCAGAGTTGATGTTCTAAAACAAGCTCACGATAGCCATACCTCTTCACATTCAGGTATGCAGAAAACCATTGACAAGATACGTAGAACTCTTTTTTGGCCTGGTATGGTAAAGGATGTACGTGACCATATTCGTCAATGTGACACTTGTAAGGAGTCCAAAGCACCAAATTATACGCTTAGACCACCTATGGGACAGCATATTCCCACTTGTAGACCTTTTCAACGTCTGTATATCGATTTACTTGGTCCTTACCCTCGTAGCAAAAATGGATTTGTCGGTTTATTAATTGTTCTTGACCATTTCAGTAAGTATCATTGGTTACAACCTCTGAAAAAGTTTCGCACGGAGGATATACAAGAATTTTTGTTAAAACAGATATTTCATTGTTTTGGAGTACCGGAAACCATCGTTAGTGATAATGGTGTTCAATTTAAGGCAAATTCATTCAATTCTTTTCTTACTGAACTAGGCATAAAACATCAGTATACCGCTTTATATTCTCCGCAAAGCAACGCAGCTGAGCGTGTTAATCGTTCTCTGTTAGCTGCGATCCGTTCGTATTTAAAAAATCAGGATCAAACGCTTTGGGATCAACATTTAACGAGTATATCTTGCGCATTGCGATCATCGTTGCATCAATCTTTAGGTTGCTCACCCTTTAAAGCTTTGTTCGGACTGGACATGGTTACTCATGGTTCAGATTATAAACTTTTAAAGGAATTAAAGTTGTTACAGGAGCCTATAACACCGCTCAATCAGACTGACCAGTTAAACCTTTTGCGACAGGATATAGGAGAAAACATTAAGAAAGCATATGATCGAAATGTAGCACAGTATAATCTTCGCAGTAAGTCTGTCTCTTTTAAAGAAGGCCAAGAAGTTTTTCGCAGAAACTTCGCGTTAAGCAAATTCTCTCAGAACTTCAATGCTAAATTAGCCCCTAAGTTCATAAAATGTCGAATCAAAAGGAAGCTCGGAAACTGCTTTTATTTGTTAGAAAATATGCAAGGTAGAGAAGTAGGAACATTTCACGCTAAGGATATACGGAACTAATTCCCACTAATATGCTGCCTAACGTTGCATATTATCGGGTGGTGTAGCGTGCGCTAGTTTAAACTTTCAAATTTTTGAACTTAACGTCTTAACGCGCCACTTTGCCAATAGCGATTAATCAATAAATAAAAATATTGGTATCGATCGAGCGATAACCGCATAATAGGGGGATAGCGATAAATGATCTATCGTTTTTCTTGAGGTGGCAACGCGTTTCATTTTTTGGCTAGGCTTCATTTTCATTTTAATTCTGAGGAGAAAAGTGTTCAATAAAAAAAGCTGTAGCCCAAATCTTTGGTTATAAATCATAGAAGGTATGTAGGTTAATTCGAATTTTTGCCCCGCCGCCATCTGCATCTTACTCCATATCTTAGATTGGAAACCTTACTTTTTCCGGCCAATATTGCTGGTAGCTTTCGTTTGGGAGGATTATTTTCTGGGAACCGGCGCGTTTACAAATATCCATTTCTGGTGACGGAGCACGTGTATTCGAATTTTCGGTTGTCGTGGCCTTCTGGAATTGGCATTCAGGACATTGAAAAGCCACCGCCAACTAAACACCGGCAGTGCCACATCGTTTCTAAGTTAAGGCTTACAGTGCGGCCAAACTGTCTCATTTCCCGAAAGGTGTCCTAACCTTCGGTGCACTGGATTTTTTCCAAATTCTGGATACTGCTTGCTGTTGCCCGATTTAGCGCATTCCATGTGACCACCTCGAAAGCTCCTACAATTGTTTTTTTGAAATTGACCTCGTTTTGAACGAAATCTTTAAGTCTCGATATTTTCATTTCTGATCTTATTTTTAAATTTCAAGTCCTAATCAAGTTAAACCAAAAAAAAAAAAATGTAAATAAGTCAAATATGGAATCGATTAAAATCTCGTTAAGGTTATATTAAATAATTCGAGTCGAGAGTAACGTAAAATATAGTAAATGTAAAAGCAAAGTGAGTGAACGGAGTTAATGGTGGTCATAAAGCGCGAAGGAGAAATCATCATATAAACACCTTCCCACAGTGCATCGATGGAAGGCCTTTCAGCGAGTAAACTATGGGGTAAGTGCCTAGTGTATTAAGCAGTATCAATTCGGCTACTTTTAACCAAGTTTTTGCGAACTATGGAGAACGGTAGTCAATTGATACTCTGATTTTGTTGATGTTATTTCTATTTCAGCGTTTTGTGATCAACCAAATAATCGAATTGAATATAAAAAAAAATTTCCGTAAATAATGCTTGACTTGAAGAGCAATCAAAAGCAATGAGTGAATTTGTGCGACTTGAAAATTTAAAATAACTTTAAAGAATTTAAAAAAAAAAAAAAAAAAAAAAGATAAAAGAGAACTTGAAAATAAGATGAATAATTACAAGAAAAGGTTAACTTGATTCATTGGACATTCCTTCTACATTTTTTTTATTCTATAATCTTCTACCATAATTAATAATGCGTAACTTGTAAGCTCTCTCGTATACTACTAGTTTTAGTCCCTATTATTCAGTAGTTTAATTTACTTTGAGTTCCATCGTTTTGCAAGACTGAAAGTTCGGAATCTCGAAATGTTGAGTCATACCAGACCAGCGGTTTAAAATTAGTCAGTAAATATTTCTGTAAAATTTATTCTGTACAACTCGAAATGCTCCTATCTGAAATTATAATGAAATTGAATATGATTGCTTAAGCTTTAAAATTAATTTTCCTAGTGACATGGGTACATGAGTTGATATCGATCAGTTTTTTTTTTGGGAATCTTTACAAATGCCAATAAAGATTCATGGTTGGGAGGGTATAGAACTGATAAGGTCCATCTACATCTTGACCTCAGTAACAGCTAGCTTGTGACCCAAAGGATACACCTTCATTTCTTTCGTTTGTCATTAACATGAATTACTTACTGTTTTCGTAAGTATTTTCGGCCTGACATTTGATTTTCATTTAAAGTTAGTTTCCGTAGAGATCCTAATAAAATTAAATTTTATACTTAAAGGTAGAGATTCAGCAAACAACCCCCCCACCCCGCAAGAGCTACGGAACCAGAGGATCTCGATCTGCTGCAATGCACCTACCGCCTTCGTTTGGTTATCGATAGATTTATCGTCGCTGTGATAGGAGAACCGATTATATAAAATTAGGGCGCGCAACGAAAAACCGTATACGAAGGTTACACGAGGCTGAAAAATTTATCAACTTACCATGAAATATACGCTCCGTACCTCGCCGACGTTCCCAACGAAGAAATTATAGAAGAACTGCTATCCCAAAAAGTAATTGATATTTTCAAATCCAGCAAAATCGATATTGCATGGCATTCGGTAAAAGTACGAGAGTATATACCAAACCCAATGAGGTGTAAAACTTGCCAGCTTCTTGGCCATATAGTTAAACACTGCAATAATGAACCACTGTGTGTTAATTGCACTCATTCGCCTGATAACAGCACCCAATCGAAATGCGTGCACTGCTCAGAAGATCACCCATCTTCCTCACGCCGATGCCACAAATATCAACAGCAAAGATAAATTTTGAAAATCAAGACAGATAAACAATGTACAATGCGCGAAGCTAAGTTAATCTTTAATGCAACAACAACTAAGCAATCCAACCCTTCTTTCTTTGCAGTAACGAAGGCTGGACACAATAGCAACGAAAAAACATCTGATCAAAAAAACAACAAGTTGCTCTGGGCTGCTCGCCTAAAACCACTGAACTTTTAAAACAACCCCAAACTAACAAAATTAAAAAATTTTGTAACACAAACCTCCCAACTACCTCTACACATTTAACTCAAATAGAATATCACACCACATGAGATGAGTCTACGGATGACTCCGTAGAAATTAGAAATAGAAATTAACTTTTTCCACTGCATATAATATCTACGTTACGCCTTCCAAAACCGGATATTATATGCCTACAAGAGACTAATGTCAAATCTAATAATACTCATGTTGCAACCATTTATTGGTTATTTTTTCAATAACTCTCCCAATCTTCATGCCAACCAAAGAGTAACAGCCTCAGATTTAATAAATATTGTATAATGAGATCATAAGCCTATGGTCTATGTACATTTAAAATTACAATATTACATTTTTACAAAATTTACAAGACGGTTGATTTGATTAGTGGGACTTATTAGAGACATCCGTTGGGTGGTAACGCAGTGTTTTCTTCCTTGGCGTGGCAGTAAGACGTCTGGCTAGATGACCACCGAGGCGTTGCAGATAATTTTCTGCATACTGCTTCATAGCATCACCCACCGTAGGGACGCCCAGATCCCTTTCGATATCCTTGTTTCGTATATATACCAAGGTACGTGTGATATACGCCTTAATATCTTTGATTGCAACAGACTTATCTTCTTTAAATTTGAAGTAGCTGCAATTCCGTACATTTGTGCTGCGTATTTTCATTTGGGCTTAGTATGGCTTTATAGCATAGCTCGCAAATAACAATTGAGTGTTTTTTTCTTTACGCTCAATCTCTGAGCAGAAGCGAAACAACTGAAAAAATTTGCTCCCACTCTGAGCAAGAGAGTTTTTTTTTGCTTCTGTCTTCGCTTGAGCGTTGTTGTTGAGTTCTTCGTGTTGAACTCTGAACGATTCTCTTTTCGGGAGTAATTTAATTGTAGCTCGCGTGTTGAGACTTAGTGAGTGAGTGAATGACTGAATAAGTCAATTCAAACAGTCTTGCAAACACTCTTTAAGGATTTTTTTTTAATAAATAATATTAAATTTAATTATAAATAATATATGCAAGGCTTGATTTAAATTTCAAAGAGGTCGTAATCTAACCAGAAAATAATATTTACTTTAATATTTACTTTGATTTTTCTTGATGTAAGTAATAAGTCACATCGATATTATCGATTTTCTTCTTTTTTTTGGTAATAATAAGCAATTCAATAAGCATCACTCGCTTAAACACGTTTTGCTTCATTTCACTCATGCAAATACTCTCAGTATAAGAGATTATCAATACTCTGCTCGCGAGTATTCTTTTCATATACTCAGTAAAGAGACTTATTTGAAGACGTCGCAAAACACTCAATTGTTATTTGCGAGCTATGCTTTATAGATTGTCACTTTGTTGTGTAATGACAGTTTGTTTGTAGGTGCAAGCAACCAAGTCATTTGTCTTGTTTTCGCGATTATAGACTGCTTGACCATGGTGATGTGCGATTTAAAATTTAATTTCCTGTCCAAAATGACACCCAGATATTTATAAGAGCTCTTGTGTTGGATTGTAGAACCCATCATTGTGATGCCTCTGTAAGACAAGGGTCTGGTTGTAAAAGTAACGGTTGCACACTTGCTGCTGTAAAGTTAAAAGGCTTGAATATTTCCTCTAACCTGTCTGCAAATACTTCAGCTTTCTGTTGACTGGAGTAACACCATCCTCCTGCTGGATCTTTAATTGGAGTTTTCGGGATAACAACTCGCTTGAAGCGTCTCGTAAGCTTCCTAAGAGTATAGTTAAGAGATGCATCTGGCCCAGCAGCTTCTAAGATGTCATCTATATTTCTCTGTTTGATTTTTGCGAGAACCTTTTGCAAACGATTTGATAATCTTTTGTAGATCTGATAGATGCAATCATCACCTGTTCTCGCGTATTCCTTTCTTACTCGTTTTTTTAGGCGTAAGAGCGCATCAGCACTTGCCGGGAGAGAAGCATTTTCTTTGTCTTGGTGGGCTTTGATTGGGTGGTGTAGCATTTAAAGCAGCGCTTTTTATGTTTCTCATGAAAAATGAGATTGCATCTTCTATATAATCTGGGCTGTTGATGTCGATGTTAAAATTAATTTTACATTCCAACTCATCACCCAATCACTGCTCAGAAGATCTCCCATCTTCCTCACGCCGATGCCACAAATATCAACAGCAAAGATAAATTTTGAAAATCAAGACAGATAAACAATGTACAATGCGCGAAGCTAAGTTAATCTTTAATGCAACAACAACTAAGCAATCCAACCCTTCTTTCTTTGCAGTAACGAAGGCTGGACACAATAGCAACGAAAAAACATCTGATCAAAAAAACAACAAGTTGCTCTGGGCTGCTCGCCTAAAACCACTGAACTTTTAAAACAACCCCAAACTAACAAAATTAAAAAATTTTCTAACACAAACCTCCCAACTACCTCTACACATTTAACTCAAATAGAATATCACACCACATGAGATGAGTCTACGGATGACTCCGTAGAAATTAGAAATAGAAATTAACTTTTTCCACTGCATATAATATCTACGTTACGCCTTCCAAAACCGGATATTATATGCCTACAAGAGACTAATGTCAAATCTAATAATACTCATGTTGCAACCATTTATTGGTTATTTTTTCAATAACTCTCCCAATCTTCATGCCAACCAAAGAGTAACAGCCTCAGATTTAATAAATATTGTATAATGAGATCATAAGCCTATGGTCTATGTCGGGGACTTCAAAGCTTGGAGTCCACTTTGGGGTTCAAGCTCTCGCAGTCCCAAAGGTTATCAAGTTGAAGATCTCATAGTCAGAACAAACTTAGCTCTTTTAAATGACGGCTCTGCCGACCACCATTCAACTCACAACTCTTTTACTAACATTGATCTGAGTAGGACTTCCGTATCCCGAGTACCATATAGCAAATGGTCCATTGCCCAAAATATACACGGGAACGATAATTAACCTTCTGACACATTTAAAGCCTGAAAAACTGACACCTATAATTAGGTTCAGAACTGACTATGCCGACTGGAATATCTTCCAATCGGTTTGTAAAAAGCACTTGCAGTTTCCGTCGAACAACGACTTGAACCTCCTTGTTGCCACAATTACGAAAAGCATAAAAACAGCAGCCAACGTAGCCATTCCACAACGTAATCCTAAAAAACAGATAAGAAACCCTGTTTGGTTCAAGATAGATAACAGAACAAAATCAGACTCTCTAACAACAAATTAGTCGGAATCTTCCCAGGGCCTCTTAAATCCATCAGAGATAATAATGTTGAGCTACAAAATTCGGTTGACATCGGCAATGCTTTTAGAGCTATGTGTTCCAATTATTCCAGCGATGAGAACTTCTCTAATGTGCATAAAGTTAATGAAGTAAGCTTCCTCTCTCTAGCATACTCGCCTAATCACATTTCCGCAGATGCTAAGTATCTTGATGCTCAGATCACATTGATTGAGCTAGAATCAGCCCTGTAGCATGCTAAGGCGAAATCTCCTGCTTTGACCCTATGCTTCGAAACTTACCAATAGAACGAAAGCAAAGATTGCGAGAAATTTATAACAAAATGTTAGATACATGTAGCTATCCGCATACTTAGAGAACGGCTATAATAATCTCAATCCTTAAGCCAAAACAAACCTTCCCACGAACTATCATCCTTCAGTCCCATATCCCTACTTTTTTGCTTGAACAAAACACTGGAACAAATTCTTGCCAAAAGGATCATGTGGTTTATTACCAAAAACAAGAGGGCCGGGGCTAACTTCGACATATAGTTCGTATGGGAACTATATGATATAGTCACTCGATCTTTATCAAATTCAGCACAGTGGTTTACAGGTACAATAGACTGACCAATATTAAATTTCACGACAACAGCTTAGAAAACAACGAAGTTATTGAGAAACGTCACTGTTCACTGTTTTCCGTTTGTATAGGAGCTATATGATATAGTGGTTCGGTCCGGCTGAATCCGAGATATACAAACTGTGCAGTATATACAAGCCTACATGCAAAGTTTCAGCTCTGTAGCTCTAATGGTCTATGAGGACGGATGGACGAACATGGCTATTTAAACTAGTCTCGTCGTGCTGATCAAGAGTATATATAATATTTATATGGTCGGAGATGCTTCCTTCTATGCGTTGCACACTTCTGATCAAAATTAATATTTCCCTTTTGCAAGGGTATAATAAACTTATCAGTCCCAACCAAACTACATTCAAACAACAACACAGTGCCATGAACTCACTATTGCATATCCATCATTACGCGTCAGATGCTTTTTCCACCAAAAATCATGCAGCCATCCTGGCTACTGATTTTGTAAGAGCTTTTCATCGCGTTGGTGTGCACACCGTACTGGAGCAACTTTCCCGGTGGGGGTAGATCCTAAGACCTTCTACCTAGTGAAGGCTTTCATGACCAAGCGATCCTTCCGTGTTAGAGTTAATTATACCTTAACTTATAAATCTAATAATAGTCTAAATACTAAATTACACAACAGCATTCCACAAGGCTCACCACTCTCAGTGGTATTGTTCATGATTGCCTTCCACTCCGTAGATAATATTATACTAAAGCACAAAAAATACAACTCTTGCCTTAAACAAATGTAAATTATTGCATATTTGTAAAAAACGTCGTTGTACATATCCAACTCTAACGGTAAATATCATAACAGAATATACACCTAGTCTTAAAGTTCTTCTGCTTACGCTCGACAGTACACTTACGTTTAAGCAACACTGTGTTAATCTTAGAGATAGCCTTAACAAGCGTCTTAATATCATCAAGTTTCTTGGGTCTAAGCGTTCTTTTGTCCATCCAACATCACTAATTCATGCCACAAAAGCCCTAATACTGGCCAAAATCGACTATGGGCTGGCAATCTATGGATAGTGTGCGCCATCCAACATCAAATTGTTCTCCCTGGCATACAATGCAGCAGTACGGAAGCTGGGCTTCCTGAAGTACAGACGAGAGCTGCGCTTACTTTTAAGTAAAAATTACTTTTAAGCTTATACCTAAAATTAACCAAATTCTGCTTCTCCTTGACAACTTCCGGATCACACCGTGAACACGTCTCTAAACTTATTAAAATGAAGTAAGTAAGTCGTCTTGCAGACTTAGGTATACCATACACCAGTAAAGCAAATATTTTAAATTTATTAATCAAATGCATTTTCACATGCATTTTATTTCAAGCATATCTTCGTATCTCCCTCACTCAAGCATACGAGCACACTAGCGCCCCCACCAGCCAACGGCCAACTCCGGGCTTATGGAAAAACGTTTATATGCATAACTTGGCTATTTTTTGTCCGATTTTTATCAAATTTGGTATTTTGCTGGGTATTAGTATTAAATTTCAGGGTGCCAAATTCGATTCCACAAGGTAGAAAATTACAGGAGATAATCGAGTTTTTCAAATTTCGGGGGCGGAAAGGGGCGTGGCAAAATCTTTATACATACAAAATGTGCGCATTTACTAAGCAAATATACATACCAAATATGGTGTCTCTAGCTGCAATAGTTTTTGAGATAAACGTTTTTGTTTAAATTGCACAACACGCATACACATACAGCTCATGTAGCGTTGAGTCTGTGTGTGTATGCTGAGTAAAACGCATACGCACCGACGGACATATCGACTCAGCTTCTCATGCTGATCAACAATATACATATGTATGTACTTTATGGGGGTCGGAAACGTCTCCTTAAATATCCTCTGCAAGGGTATAAAAACAGCTTATGGTACAGTGTTACAAAACGCTAAAAGATCGTGTTGAACAGATTTTTGGCGTTAGGCACAAAATCGGCAGCGTTGCGATAGCAAATCGGATTCGCCCACTCGGTAGCATTTTTGAGAAACTTAAGATAGACTTCCGTTTTTTTTGCAAGATTATGCTTTGCACGAAAATATTTCACAATTTTCTTCATACACTTTTTTGAACTAACACTAAGAGTTAGTTTATTATTAAACTTTATGTTATATTTATGAATCAATTTGCTTTAAACAAGGGGTAGGCACCCATAGACCGTGCAGGTCATATGATCGTTTTGCAATCTGTGTGCATGCCGAACTCATCAAGAAGTCCACATGAGAGCGTAAAAACAAAAACATTCACACGCTTTGCTCGAAAAATGCACATGCAAAAATGAATTACGTGGATGTTTTCTATTCTATTTTCTTGTATCAAATAGACGATGCATTATATATCTCTCTTTCTCTGACACTCTCAGTTTATGTGATCGTGCCCTTGAGAGAGTGACTTACAAACCAGGGCCCGGCACTCATATCACGAACACGTTCGTATAAGTCCTCACACAAAAAAATCAAGAGCATGACTGTGGATTTAGTTTTCTTCAGCATTTCGACGCAAGAAGATCTATGAAAATCACATGAAAAAATTCATCGCTGCTTTGTTGCTTCTATCTTTCTCTTGCATTATATTATTTGCTGTACTCGTTTTCATGATTTGAGGCAAAATTTTGTGAATTTTCATTTTGCGCAGTGTACACAAGCAAGTGCGCACATCCAACTACAGGGAGAAAAAGAGGAATGTGTTTCCTGTCTTTTTATACCCTTGCAGAGGGTATTATAAAATTGGTCAGATGTTTGTAACGCACAGAAGAAGACGTTTCCGACCCCATAAAGTATATATATTCTTGATAAGCATGAGAAGCTGAATCGATTTAGACATGTCCGTCTGTCCGTCCGTCGTCTGTGCAACTCAACTTCACGCTGGCATTTTAAGAGCTATCGGAATAAAATGTGATATTTGAGACTTTTAACTCGGAGCTGATAAAGTATGAAAATTGTCAGGATCGGATAACTATATCATATAGCTCTAGAACAAACATTTTTGCAAAAATTGGAGTATCCCCATGAATTTTACCAATACGATAGTATTGGATATAAAATCTCAGATCCCAAAATTTGAGTTTGTTCGGATATATAAAAATCAAGTTACAGTCAATAAAAATCGGCTCAAGTCTGCCTGCTGCCTACTACGTCATCATCAAATCAACAAAGCACATGCATACACACATAGACACAACGCTACAGGTCGCATTTTTCTAAAACTTACAAGTGCGCCAGAAATATTGAGACTCCGTATATTTTTTCTTTTTTGGTGGTTTCCGCGACTCTTAAAATATAACAAAATATAAACAGAGTGCTACAAATTGGACTTCGAGGCTTATCACTACACGGATTCCCTGTACTCTAGCTGGTCGTCCCCATTCCACCACTTTTGGTTGGCCAACGGGCCAAATCAACCCCAGGAATAAGGGGGAGCGGCGAGGGGGTAACTAGCCACTCTTGCAACTTTTACTGTGTGGGTGAGAAAAATTTGGCAGATTTCTCCACTTTTTTTCCACCGCGTTGCAGCAACAAATTCCAACAGCTGTGATCGCAGCCGCCCTGGCATGTGGCGCCACTCTGCAGTCTCGCTTGAACCGGGAAAAAAGTGTCACTTTTTTGCCGCGAATTTCAAAAGTTCAAATTCAGCAGCCCGGAGACCACCATTTCTCCAAAATTTGTATCCAATGTGGTAGAGCTAAATCAGCTGGGCTCGCTCAATTGGGGAAATGGACACGATGTTCAAATAAGGCGATTTACTTCTCGAACTGAATGGGGGTGGAAAGGCCAACAGCAAAAAGTTGACTGAGGATTTGTGCCAGGTCGTGGACCAAGAAGCTTTAATTCGAGCAGCTGGAGCAGGATGGCTTGAAATGCGTAGCCTCGACCACTTAGCAACAGAAGAGGAAATAAGAAAATCAATGCAACTGAAAATTGGCGATGACGTTAAGCAAGTGACTATAAGGGGCCTGCGTATGTCCTTCAGAGGCAAACATATGGCCATTTTAAGTATGCCGCGTACTATAGCAGCTACAATACTAAAAGAAGGCTCTCTAGAAGTTGGCTGGGACATGTGTCCGATTCGCGAGAGGCATGCTCAAAAAAGTTGCTACAAGTGCCTATGCTTCGGACACAAAGCAGAAAATTGCACTAGTGCCAAAGACCGCACAAACTGGTGTCTTAGATGCGGGCAGACCGAGCACAAAGCAGCCGCATGCAACAACAATCCAGTTTGCTTTAACTGCGTAGACGCAAAACGCACGGATGCGAGCCACTACACTGGTAGTCGCCGTTGCCCACTGGTGAGCAAGTCGCCAGCAAGAAATGATGAAGAATTTACAACTAAGCAAGATCTATTGGCGCAAACTATACGCGAGCTAAACGTGGATGTGGCAGTACTAAGCGAGGCTTACAGGACTACAACTGGATGTTTTTGGGCTGCGGATAGAACATCTAAGGCAGTCATATGGGCCTGTAGTAGCAGAGCGCCGGCCGCAGAGTCTGTATACTCCTCTGACGGCTATGTGTGCGCAAAACTAGGTGATATTTGATATAACTGCTACCTACTACCTAGCCTCAGTTTGGAAGAGTTTGAACGTAGACTCGACAACCTCGCTGCGCACGCAAGGGGTAACAGAAAAGTTATTATTGCTGGAGATTTTAATGCATGGTCCCACGAATGGGGAAGCAGCTCAACAAATGCACGAGGACGCAGCCTGCTTTTGCCATATTCGATCTGTCGATACTAAATACAGGTACAAGCTACACTTTTACCAGAGCGGACTACGGGTCAGTCATTGATGTGACTTTTGCCAGCAGCCAGATTGCAAGCGCTATACAGTGGGAGCCAGGCAGCCATTACACCGCTAGCGACCACATGACCATTATTTGTAACATTGGCAGTCGATCCCAACAAGCAGCGGTGCAGGAAAAGCGCAAAATGTACAGAGTTGATGCATTAAACCCAGATGTTTTCGCATCATCACTAGTGATCCCAGAACTAGCTGGAGATGCCAACAATCATGCAGAAATGATTATGGAATCTGTAGGTGCAGCTTGCGATTGCAGCATGCACATCCGCAGGGCTCATAGGCACCATCCACATGTATACTGGTGGACCAATGATATCGCCGAGGACAGGAAACGATGCCTACGCGCAAAGCGCGCCTATCAAAGAGATCGGGGCAGTATCAGCTCTTCACATGTCGGGGATGAATTTGCAAATAGACGCCGCGAACTAAAACGCGCTATTAAGGACAGCAAACGCCGTTGTTTCCTGCAATTATGCGATGAGGCGTCTAGCGACATTTGGAGGATGAAAGCCGTTAGACCCGCTGCACCGAGCGAGTGTCACATGGCGAATATAGTGCAAACGCTCTTTCCAGATACGTCATATATGGCACCTAGGAATATGCTGCATATCGATCACACTGATCACACGAGTGTCAGCACAGAGGAGCTGCTACCGGCTGTTGCACAAATGCACGATCAAAAAGCCCCCGGTCCGGACGCGATTCCCAACAAAGCGCTCAAACTAGCAGTGCGCCTCCAGCCTGAAAAGTTCACTCAGGTGTACTCGAAATGCTTTGAGGAATGCATTTTCTCAGACTTTTGGAAAGAACAAGACCTTGTGCTTATACCAAAACCAAACAAGCCTAAAGACGACTCGTCTGCATACAAACCACTATGCATGCTAGACTCAGCAGCTAAACTGTTAGAAAAACTAATCTGCACGAGACTGGAGAGTGCTATTACTGTAGCTGGTGATCTCTCGCCGATGCAATTCGGTTTTCGCAAGGCCAAATCAACAATACCCGCATTGGCAACAGTTGTTGAAATAGCGAGAAAATCAATTGAAGGACAGCGATGGAAAAACGGTGGTAAAAAATACTGCTTAGTAACCACACTTCATGTGAAGAACGCCTTCAACACAGCTAACTGGAACCGCATTATCGAGGCGCTAAAAATGTTTCACGTGCCTATCCCGCTCATTGCCTTAATAAAGGATTATTTCCGAAATCGCAAGCTACGATATAGCACTAGGAGTGGCGATCGATTTCATGAAGTACGAGGTGGAATGCTATGTATGACGGCATCCTACGAATAAGCCTCCCGACTGACTGCCATATCATCGGTTTTGCAGATGTCGTGGCTCTCGTAGACGAAGAAGAAGAAAAGACGGTCACATCGATTTGCTTAGCAAAACAGTGGCTTGCGAACGCAGGACTGTAACTTTCAGATCAAAAAACGGAAGAAGTTCTTATCAGCAGCAGAAAAACGGTAGAGCAGGCAAAAATTGTGCTAGACACATGCACAATCCACTCAACTAGGGCAATCAGGTACTTAGGAGTTTTCTTGGATAAACGCCTGTGTTTCATAGAACACCTGGGAAATTTAAGTGTTCCAAATTTGATTCCACAAGGTTTAAAATTACGGGAGACAATCGAGTTTTTCAAATTTCGAGGGCGGAAAGGGGCGTCCAAAATTTTTATACATACAAAATGTGCGCATTTACTAAGCAAATATACATAGCAAATATGGTGTCTCTAGCTATAACAGTTTTTGAGATAGACGTTTTTTTTGAATTGCGGGGGCGGAAAGGGGCGTGTCAAAAATTTGAAATAAACTCGATCACTCTACATACTACATGAGCCTACATACCAAATTTGGTGGCTCTATCTCCTATAGTCTCCGAGATCTAGGCGTTCATACGGACGGACGGACAGACGGACATGGCTATATCGACTCGGCTGTTGATACTGATCAAGAATATATATACTTTATGGGGTCGGAAAAGCTTCCTTCTGCCTGTTACATACATTTTGGCGACTTTAATATACCATTTCACCCTGTGGGTGTATGATATAATAACGCTACATGAACTGCATGTGTATGCGTGCCGTGCTTTGCTTAGGGAATGATGGAAGAAGAAAAAATTGTAGTAAAAAGAGTAATAATTTGAATGTTTTGTTTGTGTATTGATGAATTGAGTTGCGGGGAAAACAATTTTAAAATGTAAAAATATTATTACCAAGGACTGCAAGGGTATAAAAACTTCGGCATTGCCAAAGTAGGTTTCTTTGATATTTGTGCAAAATTTCCGTTTTGTTCCGTCTGTTAAAGTAGCGGTCTCACTTTTGTTGTTACTCACGCTACGCCGGTCGCCAGTTTGCATTGCAAGTGGAAACATTAAATCAAATTTTTTTCCCGGCCTGCGTCGTTCCCTTTGGTGGTCGGAGGTGTGCCTTCATTTTGCATCTCCCGACTTTTTACTTCGTATTTGTGGTAGTGAAGTGCTAGCCGCACCTTTTAATAAATTTTTCTTCACGCTGTAAGTAAACACAAAAGTGGTGTGATAACCATCTGTTTGCGGACCTGCCAAGCCGGGCTCGAAACCTCCCCAGGCTTATCATTTGGGAATCGAGCTTTCATCGCAGAACGCCCAAGTGCCGCTTACTTCTAGGCTGGGGTTCTTAATCACCTTCCACAATACTAGCAGTACAGCAGTGCACCATTCGGAGCATTTTTATTTTCTTTTAAATATCTCCATTTTTATACCCTTGCAGAGGGTATTATAAAATTGGTCAGATGTTTCCCTTTACTTTCGGAAGCGGGTCTGCAAGTATCTGGTTCGACTCCGCTGGGAGAAATTAAATTTCAAATTCTTTTCTATTGAGAATTTAATTAAGTAGCATTTCTGTGATACTAATTGGCACTGTCGGGGCTCAAGTCCGCTGCGGGTATTTTAGGATTCTTAAATTATTATTATTATTTTTTTTTATACCCTTGCAGAGTGTATTATAAAATTGGACAGATGTTTTTCACGCACAGAAGAAGACGTTTCCGACCCTATGAAGTATATATATTCTTGATAAGCATGAGAAGCTGAGTCGATATAGCCATGTCCATCCGTCTGTACGTATGCGTTTTACTCAGCCATCTTAAGAGCTATCGCGATGAAATTTTTTTTGGAGTCTTTTTATTTATCCCCATGAAATTTACCATTATGATAGATTTGGATATAAATTTGATCTGATCGGATCAATAGAACACAGGTTACAGTCAATATAAATAGTTTGAATATCAATATAGTAGTGTCAATAAAAATATTTGAGCATTTACGACAACTAAGGTTGATGTATGAAATTTCACTTTTGTTATCGGATTAAATATAATAAAGAACTGCATGGGTATATAAACTTCGGCAAAGCCGAAGTTAGCTTCTTTGATATTTTTATTATAATTTTATTTTACTATTGCACACCGAGTGGCCCATATTCCCGCTGACTGCCCCAATTATCTAAAGTAAGCCGAGCCGAAGTGGTATAACTCCCAACGCTCATCAGGGGGAAATACCTGGTCATCAGGCCGAAGATAATGGAAGGCGAGGAGCTAATGGTTGCAAGACGAGTTGCCAGCAAGAGGACACTCCAAGGAGGTCGCGGGACGCCATGAGCCCAAACGGAGAAGCTGCTAATGACTGTGCCCAAACTAAAAGGTCAACATTGCAGCCTGTCTTCAAAGAACTAAATAATATGGGCGTACTGTTAAAGAAGATCTCGGAGAGGATCAAGCCCGAGAAGGAAGGCAAGCGGGCCATTAATAACGAGCTTCGCGAAAAGGTGGAGAGGCTTGGAGGCATGTCCCAATTGTTCGAAGGCGCCACCTGAACGTGCCAGTCGTGGGCAGCAGACTGACTCAAGTTCCTCCGTGACCACGCTATTCACCACCGGCTAAGCGAGAAGACAAGGCACCGGGTCTATCTGAACCGGCTTGAAAGCTATCACGGCAGAAGAGTGCTAAAGCATCCAAGCAGCGTTCTAAAAAACGGCAAACCGTGCAATCCCAGCAGCAGCAGCAGGTACCACCTACTCTCCAAGCAGGCTCGAAGCAGTCCAAACCTAGAATCAAGCATATACCGGATGCTATTCTAATCGAAGCCAGCGACGGGCTCTGTTATAGCCAAGTCCTTAAGATGGTGACCAAGATGGAAAACTACTCCACGTCCGTAAGCATGTCTCCAGAGTACTGCTACTGGAGCTTCGCAAAGACTCGGCAACAAGTATACAATCTCTCCAGGACATCACCCAAGTACTGGTCGCAAAAGCCGGTGTGAATGAACTCGCACAGCTTAGGACGGTAGCAATCTACAACCTAGATGCAGCGGTGACCCCTGAGTAGCTTCTAATGAAGCTATCCTCGCAAGCTAAGGTAGACATAAACGCGGTAACTATCAAAAGCCTCCGGGCAAGTCTCCAAAACTACCAGACGGCAATTTTTCAAGTGTGGTGTAGAAGGCCACAAGGCCTTCCCTCAATGGAAGGGTACTGCTTTCTATGCGCTGCACAGGACTTGAACCCATGAAACCACCTTGCGGGTAGCCGTCTATACCCAGCTAAAGGCGAATTGAGGACTCCCAAATGGCTTGAATGAACCAGCCAGCCCTGAAGTTTCTGCAGTTAAACCTAAACAACTGCATCGCAGCCCAAGACATGCTGCAGCAGACTGTTCGAGAGATAAGAGCGGACATAGTCCTGCTAAGCGAACCATATAAAACCGGCATAGGTCCCTGTTGGACCCTGTTGGTAGTAGTGACATTCGAATGGGGAAGTACTCGCTCGGACGCTCGAGCTAAATGTTGGTTCACAGAACACCTTCAAAAGGGCCGGCACAGGATTTATTGTAGATCTTTCATTTGCCAGCGATAATATCGCCACATCAGCCACATGGTGCGTGGCATCAGTACACTCGGCGAGTGACCACGAAGTCATCACCTTCACCATTGGCGACAGCAACAGCTCTCAAGGACGCAGCACTTTCGGAGGATGTTTAAGCCGGAAACCCTTAACTCGCAGCTCTACGGTCACAACATGGATGGTCTAAGCGTCCGCGACAACATGAGCGTGGAGGACTCCGCGAGTTCCGTAATGGCACGGCTGGTAAAGGCTGGTAAGACGATTATGTCTCAGCGTGGCACATACACGCGCCACAACACCCCTATCTTATTTAAAAAAAAAAAAAAAAAAAACAGAGGGCTAACTTCGACCGCGTCAAAGTTTGTATACCCTTGCAAGTTTGTTAGTAACTCTTTTATCTAAACTAACTGTTTTATCTAAAAAGGATAATGTTTGCGAAGAAACGGCCTTCAATCTTAGCATAGGATATAACGAACTTTCTGATGAAAGTCACTGTTTTCCACCGATCCTTCCTATGGGAGCTATATGATATAGTTACCCGATCTTTACCAAATTCGGCACAGTCACTAACAGATATATTAAACTGACAAATGTTAAAGTTGAAAGCAATCGCATCAAAAGTAACGAAGTTATTGACAAAAGTCACTGTTTTTGACCGATCGTTCCTATGGGAGCTATATGATATAGTCACCCGATCTTGATCAAATTTGGCACAGTGGTTTATAGCTACAATAAACTTACCTATATTAAATTTCACGACAATATCTTAAAAAGTAATGAAGTTATTGAGAAAAGTCACTGTTCGTGACTTTGCCGTTTGTATGGGAGCTATATGATATAGTGGTCCGATCCGACTGAATCCGAGATATATAAACCCTGCAGTATATACAAGCCTACGTGCAAAATTTCAGCTCTGTAGCTCTTACGGTCTAGGAGGAGTTCGCATCGATCCAGACGGACGGACGGACATGGTTATTTGAACTCGTCTCGTCGTGCTGATCAAGAATATATATACTATATATGGTCGGAGATGCTTCCTTCTATGCGTTGCACACTTCTGACCAAAATTAATATACTCTTTTTGCAAGGGTATAAAAAAACAACATCCCTATCTTGGCGCCTGAACACGGCGACTGTCAGGTACTACAGATGTCTTGGTTTTGGCCATGTTGCCGCCGCATGTTCGGACCCCATGGACAGGACAAACTGTTGCCTTAGGTGTGAAAGCAAGGACCAATAGAGCGCATGCAGCTGGCAGTCAGTATTATCCATCGGCATCCAGGAGCGGACCAAACGTGCTGCTTCCTCGAACGCAACATGATTAGATTCCTACAGCTTTATCTTAACCACTGTGAGGAAGCCCAGGACCTGCTCAAGCAGACTCTAGTGGAACAGAATTGCGATGTGGCCCTTGTTAGCGAACTTTATAGGGAAATTGGGAATTTCGTTCTTGGCTCCAGAGAAATCATACCAGTACCTACCCCTCAAAAGAAGGCGTACAGCGCCCGTTTAAAACATCTTTAAACAAGGCAACATTTGTCCCTACAGCTATTCCCACCACCCGGTGGATTGCGTCGATCGTAGATCTCGCCTTTCTCAGAGGTCGACGAAGTAATGCGAGGGCACCCCTGACTCCAGTCCAACTCGCGGAGGAGTGTACGCTAACCGAGTGCCTCGAGACAGTGAGGCGACTGAAAGGCACCAGGACCGGATTGAATTCCCAACAACAATGACATTCCCAAGGCAAAGTCCTTAAGGCAATAATCTGCTAGAGGCTGGAAACGGCAATCATGGCAAGGGGCGGTCTATCCGAGCACCAGTTCGGATTTAAAAAGGCGAGATCTACGATCGACGCAATCCACCGGGTGGTAGGACTAGCTGCAAGGGCAATTGAAGGAAACGTGGTGCCAAGGAGTACTGTCTTGTGGTAACAATCGACATCAAAAATTCAATTCAGCGAGATGGAACAGGATTTTGGACGCGCTTGGGGCCTTTATAATTCCGAGTGATCTCATTTAGTGCGTAGCCAGATATTTTTGTAACAGGAGGATACAATTCTGGACGGACGCAGGACTGGAGGAAAGGGTCGTATCTGCTGGCGTCCCACAAGGGTCTGTTTAGGGTCAGCGGCACCACAGTGGTTTCTAAGCGTGCGCTAAAGTACCTTGGAGTCATGATCGACAAAAGACTGACATTTAGAAAACACTTGGAGTGCAGCAGTAAGAAAGCAGCATCGATAGCGCAATCGAATATTACTCAACACGCGGATTATGGGGATGGATCATACAGGCGGAGTCTTGAGTCAACGCACCGTTTATGCGCAATCAGCGCAGCGCTTTTCGCAGCATCTCTGATAATGCCGCATTGGTGATCGCGGGGTTGCTGCCAATCGACAAATACGCTACAATTGCGTCGGCCTCCTTCACAGCGTCGAGGCAAACAAACGGTACTACCACTGATCAGCAGAGAGGCCTCGAGCGTCTGAGGGCATGGCAGTCAAGTTTGAGTAGATGGCAGGAAAGGTGTCGTTTCTATGGGACCTATAAAGTACAGTCATCCTATCTTGATGAAATTTGGCACAGTCGTTTATTGGTGTAATAAACTTGCCAATATTAAGTACACGAGCAGATTATGTTATTTTCATTTTGCCAAGCCTACTTTCTTTGAAAACTAAATCTTTCTATATTTATTTATTTATATATATTTACATATATATTTATTTATATATTTAGTTTTCGATGAAATCACTTTTATTTAATTATTTAAAAAATAACATATATATATATATATATATATATATATATATATACAGTTTTCGAAGTGATACTTCTCCGAACCGGCTTGACCGATTTTGATGAAATTTTTTGTGCTTATCCGGTATCTATGAGAATCGAACATCTATTTTGTATGTCGATATCATACTGGCGAGAGCGAATAAAATGGGTTTTACAACGGTTTTCCGAGTTCCGATCACAGCAGGCGGGGCATTCATTAAATACAAATTCTCCTGTTTCAGTTACAAACGAACTAATGCCTCCTAAAAAAGCGAATTTGGGTCGTCGTACTCTCAGCGCAGAAATTTTTTCTGATTAAGAGCGGGAATTGTTACGGGAGACGATGCTGATAAGGCAAAGGCAGAGGATTGTTATGGAACCAGCCGAAAGCCGTGCAGCCAGGCTTGCTTTGCTCCCAAAGAAGTGCATAGGGTAAGGGTAGTCAAGTCGATAAGTGAAAAGGCTGATACAATGTCAAGACCAACATATTATGGACACGTGACCAACATATCGGAGTTCGTCCCTATCCAAGAAACGTTTGACATTTGGAAGGAAAAATTGGAAATTTATTCTTGTGAGATTAGCTGTACCACGGAGAATGCTAAGAAGGCAACGTTCTTAAAATCAATTGGAGCTGTCGTCCAGCTACAGTATACTACATAATTTACGCAGTCCAGATTTACCGTCTTCTATTTATTTATTTATTTATTTATTTATTTACGTCAACTAAATCAGCAGTCGACGAAAAAGCTTAAGCTAAAATACAGATAATAATTAATATAATAGCTTAGCTTTATGCACAACTAAACATCCCCGACCCGGTGGAGGTGTTTTATTTGCAACAAGGTGCCAGCTATGCCCCGATTCACAGCCAATGTGGTCAGGGATGAGTTGCAGCCAATCCAATATCCAGTTCTGAATATTATCAATGGTTTCGCTGTAGATAATTAAAAAGTATAGCGCGAAGAGAAGTGACAGATAGATGAGGAGAAATAAGGTGAGAAAGGTTGTTAAAAGATTGGCAAAGAACACGAAAAGGTTCGTGAAGATAGTAGTTAGTCAGACATCTACTAAGGTGAAGAGGAAAAAAGTTTCTGGTCCGACGTGACGGAACACAAAAATGTAGCGTATCTAGTAAATTGGTAGAAATGACTTCACCGTTGACTAGTTTATGGAGAAAGAGAATGCCAAATACGAGCCTACGGTTGTAAAGTGAAGGAAGATTAATAAGAAGAAGTCTGTCAAAATAAGAAGGTAGGCGGAGACTCGGGTCCCAATTAAGACCGCGTAACGCGAACTTAAGGAATTGCTTCTGTACCGATTCAATACTACGCTGGTGAACATCATATTGAGGGTTCCACACTGGCGAGCAATATTCTAGAGTAGGACGAACTAACGAAGTGTATAAAACCTTTGTCACATATGGATCATCAAATTCTTTGGCCCAACGTTTAATGAAGCCAAGAAGACTGCATGCTCTATTGACAATTGAAGATATATGAACATTAAATAAAAGTTTTGGGTCAAACATAACGCCTAAGTCTTTGACTGATGGTACACAAACTAACAGAACAGACTTAACAGAGTAATGAGCTAGGAACGGCGACAAACGACTGAAAGTCATAAAAGAGCACTTAGAGGCATTAAGGTGTAATTTATTAACGTGACACCAATCACAGAACGCATCGAGATCTGATTGCAAGTACTGTTGGAAAGAAGGATCATTATATGAATAACAAATCTTAACGTCATCCGCAAACATGAGCACGCGTGAATGAGCCAAAGCCAAAGGCAAATCATTTATAAACAAGGTAAATAACAGTGGGCCTAGATGACTGCCTTGGGGGACACCTGACGTAACTCGAACAGTTTTAGATATCGAGGAACGAAAAGACACCTTTTGGGTTCTGCCAATAAGATACGACTTTAACCAAGCCAATAGTTTCGGGGAAAAACCCATGATGTTAAGTTTCATGAGAAGCATAGAATGATCAACCGTATCGAAAGCCTTACTAAAGTCAGTATAAATAACATCAGTTTGACACTTTTTACGGAAGCCATGGTGTACAAGGGTAGTCAATTCTAAAAGGTTAGTAAGTGACGAACGACCTTTCATGAAGCCATGCTGAAAAGGAGAAATAGTGGATCTGGATAGGTGTTGAAGGGAAGACGTAATAATTTTCTCAAACAGCTTAGGTATTGCCGAAAGTTTAGCAATGCCCCGGTAGTTAGAAATATCCGATTTGCTACCCTTTTTAAAAAGCGGAATAATAAAAAAAGACTCCTTCCAAATATCAGGAAAGCTACAAGTCTCACTCGAAATAAAGAATAACCGAGTAAAGGCTTAGATAGGGAAATCGAACATATTTTAAGGATGCAACTAGGTATATTATCAGGCCCGGGTACGAAGGAAGACGTCATAGATGACAAGCTAGAGATAATACAGTCTTCAGTAATACTAGGAAAAAACATACAATTTAAATGTGGAATTGAGAACGGATAAGGTGTGGGATCCGAAGCAGTAGTAGAATAAGTCGACTGAAAGAATTTAGCAAACAGAACTGCAATATCTGAATCATTATTAGCAGTCTGGTCATTAAGTCTGAAGATGGAAGGTAGTAAATTAGAGCGACTTTTGGAATTAACAAAGTTGTAAAACCTTTTGGGGTTCTTATAAAATTCAACCTTACAGCGAACGATATAATTATTGTAGCATTGTGTATTTAAAAGACTAAATTGAGATTTGGCTACACAATAATTTGCATAGTCAAGTCGCGAACCTGTTTTTTAAAATTTTTTAAAATATCTCGATTTAATGTTACGGAGATTAGACTGGCGCACTGGAAGATAGAGACATTCACATAAGGAACGCATTTATCAATTAGAGAATTAAGAGCATAGTAGAAAAAATTCACTGCACAATCTATATCACAGCACTCAAATAGAAATGACCAATCAAAAGAGAAAATGAGGCTGTTAAGAAGATTGAAATTTGTTTTACGAAAACATCTACGACGAGAATTTGAGATGTTATTAAATGAACTATTAACGGAATTGTAAGAAATAGTAACTTCAATGGTAGGGTGATAAGGATCTTCAGGCTTCACTAGGAGCTGTGTTTGTTATACAGCACTAACAGTGGGATCCGAGACAAAAACAAGATCGAGCATTCTTTTAGAAGAGTTAAGAAAAAAATTCAACTGATATAGCGGACATTCAAGTAGGCTATCAAGAAAAACATGTTGAGATGAAGGAATTAAGAAAGATAGATTATCATCAACAAGCCAAGAAACATTGGGCAAGTTAAAATCACCTAAAACTAAAAGAAAATCACGATCTTTAAGACGACTAAAAATAGATCGCAAAGCATCTGCATGGTGCATGTATGTAGATCATCATATCAGAAGCTGGAGGAATGTATGAACAAGAGATATATAAGCTAAAGTTAGAGCATGTAACTTCGACGCAAATAAACTCAACACCTAAGGGGAGATCAATCGGCACAACACTTGAGCACAGATTCGAGTTGACTGCAATGAGTACTCCACCGCCACGACGACCAACACGATCAAGCCTATAAGAAATAAAGTTTCATTTGTCTGATAATGAATCGGTGGCTGAATAGTTTGCTAGAGTAAAACAAATCGCTTAACAATGTATATTGGGTGCACAGTTGAAAGCGTTCGATTTGGATCAATTTGTCATTGGATTACATGCTCTTTGAGAGAATGTGTGAAGAAAATTAAAACTTACAGTTGGACGTGGCGTTAAGAAAAGCTATGATCACTAGAAATCGAACGAGTCAAAGTTTGTATACCCTCTCTCCTAGCCGTCAAAGTGGAAAGCTATTTTATCTAAGAAGTCTAATGTTTGCGAAGGAACGGCCTACAATCTTAGCATAGGAAATAACGAAACTATTGATCAAAGTCACTGTTTACCACCGATTGTTCCTATGGGAGCTATATGATATAGTCGCGTGATCTTGATTAACTTCCGCAGAGTCATTAATTAGACGTATAAAACTGACAAATGTTTAATTTGAAAGCAATCGCGGCGAAAGTAACGATATTATTTATAAAAGTTCCTATGGGACTTGTATGATATAGTCACCCGATTTTGATCAAATTCGGCACAGTCGTTTGTAGGTGTAACAAACTTGCCAACATTAAATTGTACGACAGTAGCTTAAAAAATAACGAAGTTATTGAGAAAGGTCACTGTTCGTGACTTTGCCGTTTGTATGGGAGCTATATGATATAATGGTCTGATCCGGCTGAATACGAGATATACAACCTCTGCAGTATAGCCTACGTGCATTTTCAACTCTGTAGCTCCTAGACGGAGGAGTTTGAGTCGATTCAAACGGACGGACGGACATGGCTATTTAATCTCGTCTCGTCATGCTGATCAAGAATATATATACTTTATATGGTCGGAGAAGATTCCTTCTATGCGCTGCAAGCTTCTGACCAAAATTAATATACCTTTTTTTAATTAAGGAAACAAACTGTAAATTAGGAGTAGAAATTTGATGAATAATAATAATGTAATAACTAATACCCCAGAGTGCCGAAGGTGATTTCGTCCACGAGGATGTTGGTATACCGTTGCATGTTTTTTTGTTATTCTTTCCTTACCTATAGCCGTTAAATTGGTAAAACACACACTTCTTAACAAAATTAATATACCCTTTTGCAAAGGTATACAAACCAAAAAGCCTGGGCTAACTTCGGCCCCACGAAAGTTTAAATCCCCAGATTTTATCTATTATTCTTCCCCAAGGGAATAAACATTTGATCTTAAAAGTCTAGTATTTGCGAAGAAACGGATCACAACCTTAAGCTGAAGCATGTTATTAGAAATTTCTCATAAAGCCTATTTTTATAATATCTTTCATTATTTCTATTGAGATGTTGCTTAATAAGTTCGTCTATTTGGTCGCATGTCTTAATTGCAGAGTTAGTGGTCCAATCCACCGAATTCTCAAACTTGATTTCAATTTGGCAATGAAGAGCTTAAATACCCAGTTTCCAGTTGCAGAAGTTGGCACGCGTGGCATGACAGATATAGCTACATATATAGAATATAAATATTTTTTGCCCTAGTTGTTTAATTGTTTTCCTCTGACCATAAAAAGTATAACCCTGTTGAACACCAAAAATATCTTGTCATGCAAAGATAATTAGCTGAAACAACAATTTAATCCAACATATATATATATATATATATATAGGTATATATATACCTAGGTAATATATATATATATATATTACCTAGGTATATATATACCTATATATATATATATATATGTTGGATTAAATTGTTGTTTCAGCTAATTATCTTATTATTATATATATATTATATATATATATATATATATATAGGTAATATATATATATATATATATTATTGTGACCTTTCTTGTGACTTTACTTAAATCAATTATTATTATTTAATTATTAAATTTGGGGCAACCTTTTTTTAAAGAATAAGGCAAGTGGTATCAACTTAATTGTATTAATCTGTTTTTAGGACAATTAAGTTGCAAAACACAGCCTTTTATTTTTTCTATTCTCTTTTTTTAAATTAGGAACATGCAGCGAATGACTAAAAGATAACTTACTTCTCCATAGTATTCCTCATTTTGTTGTAGTAAGTCAACGCACAATTCGGACAAATGGATTAAGTCCTCGAGTTTTTTTGGTGGCGGCACAATAATTTCTCCACGTAAGTCTTCTGTGAAAAGTATGATACTGTATTAGATTTAATTGGCAAAGGACTATTAGACGTAGCACCTTCAATCTTAGCTTTATTTGAAAGCCTTGTGTAGTTAACTAGCGCAGCTGTTTCCAGACTCTTCTTGATCATCTGACGGACCTCTTCGGGTGGTACAGGTGTAACAATATCCTTCATAAGAACTCGCTCCAGCAAGGACAGTGTGGCTTTTAATGCTCCTTCTGGGCGTCCAAATGGAAAACAATGTCTAAAGTTCGTGATTTGAAATTCAAGTAGCTGACGCAGGCGCTCCTTAATCTCTGCAAACTTCTCTTTTTCCTCATGCGTGATGCTTCCTACACCATCAGGCCTGTCAAAATAATACAAATGTTGCATATGAAGCCTGCGTATTTTAGCATCAGTATATTACCTATTTCCATGGACATGACTTGCACAAAATGCGAACGAATAATGTATTAAAGTGGGGTCAATCATGTGCTGCTTTTCAGCACGATCCAATAAATCAGATAGATAGCACAAATGCCTATAGCATCCACGTACGCCGTAGCGAGCGCAATACTCGTCTAAAACAAATACTTGCCCTGGACTAAACCAACCCTATGTATGTTAAAATCAATGCAATAAATTAGATTGTATAAAAGCTTTTAAATCAAACTTACCAATGATGCATACGGGTCGTTCAAACGATATTCAAGAGTAAGATTTTGCAAAGTTTTAAAAAGATTAGCATGGTCAAATGTACACGGATCGGCGCTTATATAGTCTTCCATGCCATGTTTTCGTGCCTTATCCGCATCTTAAAAAAAAGATAAAAACAATACAATCTATGTATTTATGTATATCTTTTAGTATTTGTTTTTATTCCCTTCTAAAGGGCTTACAAAATTGATGAAATATTTATAACGTGTAGCTTGACCCCACAAAGTACTGTAGTATGCTCAATAACAATTATTAACAATACTATAAGTAAACACGAATACACTATATGCGCACATAGTGACACTTTGTTACTCTGCACAAATATAGATAATATACAGAATTAAAATACGATCAGCTACTTATGTATGTATGGCCAGACCAGCACTTTGGGATTTGCCGCGTCTGCAATTTTACTAACAAGGGGAACTTCAGGTATGCGAATCACCGATTTGGATGACTTTTGGATATGTTGTAGAATACCCCGTCATTTGAAGCTGTGTGAAATATTTCGGCGTACTATTCTATATTTTCCTTATAAATCGTGTTTAAAGCTATAGCTTTAGTGACTTATAGGTAAAACGCCGTTGTAAGCCTTATGCACTTGTCTTATTCCTATATTCCGTTTCCATATACATACATACATACATATACACATATACATATACATACTGTTTAAGAATAAACATCGTGTTCATCTGAACTGGCTTCACCAAATCAGATGCACCAATGAAATATACAATTCGAAACGAAAACATAAACCAAGAATAAGTCAAAAAGATTCATATGATAATTATTGCTTAATACCAAAGAAAACATGCATCCACACTCTCTGGAAAAACACTTAAGATGATAACAGCAGCGCGGTATCAAGTTACCAGCGCTGAGCATGAAATATAAACAATTCAACCCCCAAAAACGTGGAGCATTAGAATAAGTATTTTTAAAAACAATTGTTACCTCCTAGAGCCTAAGATAATCCTATATAAACTCTGTACTTTTGTAAATAAAATTAGTTCATATTTTGAATTCCACGAATGAAGATCGGGTTTTTTAGTTGGTTCTAGATTCCCTATTCATTTTGGTCCTTCGAGTCGGATTCATTTTGGTCCTTCGAAAAAAAGAACTCTGCAGTAATAAGAGACTCAGAGATTGAATCAGCTCCTTAAAGTTTGAATTCTTATGCAAGTGAAAATGCTAAGATCAGCTATAGCAAAATAAATTAACTCTTGTTTTCCGCCACCAGTGGTAAGTGACAGAGTATAATATAACCAGAGGGCCGGGGCTAACTTCGACCGCGACGAAGTTTGTAAACCCTTGCAATTTTTTTGGTCACTCTTTCCTTATCTACACCCATCAAAGTGGAAAAATTTTTTATCTAAGAAGGCTAATGTTTGCGAAAGAGCGGCCTTCAATCTTAGCATAGGAAATAACGAAGATATTGATCAAAGTCAATGTTTTCTACCGATCCTTCCTATGGGAGCTATATGATATAGTCACACGATCTTTACCAAAATCGGCAAAGTGATTAACAGATTGAAATAACAAATGTTTGATTTGGAAGCAATCGCGTTAAAAGTAACGAAGTTATTGACAAAAGTCACTGTTTTCGACCGATCGTTTCTATGGGAGCTATTTGGGGCCTACCCCTCAACCCCCAAAAACGTGGAGCATTAGAATAAGTATTTTTAAAAACAATTGTTACCTCCTAGAGCCTAAGATAATCCTATATAAACTCTGTACTTTTGTAAATAAAATTAGTTCATATTTTGAATTCCACGAATGAAGATCGGGTTTTTTAGTTGGTTCTAGATTCCCTATTCATTTTGGTCCTTCGAGTCGGATTCATTTTGGTCCTTCGAAAAAAAGAACTCTGCAGTAATAAGAGACTCAGAGATTGAATCAGCTCCTTAAAGTTTGAATTCTTATGCAAGTGAAAATGCTAAGATCAGCTATAGCAAAATAAATTAACTCTTGTTTTCCGCCACCAGTGGTAAGTGACAGAGTATAATATAACCAGAGGGCCGGGGCTAACTTCGACCGCGACGAAGTTTGTAAACCCTTGCAATTTTTTTGGTCACTCTTTCCTTATCTACACCCATCAAAGTGGAAAAATTTTTTATCTAAGAAGGCTAATGTTTGCGAAAGAGCGGCCTTCAATCTTAGCATAGGAAATAACGAAGATATTGATCAAAGTCAATGTTTTCTACCGATCCTTCCTATGGGAGCTATATGATATAGTCACACGATCTTTACCAAAATCGGCAAAGTGATTAACAGATTGAAATAACAAATGTTTGATTTGGAAGCAATCCCGTTAAAAGTAACGAAGTTATTGACAAAAGTCACTGTTTTCGACCGATCGTTTCTATGGGAGCTATTTGGGGCCTACCCCGATCTTTATCAAATTCGGCACAGTTGTTTATATGTGCAATAAACTCACCAATATTAAATTTCACGATAAAAGCTTAGAAATAGAAGCTGTTGAGAAAAGTCACTGTTCGTGACTTTGCCGTTTGTATGGGAGCTATATATCTGTCACCAGACAGATTAAAAATATACTGATTCAGCCCTGGGGGAGGGCTAAACTACCTAAGCGTACGAGTCTGGCATTTCTATTGTTCGCGTAAGCCGCACTCCCCCCGAAGCTTTCCTGACAGCTTTTCCATCTACAATCTTCAACTGGGTAATGTGATTTACAACCGATATTCTCAGATGTGAATGACACATGGCTAAATAAACTCGTCTCGTCGTGCTGATCAAGAATATATATACTTTATAGGGTCGGAGATGCTTCCTTCTATGCGTTGCTTCTGACCAAAATTAATATATCCTTTTTGCAAGGGTATAAAAAAAAGAGAAATCAATTAATTGTCAAACATTGTATTGCATTGTATAACATAGGTACATACACCATACAAAATGTTCCCTACAAAAACTGAAAAATTGTTAGGGAAGCAACACGAGTTGCACAAAAGGTTAAAGAAGAAAGAAGAGTTATTCTTAATGTAAGTAACTGAGTAACAGAAGCAATGGGTTAGTTACCATAGCCAAATGCTACAGAATGGGGTAACCAAACACTACTATTTCATAGATGGAAAGTATGAGGAAGATTTAGATCTGGCAACCAGATTACTAGCCAAAGGAGAGTCTAGCAGCCAGGGCACTGTTGATTCGGAAAACATTGAAGCATATGCAACGATGTCAGAAAATGTTGAGGATAGCAACGGAGAGTCTCGGGGTAACACGACTTCCAGTAATGAGAACGCTAATGTTAGCCAGGAAAAATTTCAAGAAAAAGTCTGTCAGCTCCAGCAATATTTGGACATGGTGAGTAAAGATTAAAGTACGATAGACAATAGAACAGCCGAAATGTATAAATTATATAAATAAAATTCTTGTTCAAGAAGGTACAGATGTGCCAAGCTTATACAGGTGAACTTATATATAATGAAACGTTTAAAGAGGTCTTAGAAGAATTGGAGCTCGACGGCAGCACTAGAAGAGAAAATAAATGATCAGAAAAATTTGAAAGTTGAGAATGTTACCGTGAGAGGCGAACTACCGGTGTTCCCAAAAATACAGGTATCCACATTTTCTGAAGAACCTAGAAAATGGGACCTGTTTGAAGAATTATTCCCGGAACTGATTGAAAAAAGAGATGATCTAAGTCTTACGCTTAAGTCAGGAGCATGGTAGCTCATCTATTGTCAGGTTCAGCTGACTGCCGCTTGGGAACTGTTAACCAAGCGGTATGAAAATATACGGAGGGTATTTTCCGAACAATTAAGTCGGATCGTTGATTTACCGATGATTAACAATGAATCCGCATAAAGTGTTAAAGGAGTGATTGACATAGTTAGTGGGTCAGTTTACTTAATTAAAATAAAAGCAAATTTGTGCTACTAAGGAAATTTGACTTGGAGCAAAGATATTGCTCGCTAATTGTCATGAACAAAGAAGAAAAAACCGCTACAAACTGTTTTAAATTATGCGGAAGTCGAAGATAAATGTCCGATTTGCAAAATTGCCGGGCACAAAGCGTATAAGTGCTATAAGTTTAAAGGTCTACTGAAAGGTATGAAACAGCCAAAAAAAGTGCAGCTTTGCATAAGATGCTTGAACCTATCAGTGTGCACTAATGAAATGGTCTGTTCATTGTGCAGTAAGGAACACCATACCTTACTCCATTTTGAAGAAACACAGGAGAGAGTGAATACTTGTGTAAACGCACAACCAACACAGCTGTAATACAAGTAAGAAATTTAAATGGAGGATATAAGACTCTAAGAGCCCTTATTGATTGTGGTTGACAGAGCACCATTTTGTCTGAAGAGGCCGCTCAAATATTAAAATTACCTAAAATTAAACAATATGCAGAAAAAAATGGCGTGTCCTCAATAAAATCCAATAAATCAAAACATAAGGTAATAATAGATGTAAAGACGCGATAAACATTATAGTTGAGGCAATTGTGTTGCCAAAGTTAATGAAAGCTCTTCCATTAAAAATAGCAAACGTGGATATGCCGAAACTTACGTTCTAGTTGATTCTACCTGGTAAGGTTTATAATGGGGGTAAACGTATATACCGAAATCTTAAAAGGGGGATTTACAAAGATTGATGGCCTGCTAGGCCAAAATGCTCAATTTGGTTGGATTGTCTCGGGATGCACCATAATCAAATCAGAATAAATCTGTAGTAGCAATAACAATAGATGTCACAGCTTTTGAACAACGTTGGAAGAAGAATAAGGGTAAATGTCAAAATAAATACAACAACAAAACTCAAGATATAAATTTATGGCCCCCGGCAGGACCTCACATTGGAGGTAAAGTGAAAACTGTGGAAGAAAAAGTATATATCCCAGAACCAGTACAAAATAAGAATCAGAAGGCAATGGTTCAATTAGATAATGATTATCTAAAAAACCAGAGGGCCGGGGCTAACTTCGACCGCGTCAAAGTTTGTATACCCTTGCAAGTTTGTTAGTAACTCTTTTATCTAAACTAACTGTTTTATCTAAAAAGGGTAATGTTTGCGAAAGAACGGCCTTCAATCTTACCATAGGATATAACGAACTTTCTGATGAAAGTTCTGGGAGCTATATGATATAGTCACCCGATCTTGATCAAATTTGGCACAATTATTAATAAGAACACAAAACTGACCAATACCAATTTTTATTGCTGATAAAATAACGAAGTTATTGAGAAAAGTCACTGTTCGTGACTTTGCCGTTTGTATGGGAGCTATATGATATAGTGGGCCGATCCGACTGAATCCGAGATATACCAACCCTGCAGTACATACAAGCCGACGTGCAAAATTTCAGTGGTCTAACGGTCTAGGAGGAGTTCGCATCGATCCAGACGGACGGACAGACGGACGGACGGACATGGTTATTTGAACTCGTCTCGTCGTGCTGATCAAGAATATATATACTTTATATGGTCGGAGATGCTTCCTTCTATGCGTTGCACACTTCTGACCAATATTAATATACCCTTTTTGCAAGGGTATAATAATATCAAAATAGATTCCGGTAACAAATTGTCAGAAACAGAAAGGCATGCATTTGGTGTCCATTAACATATCATAATTTTTGTATTTTTGTTATTGGCCATGGACGGGACGGTACAGATTAATAATGGCAGTCAACATCTCAGCCATACTAAAGCAAGATCTCAAGGAGGAGTTCACAATTGTATAGCTAGTTGATCAACCTGGCCGTATTTATTTCAGTCTTGTTGCTCGAGCCATTCGGGATCAATAAGTTTGTTTGTTTTGGAGAATATAGTTCTCTCTTTTATTTTCATTAGGGACTCTATAATAAATTATATGTAGCGAGATGCCACGGAAACTGCAGCAACAACCCATCCCACCCGGAAGAGCTGGGGTTACATATCCGCTGTAAGATCGGAGCATCACGGTGTTAGATATTAAGAAAGCCAACACTACTCTGCTACAATACATAATTTTGGCAAAATAATTGTAAAAGGACAACATTTAATGGTAACCAGAATAACAAATCAAATTTTAGCAATCGGCGATTTTTAAAAATAGTCGAGTAAAGGTAGTTATTTTTTAAATTCTCCACCTTATAAAACGGCTAGAAGTCAGCACAGTAATGCACATCAGGAGTGGGTAGATATCCCGAAACAGAAATTGTTGAGTAATATGCCAACTGTAGTGACAATGGTAATGGTCCATCATGTAACTGGTCATGCTTCTTTAACAATAGTTATCTTACTAATGATAATATTAATAATAATTTGGATAAGACAACTAACTATAAAAACCAGAGTGCCGGGGTTAACTTCCTCCGCGTCGAAGTTTGTATACCCTTGCAACTGTTTTGGTAATTCTTTCCTTGCCCATAGCCATCAAAGTGTAAAAACCTTTTATCCAAAAAGTCTAATGTCTGCGAAAGAACGGCCTACAATGTTAGCATAGGAAATAACGAAGTTATTGATCAAAGTAACTGTTTTCCACCGATCGTTTCTATGGGAGCTATATGATATAGTCACCCGATCTTGATTAAATTTGGCACAGTTGTTTATATGTGTACGGCAGTCATTAATTATATTAAACTAACAAATGTTTATTTTGAAATCAATCGCATCAAAAGTAACGAAGTTATTGACAAAAGTCACTGTTTTTGACCGATCGTTCCAATGGAAGCTATATGATATAGTCACCCGATCTGGATTAAATTTGACACAGTTGTTTATAAACTCACCAATATTAAATTTCACGCTAATATCTTAGAAAATAACGAAGTTATTGAGAAAAGTCACTGTTCGTGACTTTGCCGTTTGTATGGGAGCTACGTGATATAGTGGGCCGATCCGGCTGAATCCGAGATATACAAACTGTGCAGTATATACAAGCATAAAAAATTTCAGCTCTGTAGCTCTAACGGGCTAGGAGGAGTTCGCGTCGATCCAGACGGACACGGACGGACGGACGGACGGACGGACATGGCTATTTAAACTCGGCTCGTCGTGCTGATCAAGAATATAAATACTTTATATGGTCGGAGATGCTTCCTTCTATGCGTTGCACACTTCTGAACAAAATTATTATATCTTTTTTCCAGTCAAAAACGCCGCATTTGGCGGCCCTTTGCAGAATGTTTATGTTCATCTGAACGGGCTTCACCAAATTAGATGCACCAATAAAATATACAATTCGAAACAAAAACATAAACCAAGAATATGTCATAAAGATTCAGATGACAATTATTGCTTAATACCAAACAAAACATGCATCCACACTCTGTGGAAAAACACTTAAGATGATAACAGCAGCGCGGTATCAAGTTACCAGCGCTGAGCATGAAATAACGGGTGTTTTTTTAAGCGTTTGGTTTTTAAAATTGAAATGAAACACACAAAATTTGAATATTATTGTTAAATTTTTATTTGAGATGATAAAATAATCTCTGCCAATTACTTTTTAAAAATGACTTCATGTAAATGTTGGCCGCGACTGCGTTTCAAGTGATCAACACGGAAGGTCCAATTTTGCACCACTTTTTCCAGCATGTCTAAGTATGTCCCAGTTGCTGAGAACGCCGACGAATGGACAATTCACAATCTTCATTGACGCTGGCCGCTACACCTGCAATATTCTCTTCTGTGCGCACTCTCCGTACACGATTCGATGGTTGAATGTCCAATAAAGTAAAATGTGTGCGAAATTTGTCCACAATTGCCTTTATGGCTTGCTCGGTTGGTCGGTTGTGTCGACCATAATATGGGCGTAATTTGCGAAACACATTTTTCACAGAACACGAATTTTGATAATAAATTTCAATGATTTGTAAACGTTGTTCGGGCGTAAGTCTTTCCATGATGAAATTGCAAACTAAACTGAGCATTTTTCACTTTCACAGCTGTCATGAACATCATGCGGTATGTCAGTGTTGCCAACGTGAAAAACCAAAAGCGTAAAAAAACACCCGTTATAAACAATTTTCAACCCCCGAACGCGTGGGGCATTAGAATAAGTATTTTTAAAAAGAATTGTTATATGTCGGAGAATGAATCAAAGACTACTATGTTGTTTTTAGAATTATCAGCTGTCAATGAATCAAAGCCTACTATGGTGCTTTGAGAATTATCAGGTGTCAGTGTATTGTGCCGCACTGCCGTGCAGCGTTTGCAGACTGACACCTGAGATGTTGAGTTTACAGGCCTTAGCAACAGTTTGACTAATAAATGTTGCCAAAATACGAGAACTGTCATCATGTGAGGTCCTATATAAGACGGGGCATTAGGCTCAGAGAGTTCAGTAATAGCTAGCCCCGGTCCGGAACTAACAAATACAGTTCAGTGCAAAGTAACCAAGTGAAGTCTAAATAAAAGAATAAGTGAAGTAAAAATGAGTGAACTAAACCAAATTCTCGTAAAGGATGCCCTGCTATTGACTTCAACAGGGACATCGATATCAGAAGTGGGATTGCCTCCACACCATTGCAATCCTGATGACCGCATGTGTTTCATTTTGGAGTCTCAACATCGCAGCATTATGGAGATGATAAAGGCAGTAAGAAATGAACACGTGGAAAAGAAAGGTACCGGTCCGATAATCCTGCCAAAGTTTAATCCTGATGCCGCAGGATCAAGCGCCTTTGCATGGTGCTCTACAGTGAACCTCATCTTAGAAGAAAACTCTTTAGAGGGCAGCGCACTTTTCATGGCTCAAATATCTTTTGCTGGTATGGTATGGCCCCAATTTAAGGAATTGTTTCTGCAGCATTTTGAAGGCACCGCAACCCCAGCTGCAACAGTTTTCAATATTTTCAATGGTCAGTGGTTCTGGCTCACGTTGCTCAGGTTGAGCCCAAGGTGCAGCGAACTATTTTTACAACGGACACCAAGACGCGAAAGGAAATGCAAGTCGAATTAAAAGTTTTTTCTGTTCGCAAGAGACGGGACCATTTCAATCCGGGAGATATCGAAAGCAAGCGAATGCGGCTGCAATCTGACGTCAAATGCCATTTCTGCAACAAACTTGGGATAAAAGTGTAGACTGCCTTTCCAGGAAACATGCAATCTTTCAACAAGAATCCAGGCGTCAAGCTGCACCGCCTCCAGAGCAGAAGAGAAAGACAATCATTTGCTTCATTTGCATCTTGCCCAACAAGATGAATGCCGGGAAACCACAAGGTGTACGAAAGCGTGTAAACATTTGCACAGTTTCTCCACCATCAGGAACAATAAGTTTATATGGTGAGTACGTTCCTTTTTGTTTTGATTCTGGATCTGAGTGTTCCTTGATAAAGGAAAGTGGTGCCGATAAATTTAAGGGAAAAAGAATTAATCTTCTTCTTTCTATTATAAAATTCTCGTATCACAGTTTTCGAAGTGATACTCCTCCGAAACGGCTTGACCGATTTTGACAAAAATTTTTGTGCTTATCCGGTATTTTTGAGAATCGAACAACATCTATTTTTCATCCCTAAATGTTAGGGGTAGTTCGCGAGCGCGAAAAAAATGTATTTTATAACGGCTTTCCGTGTATCGCAGTAGGCGGGAGCAGTTACATGTCAACCACGTTGTAGGAAATTCATTCATTCCTGTAACGTTTGCCGCTTCAACTAGGTCATTAAATAATTTTATTAATTCTATTTATGTATTAGAGAGCTGCATGAATGATAGAAAAATCAATTCGAGTTAACAACATTCAAAACCAAATGAATGAATTGAATGACTTCGAAAATCGACTTTCACTGAATGAGTGTGTTGACATAGAACTCAGTCGCACAACATTCAAACGAAACAAAACGAATTGAATGAGTTAGAAAGTGAGACAATGAGTTGCTATGATTCGAATGCATTCGAATCCCAATTCTGATTTTAGTATTCAGTATTTATTTATATTTTATATTTTTGAACTATAAGTGATTACTATATGACTAAATTAGTGTGGTCGGTGGCTCAGTGGGGACCTACATAGTCTACAAAAATGTTGTGATAGGGTTCGAAATTCGAATCCCCTACAGAGATTAACTTTTTTTTTTTTATAACTAGTGAAGTAATATTAAAAGGTAGATACATCGTGTATATGATGGCTTAGCGAATATTATTTTGTAGAATATGTTAGATAGCCTTATTAATGTTTTCTCGATTCGTGGCAACTAGGAAATTCTTTTAAATTAGATTTTCCCAAATTGTCCAATCCATAACTGCGCACTAAAGTTTTAATTTTTCATTTCGCCATTATTTTCCCTACATTTTGGATAAAATAATTCGTTTTTGTAGCTTTAAAACGTCCCAATAAAAATGAGACAATTCGAATAATTCGAATGATTCGAGTGCCTTAGTACAATTCGATGCTTTGACACTCAATTCATTGCCTTTCATTAAACAGAGTTACGTATTTTTAGAGATTTGACAAGTACTAAAATTCACACTCATTCATTTCAATGTGGAGTTGTCACTCATTCATTCGAATTCAATTCGAATGGATTCATTTGACTTTGACTTTTCTCTCATTCATGCAGCTCTCTATTATGTATGTTTTGTATAGTGAGAAACGCCAAGAAAACACAAAGGGGCTGATTTGAGCCGCATTACAAGTAATGCTCGGTACTTGCGAAATAGCAGATCCGAAAGAACAGAAGTACAAATCCAGCAACAAAATACTGATGCACGTGTCAGAATGGTGCAATTGCATCAAGAAGAGCTAGAAGATACACGAGCTGAACGCAATGAAGTCAGAAGATTAGAAGATTCATGCTTTTAAATGACTTCGTTCGGAGCAACAGAAATAGTTCGAAATACTAATACAAATGGTCAACAATTCAATTCTACATTCAAAATCAGAGGCCAAGTTTACCATAAAATGGGCTCACTGCTGCCAATGCCAAACGATCCACATAAATTCTTACGAATCTACTTTATGGGCGGCGAGGATTCCGGAAGCGCACTTGTCAATCGCGTGAAGCACGATTGTGATTATAATAGCCTTGATTCACTTTATGCCAGGCGCATCGTCAGCGCGCTAGATGCTCTTTTGAACGAGCACAACGAGTTGTTGAAAATATTCAAATTACATATGCACCAATTACAAAGCGATAATTACGCTATCGTCATTAATCCTGATAAAACAACAGCTGGAGAGCTTATTCGTAGATTCAATGCACTCGTTGTTGATGATGTTGCTGGAATCATGGTTGGCGATTGTACAGTTGCACGAGAAATTGTGATTGTTGAAGAAATAATAATCTTCAGTTCATTTCTGAGACACATCATATGTGTTCATATGACGCTCTCCAATATCCGCTTATATTCTGGAAGGGACAAGACGGATATTGCATAAACATAAAACAACGAGACCCCGTATCAGGTACTTTATGCGTACCGATTAATGATTAGACGTGGTCTGTACAACGTCATTTTACGATGTCGTGAGCTTTGTCAACAATTCATGGTCGACATGTACACGAAGATTGAGAGCGAACGACCACGGTATTTAAGATATAATTAACAAAAGCTGCGCGCGGAAGAATACTGAGATGAATCGTGAACTGCAGTACAGTACTGTAGAAATGGCAGCGATTGTTGCCCGCAAAGTCACACTAATGAATGAGGAACAAAGAACCATTTATGATCGCATTATGCTCGCAATTTCAGCTGAACAAGGTGGGTTCTTCTTTTTGGATGCACCGGGTGGAACTGGCAAAACATTCGTTATTTCGCTAATTCTTGCTGAAATACGATCAAATAAATGAATCATCGGGCATTGCAGAAACTTTATTTGATGGAGGTAGAACAGATCATTCAGTATTTAAGCTGGCACTAAATATTCAGAATAACCCTGATGCAGTATTAACATTAAGAAACAATCGTCCACGGTCACTGTGCTGAAACGGTGTAAAATTATTATTTGGGATGAATGTACTATGCCACACAAACATTCAGTTGAGGCGTTAAACAGCACATTGAAAGATATTAAAAACAGCGGAACTCTGTTGGTCCTTTCAGGTGATTTCAGACAAACACTTCCAGCCATACACGTTCAGCATACGCTGATGAGATCAACGCTTGCTTAAAATCATCTGCATTACAGCTAAAAATAAATATACGCGTTCAAATGCTTCAATATCAATCCGCTGAAACATTTTCAAAACAACTCTTAGGTATCGGTGATGAAAAAGTTGCTATAGATGAAACTGGATACGTAAAATTACCGACCGATATCTGCACAATCGCTTATTCGCAAGATACTATCATTGAACAAATATTTCCCGATGTACACACACAGTACATAAATCATGAGTGGCTTGCAGAAACAGCGATTTTAGCGGCAAAAAATTTTGACGTTGACAATTTAAATCTAAAGATACAAATGTTGTTGCCATGGAACTTGGTATCATATAAATCTATTGATACAGTTTGCGACGACAGCGAAGCAGTAAATTTTCCCAGAGTTTTTGAACTCACTGGATTTGCCAGGCATGCCACCGCATAATTTACAATTAAAGGTTAAATCTCCAATTATCTTGCTTGCAACGGTACGCGATTAGTCATTCAAAAATTAATGAAAAATGTGATCGAAGCAAGAATTTTAAATGTCAAGTTCAGAGTTGAAAATGTACACATACCACGGATTCCTTTTAAACCTACAGATGTGCCCTTTCAATTCAAACGTATTCAGTTTCCGATTAGATTGGCATTTGCAATGACTGTCAACAAATCCCAAGGTCAAACAATGTCTATTTGTCGATTAGATTTGAGAACACCATGTTTTTCACACGGACAATTATACATGGCATGCTCTCGAGTGGGTAAAACATCCAGTTTGTTTGTGTTAGCTAAAGATGGACTAACAAAAAATATTGTTCACACTATAGCATTAAGAGATTGATATTGTTTTAAGGAATAAATTATAATAGTTTAAAAATAATGTTTGCCTTTTGTTATTTTTATATTCTAGAAATTACTAGAAAATTATTTATATGGCAAAACAACGGTTTAAGTAACGGACCCATTTGTAGTACACAGCCGGTTTATGGATAGATTTTTACAATACGATGTGAAATTCGTGACATTCTTAGCCAGGGTTTTGGCGTAACAATGGACGCTAAGAACTTCCAAATTTTTAAAATAAAAAGAGTCTAACTAACTAGATTACTCGCATATGAGAATGCCATCAAATCTGATAGCGATATAACTGAATTTGATGATTGCTCTAATTAGTATATTAAAGCAATACTCTGATTGCCTTATTGACGGAATTCCAAAGACTCGAGTTTCCACAGGGCAGTTGGAAATCAGACTTGTAGATCCACAAAAAAACAGTACAACGAGATGAATTATTAAAGTCAAACATTATTCGTCCTAGTTGCTCACCTTTGCTAGCTCCATGATGTTAGTAAAAAGAAAAATGGCACTGACCGTCTTAGACTAGACTAGACTATCGTTAAATGATTAAATACAATACATAGGTATCCGTTACCACTTATCTCAGACCAGATTGCTAGGCTTCGCGGGGCTAAAAATTTCTCATGTCTGGATATGGCGAGTGGCTTCTTTCAAATTCCGATACATGAAGATTCTATAGAGCAAACCGCTTTTGTTACGCCTGAAGGGCAGTATGAGTTTTTGGCCATGCCTTTTGGTCTAAAACAAGGGTGGGCACGAAAATTTCAGTAATGGCCTTTTTCTCTGCCCAGCCTCTGCCGGTAAAGAGCCAAAAGAGCCACTACGTGCCCATCCTTGGTCTAAAAAATGCACCTTCTGTATTTCAGCGGGCGAGAATAAAAGCATTAGGAGTTTTAGCACACACCTGATTATGTGTTGATTATAGCCGAAACCAAAGAAGTAGCTTGAGATTGATTGCAGATAGTCCTAGATACTAAGTAAGGCTGAATTTTCATTTAACGTTACACAGTGTTCTTTCCTTAAAACTAGGGCAGAAAATCTGGGGTATGAAATAAGTAATGGAGAAATCAGACCAGACCAAAAATTTAAGCGTTGTTGGGACTACTATCTCCCCAAACTTTATAGGTTTGGCTTTATATTTCCGACAGTTTGTATCGAAATTTTCAGAGATCCTAAGAACCTTGTAACTCGTTACGTCAAAGAAAAACACGGATTTTGTTTGGAGACCAGAGCACGAGCAAATCCGATCAAAGATAATAACTGTTTTCACGGATGCTACAGTCTTAATTATATTTGATCCAAAACACGCAATTGCTAGTTTTTAGAATTGATAACAAACCCCATGTGGTGGAATATTACAGCAAATGCCCGTTCCCTGCCGAATCGAAGTACCACTCCTACGAGTTGGAGACGTTGGCAGTTGTTAACGCAATTAAACACTTCCGTCATTATCTCCAGGGACAAAAATACGTAGTATATACGGACTGTAATTCTTTAAAGGCTAGTCGTACTAAGTTAAATTTAACCCCAAGAGTACATAGGTGGTGGGCGTTGTTACAATCATTTGATTTCGATATAGAGTTTCGAAAAGGCGAGCGATTGGCACATGTGGACTTTCTTTCCCGAAATCCAGTGCCAAAGAAAACTAAGGTACTGAGTAAAATACCTGAAATGCGTGTTTACTTGACTGAGGTAACCGACAACTGATTGATTTCGGAGCAACAACGTGATTCACAGAAACTAGACATATGTATCTACTAAATTGAAAAATAATGAACTGCCAGAAAATTTAGACAAAACATATGAATTACGGAAGGGAATTTTACATAGGAAAATTCAACGCAACGGAAAACCCAAATGCTTACCGGTAATACCAAGAACTTTCTGATGGGCAATAATAAATCATGTGCACGAATCAATAATGCATCTAGGCTGGGACAAGACGTTGGATAAGGTTTATAGCTATCACTGGTTTGGGAATATGTCCAAATATGTCCGTAGATTTGTAGAAAACTGCATCACGTGCAAATTATCAAAACCGCCTGTTGCGAAAATATAGGCAGAGATGCATCCTATTCCCAAGATAGACATACCATGGCATACGGTACACATTGACATAACGGGTAAAATGAGTGAGAAAAATGATCTGAAAGAATACGTAGTTGTTCTAAAAGATGCATTTACGAATTTTGTTTATTTTTATCACACACTGAATATAAATACAGAAAGCTGTATTAAGGCCCTAAAATCAGTCGAATCCTTGTTTGGGTTGCCTACTCGGATAATAGCTGACCAAGGTCGATGTTTTGCGAGTGTAGGTTTTCGGGAATTCTGATCGTCTCAAAAGATTAATTTACACTTAATTGCCACAGGTACCTGTAGGGTAAATTGACAAGTTGAAAGAGTGATGAGCACACTTAAAATGAAGTAAGTAAGTCGTCTCGACTTAGGTATACCATACACCAGTAAAACAAATATTTCAAATTTGTAATAACAAATGCATTTGCCTATTTTAAATGAAGTAAGTAAGTCGTCTTGCCGACTTAGGTATACCATACACCAGTAAAACAAATATTTCAAATTTGTAATAACAAATGCATTTGCCTATTTTAAAAAAGTTCTATTTACATGCTTTTTACAAGCATATCTTAGTATCTCGCTCACTCATGCATATGAGCACCTTAGCGCCACCACCCGCCAACGGCCAACTCCGGCCATATAGAAAAACTTTTATATGCATAACTTGGCTATTTTTATTCCGATTTTGATCAAATTTAGTATTTTGCTGGGTATTAGTATTAAATTTAAGTGTGCCAAATTTGATTTCACAAGGTTAAAAATTACAGGAGATAATCGAGTTTTTAAAATTTCGGGTGCGGAAAGGGCCGTGGCAAAACCTTTATACATACAAAATGTGCGCATTTACTAAGCAAATATACATACCAAATATGGGGTCTCTAGCTGCAATAGTTTTTGAGATAAACGTTTTTTTTTAATTGCGGGGGCGGAAAGGGGCGTGGCAAAAATTTGAAACAAACTCGATCACTCTACATACTACACGAGCCTACATTCCAAATTTGGTGGCTCTATCTCTTATAGTCTCCGAGATCTAGGCGTTCATACGGACAGACAGACGGACGGACGGACAGACGGACATGGCTAGATCGACTCGGCTGTTGATACTGATCAAGAATATATATACTTTATGGGGTCGGAAAAGCTTCCTTCTGCCTGTTACATACATTTTGGCGACTTTAATATACCATTTCACCCTATGGGTGTATGGTATAAAAATATGTTGACCGCTGTAGAAGCCAGTCAAAGATCCTGGCAGGATGCGTTGGATGATGTTCAACTGGCTTTGAATTGCACGGCAAATCGAGTCTAGATTTAGCCCTTTAGAATTCCTAATGGGTAAAGAAGCTAGACCTATTGGTTTGTTGCCAATTAATGAAGAAGGAGATGTTGTGATAGACAGAGAAAACTTAAGAAAACATGCTAAACACAATATAAAATATCAAAGAAGCTAACTTCGGCAATGCCGAAGTTCATATACCCTTGCAGTCCTTGGCAATAATTTTTTTACATTTTGAAATTTCTTTCCGTGCAACTCAATTCATCAACACACAAACAAAACATTCAAATTATTTCTCTTTTTACTACAAATTTTTCTTCTTCCATCATTCCGTAAGCAAAGTACAACACGCATACACATACAGTTCGTGTAGCGCTGCGTCTGTGTGTGTGTATGCATGTCCTCTGTTTGATTTGCTGATGACGTAGTAGGCAGCAAGCAGCGCTTGAACCGATTTGTACTGACTGTAACTTGTGTTCTATTTATCCGATCAAATTCAAATTTTGGGATCTGAGATTTTATATCAAATTTTATTATATTGGTAAATTTCATGGGGATACTTCAATTTTTGCAAAAATGTTTGTTCTAGAGCTATATGATATAATAGTCCGATCCTAAAAATGTTCATACTTTATCTCACCCGGGTAATAAAAAGCCCCCAAAAAAAATTTCAACCCGATAGCTCTTAAGAGTAAAACGCGTACGCACAGACGGACATGGCTATATCGACTCAGCTTCTCATGCTGATCAAGAATATATATACTTTATGGGGTCGGAAAGGTCTCCTTCTGTGCGTTACAAACATCTGACCAAATTTATAATACCCTCTGCAAGGGTATAAAAACAATGCACGATACGATAAACGTAGGTTCGACCAAAATAAGTCAAAAATTGTAAAGCATAACGTGGGCGACCAAGTATTGCTAATGAATGAAGAGCGGCATCAAACAAAGCTTGATCCAAAGTTTAAAGGTCCGTTTGAGGTAGTTGAAGTCCTAGACGGAGATAGATATTTATTAAAATCATTGACAAGCAAGCGAACATATAAATATTCGCATGAATTTTTAAGAGCAGTACCTAATGGTCAGATCTCAGATCTCAGATGAAGATAGAAATGGTATGATGGATAAGGTGTCTGGTCCTTTAGATGTTATTGATGAAAAAGATGGCACAAGTAATATGTTAAAGTCCCGAGAGGGAAAATGAAGACCGCACCATAGCAGAAGGACTTGCTATGGCGGGGGTCAAGGCCGCACCATAACAGAAGGATTTGTTATGGCGAGGGTCAAGGCCGCACCATAGAGAGAGAGAATATGTAAGCTCCTCCTAGAGATAACTTTGCTTTTGTCGCTCAAAGTTCTGATGGAAGCGCTCGCCTTGCTCCTCTGAATTTGCTCCCACAAAAGAATTTTCACGAGTTCAAGTTTTTTCCCAGAATGGGGATCTTTTGTTATGAGTTACAAGGATGCAGAAACCGCAGCAAAATATAATGCTCATGCTTATAGCATCTAGGGCTCAACATTAAAACATGTTTCTGAACCAAATGCATTATTATTGTTAGCATATAAGAATTATTGAATTATATTCCATATTATTAGTGCAGTAAGATAGTTATCGAATTGCAGTGTCATACTATCCTAAAATTGTTATTAAGTTCTCGAGTATCGATATGTAATTGATACTATATGTAATTCGATATGTAAATCAATATGTAATTAAATCGATATGTAATTGATATCGGGTAAAAGCTTAAAGTCTAAGAAAAATCATTGAATTGACACTTTGTAATAGTTATACAAATTTGCAAGATGTTGAACAATAAATCAAATATGCGGTATCACCTTAAACAGACTAACTAAGCAATTGGTTTCCGAACAAAACATGTTACAATTCAGAAATGTTAAACATTGGCAGCTGTGATGAGATATAGACGAAAACTATTAAAAACAAATTGATCTTAAATTTGCTGAACGATTTTCCTGGACACACTCCCAAACGGTGATTTCATGGATATACAGTAACGAAAGGCCGCAAGTTTTGGCGGCCAACTAAATAAGTGAAAAGTCCAGTTGGTCAGATTGGAATTAGGTTCCAACCATAGAACCGTACATAAAATCAAGTCGCAAGTGGATGCCGAAGATGAATACCAAGATCAAACGAATTATTAACGAATGTACATATGTGACGTAGACGACGCAAAGCCAAATATTAGAGGCGCTTTAAGAGAACTGTCAGCAGCGCTAGAGGAAATAGATATACAAGTAGCGCGCGGAGAATTGATAAAAAAAGGAACGGAATAAAAATTTATACCGGCGAATTCACAAAATTTTTGGGAATGCTGGGAAAGGCTAATTGGATGCTTTGAAGGACATTACGTCGACATGTTGACCGAATGTCGAGAGAATGTCCGAATCGCTAGTACTGAAGGGTATGGACATTACATATAAGCTGCTGGTCTGGGGTTAGGACACAACTACTTTTCTTTTCAACAAGGTGTTAAAATTGCGTACGTGCATTAGTTGACCAAAATTGTTATACCTTTGCAAGAAAGGATTTATTAATTTTGGTCAAAAGTGTGCAACGCATAGAAGGAAGCATCTTGATCAGCACGACGAGACGAGTTTAAATAGACATGTCCGTCTGGACGTTAAAGCTGCAAGGTTAAAACTTTGCATGTAGGCATTGAATCTACTTGCACAGTTTGTATATCTCGGATTCAACCGAGTCGGCCACTATAGCATAAGGTTTATAAATAAGTTCGTTACTTTTGACGCGATTGCTTTTATTTGTCAGTTTTATATACATATCTGCTAATGACTATGCCGATTTCGATCAATATCAGGCGAATATATCATATAGCTCCCAAAGGAACAATCGGTAGTAATCAGTCACATTGATGAATAACTTCGTTTAGACAGACGGGCGTGACTATTTCAACCCGTATCATATACTTTATATGGTCACATAGAATGCTAATTCACTCGTTGCAAAGGACGGACGTGTTTTTTTGAGCTTATCAATTCTTATTTTTTTTCTCGCGATTACATAATTTTTTATATCTTATAAACTCACTTTCTGCTTAACTAAAATTGGATCATCCTAATTGTTTTTAATTTCGCGATTGCTTACACTAGTTTTTGTAAAATCTCGAATAATTTCGGCATAAATTCAGTATTACAACTTGCATTAGCGGTGTTGTTGTTTTGCTTATCTCTTTTGCTTTTATGTCTTACATTTTACCGTTGTAACTAACTCTCGCGCTCTTGCGTACAAATTGTTGTTGCATGTGTTCAATTTGACGCGCTCTCTCGCTCTTTCCTATTTTTGTTTGACTGCGCTCTCGTCTTTTGCCTACCCGCGACTCAGTTCAGAAGCTTATCGCTTATGAATGAGGCTCCAAAACGTAAAAGGACCCGTCTTTGGGGTGTTTCTTTATCTGTAGATCGGCTAGCGCCTCTTATCAATGTACGCCAATTGATATCGTTTAAGAGCCCAGTGGTGATTAGTAAGGAATTACCGGTATCACCTGGCAACGATCTCTTAAAAACGATGCCAACTGACATCGTTATATATGTTTGACATTATATGTCGAGAAGATTTTTGGCCGAAGCATATAATAGTGAAGGAATATACTATTCCTGCCACATCAGCATCTTCTGGTGTCGAAAAATTAGTTTCATCCCTTAACCTCGGATCCAGGGGCGTAGCGAGGTTGTCGATAATGGGGGGATGATTCTCATTGAATTGCCGACTTAACTCGTGTATTTGCCAACAGCATGTAGATTTGCGGTAGAACAAAATTTACTTCGATAAAACAAGGTCAGTATATAAGGAATTTATTCTTTGAAGATAATTTGGCAAAAATTATAATTACAGCATTTGGCACGTACATGAATGTGTAACTAAAACTAACATTGCGCAGAAATGGACGACAAATATTTCTAAGTTCCTTTTATTCGTTGATCAATTCTATTTAAATTTTAACTCTGCGGTGTTTCAATAACGACCATTTTTCTACGAGTTCGTGAATGTTTATGTCGTCTACCTTATCGTTTGAAGAATAAAGTAGCATCAATGCATTCAACCGATCATCTCCCATCGTTGTTCGCAAATAATTGAAAACCAATTTCAATTCACTAAATGATCGTTCACAAGAAGCTGATGTTACAGGAGCAGTCAAAATAAAACAAACGAGTTTGTAGGCTATGGGAATCACATGTTTCAAGTTAAACACAACTTCCGAAATATCTTTGAAATTCGTACACTCTTTACATGAATCGAAAAGAATTTGCAACTCAGCAAGCAAACATTCTGGTTCCTCTCTAAAATAAAAGGGTTCTAATTGCACAATGGATTCGATTGAATTCATTGTGACATTTTTTCTGTCAATTGGAATTTGGAAAACTTTCTGGACACACGCAAATGTTGAAAAAGTGTCTTTCAAGTTTTCTTGAATGCAATTGTTGCAAACTTGAAGCACAGTCCTGAATTCTTTTGGATAAAATGTCAAGAAATGTCAAGATTTTTCAAATCAAATTCAAATGTTACAAGAGCACTTAATTATTATACAATTATATCCAAATTCAAATTAAAAAACGTTATAACTTTGAATCTACAAATAAATTAATAAACGTAATTGGGTTAATCAATCATACAAATCATATCAATCACACCCCACATCCCCCCCCCCCTCGCTACGCCCATGCTCGGATCCCAGAACGTTAGAGGACTAAAATCTAAACTTCCTAATCTCTATGTAGTTAGTCTTTCTTTTGAACATAACATTCTAGCTTTTACGGAGACGTGGCTAAAACCTGACATTGCTGATGCATCGGTCTTTTCCACAAACTTTTCTATATTCAGACGTGACCGAATTTCTCGCGTAGGTTAATGTTATGCTGCTTTATCATCTAAAAAAATTAAATTTGCTAATACCAAGGAGATAAAGTTTGTCGGTGTTACAGTAAATTGTAAACCCTTTAATGCTTTTATTACTTGTTCCTCTATTCCAACATTGTCAGACATTGTGCTCTAGAGGCAATTCAGACTGTCTCCTCTTTAGTTTCCAGTCAAGACATGCTCATAGATTTAGGTGATTTTAATTTACCTGCTTTAGCTTGGTAACAGATAAATTGACCGTGTTGCTGAACTTTGTGTCCCATGACTTTATAGATAGCCTTCTAGGCTTATCTTTATGTCAAGTCAATCCTGTCTTAAATTCTAATGGAAAATCGTTAGATCTTATTATACCCTTGAAAAATTGGAGTATCCCCATGAAATATGATAGTATTGGATATAAAATCTCAGATCCCAAAATTTGAATCTGATAAAAAGAACACAAGTTACAGTCAATATACATAAATCGGTTCAAGCGCTGCTTGCTGCTTACTACGTCATCATCAATCAAACAGAGCACATGCATACACACACAGACGCAGCGCTACACGAACTATATATGTATGCGTTCCGGGCTTTGCTTAGGGAATGATGGAAGAAGAAGAAAAATTGTAGTAAAAAGAGTAATAATTTGAACGGTTTGTTTGTGTATTAATGAATTGAGTTGCAGGGAAAGAAATTTCAAAATGTAAAAATATTATTGCCAAGGACTGCAAGGGTATATAAACTTTGGCAGCCTGCAACTGCAGATTCCACTGCATTCCATTGCATACCCTTGGGCGCCATCAGAATTAGTGTAAAGGGCTTCGCCTTAACCAACCAACCGTCGCGCCCAAATATTTTTGGTTTAGTATATTGTACTATATGCAAAAAATATGGTAAAACTGACTACAGCTAAATACGAGCTAAGTGTGATAAAATAAAGGTTTTCACAAGAGAAAGACAGGCTTCTGATCCGATTAGGGGATGCAAAAGAATGTAATCAGGCCATAGGACTCGAAAAGGATCTTGCTAAGAATAGTTACAAATTTTAAGAATAAAGGAATTAAATTTCTAGTAGGTCTACGGGTTACAGATAGGTTTACTGATTCAATACCTCAGGAGAATCTATTTCACCTATTAAAAGTTTGTGAATAAAGATATCACCAAGAATTACTCTACGATTAATTTAAGAAGGAAGATTGAATAAAAGAAGCCTACTGGAGTATGATGGCAAATTGACATTGCGATCCCAATTTAGACCGCGAAGACCAAATAGCAGAAATTGCTTTTAAACCGATTTAAATTTACTTTGGTGCGTCTCATATTGAAGAGACCATATGCAAGATCCGTACTCTAAGATAGGACGAATTAATGAAGTATACAGAATGTGAGGAACATTATAATTAACTATAATATCCCACACAACAAGCAAACAGCGGCACAATCCAACGATACAAATAAAGCACCGAATACAAGATACAGCCGAGACACAAACCTAAGTTACGATATACGACCAAGCCTGCTACTGGTCGATCGAACCGATGGCTTACGATCAAACCGGGTCGATCGAACCACACGTCACCGCTGGCGATTTCGTACAAGCGGGAAGATGCGTGGGAAGCATAATACAAAAAAACCAATATGCACGCATATGCAAGGGACAACCAAGTCCAACATGGCTCGATCGAACCTATGACGTACGATCGAACCAATTCGAGCCTATGACGTACGATCAAACCAAGTTGGACTCATGACGTACGATCAAGCAAGGCTCGATCGAATCACAGGCGACCGCTGGCAATTTCGTACAAGCGGGAAGTTGCGTGGGAGGCAGAATACATGAAATCAACGATATAAGAGTAATGGAACCCGGCTGGACTGCATAATTGCACACAAACGGGGGCATTGGCCTACTTATGCAAATTAAGAGCACAGAGAGGCAAATATGAATGCATGCATTAGAATACGCTGAATAAGTGTACACGCATGTCACACGTATACTATGCGTGAGGGAGAGTATCGGTGACCAATAGCGCACTCTCTGCCTACGTCACGCTCATGAGAATGAAAGCAGTTAGATTGCGAGCAGCCAAAATCTGGTGAGCGAGAGAAAATAAAAGTGAGGGCCAAGCAAGCCCATGAGACGGGTGCGGGGCATGCATGCTTTGTATGAAGCAATGATGGTTTGTGGATTGGATAGGGGAATATGCGAACCGAAGGGGGGGGGATGAACAATGGGGAAGCCCGCTATCTAACAGATACGATATGCGTATGAAAGGGCATTGTATGGGAAATTAAACGATTTCGTATGTTAATTTAATCAATATGATTATCGTTAGACAATAGATTAAGTTAATATAATTGTCATATATATGTATGTAAATATAATAAGGAGAGAATATGTGCGAAATTGGGTATGACAAGTGGATCAAAGGGAGCGACGGGCAAAGGCAGCGATGAAAGCAGAGAAAGTCAACGGGATACGATGGGCGGCCAATAGAAAGGCGACGCCAGCATAAGAAAGTGATGCAAGTCAATATGTACAAATGAGAAAGGCAGGGACAAGGAATAAATGGGCGCGCAGCCACAGAGAAAGTGGACATATGCGCCAAGGATTTACGGGACTTTCACCACGCATAGCAACAAGTGGATGCGTGGGTGAAAGCAGAGGGCCGATGGAAATGTACCAGCTGTATAGCGGTACCACACCAATATGTTCCTGAGGCCATGGGAACTGCCTATATAAAGGCAACGTCTGTCAACCAAAGGCATCAAGTCATCAAGTCGTGATCAAGTAACAAGCAATTAAGGCCTTACGAGTAACCTTAAAAGCTTATCCAGGAAAAGCAAGGAGCAGCAGAAAACAAGGAACTATACAGGCCTTACGAGTAACCTGTTCAGTTCATTTCGACAACAACAAATCCTTAAATAAGGATAGTAAACACCGTACCCAAGCTAGAGTGAGTTGGAGAGAAGCCAAGCATTTCCAGGAGTATCCAAAGTCAGTGGTAGGCACGAGGATATATCCTACTGCCGGAAATTCCAGGATCTATATATCCTGACGATTACCAATTACTGAGGAACATCCTGCTTCGTGATAGTAGCTACGGGATTTATCCCAGAACCAAAAAAAGCGAAAGCCATCTCAACAAGCATAGCGAAAGGGTTGCAGAGGTGTGGAGCACCAACCAAGCGCACGATACAGGCCGAGACAACGACCAGCAACGGTTGCAGGAGCAAGAGGAAGGCGAGAAGGGACGACGAGGGATTCGAGGTGATTCAACAACGCTGTCCAAGTCCAGACCTACCGCAGAGAAACTTGTCATAGCCAATCAAGCCCATAAACGATCGCAAATAAACGTATTACAAAAACCAAATCAATAAACAAAGTTGTTCTGATTTCACCGGGGCACAAAATAAATTTTGTTGTGCCGAACCTAGCCCAAGAGATATTATAAATATCCCGAAGGACGAGAAAGGATCGTTACAACTGGCGCCCAACGTGCTATACTGGTGAAATTTAGAAATAAAAATACAGTTTATAAATCATAAAAAGATCAAAAATGGGAAAAGGATGGATTTACCACATGAAGAAGGAGGATTTGGTACAGACAGGCCAAAGGATCGGGATCGAGATAACCGGCACAGTGGAGGAAATGAGGAAACAGCTAGGCGAATGGGTAGAAAGGAATGAAACGGACCCAGACTGGAAGGAGGAAATAAATAGATTGGAAACAAAGTACTCGAAAAATATAAAAATGAAAACAATAGCAAGCACATCAAAAACATGCGAAAGTGAGGCTGAGGAATTCCAGAAAATAAACATCGCCACACTAGCAATCCCACCATATTTACCACCAAGATGGGGAAGCGAAGGAGCCCTAGATAGCGCAGAGACAAAGAGGGACATAAGGAGACAAACAATAGACCCCAAGAAAACGGCACCACATACAACAAACAAGACCACCGAATACGCCAAGGTGGCAAAACAAGTGAGGGAGTGGACATTCAGGTTCGACGGCAATTCCAGACCACTAGAGTTCATAGAACAGATCGAGTGGTCAGCAGACATGTATGGCATCGAACTGGACATGATCCCGAGAGCGATGCCAGAGCTACTGAAAGATAGGGCACTCAAATGGTACGTCGCAAACAATAAGCAGTGGCGAACATGGAAGGAATTTGTTGAGGGCTTCAAGAAATATTTCTTGCCGAAAGGATTTATTTATTTATTTATTTATTTATTTATTTATTTATTTACGTCAACTAAGTCAGCAGTCGACGAAAAAGCTTAAGCTAAAATACAAATAGTAATTAATTCATTAAGGTAGCTTAGCTATATGCACAACATCCCCGACCCGATGGAGGTGTTTTATTTGCAACAAGGTGCCAGCTATGCCCCGATTCACAGCCAATGTGGTCAGGGATGAGTTGCAGCCAATCAAATATCCAGTCCAGAATACTTTCAGTGGTTACGCTGTAGATAATTAAAAAGTATAGCGCGAAGAGAAGTGACAGATAGATGAGGAGAAATAAGGTGAGAAAGGTTGTTAAAAGATTGACAAAGAACACGAAGAGGTTCGTGAAGAGAGTAGTTAGTCAAACATCTACTAAGGTGAAGAGGAAAAAAGTTTCTGGTCCGACGTGAGGGAACACAAAAATATAGCGTATCTAGTAAATTGGTAGAACTGACTTCGCCGTTGACTACTTTATGTAGAAAGAGAATCCCAAATACGAGCCTACGGTTGTAAAGTGAAGGAAGATTAATAAGAAGAAGTCTGTCAGAATAAGAAGGTAGGCGAAGATTCGGGTCCCAATTAAGACCGCGTAACGCAAACTTAAGGAATTGCTTCTGTACCGATTCAATACTACGCTGGTGAACATCATATTGAGGGTTCCACACTGGTGAGCAATATTCTAGAGTAGGGCGAACTAACGAAGTGTATAAAACCTTTGTCACATATGGATCATCAAATTCTTTGGCCAAACGTTTAATGAAGCCAAGAAGACTGCATGCTCTATTAACAATTGAAGATATATGAATATTAAAAGAAAGTTTTGGGTCAAACATAACGCCTAAGTCTTTAAATGATGGTACACAATCTAACAGAACAGACTTAATAGAGTATTGAGCTAGGAACGGCGACAAACGACTGAAAGTCATAAAAGAGCATTTAGAGGCATTAAGGTGTAATTTATTAACGTGACACCAAACACAGAACGCATCGAGATCTGATTGCAAGTACTGTTGGAAAGAAGGATCATTATATGAATAGCAAATCTTCACGTCATCCGCAAACATGAGCACGCGTGAATGAGCCAAGGCCAAAGGCAAATCGTTTATAAACAAGGTAAATAACAGTGGGCCCAGATGACTGCCTTGGGGGACACCTGACGTAACTCGAACAGTTTTAGATATCGGGGAACGAAAAGACACCTTTTGGGTTCTGCCAATAAGATACGACTTTAACCAAGCCAATAGTTTCGGGGAAAAACCCATGATGTTAAGTTTCATGAGAAGCAAGGAATGATCAACCGTATCGAAAGCCTTACTAAAGTCAGTATAAATAACATCAGTTTGACACTTTTTACGGAAGCCATGGTGTACAAGGGTAGTCAATTCTAAAAGGTTGGTAAGCGACGAACGACCTTTCATGAAGCCATGCTGACAAGCAGAAATAGCGGATCTGGATAGGTGTTGAAGGGAAGACGTAATAATTTTCTCAAACAGCTTAGGTATTGCCGAAAGTTTGGCAATGCCACGGTAGTTAGAAATATCCGATTTGTTACCCTTTTTAAAAAGCGGAATAATAAAAGACTCCTTCCAAATATCAGGGAAGCGACAAGTCTCACTCGATATAAAGAATAACCGAGATAAAGGCTTAGATAGGGAAATCGAACACATTTTAAGGATGCAACTAGGTATATTATCAGGCCCGGGTACGAAGGAAGACGTCATAGATGACAAGCTAGAGATAATACAGTCTTCAGTAATATTAGGAAAAAACATACAATTTAAATGTGGAATTGTGAAGGGATAAGGTGTGGGATCCGAAGCAGTAGAAGAATAAGTCGACTGAAAGAATTTAGCAAACAGATCTGCAATATCTGAATCACAATTAGCAGTCTGGTCATTAAGTCTGAAGGTGGAAGGTAGTAAATTACAGCGTCTTTTGGAATTAACAAAGTTATAAAATCTTTTGGGGTTATTATAAAATTCAACCTTACAGCGAACGATATAATTATTGTAGCATTGAGTATTTAAAAGGCAAAATTGAGATTTGGCTACACAATAATTTGCATAGTCAAGTCGCGAACCAGTTTTTTTAAATCTTTTAAAATATCTCGATTTAATGTTACGGAGATTAGAGAGCCTACGTGTGAACCAGACTGGCGCACTGGAGACGGTAGAGACATTCACATAAGGAACGCATTTGTCAATTAGAGAATTAAGAGCAGAGTAGAAAAAATTTACTGCACAATCTATATCACAGCACTCAAATAGAAATGACCAATCAAAAGAGAAAATGAGGCTGTTAAGAAGATTGAAATTTGTTTTACGAAAACATCTGCGACGAGAATTTGAGATGTTATTGAATGAATTATTAACGGAATTGTAAGAAATAGTAATTTCAATGGTAGGGTGATAAGTATCTTCAGGCTTCACTAGGGGCTGTGTTTGTGATACAGCACTAACAGTGGGATCAGAGACAAAAACAAGATCGAGGATTCTTTTAGAAGAGTTAAGAAAAGAATTCAACTGATATAGCAGACATTCAAGTAGGCTATCAAGAAAAACATGTTGAGATGAAGGAATTAAGAAAGATAGATTATCATCAGCAAGCCAAGAAACATTAGGCAAGTTAAAATCACCTAAAGCTATAAAAAAATCACGATCTTTAAGACGACTAAAAATAGTTCGCAAAGCATCAGCATGGTGCATGTAGATCATCATATCAGAAGCTGGAGGAATGTATGAACAAGAGATATATAAGCTAAAGTTAGAACATGTAACTTCGACGCAAATAACCTCAACACCTAAGGGGAGATCAATCGGCACAACACTTGAGCACAGATTCGAGTTGACTGCAATGAGTACTCCGCCGCCACGACGACCAACACGATCAAGCCTATAAGAAATAAAGTTATTAGAAAGAATTTCATTATCCAGAACAGAGGAGTTAAGCCAAGTTTCAGAGAAAGTTAATATGTCAGCCGAAAAGGTTTGGCTATCGCAGAATTCTTCAACAAATTGGCTGATCAAGTGAAAAATCGCAAGCAAAACAGAAACGAGTACTTCAAGGACTATATGGTGGATATGCAAACATTGATGAGACCCCTAAAAATACCAGAGTACGAACAATTGGAGGTCATATTGGAAAATTGCACTCCAGATCTAAAAATATTCGTTCGGCCGCACAGGGTCAGAGATCTAGATGAGCTGATGCAGTTGGCAGAAGAACACGAGATGCTCGAACAAGAGCGATTCGAGTTCCATCGCGAAAACAATGGTCAAAGAACACATAACAACCAATCAAACCACAGAGGAGGAAATAATCACGGGCCACCAGTCACACAGTGCCGAAGATGCCAGGACAACAGCATGGAGAATCATTCGAGACCAAACCAAGAAAACAAGAACGTCCGAGACGGAAAAGTTCTGAACCCGAATCAGGCGTGCCGCAGATGCGGGGGAGCCGGACACTCGGCCAGGGAATGCAACAATCAGAGACTCAACTTCTGCTGGCAGTGTGGAAAAGTGGGCAAAAGGACGAAAGAATGTTGTTGGAGTTCGGGAAACGAAAGGCGGTTCCAGTCTATCAGGGGCGAGCAGGGACCCAGTCAACAAGCTCCTCACCACTAATAGGCCAACTAGTAGAAGAAGAGGATCAATTGTCAGCGATTATCGAAGTAGCAGGAATACAGATGAAAGCGACAATTGACTCCGGAGCCACGAGTAGCTTCATCAGCAAGCAGATATTGGAAACAGTGAGGAATAAGGGAAAATGGGAGAACACACACAAACAGGTATACATGGCAGACGGAAAGGTGCGAGACATTGAAGAGCAATGGACAGGATGCGTGAGATTCGGACACAAGGAAATCCACACACAGAAATATCGTGTGGTGGCCACAAAGTGCGAATACCGACAGTAAGGCGAATACAGGGCAGGCGCGTAGAAAGAATATCCATCATGGTCACCCAGAAGAGTGACCAGCAAGAAATACAAAGCTTTCTGAGTCAGGAATTGAAGGAATTAGGGAAAGTTAAGGGACTGTCAAAGGTGGGGATACATCGCATAACGATGAAGGACGATATCCCAATAAAACAAAGGTATTACCCGAAAAACCCGAAAATACAAGGAGAAATCAATGCAAAGGTCGACGAACTGTTGACAATGGGATGCATAGAACCATCGCAAAGCCCATATAGCTCACCCATAGTGATGGTGAGAAAGAAACAGACAGGCAAATGGAGATTATGCGTAGATTTTAGACAGATTAACGCAAAATCTATAAAGGATGCATACCCAATGCCACGCATCGATTACATCTTGAATCAACTACGCGAAGCAAAATTCATAAGCAGCTTAGATCTGAAGGACGGATACTGGCAGATTCCGTTAGAAGAGAAAAGTAGACCAATGACGGCATTCACAGTCCCAGGGAAGGGGTTATTCCAATGGAAAGTAATGCCATTCGGTTTACACTCAGCATCAGCAACTTTCCAACGCGCACTGGACCAAGTCATTGGCCCAGAAATAATACCAAACGCATTCGCATACCAAGATGACATTGTGATAGTGAGCAAAACAATCGAAGAACACATGAATCATCTACAAGAAGTGTTCAGGAGATTGAAGGAAGCAAACTTGAGAATTAATGCCGAGAAGTGCCAATTCTTTAGAAAAGAGCTAAAATTTCTAGGCCAGTTGGTGACAGAAAACGGTATTGCAACGGACCCAGAAAAGGTGGCCGCAATAGCCCAATTAGAACCACCAACTTGCACAAAGGAGTTACGCCAGTACTTAGGAGTGGCATCTTGGTACAGACGGTTCGTACCAGGTTTTGCCGCACTAACACACCCATTAAACGAACTACTAAAGAAGAGAACAAAGTGGCACTGGAGCGAGGAGCATCAGGCAGCATTCGATGCTGTAAAGGAAAGGCTGACGAGTGGCCCAGTATTGGCATGTCCGGACTTCACAAAAACGTTTGTGCTCCAGACGGATGCAAGTAACATGGGATTAGGAGCCATATTGGTACAAAACACTGAGGATGGAGAGAGAGTGCTATCATACCTGTCAAGAGAATTGAACCCAGCGGAAAAGAACTATTCGGCAACAGAAAAGGAATGCCTAGCGATAGTATGGGCAATACGCAAACTAAAACCATACCTTGAAGGATACCGATTTAAAGTGGTAACAGATCACATGGCGTTGAAGTGGTTGAATAGCATAGAAAGCCCTACGGGCCGTATAGCCCGATGGGCACTGGAACTGCAACAATACGATTTCGAAATAGCATACAGAAAGGGCAAATTAAACATTGTCGCAGACGCTTTGTCAAGGCAACCAATGGAAGGGTGCAAAAGAATAATAGATAATGGTGCCAGATTAAGACAAGCAAACAACGAGTGTGGGTGGATTCAAGACATAATGGGAAAAATAAAACAACAACCACAGAAATATCCGGATTACATTATAGAAAATAGTCAGGTATACAGGAACATTCCGCACAGAGCAGGCCAAGAAGAAGTGGTAGCTTGGAAACTATGTGTGCCAAAAACACTACGTAATCAAGTAATGGCCGAAAACCACACGGCAACAACAGCAGGGCATACAGGGAGCAGACGAACTACTGCCAGGACCGCAGCAAGATATTACTGGCCAGGAATGCAACGAGATATCAGGACATTTGTAGGAAAGTGTACGATATGCCAACAATATAAACCCAGCCAACAGCAGGCAGCGGGAAAGATGCTAACACAAATACCGGAAGAACCATGGGCTACAGTATGCGCTGACTTTGTAGGACCGTTGCCAAGATCGAAACACGGAAATTCGATGCTACTAGTAATCATTGACAGGTTTTCGAAATGGACAGAAATGATACCGATGCGGAAGGCAACTGCAGAAAGTCTAGTTAAGGCCTTTCGAGAGAGGATACTATCTCGATTCGGAGCTCCAAAAAGGGTGATAACGGACAATGGAGTTCAATTCACTAGCAGGATATTCAAAAAAATGTTAGAAGAATGGGGATGCCAACACCAACTAACAGCACCGTACACGCCACAAGAAAATCCAACCGAAAGAGCAAATAGAACAGTAAAAACAATGATTGCTCAGTTTACGGGGGAAAATCAACGCAACTGGGATGAAAGTTGTCCAGAAATAACTCTAGCAGTGAATACAAGCCAATCAGAGGCAACAGGATTCACGCCAGCGTATGTAATACAGGGGCGTGAACCAAGAATGCCGGGTGCACTATACGATAATGTCACGATAGGCACAGGGAAGCAAACGATACCACCAGACGCGAAGGTAAAACAAATGCAAGAGCTGTTCGAACTAATACGGCGAAATCTGGAAACGGCTGCACAGGATCAGGCCCGCCATTACAATCTGAGACGAAGAGAATGGAGACCAGTGATTGGAGCAACGGTATGGGCAAAAGAACACCACCTTTCAAATGCTGCAGAAGGATTCGCAGCAAAACTGGCACCAAAGTTTGGAGGCCCATATGAAGTGATAGGCTTTGCATCTCCGGTCATATGCAAAATACGGCACAAAGAAACAAAAAAAACCAGACAAGCACACATCAGCCAACTGAAGCAACAAATATGCGAAGAAGCGGATGGCACGAAAAGTGATGAGCAATGAGGATGGACGACTCGAATGACATGGCGGCGAGAAAATCTGCACAGACCGGCCGGCTGGACAGAGAACTCAAAACATGACTTAGAGCTGAAAATCTAAAAACGCATCGCATCAGAAACAAATTATAGCAAAGTTGCAAACCGCATCGCAGAGCACAATGAAGATGTGCGAATATCGTAATGACACGTATACAAGCATGCGAAAACGAATTTAGAAACTGGCAACGGATACCCGAATATCGTAACGATGCAAACAATATGCAGGCACAATAGAAAAAAAAAAACCAGAGATAGAACGATTGGGGACAGCACCAACACATATGCGCATACACCGCGAAAAGAGAGGGGAAACGCACCCACACAGGCGCATGATGTTACGCACCCACACATACGCACGATATGACGTATGTAATGGTGAGTCACCGCAATGCACATACACATGCGCATGCTACTATGCATATAATGGTGGAGCATCTCGGCGTTTTAAAATATGCCAAGAGAACAAGGGCAAGGAGGAGAAATCCTAAATATCGGTAAATATCAAAGAAATGACCGAAAGGCGAGGTTTCATGCGTGCAAGTGTCATGATCAGGAAACACTCAAAGTTTATCACTCGGCGAGTAAAGACAAAAAAAAAAAAAAAAAGAATAACCATGAACGCATTTAATGCAAATTTTGGCCAGGATGAAGGCGTAGCTCGACGAGGTGCGGCACCGCGCGCCAATATGGAACGTGGTGACTGGCATCGGTCCGATGAGGAGTCCGACGACGATGTGCCGGACATGGCAAATCCGGCCATCGCCGCCTCTTCGGACGAGGAGTTAGATGAGGACGGAGATGAAAGCGGGTACCTGACGGAGGAGAGCGAGGCCGAGTTAGCGGCAAACATACAGGAAGAGGAGAGCGACGATGAGGCAGTGTGGAGGGAGCTGGATGAGGCTATGCAGCTAATGGAGAACGAAGGGGCGGAAGAGGCGAGAAGCGATCGAAATAGCCCAGACGAATATGCGCCATGGGACCAAAACGGAATATATGAGCCGCCGGCAAGATTGTGGGAGCCAGCGCGGCCATCAACGCCGTTCCGTATGGTGGACGCAGGGTCAGAGGCCAGCGAAACGGCGGGGATGGCCGTGGCTGATGAAGGTGCGGCTGATGGAGTAGCCAGCCCACCTCCATTCAAGCCGGAGGGCATAGATAGGGAGGCAGAACGGGCCGCGGCTGAGTGCACACAATGGATGAGTTGGTGGCGTCAGCAGATCCTGCAGCAGCAGGAAGCTGAGAGGGATCTGCTGGCGTGGGAGAAAAGCCAAGAGGAGGAGGAGGAGCAGTTGAAGCGGGCGAGGGAACGGCTGGCGCTGATAATGCAGCAGCAACAACAACTGCAACAATGGCAGCAACAGTTGCAGCAACAACAACAATGGCAGCAGCAAGTGCAGCAACAGCAACAACAACTGCAATAATGCCAGCAACAAGTGCAGCAGCAACAACAACTGCAGCTACAATTGATGCAACAACAATTGCAGCCACAGCAACAACAACAACAGCAAGAAAAACCAGAACAACAACAGCAGGAGCCACAGCAACATCAGCAGCAGCAACTTCAACAGCAACAACTCGAATCCCAAGAGTGCCCGTGGGTGTGGCCAAGACCGGCATTAAATCGACAAATGTCTGCACCCACGGGGCAAAATGAGAGTGTTCGGCCAATATTGGCCAGGCAGTTGTCTTGCCCAGCGCCAGACGGGCATGAGAGGTATGAGGCAGTGGAAGAGAACGAATGGCCGGAGACGGTCTCAGAAATGGTGGGCCAAATGGCCCAACATGAGGGGCCAAGATCAGTTAGATTAGTGTGGGCGGGTAGAATTTGGTATAGAATTAGATTTGCACAGGGGGTAGTTAGGGTATTTAGGGAAAAACAATAAAAAAGAAAAACAACAAAAAAAAAGATTAGAAATAAGTTAGTAAGTAAGAAAAGATGCGGAACGGGCCAAGCACAAAAAAAAAAAGAAACACAAATAATGAAAAGATGCCCTAATCCGCCAACATTACCGAAAAGATACTCAGTAATCGCCAACAATAGAAGATGCCATAAGGCCAATAAAAGATGCGAGCTGAGTCCCAAAAACAAAACAAGTAGAACACAGGCCAAAACTAAGAAAAAAAAGGAACAAAGATAATACGTAAAAAAAAAAAACACATATATATAACAAGCACAAGGTACAAGGGACAGGGGAGGGCAAATCCCTCCCGAAGAAGGGGGGGAGTGTGAGGAACATTATAATTAACTATAATATCCCACACAACAAGCAACACAATCCAACGATACAAATAAAGCACCGAATACAAGATACAGCCGAGACACAAACCTAAGTTACGATATACGACCAAGCCTGCTACTGGTCGATCGAACCGATGGCTTACGATCAAACCGGGTCGATCGAACCACACGTCACCGCTGGCGATTTCGTACAAGCGGGAAGATGCGTGGGAAGCATAATACAAAAAAACCAATATGCACGCATATGCAAGGGACAACCAAGTCCAACATGGCTCGATCGAACCTATGACGTACGATCGAACCAATTCGAGCCTATGACGTACGATCAAACCAAGTTGGACTCATGACGTACGATCAAGCAAGGCTCGATCGAATCACAGGCGACCGCTGGCAATTTCGTACAAGCGGGAAGTTGCGTGGGAGGCAGAATACACGAAATCAACGATATAAGAGTAATGGAACCCGGCTGGACTGCATAATTGCACACAAACGGGGGCATTGGCCTACTTATGCAAATTAAGAGCACAGAGAGGCAAATATGAATGCATGCATTAGAATACGCTGAATAAGTGTACACGCATGTCACACGTATACTATGCGTGAGGGAGAGTATCGGTGACCAATAGCGCACTCTCTGCCTACGTCACGCTCATGAGAATGAAAGCAGTTAGATTGCGAGCAGCCAAAATCTGGTGAGCGAGAGAAAATAAAAGTGAGGGCCAAGCAAGCCCATGAGACGGGTGCGGGGCATGCATGCTTTGTATGAAGCAATGATGGTTTGTGGATTGGATAGGGGAATATGCGAACCGAAGGGGGGGGGATGAACAATGGGGAAGCCCGCTATCTAACAGATACGATATGCGTATGAAAGGGCATTGTATGGGAAATTAAACGATTTCGTATGTTAATTTAATCAATATGATTATCGTTAGACAATAGATTAAGTTAATACAATTGTCATATATATGTATGTAAATATAATAATAATAATTTCGCACATATGTGCGAAATTGGGTATGACAAGTGGATCAAAGGGAGCGACGGGCAAAGGCAGCGATGAAAGCAGAGAAAGTCAACGGGATACGATGGGCGGCCAATAGAAAGGCGACGCCAGCATAAGAAAGTGATGCAAGTCAATATGTACAAATGAGAAAGGCAGGGACAAGGAATAAATGGGCGCGCAGCCACAGAGAAAGTGGACATATGCGCCAAGGATTTACGGGACTTTCACCACGCATAGCAACAAGTGGATGCGTGGGTGAAAGCAGAGGGCCGATGGAAATGTACCAGCTGTATAGCGGTACCACACCAATATGTTCCTGAGGCCATGGGAACTGCCTATATAAAGGCAACGTCTGTCAACCAAAGGCATCAAGTCATCAAGTCGTGATCAAGTAACAAGCAATTAAGGCCTTACGAGTAACCTTAAAAGCTTATCCAGGAAAAGCAAGGAGCAGCAGAAAACAAGGAACTATACAGGCCTTACGAGTAACCTGTACAGTTCATTTCGACAACAACAAATCCTTAAATAAGGATAGTAAACACCGTACCCAAGCTAGAGTGAGTTGGAGAGAAGCCAAGCATTTCCAGGAGTATCCAAAGTCAGTGGTAGGCACGAGGATATATCCTACTGCCGGAAATTCCAGGATCTATATATCCTGACGATTACCAATTACTGAGGAACATCCTGCTTCGTGATAGTAGCTACGGGATTTATCCCAGAACCAAAAAAAGCGAAAGCCATCTCAACAAGCATAGCGAAAGGGTTGCAGAGGTGTGGAGTACCAACCAAGCGCACGATACAGGCCGAGACAACGACCAGCAACGGTTGCAGGAGCAAGAGGAAGGCGAGAAGGGACGACGAGGGATTCGAGGTGATTCAACAACGCTGTCCAAGTCCAGACCTACCGCAGAGAAACTTGTCATAGCCAATCAAGCCCATAAACGATCGCAAATAAACGTATTACAAAAACCAAATCAATAAACAAAGTTGTTCTGATTTCACCGGGGCACAAAATAAATTTTGTTGTGCCGAACCTAGCCCAAGAAATATTATAAATATCCCGAAGGACGAGAAAGGATCGTTACAAGAATTTTGGTTGTGTACGGATCGTCAAAGTCTTTTGACCATCGTTTCACAAACCCAAGAACATTCATAGCTTTACTAACTGTAGCAGAAATATGAGGATTAAAGGTTAATTTATGGTCCATAAGAACACCTAAGTCATTGACAATATCTAACCGCTCTAAGGCAGTGTCGTTAAGATAATAAGTTGCTAAGTGTGGAGTGCATCTATAAAAAGACATAACTTTACATTTAGAGCCGTTAAGGTTTAATAGGTTGGTTTCACACCAACTCTGAAGATCATTAAGATCCGATTGAAGTAGGCAAGAAGACGATATGTCTTTAAAACTGAGGTAAAGCTTAACATCATCCGCGTACATAAGCACCCGAGAATGTGACACTACCAATGGAAGATCATTTATAAAAAGAGTGAATAGCAATGGACCCAAATGACTACCCTGAGTCTCCAGAAGTCACTTGGATGGTCTTAGAAAATGAAGACCTAAAAAGAGGACCTTTTGTGTACGCTTAGAAAGATATTGAAGAATCCAATCTAGCAAAAGGCTGGGGATGCCAAGTGCATTTAACTTATATAAAAGTAGAGTGTGATTAACAGAGTCAAAGGCCTTGCTGAAGTCACTATAAATGACATCAGTTTGCACGGCAGTCTTGAACCCTTTGATTGAGTGAGATGTAAATTCTAATAGGTTTGTAGTTGTCGATCTACGTTTTTTAAACGGGTACATGTCATAACGCCCAGTGTCATAAGGCCCTTGGGCCCAATTGAAGAGTGTCATAATACCCGAAAAATTTTTCAATAAAATATTTAAAAAATGAAATTGTTTTGTTTTCTTATTTTTCAAAGCCCTTTAATCGTGTCATAACGCCCATAAAGTCCGGCGTGCTTTATGTCACATTTAAAAGTGTCATTGCGCCCGTGGGCTTTATGTCGCAAAAATGTGTGCCAGATCTAGTGATCTGTTCCGACTATTCCGGACAGGATTTATTTGAGTTAGGGACAACTCAAACAGACCATCTATGAAACAGTGTGACGAGGAGGGCAACAGTAATAAAGAATCATATGAGAGGGTCCAGGCAATCTCAGGTAAATTAAAATCTCCCAGAACAACGAACAAGTCTTTGTCAGAGATATATGAGGAAACAAGTTGAATAGCTTCCAAATGGTGAATGTATACTGCCAAGTCGGACTGTGGTGGAATATACGAACAAGTAATATAGGCAGAAAAAGAGTTAAGAGAAATTTTAACACAAACAAATTGAATCTCCTGATTGGATGACTGTACAATTTCAGACGAGAACGCCGAATCAACAGCGATCAAAACACCACCACCACATAAAGTTTACAATAGAATTAGAAAATGACAACAAATTAACATATCTAGACGCATCAATACACAGACGAGGAAATGAACTAAAATTAAAATGGTACAAAAAACCAACAGCATCAGGACGAATAATTAACTTCAACTCCAAACATCCGAAGTCGATGATAATGAATACAGCAAGAGGTTGTATACAACGAATGCTTAATATATCGGACCCAATTTTTCATGAAGAAACGAAGGAAGAAATACGACGAATTTTAAAGGATAATGACTTTCCAAACCACACCATAAGGACTTTACTAAAATCTCGTAATAAAAAAACCAACAAAGATGTTCCGACAAAACGCTTTATGTCCGTCACATATGTCCCACAACTATCGGAAAGATTAGCAAACTCAGATCGCTATGACATCGAACAAATACAGATAGCACATAAACCCAATAACACACTACGCAGTATTTTTAACAGAACAAAAAGTAGGATTGATACAATGGACAAGAGCAACGTAGTATATAAAATACCGTGCAATGGGACTAATGAAGAAAACTGTGATAAAATATATATAGGGACAACAAAATCGAGGCTAAAAACAAGACTATCGCAACATAGATCTGACTATAAACTTCGTCAACACTCCAATGCACCAAAAACGGCACTTATGGCCCACTGTGCCAGTGGACATTCCCCACATTTTGACGAAGTAAACATAATAGACCAAGAACAACATTACAACAAACGTTACACTTTGGAGATGCTGCACATAATAAATACCCCGACAAATATAAGACTTAATTATAAGGTAGATACGGACAACTGCGCGCATTTATACAGGCATTTATTAGGGACAAATCAGTGTGTAGCTCCACGTCACAGTGTGCGGACGTGTAAAACTAAGTAGGTGTTTTCTTGTTGTTAAATTAATATTATGTCAATCACAATTCAATGTTATTTATAGTTGCCCTGAAGACGACCACCGACGAGTGGTCGAAATATATCGGAACGAAAATAAAAACAAACTGCTTTTTATTTCTGTTTTTATTCGCCCAACAATTGACCTCGAGCCGGCAAAAACATTCAACTCTAAACAACAAAAAGGTCGCAAAAATCAACATATAAATTCGTCTAGCTAGCCGAATTTATAAAATTTAATGATTGAAACTGTGCACCGTTACACCACAAATTTGAATAATAGGCCCTAATAAGTGGAGGCTAAAAAAAATCAAAGGGTACCAAGCTGATTACCAAGGTTCTTGGCATGGAAGGTTCCAAGCTCTTTTCCTGAAAGGTTTTCAACTACATACAAATGATTTCCGAGATTTTTCTCGATCTTGACCTCGACTGGTGCTAATTTAGCATTAAAATTATTGGCTAGATTGCTGAGTTTGAAGTTGCGATTAGTGACTGTTTAACCCACTTCGAAGTTGCGTATTTTACTCCTCAAGTTATATGTCCGTTGATTTGTATTATAAGCTTTGTCTAAATATTTTTGAATATCAGTTCTAATGCGTACGAAATTGTCTAGTCTATTCAGACTTAACCTTAACTTCATACAGTAGATTGGTCAGTAATTTGTAGTCTTATTATGTTTTGACCAAACACCGCCACATAAGGCACTGTTTATACTGCTGAGAAACTTATCCCAGTGACATAGGAGATAGGACTGTAAGGCCGCATTAATTGATCGGTTGACTCGTTCAGCCGCATTACCCTGTGGAGAGTACGCAGCGCTAAATAAGTGCTGCACTCCGTAATCCCTAAGAAATGTTGTAAGCTTCTGGCTTTTAAACTGAGTGCCATTATCACTGACTATATACTGTGGCTCACCAAAGCAGCTAAATATATCATCCCTTAAAATAGAATTACATTCGAGTTAAATTTCTTTACAGGTTTTAAGAAAGAAAATTTACAAAACTGATCTAAATTGATAAAAAAAATCACCTCGGATATACCCTCCACAAACGCTGTTGAAATAGCAACATATGCTGACGATACCGCAGTCATCGCAACGAGCAGTAACATACTTGAAGCGTCAAACATAATTAAAGAGGAACTTAGACTTATTGAAGTTTGGCTTAAAAAGTGGAGAATAGTGGTGAATGCCCAGAAATCAGTACAGGTCACATTCTCGCTGAGACCTAGAAAGTGTCCGCCAGTATCGCTCAACCACGATTTCCGGGATCGCGTGCTACTCTACGACACATCAGCTGGTCCACGGAAACACACCATCACAGGCGGAGTACCTCAAGGATCAGTGATCGGGCCAACATTGTGGAATGTCATGTATGACACTGTCCTGCGATTGGATATGTCAACTGATACCCGTATAGTGGGATTCGCGGACGACATTGCCATCGTCACTGTGGCCAAGGATATCCAATGAGCGGAAGAAAACACCAATGCAGCTGTTCAGGATTCTGGAATGGATGGATGCAAACTCACTGTCCATAGCCGCACACAAAACCGAGGCCGTGCTCATAAGCAGCAGGAAAAAAGTGGAAACAGCCAGGATCGAAGTCGCCGGATGCTCTATAACATCAAAGCCTGCCATTAAATACCTTGGCGTCATGATGGATCATAGGCTAACATTTAAAGCCCACCTGCAGTATACCGCAGATAAAGCTGCGAAGGCCACGTCAGCTATAACTCGGCTTATGGCTAATGTCGGCGGCCCTATGCAACGGAGCAGATGGCTCATCTCGACGGTGGTAAGGTCCATCATTCTATGGGCACCAGCGATGTCATCCCCCACCTACAGCCGGGACTGCAGATCGTCGTACCGAACATGCCGCCCTGGTGCTGTCTGATATGGCCCCAGATATAGAGATCCGCCGCCAGTTAGAAGAGAGACTCTGACTAACTGGCAACCCAGATGGCGTGACTCAAACCATGGGAGCTGGACAAGGCGCCTTCTCCCCGACATTCGGCCATGGCTTAATCGCAAACATGGCCAGACTGACTTCTATTTGACACAGTTACTGACGGGACATGGATGCTTTAAATCCTACTTGCATAGGTTTAAACATGAGACAGATCCCTTTTGCACACACTGTGCGGGGAATATAGATGACGCAGAACACGTCCTGTTTGTCTGTCCTAGATATTCTGCTTAACGGGAAGAGCTAAGCCTAGGCATTGGGAGGCCATTTATAGTCAATGACTTCATGGATATCCTACTTATGCAATCCTTGCGTCGCGCTGAACGTCAGCGTAACCAAAACTTCAGTTCTAGGTAAACTCTAGACAAGGCATACGTGTCATCTCCCCCTCGTGAATACTTCAGCGTTGGTTCCGCGAGAGGGATACGGAGCATAGGGTAGGTTTTAGTGCGGTGCGGTGACCACTAACCAAGGTCGATACCAAGTCCCAGATTTCGGGTTTCAATGCTTTCCCCCCTTTAAAAAAAAAAAAAAAAAAAAAAAAAAACCATTTGTATGGCAGAGTCGCTTGCTGGTGAATTTGGAGAGATTGGATTCGCCGGCGTTTTCGAGGAAAAGTAGGAAGTAATTGATTCTACGAGTGCTTAATATACTCAACGGAACCCAATTATGACGACAGTTAGAAGTTTGGAACTGTTTGATTTGGGACAGCCAAATAAATGGGGCTCATATTTGGAGCGATTTAAACTGTTCCTGCTTGCCAATGATGTCAAAGACGAAGGTCGCAAAAAAGCATCTTTCCTCACATTGGTCGGAGCACCAGTCTACGATCTTTTGACATCATCGGCGTTTCCAAACCAGGTCAGTACATTACGGTTAGACCAAATTGAGAAGATTCTATCTGATCATCTTTGTCCACGTCCATCGGAAATCGCTGCATTTTATCATTTTCACAAACGTGATCAACATCCGGATGAGACCGTCGGAAACTATCTCGCAGCTTTGCGGGCTGTCAGTGGTAATTTTGGAGCAGCGTTGGACAGAATCTGCGTGATCGTTTTGTATGCGGCATACTGAATTGACAATGCAGAAAGTTTTGGAGAGAGCAACTACTAGTGAAGCTGCAGCAGCTCGTGCAAAGTCTATCAGACAGCCTAATGAGACTATCCACAGCATCAAATCACAGCGCCCTCAACAACCACATAAAGGAAAAGGACAACAATGTGCGGGTTGTGCCGGTCCACATCGCCGGCAGCAATGCCCTTATCGTGAAGCAATATGTCACGGCTGTAGCCGGAAGGGCCATATTAAGCGTGTCTGCCGGAATAATGAATCGTCGAACGATGTTCATCCAGTAAAGAGCAAAAATTCACGCGGAAAATCGGTAAACCTCATATCTAATCTGGTGAGCCTTAAGAAACGTATCACGGTACAGATTAATGGTAAATCGTGTACTTTTGAAGTGGATTCTGGATCTGACGTATGTAACTATGATGACGTTGCGCACTTATGATCGTATCTGGCCAACAACCAAGCCAAAGGTTTACAACTACGATCCGGGGTTTAGTGACTACCAACACAACCCAATCCAGATACTAGGAGTTTTTGATGTATCAATTCATTACAACGGTCGTAATATTGATAATCTAGCAGTCATCGTCACTAAAAGCGGTTGTAGCGACCTTCTGGGTTGCAACTGCTTCGACCCACTAGGCATCAGTATTAAGGGCATTCATTCAGTGGGCAGTGACTTACAAATCGCAAGCATTCTGGATAAGTTCGAACACTTGTTCTCAACAGAACTTGGATGTTACACTGGTCCGCCAGTCACCTTAAACATTGATGCAATAGTGCCACCAGTGCGATTACCTCCACGTCGAATTCCATATGGTCTCAAGGAACTAGTCGAGAAAGAGCTGGATCGCCTATGCAAACAAGGGACTCTTAACCCTGTTAAGTATTCAGATTGGGCTACTCCGATTGTACCAGTTATCAAAAAGGACTGTTCGGTTCGTATTTGCGGCGACTATAAATCAACTTTAAATAAAGTTATTAAGCCGCACTGCCACCAAATAACGGAAATTAACACGTTGCTGGCATACATCGAAGGAGGATCGATTTTCGTCAAAATTGATTTGGCTCAAGCTTATCAGCATCTATTAGTCGAGGAAAACTCGTCTTTGCTGCAAATAATCACTACACATAAGGGTGCATTCAAAGCTACTCGATTCCAATTTGGCATTGCATCTGGAGCAGGCATTTTTTAAAGCTGTATTGAGAATGTTGTATAGAATATTTCTAGAGTCTTACCATATTTTGATGACATTGTGGTAATGGGAAAACGGAAACGCAATTGGCAACAAGATTACAGCACCTAAGGATAAAAAGCAGTTCCAGGCTTTCTTAGGACTACTAAATTTTTATCACGCATTCTTGCCACATAAAGTAACAGTGGCAGAACCTTTACATTGTCTTTGGATAAAAATGCACCTTGGAAGTGGGACAAGCAGTGTGAGAAGTCTTATTTTACACTTAAGGAACTTATTGGGTCAGACAACGTACTAGTGCATTACGATGGATCATTGCCACTAGTAATAGCTTGTGATGCGTCACCATGTGGACTCGGTGCAGACTTAAGTCACAAAATGCCAAATAGGACGGAGAAACCCATCGCTTTTTACTCCCGTACCTTATCCAAAACTGAACGAAATTATGCTCAAATTGATCGAGAAGCCAGTTCCAAACATTATTTCAAATCAGATGTTACGTCGGTCTTTGTTCCTGTCAGCATATACATACATTCGAGCTGGTACACCGCTCCGGATCGAAAATGGGCAATGGGAATTTTCTTAGTCGTTGCCCACTGTCGGCAGCATCAGACCCTGTTAGCATCGATGATGTGCTTATGATCGAATTACCAGCAACGCCAATCGTAAGTGCTGAGTTGATTGCCTCTTAAGCATCGAAGAGGCGAAAGTATCGAACTGGGTGTTAATGGGATGGCCTGACATGAAATTGGAGCAATCAGATAATTCTCACCGATACTATTGTAGTTCCACCAAAATCCCGAAGATCAATTCTAGCTGCACTACATGCCGCTCTTCCAGGCATTGTAAAAATTAAGGCGTTAGCGCGTAGCCATGTTGGATGGCCAAATATTGACGCAGAGATTGAGCTCATTGTTAAAAAATGTATTCCATGCCAGCAGAATCGTAACGATCATTCAAAGTCACCAGTGCATCATTGGGAGTCAGGCAAGCGCCCGTGGTCCCGTCTACACATCGACTTCGCAGGACCTTTTCAAAGAAAAACCTTTCTTCTGGTCGTGGATTCCTACTCAAAATGGCTAGAGGTTGCTGTTGTTAGCTCCACTTCCACAGCTGCTACAATCAAAGTTCTCAGGCAACTTTTCGCTACTCATGATTTACCAGATCAGTTGGTGTCAGACAATGGCAGGGCATTTACATCCGAAGAGTTCAAGGCATTCCTAAAAAACAATCTAATTCAACACATTAGATCAGCGTCGTTTCACCTAGCAACAAACGGCCAAGCGATACAAACTACCAAAAACGACCTTAAAAAACTATCACCGTACAGTAATATGGATATGGATCTAAGTATTTTCAATTTCAAATGGAACATATATGTCTATTAAATTCGCCTCATAGCATATACTATCTCGCCCGCTCTTTGCCTACGGCAAATTCCGCCCTTATGGACCGCCCAGTAAAAGTCGTATATACATATAGTAATATATCCGCCTCTCCATCCACCCACATAACGTCACCCCCTTTTTATACCCTTGTAGAGGGTATTGTAAAATTGGTCAGATGTTTGTAACGCACAGAAGGAGACGTTTCCGACCCCATAAAGTATATATATTCTTGATCAGCATGAGAAGCTGAGTCGATATAGCCATGTCCGGCTGTACGTATGCGTTTTACTCAGGCATCTTAAGAGCTATCGGGATGAAATTTTTTTGGGGGCTTTTTATTACCCAGGAAAAATGAAAATTGTCAGGATCGGATCAATTTATCATATAGCTCTAGAACAAACATTTTTGCAAAAATTGGAGTATCCCCATGAAATTAACCAATATAATAGTATAAAATCTGAGATACCAAAATGAATCTGATCGGATAAATAGAACACAAGTTACAGTCAATATAAATCGGTTTAAGCGCTGCCGGCGCTGCTTGCTGCCTACTACGTCATCATCAAATCAACAGATCACATGCATACACACACAGACGCAACGCTACATGAACTGTATGTATATGAGTGCCGTGCTTTGCTTACGGAATGATGGAAGAAGAAGAAAAAATTGTACTAAAAAGAACAATAATTTTTTGTTTGTTTATTGATGAATTGAGTTGCAGGGAAAAAAAGGGTATATAAACTTCGGCATAGCCGAAGTTAGCTTCTTTGATATGTTTTATAACTTTAGATTTTTAGCTTTCACTTTTTATTTGCAACTGTTAAGCTAGATCCCAGGGGGTTTGTTAATTGAGATCTCTAGCCCGAGGCCCCTCTTTATATAGGACCTGTCCTGAAGACAGATTTGTTTTTAAATATGTTGCTAAAGCAAAGATGCTTGTCATCCTGCAAATTCAACATTCCCAATAACATTCCAAGTGGCAATTTGTAGCCGCTGCAAAGGTAATGCCAGGACTACAATTGACACAGTTGTCAACTAACTAGTAGGCTATGACCTGTCAGTCACTTAACGAATACTATCCGACACGGCCGTTCTGACCTTGACACGTCATCATGTAACATTTTTAATTTCAAATTTTCAAACTTAATTCATCGTCTATCTTAAGGAATTCCATCGTCTGTCTTAAACGGATAAACATCGTCTCTCCTATACGGATAACCATCGTCTCTCCTGGACGGATGACCATCGTTTCTCCTAGACGGATAACCATTCTGACATTCACTCGTCTTCGTGTAATTAACATTTGATAAAATATTGACCTCAACATTTCCTTCGTTTATTCTTAACGTAAACAATGAATTTAATTCAATATTTCACAAATGCATATTACAAAACTTAAATAATCTTTTGTCATATGAATTTTAAATTTCTTCTGACCAAAACATCAAACTTAATTCATAATTTCAATCATCGTCTCACTTGGACGGATCACTTTCAGTCTCCAATTGACTTTTTGACAAGCTTGAAGCTTCACTGTTAATATCAAACTCTTGGGGAACAATTCCCTCTGGAAGTTTTCTTATGTCTTCATGACAATATTTATATTGATGTTGATAACGACTTTAACTTATATATATTACCATCTAGAACTTCAACTACCAAAAAAGGTCCCTTAAATTTTGGCACTAATTTAGTTTGGTGTCTTTCCTCGTTTTTAAGAAGGACATTATTACCAACATTGTGTCTAATAACGGCAGCCTTTGATTTGTCATCTTTATCGTAAGAGGCTAAAGATTTCATGGTGCTACTGGCTTTAGCTCGCGTTTCAATGTCCAATGTCCAATGTGGGAACCAACCCAAGACCGTCGGAAACTATCTCGCAGCTTTGCGGGCTGTCAGTGGTAATTTTGGAGCAGCGTTGGACAGAATCTGCGTGATCGTTTTGTATGCGGCATACTGAATTGACAATGCAGAAAGTTTTGGAGAGAGCAACTACTAGTGAAGCTGCAGCAGCTCGTGCAAAGTCTATCAGACAGCCTAATGAGACTATCCACAGCATCAAATCACAGCGCCCTCAACAACCACATAAAGGAAAAGGACAACAATGTGCGGGTTGTGCCGGTCCACACCGCCGGCAGCAATGCCCTTATCGTGAAGCAATATGTCACGGCTGTAGCCGGAAGGGCCATATTAAGCGTGTCTGCCGGAATAATGAATCGTCGAACGATGTTCATCCAGTAAAGAGCAAAAATTCACGCGGAAAATCGGTAAACCTCATATCTAATCTGGTGAGCCTTAAGAAACGTTTCACGGTACAGATTAATGGTAAATCGTGTACTTTTGAAGTGGATTCTGGATCTGACGTATGTAACTATGATGACGTTGCGCACTTATGATCGTATCTGGCCAACAACCAAGCCAAAGGTTTACAACTACGATCCGGGGTTTAGTGACTACCAACACAACCCAATCCAGATACTAGGAGTTTTTGATGTATCAATTCATTACAACGGTCGTAATATTGATAATCTAGCAGTCATCGTCACTAAAAGCGGTTGTAGCGACCTTCTGGGTTGCAACTGCTTCGACCCACTAGGCATCAGTATTAAGGGCATTCATTCAGTGGGCAGTGACTTACAAATCGCAAGCATTCTGGATAAGTTCGAACACTTGTTCTCAACAGAACTTGGATGTTACACTGGTCCGCCAGTCACCTTAAACATTGATGCAATAGTGCCACCAGTGCGATTACCTCCACGTCGAATTCCATATGGTCTCAAGGAACTAGTCGAGAAAGAGCTGGATCGCCTATGCAAACAAGGGACTCTTAACCCTGTTAAGTATTCAGATTGGGCTACTCCGATTGTACCAGTTATCAAAAAGGACTGTTCGGTTCGTATTTGCGGCGACTATAAATCAACTTTAAATAAAGTTATTAAGCCGCACTGCCACCAAATAACGGAAATTAACACGTTGCTGGCATACATCGAAGGAGGATCGATTTTCGTCAAAATTGATTTGGCTCAAGCTTATCAGCATCTATTAGTCGAGGAAAACTCGTCTTTGCTGCAAATAATCACTACTAAGGGTGCATTCAAAGCTACTCGATTCCAATTTGGCATTGCATCTGGAGCAGGCATTTTTTAAAGCTGTATTGAGAATGTTGTATAGAATATTTCTAGAGTCTTACCATATTTTGATGACATTGTGGTAATGGGAAAAACGGAAACGCAATTGGCAACAAGATTACAGCACCTAAGGATAAAAAGCAGTTCCAGGCTTTCTTAGGACTACTAAATTTTTATCACGCATTCTTGCCACATAAAGTAACAGTGGCAGAACCTTTACATTGTCTTTGGATAAAAATGCACCTTGGAAGTGGGACAAGCAGTGTGAGAAGTCTTATTTTACACTTAAGGAACTTATTGGGTCAGACAACGTACTAGTGCATTACGATGGATCATTGCCACTAGTAATAGCTTGTGATGCGTCACCATGTGGACTCGGTGCAGACTTAAGTCACAAAATGCCAAATAGGACGGAGAAACCCATCGCTTTTTACTCCCGTACCTTATCCAAAGCTGAACGAAATTATGCTCAAATTGATCGAGAAGCCAGTTCCAAACATTATTTCAAATCAGATGCTACGTCGGTCTTTGTTCCTGTCAGCATATACATACATTCGAGCTGGTACACCGCTCCGGATCGAAAATGGGCAATGGGAATTTTCTTAGTCGTTGCCCACTGTCGGCAGCATCAGACCCTGTTAGCATCGATGATGTGCTTATGATCGAATTACCAGCAACGCCAATCGTAAGTGCTGAGTTGATTGCCTCTTAAGCATCGAAGAGGCGAAAGTATCGAACTGGGTGTTAATGGGATGGCCTGACATGAAATTGGAGCAATCAGATAATTCTCATCGATACTATTGTAGTTCCACCAAAATCCCGAAGATCAATTCTAGCTGCACTACATGCCGCTCTTCCAGGCATTGTAAAAATTAAGGCGTTAGCGCGTAGCCATGTTGGATGGCCAAATATTGACGCAGAGATTGAGCTCATTGTTAAAAAATGTATTCCATGCCAGCAGAATCGTAACGATCATTCAAAGTCACCAGTGCATCATTGGGAGTCAGGCAAGCGCCCGTGGTCCCGTCTACACATCGACTTCGCAGGACCTTTTCAAAGAAAAACCTTTCTTCTGGTCGTGGATTCCTACTCAAAATGGCTAGAGGTTGCTGTTGTTAGCTCCACTTCCACAGCTGCTACAATCAAAGTTCTCAGGCAACTTTTCGCTACTCATGATTTACCAGATCAGTTGGTGTCAGACAATGGCAGGGCATTTACATCCGAAGAGTTCAAGGCATTCCTAAAAAACAATCTAATTCAACACATTAGATCAGCGTCGTTTCACCTAGCAACAAACGGCCAAGCGGTACAAACTACCAAAAACGACCTTAAAAAACTATCACCGTACAGTAATATGGATATGGATCTAAGTATTTTCAATTTCAAATGGAACATATATGTCTATTAAATTCGCCTCATAGCATATACTATCTCGCCCGTTTTTTGCCTACGGCAAATTCCGCCCTTATGGACCGCCCAGTAAAAGTCGTATATACATATAGTAATATATCCGCCTCTCCATCCACCCACATAACGTCACCCCCTTTTTATACCCTTGTAGAGGGTATTGTAAAATTGGTCAGATGTTTGTAACGCACAGAAGGAGACGTTTCCGACCCCATAAAGTATATATATTCTTGATCAGCATGAGAAGCTGAGTCGATATAGCCATGTCCGGCTGTACGTATGCGTTTTACTCAGGCATCTTAAGAGCTATCGGGATGAAATTTTTTTGGGGGCTTTTTATTACCCAGGAAAAATGAAAATTGTCAGGATCGGATCAATTTATCATATAGCTCTAGAACAAACATTTTTGCAAAAATTGGAGTATCCCCATGAAATTAACCAATATAATAGTATAAAATCTGAGATACCAAAATGAATCTGATCGGATAAATAGAACACAAGTTACAGTCAATATAAATCGGTTTAAGCGCTGCCGGCGCTGCTTGCTGCCTACTACGTCATCATCAAATCAACAGATCACATGCATACACACACAGACGCAACGCTACATGAACTGTATGTATATGAGTGCCGTGCTTTGCTTACGGAATGATGGAAGAAGAAGAAAAAATTGTACTAAAAAGAACAATAATTTTTTGTTTGTTTATTGATGAATTGAGTTGCAGGGAAAAAAAGGGTATATAAACTTCGGCATAGCCGAAGTTAGCTTCTTTGATATGTTTTATAACTTTAGATTTTTAGCTTTCACTTTTTATTTGCAACTGTTAAGCTAGATCCCAGGGGGTTTGTTAATTGAGATCTCTAGCCCGAGGCCCCTCTTTATATAGGACCTGTCCTGAAGACAGATTTGTTTTTAAATATGTTGCTAAAGCAAAGATGCTTGTCATCCTGCAAATTCAACATTCCCAATAACATTCCAAGTGGCAATTTGTAGCCGCTGCAAACGTAATGCCAGGACTACAATTGACACAGTTGTCAACTAACTAGTAGGCTATGACCTGTCAGTCACTTAACGAATACTATCCGACACGGCCGTTCTGACCTTGACACGTCATCATGTAACATTTTTAATTTCAAATTTTCAAACTTAATTCATCGTCTATCTTAAGGAATTCCATCGTCTGTCTTAAACGGATAAACATCGTCTCTCCTATACGGATAACCATCGTCTCTCCTGGACGGATGACCATCGTTTCTCCTAGACGGATAACCATTCTGACATTCACTCGTCTTCGTGTAATTAACATTTGATAAAATATTGACCTCAACATTTCCTTCGTTTATTCTTAACGTAAACAATGAATTTAATTCAATATTTCACAAATGCATATTACAAAACTTAAATAATCTTTTGTCATATTAATTTTAAATTTCTTCTGACCAAAACATCAAACTTAATTCATAATTTCAATCATCGTCTCACTTGGACGGATCACTTTCAGTCTCCAATTGACTTTTTGACAAGCTTGAAGCTTCACTGTTAATATCAAACTCTTGGGGAACAATTCCCTCTGGAAGTTTTCTTATGTCTTCATGACAATATTTATATTGATGTTGATAACGACTTTAACTTATATATATTACCATCTAGAACTTCAACTACCAAAAAAGGTCCCTTAAATTTTGGCACTAATTTAGTTTGGTGTCTTTCCTCGTTTTTAAGAAGGACATTATTACCAACATTGTGTCTAATAAGGGCAGCCTTTGATTTGTCATCTTTATCGTAAGAGGCTAAAGATTTCATGGTGCTACTGGCTTTAGCTCGCGTTTCAATGTCCAATGTCCAATGTGGGAACCAACCCAAGAGGTCGAGCTTCTTTTCCTATTAACATATCTAAGGGACTTGCCTCAATTGCACGATTAGTTGTGCACTTTAGCGCTAACTGTGCTTCGCTTAGAGCTTCTTGCCAGGATCTCTGGCATACTCACTACGCGCTCAACTTGACCATTGGCACGACTTGCCTCAGTCGCAATTAAATGAAGTTTTATATTGTTTGAAAAACAAAATTCTGAAAACTGTGTGACTATGATCGACTATAATGCGCGTTGGTACACCAAATAGAGAAATTGAAGTCTTCATGGCCTTGATACAGCACTCTGTATTTTTTTTTGAGCGTGTGATATAGGTGTACGAATTTTGTAAAGCCATCAATTTGGACGATAATATATTCGTTTAAATCACTTTTGGCACTCAATTTGCCAGTAATATCCACGTGGACAGTGTGCCAGGGAATGCTGACGTTTGGGATAGGGTGTAGCTCTGCTTGAATTTTACCAGAATGTGACTTGGCCGTCCTACAGGTTATGCAATTGTTGACAAATTTACGGACATATTTATTCATTTCTCAAATCATATGTTTTGACTATATCGTCTGACAGCTCGTTGGAACTCAGCTTATTAACAATGTCAACAATATCTCGGTCCAGTTGCTGTTCGGCCAACAGCCAATTGCTTGATATTTCCGCTATGTTAACTCGCCTTTTAGGTATTTTATCCAAAACCAACGATGATGTCGGAGGAACTGGGTTTCTAGATAGAAAATCTAAGTGTGCCATACGTTACCCTTCTCTATATTGTATTGCGAAATTAAATGGTTGTAAATAGGACCACCAACGATGAACTCTAGGAGTTAGGTCTATTTTGGTGCGTGATACCTTCAATGAGTTGCAATCAGTGTAAACCACAAATTCTCTACCAAGCAAATAGTGACGGAAATGTTTGACGGATGCAATTACACCCAAAGTTTCGAGCTCATACGAGTGGTATCTAGATTCAGCGGTGGAAGTTGTTTTGCCGAAATATTCTACAACGTGAAGTTGATTGTTGATACGATATAAAAGCAAATCCGATCGAGCTAGCATCAGTGTGCAATTCTATAGGGCGTTGTATTACTAGAACCGGCTCTTAGGTAAGGATGGTTCCAGGATTCCAAATGAAACTGTCTTTTCCTGGCGTTAGAGCGTATAATGGTTTTATTATTTGGGAGAATAGAATAGAAATGACTATCTTCCTAATTGTTTCCAAATGTTCATTTCAACTAGCAAGTAGCAAGTTTCATAGCTTGAGAGAATTGTGGGATAAATTTTCAAAAATACGACGACAAAGCGTTTAACACGGCTCGCTGAAAAACGTTCTTGAGGCCAAATGGCATTGTTAAATACTCGTACTGCTCCTCAGGTGTTACAAACGCGGTTTACTAGCCATATCCAAACATGTAAAATATTTTACAACCCTAAGTCTAGCAATTTGATCACAAATAAAGAAAAACGCGGTTTACTAGCCATATCCAAACATGTAAAATATTTTAAAACCCTAAGTCTAGCAATTTGATCACAAATAAAGAGAAACGCAACTCACGATTAACAACGCACAAGCTGTCTGATCCGTTTTTTTAATTAACAGCATTGGACTATCATAGGGAGGACAATTAGGTCGAATGATATTACAACTTAGCAATTAATTTATACGTTCGCGTACAATTACATTTTCATTTGGACTCAATCGATATGGACGCCTCTGCACCGTTTTGTTAGGGTCAATCAACTTAATGGTCATTTCCCCTGAGTTAACTCTCTTGCTTTAAATATTTGTAAAGCAATTTAATCACATTCTCTATCATTATCGAGTAATTCAGAGTAGATGGCTCAGACACTACTTATATCCTTTACTAAGGATTTCTCTACGAATAGTAAGATATTTGAACTATATAACATGAAATAATACTTCTAAAGTGTTTGGGTTAATCAAACTTTACATAATTTTTGATGTGCACTGTATGTATAGCGTCGCCGGTACCCCGTCTTATAATATGATTGTTGTACAGTTTGCCATCAAATTTAACGACAACACTGCTTTGGATAAGGGAGCCCTCAGCTCCGGAGTCGAAACAAATTGGAAAGGTCTCACCTCGGTGTGTCATAGCTCCCAGAGGCTCAGACACAGAGCACTGATTAATCTTCTTTACGGGAACTCCTCCAGGTTTCGGTTCTGCACATCCCACATACTATGCAACTGATCCTTAGACAGTACAGGAGTCGGCACTTATCCCACTTCTTTTTTTTATAATATTCACTTTAGACTTTTAACTTTCACTTTTTATTTGCAACTGTTAAGCTAGTTCCCAGGGGGTTTGTTAATTGAGCCCTCTAGCCCGAGGCCCCCCTTTATATAGGACCTGACCTGAAGACAGATTTGTTTTTAAATATGTTGCTAAAGCAAAGATGCTTGTCATCCTGCAAATTCAACATTCCCAGCAACATTCCAAATGTCAATCTGTAGCCGCTGCAAAGGTAATGCAAGGGCTACAATTGACACACCTGTATACTTTATGGGGCCCGAAATGCTTTCTCCTGCCTTTTACATACATTTTGGCGACTTTAATATACCATTTCACCCTATGGGTGCATGGTATAATAATTTGGGTAGCTTAAGTCGAGTTTCCTGGGTGCTGAATCATTTTTCGTGTCGGTAGCAAATTTAAGCGTCGAATTGTATAGCAAATAATAGTCTTTAAGAAAATCGAGTTTGCTTAAATTGCGGCGGACTGGGGCGTGGCAAAATTTTAATGTAAATTAATGTCTGCGCGCTTACTAAAGGATTATTCGTACCAAATTTGATGTCTCTACCTATTATAGTCTTTAAGAAAATTGGTTATGTTTAAATTGCAGGGGCTAAGGGGGACGTGATAAAATTATTAATGTGAGTTGAGTGGGTTTACTCAACTAAGTTTATTGATAATATAAAGTATATTTTCAAAGTTCGAATTTCAATTGGTTCTATTTATCTACAATTGCTAATTCAAAACACAAGTTTATACTTTTTGGAAAGGTTATTTAATTAAAGATAATTATCTTTCTTTTGGTATCAAAATACCGATTTGTTTCATATCAGAAAAACTTAAAAAGTTGATTTAAATGAAACCATGTCAATAACACAAAAAAATAGTGTGACCTATTAATTGGTACGGCAACTTTATTTAAAAACCAAAGGGGCGGGGCTAACTTCGACTGCGTTAAAGTTTGTATACCCTTGCAACTGTTTTGGTACTCTCTCCTTACCGTCAGCAATCAAAGTGGAAAAACGTTTTATCTAAAAAGGCTAATCAAAACTGGGTTTCAGCCGGCTTCAGGTTGGCGAAAGAATTACTATTACAATCTTAGCATAGAAAATAACGAAGATATGGATCAAAGTCACTGTTTTCCACCGATCGTTCCTATGGTAGCTATATGATATAGTCACACAATCTTTATCAAATTCGGCAGTCATTAACAGATATTTTTAACTATCAAATGTTTAATTTGAAAGCAATAGCATTAAAAGTAACGAAGTTATTGACAAAAGTCACTGTTTTCGACCGATCGTTCCTATGGGAGGTATATGACATAGTTACCCGATCTTGATCAAATTTGGCAAAGTCGTTCATAGGTGTAATAAACTCACCAAAATTGAATTTCAGGACAATAGCTCAGAAAATAACGATGGTATTGAGAAAAGTCACTGTTCGTGACTTTGCCGTTTGTATGGGTGCTATACGATATAGTGGTCCGATCCGGCTGAATCCGAGATATACAAACTGTGCAGTATATACAAGCCTACGTGCCAAATTTCAGATCTGTAGCTCTTACGGTTTATGAGGAGTTCGCGTCGATCCAGACGGACGGTCATGGTTATTTGCACTCGTCTCGTCGTGCTTCCTTCTATGCCTTGCACACTTCTGACCAAAATTAATATACCTTTTTTGCAATAGTATAATAAACGGTTCACTACAGAAAGTGGGTTAAATTTGGCAGTAACTATTGCCAATTAAATAAAATATTTGATCATTTGAGTTCAGGTTAAACACTGTTAAACCCGCCATTCATTGCCCTGGTGGCTAGGTATCTAATAGATGCTTACGCTCTTATTGGCGTTTAGTTCATCTTCGGCCCTTTTGTTTGCCAGTACGGTCTTGGAATGAATGGGTGTAGGCCGCATGACCTTGCCTTGATTGCAACTTAGCTATCCACAAAGAGCATTTTTTATAAAATGGCTTTTATTGGCAAAAGTCACAGTTTTCGACCGATCGTTCCAATGGGAGCTATCTGATATAGTCACCCGATCTTGATCAAATTCAGCAGAGTCATTAATAGTTATGTTAAACCGAGAAATATATATTTTATGACAATTGCGTAAAAAGTAACGAAGTTATTAACAAATGTTACAGTCTACATCCACTTCCAGAATGTCACATCTAAAATTTACTTCTGACAATGCATTTTAACACCAGGGGTGGAGCATGACGTCGCTCACCCAGGGCTGAATCGGTATATTTATAAACTGTCGGTTGACAGCTCAGCCAATCCTGCACTCGGATCGTCCTCGATTCGAGTATCTTCGTCGTCAGATACATCCAATTCAGGAATATTTGAACACTAGGGTTTCATCTTATCCGAGGAGTATACAGAACAGTATTTAATCTTTGTAATCTGTATGCCGGGTATATCTTTGATTACGTATCGATCGTTGCCAAGGACCTTGACCACTTGATAATGACCTCGGTATCGTGATTCCAGTTTACGTGATTCGCCTGCCGCGGCTGGTTCGTTCTCGACTACTACAAGATTACCTGTGGAATAAACAAAGGGGTTAGCGTGTTTGGAATCAAATCGTGGAATACGGCTTATTGTGACGGTTTCGCTGGAATACGCCTTATTGTGACGGTTTCGTAGGAATACGGCTTATTCAGGTCTGCGTGTATCGCTGCAGTAAGGTTGTTCCGTACGTCATCAGTAGCGTTGAAATTAAATACGAGATCAATCCTCAAATAATTTTGACGTAAAAGCTGTTCCGCGGTCTGTTACAATGATATTTGGCAAGCTGAAGTAACTAGAAATATCGTTTAGCGTTGATAGAACTGGTACGGTTTTCGCGCTTTTAACCGCTTTTACGATTAGAAATTTACTGAATAGATCAGATATAGTCAGTATATAAGTGTTTCCTCGCTTGCTTCGAATAAAAGGACCTAAATGATCCGCGTGAAGTCGACGAAATAGGACTAGTTCAGTATCGTTGTAATGTATGCAACCTTCAGGCTTTCCCCCTTTTGACTTATAGTAGCAGCATTGGATGCATGTAGAGATGTACTTCTACGTACTTCTTCATCTTTGGAAACCAAAATCGTTTTTGAATTCTCTCAATGGTTTTGTCAAGACCGAAGTGTCCGACATCATCATGGCAACTTTTAACAACACGCCATCTAACTGCCTTTGGTACAACAAACACAATAGTGTTTTCTCTTTTTCAATAAAGGCGATGATTTTCGATGATATAATCAGTACGTAGTTGCTTCAGTCGATCGCTGTGACGTTTTCCCTTCAGTACTGCGATTATTTCGGCGTGTTTTATCCTGTAGTTGCATTGTTAACAACCAGTCGTCGATGTCCGAAATTATGGTCTGAACAACTTCGTCTAGAGATGCTTCCGAGGGTAAATCTGGAGCTCGGCTCAACGCATCTACATGAGCCATTTTCGATATTGAGGATTTACCTAACTCGTCGGTATTCTGCGCGAAACAAGCAGCATTACCTATCAAGACTTTATCCAATTCCTCGCTTTCGTTCCCTGTTCGATTTTGAGTCGTTTCTATTTGGAGTATGATTTCAATAAAACATTTATTTCCGTGAGTAATTAATTTATTGCCATCCCGGCAAAGAATATCCTTACCCAATAAAACGTTTTCAGTTATTATTATTAGAGTACGATCGATGTTGGTTTCATTTCCGTTGACTGAAATAAATATACAGATATCTGAGTTGATGTTTTAGTTCATTATTGTTAAAGTCGTGATTAGTACGATTACAATGAGTACATCGAGGCTTACGCTGCTCATCAGGACAATCTGAGGAATAATGTCCCAATTTTCGACAATTAAAGCATTTGATTGACGGCTTCTTGTTTTCTTTAAGTGTCCGCTTGATTACGGATTGACTTGGCTTATTACCATTGAACTCACGTTTATTGTGGACGCTATGTGGATTATATTTGATTTCGTTATGAGCCGCATAGGCATGTATATCTCGTAAAAGTTCGTTACATGAGGTATAATGGATACCTTTCTCTTAAGATCGTAATCGTTGATGCCGTTTATAATATGTATTACAATTGCTGAATCAGATAACTCACCCTTTTTACCAATATTTCACCCGATGCATCCACCCAGTAACGAGCTGCACCTTGCATCTTTTGTTGAACTGCAAAAATTACCTTTCTGTCGTCCCAGTTATATGCGTTATTCAGAGTTTCCACACGTTTAACAAACTGATGCGAATTTAATGATTTTACGGACGATGGATTAAATTCAGGAACAAGAGCTATAATTTCGTTCATGTTTCCAAAAAAATGATTAAAATTATTATATTTTTTTTCGCAGTTGACTTCGTGTTGTTGTTGTCGTTTGGCTGCGAAATTCTGTGAACTTTCCGAATACTGACCTACATTTACATTTCACCCACTTTTGCTTACGTAATTCCGTGACGTTGGAACATAATTATCTTGCTGTGATGTAACAACGTTATTGTAGTGCTGAATCTGAGCAATGTTACCATTTCGATGAGTCGGAGGCGTGTTGGTGAGGCGTAACCATATAGCCGTGTTGCGATGTAACAATGTAATTGGGTTGCTGAGACGTAGCAAAGTAAGCGTGCTGCTGAGACGTAGCTGCATAACCGAATTGTTGCGAAGTATAGACATGATCGTACTGCTGAGACGTAGCATTACCGTAATGCTGAGACGTAGCAGTGTTACCGAGTTGCTGAAACGTAGCAACATTACCGTACTGCTGAGACGTAGCAGTGTTTTCGTTTGGCAAATACGTTACGTTTGTTCGTTCGTTTGTCACAAGCACGTTTCTTTCTTCAGAAACTTCTTGTAAGTTTACGTCACTAAACTCAATTGGTGACGAAATCATTGCAGGTTGAAAGGAACGCTCCTGCAATACTCTAATTCAAGGGTGGCCACAGAAATTTCAGTTGGGAGCCAGAGCATTAGCGGCAGAGGCTGGGCAGAGAAAAAGGTCATTTTTTGGTCGAACTTGTAGGCAGAGAGACGGACAAGTACCGAATTTTACGGAGAGGGGGAAAAAGGTCGCGATCTCGAGAACACGACAAAAACAACCCTTATTTTCTTATCCGTCCCTCTCTCCCTCTACCTACAAGCTGCGAGCTCGAGATCGCGACCTTTTTCCCCCTCTCCGTAAAATTCGGTACTTGTCCGTCTCTCTGCCTACAAGCTGCGAGCTCGAGATCGCGACCCTTTTCCCCCTCTCCGTAAAATTCGGTACTTGTCCGTCTCTCTGCCTACAATCTGCGAGCTCGAGATCGCGACCTTTTTCCCCCTCTCCGTAAAATTCGGTACTTGTCCGTCTCTCTGCCTACAAGTTCGACCAAAAAATGACCTTTTTCTCTGCCCAGCCTCTGCCGGTAAAGAGCCACGGGAGCCAAAAGAGCCACTACGTGGCCATCCTTGCTCTAATTGATTTTCCGCACTTGCGTATTCGTCGTCACTACAGATCATGGTTCATTTTTTCTGTAATTGTTCTCGATTTCCTGACATTGACAATCCAGCTTGTCTACATTTTTGTTGCAAAGCTTCCTTTGACACGTACTTTTTCTGCGGCATTTTTGTTGTCTCTTTGACACTCGTATATTCGTTGATTTTCGTTTTGTTTATTCGTCTTTCGCTTACACAAGTTCGCTCATGCACACAACACACACTATCACACTTTGTGCGTTTCTCATGCCACGCTATTATAGCGCGGGAAAATTGCGCGTTACCTTTTTGCACATACTTCTACTTATTTTCAGTTCCTCTTTGCACACTATTCCACTTTCTGAAATTCTTAAAGTTCTTCTTTGTTCACTATCCCACTTTCTAAAATTGTTACAGTCTACATCCACTTCCAGAATGTCACATCTAAAATTTACTTCTGACAATGTCAATTCTAAATATTTATGTACACATTACCTAGAAGAAGGCTATAGACTAAGAAACTGTCAGGATGGCTTCGGCGGGGAGTGCGCCTTGTGGGAACAATAGAAATGCGAGACTCGGACTTTTCGGTGGATAATTAATATTAGTTTATTAATCTAATGAGACTTAATAATATAAAGACGCTAGCAATGCGATGTCGTTGGATTCGTCGTGATGGCCGTTCGTCGTGTAGAGATAAGATACAGCCGACACACAAACCATCGGAGTTACGGTCAAAGCATACGATATATGCTGGACCGGTCGAACTCAAGCGAAGCATACGATATACGATCAAACTCAAGTATGGTCGATCGAACCTCAAGCAACCGCTGACAAAATTTCGTCCAAGCGGGAAGATACGTGGTAGGCGTAACACATGAAATCGGCTACGCGAGCTCAAATGAAACGAGGCTAGATGGCATTGGCCTGATATTGAAACGCAAGAGCCAAAGTGAGAGAAACGATAAGAGAAGGCATGCACTAGGCTGGCGTACGTGTGTCTTATAAAGCAATGCATGAGAGAGCACACATGATACATGCACACTATGCGTGTAGAGCAGGGTGAGGCACAAAGAGAACCAACGAAAACTGTCGATGTATGCGTGCGCTTGCTTGTGTGCGTAACCTGCTTTACACTGCGCAAATCGAATGTGAAGAAACGAATAAAAAACAGAGAGCCGGGGATAACTTCGACCGCGTCGAAGTTTGTATACCCTTGCAACAGTTTTGGTAATTCTTTCCTTACCCATAGCCACCAAAGTGTAAAAACGTTTTATCCAAAAAGTCTAATTTTTGCGAAGGAAAGGCTTTCAATCTTAGCTAGGATATAACGAACTTTTTGATGAAAGTCACTGTTTTCCACCGATCGTTTCTATGGGAGCTATATGATATAGTTACACGATCTTTACAGCCATTAACAGGTATATTTAACTATCAAATGTTTAATTTGAAAGCAATCGCATTAAAAGTAACGAAGTTATTGACAAAAGTCACTGTTTTCAACCGATCGTTCCTACGGCGGGTATATGATATAGTTACCCGATCTTGATCAAATTTGGCACAGTTGTTTATGGGTGCAATATTAAATTTCATGACAATAGCGAAGTTATTCAGAAAAGTCACTGTTCGTGACTTTGACGTTTGTATGGGAGCTATATGATATAGTGGTCCGATCCGGCTGAATCTGGGATATAGCCCTGCAGTATATACAAGCCTACATGCAAAATTTCAGCTCTGTAGCTTTAACGGTCTAGGAGGAGTTCGCATCGATCCAGACGGACGGACATGGCTATTTGAACTCGTCTCGTCGTGCTGATCAAGAATATATATACTTTATATGGTCGGAGATGCTTCCTTCTATGCGTTGCAAGGGTATAATGAATGCATATTTTGTATCGGCCATTAGGCATATTTTTCATACTATATATGTATGTATATGTGTGCACATGTAAGAAAATGAAGCATTAATTTTTCTGCGTGTAGCTACGTAACAAAGCGACATAGTACCGCTTTCATCAAAAGTCTGTGCGACACTATTTACGGTCTCAACTTGTACTTCGTGCGCACATCGGCATGCACACAGTCGGCCGCACGAGCGATTGCCGAGCAAAAGTGCCCGCATGGGCTATGGGTGCCTCACTCTGGTGTAGAACCGCAAGAGAGGGCGACGGCGGCCAATGCAAATGTTCTCTGCCTGCGCTACGCATGCGAAACTCGAAAGCACGTAGATCAGGGCCCGGCACTCATATCCCCCTGAGGAACACGTTCGGCACCTCGTATGCGTGTAACCGAACGGCGGTCGAAGTCCTCAAACAGAGCTTGAGGGTGGATTTAGTTTTCTACAGCATTTCGACGCAGGCAGATCTATGTCGCTTTGTTAAAAAAACACACATGAAAAAATTGATCGCTACTTTGTTTTTTCTATCTTTTTCTTGCATCAGATTATCGTCTGCGCTCGTTTTTTTGATTTGTGATAGAATTTGATGAATTTTAATTTTTTGCAGTGTAAAGCAACATACGCACACAAGCAAGTGCACACATACAACTACATTTTTTTAGCGCTCGCTTTGTACCGGGCCCTGACGTAGATCGTGAAAAGCCGAAACCCGACGAGCAAAAGAGAGCAAAAGTGATGGCCGAGCAAGCCCATGAGACGGGTGCGGGGAGTATGTTGGTGCTGAACGAAGTAAAGTGACGGCTATGTTTGCTAATCGGGGGGTAGGGGGGAAAGAACAAATACGATAACGAAAACGGCTTGTTGGTATGTGAGGGGAATATACAAGTCGAAGAAATTGAAAGACGCCAATATCCAGTCGATTTGTTCACAATAAGAAAGCCCATGTATGGGGCTAAGTATGCGTGATGAGATTAATGTTTGTAAAATAGTAATACATAATTATAATAAACATGAAAAATAGTCAAACCAAGTAAGATAAAATATAGATTAAGCTAATTATAGTCGAATAAAGCTAGTGTGATGAGTGGATCGGGGGGAGCGACGGGCGACGGCAGCACCGGCAGAGGAATGAAAGCAGCAAGATGATGCGTTAGAAAACGGGCGACCAATGGGAAGGCGTCGCCAATGAGAGAAGGCGAAGAAAGCCGGCAGAGCGATCGAGGCGCTATACCGGCAAGGGAGAAAGACAAGGAACAAGTGGGCGTACAGCACCCCAAAGAAAGTGGACACAGCTGCGCCAAGGAGTTGCGGGACTTTCACCACGCTTAGCAACAAGTAGATGCGTAGGTGAAAATAGAAGGCCGATGGAAAAGTACCAGCTGTATATACCAGAGGAGCTGCCTATATAAAGGCGGCACAAATCAAGAAGGGCATCAAGTCAACAAGTCGTGATCAACCAAAGAGTTTTAAGGCCTTACAAGTAACCTTAAACACTCTAGCAAGTAACAACTAGTCCAGTGAAAGGAAGCAAGGAGAAATACCATAATTAAGGAGGCCTTACGAGTAACCTCTCAAATTATCAGACAACCAAAGAGTCCTTAGAATAAGACAGAACACCGTGCCCAAGCGATAATAAAATAAGAAGTCAAGCGGCTCCATAACGATTCACGGCACATTGGAAGGCACGACGATATATCCTACTGCCGAAATTCCAGGATCTATATATCCTGACGAATACCAATCGCTGAGACAATCCCACTGTATAGCAAACGGCCACGGGATTTGCCCCAGAGGCAACGAGCACGCAAAGACCATCTTATGAACACAGCTGACGGTACTGAGGTGCAGACTACATCCCTAGAAGATCAGGATACGCCAGCAAACGTGAAGTCTATTCTAAGGCAAATCAGCGTTCCAGAGTTATTCTGAAGAGGGAGATGCAGGTCAAAGTATCTGCACTGCGAGTCTGAAGTAGATGTCAGTGGAGACGTAAGGAACGAATAGAGGATTTGGGTCTAGTAACAAGGAATCTCATCAACTCACCAAAGCTGCCCAAGTTCGAAACTCCCTTAGGGAAACCGTCATCACTAACCAAGCCCAAAAATAACATAAATAAATACACATATTAAATAACTAGAAAGACAAAACGAGTTTTCTAATTTCACCAGGGCACAAAATAAATTTGTTGCGCCGAACCTAGCCCAAGAGATATTTTGAATATCCCGAAGGACGAAAAAGGATCGATACAACTGTCGGTTGACACAAAGTCACTGTTTTCGAATTACGAATTATGAGCTATATGATATAGTCACCTGATCTTCATTAAATTTGGCACAGTGATTTATAGGTCTAAATAACTCACCGAATTTCACGGCAATAACTCAGAAAATAAATAAGTTATTGAAGTTATTGCCGTTTGTATGGGAGCTATATAATATAGTGGTCCGATCCGGCTAAATCCGAGATATATAAACTGTGCAGTATATACAAGCCTACATGCAAAATTTCAGCTCTGTAGCTCTTACGGTCTAAGAGGAGTTTGCGATGATCCAGACGGGCGGACGGACTATACTTTATACGTTGCATACTTCTGACCAAAAATAATATACCCTTTTTGTAAGGGTATAATAATAATGTAGTAACTAAAATTAAGAAATTGTTCAATTACGATAAAAATAAAATAATGTTCTCTTTGTATATTGATTAATTGAGTTGCATAATATTATTGCCAAGGACTTCAAGGATATACATACATATACATATAAAGTTCGGCATAGCCGAAGTGAACTTCTTTAATATTTAATTTTTGTAAATCGCATTTTAGTTTACGTTCTAAACTTTAGAAGCTTTAACATTTACAATGTAAAATGAAGTAAGTAAGTCGTCTCGCCGACTTAGGTATACCATACACCAGTAAAGCAAATATTTTAAATTTATTAAACAAATGCATTTTCACATGCTTTTTATTACAAGCATATCTTAGTATCTCGCTCACTCAAGCATACGAGCACCGGCCTTATGGAAAACGTTTATATGCATAACTTGGCTATTTTGATCAAATTAGGTATTTTACTGGGTAATAGTATCAAATTTAAGTGTGCCAAAATTGATTCCACAAGTTAGAAAATTACGGGAAATAATCGAGTTTTTCAAATTTCGGGGTCGGAAAGGGGCGTGGCAAAATCTTTATACATACTGAATGTTGGCATTTACTAAGCAAATATACATACCAAATATGGTGTCTATAGCTGCAACAGTTTTTGAGATAAACATTTTTTGAATTGCGGGGGCGGAAAGGGGCGTAGCAAAAATTTGAAATAAACTTGATCACTACATACTACATGAGCCTATGTACATACCAAATTTGGTGGCTCTATCTCTTATAGTCTCCGAGATCTAGGCGTTCATACGGACGGACAGTCGGACATGGCTAGATCGACTCGGCTGTTGATACTGATCAAGAATATATATACTTTATGGGGTCGGAAAAGCTTCCTTCTGCCTGTTACATACATTTTGGCGACTTTTCACCCTATGGGTGTATGGTATAAAAAGCATTGGCTCAAAACCAAAAACATAACCATTATTGCTTATGCTAGGCACTTTAACCTACATCAATTAAGAAATTGTAACTAACTTGTTACGCCCGGCAAACTTACCTCCTTGAATTTTTGACATAGCAGAGTTTTTGTCCTGTGTTATGGGTGGCGTAGGCTTATGCAATTGGCCTGTTGCTCTGTACATGGCCATTACCCAAAGACTACATTCGTTTTCATCATCACAGGCAAATGAAATGCTATCTCCCTCGCGCACGGCGTTGAAGAAAAACCGTCCACCGTTTAGGTCAATGCCGAACATTAGATTAGCTAAACAATGTACATCAAATTAAATTTTTTTGTCGCAAATATACATAGGTTAGAGATTGTTACCGCTTGCCGCCTCAATATAGTCTACTGTATACCCATCTAGTTGCATCATCTCAGACGGCTCGGATTTTTTCTCCTTGTAACTGCACATTGCAAACGTATATTGGGAAACTTGAACGAGGACAAAATATCGCCGTTTCCATTTTTTCCACACCGATTTTCCAATAGCATATAAATGACTAAAGCAGTCGTTGTAGTTGGATTATATTTTTTAATTTGATTGCGTAACTTTACTTACCCACAATGCTTCATATTTAACGGTTTGTCGAGTCGGCATCCTATCTTGATTCTTAAATCTTGATCGGGTAGATTTTTAGGCACTATCATGCGATGCCACTCCGGCGACTAGCAAAACAAAAAGGTACAGATATTTATTTAAACTAATCTAACAGTAATTTAGTTGAAACCTACTTTGGACGATAGTGGTGTAGGCTTTATTGTGACTTTTCCTAATTCTTTATCCTCAAGCGCAAGCATTCCCGGATTTTCGGTATATAATTTAACCTTTACCACAGGTAAAGGATGGGTGGTGGAGAAGTCTCCTTGGGTATCCCACCTACGTTACATTAGGCATTAAATCACAACGCAGCAGCGACATTGATAAAAATTTCTTACATTGGCTTTGAAGCTTCGGCTTGATCTGTCTGCAGTTTCTCACCGTTTTCAACTTCCATTGTGCAATAGACAATTCGATTTGGCGCTAAAGACTTAAGCCCTTTAACTTCCATAACAATAACTTCCAGCTGAAATGTAAGGACAACGTCCAATTTTGTTAATTGTGTTGTGCCATCTTCGGAATCGCCTTCTAACTTGGAGAGAGAACCGTGGGAACGCAATATCATTTTTCTAGAAGTGGATTATTTGAATTAAAACGATTTTTACTTTACGATGTAGACTAGACTTACAGAAAAGACGGCGTGCTGTGATAACAAAAAGCAACCGAATTGGAATAAAATGAGAGATCAGTAGGTAAAGCTGTACAAATCTTAAATGGAACGAGATTACACATACCTATGGTTATATCGCTTTAGCTTCTGCAGCCCATATTTACTATCCATATTGCCCTTGGAAACTGGCAGCGATTCTAAATTTGCCATCAATAGATTAATCGATGACTTTAGCTCCTCAATGTATAATGATTCCATCTCTTTCAGAACAAATTTCGGCATAAGTTTACGATTTTTCTCCATTTCACCAACACGCTGCATTCTCCCATCCAATTCGCGTCGAATAGCCGCTGCCTGCTCATCCGCTGAATCAAGCTGCAAAAAATCAATGAATGAAATGATAACTGGTAACATACTGTAAGAAAAGAACCATACCATTAATGCGTTAAATAGAATTTGATGTTCAAATTTTTTAACTGATAGTATTTGCTGAAACATATCATACAATTGCTCCTTGGAAAGAATTAATTCGCTGTTGAGTGACTGTTGCATCCGCGACGGTCGCTTTGAATCCTCCTCACCACTTCCCTTTAGTATAATGTCAAATTTTGCCATCCAAGACGTTAATACTGTTTCCTTACTAAGGCCATCAATCTCTGGTAAAGACCTTTGCGAAGCGATATAATAATTATCTTAAGTACATAACAAACGATTCCAATCTTACCTGACACGCTTCTCAATATTATTTCGAAATACCTCGCGAAAATCGTGTTGAGAGCATGCACCAGATTGAACCATTTTTAAGACACGTTCGGACTTCAAAAATACATCGTGATAACTTTGTACAGCATTTTGAAAGGCTTCGTCTGCCATTATTTGCGTTTCTCCCTTTAAAAATGCCTACAATACAAAAATTTATGATTTGTACACAATATGATATTATTTTTCATCGTATTATTATAGTTCTTAATTAGCATTATTAATTATTTCATAACACTGCTCTTTGCTCGTTTAAAATATATAATAACAAAGTCAAATGAAAACGCCCCACCCACCCTTAGGCGAGAATCGGTTTAAATTTCTTGCCGAGCATCAAGACACCCAGAATGGTGCCTCCGTAGAAAACGCTAAATCGGCTAAGCCACCGCCGTTCCGTTCCGTTAACATCAGCTTTTATTCCAACCCACTTAAAAGTGGTGCCGTTTTGCAAGGGTATAAAAAACGATGTTCTTTGCGATTTAATTTTGGGTCTTAAGTGAATGGATTCAGAGAAAAGCACTGGAGAGAACATTTTAACTAAAATTAAAAATGCTTTCTTAAAATGAAATATTGAAAATACTGACAAGGCCATACTTGTAACATTATAAAAGCATTAGAAAACAACATCAAGCTTAACTGCAGCAGTCATCTTTTAAATAATTGTTTAGATCAATCATTTACAGAAAAAACGAATCTAGACGAAACAGTAACGAAATGCAAAAAAATTGTTAGATACTTCAAAAAAACCAAAAATGTTAGTTGAATTGCTGGAAACCTTGGAAAAATTTTTTTAAGAACTTCTTACTTGCAGCTCGGCTTTAATTTGTTGTGTGCTGCCTTTAATTGCAAAAATTTGTGTGCTATGCGAGCCCAATATATACTATTGAATTATTGCAAGATTTAAGCAAACCAACACAAAAAACAAAAGTTTTATATTTCCAAAGAAAGTGATACAACACAACATATTTCTAGTCCATATACATCAAGCACAGAAAGCTCCACTTTATCAGAGCCAAGCTTAAGACCTGTATCAAAACCCGATTTTTTTTCCAACATTAGTTGCTGCACCATATAATAACAAATTTAGAGAATCTCCAGTAGAAGAAATATAACAATATTACAAAGAAAGGTTTATTTTAAGTCAAGATTTCGATGTATTGCAGTGGTGGGGAGTAAATTAAAATAGTTACCCTCTTCTGTCAAATGTGAAATTAAATTTTTTTTCAATACATTTCAAAAGCGGAATACATTGGGACCAACATCTATTGACAGTTTAGTATTTTTACACTGAAGACATATAAAATATGTAATGCCTTTGTTGTAAACATTATGTAACGTAATGATATTTGAAATATATGATGTGCATATGTGCATATTCAAAAATAAATATGTATGCATGTATGAAGCCAATGCAAAAATGAAGTAAGTAAGTCGTTTCGCCGACTTAGGTATACCATACACCAGTAAAACAAATATTTCAAATTTGTAATAACAAATGCATTTGCCTATTTTAAAAAAGTTCTGTTCACATGCTTTTTACAAGCATATCTTAGTATCTCGCTCACTCATGCAAATGAGCAGCCTAGCGCCCTCACCCGCCATCGGGCAACTCCGGCCTTATGGAAAAACGATTATATGCATAACTTGGCTATTTTTAGTCCGATTTTTATCAAATTTGGTATTTTGCTGGGTATTAGTATCAAATTTAAGTGTACCAAATTTGATTCTACAAGGTAAAAAATGACGGGAGATAATCGATTTTTTCAAATTTCGGGGGCGGAAAGGGGCGTTGTAAATCTTTATACATACAAAATCTGCGCGCTTACTAAACAAATATACACTATGGTGTCACTAGATAAAATGGTCTTTGAGAAAATCACTTTTGTTTAAATTGCGGGGTGGAAGTGGTAAAAGTTTGAAACAAACATGGTCACTGTACATGCTATACAAGTCTATATAGCAAATTTGGTGGCTACGGCTTTTATAGTCTCCGAGATCTAGGTGTTCATACGGACGGACGGACATGTCTTGGTCGACTCGGCTGCTGATTCTGATTAAAAATAAAAATATATACTGTTACACAAATTTTAACATCTCGATTTTTCATTCTTTAAGTTACATAAAAGTAACTTAAGTTTAGTACAGTTTGTCTTGCAAAAACATCGGCATCCAGTTACTATCAAACACCGAAAAAAAATTGTAAATGTCAAAATGTAAAAAATGACTGTCACGACTATTACGGACACGGCTTAGTTGAGTTAATCCCAGCGGAACATGACCGGCTACTATTTTGTCTTGAAAGCTAGGAAATTTAATGTTAAATGTCGCCGTGACTGATACCTCCGTGGCTGATACCTCTGTTGAACCCTAGTGATAATTATAGTGCGGATAATCACATTTAGTTTGTACAATAACAACAACGTGTACCTCTTTTCTAGCTCCGATTTAGATTATTTTGCTTTGACACAAGTAGATGTAGATGAGAAAGAATAAGAGAAAAACTTTTAAGGGTATAAAAAAATCGCATGCCAAACTTTTGCACAGCCGAAGTTATCGCGGCCTTCTGGATTAAAATATATCTTCAAATGTTGAAAATATGACATGTACCTGGAATCGTTGTGTAATTACGTCCAACTGTTGTTTTGTTATCTTTGGCTGCCGCTTTGTCATGTCAGTGGGCTGCTTAGCATTGAATGGATACGAAATACACCTTGAAATAAACACGTAAAGTTGAATGCGTCGTTTCCGCTCTTCCTCCTCCCTTTCATGTTTTTCCTGTCCGATTATATCGGAAAAATAAAAATGGTTCTCAATTCTATTTTAAAGTGTACTTACATGTGGATCTCCTCCCTCGTGCTTTTCACTGGAAATGGAGGGCGATGGGGATATAGGTCGAGGCAGTGAATTCGCCCTCGAAGATCCAATACTTTGGTTCAATGTTTCTTGCGACACGCCACTAGATGACAATAGCAACGTTTGATTATTACAATGGATTACCTTTTGAAACTGGGCATCTAATGATGCTCCTGTTCGTGCACCGCTACTGCTGCTGCACAGGTGCGACGGAGCTTTCATCATTTGCAAGTCGACACTGCCAACAGCAGCAGATAGCTTGTTCTGCTCGGCGTGACATGGGTGCAATCTTGGTTTTGATGAATCAAATTGGTATTGATACTTTTCAAGTTGATACTTTGATTGTTTCGGCTGTTCATGTTCATAGTATTGGTGGTGTGGATGATGGTGATAAGAATTAGGATTTTCTTGCTGCCTATTCAGATTTGTTGATGGGCTTGACTGATGCAATACAATTCTACCCTTGCCGTTTATGGGGTGTTTATAGCTTGGATTACATTTATATGAACCCATCGAATATGAGCCGGGACTGGAACCGGTTAGCCCACTATGTAATGAAGATGCCGCAATTGACGGTTGATGTGAACCGAGTCAGTTTTTGAAAGTACATGCCAATTTAAATCCAAGCCCAAACATGAACCATTCACACAACAGCCATTTGTATTTGATTTTAGTTCATATGTGCAAATTGGTTAATACGTAGCATGAATGTATTTTTTGTGGTATTTTGTTTTTCATTGCAATTTTCAGATTTACGATGTGCCAATTTTCGGATGCATTCATACGTGTGCAGGAATTATGATTTTGATCAACCAAAAAAACATGAGAAAACGAATTAATTTTTAAACATCAAATTAAAACTGTTTAAAATGTGGTACAATTTAAAAATAGAAACCTTCTTTCATCTTTACTTATATTATAATAACACTGAAGTTGTCTAGCAACAAAAAATAATGACAAAAAATAATAAGTATATGTAGGTAGTGCTTTCTGGAAATCCCCTTTGCAACACTGATCGCACAATCTTCGAGACATGTTGGGTAAAGGTTCATATTGTATGCATGAATACATCTTCTGTGAATAACGTTACTCTTAACTGTTCGCAAATTGGTACAACACTCAGCGTAAGGCTCTGCAAATTTTCTATAATTCGTTACCTCACAAATTTGTTAATTTTAGTTAAATAACCTACATATTCAGAAGAGTTCTAACATTGTAAAAGCAGTTTTAATATTGATTTATTTAAAACACGTGTTTAAAACAAAAAAAAAAAAAAAAATTAAATAGGCATGTTCTTTGCTTTCTTTGTTTTAGGAATAGCATAAACGGATTTGGTTAAATTTGCGATAGCTTGCGACAACTTACTCTCTTTAGAGCTAAAATTAAATTACAGTTTAAGCAATTTACCGAAATTAAACTTATATTTATATCCTTATAAAAGAGGCATCGTAACACACAAAGACGCAAAGCTACATAAACTGTATGTGTATGCATGCCGATCGCTGATGTATGTGTATTCATGCACACATACAATTGGCTCGCAAAAGGCATGGGCGAAGAAGAAATAAAGTAAGTAAGTCGTTTCGCCGACTTAGGTATACCATACACCAGTAAAACAAATATTTCAAATGTTTAATATTCTGACCACATGCTTTTTACAATCATATCTCAGTATCTTGCTCACGCAAGCTTACGAGCACCGTAGCGCCCCCTCCAGCCAACGACAAACTCCGGCCCTATGGAAAAACGTTTATATGCATAACTTGACTATTTTTAGTCCGATTTTGATCAAATTTGGTATTAGTAACTAATTCAAGTGTGCCAATGCACAAGGTAGAAAATTATGAGATAATCGAGTTTTTCCAAATTACGGGGGCGAAAAGGGGCGTGGCAAAATCTTTACATATACAAAATATGCGCATTTATTAAGCAAATATACATACCAAATATGGTGTCTCTAATTTGTTTAAATTTCGTGGGCGGAGGGGGGCGTGGCAAAAATTTGAAATAAACTTGACCACCGCAGGTAATACACGAGTCTACGCAGCAAATTGGGTGACTCTAGCTTTTATAGTCTCTGAGATCTACGTGTTCATACGGACAGACGGACGGACGGACATGTCTAGATCGACTCGGCTGTTGATCCTGATCAACAGTATAGAGTCATATATCCAACGTCAATACCCAATAACTTATAAATTTTTCGCCCCCTAAAATTTATAACTTTAAAGTAAACATCCGTTTTCTGGACACTTGCAATAACAATCGTTCCCCTCAAAATCAAAGCGTGTAAACGCTAACTCATCATTAAAACACAGGCCAATAAAATCCGTTTTATTCATAAACAATTGAACACTTGCAATAATAATTGTCCCGCTAAAAATCAAAAGCGTGAGAACGCTAATTCAGCATTAAAATTCGGGTCAATCAAATCGCATCAATATCGATCACGCCACTGAAGGGCTCACAAATTTAGCCTATAAATATTACTATAAGACATTTTTGTACTTCAGTTTTAAGTATTCATCCAACGAATAAAGTCCCCGCTTTTAACTCAAACAAAACAATATCTTTTTTTTCCTTTTGGAAAGACAAGATATTTAATTGGCGCAGTCGGTAGGAAATTGTTATTCTATCCGTGTCACACATAGAATTATTATCCGTGTGTTACATAGAATTAGTGAATAATCACTATAAAACTCCGACCCGACATCAAGAACTTACTGGGACCGCCCAAAAGCCTAGAACAGTGAAAAATATTTACGCCAACTCACTGTGGTCCAAAATCCAGATTTTGTGGCATTAACTAGAAGAATGCAGTTACAGAGTTGAAACTTTGCACATATAACCATGTTAGAATGCATAAAGAAAAAAGAAAAAAATTGGAGTGATTTGACCACGCCCTCTTGACCTCGCATACTAGCCCACGCAGCGTATACTTAGTGTGATTTAAATTAATTTGGAATTAAAATAATTATAGCAATTAAAAGTCAACAACTTAAATTTTAATATTTTATTTTGAACTGTTATTAACAAAAACCAGAGGGCCGGGGCTAACTTCGACCGCGTCAAAGTTTGTATACCCTTGCAAGTTTGTTAGTAACTCTTTTATCTAAACTAACTGTTTTATCTAAAAAGGGTAATGTTTGCGAAAGAACGGCCTTCAATCTCAGCATAGGATATAACGAACTTTCTGATGAAAGTCACTGTTTTCCACCGATCCTTCCTATGGGAGCTCTATGATATAATTACCCGATCTTTACCAAATTCGGCACAGTCATTAACAGATATATTAAACTGACAAATGTTAAATTTGAAAGCAATCGCATCAAAAGTAACGAAGTTATTGACAAAAGTCACTGTTTTTGACCGATCGTTCCTATGGGAGCTATATGATATAGTCACCCGATCTTGATCAAATTTGGCACAGTGGTTTATAGTTACAATAAACTTATTTATATTAAATTTCACGACAATAGCTTAAAAAGTAACGAAGTTATTGAGAAAAGTCACTGTTCGTGACTTTGCCGTTTGTATGGGAGCTATATGATATAGTGGTCCGATCCGACTGAATCCGAGATATACAAACCCTGCAATATACAAGCCTACGTGCAAAATTTTAGCTCTGTAGCTCTTACGGTCTAGGAGGAGTTCGCATCGATCCAGACGGACGGACGGACGGACGGACATGGTTATTTGAACTCGTCTCGTCGTGGTGATCAAGAATATATATACTTTATATGGTCGGAGATGCTTCCTTCTATGCGTTGCACACTTCTGACCAAAATTAATATACCCTTTTTGCAAGGGTATAAAAATGTTTGTTTCTTGATTAAATAAACAACTTTGATTTTATTTTAAATAAGATATTTTTGACGATTTGACGATAAAATAAATAATAATATAAATTTACCTCGGAAAAAGTAATCATAACATAATTTAATACATACTTTGAGCTGTAATTTACTATAATTACAATTTCGCAGAAATTCACAGAAACTTAGTTTCCACTCCACAATAGACGCACACATGGATTAACTTTTCTTTATTTTAGGACATAAACAATCATTACATAAAAAAAAAAAAATTAACATATACAAATTAAAATTTCGTGCAATATTTACATTCTACATACCTTGATTAATATTATTACATTACAAAAGTTATTTTAAAGTTAGTTTGTTAATTTTTTACACTGGCTCAAAGTTTGCCTACAATTTCCCGCTTTTGTGTGCAGAGTGAACAGCTGACTAAACACCTGACTTTAAAAGCGTTCAAAAATTTCAGGGGTGCAGTAAAAACAAAAATATTTTTATATTCGATATATTGAAAGTATTCTGTCCAACAAGAAATTGTTTGAATACGATTTTGTTTCAACAAATTTTTTAGGTTAATGCCACAAAATCTGGATTTTGGACCACAGTGCAACTGTGCGCGGAAATATCAACTGTGTGTTGCAACCATAAATTCCAATTGTGGAACAAAAACGTCAACTTGTGTGCGTACAAAACTCAAAAAAAAAAAAAAAACCTTCGTAAGTTTGTAACAGAATTAGAACACAAATCCTATATTATCACAAACAAACTAAGTCTGGAAAATGATGCAAATAACACCATACATTATACAAATGCCTTAAATAACACTATAAAAGTGTTATAAACAAAAATGAAGTAAGTAAGTCGTCTCGCCGACTTAGGTATACCATACACCATTACAACAAATATTTCAAATTTGTAATAACAAATGCATTTGCCTATTTTAAAAAAATTCTGTTCACATGCTTTTTACAAGCATATCTTAGTATCTCGCTCACTCGTGCATATGAGCACCCTAGCGCTCTCACCCGCCAACGGGCAACTCCGGCCTTATGGAAAAACGTTTATATGCATAACTTGGCTATTTTTTGTCCGATTTAAATCAAATTTGATATTTTGCTAGGTATTAAATTATTAGTATTAGTATCAAATTTAAGTGTGCCAAATTTGATTCCACAAGGTAAAAAATTACAGGAGATAATCGAGTTTTTCAAATTTTTTTCTTTATACATACAAAATGTGCGCGGGGGCGAAAAGGGGCGTGGCAAAAATTTTAATAAACTTGATCACTCTACTATACTACTACATACTACATGAGCCTACATACCAAATTTGGTGGCTCTATCTCTTATAGTCTCCGAGATCTACGCGTTCATACGGACGGACGGACGGGCGGACAGACAGACGGACATGGCTAGATCGGCTCGGCTGTTGATACTGATCAAGAATATATATACTTATGGGGTCGGAAAAGCTTCCTTCTGCCTGTTACATTTTGGCGACTTTAATATACCAATGTATGGTATAAAAAATTACCCGATAGATTATTTATGACATTAGCTAGGTATGATATAACCACAGTTAGCAAGCTAAAACAAGTAGCTCAAAGAGAAGGGTTATACGAGAATAGCATGAATAGTATAACAGAAAATCAAATCAAAGCCAAAATCAAAACCAAAAAGGGGGAAAAGCCTTTGTACCCAATAGTACAATTCCGTCTCAAACAAAACAATCCGATACAACACAAAACCAACAAGTTTTCCAAGAATTTCAATAAAAATTAAATATTGACAGGGCTCAAAATCAAATGAATTATCAACAGCAAAATAAGTATCCAAAAAATAATGTAGCAAACCAGCCTACAAAAAGGCAAGAGAAAGTAATAGTGGAATTAGCAAAATGGACCCCTCTAAAAAAATTTCATCAGAGTGCCTCGGATCAACCGGAGAATGAGATAGGGACAAGTCCTTCATCTGAATAAAATTGAACAATAAACCTTTGAGATGTGTAGTCGACTCAGGATCTTCAATAAATATAATGTCCGAAAACTTTTTTAATTTCAAAACCTATTTAGGAGATTCAAAAATTCACATGATTGAAGGAGCAGTAGAATTAAAAGAAATCATTTTCCTTGCACCCAGCAAACTTTGTCCAACAGAACAAACATTTTATCTCCATAAATTTTCAAACAAATACGACATGTTGATAGGCAGAACTTTTCTAAAAGCCTGCAAAGCCCAAATAAATTATGGAGAGGAATACAGCAAACTAGGAAACTATACATTTTATTTCAGAGATATTGAAGAAATAGAAGAAGAACATAACGCACCTACAGAGAGGGACCCAGACACAAATTTTGCTATTCAAAATGAAATAATAGAAAGTAATCAGTATAGACTCGACCATTTAAACAATGAAGAAACACAAAAACTTAAATAAGTCTTGTACGAATTCAGTGACATTCACTCTATTCATACATGAGGACCCAATTTATAAACGTCCATGCAAATATCCCCAAACATTTGATATAGAAATCAACAAACAGATAAAGGAAAAGATTGAACAGGGTATCATTTGAAAATCGAACTCACCCTACTGTTCACCCATTTGGATCGGTCCAAAAAAAAGAAGATGCTTCCAACGAACAAAAATTCAGATTAGTCATTGACCAATTCCAGTCATGGATGAAATTCTCGACAAACTGGGAAAATGCCAATACTTCACCACCATTGACTTAGGTATTTCATCGAATTCAAATGGATCCTGAATTGCAAAAACAGCTTTCTCAACTAAACATGGCCATTACGAATATACACGTATGCCATTTGGTCTTAAAAATGCAACGACCTTATTTATAAGAATCGCCTTTTTTATCTGGATGACATTATAGTGTACTCCACTTCATTGGAGGAACACATACTATCACTCAGAAAGGTATTTAACAAACTAAGAGAAGCTAATCTTAAACTCCAACTCGACAAATGCGAATTTATGAAAAAAAAAAAAAAACAGAATTCCTTGGTCACATTATAACAACAGAAGGTATAAAACCTAATCCAAATAAAATACAAGCAATTAAAAATTTTCAAATTCCAAAGACTCAGAAAGAAATAAAATCATTTTTAGGTTTATGCAGACTCTTCCGAAAATTCATACCAAACTTTGCACATATTGCAAAACCTTTAGCTCTTGGATTAAAGAAATCAGCTAAAATTAACATAAACGACCCACATTATACTTCATCATTTGAAAAATTAAAATATCTTCTTATGAACGACCCCATACTTGCATATCCCGATTTCGAAAAACCATTTTTTCTAACCACAGATGCTAGCAATATAGCTTTAGGTGCGTTCATCTCACAGGACCATAGACCTATTTCTTATGCTAATAGAACTTTTAACGAAGGGGGGCGTGGCAAAAATTTGAAATAAACTTGACCACCGCAGGTAATACACGAGTCTACGCAGCAAATTGGGTGACTCTAGCTTTTATAGTCTCTGAGATCTACGTGTTCATACGGACAGACGGACGGACGGACATGTCTAGATCGACTCGGCTGTTGATCCTGATCAACAGTATAGAGTCATATATCCAACGTCAATACCCAATAACTTATAAATTTTTCGCCCCCTAAAATTTATAACTTTAAAGTAAACATCCGTTTTCTGGACACTTGCAATAACAATCGTTCCCCTCAAAATCAAAGCGTGTAAACGCTAACTCATCATTAAAACACAGGCCAATAAAATCCGTTTTATTCATAAACAATTGAACACTTGCAATAATAATTGTCCCGCTAAAAATCAAAAGCGTGAGAACGCTAATTCAGCATTAAAATTCGGGTCAATCAAATCGCATCAATATCGATCACGCCACTGAAGGGCTCACAAATTTAGCCTATAAATATTACTATAAGACATTTTTGTACTTCAGTTTTAAGTATTCATCCAACGAATAAAGTCCCCGCTTTTAACTCAAACAAAACAATATCTTTTTTTTCCTTTTGGAAAGACAAGATATTTAATTGGCGCAGTCGGTAGGAAATTGTTATTCTATCCGTGTCACACATAGAATTATTATCCGTGTGTTACATAGAATTAGTGAATAATCACTATAAAACTCCGACCCGACATCAAGAACTTACTGGGACCGCCCAAAAGCCTAGAACAGTGAAAAATATTTACGCCAACTCACTGTGGTCCAAAATCCAGATTTTGTGGCATTAACTAGAAGAATGCAGTTACAGAGTTGAAACTTTGCACATATAACCATGTTAGAATGCATAAAGAAAAAAGAAAAAAATTGGAGTGATTTGACCACGCCCTCTTGACCTCCCATACTAGCCCACGCAGCGTATACTTAGTGTGATTTAAATTAATTTGGAATTAAAATAATTATAGCAATTAAAAGTCAACAACTTAAATTTTAATATTTTATTTTGAACTGTTATTAACAAAAACCAGAGGGCCGGGGCTAACTTCGACCGCGTCAAAGTTTGTATACCCTTGCAAGTTTGTTAGTAACTCTTTTATCTAAACTAACTGTTTTATCTAAAAAGGGTAATGTTTGCGAAAGAACGGCATTCAATCTCAGCATAGGATATAACGAACTTTCTGATGAAAGTCACTGTTTTCCACCGATCCTTCCTATGGGAGCTCTATGATATAATTACCCGATCTTTACCAAATTCGGCACAGTCATTAACAGATATATTAAACTGACAAATGTTAAATTTGAAAGCAATCGCATCAAAAGTAACGAAGTTATTGACAAAAGTCACTGTTTTTGACCGATCGTTCCTATGGGAGCTATATGATATAGTCACCCGATCTTGATCAAATTTGGCACAGTGGTTTATAGTTACAATAAACTTATTTATATTAAATTTCACGACAATAGCTTAAAAAGTAACGAAGTTATTGAGAAAAGTCACTGTTCGTGACTTTGCCGTTTGTATGGGAGCTATATGATATAGTGGTCCGATCCGACTGAATCCGAGATATACAAACCCTGCAATATACAAGCCTACGTGCAAAATTTTAGCTCTGTAGCTCTTACGGTCTAGGAGGAGTTCGCATCGATCCAGACGGACGGACGGACGGACGGACATGGTTATTTGAACTCGTCTCGTCGTGGTGATCAAGAATATATATACTTTATATGGTCGGAGATGCTTCCTTCTATGCGTTGCACACTTCTGACCAAAATTAATATACCCTTTTTGCAAGGGTATAAAAATGTTTGTTTCTTGATTAAATAAACAACTTTGATTTTATTTTAAATAAGATATTTTTGACGATTTGACGATAAAATAAATAATAATATAAATTTACCTCGGAAAAAGTAATCATAACATAATTTAATACATACTTTGAGCTGTAATTTACTATAATTACAATTTCGCAGAAATTCACAGAAACTTAGTTTCCACTCCACAATAGACGCACACATGGATTAACTTTTCTTTATTTTAGGACATAAACAATCATTACATAAAAAAAAAAAAATTAACATATACAAATTAAAATTTCGTGCAATATTTACATTCTACATACCTTGATTAATATTATTACATTACAAAAGTTATTTTAAAGTTAGTTTGTTAATTTTTTACACTGGCTCAAAGTTTGCCTACAATTTCCCGCTTTTGTGTGCAGAGTGAACAGCTGACTAAACACCTGACTTTAAAAGCGTTCAAAAATTTCAGGGGTGCAGTAAAAACAAAAATATTTTTATATTCGATATATTGAAAGTATTCTGTCCAACAAGAAATTGTTTGAATACGATTTTGTTTCAACAAATTTTTTAGGTTAATGCCACAAAATCTGGATTTTGGACCACAGTGCAACTGTGCGCGGAAATATCAACTGTGTGTTGCAACCATAAATTCCAATTGTGGAACAAAAACGTCAACTTGTGTGCGTACAAAACTCAAAAAAAAAACAAAAAAACCTTCGTAAGTTTGTAACAGAATTAGAACACAAATCCTATATTATCACAAACAAACTAAGTCTGGAAAATGATGCAAATAACACCATACATTATACAAATGCCTTAAATAACACTATAAAAGTGTTATAAACAAAAATGAAGTAAGTAAGTCGTCTCGCCGACTTAGGTATACCATACACCATTACAACAAATATTTCAAATTTGTAATAACAAATGCATTTGCCTATTTTAAAAAAAATTCTGTTCACATGCTTTTTACAAGCATATCTTAGTATCTCGCTCACTCGTGCATATGAGCACCCTAGCGCTCTCACCCGCCAACGGGCAACTCCGGCCTTATGGAAAAACGTTTATATGCATAACTTGGCTATTTTTTGTCCGATTTAAATCAAATTTGATATTTTGCTAGGTATTAAATTATTAGTATTAGTATCAAATTTAAGTGTGCCAAATTTGATTCCACAAGGTAAAAAATTACAGGAGATAATCGAGTTTTTCAAATTTTTTTCTTTATACATACAAAATGTGCGCGGGGGCGAAAAGGGGCGTGGCAAAAATTTTAATAAACTTGATCACTCTACTATACTACTACATACTACATGAGCCTACATACCAAATTTGGTGGCTCTATCTCTTATAGTCTCCGAGATCTACGCGTTCATACGGACGGACGGACGGGCGGACAGACAGACGGACATGGCTAGATCGGCTCGGCTGTTGATACTGATCAAGAATATATATACTTATGGGGTCGGAAAAGCTTCCTTCTGCCTGTTACATTTTGGCGACTTTAATATACCAATGTATGGTATAAAAAATTACCCGATAGATTATTTATGACATTAGCTAGGTATGATATAACCACAGTTAGCAAGCTAAAACAAGTAGCTCAAAGAGAAGGGTTATACGAGAATAGCATGAATAGTATAACAGAAAATCAAATCAAAGCCAAAATCAAAACCAAAAAGGGGGAAAAGCCTTTGTACCCAATAGTACAATTCCGTCTCAAACAAAACAATCCGATACAACACAAAACCAACAAGTTTTCCAAGAATTTCAATAAAAATTAAATATTGACAGGGCTCAAAATCAAATGAATTATCAACAGCAAAATAAGTATCCAAAAAATAATGTAGCAAACCAGCCTACAAAAAGGCAAGAGAAAGTAATAGTGGAATTAGCAAAATGGACCCCTCTAAAAAAATTTCATCAGAGTGCCTCGGATCAACCGGAGAATGAGATAGGGACAAGTCCTTCATCTGAATAAAATTGAACAATAAACCTTTGAGATGTGTAGTCGACTCAGGATCTTCAATAAATATAATGTCCGAAAACTTTTTTAATTTCAAAACCTATTTAGGAGATTCAAAAATTCACATGATTGAAGGAGCAGTAGAATTAAAAGAAATCATTTTCCTTGCACCCAGCAAACTTTGTCCAACAGAACAAACATTTTATCTCCATAAATTTTCAAACAAATACGACATGTTGATAGGCAGAACTTTTCTAAAAGCCTGCAAAGCCCAAATAAATTATGGAGAGGAATACAGCAAACTAGGAAACTATACATTTTATTTCAGAGATATTGAAGAAATAGAAGAAGAACATAACGCACCTACAGAGAGGGACCCAGACACAAATTTTGCTATTCAAAATGAAATAATAGAAAGTAATCAGTATAGACTCGACCATTTAAACAATGAAGAAACACAAAAACTTAAATAAGTCTTGTACGAATTCAGTGACATTCACTCTATTCATACATGAGGACCCAATTTATAAACGTCCATGCAAATATCCCCAAACATTTGATATAGAAATCAACAAACAGATAAAGGAAAAGATTGAACAGGGTATCATTTGAAAATCGAACTCACCCTACTGTTCACCCATTTGGATCGGTCCAAAAAAAAGAAGATGCTTCCAACGAACAAAAATTCAGATTAGTCATTGACCAATTCCAGTCATGGATGAAATTCTCGACAAACTGGGAAAATGCCAATACTTCACCACCATTGACTTAGGTATTTCATCGAATTCAAATGGATCCTGAATTGCAAAAACAGCTTTCTCAACTAAACATGGCCATTACGAATATACACGTATGCCATTTGGTCTTAAAAATGCAACATTCCAAAGATGCATGAATAATATTTTGGACGACCTTATTTATAAGAATTGCCTTTTTTATCTGGATGACATTATAATGTACTCCACTTCATTGGAGGAACACATACTATCACTCAGAAAGGTATTTAACAAACTAAGAGAAGCTAATCTTAAACTCCAACTCGACAAATGCGAATTTATGAAAAAAAAAAAAAAACAGAATTCCTTGGTCACATTATAACAACAGAAGGTATAAAACCTAATCCAAATAAAATACAAGCAATTAAAAATTTTCAAATTCCAAAGACTCAGAAAGAAATAAAATCATTTTTAGGTTTATGCAGACTCTTCCGAAAATTCATACCAAACTTTGCACATATTGCAAAACCTTTAGCTCTTGGATTAAAGAAATCAGCTAAAATTAACATAAACGACCCACATTATACTTCATCATTTGAAAAATTAAAATATCTTCTTATGAACGACCCCATACTTGCATATCCCGATTTCGAAAAACCATTTTTTCTAACCACAGATGCTAGCAATATAGCTTTAGGTGCGTTCATCTCACAGGACCATAGACCTATTTCTTATGCTAATAGAACTTTTAACGAACATGAACTTAATTATTCAGCCATAGAAAAGGAACTACTACATATCTATCGTATAAGCAACCAAATATTTTAGGCCATACCTCTTCGGTAGACATTTTGAAATCCTATGTGATCATAAACCCCTTGTCTGGTGGAACAATATCAAAGAACCTAACATGAAATTACAGAGATGGAGGATAAAATTGAACGAATTCGATTACAAAATACTTACCAGGAAAAGAGAATCGCGTAGCAGATGCCCTTTCCATAATTAAAACAGATGAAAACTTTTTAGGATCAACAGAAAGCACCGCAGCTACAATACATAGTGCTCATAAGGATAATGGAAATTATATTCCAATAGTTCAAAAACCCATTAATTATTTCAACAGGCAAATAGAATTCATTAGAGGTTCAGAAGACAAAGCAGAATGAACAACTTATTTCCACAAATCAAACATAAAAATGAAGTAAGTAAGTCGTCTCGCCGACTTAGGTATACCATACACCAGTAAAACAAATATTTCAAATTTGTCATAACAAATGCATTTGCCTATTTTAAAAAATTTCTGTTCACATGCTTTAGAAGCATATCTTAGTATCTCGCTCACTCATGCATATGAGCACCTTAGCGCCACCACCCGCCAACGGCCAACTCCGGCCTTATGGAAAAACGATTATATGCATAACTTGGCTATTTGTTGTCCGATTTTAATCAAATTTTTTGCTGGGTATTAGTATTAAATTTAAGTGCGCCAAATTTGGTTCCACAAGGTAAAAAATTACGGGAGATAATCGAGTTTTTCAAATTTCGGGGGCGGAAAAGGGCGTGGCAAAACCTTTATACATACAAAATGTGCGCATTTACTAAGCAAATATACATACCAAATATGGGGTCTCTAGCTGCAATAGTTTTTGAGATAAACGTTTTTTTTTAATTGCGGGGGCGGAAAGGGGCGTGGAAAAATATTTATACATACAAAATGTGCGCATTTACTAAGCAAATATGCATACCAAATATTGTGTCTCTAGCTGCAATAGTTTTTGAGAAAAACGTTTTTTTTGAATTGCGTGGGCGGAAAGGGGCGTGGCAAAAATTTGAAACAAACTTGATCACTCTACATACTACATGAGCCTACATACCAAATTTGGTGGCTCTATCTTTTATAGTCTCCGAGATCTAGGTGTTCATACGGACAGACGGACAGACGGACGGACGGACAGACGGACATGGCTAGATCGACTCGGCTGTTGATAGAATATATATACTTTATGGGGTCGGAAAAGCTTCCTTCTGCCTGTTACATACATTTTGGCGACTTTAATATACCATTTCACCCTATGGGTGTATGGTATAATAACATATAAAGAAATTACCAATGCTTACGCAAGGGATATAATCAAAAGATATCTTTGCAGTAAGAAAACTGTATTATATTTTCATAATGAACAAGATTTTCCCATATTCCAAAAAGCCTTTATTGAAATAATACAATCGAACACAAATACAAAATCTAGCATTAAGTTAGAAGACCTTCAAACGTTTGCACAATTCAAAGAAATAATTCAAAAACAACATAAAGAATTATTACATCCAACAATCGAAAAAATGATTAATTTTTTTAAAGAAAAATATTATTTCCCCGATTTTCAAAACCTAATTCAAAACATCATTAATGAATGCTCAGTATGCAATATCGCAAAGACAGAAAATAGAAATACAAAACTAACTTTTGAAAGAACACCAGAAACTTTTAATATCAGAGAAAAATACGTCATGGACTTTTATATGATCGACATTTACTCCAAATTTGCAACACTTGTAGAAGTAAAATCTAGAGATTGGTTAGAGCCAAGAGAGCAATTATGAAAGTATTCACTGAAATGGGCAAACCAATATAAATAAAATCAAACAAAGATTCAGCATTTCTGTGTATAGCACTAAAAAATTGGCTACAAGAAGAAAATGTAAAGCTAGAAATGACAACAAGAAAAATGGCATTTCAGACGTAGAAAGATTCCCTAAAACAGTAACTGAAAAACTCTGAATTATAAATAGTGAAAATGACATCGAAGATAAATTAATCAAATTTGAAAAATTTTTTACATATACAACCATAAGACGAGACATAAAACAACTAAACTAATAACTAACACCAGCGGACACTTTTATCTATTCAGGATCATCCGACTATAATACCTTAACGAATAAAATACATCAAATAAGCAATTTAAATAAAGATAGACACGACTTTGAAATCGATACTAGATTTAAACAAGCACCATTAGTAAAGTAAAAACGACAAATCCATTCAAAAAGACAGGAGAAATAAATCAGTTAGATGAGAAACATTTTGAATAAAGAAATAGAGGACAAAGAGTCACACACTACAAATCGAAATTCAAGAAGAAATATCAAAGAAGCTAACTTCGGCATTGCTATTACTTTGGAAAAACTGACAAGACAGGTAAATGTTTTTTAAGTTGATTAAAAATTTGTCCTAATTGTGGGTTGGTCGTTTTTATTTCCGTTTACCTAATTGGATGTAAATATTAAGTTAATTAACGACGCGTCGTTTCGTATTGCGTCCCATTTCTCCAGTCCCTATTAACGATGCAAACCGAGGATATAAATGTAGCATTGAGTTGGTCATTTAATTGAAATCATTTAGCGTAAAGTTTGAGAACATGGCCTTAATGGGTTCTTTTTAGTGAATTTTGATGCAAAACCGCAAAAATTTGGACACGGCACGAAAAAAAGACATTTATAAATTTTCTAAAATTGGCTCTACACCTGAGATCCAAAGACACCATCGTTAATTCCGAGCTATAGATTAACACATTACAACTCTTCACCAACATTATATAAAAATCTCATGAAATCAGAATTTATATCTCAAATTTTTGCCTATATGCATGTGTTAGAGAGCTGCATGAATGATAGAAAAATCATTCTTCGAATTAACAATATTCAAAACCAAATGAATGAATTCGATGACTTTGAAAATCGACTTCAAGTAAATGAGTGTGCTGACGTAGCACAACATTCAAGTGAAACAAAACGAATTAAATGAGTTAGAAAGTAAGACAATGACATGCTATGATTCAAATATTTAGTATTTAGTGACGACCTACTCAGACTACAATACTATTGTTATCGGGTTTTTCAAACCCCCTCTGTAGATATGAATTTTTCTTTTCCAATTAGTGAAATAATAATAAAAGGTAGATACTCATATGTTTTCGGGGTCTGTGGCAATTAGGCAATCCTTCTAAATTTGATTTTCCAAGATTTGTCCCAAAATATCAAATCCAAAAACCAAATCGATTTCAAATTATTAGTTGTTGTTGCTTTAAAACGTCCCAATAAAAACCAGAGGGCCGGGGTTAACTTCGACCGCGTCGAAGTTTGTATACCCTTGCAACTGTTTTGGTAATTCTTTCCTTACCTATAGCCATCAAAGTGTAAAAACGTTTTATCCAAAAAGTCTAATGTTTGCGAAAGAACGGCCTTCAATCTTAGCATAGTATATAACGAACTTTTTCATGAAAGTCACTGTTTTCCACCGATCGTTTCTATGGGAGCTATATGATATAGTTACCCGATCTTTACCAAATTCGGCACAGTCATTAATAGGTATATTTAACTATCAAATGTTTAATTTGAAAGCAATCCCATTAAAAGTAACGAAGTTATTGACAAAAGTCACTGTTTTCGACCGATCGTTCCTATGGGAGGTATATGATATAGTCACCCGATCTTGACCAAATTTGGCACAGTCGTTTATAGCTGTAATAAGCTTACTTGTATTAAATTTCAAACAATAGCTTAAAAAGTAACGAAGTTATTCAGAAAAGTCACTGTTAGTGACTTTGACGTTTGTATGGGATCTATGTGATATAGTGGTCCGATCAGGCTGAATCTGAGATATACAAACTGTGCAGTATATGCAAGCATAAAAAATTTCAGCTCTGTAGCTCTAACTGTCTAGGAGGAGTTCGCATCGATCCAAACGGACGGACAGACGGACGGACATGGCTATTTAAACTCGTCTCGTCGTGCTGATCAAGAATACATATATATACTTTATATGGTCGGAGATGCTTCCTTCTATGCGTTGCACACTTCTGACCAAAATTAATATACCCTTTTTGCAAGGGTATAAAAAGACCTCGAATGATTCGAGTGCCTTTGTATATTTCGAGGCTTTGACACTCAATTCATTACCTTTCATTGAACAGAGTTTCGTATGTATGTATTTTTGAAGATTTGACAAGTACTTACATTCATTTCATTCATTCATGGATTCATTCGACTATCATTTTTCTGTTATTCATGCATTCTCTAGTATATACATACGTATGTATGTACATACGTACATATGTATGTATTTGAAGTTTGATATACAGTTGCGGACAACACTTTACATACGACCAAGTTTTTGCGTTTTTCCGGTAGACAGCATTGAAAATTAAGAAAATTTATTTGCCATAATTTGGGGGACAAATATGTAGTTTAAACTAAATTGCTAAAATATTGAACTCTGGAAGTTATTGGCAAAAAAAATAAAAAGTATAACTTATCCGACACCATAAAGTAAAGTATAGACATATTCTTCACCAGCATCAACAGTCGATCTAGCCATATCCGCCTGTCCGTCCGTCTGTCCGTATGAACGCGAAGATCTCGGAGACTATAAGAGATAGAGTCATTAATATTGGTACTTACACTCCTGTAATACCTACGGTGTTCAGATTTATTTCCCCCTTACGCTCCCGAAAATTTGAAAAAAAAACCAAAGACTATTCTAGCTATAAAGGCTTAGTACACGCCAAGATTTTGTTTTTTTTTCAAAATTATTCCACGGCCACTTCTGCCTTCGAAAATTTAATGATTTGATTTTCTCAAAACCTAACAAAGCCAGAACCACCAAATTTGATATGTACATTTCTGTAGTATGCGTGCAAATTATTAATCTTTAACATTTTTGCCACGCCTACTTATGCCTGTACAAATACACATGGTGATAATTCGATGTTAATAAGGGTTGGTCAGTGGATATTTTTGGTATGCAACATTGTATGTAAGGATCATAACGCGATGTGTTTCATAATTTTTTACCCAGTCGATTTGGCTTTTGAAGGACTTTTGTAATATATTTGTATATTTGTCAAAAATATCTAGAATTTTACTTTTTATACCCTTGCAGAGGGTATTATAAAATTGGTCAGATGTTTGTAACGCACAGAAGGTGACGTTTCCGATAAAGTATGTATATACATATATTCTTGATCAGCATGAAAACTGAGTCGATAAAGCCATGTCTGCCTGTCCGTTCGTCCGTCTCTGCAAATCAACTTCACGCTGGCATCTTAAGAGCTGTCGGAATGAAATTTGATATTTAAGCTACTTTTAGCCCGGAGCTGATAAAGTATTGTCAGGATCGGATTACTATATGATATAGCTCTAGAAGAAATATTTTTGCAAAAATTGGAGTATCCCCATGAAATTTACCAATATGATAGCATTGGATATGAAATCTCAGATCCCAAAATCTGGTCAGATAAATAGAACACAAGTTACAGTCAATATAAATCGGCTCAAATCTGCCTGCTGCCTACTACGTCATCATCAAATCAAACAGAGCATGAACTGTATGTGTATGCGTGCCGTGCTTAGGAAATAATGGAGGAAGAAGAGAAAATTGTAGTAAAAGGAGTAATAATTTGAATGTTTTGTTTGTGTATTGATGAATTGAGTTGCAGGGAAAAAAATTTTAAAATGTAAAAAAATTATTGCCAAGGACTGCAAGAGTATAAAAACTTCGGCATTGCCAAAGTTAGCTTCTTTGATATTTAAACTAACAAAATATGTGAGTACCCTGCATTTTTAAATAATGAACCGTAGATTAAGATATACACAAACCTGGGTATGCCATTATTAGGAACCTCAAGACATGTACTACCACCATCAGCACTGCTAGTAATCGTCTGTTCATTTTTGGATGAAGCGAGCCCAACTCCTACGTTACTACCAGTGTTCGCAACGTCACCGCGAGTAGACATCCTATGATTCCCGGTGAAGTCGCCATTAGACCCAGATACAGGCATGTCGGCAATTGTGCCAGGACCTGGGGCACCAGCCGTTGTTGTTGTGACGCCGCCTACTTTAGATGGCGGAACCATTCGACCTTTAGTTTGTACATTAACGACTGGGTCGTCATCGCCCTCCTCTTCACTAGAACTGGGGTCTATCATAATTGTCGATTATTTGTCTCAATCAGATTCAAGTGTTAACGACCTAAAAAGCAACAAATTCAATAATATCGGATTACTGCAATTGCACGTACATACATACATACATATGTATGTACATATGTAGTTACAAACATATACTTTACATATGTATGTACATATGTATGTATTTTAGTTTTTTAAATTTGTTTTCCAAATAAGTACGTAGGATTATTTCTTTTAAAAATTTCCGACTCTTTTAAAACAGTTATTATAGTGGTCTAGTACTATTTGTAATACACAGATGCATGTACATATGTAGTTGGCGTTCCGCACCCCCTGTTTTATGTACATATGTATGTATGTATGTATATATATATATGCTCATATGTATGTATTTAAATACATATGTATTTATGCATGTATGTACATACATACATACATATATACACAACATAGCTGTGAAACAAGGGTGGAAAACAAAATTTATCAGGAGTAAAAGTGCTTACGTTGGGTGGGGGAAAATAGTGACAAGCCAAAATTGCTAAACAGAGCCCTAGTAGTCTAAACGGGACCGTAATATTTTAAATATTTTTGGAGTATACTATCTTTACCCATCTTGATTTATTTAATTTTTGTAGAATGTAGAATGATATTGTTAAGTTTTAACACGTACTTTAAGCACTATGTAATACATACACACATTTGGATTATTGGAATAAGCTTTGACAAACTGATTTCAAATTAAAATAAAAGGGAATGGTTATCCAAATCAAGGTTACGTTTTTAAGACTTCAGCACTACATTATACACATATATATCAATATATATGATATACAATAATTCAATATTTAAAACTGAAAATTTAAATACACATACACAGACAAACAGGTAATCAGTAAACTCAAAACCAGAGTGGCCAGACAGGAAGAAATACATACATGACACCACGATTATTATATTGACCCAAGGCTGTACCGTTATGTCACGCTAACGGTTTCGATATATGTATGCCGAAAAAAAAAAAGCAAAAAGTATCAATTGATCTCATCTTACAATTTGTGTACGTTAAATATGTTAAATATATTTTCTATGAAATACATTTTCATTTTTTAATGTTGTTTGAAAATTACGATAGAATACTCAAAATAACGATTTCTATCGACTCATCGATGCATGTATATCGATATATTTATGTATGTGTAACACTGCGTCTGCGTCAATTGATTGAAATTTTTCAGACTTAGAGTGGTGCAATCAATGGTAAGCACTAAAGAAAAGTAAATGCTTTCTTACATTTGTTCTGTTTGCTTTGGGAAAACCTTTTTCAAAGGTAATGTAAATTTTGGTATGATTGTTAATTCAAATCAATGCTGGCATGCATCGTGACAAACAGACATGCATACATATGTATATACATACATACCTACATCCAAATGTGTATACAATATGTGATTAAGTATGTGTAGAGTTGAGTAATTTACAGTGAAGTTTTTCCTTTGTATATTTTAGAGTAAGTGCCTTGCAAATTGAACATGCAAGCGCATATTTTGGGACCGTGTCTAGCCATTATAATTGGTAACGTGACAATTTCAGCATCGGGAACTGGTATTTGAATGTGGAATTGGGATCAGACGCAGACGTCATCTCTGAATTGGAGTAAGAGTCCACCACATAAATTAAGTACAAAGACGAGAAGCAAAAGCCTTGAAGAGTGCTCATATATAGGTTTGGCGCAGCAGCAAGGATTAAATTCAAGTAATACAGCAAAGTCGCTTACGAGTTTTTTAGGCTTTAATGTATTAAGCGCCATTTGTGGTAGGCGCCTTCATCAGAACTTACAACTGCGAAAATCAGAACAGCTACCTTACTATTCGTCGGCACAATCTGAAACAGTCGACTCTCCACAGTCGCAGTTTATGGTAAAGCCAGAATTAAAGCAGCACCTTAATCATCGACTTCTCAGCCAAAATCCGCATAATCATCAGCAGCAAGTTGATACTGGCTCTACCGGAGTTAGCTATGGAATATTCCACCAACGATTAAACAAGCACGAAGTGAGCAAAAGTCAAAACTGCGTTCAGAAAATCGCGTCATCTTCCAGCAGTCATTTAGAAAATACCAACATAGGCTTAGGCCACTTTAGGCATCCCAAGTTAATCAACAAGGGTAATTGTGAATGTGTGGAAAATAGATTTGTCATTGAAACCGGGATTGATCAAGGCAATATTTTGAATAAAACTTGCGGCGCGCACTCCTTGGATGACTATAACTGGCAGAGGTACCACAGCCGCAGTAGGTGTTTCTTTTGGGCGACACACCAGCAAAGCAATAAACAGTGTGTCGAAAAATCCGGGTGCTCACTGAAGTCAGTCGACGGTTTTCTGAGAGACGGGCAGCTGACTTTATGCGATAATGTTACAGCAATCGCTTCTAGTGTGGCTTCAGTTGACTTGGATACCAGATTTAATTCTCTATATCAAACTAGCCCACGGAGGCAAAGTTCCCTCTCTAATCATAATGAATTTAAAGTAGAGAGTTTGGAGATTCTACAACCATCTGCGAACCCGAAGAATGTAAACAACGATTTGGATCTCCATCCAAACACAGTGATGCCAGGATCATATGAGACGCGACAATTAAATCAGTTCACCTCTAGCATGACCCAAAAAATAGTGGATGTGACGTCAATATTAAATGTGAGATCAAATGCAAAAACCGCTTCCTCTATTTCTTCTGGTTTGATGAGGCATAAAAGTTCTGAAGAAAATCGAGGTCTTAGAAAATCTTTTGTGGATATCTCTGACAGTGAACAAAGCGAAATTACTGAATCCGCTTCAGCGGAGTTCTTGCCAAATTACCAAACCCTACCGTTTATTCCTAAAAAACAATTCAGCCAGAAGCAGGAATCAAACTGTCTAAACAATAATCAAGCCATTTCTCAAATTGGTAAATCAAGCAACAATATGGTAGGGCCGCAGCCTAATAGAATGAACAAAACTGATCTGGATGTGTTTGGAAAATCAGCATCGCACACGGCTTCGACTATAGACATGGTAGATATGCAATTGAATACTCCAAATCAAAAGCAGGACCAACTTCCAGTACAATCGCACTTAAAAGTTAGTCCAAACAACCAGGATCAAATTAAAAATCGCACTTGCCCAGTGTCCGAGGAAGTCGTTCATTACTTAAGCAGCAGTTACGGAGCCTCGTTCCGCCTTCCGCCAGATGAAAAACGTGATTTGGATCCGGCACACGGATTCTCAAATTTAATTGCCGATGTCCAGAGTGATTCACTTGCTACAATCAAGAGTAAAGTATCCATTTAGTTTTATTTACTTACTTTTACTTTTTGTAGTTGCTTTTAAAATGCTGTTAGAATTATTTGTTTTAAAGAAATTATCATCTTTGTAATCTGTGTTTGCAGTGAAACCTAGAACTTCAACAACCACAGCCAATTCGGACTTTAGCTTGTGTTTAAATGTTAAAAATTCAAACTCGCATAGCGAAGGAGTTTGTAAAGAACCTCTCTCTTCGGAGCCTCTTTCTGTCAAAAATGAGCAAACAGCATCCAGCGCAGACTTGGTAACGAGCGTCGAAGGTGATGTTTTCTCCTTCCATGAACAGATCATTATGTCTGGTCAGCAGAAATGCGCTTTGCACGAAAAACCGAAGGCACTTGTAGTCTCGCCACAGCAAGTTATGATTCTTTACATGCATAAGCTGACGCCCTATGAACGGACTGAAATCTTGACGTATCCACAGATATATTTTATTGGAGCTAACGCCAAAAAACGACCCGGAATCTATGGACCAAACAACTCGGACTATGATAATGAACAAGGAGCTTACATCCATATACCACATGACCACGTAGCATACCGCTACGAAATGCTCAAGATAATCGGAAAGGGTAGTTTCGGGCAGGTTATTAAGGCGTATGACCATAAGACCCATGAGCATGTCGCGCTAAAAATCGTGCGTAACGAAAAACGCTTTCATCGACAGGCACAAGAGGAAATCCGCATTCTCCATCATCTTCGGCGACATGACAAGTACAATACCATGAATATCATACACATGTACGACTACTTTACTTTTCGCAACCACACATGCATTACATTCGAGCTCCTCAGCATTAATCTGTACGAGCTGATTAAAAAGAATGGTTTCAAAGGCTTTAGTTTGCAGCTGGTGCGAAAGTTTGCGCACTCTTTATTGCAGTGTTTAGACGCGCTCTATAAAAATGAGATTATCCATTGTGATATGAAGCCTGAAAATGTACTGTTAAAACAGCAGGGGCGCTCTGGAATTAAGGTATGTACAGTGTTGGAAGAAATAATAGAAACGGCAACCTTTTTTGATTTTGAAGTCTCTTTTTTCAACGTTGGGCAAATTAACGGACCTAAAAATCAGTTTTTAAGAATGTGGGATAGTACTTCTATTATTTACATACATTTCGACACCTATTTTCGCGAAACTTTTTCTTCTACATGCTTCATAGTAAAACAAACCCGTTTTCGGTTGGAAAAAAAAATAGAAACGCTCCGTATATTTTCAGTCAAAAACATTTTATGTCTCATAGATGTGAATTTTTTGGTTTTAATTTAATATTCTACATTAAAGATTTTAAAGTCCACTAAATTTAATAACATTATATGCAGTATGGGACGTGGCACTCACTTCTTAGAGGATGAAAGGGAGGATAAAAAAACTAAGAAACTCTGGTCGTCCAATTGGAAAGATCGCCAAATTAATGAATTGCCCAAGAGTAACAGGGCTTTGCGCTATTCATTGTGAATATAAGCAAGAAAATCGTGGCCGCCCCCACGTCTCAACGTCAAAATTCGAACAGATCTTCATGTTGGATGCAAATAAAAACCCATTTCTTTCATCGGGAAAGCTCAAAAATAAGTTAAATGCATCAATAACCAGGAGAACTATCCGGGAAAGATTGAAATTAAAGCGGTTAAAGATATATAGTGCTCGAAAAGAACCGTGCTTGAGCAAGAACAATATAAAAGATAGACCAGATTTTGCTAACCAACATGTGCTTCGGGCCTATGTAAAAAACGGGCTGTGGTCGGATGAAACAAATGTAAATTTGTTTGGATCTGATGGCAGGGTGTTTGTAAGACAGCAAAAAAGTACAGCTTATGATCCAAAACACGCTTTAAAGATCATTGGGCACTAAGGTGAAAAAATTATGTTTTGGGGCTGCTTTTCTTCTTCAAGTGTCGGTCCGTTAGTTTGGATAAAGGATAAAATGTGCGCCATCAACAAAGTAAATGTCCTTAACAATACTATGCTTCCTTATGCCGAAGAAGAATTGACTTTAAAGTGAGAATATTAGCAGAAAAACGATCCCAAACACTCGTCCCAGCTGTTTGCCAGCTCGTTCAAGGAAATTTAAGTTAATGTTTTATAGCCACCGTCCCGTCCCCGGCCTTAAACTTAATGGAACACCTTTGGGGAATATTAAAGAATAGAACTGCTGTATATAAACCAGAAAATAAGCAAGAATATAGGGAAAAGATCGAGGTTAAATGGTATTCTATAAAATCAGCTATTTGCGACAAGTTATTTGATTCCGTGGGATGTCGTTGCCGCGAAGTCTTGAAGGATAAGGGTGGAATGACTTCATATTAATTCAAATATTTCTTGAAACCAAAAATTGCTATGTTTCTTGAACAACAACTTCCTATTTTTTACTTTAAAAATTATCGTTTCTATTTTATCTTCCAAGGGACTCATAATAAATGCCTTAGTTTTTATATTGAATTTACTTTAGAATATACAAAAACATACTTTTTTTACTTCCTTGGTTTAGCGTTTTGATAATAATCCATTCAGTTTACAAAAAATTAGAGTTTTGCCAAAGACAGACACAAAAGGAAGTAAATTCTATGCCGTTTCTATTATTTCTTCCAACACTGTAGGTGTATAATTTATATGTTGTTTTGGTGTGACTTAAATTATGAACAAATAAAAGTTTATTGTTTAAACACAACTCCATATGCAACAATCATAACCACAATTACAATCTAAAATGATGTATCTGTTTCAGGTCATTGATTTTGGGTCGTCTTGCTTTGAAAATCAACGGGTATACACGTATATTCAATCGAGATTCTATCGCGCTCCTGAGGTTATATTAGGCGCCAAATATGGAAGAGCCATTGACATGTGGTCCTTGGGCTGCATCTTGGCTGAGCTGCTTTCAGGCCATGCCCTATTTCCAGGGGAAAATGAAAGTGATCAATTAGCCTGCATAATCGAAGTACTCGGAATGCCTAGCAAAACATTGCTTGCAAACTCGAAAAGGACGAAAACGTTCTTTAGTCCAAAAGGGTATCCACGCTACTGCACAGTACGGACAATGTCTGATGGCATGGTTGTTCTAATCGGCGGCCAGTCCCGCCGTGGAAAGCCACGCGGACCACCATGCTCAAGGACTCTCTCCAAGGCACTGGACGATTGCAAAGATCCACTCTTCCTTAATTTTATCCGTGGTTGCCTGGCATGGGATGCTGACAAACGACTAACACCGTCAGAGGCCCTAAAGCATCCTTGGTTACGCCGTCGTCTACCTAGACCGCCCAGTAGTACAAACGGTGCTGGCGCAGACGGAGGAATTAGTGGCTGCATTAGTGGAGATCAATCGCCAGTAACAGGTAAGCATCGAAGCCAATTAAGTAAAAATATTTGATATTAGTTTCGATATGTTTGTAAAGATAGTTCACAAGGTAGGGATCTTGTTGATATACTGGAAGGATCGCTATAGATACTCCAATGCCAATACCGTTACAAGTTTTTGCATTACTTTTTCCAGTATCTCAATGACAATCTTTATACCCTTGCAAAAAAGGTATATTAATTTTGGTCCGTCCGTTTGGATCAACGCGAACTCCTCCTAGACCGTTGGAGCTACAGAGTTGAAATTGGCTTGTAGGCTTGCATATTCTGCAGGGGTTGTATATTTTGGATTCAGCCGGATAGGACCGCTATATAATGTATCTCCCATACAAACAGCAAAGTCACGAACAGTGACTTTCCTCAATAACTTCGTTATTTTTTGAGCTATTGTCGTGAAATTCATATTGGTGAGTTTATTACACACACTAACGACTGTGCCAAATTTGATCAAGATCGGGTGACTATATCATATAGTTCCCATAGGAACGATCGGTGGAAAACAGTGACTTTGATCAATAACTTCGTCATTACTCTTTTTAGATAAAACTGTTTCCACTTTGACGGCTAAAGCTGAGGAAAGAGTAACAAACAACTTGCAAGGGCATACAAACTTCGGGGCGGTCGAAGTTAGCCTCGGCCCTCTGGTTTTATGCTCATATAGTAGGCAATTTTACCATTTGTTGGGACAGTCATTAGCAGTTATATTAAACCAAAATTAATAGCTAGGATGGAGCAAAATGAATTTCAAAATAGGTTTGAACCCATTCTTAAATATAAAACGCTTTTTATGAAAAACAGGGTTAATTATTATAAAAATAATATACCGTTTCTAATTTATTAGAACATAGAATAATGCAATAATTAATATTATTTTCTATTTGTATGAACATAGACCACTAATATTTATAATAAAAAGCGGTGCCCCGTTTCTGAATGTTTTTCAAGAGAGAAGTGGTTTTAATTTTGCCACCATAATTTGCTGGCAGGTTTCATTATTTGTATACTCTTGTGAAAAATACGTAACTTTAACCATACACGATCATTCTATCGAAAAACGCTCGAGTCTACATACCAAATTATAGTGATGTCTATAAGCGATATTCAGTATGTATGTATCATGAACTTTGTACCTTTTATAGGCTTATTGCGTTAAAATATTTACCACCATTAGATTTCTCTTAGATCTCTACCTAAATTCGTCGTTCCAATTAGTTATTTTCACCACATATGTACATATACATATGTCTCTTTATTACTGCACTGCACTGCAATTTCGAAATTTCGTGTGAGTGACCCAGAATAATACTTTTAAAAAAAGGTCACAGCCAATTTGAATGAAGTAAGTAAGTCGTCTCTCCGAATTAGGTATACCATACACAAATAAAACAAATATTTCAAATTTATAATAACAAATGCATTTACATACGTATTTTTAAAAAATTCTGTTCACATGCTTTTTACAAGCATTTCTCAGTAACTCGATCACTCAAGCATACGAGCACCCTGGAAAAACGTATTTTTGGTCGGATTTTGGCAAAATTTGGATTATGCTATATTAGTATCAAATTTAAGTGTGTCAAATTTGATTGCACAAGGTAGAGAATAACGGGAGATAATCGTGGCAAAATCTTTACAAACACAGATAATGTAGTCAAGACATTATTCAAATACATAAATCCCATATTGACAAAGATCAAATAAAAATAGCACATAAACCCTCAAACATATATTCAATAAAATGGACAAGGAAATATACCATGTAATAAGATATACATAGGGACGACCAAATCGAAATCGAGAACTACGATCTCACAATACAAATCTGACTATAAAATGAGAAATTATTCTGTGTAAGGAGTGGCCATGCACCGAATTTCGAAGAGACAATAATATTAGATGAAGAGCGACACTACAACAAAAGGTTTACCATGGAGATGCTACATATCATTAATACTCCGAGCGCCACACGACTTAACTTTAAGACTGATACCGACAATTGCGCCCACATATACAGACATTTACTTGACAAAAATTAGTTCTTAACTCCATGTGTGACTGGACATTCCATCTGGTTTTCTTTCGTCTGCTCTTCTTCGTTCTCATTACATTTAAAACATTTCGTTTCGCCCAAAAGCAATCTTTATACCCTTGCAAAAATGGTATATTAATTTTGGTCAGAAGTGTGCAACGCATAGAAGGAAGCATTTCCGACCATATAAAGTATAAGAGACGAGTTCAAATAGACATGTCCGTCTGGATCAACGCAAACTCTTCCGAGACCGTGAGAGCTACAGAGCATTTTGCATGTAGGCTTGTATATATATAGTGCATATATAGTGCACATATATAGTGCACAGTTTGTATATCTCGGATTCAGCCAGATCGGACCACTATATCATATAGCTCCCACACAAACAGCAAAGTCACGAACAGTGACTTTCTCAATAACTAGATTATATCATATAGCTCCCATAGGAACGATCGGTCAAAAAGTGACTTGTCAATAAGTTCGTTACTTTTGATGCGATCAAATTGAACATATGTTAGTTTAATATATCTGTTAATGACTGTGCCGAATTTGATAAAGATCGGGTGACTATATCATATAGCTCCCATAGGAACGATCGGTGGAAAACAGTGACTTTGATCAATATCTTCGTTATTTCCTATGCTAAGATTGTAGGCCGGTCTTTCGCAAACATTAGCCTTTTTGGATAAAACGTTTTTTCATTTGATGGCTATAGGTAAGGAAAGAGTTACCAAAAAAGTTGCAAGGGTATACAAACTTTGACGCGGTCGAAGTTAGCCCCGGCACTTTGGTTTTTTTTTAATTATTGTCATTCAAAAAAAAAAAAAAAAAGGATAAAAATAAGGATCATTTTTGAGATTTTTGTTTAAAAACAAAAGTTTGTTTACAACACTAGATTTCAAAGAGCAACGTCTATTCGATTTAAATTAATTTTCAATGACCTAAAGCCTGATGAATCCCAAGTACGACGGCAGTCCGTACTTAGCCTACAAATGAAAAACGGAAATTTTTGAGAAGTGTCGATTTATTTCTCAACATAGTCTCATAGTCGATTTATTTCTCAACATAGTCTCCTTTAAGGTTGATATACTTGATCCAGCAATGCTCCAAATTTTTTTTACCAGTCTGAAAAATAAGTTTTCTCGAGGTCTAAAAAATAGGCCTTCGTGGCGGCGAAGACTTCCTCATTCGACTCAAATTTCTACCCGTCGAGTGACTTTTTCAAGTTTGGAAACAAAAAGAAGGTGGATTGGGCACCGTAACCCAACCCATGGTTGAAGAGCACTTTTTTCTTCGCCAGATGGAGCAGTTTTTTCTTCAATTCAGCGTCGAACCGGGTCAATAATACAGCAGAGTAGGCCCCTGTGACTGTTTTGTCCTTCTCCAGGTAGTCGATGTAGATCACACCTTGTGAAACCCAGCAACCCAGGTGGCCATCACCTTTCCGGCTGATAGGACAGTCTTCGTCTTCTTCGGAGAAGATTTGCCTGGTGAAGTCGACTGTTGCGAGTGTTCCTTGGTCTCTGGTGTGTACCAGTGGGTTAAAGTTCGTCGACGGTCACAAAGCGAAGCGTCTTCCGGTAGCGCCTACTGTCAGAAGTGAGCAAATGCGGCACTAATCACGCTGTCAGCATTCTCATGGGCAAAATTTTATACAGGATATAACGCGGTCTTACGAGAACTCAGCTGAGATAGCTATCTCGCGCACTTTCAATAGGGGTTCTGTCAATACGAGATCGTGGATTTTTGGTTCTACACGATAATAAACTATTCTTGCCATAGTGACGCTACCGGGCGGTAAGGCTAAGTACCTTTCGGACCACCCTCGTATAACAACATAAAGGTCGGTGAAACAATTGCCATGAATTATTTTACATAAATATTGGATTCAAAGTGACTGTTTTATAAGGGATTTCACCCATTTTCCGTTTTATGGATTTTTATTTTATATATATATTCTTGATCAGCACGACGAGACGAGTTCAAATAGCCATGTCCGTGCGTCTGGATCAACGCGAACTCCTCCTAGACCGTTGGAGCTACAGAGTTGAAATTGGCTTGTAGGCTTGCATATTCTGCAGGGGTTGTATATTTTGGATTCAGCCGGATAGGACCGCTATATCATGTAGCTCCCATACAAACAGCAAAGTCACGAACAGTGACTTTCCTCAATAACTTCGTTATTTTTTAAACTATTGTCGTGAAATTCATATTGGTGAGTTTATTACACACACTAACGACTGTGCCAAATTCGATCAAGATCGGGTGACTATATCATATATCTCCCATAGGAACGATCGGTCGAAAACAGTGACTTATGTCAATAACTTCGTTACTTTTCACGCGCTTGCTTTCAAATTAGACATTTGTTAGTTTAATTTATCTATTAATGACTGTGCCGAATTTGATAAAGATTGGGTGACTATATCATATTGCTCCCATAGGAATGATCGGTCGAAAACAGTGACTTTGATCAATAACTTCGTTTTTTCATATGAGATAAGATTGTGGGCCGTTCTTTCGCAAACATTACTCTTTTTAGATGAAACATTTTTCCAGTTGGATGGCTATAAGTAAGCAAAGAGTTACGAAAAAAGTTGCAAGTTACGGATCTTAGTTTGATTCCAATGTTCCTGATAATTCTTCATTTTCAATGAAATATGGGAAAGTACGAAGCGAGTGTTATCTGCGGATTCAGTGATACTTCTATGCCGTCAAAAGTAGGCCCGGATGCATCATGGAAAAGGCCAACTCAAGTTACCAACCAGATGTGTACCTCCAATTACGAAAAAAATATCCTCCATGCTTGTGTCGATAGTTGAGATTATTATATGTACATTGCACATACATATAGGGCGAAGAGTATGCTAACATCATTAAAATTAAAAATATTTTTTTATATATTGCACTTTTGTTTTTAAATATAAAGGTCTTTTTAATATTATTGCTTATCTTCTTTCACTTTGAATATTCAACAGGCAATAATCCTGTTCCGTCCTCTACTTCGGCTTCTTCTACAATGGAACGAGAAAATAGTAATTGCAGTGGCCGAACTAACATATGCGGTATAGCAGATACTAATGCCCCTGGTGTTCTCGGAGCGGATCCATTAGGCTCGTTGTCAACTGCCTCAGTTACACATACTACGGACATAATAACTGATACGCTAAAAAGAACAACCATTAAATGTAGCTGCACATTAGCAGCTAGTATTTCACCGCATTTAAAGCTAACCTCTACACACTCTGCTGATTGCTGCACAAACAATGGCCTCCGCGTGGCTCAACGTGTTAGTACAACTCCTGGATTCCCACAGTCATCATTATCGTATATGTCAGTGCTTCACAACACTAACCTAAATGGAAATGAACGTAAGAACATAATAAACGACACCTAGTAAAGACATTGGGAACCCTTTTTGTTTCGAATATGTGAAAGAAATTTTAGTCCATTAATTGAACGTACAGATTTGAGTTTTAACAAGTCTTTGTTAACTGCTTATTAAATAAAAAAAATTTATTTTGTGATGAAGGATATACATAAAAAACAAATATAGCGCTAAGTTCGAAGTATAGTCAATTAATTAGACAAAATAATAGAAACAAAAAATATTTTGATCAATATGAAGGTTGATATAATTTATGTATCCTTGGGAAGGATTTACGAAAATTTACCAGTACCCACTATAACGTATAGACTTTATTTAAAATCCTTACCATGGTTATACACAATTGGGAGCGAAAGAAGTAGTGCACAACATCTTTTAAGGAGTTTAGTTTTTTTTTTTTCAAATCTTTAGAGTTTTAAGAATGTTGTGTGAAAATTTGAAGTAAATCGGAGTAAAACAGACAAAGATATAGCGCTTCAACTGATTGATCTTCAGTGAAGCTGTTTGAGTATAAAATATCAAAGAAGCTAACTTCGGCAATGCCGAAGTTTATATACCTTTGCAGTACTTGGCAATAATTTTTTTACATTTTGAAATTTCTTTCCTTGCAACTCAATTCATCAACACACAAACAAAACATTCAAATTATTTCTCTTTTTACTACAAATTTTTAAGCAAGGCACAACACGCATACACATACATACATACATACGTGTAGCGCTACGTCTGTGTGTGCGTATGCATGTGCTCTGTTTGATTTGCTGATGACGTAGAACCGATTTGTATTGACTGTAACTTGTGTTCTATTTATCCGATCAAACTCAAAATATTATAAAATTGGTCAGATGTTTGTAACGCACAGAAGGAGACGTTTCCGACCCCATAAAGTATATATATTCTTCATCAGCATGAGAAGCTGAGTCGATATAGCCATGTCCGTCCGTCCGTCCGTCTGTGCAAATCAACTTCACGCTGTCATCTTAAGAGCTATCGGAATGAAATTTCATATTTGAGCTACTTTTAGCCGGGAGATAATAGAGTATGAAAATTGTCAGGATCGGACTACTATATCATATAGCTCTAGAACAAAAATTTTTGCAAAAATTGGAGTATCCCAATGAAATTTACCAATATAATAGAACTTGATATAAAATCTCAGATCCCAAAATTTGACTTTGATCGGATAAATAGAACACAAGTTACAGTCAATACAAATCGTCATCAGCAAATCAAACAGAGCTCATGCATACGCATACACAGACGTAGCGCTACACTCAGCTTCTCATGCTGATCAAGAATGTATATACTTTACGGGGTCGGAAACGTCTCCTTCTGTGCGTTACAAACATCTGACCAATTTTATAATACCCTCTGCAATTGTATAAAAAAATACTTCTTATTAATTAGGAAATACATTTTTTAAAAACCCTGCGACGCAATAAATTTATATTTATATCGTAGCTGGTATCGTCAAAACGTTGATAATATGTTAAGGCAAATATTGTTATTGAAGAAGATGATAATTGTCTAATTGGGTGGAATTCATTTTGTACTCATATTTATAATTAGTAAGTACATTTTTATAAAATTGGTCAGATGTTTGTAACGCACGAAAGGAGACATTTCCCACCCCATATATAGTAAATATATTCTTGATCAGCATGAGAAGCTGAGTCGATATAGCCATGTCCGTCGGTGAGTATGCGTTTTACTCAGCCATCTTAAGAGCTATTAGGATGAAACTTGGTATTTGAGCTTCTTATTACCCGGACCACTATATCATATAGCTCTAGATGAAACATTTTTATAAAAATTGGAGTATCTCCATGAAGTTAAACCTATCATGTATTGGATATAAAACTTCAGATCCCAAAATTTGAATCTGATCGGATAAATAGAACACAAGTTACATTCAATATAAATCGGTTTAAGCGCTGCCGGGAGCGCTGCTTGCTGCCTACTACATCATCATAATTATCAGAAGAAAAAAAAATTGCAAAAAGAGTAATAATTTGAATGTTTTGTTTGTGCATTGATGAATTGAGTTGCAGGAAAAGAATTTTTTACATGTACGGATATTATTGCCAAAGACTGCAAGTGTATATAAACTTTGGCATAGCCGAAGTCAGCTTCTTTGATATTTTAGTGTACTATAGTAAATGTAAAAAATGTATGTTTTATAGTTTATGTAATTTTGAACTTGCAATAATGGAATGTTTAATTTCAGGATTGACTACCTACTCGAACACTTCGTTAACGCATTTGGAACCAGTTTCAAGCTTGGGTATATTGAGTGCATATGCTGTTGCAACGGAAACGCCAAACTTAGCACTTCCCACTTCCGCGTCCGTTTTGGATTACTCTACCGCCGCCAATGAACAGCAGTCAACTCCCACGTCTATGGTCGACGTTAAAATTTATAAACCTTATGCATCCGACAGCGGTCCTACAGGCACAGCAGAAAACTTACACCACAATCAGTATCAGAATGTACGCAACCTACGAATATCAACTAAAGATATGTAGCAATCTTTGGCAAATATGCAAATTCTCGTCAAATAAAGGTTTGGAGGCAGTTCTCCATGTTGTTAGCCAACTTAGCAACACACTGCCATACAAGTGATAGACTTAAGGTAACTCAATCGTGCGCTTTGATATAAGTGCAATGAGGCACCAAGCGAGAAAGCCTTGGCATATATACTCATAATCAGATACAGCAAAGATCTCAAAAAAAGAAAATTAAACAAAATGAAATTATTATTAATTACATAAATTCATATTGACGATAGGGTTGCATTACATTAAATGAGCCCAATTACACTATGTGTGTTTTATTATATAACACTTACCCACAACGAACTAATGTCTCAAATTTGACGAAAAATGTTTAACCATAAGCTAAATTCTTCGTTAGATAATTTAGCTGCATTATTTAACGAATTCCTGACCGTACCTTTATTTTCTGTGTCTCTACATATTGGACTTCTATGAAATTTGTAGCGTTATGTGTTGCCCTCAATAGAATGTCTGTGCCAAAGGACTATTTCTATTGTAATCATTGAATGAATTGACACCACATTTATAAATTTATGTTTCTAACGTCGCATTTTTATTGATTTATGCACTTATAATATAACATACATATACTAGTTCCTCATTATTCTTAAGTTAACACTGCTTAGATCAGAAGAAAAGGATGTAGTTTCTTTATAGCTTCTATTATAAAAAACTTGCCCATAAAATAGCTACAAAACGTTTTATTTTTTTTTTTTATTTATCAATCGGGTCACACTAGAAGTGTAGCAAAATAAAATTAAATTCATCCACCAGTTAGTGAAGTAATAACGTAACACTTGAAAAATGCCTAAAGTAAAAACAAAAAAAAAAAATATTAAAAATATGATAAATACCAGTTTGGTTTTTTTGATAAAGGATAAGTTTTAATCTATTTAATACTGTGCTGATGGGAAATTGAAAATCTTGTTTAAAGTCCGTATAGTTCATTTAATTGCCTTAATATTTATCGATTTACTAAAAATAAATGTTGTAAAGAAGTTGAGTCCTGTTTTCGGCCAATTATACACGCAAGTTCAGTCCCAAAGTCTCACAATTTAACTTTAGCAATAAATAAATAATAGGGATAAAATATATTTATCTTAGAAAAAAGATAGGATTAAAAATATTTTATTTGAACCTTAAAATTTATTAAAATGATAAGTTAATCAAGAAAATAATAAAATATTAGTATAAGTGCAATATTAACCAAATTAAAAAATTTAAGCAAGTTTCAATCATGCAGTGAAATGAATGAGTATAAGGGTGAATGCTTTTTAAGACTCATATCACAACCCGATTGAATGCTTTAATAAAAGCTAAATAGGTTTCGACAATCGCAAAAAATATTTAGGACAAGCTTTGTAAGGTATATACAGCTTGAATGACAAGTGAGGCGCATAAACAACCAAACAGCGGGAAAAATGAGTTGTCTTAGCTGTCAGACAGTAAGATAAATTTACTGCTTTAAAGTTTACAGAAGTTTTTATTAAATGTCTGATGGCCATCAATCGGTGAAAGTGACATCGTGCACAGGTTTGTATACGTCGATGTATAAGCCAGAAATTCGTAGAGCGTCCTTTTGGCCATCTATGCACCAAATCTATAAGGTGAAAACTAGACAATCTACGCCTCGCTGCGCCACCAAGGTTGCGCAATGACACAAAGCATTCGAGAACGCCGAGTTTTTGCAAATGCGGAGCTGTCAATCGTCAGCCGGCCTGGCGGTCTGCACACTCATTTCCGCCAATGCTCTGGTGGTTAGGTATTCAATAGATGCACACGCTTTTACAGATTCACAAAGAGGTTTAATGCCGACTTGTGCGTAAACATTCTTAGCGCTAATTTGCCGCCATCCTTATTGCGAATATTTCCGCTGCTGGAATGGCCTGGAACTTTAACCGAGTGGCGGAGTGGCTAAGTATTGGCCTACTCGGCCTGAGACCGATGCACCATGTGCAACCTTATAGCCTTTGGTCTGTTAAAGATCTTTGGTGGCCTTCTTTGATGCATCCAATCATAACCCTGAGGGCGTTGTTCATAAGTGAAATTAATGTAGATGAGTATTTTCTGGTGATGATAATGCATATGTCGTCCGTCTGATCCTTGATGATGTCCATACAAATTTTTTGAGAAGGTTGTTGACCACAATGTTCCACTGCAGAACAGACAGAACTTTCCCTGGAGTGTTCCACCGTGTGACTCTTTTAATTTAGATATTTAAATATCTCCAAGCGCATACTTTTGATTGCGCTGTCTCCATGGTCTAAATAAGTAGAATTAGTGATATCTCCGCCGACTTGCCTTTGGTGTAGGTTACCATTCAGACTTGCAACTTGTGTAGCTTGGGTACAGCAGTTTTTCCAGCGTTTAAAGAATGAATGGGGTTTTTAAGTCTATAGTCCTTTGTCTGCATAGTTTTCCCTGTTTTCGATGTACAACCCGCGCAGTCCTCCAGTCTATAGGCATAGTCCAGTCTCACACAGGCATTAAAGTAGACGGGGAACTATTGTAAAAGTTTGCAACTTTAAGGATTATTTCATTTAGACCATTTGTTTTCCGGCGAATTTGATTTAATCTCCGTGCAGCCTGAAAAGCTGCAGCTCGTCAAGGGCATCTTTTCTTTCCAATTTCCACTCCCGTTTTCTTTCTTCAGCTGGCAGCACAGCTTGGCTGGACATCAGCTACCAACGACGGGCTGTTTCCGAAGTTTTCTCCAGTTATGAACAGGACAACTCTTTTTATACCATACACCCATAGGGTGAAATGGTATATTAAAGTCGCCAAAATGTATGTAACAGGCAGAAGGAAGCTTTTCCGACCCTATAAAGTATATATACTCTTGATCAGTATCAACAGCCGAGTCGATCTAGCCGTGTCCGTCTGTCCGTCCGTATGAACGCGTAGATCTCGGAGACTATAAGAGATAGAGCCACCAAATTTGGTATATAGGCTCATGTAGTATGTAAAGTGATCAAGTCTATTTAAAATTTTTGTCATGCCCCTTTTCGCCCCTGAAATTCAAAAACTCAAAAACTTGTGTAGCTAGAGACACCATATTTGGTATGTACATATACATATTTGCTTAGTAAATGCGCACATTTTGTATGTATAAAGATTTACAACACCCCTTTCCGCCCCCGAAATTTGAAAAAATCGATTATCTCCCGTCATTTTTTACCTTGTGGAATCAAATTTGGTACACTTAAATTTGATACTAATACCCAGCAAAATACCAAATTTGATAAAAATCGGACTAAAAATGCATATAATCGTTTTTCCATAAGGCCGGAGTTGCCCGTTGGCGGGTGGGGGCGCTAGGGTGCTCATATGCATGAGTGAGCGAGATACTAAGATATGCTTGTAAAAAGCATGTGAACAGAACTTTTTTTAAAATAGGCAAATGCATTTGTTATTACAAATTTGAAATATTTGTTTTACTGGTGTATGGTATACCTAAGTCGGCGAGACGACTTATTTACTTCATTTAGATACATTTCCTCCTTTTGTAGTGGAATAGTAGCGTTCTATACTGTTTAATCGTCGTCCTGCCGTGACTACTTCCACATTTCTTGGAGTTGCTTGAGTTCGGTTTGCAAGGTTGGATTCCACCATTTTGGCTTTTTTCGCCTGTTTTCGGTGGTAGAGCTGGAAAGATTGGAATCCGCCTAAGTGTCAAAGAGTTGAAACTGGGAGCGAAAACGTTCCCAGTTGGTATTTCGGGAGTTCCTGAGAGGTTTAGTCGGCACTTTTCGCACGAAACCAAAAGTAATCGAATATACTTATGGTCTCAGAAGGATATTCCATTCTTCTAAACTAGTACTTCCACTTGATCGAGTGTTTAATTTAGCACGTTAGAAGAGGTTGAGCCAACCTATGTTCGCTCGCCTCCTACGTTAGCTACTCTCATATTACGTAATAGGATAGAATAAGCTAATGATGGCATTAACACCTATGTTCCACTTCACATCATCCTACCTTATCTAGTGTGTTCGCATTACCGTAAGTGGATGTTGCAAGGGCTTAATTAATGACAAGTTATTGTATTGTCCATATAAATAAAAATGCAATAAGTGTCGGTTTTTATCGTTTGAAAATTAGTCAGATTTTTGTAACGCAGAGAAGCAGGCGTTGGCGACACCATATATAATCTTGAGCAGCTGAGTCGATATAGCCATGCCCCTCTGTCCGTCCGTCGGTGTAAATACACCTCTATTTGAAAAGCTATTAAAAATGTATATAAGACTGACGCGGGGTTTTCGAAATAAAAAGGGACAGAGTGATACTTTGAAGGTTTTGCCTGTGCATTGATATGTACATTGAGTTACAGAAAAAGAGTTTGGAACATCGAATCGGATGTTTATATGACAGCTATATTATATAGTTTCTGATTTTTATAAAATTGTTTATTCTATGCAAGATATGCCCCTATAAACACATGAAAAGCTAAAAAAATTTTATAAAATTATTTTTCAAACAATCGTTCCTATGCTAGCTTAGAAGCTCACATGCAGCATTTTAGCTTCAGCTACATACATACATACATATATAGGCGTTTATCTAGAAATATATTAAATAGTCGAAAATGCTTCCTTCTATACATATATGCGTTGCACACTTCTGAGTAAAATTAATATGCCCTTTTCGTAAGAGTATGCAAAATAAAAGTAAATCTGTTAAATATATTAGAGAAGTGTAACTTACTAACTGGAAACCCGGAATTACTTTTAAGTTTTAAAACTTGTAAAAAGAGAGGAAAAACTTATAAACAAGAGCGCCGGGGCTAACTACGACCGCGTCAAAGTTTGTATACCCTTACAACTTTTTTGGTAACTCTTTCCTTAGCTATAGCCATCAACGTGAAATAAGTTTTATATAAATGAAGTAAGTAAGTCGTCTCACCGACTTAGGTATACCATACACCAGTAAAACAAATATTTCAAATTTGTAATAACAAATGAATTTGCTTATGTTTTTGACCGATCGTTCCTATGGGAGCTATATGATATAGTCACCCAATCTTAACAAAATTTGTCATAGTTGTTTATATGTGTAATAAACTTATCAATATTAAATTTCACAATAGCTGGGAAAATAACGAAGTTATTGAGAAAAGTCACTGTTCGTGACTTTGCCGTTTGTATGGGAGCTATATGATATAGTGGTCCGTTCCGGTTGAATCCGTGAAAAAAATGTTTGCAACAAATTTCTGCGCGCTTACTAAAGGATTATTCATACAAAATTTGTTGTTATACCATACACCCATAGGGTGAAATGGTATATTAAAGTCGCCAAAATGTATGTAACAGGCAGAAGGAAGCTTTTCCGACCCCATAAAGTATATATATTCTTGATCAGTATTAACAGCCGAGTCGATATAGCCATGTCCGTCTGTCCGTCCGTCTGTCCGTCCGTCCGTCCGTCCGTCCGTCCGTCCGTTTGAACACGTAGATCTCGGAGACTATAAAAGCTAGAGTCACCAAATTTGGTACGTAGACTAGTGTATCCACGCAGTTCAAACGAAACCGATTTTCTTAACGACCCCACCAGCCAACGGCCATCTCCGGCCTTATGGAAACGTTTATATGCATAACTTGGCTATTTTTAGTTCGAATTTGATCACATTTGGTATTTTGCTGGATGATAGTATCAAATTTAAGTGTGCCAAGTTCGATTGCACAAAGTAGAAAGTTATATGAGATAATAGTTTTTTTTCAAATAACGGGGCGGAGAGGGGCGTGGCAAAATCTTTACATATACAATGACTAAGAGTCGACGCACACAGAAATTTGTGTGTCTCAAATTTAATGACCGGTCATAAAACAATTGAAATCGCGAACTTGTTGGTAGAGGGGTGGTCACTGGGAGGGGTAAAACAAAAGTTCACGAGGTCGAGCTCGCAAATTGTTGGCAGAGGGAGTGGGGGATGGGTAAGAAAATAAGGGTTCTTTTTGTTGAATGCTCGAAATCGCGACACTTTTTTCCCCCTATCCACGAAGATCAGCAAGAAGAGCGTCCCTCTATGCACAAACGGTTTTTTTAGGGACGACGATCGCTCGCTCGACCTAAAAAAAGTCGTTTTATGACACGTCATAAAACTCGAGACACACAAATTTTTGTGTGCGTCGACTTGCCAAAGTGGCCTTTTTCTCTGCCCAGCCTCTGCCTGTAAAGAGCCATGTACTACCGGATCTACGGGGGATGAAAAAGTGGTAATTCTCTGGGTAATCTGGGGCACTGAAAATCCACGAGTGATGTACGAGGAGCCATTATACCCGCTGAATGTGAATGCATGGTGCGCTGTTCACGCTGGAGGAGTCATCGGACCATTTTTTTTTTCGAGGACGCCGCTGGTCAAACGACAACAGTGGACGGTGCGCGCTATAGATTAATGTTTTCCGAATTTTTTCTGCCGCATTTTAACGAATTAGGACTGGAGGACATGTGGTTCCAACAGGACGGAGTAACGGCACACACTGCGAGAGCCACAACCGACATTATTAAGGCGGTGTTCCCGGGTCGTCTCTTCGTTTTGACAATTTGCACTGGTCCGCAAGATCGGCGATTTACCCGTTGCAGACTTTTTCTGTGGGTTTTTTTTAAAGTCACGTGTTTACATAAACAAGCCTGTAACACTAGAAGCCCACAAAGACAACATTTGACACGAGTGCGAGAATCTGTCGCCCAAATTCTTGCCGAAGTGATGAAAAATGCTCTAAAACGAGCCGTTATAGTAATTATAGCATTTGGCCGATACCATCTTCTCGAATTGACCAATAAAATTCTCAAGGCTTAAATAATCATAATTTAAAAACAGAATCAAAGTTTTTTTATTTAGAAAAAAAAGGAGAGCCAAACAACATTGGATGACTTCTTTTGTCCCACCTTCATACGGACGGACCGACGACATGGCTAGATCGTCTCGGCTGTTGATGGTGATCAAGAATATATATACTTTATATGGGAAAAGCTTCTTTGTGCCGGTTACATACATTTTAAAGACTTTAATATAAATATGTATCATTTCACTCTATTGGTGTATGGTATGGTAAATTTAAACAAACTTTTACTTAATCAAATTTTAATTGCTGTATCGGAATACATTACGACGACATAAGCATCATTTTGGCGGTAAGATGATTATAGACAGCAAATTGTCTTGGAACGCTAATGTAAACGTGGGGTCTTTCACCACAGCTCACACATTGGATTATCATTTCAGTGGTGCAGCCTATAATTAATATATAATTAAACTTTACAATGGACGAAGCATTCAAATTCATTTAAATAAATTGTGTATGATTTGTTAAACAATTCATTTGTTCTCATTTCAGAGTTGAGGCTTGATGTATTTATGTCTTTTCAGCTGAGATTTTAAGTAATATTGAGAATAATTAGTACAAATTTGTTAAAAAAATTTATTTAAATTTAAACGTCGTGGCTAAAACTGCACATTGTTAATGCTGACCAAGAATTAAAAGTTCCATTTATTTTAAATTGTTTCCTAAAAATTGTTGGTTTATTACTAGTACTATAGGTATTGCAGACAGTTCTGCCAAAGTTTGACTAGTGGATTGTCTTAATTGTTTTAATAAATAATGAATTTTTTGATTCTTTTCGGAGTCCATTCGCATTGGGTATGATACCACATACATTATGGAGTAAGAACTCGAAGCTGGTGCATGGGTAAATAAATGTATTCGTATGTATGTATGTATGTTTGTATGTCTAATGTTACACACAAAAGCTTTCAACAATTTACTCAAGAAAATACGCTGAAAGTTTCACAAAAAAGCTCCTTTCCTGATAGGCCTTTAAATATAGACGAAATTTAAACATATCAACTCATCGCGTCTGCGAACAGTCTTTCTCAGTTTATCCTCAGTAACAAAACAGCAGAGCCACAATCGGTATAGCTTCATTGATCTCATTCCAATTTATTTAATACATATAGACATAAATATGTACATAAGTTTTGGGCTTAAAGCAGCAAATGAAGTTAATAAGTAGGTTATATTCAAATCGAATTTACAGACTGTATTCGTCTTAAAATCTGACGAAAAAAAAATAGCACTGAAAATGTGTTCAACTGAATAAAAACCAAAAATAGAATAGCGTCTCATCGCTGCAACGGGTAACACAGAAATTTACGTTCAATATTCGTGCGTGTGTGCATTTTCACGTATACATACATAGGTATATATACATACATACATGGTTTTTTTCTTGTTGTGAGTGTTCAGGTGAAGGAAGGTACCATAAATAAACGAATTCCGCATACTTGATCCCAATACATACGTTTGAAGAAAATATAACATATTCCCCGTTCAGATGTTTGATTTTTTTAGTTAGCAGAATATGAAGATTATTTTGACATGTCGATCGTATTGGGCTCTCTCTTATTAGGAATTTTTAATTTAGTTTTTATTGACGATACAACGGTATTTCAGAGTGTGTTTTGTAACCACAAAATATGTACATACATATGTCTGTATGTGTTGAATACTCCCGTTTTTATCTAATTACCTTCCTTTTGTACTAATTCCTCAATTAGCGCTGCTGTGCAAAACAACTCTAAATGGAAAGCAAAAAAGTAAGCAAGCACTTTTTTTTTCTAAAATATGTCTCATAAAATTATAGTTAAGTACTAAGATGGCGGCGGAATTGCAATGTTGATGATGGGAGTAGACGGAAACTCAAATCACCAGCATCAGCAAGAGACACCATCAGCATATGACAAAATAATGCTGTAATGCAGACTTTGGCTATCTCGCTTACTCTTACAAGTACAGTTGTCGCTATCGGACACCTGTGGCCTATATAGTTGATCTAGTGAAAAAATTTTTATATACAAAATTTTGCATGTTGACATATATGTACATACCAAGGTGAAATGGCCTCTCCTGAGCTATTAAACCAGTTAAATCTTTCTGTACGCTGTAGACCTATCAAAAATTTTATTCCCCAATCTATGAAACATCGTCTATGCTTTGCATGAACCTTTTCGAGTTCTCTGCTCTAATTACAATCTTCATTACTCCGAAATCAGATCAAAGGCATTCCCTTTATTTCTAAAAAAAGATTGTAATTATCAGTGGATAATTATATTTTAAAAGCTTGTATTTTATTTGCCGTTCGATATACGATTGCGCCTTTCGATAAGTTGGGCGGGAGGTGGTCAGCTTTCAGCTTGGGCTTGCGCGAAACAATTCGGTAATGTAATGTTTGCTAAAGAACGTCCTACATAGGCTGAAGCATTCTGGCACATGTAACATGCTTTTTATGGGGGTGAAATGGTATATTAAAGTCGCCCAAATGAATGTAACGGGCAGACGGAAGCTTTTTTTTGATCAGCATCTACAGTCGAGTCGATCGAGCCTTGTCCGACTGTCTGTATAATCACCTAGACCTCGGCGACTACAAGAGATAGAGCCACCAAATTTGGTATGTAGGCTCGTGTAGTATGTAAATTCATCAAGTTTATTTCAAATTTTTGGCAAGCCCCTTTCCGCTCCCGAAATTAAAAAAAAAGTTTATCTCAAAAACTATTGCAGCTAGAGACACCATATTTGGTATGTATATTTGGTATGTATTTCCGCCCCCGAAATTTGAAAAACTCGATTATTTTCCGTAATTTTCTACCTTGTGGAAATTTGGAACACTTAAATTTTATACTAATACCCAGAAAAATACCAAATTTGACCAAAATCGGACTAAAAATAGCCAAGTTGTGCATATAAACGTTTTTCCATAAGGCAGGAGTTGTCTGTTGGCTGGTGGGGGCGCTAGGGTGCTCGTATACTTGAGTGAGCGAGATACTAAGACATGCTTGTAAAAAGCATGTACACAGAACTTTTTTAAATTAGGCAAATGCATTTGTTATTACAAATTTGAAATATTTGTTTTGCTGGTGTATGGTATACCTAAGTCGGCGAGACGTCTTACTTACTTCATCTTTAGCTATTATAGTCTTTAAGAAAAGACTAAAATTTAAAATAAACTTAAACTATACATACACTTAAACTTACTTAATAAATACACTAGTCCAAATTTGGTGACTCTAGCTCTTATAGTCTCTGAGATCTACGTGTTCATGCGGACAGACGGACAGATGGACGGACGGACATGTCTATATCGACTCGGCTATATTTTATGGGGTCGGAATAGCTTCTTTCTGCCTGTTACATACATTTTGGCGACTTTAATATACCATTTCACCCTATGGGTGTATGGTATAAATATCAAAGAAGCTAACTTCGGCTATGCCAAAGTTTATATACCCTTGCAGTCCTTGGCAATAATATTTTTACATTTTGAAATTTCTTTCCCTGCAACTCAATTTATCAATACACAAACAAAACATTCAAATTATTACTCTTTTTACTACAATTTTTCTTCTTCTACCATCCAAAGCATCGCACGCATACACATACAGTTCGTGTAGCGCTACGTCTGTGTGTGCGTATGCATGTGCTCTATTTGATTTGCTGATGACGTAGAACCGATTTGTATTGACTGTAACTTGTGTTCTATTTATCCGATCACATTCAAATTTTGGGATCTAAGATTTTATATCAAATTCTATTATATTGGTAAATTTCATGGGGATACTCCAATTTTTGCAAAAATTTTTCTTCTAGAGCTATATGATATAGTAGTCCGATCCTGACAATTTTCATACTCTATTATCTCCCGGCTAAAAGTAGCTCAAATATGAAATTTCATTCCGATAGCTCTTAAGATGACAGCGTGAAGTTGATTTGCACAGACGGACGGACGGACGGACGGACGGACAGACGGACATGGCTATATCGACTCAGCTTCTCATGCTGATCAAGAATATATATACTTTATGGGGTCGGAAACGTCTCCTTCTGTGCGTTACAAACATCTGACCAATTTTATAATACCCTCTGCAAGGGTATAAAAAGGAGTGTGATGTTTGCATTTTCTTAGTAAAAATGTACATTAAAGCATGGTTTATATGTTGAAACACTTTTGAAGCTGCTTTCCATGATCTGAACCATATAAAAAATTGGTTCAAATTTTTTCGAGAAAGATAAACTACCACAAACATTTATTCAACTGGATCCATCGAATTGTAAGCAAACATTTGAATTTAAGGAAGGTTTGACATACTGGGATATTCTTGTCGTAAATGATATGGCCGAAGGGGAATCAAATTTATGCAGGAGTACAACAGAGTTCTCACAAACGACGAGAAAGAAAAGCAATTGCTTTAAGTTGTTTAAGCTTATATAGTAGTCTAGTCAGTGATATTAATAAAAATTTAAGTTAATTAAGAAACATTTGTTTCTATTCTCCCTTTCTTTATGTAAAATAACATCAATACTGTTAACAAGGTACTAACATATTATTTCATCGCATGCTATCTCGCTCACTCTTATGATATTTGCATGGTGCTAAATACATATGTATGCTTATATGGGAGCATCACACTGAAAACTTTAGGTGACTTATCCGATCGACCCCAAATTTTATGGGATGTTTTCTTGACTAAAAAAAAAAAAAAATTTCCGGCACTTTGTTTGAATTCCGGACGCGTGGCATTTTTATACCCTTGTAGAGAGTATCATAAAATTGGTCAGATGTGTGTAACGCACAGAAGGAGACGTTTCCGACCCCATAAAGTATATATATTCTTGATCAGCATGAGAAGCCAGCTTCACGCTGGCATCTTGAGAGCTATCGGAATAAAATTTGATATTTGAGCTACTTTTAGCCCGGAGCTGATAAAGTATGAAAATTGTCAGGACTACTATATCGTATAGCTCTAGAAGAAACATTTTTGCAAAAATTGGAGTATCCCCATGAAATTTGAATCTGATCGGATAAATAGAACACAAGTTACAGTCAATACAAATCGGTTCAAGCGCTGCTTGCTGCCTACTACGTCATCATCAAATCAAACAGAGCACATGCATACACACAGACAGACGCAGCGCTACACGAACTGTATGTGTATGCGTGCCGTGCTTTGCTTAGGGAATGATGGAAGAAAAAAAAATTGTAGTAAAAAGAGTAATAATATAAATGTTTTGTTTGTGTATTGGCGAATTGAGTTGCAGGGAAAAAAATTTTAAAATGTAAAAATATTATTGCGAAGGACTGCAAGGGTATAAAAACTCTGTACCTCTGGTGCCGAGGCCAGACTAAGACTGAGGCTCTTCCAGAGATCCGGATCCTTAAAGAGGGTGTTGAGCCGATGTTTAGAGTAGGTCGCTCTTCCGGTGAAGTTAGCAGAAACGGGTTGGTTACAAGGAAAAAAAAGTGCTTATGCTATGTGATAGGAAGTTAAAGTACTTACTCTAGGTATAGGAAGTCATTAATCGAACAAGTGGATAGTGTGGATTAAAATGGATCACAATGTACTTAAGGTTATGGAATGTGTGTGTTGTCAACGTGTCTTTTAATGAGGGCGGGTATACTACCCGGAACTGATTCAGCAGTTTCTGGTATTGCTTCTTGTCTTGCCGCATCATAGTTGGTCGGGGGGTGCAGGGCACGGTTCTACCTCTTCTGTAGGAGTCGGCGTATCGTGGATAAACGCGTGTGCTAACTCCTCCCTGCTTAAAAATCGACGTCCCGGAGATCTCTTATCTCCTCCATTCGGGTTCTTAGTAGAGCCGACAGGTGCATGGTGCATTTCTACGTTGGTATCCGTTCGACATGTAGGGGATGCTTCTGTTAGCGCTCTTGCTATATCTCATGATCACTGCTTCTTTCCTCGGAGATTGAGTTCCGTACGGCATTGTCGCTGTCCCGGCGTTGATAACCGGCCAATGAGGTATTATCCAGTTGGATAGCCAATGTTTGCCTCGTTATCTCTTGGGTTATCAGTGCAAAAAGCTTTTATTGTTGTTGGCCTGTTGGTGACCATGTGTTTCTTGATATTCTTATTTATATCTTTGATGAAGATATTCGTATTCTCTCTTTCCTGTACTTGGCGAAGCGGGGCTTTTGGGCAAGGTTGCCGTTCCGGCTTAATTATCTTCGTTATGTCATTTATTTTCGGCAGCTTCTATCGTTAGGGGGGGCCTTGTAATCTCGACCAATAATTTCCTTTTCTGCAGCCTCTGCGATGAGGGGGGCCTTGGTTTTACAACCAGCCATTTTATTTTGGGCAACCCTTCTATGAGGGGGCCTTGGATTTTCGACCATTATGTACTTTCGGCGGCCTCTATCGTCAGGGTTGAGATTTTCACCAATGGTTTCATTTGTGAGAATGTCGAATTTCCTTATTTGGCTCAACGCAAGGCCTGGCAAAAATTAGTTCTGGAGATACTTATCTCAGGAGTGTTGCATTGATTGGTGCAACAAATTGTTCTTGGTGGCATTAGCTTATCGAAAGTTCAATAAAATACGCTGAACAGTCGGAATTTGCTCATGGGTTTATATACCTGGTGTTTTCGTAACGTTGTGTCTTGCACTCTTACTGTGAGCAAAATTAAACACCTTTTTTGAAGCGTCAGCGAATTATAGTGTGAACGACCACAGCTCAAACAACTGTCCGATCTCAAGTTACGTTGAGCGGTGGTTAAACATTGTTTTGAAATGTTAATTCGCTTTGCGGTAGGTCAGGTTATGTTCTTATGTCCATAGCGGACTTTAATAAATTTTGGTATATTTCGGTATGAGATGAAACGGGTACGTGATGGACAAATCAGCGACGGTGTCAGGTACCCGTCCTTTGGGCATCTCCTTTGTCCTGACCCGCAATCCCTTCAGGATATCTTAAGTGGTAGAATTAAGAAGGAAGAATTGCGGGTCCCTGCTCATGCGCCAGTTACTAGTCTTAAGTACGATTCTGGTCCATAGATACGAATCTGGTCCCTGCTGTGGAGCCGGTTACAAGTCTATCATCCGTATCTCCATGTCGGAGTGTGGCATTACCATGATCCTTCGGATACACATGGGAGATGACAAACAAGACTCTTTCTTTAACCACTAGTTTACCATGAAACTAATTACACAGAAGCTTGGTTTAAAGTTATAATTCGTTTATTACTTGAATGTACCTCTAGTTCCGAGGCTAGACTAAGACTGAGGCTCTTCCAGAGATCGGAGTTCTACTTGTTCTGTAGGAGTCGGCGTATCGAGGAGAAACGCGTGTGCTAACTTATATGTAATTAATTGAAGCTCTCTGTAAAAAAACTTAAGCTATAACTTTTAAATATTAACATATACAATAAATTGAACAAGCCCAAATCAAGTAAATGAGATTTATTTCGAAAAGTAAAGCCCATAAATATTCTATCAAATAGTTTTTCAAATTATATGTTGATTTTTGCGACCTTTTTGTTGGCATGAGATAACAATGAGAAAAGAGACCAGCGGGTTTCAGTATTTCATTAATACCTTATTCATTTAAGATTAATTGAAATACTATTATGAGAACTTTTGATTATTAGAAAACAGTAAACTTTATTAATTCAGAAAAACATCAGATGTACATCGATGCATCGAGATATTAGCCCGATGTTTTAAGCACCATCGATTATTAACATTAAAACCATCGATGAACATAGACATCGATGTCCATCGAGCATGGACCTTGATAAATTGAGCTACAGAAATAGAGTTTAAGACAAGGGTGGGCACGAAAATTTAACTTGGGAGCCAGAGCATCAGCAGATTGCGACCCTTTTTCCCCCTCCCCGCAAAACTCGGGACTTGGCCGCGCTTCTGTCTACAAGTTCGACGACGACACACAAATTTTTGAGTGCGTCGAGACCAAAAAATTACCTTTTTCTCTGCCCAGCCTCCTTGGTTTAAGACATTAAGACAGTAAGTAAGTCGTCTCACCGACTTAGGTATACCATACACCAGTAAAGCAAATATTTTAAATTTATTAAACAAATGCATTTTACAAGCATATCTTAGTATCTCCCTCACTCAAGCATACGAGCACCGTAGCGCCCCACAAGCCAACGGCCAACTCCGGCCTTATGGAAAAACGTTTATATGCATAACTTCGGGGGCGGAAAGGGGCGTGGCAAAATCTTTATACATGCAAAATGTGCGCATTTACTAAGCAAATATACATACCAAAGATGGTGTCTCTAGCTATAATAGTTTTTGAGATAAACGTTTTTTTTGAATTGCGGGGGCGGAAAGGGGCGTGGCAAAAATTTGAAATAATCTTGATCACTCTACATACTACATGAGCCTACATACCAAATTTGGTGGCTCTAGTTATACCATACACCCATAGGGTGAAATGGTATATTAAAGTCGCCAAAATGTATGTAACAGGCAGAAGGAAGCTTTTCCGACCCCATAAAGTATATATATTCTTGATCAGTATCAACAGCCGAGTCGATATAGCCATGTCCGTCTGTCCGTCCGTCTGTCCGTCCGTCCGTCTGTCCGTCCGTATGAACGCCTAGATCTCAGAGACTATAAGAGATAGAGCCACCAAATTTGGTATGTAGGCTCATGTAGTATGTAGAGTGATCGAGTTTATTTCAAAATTTTGCCACGCCCCTTTCCGCCCCCGCAATTCAAAAAAAACGTTTATCTTAAAAACTATTGCAGCTAGAGACACCATATTTGGTATGTATATTTGCTTAGTAAATGCGCTCATTTTGTAATTATAAAGATTTTGCCACGCCCCTTTCCGCCCCCGCAATTCAAAAAAAAACGTTTATTTCAAAAACTATTGTAGCTAGAGACACCGTCTTTGGTATGTATATTTGCTTAGTAAATGCGCACATTTTGTATGTATAAAGATTTTGCCACGCCCCTTTCCGCCCCCAAAATTTGAAAAACTCGATTATCTCCCGTAATTTTTTACCTTGTGAAATCAAATTTGGCACACTTGAATTTGATCAAAAACGGACAAAAAATAGCCAAGTTATGCATATAAACGTTTTTCCATAAGGCCGGAGTTGGTCGTTGGCGGGTGGGGGCGCTAGGGTGCTCAGATGCATGAGTCAGTCAGATACTAAGATATGCTTGTAAAAAGCATGTGAACAGATTTTTTTTCAAATAGGCAAAATGCATTTGTTATTACAAATTTGAAATATTTGTTTTGTTGGTGTATGGTATACCTAAGTCGGCGAGACGACTTACTTACTTCATTTTATTTTTATAGTCTCCGAGATCTAGGTGTTCATACGGACAGACGGACATGGCTATATCGACTCGGCTGTTGATACTGATCAAGAATATATATACTTTATGGGGTCGGAAAAGCTTCCTTCCTTTAATATACCATTTCACCCTATGGGTGTATGGTATAAAAATATTATTGCCTCTTTGGCAAGAGTATATTACCTTCGAAATAGCCGATGTTAGCTTCTTTAATATTTAATTACAATTTAGGCGGTTCTATGTTTAGATATTAGGATTGGGGTTGGACAGACTTGAATCAACCAAAGCTATGTAGACTTATTACTGAAAAGAATAAAAAGAATACCAAAAGCTAGGTAATATTGATCATTTTGTATACCATAATTTTATTACATAAAATTTGGTGTGTATGTAGGTTGAACATTTGCGATGTGCAGCAATCCCACTGTACACGAAGACGACAGACAAGACAACGATCAAAAAGAGAACGTGAGCGTGTGAGAAACGATGATTAAAGAGGGATCATGAACGAATGAGAGATGACGACGAGAGAGTTTATTTTTGCGCGTCGAACAAAACTGACGTGTTTTCAGGTCTTGCGTCATAGTCGGATGCAAGGTTAAACCGAGTACCATAGATGGGTGCTAAAAGTCGAGTGTCAAAGTCGGACACTAAAAGTCGGGCGTAAAAGTTCGAAGCGTCATAGGCGGACGCCAAAGTCTAGCCGAGCCAAACGTCGATTGTCATTTTACATCTTGTAATCTCTATTTAGTCGTATTTTCATATAAACCCCCTATACTATAATTGTCTCGTTAATGTTTATAAATTTTTTCACTCCCATCTGCGCCTCGAAAAATAAATAAAACTGATTTTCTCGAAAATTAACAAAGTTAAAGTCGCCAAATTTGGTTGTAGGCTTGGTTAGTATGCGCGCAGAGTATAATTATTTGGTTAGTTTGTTAAGGCGAAGCCCTTTACAGTAATTCTGATGGCGCCCAAGGATGCACATAAGAGGTTGAAGATATGGTATGCCCATTACAACTGTGGATTCTTTAGCAAAGTCTGCTGATGATAAAACTTGGTGGTTCTTCAAAAAGCTATACAGACAACCTGCTCACCAGAGAACGGCAGGGCGTGATGGCAAAAAAAATCATACACAAAAATAGCCGAATAATCGTGTCATTCGGCTCAGCCGATCAAACATTCGCATGTACACGAACTCACTGTCGACTTAAATTCACTCCAATCCGCTCATATTTTTTTCTTAATGAGTTTATTCGGCTCAACATTGATTTTTTTCCTTGATTTACTTATACGCCCAAATTTTTACTCAATTCACCTCACTGAACGAAAATCAGCGTTGAATGAAAATCAGCTCATGATGCCGAAGTCACTGAACTCGTTTAGATGCATTTATGCATTAAGTATTAATAGGAATTCACTTATGAAGTCAAAATGTGTTCCTCTTTTTATGTTATTTTTATATATGTATATGTATTCCTATATAAATATATTTGTACATACATACATATATATATATATATATATGCTAGGCGTGTTTTAATACCGCCAGATCAGCCGAGCCAATGGTCAACTCCAACCGCTTGGTCGGCCGATCCCAACGACGATGCCGTCCCACAGCAGCCGAATCAGATAAACGAAATATGCGAACCAGATGATACCAAAAACGAAGACCTAGGTATTCTACTCCGGTCAATGGTAAAAAAGTCAGGTGAGCTAGCTAAAGCACTGCGAAACGCCAGATATGTGAACAATGATATGAAGGACCAAGCCCAGCGAGTCTTTGCGTTAAACAAGTCTGCGCTATCAGCATTCGCAATCCTTAAAAAAAAGGAGAGTACCATGAATGTGCAGACACAGTGGACACCACAAGAAAGCAGCAGAACAAAGCTGGCAGACCGGAAAGCTACTCACAAAGGTACACGGGTAAATAAGACCGAGAGCAAGGCACAGCACGATCACAAAGTTCACCATGAATGGAAAACTGTGGAGTCTAAAACAAAAAGAAGGGCTCAATTGAAGCACAAACCAGATGCTATAATTCTGCATAGCACTGAAGGGGTCTCATATAGCGATATGCTCAAAATGGTAACCAAAAGCCAAGATGAAAAAATGAAAGCCGTTGGAGGTAATGTTACCAAGGTGAGGCGCACAGCGAATGGCGACTTACTACTTGAGCTAAATAAGGGAAGAGCAGACAGCCTTCATAAGCTTAAAGAAGATATTGGCAATGTGCTGGGCGCCAAGTTCGAAACTCGCGCTCTTACAGAGAACATAAGACAACCGTAGAAGAGATAGTAGCAGCCTTTTCTACCAAGTTGAAAATTGATCTAGAGCCAGGCGCTGTCAAAAGTCTCCGCCCATCATACCGCGATACCCAGAAAGCGCTCATATGTGTTCCGGCAGCAACCGCAGAGACAATCCTCAAGGCCAATAAAATTACAGTGGCATGGTCAGTGTGTCGAATCAGAGTTAATAATGCCCCAGTTAGATGCTACAAGTGCCTAAAATCTGGTCACGTCGCTGCCAAATGCAATAGTGACATTGACAGAAGTGGCTGGTGCTTAAAATGCGGAACCAGCGGGCATAAAATTCGGGACTGCTGTAATGAGGCCAAATGTTTTCTATGTGCAGCAGAAGGACTGACTGCACTCTCACATGTAGCTGGCAGCCAACGATGCCCCTCCGCAAACGGGCGGTCATCCAACGAGACCCGTAAGCATAAAAATGACGATTAAGTTTATCCAGCTTAATCTAAATCATTGCTGGCAGCCCATGAGCTGCTATCACAGACGGTGGGTGAGTCTAGCACAGACATAGCCATTATAAGCGAACCATTTAAGGCCAGAACTGGAAACAACTGGTCCTGCAGTATTTCCGGGAAGGCAGCGATCTGGGCTTGTGGAACGCCGTCACTACTGCAGCGCTCCGTTCTAAACAAGGAGCACTATGTCAGGGCAAACATAAGTGGACACTGGGTCTACAGCTGTTACTTGCCACCAAGTCTGAACATCCAAAGCTTCAGTGATGTCTTAGACGATCTTGCGGCAGATGCACGTACCCGCAGTCCAGTTATTATAGCTGGGGATTTCAACGCCTGGGCTGTTGAATGGGGTAGCAGTCTAACCAATGCAAAAGGTAGAGCGCTTTTAGAGGCATTTGCGACACTTAATATAGCTTTGCTTAATGTAGGATCCCAGAATACCTTCAATAGAGCGGGACTTGGATCAGTAATAGACCTGATTTTCGTCAGTGATAGTCTTTATAGGTCATCTAGCTGGGAAATCGCTAATGTATACACTGCAAGTGACCATGAAGCCATACTTTTTTCGGTCGGGGAAGCACAACTTGCACCTGTAAGAATTTCTAGCATCGATAAAGCCTACAAGTCCGAAACATTCAACGTGCAGGCATTTTCAACATTCATTGAGAGGGCCCTTCTCGCGGAATTCGGCTAGCGTGATGGCCGAACAGCTCTATAGCAACCTGGACGCAGCCTGCAGTGCCAGCATGACGCAAATAAAGAATTACAGGAGACATCATCAACCTGTATTCTGGTGGAGCAGCGACATTGGCGACATTCGCCGGAAATGTATTGCAGCAAGGCGGCGCTACACAAGAGCGAGAAGAAGGACGGATGGTTCATGGACACAGCTTCATGAAGAGTATAGCGTGGCCAGGAAAACCCTGAAGCTTGCAATCGCACGCTCAAAACGGGAAGCTTTTCTGAGACTTTGCGACTCAGCAGACCGTGACCCCTGGGGACGAGCATATAAAATCGTAGTTAAACGCATCTACAGCAACAAGAATACTGCACCGCTTGAGTACGAGGAGGCAGCCAGGGTAGTAGACCACCTATTTCCGACCAGGATCGTAACGCTATCTCAAAGATGCCCAGTTCCAGTTGAACATTATGAAATTGAACCTGTAACATGTGGCGAAGTTCTCGCTATTGCCAGGTGTCTCGAGCCCAACAAGGCCCCAGGCCCGGATTCTATTCCTAACCGCGCATTAAGGTTGGCGATGGTACTACGCCCCGACCCATTTGCTGAAACATACTCGCAGTGCCTGCGTGAAGGAGTGTTTCCCAGAAGGTGGAAATCGCAAAACCTAGTGCTAATTCCAAAGCCAGGGAAACCTACAGAGGAGGCATCGTCTTATAGACTGATTTGTCTAGTCGACTCCATGGGTAAGGTACTAGAGAAACTAATATATAACAGGCTGAATGACGCCATTCAGGCTGGAGGCGATCTATCCCCAAATCAATATGGATTTCGGAAGGCGCGTTCTACCACTGATGCAATAAATAAAGTCGCAAATATTGTCTCGAACGCTATAGATGGCGTCCGGTGGAAGGGAGGCAACAAGAAATATTGCCTGGTGGTAACCCTAGATATCAAAAACGCATTTAACTCCGCAGACTGGGGATGCGTTCTAGATTCCATAAGCCACTTCAGAGTCCCCGCATACCTTCAAGCCATTATTTGGAGCTATTTCGCGGATAGGCAACTGCGATATGCCACCTCAACAGGACCAGAAGTACGCAGTGTGTCCGCAGGAGTCCCCCAGGGGTCAGTCTTGGGCCCCTGTTATGGAACACCATGTACGACGGACTTCTAAGGCTCAGCATGCCCCAAGGGTGTGAAGTTGTGGGATATGCAGATGACGTCGCACTAGTGGTTGTTTCCAAAGAGCTGCATAACGTCGAAGAAGCTGCAAACACGGCATTGAACAAAATTACAGAGTGGCTGAGCTCAGTAAGTTTGACTCTGGCTGCCCACAAGACCGAGGCGGTGCTTATCTCCAGCAGGAAAAGGGTCGAAACTGCGAAAATACAGGTAGAAGGTACTACCATCGTATCAAATAGAGCCATACGATACCTCGGCGTATGGATAGATACACGGCTATCATTCCGTGAACACCTCTCGCATCTCCAGCTTAAGGCTTCAGAATCGATGCGAGCTCTCTCTCGCATCATGTTAAACACGAGAGGACCCAAACATGGGAGACGCATGTTATTGATGAGCGTGACCAGATCAATTATATTGTATGCAGCACCAATTTGGGCGCACGCCATGACCGTTCCGAGCTATAGCAGAGGGATAAGATCAACATATCCTCTCTGCGCTTTACGAGTATGCAGCGCATTCCGCACAGTTTCGGACGATGCGGCATTAGTAATAGCAGGAATGGTGCCAATTGATCTGCTTGTGAATGAACAGGCAACCGTAGCAAATGAAGTGGGTAGAGGAGTAAGCAAAAATGAGGCTCGGGTGGCGGCCAAAAACGAAACCCAAACACTTTGGCAATCTCGCTGGGACCAATCGGAGAAGGGAAGATGGACGCATCGCCTTATTCCGGACATTAGTCAATGGACGGCAAGAAAGCATGGAGAGGTCAACTACTACTTGACACAAGCCCTTAGTGGTCATGGTTGTTTTCGACAATACCTACACAGGTTTGGCCACGAAGCGGAGCCAACATGCCCATGCGGAGAAGGATTCGATGAGGACGCCGAGCATGTGCTGTTTACCTGTAGCCTTTTTGCCAGAGACCGGCAAAATTTATTTACTAATATCGGCAATCCATTATGCGTGGGAACCTTCACAGATCAAATGATGGCAAGCCCAAGCAATTGGAACGCCATCAACGCTTTTGTAGGCATAGTTACGCGCAGCCTGCGCGTAGCTGATCGGGCGCACTCTAAACTCTGCCAACACCTTTGCGAAGCACTGCCTCAACGCCGTTCCACAAAGGACAGCAGATTTAAAGTCTATCCCAAGTATATGTTTTTATACCCTTGCAGAGGGTATTATAAAATTGGTCAGATGTTTGTAACGTACAGAAGGAGACGTTTCCGACCCCATAAAGTATATATATTCTTGATCAGCATGAGAAGCTGAGTCGATATAGCCATGTCCGTCTGCCCGTCTGTCCGTCCGTCCGTCCGTCTGTGCAAATCAACTTCACGCTGTCATCTTAAGAGCTATCGGAATGAAATTTCATATTTGAGCTACTTTTAGCCGGGAGATAATAGAGTATGAAAATTGTCAGGATCGGACTACTATATCATATAGATCTAGAACAAAAATTTTTGCAAAAATTGGAGTATCCCCATGAAATTTACCAATGTAATAGAATTTGATATAAAATCTCAGATCCCAAAATTTGAGTTTGATCGGATAAATAGAACACAAGTTACAGTCAATACAAATCGGTTCTACGTCATCAGCAAATCAAACAGAGCACATGCATACGCACACACAGACGTAGCGCTATACATTCACTATAGTGAAATGTAAACAATGTCAAAATATATATGCCGACCAGTGTATGCTTTTTTAATAAGCTAAATATGTTTGCCACAATTTTTTAAAATGTTTTTATAAAAATATCTCTAATATAGCTTGTGTTTCAATTGCATTTCAAAATATACGTTGTTCAATGTGTATTTCACCATCAGAACTAAGCATAAAGAAAAGATATATTTAAAAAAAATTTTAATCTATATGAAAACACAATTTTAGTTAAATAGTTACAATTATTTATTTTACTTCTTCATGTGTATCGGAAAATGTATAGTTGCAGAACAACAGCTTAAATACTTGTACATTCTAAATTGGGGGAAGTTGATAAATTCAGACCTATTGTTGTGTTAAAACACCATTTCATGGCCACCAATTTATATGTATGTAATATATAGTTATAGTTGGTTGATAAATTTTACAATTAATTATTTTATTTCAATAGTTCAATACTTTGCTACAAGCTGAGGAGGAGCACCTCAAATCAATGTCGAAGTCAACAACAAAAGTAAAGAAAACTATTAAAAAGTCATGCAAAAACCATCAGGAATTGGACACTTCGGAGGTCGTCCAACTAAAACACGACTCCAATAAACTGTCATATACCATGGATGTTGAAAATTCCGATACCAAAATAAAGCTAAAGAACACGGAAATTAATATAGGTACAATTGATACTAATAATATTAGTTCAAACGCCGAAATTAAAAGGATGAAGCCGAAGAAGTTAAAAAAGTGTGAATACGACAATCAAACTATCTCAGTGGTAAGTCCATGGCGACTCGATTGAGAAGCCAAAAATATTTTATATATACCGTGTAAGTCGGGAGGCAGGCTAATTGGGTAAAAATGCCGAAACAACCAAAAAAATATTAAAACTATTTTTCGGGTAAAGACATTATACATAAATACAAAAGCCATTTAGAACCAACACAGTTTTCCATGAGCAAGAAGATATTCGTGAGTCACCTCAGATTCAACATGTCGAACGGCGGATTAACTTCTCATTTTATAGATCTTATGACACATACATACACATGTATGATCTTTTGATGGCATATGGTTTTTCCATATCTTAAATCTGAGGGACTATGAACGAATAAAAATACTCAAATACAAACAAGTTGTATCAAACCCTGTATATCCTTATATAGAGAATTTAACGAAATCAATAAACTTATTAAAACTTTTACATTACAGAAAAGCAGTTTTAGCAAATTTGATGCCTTACAAAAGCGTAATTTGATCCATGTACGTTCTAGTGATTCTAGTAAAGCACAAAAAGTTTTCAGTGTAAGCAATTCATTTGTTAACCCAGCCATATTATTTGCATCCTCGTAACACTTTTAAGTCAATTCGACAACCGCAAAATATATTGCAACTTTTTTATACTTTTTGCAAACAATTATCTTGGCAGAACTCGGATATTGAGAAGCGGTCGAATTGCCGCCAGTGCGACAAACCTGTGTACAAGATGGAGGAAGTTGTCATACAATTTAAAGGTGACAAAGATATTTATCACAAGACATGCCTTCGGTGTAAGGACTGTACGAAGCAACTTAAGTATGCACAACGGATAAAAAATGAACATGTTAAGCTATCTCTAAGTCTTTCAGATTTGACAACTATCAAAGTCACGAAGGAAATCTGTATTGCAACATACACTTTAAGTTGCTCTTTGCTCCCAAAATTGTACAAGACGAAAAGGAGACTAAGCCACGCAAGGCCGAGCTAATTATTAGAGAGAGCCAGCCTATTGAGTTGCCACCAGACGTGGCCAGAGGTAAGTGTCATTCACAATTTTTCATTCAATGCTGATATCACCAGATTGCAATTAATAGCTTCGGACAAACCCGATCTGGGACTTGAAGAACTACAGCAATTAAACGTCCGCTCTAGGTTTCAAGTATTCGAAAAAGATTTAACCAAAAGCCAGGTGTCACTTCCTGAACGACCAACTTCTACTGCAAAACGAAATTCGTCTATTTTATTAAAACTCGCAAAGCTCCAAAAGCAAGGGCTACAAAGCTGTATTAATGGTGGTGCCAATGTGGTAGATGAATGTGGCCAAATCGATGACACCGATGACTATGAAGGTGATATTGATGACCATAATGGGGACAATGACGAGAGCATGGAAGAGAATGATGACAATGATTTAGCGCTTGTACGCTCCAGGACACAAACTAAGAGAGAAATACCTGTGGGACTTGGCGAAGCAATGAATGATATTAGAACTAAATTCGAACAGGGGCATATTATATCTAAAGAAGAGCGTCGGGAGGAAAGGAAACAGGAAATACAAAATATACGATCTCGCCTCTTCATGGGTAAACAAGCGAAAATTAAAGAGATGTATCAACAAGCAGTTGCCGAATCTGAACAGAATATTACGTCCATCGGTAAGCAGGCAGATGTAGAAATTGGAGACGCAGCCCGCCAAATCAAAGAAAGATTCGAGAAAGGCGAGATGTTTGGAAAAAGTAAGGCATCTCAATCTTTACAAACTGTTGGCAACAGTAATTTGCTGGAAGATGCTGATGTCTTTGAGTCCGGTAAGTATAGCTTACTTAATTGCCTGATCATGTTTCTCATGTAAATTTGTTTGTGTTTGGCAGCTATAAGTAAAAAGTCGCGAAGCATTTTTATGGAACTAGACGCTAACGTAGTGCCCAACTCTGGACATAAAGGTGGTGCTCAAGGGGGACAGATAACTCGATCAGCCTCTATGTTAGATGCACGTAGCAGCCTAGAAGTAAATTTCAGTAATTTTATTAAACTATTTTCCACTCGATTGCGACGTAAATCGGTCGTGCATAAAGTTTTTAGCAACTATGCTAATAGCTGAGCTAGTATATTAATAGATTGCTCTGTTTATGATTTAAATTATTTAGCTTGCTGAAGGCAGCGTGGTGAAATGTGACGCAAAGCCAGAAGATATAAAAATTGCAACGGCTGAATTAAGTGAAAAGTTCAAGTTCTTTGAAACTTTTCGTCCAAACGAAGTAGAAAGACGGCAGTTTCGTATAACACCTCCACGGGAAGGAGTAGTCAAAATGCCGACTCCAGATTCCGATCAGGATGACCAATTGGATCCGGAATCAAAACACGCTTCCCAATTTGCAGACAATATTCTTCAGAAAACACAAACCACTTCCACCATGCTAAACAAATTTCGCGAAATGGAGAAATGTACTAGATCAAGCCATGACCTTAAAGGACTAAAGCCATTGAAATGCTTTACTCCGCCGCCCGATGATCGACGATATAGTGAAAGATCGGATAGTGAAGAGGAGGGGGATAGTGAGGAGAATGAGTCCAGTAATGATTCCGATGGGGAAAACGACATTGGAAAGAATTTTGGTGAAAATGATGATTCGCTTAAGGAAGTAAGACTTAAACTCAAAATAAGACTAGCTTTTAAATTAGTACCAACCGTTAAATTTTATATACATGCTTAAATTAAATAGGCCCAGATGGCAACTCGAGCTAAGCAATTGCGCGCAAAATTCGAGAAGTGGCAAGCCAACGAAATCGAACGGGAACTAAATGGAAATCAAGTTGATGTATATTCGCAACAAGTGTCAGACGACTCGACCATAGAGAGTGCTAAAACGTAATAAACATATTACCCTTCAAACACACATTTTGTATAAAATGCACTATTTCCAGAATACGGGATCGATTTGAAAACATGAAGAACTTTGATACTGCATTGCAAACTTCACCGCGCCATCAAGTGAACCGTTTTGTGGTAAGTATCGCAGAACAATGTGTAGCAGAATGTTGTAAGAATTCTATACATTTTAGTAATCGACTGGACACTTTTTATGTTTTTGGCATACTAATTAATCTGGCTCGGACGATGGAGAATCAGTAAGATCGACGTTTCGGCAAAACTGAGATTTCGTCGTGCAAGAAGAAAACGAAACTGAAAAATAATTTATACATACATTTAACAATTTTAATGTGGCAAATACAATTTCGTATCTTATTCTATAGCTTTATCCATAAATTCCAGGAATCTTTTGGCATATTGTTCGGGATCACATGTCGATATTCCGTCGACATTACTTCCATATTTCACTGTCTTTGCTGCTTTAGCCGCCTGCAAGAAATAAAAAGAATTTAAAATATTTTTACTAAAATGGCAACTTGCTGTTTAAAAATCAGATTTTATATACCTGCTTTTTGACCCCATATTGAGTCAGGACATCTATAATTGCTATGAAATAGATCTCTCGTTTCTCTGCAATTAAATATTTATAAACAAATCATATTTATAAACAAATCATATTTATAAACAAATCAAAATATGCAATATTTTAATTGTACTGATAACAACACAACCCGACAAATCTTCAGAATGGTTCTGGTATGGGAGATATCATAACCTAGAAATTCAAGAATTGGGTTTTGTCTGGAATGAAAGCTATGTGCATACATATGTATGTGGCACACAAATTTGAAATGAGCTGTGGCGATCTACATTTTTTTACCACAATACTAACACTATCGCAATCAAATTTGGTACAGTAATATTTCCTTTTACAATCTATGTACATACATATGTATAATAGTGGTCGGCACGGTCCATTCCCCGGACTATGGCCTAGCTCTGCCGCAGCGCTGCCGTCTCACATACACTGTAAATGCTAGTGTAGCTAACTTTGGCTATGCCGAAGTTTATATACCCTTTATATATCCTTGGCAATAATATTTTTACATTTTTTCCCTGCAACTCAATTCGTCAATACACAAACAAAACATTATTACTCTTTTTACTCAAATTTTTTCTTATTCTTCCATCATTCCCTAAGCGAAGAACGGCACGCATACACATACAGGTCATGAAGCGTTGCGTCTGTGTGTGTATGCATGTGCTCTGTTGAATTGATGATGACGTAGTAGGCAGTAGGCAGCAGGCAGATTTGAGCCGATTTATATTGATTGTAACTTATGTTTTATTTATCCGATCAGATTCAAATTTTGGGATCTGAGATTTTATATCCAATACTATCGTATTGGTAAATTTCATGGGAATACTCCAATTTTTGGAAAAAGTAAGTAAGTAAGACTAAAAGTAGCTCAAATATCAAATTTCATCCCGATAGCTCTTAAGATGCCAGCGTGAAGTTGATTTGCACAGACGGACGGACAGACGGACATGGCTATATCGACTCAGCTTCTCATGCTGATCAAGAATATGTATACTTCATGGGGTCGAAAACGTCTTCTTCTGTGCGTTACAAATATCTGACCAATTTTATAATACCCTCTGCAAGGGTATAAAAATGATGTTTGCGAAAGAACGGCCCACAATCTTAACATAGGAAAAAACGAAGTTATTGATCAAAGTCACTGTTTTCCACCGATCATTCCTATGGGAGCTATAAGATATAGTCATCCAATATTTATCAAATTCGGCAGTCATTCAAAGATATACTAAATTGACAAATGTTTTTTTTTTTTGAAAACAATCGCATCAAAAGTAACGAAGTTATTGACAAGTCACTGTTTTTGACCGATCGTTCCTATGGGAGCTATATGATATAGTAACCCGATCTTGACCAAATTTGGCACATTCGTTTATAGCTATAATGAACTCACTATTGTTAAATTTGACGACAATAGCTCAGAAAATAACGAAGTTATTGAGACGGATTCCGTATCTACTGACGGAACACCAAATTGACACTTGTCTCTGCGTAGGCGTAGTCCGGCCTTATCAAATCTTGAAAGCACCTCATTGAGACGGACCGCTAGCTCTTCCTCCGATTTTCCCATAACAATTATGTCATCGAAGTAGGGTAAAACACTAAAAACGTTCTGCAATATACGTTCGATGCAGCTCTGAAATATGCCAGGAGCTGAAGAAATTCCAAATTGCCGTCTAGTTACTTTGAAATACCCTTTGTGTGTACATATGGTTTACAACAGGGGTGGCCACGGAAATTTCAGTTGGGAGCCAGAGCATCGGCGGCAGAGGCTGGGCAGAGAAAAAGGTCATTTTTTGGTCGAACTTGTAGACAGAGGGACGGACAAGTCCCGAATTTTGCGGAGAGGGGGAAAAAAGGTCGCGATCTCGAGCTCGCAGCTTGTAGGCAGAGAGACGGACAAGCACCGAATTTTACGGAGAGGGGGAAAAAGGTCGCGATCTCGAGCTCGCAGCTTGTAGGCAGAGAGACGGACAAGCACCGAATTTTACGGAGAGGGGGAAAAAGGTCGCGATCGCGAGCGAGAAAATAAGGGTTGTTTTTGTCGTGTTCTCGAGATCACGTCCCTTTTTCCCCCTCTCCGTAAAATTCGGTGCTTGTCCGTCTCTCTGCCTACAAGCTGCGAGCTCGAGATCGCGACCTTTTTTCCCCCTCTCCGCAAAATTCGGTACTTGTCCGTCTCTCTGCCTACAAGCTCGACCAAAAAATGACCTTTTTCTCTGCCCAGCCTCTGCCGGTAAAGAGCCACGGGAGCCAAAAGAGCCACTACGTGGCCATCCTTGGTTTACAACAACGCAGACTGCTCATCTACCACTAGTTGTTGGTACGCCTGAGCCAAGTCGATTTTCGCAAATATGGATCCTCCTTCAATTGATGCTATGCAGGAATTTGACGAATTCATTGCAGGAATTTGATGGTCGTGTTGCTTAGTCACTCTATTAATTGTAGACTTGTAGTCGCCACATATGCGAATAGTATCCTCCTTTTTATACCATACACCCATAGGGTGAAATGGTATATTAAAGTCGCCAAAATGTATGTAACAGGCAGAAGGAAGCTTTTCCGACCCCATAAAGTATATATATTCTTGATCAGTATCAACAGCCGAGTCGATATAGCCATGTCCGTCTGTCCGTCCGTCTGTCCGTCCGTCCGTCTGTCCGTCCGTATGAACGCCTAGATCTCAGAGACTATAAGAGATAGAGCCACCAAATTTGGTATGTAGGCTCATGTAGTATGTAGAGTGATCGAGTTTATTTCAAAATTTTGCCACGCCCCATTCCGCCCCCGCAATTCAAAAAAAAACGTTTATCTCAAAAACTATTGCAGCTAGAGACACCATATTTGGTATGTATATTTGCTTAGTAAATACGCTCATTTTGTAATTATAAATATTTTGCCACACCCCTTTCCGCCCCCGAAATTTGAAAAACTCGATTATCTCCCGTAATTTTTCACCTTGTGGAATCAAATTTGGCACACTTGAATTTGATACTAATACCCAGCAAAATACCAAATTTGATCAAAATCGGACAAAAAATAGCCAAGTTATGCATATAAACGTTTTTCCATAAGGCCGGAGTTGGCCGTTGCCGGGTGGGGCGCTAGGGTGCTCGTATGCATGAGTGAGCGAGATACTAAGATATGCTTGTAAAAAGCATGTGAACAGAACTTTATTAAAATAGGCAAATGCATTTGTTATTACAAATTTGAAATATTTGTTTTACTGGTGTAAGGTATACCTAAGTCGGCGAGACGACTTACTTGCTTCATTAATTACTGGCACTGTAGGAGTCGCCCAGTCGGAGTACTCAATGGGTACTAGGATTCATTGGGAGCAAAGACGGTCTAATCCTTCTTCAAATAATTCTTGTATTGCGAATGGAATGCGTCTCGCTGGCAGTTGGACTGGTGTTGCATCAGTATTGATTTGTAATGACACAGGTGGCCCCAGAAAACGGCCTAATTCAGACGAAAACAGATCCTTATATTTCGCCAGAGTTGCCTCGATGCTAAGTTCAGCGTTAATGGCATGTATTCCTTATATGCTGATGCCTAAGGGCATAAACCAGTTGCGTCCAAGTAAATTCGATCCGCCGCTTGATGTAAGATTCGGAATGTATTTATTATCGTACTGGACAGATGTATCCACGATGCCAATAACTGGAATTCGGTTTTTCTGGTAATCCGTAAACTCTAGAGAACAATCTTGGATATTCGGTCTGTCCGTTGGCCAGATGTAACGAAATGTAGATTCGTCTACCATAGTGATCCCAGACCCCGAATCCACTTTGAATTGGCATTTTCGCAACATGTGATCCAACGCAGCTCCGAATTTGCAATCGACAGCGAGAGTCCTAAGTGCAGCCATGTACATACATAGTTCGCAACCGATTCATCAATTAGTTGGTCTCGCTTGTGAAATTGGTAGTAGGCCGCGATTTCCGATTGACATGGAGACAAATGTTGGTTGAGTTTTTCATATACATATGTATTTCCGATAAACTCAAATCACTCACCTGAGTAGGGTGACGTTAGAAGCTCGAACAGTAGCGCCAGCCAACGTAAGCAATGCAGCCTTCTTCCGTGCTTCCTCCGTAACGTCATTGGCCAGAAGATACAGCTCAAAACGCTGCTTGTAAGTTGTCCATTTGTTTGGGTGACTTAAGTCAAATGGTTCTAAATGACCCACTCCTGACATTATCACTGATTTATTTGTTGTTTTGTGTTCTGTAGCAATATTAACTTTGGCGGGCTTTTCCTCGTGTGCTTCCAAATCAGACATTAGTAGTTGAATTCGATCGTATGTGTGTGTGTAAGTATCAATTCACAATTGCAGTAGTCGTAGTGCGTCTGTCTGCGAATGCGCGTGTTGGAAAAATACCGTTTCTTTATTCCAATAAACTTGGCGCCAGCACGCATGCGGTTTTCGCGTCTCTTTGTTCGCTTTCGCTTATTTGATTGTAACTGTACACGATGTATGTATATACATATGTACATACGTATGTACATATATATAAGTTTGACGAATTATCCCATTCACCCTCGCCAGTTTTGTGTATGTGCAAACTTATATATATATTGTTTATTAATAAGAGAATGGTACAGTACAAATCTGGGAAGCGATCGTTATATAGAATAATAGTAGTAGTTGTAGTAGTAGTAGAAGTCCCTCGTAGTTGTAGCAGTAGTTGTAGTAGTTGTAACAGTAGTTGTAGTAGTAGTTGTAGTAGTAGAAGTCCCTCGTAGTTGTAGCAGGGGTGAGTCGATGTTGTTCCGAAGCAAGTAGTAGCACGACTGGGAGTACAGCTGTTAACAGACCTTTAACAGTCCGACGATAACAGCTTCTTAGAGATGGGTCACATACATAACACTGTTCGTGACTTTGCCGTTTGTATGGGAGCTATATGATATAGCGGTCCGATCTTGCTGAATCCGAGATATACAACCCCTGCAGTATATACAAGCCTACGTGCAAAATTTCAGCTCTGTAGCTCTTACGGTCTAGGAGTTTGCTTTGATCCAGACGGAGGGACAGACGGACATGGCTATTTGAACTCGTGTCGTAGTGCTGATCAAGAATATATATACTTTATATGGTCGGGGATGTTTCCTTCAATGCGTTGCACACTTCTGACCAAAATTAATATAATTACCTCCTAAGTCTATATTATATTGCTACTAAAGGTCATTCGAAAGAATTAGGCGGTGTCGAAAACAATTTTTAATTATATCCTTCTATTATTCTACCTTAAGTGTTGCTATATTTTTTAATCCAAATTTAAATTAATTAAATTCTCTTTAAAAAATGCGTATTTCTATATAGAATTCAATTAAGTAAAAAGGGCGAGGTAAAATTGAATTATTTGCAGTTATTTATAATTATTTTTTTCTTTTGGTGGGCCGATTTTAGAATCAAGTGGGTATGGTACATTTTTCGAATAAAAACGTACTAGTGTACAAAAAAAAAAAAAAAAACATACTGGTTCTAAAAGGGGCGTTATGACCTGTACCGAATTTTTTTAAATGTTGTTCGGCTCTTTCAAAATCATGTCTAATTTCTGTGGTATCGGGTCAAATCTTGGTGTTCCGATTTGACTTAATAGCTTTGAAAGTAACAAAAAATTGGATTATTCTTTAAATCGGTGAAGCCCTATATTCAACTGCGGTCTGCCTATAAGAAGATCAAGTTGTGAGCAGGGTTCGCAAAAACTGCTCTGTAGTAGCAAGAGCAATGAAAATAACTATTCTCCTGCTACCGCAGGATTTCTTTCCTAAATTTCCTTTTACTCATTCTCAAACAAATTTAAAGTATTATTGTTCTCTAGAGGAAACGCATCCATCATTCCCTAAGCAAACCTCGACACGCATACACATACAGTTCATGTAGCGTTGCGTCTGTGTGTGTGTATGCATGTGTTCTGTTGATTTGATGATGACGTAGTAGGCAGCAATCAGCGCTTCAGCCGATTTATATTGACTGTAACTTGTGTTCTATTTATTCTATCAGATTCAAATTTTGGGATCTGAGGTTTTATATCTAATACAATAAAATCATATTAGTAAATTTCATGGGAATACTCCAATTTCTATGGAAATGTTTCTTCTAGAGCTATATGATATAGTGGTCCGATCCTAATGATTTTCATAATTTAGCTTACCCGGGTTATAAGTAACTTAAATCCCAAGTTTCATCCTAATATCTCTTAAGATGGCTGAGTACAACGCATGCGCACCAACGGACAGACATGGCTATATCGACTCAGCTTCTCATGCTGACCAAGAATATATACAGTGGCGGCAATGAATTTGAGACATTTTTTTTTTTACCTTAAATTGTGATTTAATTCAATTTTTATTTAATGTTAGTAAAAAGTTTTGATGTTACAATTTATAGCGTTCAATTGGCAATTCTATTAAGATTATGTTCTGTAAATTTCGGGGGGTGTATCTCTAACGGTTTTTTTAAAAATGGATTTTGATAAAAGGCCCCAAAATTCGGACCTGGCAAAATAAAAAAGACACATTTTCAAAATTTCTAAAACTGATTATACACCTTTGCACCGTAAGAAAAAGTTTTAGGTCTAGTAAAAATAAGATAAACTGCATACCACAAATTTTCATTTTGGCCCCAGGGTCCAATTTGGAGCCAAATGAAAATCTCAATTTTGTATGTATTTTTATGGTCTCTCTGCTTGGCGTCAATTTTCGCCACTAATTTATTCTAAAGTATAACGATACTTCAACTACGATCGATAGTGAATTAAATATTCTGTCGAATGAGATATTGACCATCAAAATCGGATAAAAAATATATACACTTCGTTGCCTCGCAAAAAAGGTACTTATACCTGTTCGTCTCTTTTTACCTAAGCAGCGGTTTTTCCATACGAAAGAAGGAGATGGAAATAGTACGGTCGCTTTGCTAAATAATACCTGTTTTTGCATGGCAACGAAGTGTATCTATTTTTTATCCGATTTTGATGATCAATATATACTTTATATGGGAGGTATACTTTATGGGGTCGGAAACGTCCGCTTCTGTGCGTTACAAACATCTGACCAATTATATAATACGCTCTTCAAATAATGAAGTAAGTAAGTCGCCTCGCTGACTTAGGTATACCATACACCAGTAAAACAAATATTTCAAATTTATAATAACAAATGCATTTAGGTGTTTTTTTTTAAATTCTGATCACATGCTTTTTACAAGCATATCTCAGTATCTCGCTAACTCAAGCTTACGAGCAAGTTATATGCATAACTTGGCTATTTCTAATCCGATTTTGGTATTTGGCTGGGTATTAGTATCAAATTTAAGTGTGCCAAATTTGATCGCACAAGGAGGAAAATTACGTGAGATAATCGAGTTTTTCCAAATTACGGGGGCGGAAAGGCGCATGGCATAATCTTTACATATGCAAAAGATGTGCATTTATTAAGCAAATATACATCCCAAATGTCTTTAACTATTATAGTCTTTAATAAAATCAAATTTGTTTAAAATTCGAAATAAACTTGACAACCGTAGATAATACACGAGTCTACGTACCAAATTTGGTGACTCTAGCTCTCATAGTCTCTGAGATCTACGTGTTCATGCGGACAGATGGACGGACATGTCTAGATCGACTCGGCTGTTGATACTGATCAGGAATATATACAGTGTATGTCACTGAAAATGGATTTACATTTTGCTTCATAACTTTTGAATTAAAAAACATTTTTGTACAAAATATGCTTTAAAACAGAGGAAAAGTAAAATACATTAATAATATAGCCACAAGAACAGGATTGGCAATGCCATTTTTCTTAAAATAGATCAATACTCCGAAATGTACAGTTGACTCTATGAATTAACTTTTTGGAATTCTTTGCCTTTTTCAATTGAAATTTGGAATTTTATTTACCTATAATATTTAAAATGACTTAACACAATTTTTAAATAGTTTATAAAACTTTGTGGCTTTATGTTATGTCCAAAACGAAGCAAACCATTCTCTAAAATCGAATATTGGATATACAAACTGTATAATTTGGCCATAAGTTCCAGAAACGATAACTAGGAGTCTCAGAAATATTTCCGATATTTTACTAATGTAAAAGAATCACCAATAAAAATAAAACACCATCAAATAGGACGTTATGGATGGGTTTAAAGGGACGATAGTCCAGAAATTAAACAAATATCAAAATTTAACAACGAGCTAAAATATTACTTACTTATTAATGTCAGCTAGTCAACAAATAAAAAAATCCTTCGAATAAATAACTTTCTTATACTATTTGGTCCAAAGAAGCCATCTATCTAATTAACAGAATCGGGTCATTAGACAGTAGTTCGCTTTGACATACAAATATAAGCCACAAAGTCTTAAAACGATTTTATTCTTACGATTATGGATGCTGTACGATTTTCAGTGACAGCATGTTTTCGTACATTTCGGAGTATTGATCCATTTTAAGAAAAAATGGGATTGCCAATCCTGTTCTTGTGGCTATATTATTAAAGTATTTTACTTTACCTCTGTTTTAAAGCATATTTTGTACAAAAATGTTATTTAATTCAAAAGTTATGAAGCAAAATGTAAATCCACAATAGGTGTACGATTTTCAATGACATTCACTGTATACTTTATGGGGTCGGAAAAGCTTCCTTCTGCCTGTTACATACATTTTCGCGACTTTAATATACCATTTCACCCTATGGGTGTATGGTATAAAAATACCACAAAGTTTCGTAGCAATATCAAACCCTGGTTGTGAGTCCATTTTGAACTCCCCTTGAACTTTACCAATATTGGTTCAATCCTTTAGAAGTAGTTCAGTAACATAGACACGTACAATGGAATTATATATACACTTCACTTTATATCATCAATTTACATATGATGTGAGTCTCAATAGCTTTGGACAATATTGGCGAGTATAGCACAACCGAACCATTATCAACATCGACATTGTGTCTCTTAACCTTGACAACTACCGATGAAGACCATTGTCTTCAACTGATCGCCGACGATACAATAGATATCCATAATTTTCCGTGGTTTAAAATATGAACAAACATACAATCACTTGAATCGTTTGCTGTCGCCAATAAAGGGTGAATTTTAGTTGAAAACTATACAAGGTACATGTGCACGCTATAAAACAACCAGAGGGCCGGGGCTAACTTCGACCGCGTCAAAGTTTGTATACCCTTGCAACTTTTTTAGTAACACTTTCCTTACCTATAAGCAAAGGAAAAATATCAAAGAAGCTAACTTCGGCAATGCCGAAGTTTATATACCCTTGCAGTCCTTGGCAATAATTTTTTTACATTTTGAAATTTCTTTCCTTGCAACTCAATTCATCAATTCACGCATACACATACATACATACATACGTGTAGCGCTACGTCTGTGTGTGCGTATGCATGTGCTCTGTTTGATTTGCTGATGACGTAGAACCGATTTGTATTGACTGTAACTTGTGTTCTATTTATCCGATCAAACTCAAATTTTGGGATCTGAGATTTTATATCAAATTCTATTATATTGGTAAATTTCATGGGGATACTCCAATTTTTGCAAAAATTTTTGTTCTAGAGCTATATGATATAGTAGTCCGATCCTGACAATTTTCATACTCTATTATCTCCCGGCTAAAAGTAGCTCAAATATGAAATTTCATTCCGATAGCTCTTAAGATGACAGCGTGAAGTTGATTTGCACAGACGGACGGACGGACGGACGGACGGACGGACGGACGGACAGACGGACATGGCTATATCGACTCAGCTTCTCATGCTGATCAAGAATATATATACTTTATGGGGTCGGAAACGTCTCCTTCTGTGCGTTACAAACATCTGACCAATTTTATAATACCCTCTGCAAGGGTATAAAAAGGTTTCATCTAAAATCCTACAATCTTAGCATTGGAAATAACGAAGTTATTGATCAAAGTCACTGTTTTCCACCGATCATTCCTATGGGAGCTATATGATATAGTCACCCGATCTTGATCAAATTTGGCACAATGGTTTATAGGTGTAATAGACCAATATTAAATATCACAATAGCTGAGAAAATAACGAAGTTATTGAGAAAATAACGAAGTTATTGAGAAAATAACGAAGTTATTGAGAAAATAACGAAGTTATTGAGAAAAGTCAGTAGTAGTGGTCCGATCCGGCTGAATCCGAGATATACAAACTGTGAAGTATATACAAACCTACATAAATTTCAGCTCTGTAGCTCTAACGGTATAGGAAGTGTTCGCGTCGATCCAGACGGACGGACGGTCGGACGGACATGGCTACTTAATATCGTCTCGTCGCGCTGATGAAAAATATTTATACTTTCTATGGTCGGAGATGCTTCCTTCTATGCGTTGTTCATTTCTGACCAAAATTAATATACCCTTTTTGCAAGGGTATAACAATACAAATTAATATACCCTTTTTGCAAGGGTATAACAATACACAGAAGATACTACTTTAAAAAGCTGAAGAAAAATTAAGATAAATAGATTGATTTACCTTCAACACTTGGAATGGAGTATATGTCAACTTCGTAAACGACTTCTTTATATTGGGCACCTCTTGGCGAGTCGGGGGGTGTGTTATAAGTCCAACTTTAACCAAGGAGATAAAACATTTTTTGAAATGTAGTTTAGGCTGTGTAATTTAATTTTTTTTCCTTACCGTTCGCCACTATCACACTCCTCACTTTCGCTGTTCTCGCTGCGTCCTGTAGCCTGTGCACTATCGCCTTGTAGTGCTTCCTCTTCTGCCCGCACACAGTCGTGTATTCCAACCAATAGGGAATAATCCATTATATGCAGTTTAGTTAGGAGCTGTTTTAAAAATAACAGTATATTAGCTCTTTCTTCATTACTTTTCACATTGTATTTAAGTAGTTAAAGCTATAATCCGAATGTAGGCAATTTTGTGCTTTACTCTCGATCAAGGGAGTTCAGTCAGAATTCCTGGACAAATTATTAGAAATACCATTAAACTTAGCAAAGTAAATGTGGTTGAGTACTTCTTTTAAGGGAACAACACACAACTCTGACTAAAGGCAATTCACACAGACTTAGGCAACGTGCATACAGTTGTGAGCAAAAAAAAATATTAGCGCATAATACTTGCCGATATTTATTACTATAACTTGCAAGATAATATTATGATCTATTTCATACGTCTAAGTACGGTTATCAGCAATGTCTAACACTTGTCCAGTGCATTGGAAACTTACTTGGTGACTTACATTTTTATACCATACACCCATAGGGTGAAATATTAAAGTATGAAAAAGTATGTAACAGGCAGAAGGAAGCTTTTCCGACCCCATAAAGTATATTTATTCTTGATCAGTATCAACAGCCTAGTCGATATAGCCATGTCCGTCTGTCCGTCCGTATGAGCGCCTAGATCTCGGAGACTGTAAGAGATAGAGCCACCAAATTTGGTATGTAGGCTCATGTAGTATGTAGAGTGATCGAGTTTATTTCAAATTTTTGCCACGCCCCTTTCCGCCCCCGCAATTCAAAAAAAACGTCTATCTCAAAAACTATTATAGCTAGAGACACCATATTTGGTATGTATATTTGCTTAGTAAATGCGCACATTTTGTATGTATAAAGATTTTGCCACGCCGCTTTCCGCCCCCGAAATTTGAAAAACTCGATTATCTCCCGTAATATTAAACCTTGTGGAATCAAATTTGGCACACTTAAATTTGATACTAATACCCAGAAAAATACCAAATTTGATCGAAATCGGACTAAAAATAGCCATATAAACGTTTTTCCATAAGGCCGGAGTTGGCCGTTGGCGGGTGGGGGCGCTAGGGTGCTCATCAGAGATCTGCAAAATTCACTTTTTTCTTGATTTACTCATACGGTAAAATTCTGACTCAATTCCACTCCCTGAACGAAAGTCAGCATTGAGTGAAAATCAGCTCATGCTGATGAGCATACGAATTGCGTAAATTGCACAGCCTTCGGTACACATTTCGGCGTATCCGAATAATCGTGCCATTCGGCTCAACCGATGAAACATTCATATGTACACGAACTCACTGCTGAGTTTATTCATGGTCAAAGTGTTACCGATCATTTGGGCGTATGTTGTTTCGGCTCAACATTGATTTAAATCAACGCGTATGAGTTTGTTCATGTGCTAAGTCAAGGAAATCAAAATACGTATGTACATATGTAATTTCACAACAGATTATACATATATTTTCATATTTAATGACAACGAAAAGAAAATTAACAAAAAAAATTAAAAAATTAATGAAATAAAATAAAAAAAATACTTCACACTCATGTACATATATATATATATATATATATATATATATATATATATATATATACATACATATGTATGTATGTACATATATATGTATATATATACATATGTATGTATGTATGTACATACATATACATATATATAGGAATACATACATATATATAAAAATAACATAAAAAGAGGAACACATTTTGACTTCATAAGTGAATTCCTATTAATACTTAATGCATAAATGCATCTAAACGAGTTCAGTGACTTCGGCATCATGAGCTGATTTTCATTCAACGCTGATTTTCGTTCAGTGAGGTGAATTGAGTAAAAATTTGGGCGTATAAGTAAATCAAGGAAAAAAATCAATGGTGAGCCGAATAAACTCAGTAAGAAAAAAATATGAGCGGATTGGAGTGAATTTAAGTCGACAGTGAGTTCGTGTACAGACGAATGTTTGATCGGCTGAGCCGAATGACACGATTATTCGGCTATTTTTGTGTATGATTTTTTTTGCCATCACGCCCTGCCGTTCTCTGGTGCTCATATGCATGAGTGAGCGAGATACTAAGATATGCTTGTAAAAAGCATGTGAACAGAACTTTTTTAAAATAGGCAAATGCATTTGTTAATACAAATTTGAAATATTTGTTTTGCTGGTGTATGGTATACCTAAGTCGGCGAGACGACTTACTTACTTCATTTTCTACTTCATTTTTAAGCTAAATTGCCAAATTTAGAGCGAGCCAAATAATAGTAGTGAAGGATCTTTCTTTGCAGGAAACTTAAACTATTGCTAGAAGGTTGGTGTTTTTTACTTTATTTTCCAATTTGCAGATTTAAATGGGCCGGGGTACGCCCATGTCTTTTGAGAAGAGGATTCAGATCAAAAACCTTTTGCCCTTTAGAGGGCAAAACTTACAGAGAAGTCGCGCCCAAATTAGAAAAACGAATAGAGCGAGTCTCAAGGCGTCGTCCATTTGCATCTGCTGTGGCGATCCAGGAAGAGCTCGAAGTGCCGGCCAGTGTTTGGACAGTGCGGCGAGAGTTAATACTAAATAACTTGAACGCTCGCAATCCTCGGAAAGTTCCGCTTCGTTCATAAAAGAACATAAGCAAACGGATTGAATACTGAAAATTCCACATAAATTGGCCTGTGATGAAATGACGCAACATTCTGAGAGTCCAAAATTGTGATGTGTATATCTAGTATATGTATATTCGTCGACTGAAAAACACGGAGCACAGTCCGCAGTACACCACCAAGACTATTAAACATGTCGAATGAAGTGTGTTGGTGTCGGGCTGTTTTTCCTTTACGGTGTTGATCTTATATGCTGCAGAAGGCATCAAGGACAATGGTGTACGTTAGAATTATTGAGGAATCGATGGTACCATATGCCGAAGGGAAGACATCACTTTGTTGGGTCATTCAACAAAACAATGACCCGAAATAGACAAGGAAAGTGACAAAAGCTCGTATCGATAAAGCAGGAGTAGATTTAATGAAGTGACCCCCACAGTCGCCCGATATGAGCTCGATCGAAAATTTGTAGTGCGACGTTAAGAAGGGAGTAGCTGCTGCAAGGCCAAAAAGCCAAAAGAGGTCCTTGGACTGCTATAGAGCGTCAGAAACTAATAGATTCCATGCAGCGTCGCCGCGCAGCCGAACTAGGGAACAGTGGATATGCCACTAATTATTATTAGGCTGATGGTCGTTATTTTAAAACTATTTCCCTGGAATATTATATTATAATAACAGACCGAATAATAAATTTGCATACCAAGAAATCTCAGTCTAGCCTCGATAACATAACTTTCTATGCTATTATTAAAATAGCTGATGCCACGACAATTTATATATATATATACATATATATACATATATATATAATAACTGGGTTATTTTCTGAGCTATTGTCATAAATATTTTAATACATGTAAGTAATACTTACATATATCAAATTTTGAAAAGCCATACGTCTAATTTTAAAGATTAACAATTCTTATTTATGCAAAAACCAGAGGGCCGGGGCTAACTTCGACCGCGTCAAAGTTTGTATATCCTTGCAACTTTTTTGGTAACTCTTTTTATTAATATTGATCAAAATCACTGTTTACCACGGATTGTTCCTAAGGGGAGCTATATGATATAGTCACCCGATCTTGATCAAATTTGATACAGTCTTTAATAGATATAATAAACTAACAAATGTTTACTTTGAAAGCAATCGCGCCAAAAGTAACGAAGTTATTGACAAAAGTCACTGTTTTTGACCGATCGTTCCTATGGGAGCTATATGATACAGTACCGATATTAAATTTCACGATAATAGTTGAGAAAATAACGAAGTTATTAAGAAAGGTCACTGTTCGTGACTTTGCCGTTTGTATGGGAGCTATATGATATAGCGGTTCGATCCGGCTGAATCCGAGATATACAACCACTGCAGTATATACAAGCCTACATGCAAGCTCTGTAGCTCTTACGGTCTAGGAGGAGCTCGCGTTGATCCAGACGGACAAACGGACATGGCTATTTGAATTCGTCTCGTCGTGCTGATCAAGAATATATATACTTCATATGGTCGGAGATGCTTCTTTCTATGTGTTGTACACTTCTGACCAAAATTAATATACCCTTTTTGCAAGTGGAATCTTGAACTGACAAAAATATTGCTGAGGCTGTTTTTGACAGGCTAGTTAAATGGAATATAGCTGATCATGTCATTGCCTTGTCCTATGACACCACGGATGCGAATACAGGCATTTACTTAGGAGCAGCAGTTCTATTGCCAAAAAAAAGTCTCGATGCCGTCCAATAATCCTCCGTACCGTCACCATATGTAAATGAAGTAAGTAAGTCGTCTCACCGACTTAGGTATACCATACACCAGTCGCATTTGCCTATTTTAAAAAAGTTCTGTGCACATGCTTTAGAAGCATAGCTCGCAAATAACTGTTAACCGTTTCACACTGTCGCGAAATAAGTGTTCTTCACTGAGACTTTGAGCAAAAGGTCTGAGAGCAACCGATTGGATTGTTCGTAAATAAATTTTGCTCGCGCTCAGTCAAAGAGCACTTTTTTCTGTTCTCTTTTGCTCTGCTCATTCCGGGACCGTTTGCTTCTGAACGACGATTCAAAAAGTCTTTTGCGCATGTATGTGTGTATGTGAAGTTTCGTGGGTTTTACGCGTCAATTTGCTTTGTGAGTTTCGATTGAGCACAGTGGTTTTAACAAAATGGGACGTGAAACTAATAAAAAAGTGCATCAATTTTTTCAATTTGATGCAGTAAGCAAAAAATCAGTGTGTAAAATATGCGACGTGAAATTAGCTGGCATTCATACTACAAATTTGAAACGCCACTTGACAACTAAACATTATGAAATATTTAGAGAGTTGTTAAGCTTAATTCAAAATAAAATACTTAAAAAAATAAAACTATTCCTGTTTTAAACAAAAAATTAGTCTGAAATACATACAATTTTTTCAAGAAGATCTTAAGTAAAATTTAATGTCGCAATTTTACACAACGTACCACTGTGCATCGAAAAGAAGACAAATAGTTGAAAAGACCGTTTGCGTTGAGTTTTTCAGTCAATCGGTCTTTTGGTGAGCCTCACTGTGTGAGCGTGAATCGTTTCACTCTTTACGCGCTGTTCACTCAAAGACCGATAAGCAAATTGCTCAACTGTTAGCGCTCAACCGAAAACCGAATCGAAAACAACCAAAGGGTCTTGCTCAGAGCGAGAGCGAGAAAGTATGATTTTTTTCGGTTGTTCTCGCGAACAGAGCGTATGGAAAAAAACGGTTAACAGTTATTTGCAAGCTATGTTTAGAAGCATATCTTAGTATCTCGCTCACTCATGCATATAAGCACCCAAGCGCCCCACACGCCAACGGCCAACTCCGGCCTCATGGAAAAACGTTTATATGCATAACTTGGCTTCCACAAGGTAAAAAATTACGAGAGATAATCGAGTTTTTCAAATTTCGCGGCCGGAAATCGTGGCAAAATCTTTATACATACAAAATGTGCGCATTTACTAAGCAAATATGCATACCAAATATGGTGTCTCTAGCTGCAATAGTTTTTGAGAAAAACGTTTTTTTTTAATTGCGTGGGCGGAAAGGGGCGTGGCAAAAATTTGAAACAAACTTGATCACTCTACATACTACACGAGCCTACATTCCAAATTTGGTGGCTCTATCTCTTATAGTCTCCGAGATCTAGGCGTTCATACGGACGGACAGACGGACGGACATGGCTAGATCGACTCGGCTGTTGATCCTGATCAAGAATATATATACTTTATGGGGTCGGAAAAACTTCCTTCTGCCTGTTCACCAAAATGTATTTTTGGTGACTTAAATATACCATTTCATGCTATGGGTGTATGGTATAAAAATTTAAGTTCAAAACTAACACACAATTCGGAGAAATCTATTTGTAATAAATTCTATAAAAATTAATTTTCTTTGAATTATTTAAAATACATACATATGTATATAATTTTATTTTGCTTCAGAAAGTAAGCAACCGCGGAAATACCAAAGTACATATATTCTTGATTAGCTCGACGAGACGAGTTCACGTAGCCATGGATCAACGCAAACTACTTCTAAACTGCTTAATTTACAGCCCTGAAATGCTGCATACACTGCACGGATTTTATATCCCGGACTCAGCAGAATCGGTTCACTATATCATATAGCTCGTATGCATGAGTGTACAATCTTTGGCCGAAGTTATCTCCAGCACTGTATTTCTATTGTCGCTCGATATACTCTTGCAAAAAGACTACATTAGTTTTGGTCAGACGTGTGCAAAGTAGAAGAAAGCATCTCCGACTAATAAAGTTTATATATTCTTCATATAGCTGCCATACAAAACGGCAAGTCAATTTTAAGAATAATTTTGATACTTTTGACGCAATTGCCATCAAAATTAGTTTCTCAACTTAATATATGCACATAATTAATGATTGTGTCAAATTCGATAAAAATCGGAAAACTATTTTATATCGCTGCCACCGCCGAATTTGCTTTGTAGGCCGTTCTGTCTATCTATATTTTAGTTAATGAACAAATGAAAGATCCATATATCCGTAAGAAGGGCATAGCAGGGTAGAGTATCTATTTGGTTAACAATTGTAAGTTATCAAAGAAATATGGAAGGTGGGCAGGGAGTATAGTGATACTGGGCAGTGGCCCATATTCCATATTTCTTTAAACTTTAAAGGTGGATTTAAGGTAAAACCTACATTTTTAGATAAACCTCTAGGAGGGGAAAAACAAGACTACAAATTGCTAGGGTATACGCTGTTTCAATGGAATGTAAGTTTCTGATAGGAACTAATCTTTCACTTTTTTATGAACCATAATACCGCCAACATTAGTTTTTTTTTCAAATCTATATTCTAATTCTAAGATGCACCAAACAACTTTTTATACCATACACCCATAGGGTGAAATGGTATATTAAAGTCGCCAAAATGTATGTAACAGGCAGAAGGAAGCTTTTCCGACCCCTTATTAAAGTATATATATTCTTGATCAGTATGAACAGCCGAGTCGATCTAGCCATGTCCGTCTGTCCGTCCGTATGAACGCGTATGTATGTAGTAGTATGTAAATTGATCAAGTTTATTTCAAATTTTTGCAACGCCCCTTGCCGCCCCCGAAATTGAAAAAAAACGTTTTTCGCAGCTAGAGACACCATATTTGGTATGTATATTTGCTTAGTAAATGCGCACATTTTGTATGTGTAAAGATTTTGCCACGCCCCTTTCCGCCCCCAAAATTTGAAAAACTCGATTATTTTCCGTAATTTTATACCTTGTGGAAATTTGGCACACTTAAATTTTATACTTATACCCAGAAAAATACCAAATTTGACCAAAATCGGACTAAAAATAGCCAAGTTATGCATATAAACGTTCTTCCATAAGGGCGGAGTTGGCTGTTGGCGGTTGGGGGCGCTAGGGTGCTCATGTGCATGAGTGAGCGAGATACTAAGATATGCTTGTAAAAAGCATGTGAACAGAATTTTTCAAAATATGCAAATGCATTTATTATTACAAATTTGTAATATTTGTTTTACTGATGTATGGTATACCTAAGTCGGCGAAACGACTTAATTCATTTAACTAGGCTTTCCGTACATTGATAGATCTGACAATACAAGATCAATATACGAAGTTTTGTTGCGATTGTTTAAATATTGAGAGCAAATCGATTTTTTTAATTTCGGTAAGGAAGGTGACGTGGAAACAATTTGAAACTAACTTGATCGCCGTTCCTGCTAAACGAGTCTAAAGCTGTGATCACGAAAATAGCAGTGCAGTAGATGCTAACAAAGATATCAAAACTTTTCACATATTCCTTTTTATAGATATAAATTTTTGACTTTGGTTTTGTAAAATGGTATATAGGGATAGTAAAACCGAAAAAGTTCCGTTAATTTTACTAATTTTTGGGTCGTTTTTCACATTTTTGTGCTTATCCCCACAAATTTGGCTGTTCTCAAAATTATCAGTCTATCGTTTAGTTGCGAAAAAGACAAAAAATTTTTAAATTTGTTAGTAGTCAGTGTGATTAGCGGACGTTGACGATACTATGCGCAGTAAGTTCAAGTGGCCCCTACGACACCGGGGCAAAGGTTGTAACGCGCGAGCCCAAGCAGATAGCTGCCCACCTCCCAACCGAGGGGTGCAGCCGTATAACGCACGGCACGAAAAGACAGACAAACAAATAATACTACAGCTATCAATGCACTAAATAGGAAAGGATAGATCTTTTAAGTGTGTTAATAGAAGACTCTGAGTAGATTACAGGAAATAAAAGGTTGTAATCAGAGCAGAGGACCCTAAAAGGTTCATGCATGGCATAGTTAGAAGAACAACGACTAAGGGTTAAAGGTATAATAGGATGTCTACTCTGTCTACATGGTCCCGACAAATTTACCTGAGCCAATAACTCAGGCGAGTCAATATTACCAATTAGGAGCTTGTGCATAAAAATAACACCAAGCATAATTCTACGGTTAATTAAGGAAGGTTAATTAAAAGAAGTCTACGAGAGTACGAAGGCAAATTGACATTTCGATTCCAGCTTAAGTCACGAAGAGCAAATAGCAAGAACTGCTTTTGAACGGATTCAAGTCTAATCTGGTGCGACTCATATTGAGGTGACAAAATGCAAGAACCATACTCTAAAATAGGACGGACAAGCGAAGTAAAAAGAACTTTATTTGTATAGGGGTCATCAAATTCTTTTGACCATCTTTTAATGAAACCCAGGACACTCATGGCCTTTGCGACCGTGGTGGAAATATGGGTGTTAAATTTTAACTTATGGTCCATAAGTACGCCCAAATCATTCATATTATTTAGACGTTCTAAAGGACTGTTGTTAAGAAAATAAGTGACCAGTTAAGGAGAATTACGATAAAAAGTCATTACCTTACATTTGGTTGTGTTAAGATTTAGCCGACTAAATGAATCTGTTTCTTTATAAGTAAGACAAAGCTTAACATCGTCAGCATACATAAGCACACGCGAATGAATAATGACTGATGGAAGATCGTTAAAGTGAAAAGCAGCGGGCCAAGATGACTACCTTGAGTTACACCAGATATCACAGGAATGGAATAGGAAAACTAAGACTTGAAAAGTAACTTCTGTTTTCTGTTTGTTTAATATTCTCGAACCCAAGAAAGGAAAAGGGGTGGTTACCCAATGTCGTTTAGTTTAGAATGTAATAGGGTATGATTAACAGAATAAGAGGCTTTGCTGAAGTCGGTGTATATGACATCAGTTTGTTTATCATTTTTGAACACCTTGATGATTATAGAGGTAAATTCTAAAAGGTTAGTGGTTGTAGATCTACGTTTCACAAACCCATGTTGAGATGGCGAAATAACATAGCTGCAAAAGTGTTGCGATTGAGCAGTTATAATTTTCTCAAAAGCTTTCGGAATAGCGGACAATTTTGAAACACCCCTATAGTTAGAGGCTTCGGACTTTTTTTCGGAATGATATACGACTCCTTCCAAATAGATGGAAAAGAGAAAGATTCGACAGACAGTAAAAACAATTTTAAAGTGGGTGACTTTGATCAATAACTTCGTTATTTCCCATGCTAAAATTGTAGGCCATTTTTTTGCAACCATTAGCCTTTTTAGATAAAATGTTTTTTCACTTTGATGGCTATGGGTAAGGAAAGAGTTACCAAAAAAATTGCCAGGGTATACAAACTTCGACGCGGCCCTCTGAAAGGACAAAAAATATGGATCCACAGAGGTCTTACGTTTGGAATTAACGAAATTATAAAATTGTTTAGGGTCAGAAGAAAACTGAAGCTTACACCGCTGAAGATAATTCTTATAGCATTATGTATTAAGCATCATGAATTTTGAACGAGTGACTGTATACAGAGCGTAATCTGATGAACGACGTGTTTTTTGAAACTTCTTATAATGTCGAGTCTTCACATTTTTCAAATTGGATAACTCTCGAGAGAACCAGAGAGGTTAATTAAGCCGCTCCTGCCTACCAAGAGGCACACAAATATCAAAGAGTGAATTCAGAGTATCATAAAAGAAGCGAACAGCTGAGTTCATATCTCTACAATTGTACAGATAAGACCAATCGGTAGTAATAATGTTTTCATTAAGGCTGGCAAAGTAGGCCAATGCAACATTTCAACCCTGTAGCTTTTAGGAGTTCGAATTAAACCAGACGTACGGACGGGCGGACATGGATATGAAATCGTCTTGTCATGCTGATCGAGAATATATATACTTTATATGGTCGGAGAAGCTTCCTTCTATGCGTTGCATACTTCTGACGAAAATTAATATACCCTTTTTACAAATTTATAAATATATATGAGTTTCTTTTGGTCCTTCTTTTCAGCCTGTATACTTACATCAACATCATTGTTCAGGGTATCCATCAGCTTCATTTTTGCCTCGTCTCCAATCTCCAACTTTACTTTTTGTTTTATAAAATCATTGTCCTTGAAGGTAGGTAAATGTTTTTCAAGTTCTTTCTCAGATGCTTCTCGATCCACAGTGCTGCCTTTTAAATCGAACTTCCTAGACAATTTGTACTTTTTAATAATCAATTTGTTAACACTGGATTTATTACCCGTACTTGTGAATAGTTAAATGGGAACTGAAAACGTTTCGCATGACCACAAAATAATATTGCACGCTCTCCACTGTAACCCGATACATTCCTAGGTACTGTGGCAAAAGAGTTTTTCCATGCCGCTCAACGACGTACTGAAATTTGATAAAACACGATGATTAATCAAGCTGCTTGGGAAGCAGGAAATAGGTACTCACTGGATGATAATGCTTTAAAAAAGCATGCATGCGCTCGATTTCTTCAGATGTCAAACTCTTGATTATGAAGAATTTGTCGTAGCTCTGGTAAAATTGTGCTCCCGACTTACCCGAAGAGTCGATTCGGATCGGTTGTGATCGAGTCAACGACTCGCGAAAGTCTACATCGTCGACACCAAAACGTTCCCGTAAATTGCGAAAGACCAGTGGGCAATACTCTTTGACTTTAAAATGCGAGGGCATGTTTTCTCTACAAGGGATGATAAGGATAATATTCTTATGATTAAATTAGTCTACTGCTTAGTTTCTATCTGAAGCGGCACAGCCGGTATTCTGACAGAATACTTTTGTTTTAAAAGGCTTTTGGGAACATTTGTATATTTACTACAATGATTCCGAAATCTTCAAATTGACAAGAAACTGTTTCTTGTGTAGCTTTATTTTCATAAATACTATTATATGCTTGATCAGCATACATCAACAGGAATTAAGTAACTTCTCGTTTAATTAAACGAGACGGAGTTCTAGTTGTTCCTACATGCTTCACTTCCCAACTCGAAGCATTGAGAAGCATCTAAAATGCGTACTTATTAAATAAATGGTTGTCGACTTTGATTTTCGAGTATGCACGAAAGTCATCCGGCAGAAGCATCACTGGGACCATCACGTGACTTAGCTCATTGATCTGCAAATTGTTAATTGAAAGTTATTCCTTTGGAGGACAGGAGTAGGCAACTTACGGTATGGTTTATTCCCCACATAAATACGCTCAGGATGGGTTCGTTGGCTCGAAATAGCTTTACCTTCTGATGTTTTACTCTAAAGTGCTTCTTTTTTAAAATACGCGGCTGCGACGACGAAGATATTTTTTTTTCCATTTTCTCGGATGGCTGTGACACTATTGTCCCTGAAAAGTCAATCCAAGTTGGTTACCACGACACGGCGGAAACTACCTAAACGGATGCGTATATATATACATATATAAGTGTATTTCATTTGTTTTGTTTTGTTTATCTATATGTACAGGTAAATATAGGTATTTGTTATAAAACAATTATAATCACCAGTGTATATAATTGCATCCACTCTTTAGTTCCACTTTAAAATACGCAATACACACGCAAATTCTGTCAGGTCTGCCAACTCGGTGCCTTAGTGTTGCAAAATTTTCTGGTGCAATATGATTGTCCACCAAGCTATCGTCACTGTTAAACGCAACTTATCGTAACTCCTCTGTTAACCCACTGTTAGGAGTTTTGCATTTTTAACTTTTTCAGTTTTATATTAACAAATAGAGCCTTTATTCATCACACCTAAACTTTTTTGGTACCTTATTTTTGGAGTTTACATTTTGTGGATTCGGAGCATTCCATGTTCTGACAATTTCTCGATAATAGCTACAAGAACACGACAAGAATATGTGAAATGCACTTTTAAGTGCATTTGGGAGTTAAACACACTTCAATTCTACATGCGACCGATTTCCTTTTGAATGTGGGGGCGCAAAATAATTTTTCAGATTCGCAAAATAAATCAATGTGTAAAAAGGTGTGGAACATGGGAGAACAAATTTTTTTTTGAAAGCGATTGAACCCCTATTCGATACTTGCCTCTCGAACATATGTACATACATACATACATAAGTCGAACGAACCATCGCCAACTCAATTTTGACATTTAACATCTGTTTAACATTTCGATTTTGGGCACTGTTATGTTCTGGAAAAAAATACCACAAAATTGGGACTGCGTTTGCGCAAACCCCTATTAAGAGAAGCGCGAAATATTTTAAGTTATAGCGTTGAAGTGAATATGCTTTCTTTGAAAAATATATGTAAAAAGTCCAGCTTTGATTTACATAATAAACGATGCTCTAGAATTTCAACAGGAAACAAATCACTCGATGTGCACTTAAAGGGAGGGATCCCTTTAGGCAAACTTATAGAGCTGATTGGTAATCCGGGGACAGGAAAAACACAAATGTGGTAAGCAAAAATAAAAGTACTGCAATTCATTCGTTTAAAATCTAATACTAATATTCGCGTTAGCATGAAGCTCTGCCTTAATGTACAATTGCCCAGGACTTTTGGTGGCTTAGAAGGTGAATCTTTATTTTTTGACACAAGACGCGATTTTAATCCTAACCGTCTTAAAGGTGAGTCTCAGATAGTCTGATGGCAGAAATCCGTAAGAAAAGTTTTCGTGTTCAGAACTAGCCGATGAGTTTGAAAGGCGTTACTCGACAGCTGGTGAATTGAAAGCTATGAATGCTGAACAAATGTTACGCAATGTCCATTATGTTCAATGTACTAGCCCCGCTCATCTAATAGCTCAAGTGCGAATGAGCAATGAATACCTAGCAGCAAACCCAAATGTAAGGAAATACACATATTTACATACATTCATATATTTTTGCCGTATTGCATTTAACCATTGTTTGCTTTTTTGTAGATAAAAATAATTATTATCGACTCTTTATCTTTTGCTCTCCGCATGATACAAACAGTTCGTCAGCGCTATGAGCTCCTGCTAGAACTGTACGTCAGTATGCGAAGTATGTTGTACCAGCATCAGGATCAGGTGACTGTTAGTCCATTCGATTGTCTCCGTACAACCGTAAGATTGGCTTTGTTTATTTACAGTGGGTAGTAACGAACGTATTTACGAATTACTACAATCGGAGAAGCAAAAAATATTGCCGAGTACCTGGCATGGGAAGAATGCATTCGATTTTGGTAAATGAGAGAATTTGGTTTTCGCAAAACGGTACCTACTACCTAGGTAAAAATGAAAAAACTCGAAGGATTATTGAATAATAGAAATTAGTCGAGCTGTATGATTTAATTTGTGGTTTAATTATTATATGTACATATATTTCCACAATTAAATAGACTTGTAGTAATTTGTTGCAGACTATCGCTATCGATTCTGATGCATTCGTTCATCGATATCAACGAATATGGTAGGTGTAGATACTAGGCTTTCTTTTGAAGAATTAACTTTTTAAATGTTTTTTTTTTATGAAAATATAATGCTAAATTGGAATGTACATAATGCCTTTCTGCATTAGGACACTTCATCGGATATATGTATGATGTATACATATGACAAAGATATGTACATACATATCGACATCGAATACGATCACACCGCTAAGCGCCAGCGTTATCGTAATTTGCGAAGTGACCGTGACGTTGCTGCGATCATATTTACTGACATTTCTGGTAGTTGTAGTTTCCTAAGTCTTGCTGCAGAGCCTGCAACACGACTGCCATAACTCGTGCGAATATGTGGAAACGTATTCAATTAGTTCCAATTACAATCACATTTTATTAGTACAATTCAACTCTGTGATCGACTTGGAAACGGGGCGATCTGACGAGTACACATAATAAATTACGTATTGAAGTTCGCACTTAGTCTTTCATTCGCACATCTATCTCCTAAAAATGGCGGAATCGGGAATTGATCTGGGCTTTGACATGGAATTCGACTTGAATCTGAATTTGCTTAACGACAGCACCGAAAATATGGACTTTATGGCAAATGTTACAGCAGCTGGAAACTCTGACAATGTCGAGTTTTATGAATTAAAGTCGACGCGCTCTTTACGGACCGACGAAATGTAAGTATAACGTAGATGCATATAAATATGTATGTATACCTTTATATGTCAGTATTTGTGTACATACATGCATAGATACAAATTAAAAAATAAACAATGGGTTAGAAAAAATATCTATGTGTGTATGTATGTACATATTTGTGTGTGTTACAAATATACTTACATACAAATAATGATACACACATATGTATGTATGTACATACATCCCTATATAAATGTACAACGCGATATTATTTTGCGCATGATTAGCGCTCTTTTATTATCTTATCGGCCTACGGGGTCTTAGTATCACTCATACGAGTGTGTGCGTGTACATATGTGCATACAAACGTGAGTAAAGTCAATGTCTATCTTTTTTACACATTAGAGAATATGTGTACATCCATAGATGTAAATGGATGTATGTACATACATATGTTTATAAGCAGATACACTTTAAATCGATTCTGTAATGTTAGTATATGGTGATGATATATCATACATCCATACATATGTATGTACATAGATGTACGTGCATGCATATATGTATATGTATGTAATTTTATAATAGTAAAGTATTAAACTCTACTTTTTAGAAAATGTACATACATACATATATCCATAAAAAATACTTACATATGTATGTAAATATAAAATACTTATTTAAATATGTACCTGTGTGTTAAACATTTTTTGTTTACATCACATGCATATTTACATATACATTTGTACATACATACATGTGTATGTACATACATTCATAGGTAATTGCCAAAGTTTTTTTTCCTCAAGAATTTGTTACCCAGTCGGTATTTGGTTAAGTAACAGCTACCCACACATCTACGACAGTATCGTAATCAAAAGGACAGGGTATCCATACATACATACAGGCTTACCATACAGATTTTGTAAATACATTTACATCAAATCAAATTATAATTATTGGAAATAAAGGATTTCGTCTGTTACCTTCATTTTAAGTCATAATTTTTATGTGGCTAATGTGTGCATTGGAATCTTCAAAAATTTATAGTTTTTAATAAATACAAGTGGCGACGTGTTCCATGTTTACAGGCCGTCACTCAATGTATGTAGGTCCACCCCTGCATAAAAAAAATATGATGCGAAACAAAGTTTATAAAAGCATTTTTGTTGCTAGCGCATGTGCGGTTCCTTGCCAAATTATATACATATGTATGTATGTATGTCCATACATATGTACATATGTATGTACTTTACACTATATGTTATTAAAAAAATAAAAAATATAGGGTTACTATTAGATTGGTATTGAAATATTTAATAATAACATTCAAAATAGACTCGAATGGAGTTTCTAATCCAATTTCGTTCTTTGTCTCCGGCCCATATTACTATGGATGTGTCATAATAACACACCCTGTATTACTATACATACATATATGTATGTATATGGATGTGTGTTTGTTGGTGTGAGAAGTAACGATCTCGTATGTATTTGGAAAAAGCTTTGCAGATTTGTATTTAAGAATCGGACGACGGATAAGCAAGATCAAGGTCTTTGAAATAATTTGTGCGGGAAGGATATTTTCTTGTTACGCATATACTATATTATTATGTTTTCCTATTGGAGCAGACGAAGTAATACGAACGCCCTAAAGGGCTTGAGCAAATCCACTGAGAAGGATACTCTAATAGCAAGCTCCGGCAACTATAATACATATGAATCGCCAAGTGAGAGCGTAATGGCTTCACCTAAAGATGCCTCTTATGGTAGCTACACGCAGAAGGAGAATCCTATCTCACCCACGTCAGAAAAACGGCTCCAAGAATTCCAAGAATTTTTAGAACGTGTTCAGAAGTGGCAGATGTCTTCAACTACGCCTTGCGATAATGAAAATGCCACAAACCATCAAAACGCATCTTTTTCATCAAGTCGGTTAGTACCTGTTGAAGTAGGCATAGAGCCATCAGCTGTAATGGAACTAGACGACACAGGAGCTGAACCACATATAAAATCACACACCTTAGATAATGGTATAAAATCCATTTCAAACGCAGCGAGTACAACGAATATACGAGTTACAGTTGGAATAGATAGAGATTTGGAAATGATTCTTGAAATGGACCCAAGTATTGTAGATTTAGGTGACATTGTTGGCGCCGAAAAAATTGAGTCTCGCGTTGTGGGGCTGCCTCCACTTGCGGGTGGGTAGGTATCCGTAGGAGAGATATACATGTAGAGGCTTTATCCAAATTTTTTATACATATTTTAATAGTAATTAATGAACTCTTATTTATTATTACCAGACCAACGTTTAAGACTGCCACTCCAACGTCACGTACTCAACTTAAACTACAATTACAACGGGAACAACAGCAACAGGAGCAGCAGCAGCAGCAAATGTTAATGCAACAACAACTCACTGGACATGCACCAGATCAAACAATAAAAAATATGTTTGGTCTACAAGTCTCCAACGAACTAGAGTTTGGGGGAAGTAACAGCACCAGTGCATCCAGCTTAGAACAAATGTCACAGTTAATTCACAAAGATTGTGATCGCCTACATTCGCCTACTCCAGGATCTTTAAAAGTGCCGTTACAGAGTATCGGAGTTGATGTCCCGCCGCAAGTGCTCCAGGTATAAAGAATGATTGTTTTGATAACTTGCTTTAAAATGTTAACCAAACTTCTGACATTTAGGTGAGCACAGTACTTGAAAATCCCACCAGGTATCATGTAATACAAAAGCAAAAGAATCAAGTTAGGCAATATCTCAGTGAATCATTCAAGCCATCTGTTTGGGAATGTCCAAACTTCAGTGTAGGTGAACTCTTTAATAATGCTTGTTTAAATAATTATATTAAATTGTACCCTTTTTCTCAATGATTGACAGTCTAAGCATGGGAATGCGCATACCTCAGCATCGACTGGAAATCTGCAAACTTCTTCCTTGGCCAACAGGAATCTTCAGCTCGACAGACCAAATAGCTTTGGAGGCGACGTAAATTGCAAGCCAACAGTCCATTCAGAAGAATCGGTGCAATTGTCGCCTTTTAATCAACTCGAGCAAATATCTGTCAGCGGAATGGATAATCGCAGCATTGGAGATGGAAGCCTTCCATTACCGCACTCACATCCGTATTGTAAGGCCACATCAAGCTTAAACTCTTCCTTAACTTCACGACCTGCAGCTACCATGCTAAGTGCCATGCGTAATTCCAATATCTCAGGCGCAAGTACCGCGAGTCCACTTCAATCTACATCAGCTCCTATGTCACCCAGCTTGAGTTCAGTAGCCACTAGTGCATCAGAAGTAAGTATTACTATACATATCCATATCAGTAAAATATTCATTCGAATTCAAAACTTCCCAAAATGTGTGTAACAGGCAAAGGGAAGTCTGTTTAACCCCATAAAGTATATATAGCCTTGTCTATCTGTCCTAATGAACACCTAGATCTCGAGTCTAAAAAAGATAGAGTCCCCAAATTTGATGACGTTTATTTGTTTTTTTTTTTTCGGGCACTAACAAAGCTAATTGGTATGTATACTTTTTATACCATACACCCATGGGGTGAAATGGTATATTAAAGTAGCCAAAATGTATGTAACAGGCAGAAGGATGATATTCCGACCCCATAAAGTATATATATTCTTGATCAGTATCAACAGCCGAGTCGATATAGCCATGTCCGTCCGTATGAATGCCTAAATCTCGGAGACTATAAGAGATAGAGCCACAAAATTTGGTATGTATACTCATGTAGTATGTAGAGTGATCAAGTTTATTTCAAATTTTTGCCACGCCCATTTCCGCCCATTCATCATTTTCAATTCAACCGCCGCCGCGTACAGACGTGTTTTTTTAATGCACTCCGCAAAATTTAGTGTAAAAAATAAAAAGACCGCGTTTGCAAAAATTGTGTAGGGCTCTCAGTCGCCTCAGAGACGCCAATTTACAATCATATTGCTATTAGTTTGTTCTAATAGCAATAAATACTAAGTTGCAACAACAAAGTGAGCACCTTTTTTGGAAAAGCCATGTCCACCAATTCGGGCCCAAGCTCTCTTGATCCCCACCAGCAACAGCTACAAGAACTACTTGTACAACAACAACGTGAGCGTCGTCTCTCGGTCCAACGCAACAACGCGTACTTTTCGGTGGTGTCGCCGACCCCACTGAATGCTACCGTAAGCAATAACACCGAAAGTGCAAGCCACTCAGCAACAGCAAGCCACAACAGCAATTTACCGTGGAGAGAGCAGTGTGCTTCTCCATCAATATCGATAACTGGGTCACCGATTGCACCGACCAGCACCGTCAGCTCGTTGACAGCAACTGCTGCAAAGTCTGCAGAAGTATTGACCTGCCTCAAGCCGTCATCGACAAGTCGCCCAGAGTCAGCCACGACAAGAAACCCAACGCCTTCTGTCCAAACTGGAATGGATAGATATATTAAAATAACTAAGCGGAAGCTAAGCCCGCAAAAGAAAAAAATTGGCAATACGCCTAAAATAACCAAAACAAATGAACGAGCAGCACTTCTAAGCGGAAATCGTTTTAAAATTCTTGCCGATCAGCAAGACGATCAAGCCGGCGCTGTGGATAAAGTTAAATCGGCTAGACCACCCCCTCTATACATCCGTGGAGCCAACTGCAGCGCCCTGATTTCGAAGCTAGTAGAAACAGTAGGGGCAAATAACTTTGTTGTAACCCCTCTCAACAGGGGTAACATAAAAGAAATTAAATGTCAAACCCAAACTGAGGACAATTTCCGCATCATCGAAAAGTACCTCCGTAATGCTAACATAAACTTCTATACCTACCAACTAAAAAGCAGTAAAGGGCTCCAGGTTGTGTTAAAGGGGATCGAGCCATCGGTCCCACTTCAAGAAATAGCAGACGCATTGGCCGAAAAAGGGTTTGCGGTTAAGTCCGTTGTCAATATCATCAACAGGAATAAAGTCGCACAGCCGCTCTTTAAAATCGAGCTCCAACCAGATGCAAAGCGGTCGAAGCCAAATGAAGTGCATCCAATCTACAACCTTCAGCTCCTATTGCACAGAAGAATCACCGTAGAGGAGCCCCATAAGAGATACCAACCACCTCAGTGTAAGAACTGCCAGG